>OY294041.1:35950003-37200003 GCA_958510855.1 Rhagonycha lutea
TTTAGGCCCTAGTACCAATAATTTTTGTTTTTTTTACTTATTGCTTTTTGGACGATGACGGTCATTGCCTTGCAGCTAACGCAGTTGGATGCGAATGCGGGGCACCGGGTTCAAACCTGGGGAGAGTCAAACTTTGTTATGACTAGTCTCCGTGCTTCGGAAGGCACGTTAAGCCGTTGGTCCGCTGGGTTAGTGAATTGCCACCATTAACATAAAAATCCAGGACACATAGCACATCTGAAGGCAAGTCTAGCAAGCTACCTAATGGATGTAAAATTTGTATATGCTCAGAGAACTAACACTGCCAAGGATACGACGCATATGTTGGTAATAACAAGCCTTACGGCTTAAACTGAGAAGAAGAAGAAGCTTTTTGGACCACTTGCCATCATTCTTACCTTCAGAAATATTTAAATTCGTGAATTTATTTCTATTATATAATATATATATAATTTTAATCGCAATTATTCAAAAAAGACAATTGTGAGCTTTTGAGTCACAAAAGCAATTATATCGACGAGATAAATAAAACGTGAGTATTTAGAACGTTTTACTTTTGGTGAAAACGAAGTTTTCACACGTTTTTGTTGGTCGCGAGCAATTCTCGACCATAATATTGAAATTGCACTTTTTGGAGTCGTTAAGCCTAAAATAACGTGAGGAAGATTAAATTAATGATAGATTTGGTGTACGAACGAGTTTTACATCACTTATTGTATTAGATGACTGGAAATTTCATCGATTTAAAATCATCACATTTTGATTTTGAGGTTAATGAGAAAATTACACGTTTTAGCTACTGTAATTTTACGAAGGTCGAAGACACTTATTTAAATCAATCCTCTAGATTTAAATACACAACTTGGAGAACTTTACACTTTCTCGTCATTATTTTTGGATAACTGCACAGTGTTGGAAGCCGAGCCACCGTTTGTTAATACGCTAGAAGTCATCTTGACGTATGGGTTGCATACTGCCGGATTTGAACATTGTCAATGTACGGAGTGATACACAAATTGTGTTCCACATCAATTTATCGTTTCAAGTAAGGAATTTGAACTTTTCTTATCAAAACACTATTGTACAAAATTATTTTTATTCTTGTTACACGATTTACATTGACATATCGTTAAATAAAAGTATAGCTGAGTTTTTGATAGTAAATGATACTTTTTATTTATCGTTTGTACATTTTACACACCATATTGCATATTGCTTGACATTTGTGTCAGAGAGTATCAAAATTGCTCCACTTTTGATTTTGTTTAGTCTGAATAAACTACCCTCTGATTTATTGAGATCTTTGATTGACTTAACATCGTTGAATCTACGACCCATGCAGATATTTGTGGCCTCCAATTTGTGAACCTGACTTAAAGCTAGCCGGACCTATTTTGTTGAAGTGGACCACATTAAGCGAGGTTTCACCGCCGACTATAATTGGGGCTGTAATTGAGCTGTGCATCACGACAATATATAAATAAATGATTACAATTTATAAAATATTTAATCAAGTTCCACTACATCGACCACTATACTATAAATTAATCTTCATTTAGCTTTTTGTTATTAAATACATTAAAATTTGTGACGTACACACAAAATCTGTTGCATTTGAAAAATTCCTGTCGCCTTCTTATTATTATAATGATTTTTTTACCCTCCAGTAGGCGCGTGATTTACGCTTGTAGACAAGCCCTGTTTCAGAACTAATAAAACCAATAATTTACCACTTTAAAAGGTCAAAAACTACTGGATCCGAAAGATTGACTAATTTTTGTCAGCTACTCAAAAATGCAACCGATATAATTCGAACTGTTACGAGCTATGGCGGTTTAAAGAAGGCATAAAAAAGAGCAAACAGTAAAAGTCGCTACGTGCGCGCGTGCGCAGTTACTCACGTCGAATGTGCGCACGCGCAAAAATTCCCGGCAAATGTGAAGCGTATTTAAATGTAAAGTGCGCGCATGCGCCATACCCAAGTCAAATGTGCGCCGAATGTGTGTAAAAATTAAATTTTTAGTTTTATAAACAGGAGCGGATCAGAGTTTGGGGCCCAAATCTAAAACTGTATATAACTCTTAACGGTCCTGTCATTAAAAAGCTTTTCCTAACATTAACCTAAACGCGACTGGTGGATCTCTCTTTTAAGATCCCCCTCATTAAAAGAATGGTTTCCAAACACTAACCTAAGCTCAACCGATGGATCTCGTTTTTCATGGTCCCCTCAATAAAAAAATGTTGTTTCCTAACACTAACCTAAGGTCGACCGGTGGATCTCACTTTTAAGCCCCCCCCCCCATTAAAAAAATCAATTCCGAACATTAAAAAGCTTTTCGTAACATTAACTAAACTCGACCGGTGGATCTCTCTTTTAACGGTTCCCCCATTAAAAAAAATCGATTCCTAACACTGACCTAAGCCCGTCCGGTGGATCTCTCTTTTAAGAGTCCCCTCATTAAAAGAATGGTTTCCTAACACTAACCTAAACTCAATCGGTAGATCTCGCGTTTAACGGTCTCCCCATTAAAATAAAAATCGATTCCTAACACTAACCTAGGACCGGTGGATCTGTTTTAAAGGTCCCCTCATTTAAAAAAAATCGTTTCCAAACACTAACCTAAGCTCAACCGATGGATCTCGCTTTTCATGGTCCCCTCAATAAAAAAATGTTGTTTCCTAACACTAACCTAAGGTCCACCGGTGGATCTCACTTTTAACGGTCCCCCACGGTACAACAAAATTATTATATCGTGCTCCCTCCCATTAAAATAATAGTTTCTTAACACTAAACTTGACTGGTGGATCTCTCTTTTAACGGTTTATTCATTAAAAAAAATCGTTTTGTAAAACTAACCTTAGCTCGACTGGTTGTTAATTATTGTTGATTTTTTCAAGTACTCGAAAAAATTCGTATATTTGCAGCATAATTCATAGCTTTAAAGGAGAGGCTTTAAAAATTTGTGCAAAAACAAACTGCAGTTCGAGAGCACCGAAAAGAACTGTACCCAAAACTTCCAATTAATGGTTGCAGAAGTACCAACTAAAGTTTAACCAAGTGTAACTAAATAATACCAACCGGTACAACATCACAGTCGCCGAGAGTAACTGCGCACGGGCGCACGTAGCGACTTTTACTATATGCAATAAAAAAGCATGGTCTACGGTGGTAGATCATGCCACCACTGGAGGGTTAACGACTTTTGTGCAAGGTGCAGGTCATTGAGTGTGTTCATATTTAACATATTTTTAATAAAAATTATTTTTCTATTTCTGTGAATAAATTATTATCTCAAGCTTCATTTAATATTATAAATTGCAAAGCTACAGATATTAACGCAAGGGCGCCACCAAACGTCTAAAAACATAATAATTGAAGAAAAAGCATAAATATTTAAAAATACACTTACAGTTGCGAATATGGAGATTTTACCTAGGAAAATGTCAGATAAGTTTAATATTAGTTCTTGATGTTTCAATGCGCGCATATAGCACTCCAACTAAAATAAAAGCAATTCAAATTGCTATTTTGAAATACTGTATCAGCAGTAAAAAGCTAACCTGAATTTTTTCCTCTTCGAATAAATAAGTAATAGGGTATTTAGAGTAGAATGAGACCATGTCGTGCTTCTAAAATTAAGTATTGAATTATATTATATTCTTACATATTGTTCTAAATAAATCAAAAATAAAATGTTAACGCTAAACTTCGTTTGTGTATGCTTTTCCTTTTAAATGTTCAGATTTTTTTTATAACATTCATCGTCCCCTATTGTCATTTAAAAAACGCAATTTACGATGATCCAGAACAACCGGTTTGGATGGATATAAAAATGTTCATGAACAAATTTGAATTTTGTGTATCGGTAAAATCACGATAAAAACTCACAAAATAAAGGTACAAAATACTCCTACCTCTGTGAATACAGATTCTCCTAATCGAATTCAGATGTCGCAGGAATTCATAATAATTTTCATTCATATGTGTTCATTTTAAGCCTACCGTTATTTTTTTTAGAATCCATGAGCTTCGCCATGGCACAAATAAGGAGCTGGTTTAGTAACATCGTGGCAAACAAACTGGAGAGGTCATCTCCGGATTGTGACGGACTCCGGTCTCTGTTTGGGTTAACCCTATCATTAGTGGTGCGTTTCCGGGGGTAGTTTTTGTTTCAACTTTCTCTTTATAAAATAAAAATTATTTACATAAGCAGAACAGGCCACAATGTTTCGGATGAACTCAATCTTTCATCACAATTATCTAATTTATAAAATTCTTAAATTTCTAAAGATACAAAAATTTGGATGGTGTTGATTTGCGTTCGAGAAAATCCAACGGTTGTTTAGTAACTTTACAGTGCGACAGATATTATATTGTGAGGTAGATTATACATCATCTTACATCATTCATTATACATCATCAGCCAAGAAATTGTAAAGCAAATTGCTCTAATTTGGGCCACTTGCCCCGCTGATCTACGAATGGAATGGTAGACAGGCCAGCTAAGGGATTACACCCCCGTCCAGTGCCAGAGCATGGGTCGCGCGGACGCGGTTCGTAGGTTCCTCCGTTGGCTCAGGCGATCAATTGGCAACTAACTAAGAACACGAGCTTCCTACATAATGCATTTCACCACTTTTATTTAATTGATGTGTTAAATTAATCAAATTAATTAATAATTTTTTTAACTCACCAATTGCTCTGATTTCCAGCACACGATGTTCATATAGATTCCGCACAAAATCACAAAAAAAGTTTCCACATGTAAGACATAAATCGGCCAAGAATAAAACAGGGTTTGATTTTTTAGAACCCTTAAAATATACTGAAGAGCAATAAAACCTAATACGATCATATACAAAGTCATACATATTAACAGAGATGGATTAAGATATCTATTAAATAATCGAACGGCAACAAAGATATGGGAATTCAATCTAGTATAACACGCAATGGATTCTGAACTATCCAATTTGACAAATCTGTTGTTGACAATTGTCATCCGATTATTCAAATTGTAATTGGGAGAACTTAAATTTTCAAGTAAATGAAATTTCAAGTGGTGCTGAGAATTCTTGTACACAAGAAAGAAAACATTTAACACATGAAACAAAATAAAGGTAAAGAGACAAGAAGAATATGCTACTGCTATTAAGCCAATTATTTCAAGCATATTAAAATTTAAATTTTCAATCACCGCAACTGCAAATGCTCCAGCCCCAGTCAGGAGAGAACTCATACAAATTAATTGTAAATAAATTTGAGATCTTAATTTTTTGATATCGCTTATAGGTAACAATATGATTGATTTTGAATCACGAAAGTTTTCCAAAGTATCTTGGAGTAACTCAAACACGCGTCGAATTTTACTAACTTGTAAGCGTGAGCATACTATGACAAGAAGAGACCCTAAATATATGCCAATATTTGGAATTCTAGTGATAATCTCTCTTATATTTTTTGAGTTTTCGATGTCACTAATAATATTACAACTGCCACTTATCAAAGCAGAGATCAGGAGAAACACAACAACTGAACTAGAACACAGATAAATTTTCGAAGAAGTAATATTTGCCCGCAGAATTCTTTTCTCATGATCGCATGTCATTACAATAGGTGGTAATCCTATAACTGCACCGAACTCAAATAAGGGGGCCATAACGCAAGAAATGCAATTTTGTCGAAAATTTTGTATCGACATCTTGGAACAACGTAACTCGTACAACTAACAATATTAACAATTTTTTAGTTTGGATGATATGACCTATAATGTACTATATAAATGTATTTATAATATATACATATAATTATTGTAGTAAATATTACCAAAAAACTATAACTTGTTATACCTTTGATACATGCTGTGGTGGGTGTTTTAGTCATGTTGATTTTTATTTAAATTATAAACAATTATCTTTGTATTTATTTATTAATATTATAGTACTGTCACTACGTTACATTTTCTAACAACAACTCTTCAACTACTTATTTAATCAACTACTTCTCTATTACTATTTCTTCACTACATTATAATATTCACCTAATTAAAATAGACACTACTCATCAATTTCATTATTATTACAATATCTAATCAGCAATAATATATTAAATTATACTAAATATAGGGTGTTTTTTTAGCTGCATGAGAACTTCAAAATGAAATAAAACATTAAAAACCTGAAGGAATGTTTTGGTTATAATTTTTTTATGAAAGTACAGTTAAAGGCATTTATGATTTGAACATGACTTCCGGCATGTGACCACCACGACTAATGGTTACGAAGCGCATCCGTTCAGTCCAATTTTTGACTACTTTTTCCAATATTTCTGGCTTTATTTCATAAATGGCTTGCTGAATAGTAGCCTCCAATGCTTCTCGAGTTGTTGGTTTGTTAGCATAAACCATGGATTTAACATACCCCCACAGAAAATAATCTGGAGGTGTCAAATCACACGATCTTGGAAGCCAATTGATAGGACCACGTTTTGAAATAATGTTGTCACCAAATTGTCCTTTCAATAAATTGATGGTTTCGTTGGCTGTGTGGTACGTAGCACCATCCTGTTGGAACCATAAGTTGTCAATGTTTAGCTCTTGAAGTTTTGGAAACAAAAATGTATTGAGCATGTGTCGATATCTCACACCATTCACCGTAACGGTAGCTCCTTCCTCATTTCGAAAGACATATGGACCAATGATGCCGTTTGCGTGTATTCCACACCAAACAGTCAATTTTAATGGATGCAATGGAGTCTCAAGATAATGTCCCGGATTGGTCTCACTCAATATACGGCAATTTTGTTTGTTCACATACCCATTTAACCAGAAATGTGCCTCGTCACTGAACAAAATTTTACGGTAAAAAAATGGATCCACTTCCAATTGGTTGTGAGCCCAATTTGGTAGCGTTGTTCAATGGTCAATCTATGCATTATCAAATGCCAAACCTTGCTAAACACAAATGTCAAAAAACTGTTTCCATAGCAATCTTGATTCAATTGTTATCCCTATTGAAAGTTCTCATGCAGCTAAAAGAACACCCTATACTTACTTACACTATAATAATGTGAAAAATAGGTACATTTAGAAAAAAATACTTTGTAGTTTATTTTAATTTTTGAAATGTAGGTACACTAGTGCTGTCAGCGATTACCGGGTTTTTCGGTTAACCGGTTTCGGTTAACCGCGGTTTTTACTATTACCGAAAACCGGTTAACCGTTTTTTTACCGGTAAATTTTACCGGTTTTTTTATCGGTTTTGTTTAATCGGTTGTTTGCCGGTGTTTTTACCGGTTATTTGTCGGCATTTCTTACCGTTTTTTTGCCTGTTATTTTCTTACCGGTTTTTTTATCGGTTTTTGCCGGTTATTTTACCGGTTATTTGTCGGCATTTCTTACCGTTTTTTTGCCGGAATTTTCTTTATGCCGGTTTCTTTATCGGTCTTTATAGTTCATAACCGGTCTTTTTTACCGGTCTTTATGCTGTATTTTTACCGGCACGGCTATACCGGTAAAACGGTTTTTACCGTTTTGGTAAGAAACGGTTTTTTATCTATCCGGTAAAGCGGTTTACTGGTTTTTTACCGAACCGGTTTTTCTACTAACCGGTTAACCGGTTTTTAAAATTGACTGTTTCTTGCAGCACTAGTAGGTACCTACCTAAATTGTAGTTTAAACTGAGTAAATACCCTGAAGTTATTAGCCTGGGGCGCTAGACTAGCTAAATCCGGCCCTGCTACCGTGTATATTTTCTCGTATTTTAAACTTTTATGTGTTACTTAAAGACACAATTAATTTTAAGAAAACAATTAAAATATTATGAGTTGTTTAACTCGCAAATATTGAACTTGAATTTTAATCTCGGTCAACAATTTACCTATTTTTATGTCAAGTGCAGAAACATAAAAACTATTTATAGTCCAGTCAAATAAGCATAAAAACAAGGTAAACCTCGGAATGAAAGATAATAAGCTGAAAATTTGCATAAGTCTTTGTTTTGACTTTTTATAAGTTAGCTCAAAAGTCTCATAGAATCTCGTGTCCGTGTCTTAAGATATTGATTGTGAAAGATGACAAAAACCGGTTTTTTGTAGATATTGTGTTTCCCTTGCTCTAAATGACATTTAGAGTTATTAGGAAAGTTGTAGAGAATAAAATTCTCTACATTTTTGGTCTTAATGAATATTTTATACAATTAACGGTTCTTGAGATAGAGCGCGAAGAGTGTGAAGCTCTTAGCCATATAATACGTATTAAAGGTAAAGCTAGGAATGTGGAATCCAATTACTAATTTATAATAAGGTTCATAAATTAGAAGAAACCATTTACTATTTAATAAATGATATTTATTCCATTTTGTCATCATAACCTTGTTTATTAGCACCCAGATGCGGGCGTAATATATTAAAGCCCGAGGGCCTATAAAGTTGCTAAGCAATATCAATAATATTATACCTATCAAAACATAGGAACCATGGCACACCAAAAATTCATAACACAAACAAAACGACGACATAATATTTTTTCCCAAAATATTTAATCCTTAAATTTTGATTATTCAAGTACCAAGTACGAAAATGGAATAAAACGTTGTATCTACCACGGGCACAATCAGATTATAGCCCTCCGCTAAAGCGTCGGGCTTTAAATTTCCCTCGGTGCTATAATCAGTAGATTGTGCCCTTAATATACAGGGTGTCCCCGCACTCACTTTACATAACTTAGGTGGTGATAGAGGACACTTTTCTAAGAACAATATTTAACAAAAAATTTTTTCTAAATTCAAACCCTCGAGAGTTAGGCCTCTTTAAAGCATTTTTTTTAATTCCTGGCCATAAGCCCCGAAAATATTGATTTTTCAGTAAAAGTGGTATAGAGCTTTTTTCAAGAGCGTGAAATAATCTACAAACTAGATTTAAACCTTTTATTGTCTAAAATCAACGGCTCTCGAGTTATGAATTAAAGTAAATTAAAAAATGTCGAAAAATTTGAGCTTTTTCTTTTTTTGGTTTTTTTCAAAACCCTGTAACTTTTAAACGAAAGATTTTACAAAAAATCTGACGCCCCATTCCGGATAGGAAATTTAACGGACTACAACTTTTGTTTAGTAAAAATTTTTGAGAAACCAACCCATTTTACAGAAAATAAGAAAATAATAAACAAGGTAGCTAAAAAAAAACAAATTAAATTCGCAAAATTTTTATTTTTTTTGAAAAATTATTTTATTAATTAATTTTAAACTATTAGATTATTTTCGTTACCGCGGACGTATTTGAGCACTTTTCGTGTACGTTTTGAGGTACGAAAAGAGTATGTTTTCGTCGATATTTGCAGGAAAAAAACAATAAAAATGGTATAAAAGCATAAGTTTCTACTGTATTATGTACAAAATAAGTACAAAATATGTACAAAAGGAAAGTATTATAGAGACACGTCCCTCTATAATACTTTCTATTTACAATATTTACAGAGAAACGGAAAGAAGCATAGAGTCACGTCCCTCTATACTACTTTCTATATGCAATATTTAGAACGTGATAGTGTAACTTAATTTGGCTAGCATAATAATAGTTACTTATATTGCGCCGTCGCGTCGAGACAAATTGCTGCACGTGTTCCTTAGGAAACACTAACACGGCAGCTTTTTTAATGTCGCGCGGCGCTTTATTGTTCCTCCTGCAAATATTACGCACATTGACGGCTAACGAAAAGTTCTTCTCACCACGCGGAGCCGTAAAACTACTTTTTCACCTCGGAAGCGGTCGAGTTCCTCGGCTGCGCTACGCTCCGCCTCGTAACCCCCGCTCCCCTCGAACGAAAAATCGCGTTTTACGTCCTTGTGATGAAAAGTACTATTAAGTAAATGTTGAAAATGACCGCCCTCATTTTCAATACACAATCGTGATCGTTTTAAAAGATGTTTTATAGTATTATTTATAACACTTCCTTTCTTGTTAAGAGCCACTATACCAGGGGCGGTCAACAAGGTCGAAGGGTCGACCGGTCGATTACGAGGCCAATTTTGGTCGATCGCTGAGTGTGAAAGTATCAAAAAATCGAATTTCTGCGATTAAAAGTGTCGAAAAATCGACTTTTTTCAATTTTTTTCGACAAACATCTTTTAAAACGATCACGACTGTGTATTGAAAATGAAGGTGGTCATTTTCAACATTTACTTAAATAATCTAATAGTTTAAAATTAATTAATAAAATAATTTTTCAAAAAAAATAAAAATTTTGCGAATTTAATTTTTTGTTTTGTAGCTACCTTGGTTATTATTTTGTGATTTTCTGTGAAATGGATTGGTTTCTCAAAAATTTTTACTAGACAAAAGTTGTAGTCCGTTAAATTTCCTATCCGGAATGGGGCGTCAGATTTTTTGTAAAATGTTTCGTTTAAAAGATACAGGTTATTGAAAAAAACCAAAAAAAAGGAAAGCTCAAATTTTTCGACATTTTTTAACTTAATTTAATTCATAACTCGAAATCCATTGAGTTTAGACAATAAAATGTTAGAATCTAGCTTGTAGATTATTTCACGCTCTTTAAAAAATCACTAAACCATTTTTACTGAAAAATCAATATTTTCGGGGCTATGGCCACGTGAAGGTGGAAATTAAAAAAAATGCTTTAAAGAGGCCTAACTCTCGAGGGTTTGAATTTAGAAAAAAATTTTTGTTAAATATTGTTCTTAGAAAAGTGTCATCTATCACCACCTAAGTTATGTAAAGTGAGTGCGGGGACACCCTGTATAAATAACTATTATTGATATTATTCATAAATAAGACATCCGTTTAATAATATTTAGTTAATTTATAAAGGGCTTACGCGCAGTCAGGATTTTCAAAAAATAATTTTTTTGTTTTTAGTTTCCTTATAAAGTACAATACTTCAAGAATATTCCGTGAAATGATTTTTTGAAAATCCTGACTGCGCGTAAGCCCTTAATATAAATTAACTAAATATTATTAAATGAGTGTCGGATGTGGTTGTTCGGCATTCGGCCTCACAGGGTGGAGGGACAGTGGGAATCTCGTTAATGTATTCCTTTTTTTCTAAAAAGACACCATGTTTCGGTCATTTACAACATTTTCTGACTATTTAATAAATTTTTGAAGTTCATCCTAATTTGTTGACCAATAATTAAAACAAAAATTTCACATGTAAAAAAAAATAGTTCCAGGTTTGGATTTTGGAAACAGTAATAATTTCGAATTTTGAATTTGCCCGCAGTTATTCCTACTGGGAAGGGGGTATCACCGGGTATACCGGTGGATCTACCTTTTAATGACCTTTAGGTGACCTTCTCTTGAATACTGCAGTATTCAAAAAGGTTGCCGACCCCTGCACTACGACAATTTATTGTTTCGCAGGGATTACCCACTTCTTTTTATTTTAATTTATTACATCTAGTTTGTCTAACTAAGCAAATATTTTGACGAAAAATATTTTGAACGCTATTAAAATTAGTTATTGTTATTAAACAAATAAATTACTGATTGCAATTTAGTATAAAAACGAAAAATGTAGGAACGTATTCATTACTTTCAGTAACGCATAGTTGATTCAACCAAGCATTTTAATTTCAAAATGAAATTTTTACTAATTTTTCTCGTTGTTTTAAGTTTGTTCAATGTAGTATTTATGCAAGCAGGTATGTACGAGTATAAGCTATTATTCATTATTATGAATAATAATAATAATATTACTTATTAGTTATTACATATTAGGTTAATAATAATTAAAGAAACTTTTGATTGCAAAACTTTAATTTTTTCATTTAATTTAATTTTATTCTTATCCTAAATTACAAAATAATTATTTTCAGAAGGAGAATTCTGCACGTTCGTATTTGGAGATGTAAATACAACGGCATTTAAGTGTACCAGTGCACCGTGTCGTAGAAGTAATATCATAAACACAATAGCAACGTGCGATAGGAACCTCAAGTGTTGCAGGGCGGATTAATTCATAGATCTATGCTGAAAGCATAGAAAATAAATACAATGTTTAAATTAGATGATCAGATCAGTCTTTGAAGAATGGCATAATTACATCACAACAGTTCGGCATTCGCCTACTCACTTTTACCAAGGTACATGTCACATGTGCACATTTACCGGTAATTGTAAGGATAGCGCCCTCTTTTATATTATTCAACGCACTTTTACCAACTCCCGTGGAATATGTACACATTTACCGGTAAATTTGTACATTTTCCAGTTACGTACTTTTTCCGTAACACACATCATGGAGAATTCTGATAGGATGAAGTTGCATTAGTTTAAGGTCCTAGATCAATAGAAATAAATAATAAAATTCAATAGATGTCACTAGTTGTTTTATTCATTGGTATATTTTATTATTTAGAGGCGGTCGGAGCTTAGCGTTCACGCGAGTTGACTATGAACGCTAAATACCCGGTTCGAATCCGAGTAAAGTAAGAACTTATTCTGGCCGTCTCTCCCTCGGCAGGCAATGGCAAACCACCGGGGTGTAATCTGCCAAGAGAAACCTTGTCTTAGGGTAAAAAAAAAAAGGACTTAGTACGAAACATATAAAGTACATAAATCGTCCCCAAATTAAAAGGTTCACCAAACCCTCTTTAGGGTAAAGGACCGAGAAAGAAGATATTTTATTGAGATGTATTGATATTTACTTCTGATTGGTTAAAATTTGAAATTTCATGTATATTGCTTCATTTCTTGTGTCAAGTTCAACTCAAAAACGAATAATCGTAGAAACTTGAAATTTTCAGAATATACTTAAAATATGATTTTACTTAACATAAACTATTTTATATTTATAACTAAAGTGCATTTTATTGAAAACGGCTAGACAATTTTTTTTATATTAATTTTTTTTAAATAAAAAATAGCTTAGTTAAGTAAAATCCACGTAAAATCATATTTTACGTATATTCTGAAAATTTCAGCTTTCTATGATTATTCGTTTTTGAATTGAACTTGACCCGAGCTCAGAGCCTATTGATCTGCCCCCTTAAATACAGAAGCTGTATTTGAAAAAAATATGACTAAAAATTTAAATAGAAAATGAAATAAAAATTTAAATAAAAAAAAACCTTTTACCTAAAATGAAAAATGTGAACTGAAAAGCTAGAAATAAATAAATTATTAAAAATAAACAAAAAAACCCGACTGCGTTAAAAAATATCAACTAAAAAGCAAAAAACAAGCTCTATAATCTCTAGAAATTTGTAAGATCAAAAAGTATTGCAAGCGGGGACAAGCAAAGAATTTCAAAACACATTTTGTTGTAATAATATTTTTCACTTAAAGATCACCAAATTGGACTATTAGGTTGTCCCCACCTGCAATACTTTTTGATCTTACAAATTTCTAGAGATTATAGAGCTTGTTTTTTGCATTTTAGTTAATATTTTTCAACGCAGTCGGGTGTTTTGTTTATTTTTAATAATTTTAATTTCAGTGCTATTTTTAATAACAAAAAAAATTTAAGCCCTAAGATGCCTTGGATTTGCAGTTATTTTGATTTCAGTGTAATTTTTAGTAAAAAAAAAGTATTCAAAAAATAAATCGTCTGTGGTGCTGGTGAATGGGCCCCCCGGTCATTAGGGGTTCAAATCAATTGCTTTAGGGAGTGTAGGATTAGTGGAAAATCTTAGAGGGGGGCCTCAAAATTGAATTGCGCCTGGGGTCTCATAAGTTCTAAAACCGCCACTGAGATTTTTCACAACAAAAGGCGCAAAAAGCGAATTTTTAAAATTTTAAATAATAAAAAGTTAAATATTTGGTTTCATGTCTTTTCCTTTCTTAAAAAAAAACAAATGTACCAACTAAATAATAATATAAGGCAATATCAAAAAGATGTTGATTTCTATTTTTCTTTTTATTTCATTTTACCTATTTCCGATATTCTATACTTATTTTTCCCAAATAAAAATACAAAATTAATGTGGTAAAACACAATCGAAAAACTGATAAAAGAAAAAATTATTAGGGTAGAGTAGGGTCAAGTAGGTAGGTTTTTTTTGAAGAGCCCTTGCGACGGTGTTTTTGCACCGATTTTGAAAAATAAGCATTCGTTGGAAAGGTTATTTATCTGGCAACATTTTCGCCATACTAACTTTATGTCTAGCATAAATATTTTGAAAGCTACATTCGATAAGGCGAAGGTACCTTTTTTTGATATTTTAAAAATTTGGGGGTATGATAGGTCACGATATTTCGAGGTGAAATAAAACTACAAGCACATGTAAAAAATTAGCTCTAATGCTTTTATTTGAAGAGTATGAATACTCCTGATGTTATAAAAATTAGTAACGCTAATAATAATGCGATGCGTTAGATGCATTAGACGCAGGGGTGTCAAACTCATTCTAGCCGCGGGCCATTTTCTGACAAACGAAATTTCCGCGGGCCGCACTGATGACTTTCGTTCACCCACCTCCATTTTTGAACGGTATATTTAGCGTAAAATATACAATATTCCCAGAAATATATATTTTTTATTATAAAACAAGCAATCACCGAAGTTTATTCGGGCCGCAAGAATATGCGTGGCGGGCCGCCAGTTTGACACCCCTGCATTAGAGCAGTGGAGCTTTGGGAAACGGCCGTGTCTTCAATTGCAATTTTTCGGGTCGAGATTTGATAGACCGGGCTCTTGATCGGCATTCGATGGACGACCAGCCTCTTGATCGGGTTACGATGCCGGCATGATATCATCTTCCGAAAAATTAAAAAAAAAAAAAATTTCTGTGAGCGTTAAAAATAGTGACCTATGTTGCCCCCAAGCACATGTTTCATGTTGGGGTCTGTATTTTTTTCAAAATCAAAAATATCGAAGAACCAACACAATATTTGTGTTCAACGTCAAATTCTACATGAAAATAAACTCACTTGACAATTATTTGCGTTAATTTAATGCACTGCATTTCAGAGAGAAAACAATGCTTTTTCACAGAAGAACACGCGTCAAAATGAATGACACCATAATTAACTGACAGATGCATGGCGACAGCCAAAATTTTGCCGTGAACGTTTTTCGCCACTATGTGTCTAATTCACGCAAAACGGGCGGCCTATGTAATAAAATGGCGACGTCAAAGCCAATGACCTACTATGCCCCCATACCTATTTGACCCCATTCTACTCTATATATAAAAATACTACTATTGGACTGTCTCTTTTTACTTTACTCTCTTATTACCAACTAAAAATGTTTATAAATTCATTGTTTAATATTTTATCTAATAATTAAAGGTGTTAATTCCGAAGGAATATACCCACCTCCGTTGGAGGTCTTAAAATCCATTTCTTCGGGTGGATTACTCTTGATTGTCTGTTCTTTCTTCAACTCACAGCTTCGTGCATGTTTTGGCTTCCTTCACTACTCTTCTCCATAAATTCCTGTTTCTGCACTTCTTTCTCCATTTCTTAACTCCCATAACTTCTAGGTCTTCCTCAACTTCATCAACCCATCTCGCTCTAATTCTTCCTCTATTTATTGTTTCGCTTGGTTTCCAGTCCGTAATTAATCTAATTACGCTTTCCGTCTTCTTCCTCATTAGATGACCAAGCCAGGCGATTCCTTGCGCTTTTATACATCTCACTAAATCTTCATTACCAATTATCTCGTTTACCTCGCTGTTTGTTCTTATTTGGTATTCATTATCGTTTATTTTCTTTGGGCCCATGATGATTCCTATGACTTTTCTCTCGAAGACTCTTAGCTTCTCCTCTTCTCTTTTTGTCAAATTCATCACTTCTGATGCATATGTTATCAC
Organism: Rhagonycha lutea; assembly: GCA_958510855.1. Taxonomy (NCBI): domain Eukaryota; kingdom Metazoa; phylum Arthropoda; class Insecta; order Coleoptera; family Cantharidae; genus Rhagonycha; species Rhagonycha lutea. The sequence goes on from OY294041.1 coordinate 35,965,775, forward strand.
CGGTCTGATAAACGACTTATATATTCTCACTTTTGCTTATACGGACATACTCTTGCTTTTAAGCATCTTCTTGTTTGAATATAGCCTTCCATCCATTCTGTATTTTCTCCTTTATTTCTTCTGCTCGGTCATTTGTATTATTTATCTGTATTCCCAAATACTTGAGCTTTTGTACCTCTTCGAACACTCTTCTGTCTATTTTTAATTCTCCTTTCCTTCTTCCTATCTTAGTGCAGTTCATGTATTTCGTCTTATTTTCGTTTATCTTCAGCCCCATTACTGCTGCTTACGTTTCTATTTCTTTGAGTATCGTTGTCATTTTTCTCAATGGTCTAGCAATAATCACTATGTCGTCCGCGTATGCAAGTACTTGAACTTCCTTTGTTCGTAAGATTCTTCCGCAGTCTGATTCTCTTATAATTTTCTCCATTACAAGGTTGAACAGGGTCGCCGACAAAGCGTCGCCCTGTCTCACTCCTCCGTTAATTTCGAAATTGAGAATGGTCATAACTTTTTTGTTTTTCAAGCAATCTAAAAAGTATTGCTTAATGAAGTCCTCTTTCTAATGGCGTTACAACATTAAAAAAATATTTATTTGGAGACGAGTTATTACCAAAATTGTAAAAGGTAGTCAACTTACATCCCTCTCCCCTAACAGTTATTAGTTATTCTAAAGGTCCAAAATACAAAGTGTATATTTGATAATAATAATTCTGATGTGCTTTATGTTCTGATATTGTCATTAATTTTACTAGACGAGGGCAAGGTGAAACGTTCTCGGCTTAGCAATGAATGACTGATTTTTAATTAAAAAATGCAATGTTTTTCTACATAATCCGTAATCCCCCGTTAGTTCAATGCAATGAGTGCATCCGGTTTCCAATGTATTGGCTACATCTCTGAAGTTTGTTTCTGGAAGGTTTGCAAAATTCACATTTACAGTTGCCATCATCTCTTCATTTGATTTAGGGAACAAGTGGAAGTCAGGGGAGCCAAATCTGGTGAATAGGGTAAATCAGGTTTTCCATTTCCAAAGCATATTTATTTTATATTCAAGACTAATTTACCAGTCCTAGAAATTTTGACCTTACCCTCGTGCTTCAAGTTTTATTAACTTATTGTTCAATAAATGTGTAACAAATTTATTTATTCCTTCTAAACCCTCGGCTCCCTGTGTTGCAAGGACTTCTGTCATCACATGAAAACCAATTTGGAGCGAATTGAGCCATATTGTTAGCCAAAGTATATCCTCTTCCGTCGTTTGGTAATTTCAAATCATACACAAATGTTGTTCCATGTGCAAATATAGCAGATGCAACGCCATAAGTTCCATAACTTATGATGGAGTGATTGCACAGTGATAAAGTAACAAAATCCTGTACTGCTCCCACAGTGGACTGCTCAAAAATTTTGAAACTGCGTAGGTACCTCAAATTTTTAGAAGCCCAAACTTGATCAATGGTGGTAAACACAAAAATTGGATTTTCTGTTGTTCTTTCAAAGAATTCCATTGCTTTTCGATAATATAGGAAGGATGGTGGACCCTTAAAAGGTAAAGAAGATATTTTTCAATTTTGGTTTATAAAAGATTTTAATTACCACAAATTTTTTCTTATAAACGTTCCATAAAGCGGAATTATAGTCCCCACCACGGTAATGTACACCAACAAACGTAACATTATCTGCCTTATCAAATCCAAAAGTTGCTTTGATTTCTTTTAAGGTATTTGTTCCGTATGCGATCCATTTTTTGTGAAATCTAAAAATAATTACTTAGAGTGAATTTACCCTATTTGAGAAATGGATAATGTAAGTAAGTATAGTAAAATTAAATACAACCCTTGGTTGTAAAAATTGACGTGACCGGACACATTTTCGTTTCTGCACACTAGCTCCGCCCAGTCATCCTTTTTGGCACCAACTCTACATAAAAGTTTTATTTTAATCAAAAATAGTGGCATGGAGTGAAATGTAATGAAAACTATCACGTATAAGAAGTCGTTGTGGGTTTGAATTCCTCAGTCGCCTGTTGGTCCAATAAAAATAAGAACAAAATATGCCACCCTAAATACTTAGAGCAAAATTAAAAAATGGACATAAGAAGGTTGCCGGTTTCAGGTTATCGATACCGACAATCCCACGTAGTAACAAATGGAAGTGCTCACAGTGCAATCAACAAAATAAGCACCGAGTGCGTTTATCGGCGCTGGTATTTATCAGAATTATGTGTTCATCGTGCAAGCAGGTTTTCTTTAAGCGCATAATTCAATGTATGTAAGTTACAAGGAAGATCGAACTAAGCGGGGTACCGGGTACCCCCTTTTCATTTATAATATAAATAAAAGGATAATCAGCCCTTTTTTAATTTAAAAGGCGCTTATTTACCGTAATTTTTTTCGCATATTATCCAACCCATAATCAAGAACGTCCCTAAAACGACAAGAGTACATCTTCAGAATTACCAACAAATTATTTTGGGAAAAGTTAAAAAACTTTGGTGCTTCTATTAGGCCAATGCTCTTATTTTGAACTCCACGAATGCAAAGATCAGGTAAATCGAATATTTTGGCATTATAAATCCTACAAATGAGGTTTGATAAATAAATAATCATAAAAAAGTTTCATGTGTGTTTACCCATCGAATAAATTTTGCAAGTCCTCCTTCATATTAGGATACAAAACGATGGTTCCATTGAACGAGTATATTTTTTGGAATGCCAGCACAGACATATATTCCCATATTATGTTACCCAGCCTACCACCTGAAGCAACGGTAAGAATTCGATTAGGAGTATCAAGATCGGAACACGACCGATTTTTAAAATCTCGATCGCTAAATAATTGGTTCACAACATATGCACAATTTTTGAACTCCGTACAAAAAGAAAATTTTAAGTAATAGTATAAAATTAAATATGTAGGTACAATTATTAGAAACATAAATAAAATCTTATATTTGTAATGCATGACTACACTTTAAAAAATAAATTCAATTTTATGTATTAATAGTTTAAAAGAAATACACAGAGCTAACTCGACACTATACAACATAGTGTTGGAATAAGTCTGAATATTAAGGTAGTGAATTATCTTATCTTCATTTTTGTATGTTAATTTATGCAGAAGAACTTCCTAAATTGATAGCACGTTTTTAACCACTTCATGCTCATATTAATTTTAAATAATCTGGCATAATTTATTCAATTTTCTTGATTATATTGAAAATTATTTAGAAACGTTGGCAATCTGTGCATCTACCTGGAAATGGAGGAAAAATTTTTGAAACCTTTGTTTTCGGAATGTGGCAAAAAACGTCCGGAAGTTAAGGGTTAATAAGTACGGAACGGCAACGAGGACAGACGTTACTTGTGTTTCCCAATGTCCAAATTTGGACTTCATTTTACGTTTTCGGCTGCGTATCTTTCCCGAAAATGTATCCAAGTATGGAAAAAGATTTGAGTATATTCATGGAAAACGGGAACAATTCGTATATTTCTAATTTCTGAGCAAAAAATCCAATAACAGTTATTAGTTATTTTAAAAGTCCAAAAACATAATCGTTTTTGCGGTTTTTGAATTTTTTCTGCCTTTTTGGGTTATTTTTAATGCCTTCATTTTTGAAATTTTATTTATAATATTATCTATTTAAATTTTTTGATAAATATTTAGATTTTGTTTAAATATTCTGGAACTTCGTAAACATACTAATACAATAATTATAGTAAAAGCAGAAAAAATAAGGAAATAATTCTAAGACTTAAGTTGCCTTAGATTAGAAGTGATTTGAATTTCAGTGAATTTTTTTATTTAAATCTTTTGATAAACATTAAATTTTGTTCAAATGATCTGGAAATTTGTGAAAACACTAATACGATTTTAGTACACACAGAAAAAATAGCGAAAAAATTCTAAGCCCTAAATATCTTTAGATTTATGGTTATTTTGATTTTAATTTGATATTCATTTAAATTTTTTTAAAAACTTAAATTTTATTCAAATATTGTGGAACTTCGTTAAAATACTAATACCATTACAGTACACAGGAAAATTGGCGAAAAAATTCTAAGACCTAAATTGCCTTAGATTTAAGATTAATTTGATTTTAGTTTGAAATCTATTTAAAATTTTTGGCAAATAATTAAATTTTATTCAAATATTCTGTAACTTCCTGAAAATACTAACACAATTACAGTAAACGCAGGAAAAATTACGAAAAATTCTAAACCCTAAATTGCTTTAGATTTAAGGCTATTTTGATTTTAGTTTGAAATCCATTTAAATTTTTTGAAAAGAATTAAATTTTATTCAAATACTCTGTAACTTCTTGAAAATATTAATACCATTTCAGTCAACACAGGAAAATAGCAAAAAAATTCTAAGCCCTAAATTGCCATAGATTTTGAGTTATTTTGATTTCAGTTTGATTTTCCATTTTAATTTTTTGATGGATATATCCAAAAATCTTTATATAATATAAAGATTTTGTTCAAATATTCTAAAACTTGGTGAAAATACTAATACCATTACAGTAAACATAGCAAAAATAGCGAAAAAAATCTAAGCCCTAAATTGCCTTAGATTTAAGGTTATTTTGAGTTTAGTTTGTTATCCATTTAAATTTTTTGAAAAAAATTAAATTTTATTCAAATATTCTCTAACTTCTTGAAAATACTAATAACATCACAGTAAATACAGGAAAAATGGCGAAAAAATTCTAAGCCCTAAATTGCTTTAGATTTTGAGTTATTTTGATTTCAGTTTGATTTTCCATTTTAATTTTTTGATGGATATAAAAATGTTGTTCAAATATTCTAAAACTTGGTGAAAATACTAATACCATTACAGTAAACACAGGAAAAATAACGAAAAAATTCTAAGCCCTAAATTGCCTTAGATTTAAGGTTATTTTGAGTTTAGTTTGTTATTATCCATTTAAATTTTTTGAAAAAAATTAAATTTTATTCAAATATTCTGTAACTTCTTAAAAATACTAATACCATTACAGTAAACACAGGAAAAATAGCGAAAAAATTCTAAGCCCTAAATTGCTTTAGATTTTGAGTTATTTTGATTTCAGTTTGATTTTCCATTTTAATTTTTTGATGGATATAAAAATGTTGTTCAAATATTCTAAAACTTGGTGAAAATACTAATACCATTACAGTAAACACAGGAAAAATAACGAAAAAATTCTAAGCCCTAAATTGCCTTAGATTTAAGGTTATTTTGAGTTTAGTTTGTTATTATCCATTTAAATATTTTGAAAAAAATTAAATTTTATTCAAATATTCTCTAACTTCTTGAAAATACTAATAACATCACAGTAAATACAGGAAAAATGGCGAAAAAATTCTAAGCCCTAAATTGCTTTAGATTTTGAGTTATTTTGATTTCAGTTTGATTTTCCATTTTAATTTTTTGATGGATATAAAAATGTTGTTCAAATATTCTAAAACTTGGTGAAAATACTAATACCATTACAGTAAACACAGGACAAATAACGAAAAAATTCTAAGCCCTAAATTGCCTTAGATTTAAGGTTATTTTGAGTTTAGTTTGTTATCCATTTACATTTTTTGAAAAAAATTAAATTTTATTCAAATATTCTGTAACTTCTTGAAAATACTAATAACATTACAGTAAACACAGGAAAAATAGCGAAAAAATTCTAAGCCCTAAATTGCTTTAGATTTTGAGTTATTTTGATTTCAGTTTGATTTTCCATTTTAATTTTTTGATTGATATAAAAATGTTGTTCAAATATTCTAAAACTTGGTGAAAATACTAATACCATTACAGTAAACACAGGAAAAATAACGAAAAAATTCTAAGCCCTAAATTGCCTTAGATTTAAGGTTATTTTGAGTTTAGTTTGTTATCCATTTAAATTTTTTGAAAAAAATTAAATTTTATTCAAATATTCTCTAACTTCTTGAAAATACTAATAACATCACAATAAATACAGGAAAAATGGCGAAAAAATTCTAAGCCCTAAATTGCTTTAGATTTTGAGTTATTTTGATTTCAGTTTGATTTTCCATTTTAATTTTTTGATGGATATAAAAATGTTGTTCAAATATTCTAAAACTTGGTGAAAATACTAATACCATTACAGTAAACACAGGAAAAATAACGAAAAAATTCTAAGCCCTAAATTGCCTTAGATTTAAGGTTATTTTGAGTTTAGTTTGTTATCCATTTACATTTTTTGAAAAAAGTTAAATTTTATTCAAATATTCTCTAACTTCTTGAAAATACTAATAACATTACAGTAAACACAGGAAAAATAGCGAAAAAATTCTAAGCCCTAAATTGCTTTAGATTTTGAGTTATTTTGATTTCAGTTTGATTTTCCATTTTAATTTTTTGATTGATATAAAAATGTTGTTCAAATATTCTAAAACTTGGTGAAAATACTAATACCATTACAGTAAACACAGGAAAAATAACGAAAAAATTCTAAGCCCTAAATTGCCTTAGATTTAAGGTTATTTTGAGTTTAGTTTGTTATCCATTTACATTTTTTGAAAAAAGTTAAATTTTATTCAAATATTCTCTAACTTCTTGAAAATACTAATAACATTACAGTAAACACAGGAAAAATAGCGACAAAATTCTAAGCCCTAAATTGCTTTAGATTTTGAGTTATTTTGATTTCAGTTTGATTTTCCATTTTAATTTTTTGATGGATATAAAAATGTTGTTCAAATATTCTAAAACTTGGTGAAAATACTAATACCATTACAGTAAACACAGGACAAATAACGAAAAAATTCTAAGTCCTAAATTGCCTTAGATTTAAGGTTATTTTGAGTTTAGTTTGTTATCCATTTACATTTTTTGAAAAAAGTTAAATTTTATTCAAATATTCTCTAACTTCTTGAAAATACTAATAACATTACAGTAAACACAGGAAAAATAGCGAAAAAATTCTAAGCCCTAAATTGCTTTAGATTTTGAGTTATTTTGATTTCAGTTTGATTTTCCATTTTAATTTTTTGATGGATATAAAAATGTTGTTCAAATATTCTAAAACTTGGTGAAAATACTAATACCATTACAGTAAACACAGGAAAAATAACGAAAAAATTCTAAGCCCTAAATTGCTTTAGATTTTGAGTTATTTTGATTTCAGTTTGATTTTCCATTTTAATTTTTTGATGGATATAAAAATGTTGTTCAAATATTCTAAAACTTGGTGAAAATACTAATACCATTACAGTAAACACAGGAAAAATAACGAAAAAATTCTAAGCCCTAAATTTCCTTAGATTTAAGGTTATTTTGAGTTTAGTTTGTTATTATCCATTTAAATTTTTTGAAAAAAATTAAATTTTATTCAAATATTCTGTAACTTCTTAAAAATACTAATACCATTACAGTAAACACAGGAAAAATAGCGAAAAATTCTAAGCCCTAAATTGCTTTAGATTTTGAGTTATTTTAATTTTAATTTTTTGATGGATATATAAATGTTGTTCAAATATTCTAAAACTTGGTGAAAATACTAATACCATTACAGTAAACACAGGAAAAATAACGAAAAAATTCTAAGCCCTAAATTGCCTTAGATTTAAGGTTATTTTGAGTTTAGTTTGTTATTATCCATTTAAATTTTTTGAAAAAAATTAAATTTTATTCAAATATTCTGTAACTTCTTAAAAATACTAATACCATTACAGTAAACACAGGAAAAATAGCGAAAAAATTCTAAGCCCTAAATTGCTTTAGATTTTGAGTTATTTTGATTTCAGTTTGATTTTCCATTTTAATTTTTTGATGGATATAAAAATGTTGTTCAAATATTCTAAAACTTGGTGAAAATACTAATACCATTACAGTAAACACAGGAAAAATAACGAAAAAATTCTAAGCCCTAAATTGCCTTAGATTTAAGGTTATTTTGAGTTTAGTTTGTTATTATCCATTTAAATATTTTGAAAAAAATTAAATTTTATTCAAATATTCTCTAACTTCTTGAAAATACTAATAACATCACAGTAAATACAGGAAAAATGGCGAAAAAATTCTAAGCCCTAAATTGCTTTAGATTTTGAGTTATTTTGATTTCAGTTTGATTTTCCATTTTAATTTTTTGATGGATATAAAAATGTTGTTCAAATATTCTAAAACTTGGTGAAAATACTAATACCATTACAGTAAACACAGGACAAATAACGAAAAAATTCTAAGCCCTAAATTGCCTTAGATTTAAGGTTATTTTGAGTTTAGTTTGTTATCCATTTACATTTTTTGAAAAAAATTAAATTTTATTCAAATATTCTGTAACTTCTTGAAAATACTAATAACATTACAGTAAACACAGGAAAAATAGCGAAAAAATTCTAAGCCCTAAATTGCTTTAGATTTTGAGTTATTTTGATTTCAGTTTGATTTTCCATTTTAATTTTTTGATTGATATAAAAATGTTGTTCAAATATTCTAAAACTTGGTGAAAATACTAATACCATTACAGTAAACACAGGAAAAATAACGAAAAAATTCTAAGCCCTAAATTGCCTTAGATTTAAGGTTATTTTGAGTTTAGTTTGTTATCCATTTAAATTTTTTGAAAAAAATTAAATTTTATTCAAATATTCTCTAACTTCTTGAAAATACTAATAACATCACAATAAATACAGGAAAAATGGCGAAAAAATTCTAAGCCCTAAATTGCTTTAGATTTTGAGTTATTTTGATTTCAGTTTGATTTTCCATTTTAATTTTTTGATGGATATAAAAATGTTGTTCAAATATTCTAAAACTTGGTGAAAATACTAATACCATTACAGTAAACACAGGAAAAATAACGAAAAAATTCTAAGCCCTAAATTGCCTTAGATTTAAGGTTATTTTGAGTTTAGTTTGTTATCCATTTACATTTTTTGAAAAAAGTTAAATTTTATTCAAATATTCTCTAACTTCTTGAAAATACTAATAACATTACAGTAAACACAGGAAAAATAGCGAAAAAATTCTAAGCCCTAAATTGCTTTAGATTTTGAGTTATTTTGATTTCAGTTTGATTTTCCATTTTAATTTTTTGATTGATATAAAAATGTTGTTCAAATATTCTAAAACTTGGTGAAAATACTAATACCATTACAGTAAACACAGGAAAAATAACGAAAAAATTCTAAGCCCTAAATTGCCTTAGATTTAAGGTTATTTTGAGTTTAGTTTGTTATTATCCATTTAAATTTTTTGAAAAAAATTAAATTTTATTCAAATATTCTGTAACTTCTTAAAAATACTAATACCATTACAGTAAACACAGGAAAAATAGCGAAAAAATTCTAAGCCCTAAATTGCTTTAGATTTTGAGTTATTTTGATTTCAGTTTGATTTTCCATTTTAATTTTTTGATGGATATAAAAATGTTGTTCAAATATTCTAAAACTTGGTGAAAATACTAATACCATTACAGTAAACACAGGAAAAATAACGAAAAAATTCTAAGCCCTAAATTGCCTTAGATTTAAGGTTATTTTGAGTTTAGTTTGTTATCCATTTACATTTTTTGAAAAAAGTTAAATTTTATTCAAATATTCTCTAACTTCTTGAAAATACTAATAACATTACAGTAAACACAGGAAAAATAGCGACAAAATTCTAAGCCCTAAATTGCTTTAGATTTTGAGTTATTTTGATTTCAGTTTGATTTTCCATTTTAATTTTTTGATGGATATAAAAATGTTGTTCAAATATTCTAAAACTTGGTGAAAATACTAATACCATTACAGTAAACACAGGACAAATAACGAAAAAATTCTAAGTCCTAAATTGCCTTAGATTTAAGGTTATTTTGAGTTTAGTTTGTTATCCATTTACATTTTTTGAAAAAAGTTAAATTTTATTCAAATATTCTCTAACTTCTTGAAAATACTAATAACATTACAGTAAACACAGGAAAAATAGCGAAAAAATTCTAAGCCCTAAATTGCTTTAGATTTTGAGTTATTTTGATTTCAGTTTGATTTTCCATTTTAATTTTTTGATGGATATAAAAATGTTGTTCAAATATTCTAAAACTTGGTGAAAATACTAATACCATTACAGTAAACACAGGAAAAATAACGAAAAAATTCTAAGCCCTAAATTGCTTTAGATTTTGAGTTATTTTGATTTCAGTTTGATTTTCCATTTTAATTTTTTGATGGATATAAAAATGTTGTTCAAATATTCTAAAACTTGGTGAAAATACTAATACCATTACAGTAAACACAGGAAAAATAACGAAAAAATTCTAAGCCCTAAATTTCCTTAGATTTAAGGTTATTTTGAGTTTAGTTTGTTATTATCCATTTAAATTTTTTGAAAAAAATTAAATTTTATTCAAATATTCTGTAACTTCTTAAAAATACTAATACCATTACAGTAAACACAGGAAAAATAGCGAAAAAATTCTAAGCCCTAAATTGCTTTAGATTTTGAGTTATTTTAATTTTAATTTTTTGATGGATATATAAATGTTGTTCAAATATTCTAAAACTTGGTGAAAATACTAATACCATTACAGTAAACACAGGAAAAATAACGAAAAAATTCTAAGCCCTAAATTGCCTTAGATTTAAGGTTATTTTGAGTTTAGTTTGTTATTATCCATTTAAATTTTTTGAAAAAAATTAAATTTTATTCAAATATTCTGTAACTTCTTAAAAATACTAATACCATTACAGTAAACACAGGAAAAATAGCGAAAAAATTCTAAGCCCTAAATTGCTTTAGATTTTGAGTTATTTTGATTTCAGTTTGATTTTCCATTTTAATTTTTTGATGGATATAAAAATGTTGTTCAAATATTCTAAAACTTGGTGAAAATACTAATACCATTACAGTAAACACAGGACAAATAACGAAAAAATTCTAAGCCCTAAATTGCCTTAGATTTAAGGTTATTTTGAGTTTAGTTTGTTATCCATTTACATTTTTTGAAAAAAATTAAATTTTATTCAAATATTCTGGTATTTCGTGAAAATATTAATACATTCATAAGAAACGCAGGAAAAATAACGAAAAAATTCTAAGAAATAAATTGCTTTAGAATAAGGTTATTTTGATTTCAGTGAGATTATTTAATTTATTAGATATTTTTATAAAAATTAAAATGTTGTTCAATTGTTGAAAATTCTCCCCCGCTTTTTAAATTGAAAGGAATGAATAAAAACATACTTACCGAAATTTTAGCCTCAAATTTTCCAACCCATATTGAAGTAAATCACCGTAACGAGTGGAGAAAACATCCAAAATGACCACAAGATTGTTTAAAGCTAAATAACTCAAATTGGGACTTTGCATCAAACCAACTACTTTAATATGACGACCCTGCTTGCAAGAGTATGTTAATTGCAAGGCGCGCCGAAAATCAGGTCTAGAAATAAAAGCAAATGAATGAAGTTTGAAAAAATGAGACAAAAGCGTAGGTGTACTTTTGAAATACAATTCGCAGTTGGGCCTTCATGATGGGATTGATGTAAATGGATCCATTGAAGCGATAAACTGCGTGAAATGCAACGACATACATGTACTCCAAGATGATATTACCGAGCCTACCTCCTGGAGGAACAGTAAGAATGCGATTGGGACATTTAGGGGCAATTAAATTCTTGTGATTTTTAAAACTTTTACTGTGTAATTGATACACGCTGTATGTACAATGGTACAAGGTACCAAAAAAAAATTGTGAACGATTGTATAAAATAAAAAGTATAGATACAATTACAATAAACAATAAAATAACGATACATTTTCGTTTTCTAGACATGACTTCTCTTATCTACGTCTTATCACAATGTCTGTGGCGCACCACCCACACAAACAGCACAGTATAAATAATTAACATGTATTTATTTGCGAGTTTTTTGCTTTCTTAATTTTAATAACTTGGACATTTGGCATCCACTCAATTGCAGCACACACTGGTACAAGATACTTAAAAATAAATTAGCTGACAATTAGTTTGCCAAACATATTTTTGAAAAACTATTGTTATACACAATAATGTTTATGTTTACTATTTCGAAAAACTGTACAAGTTACAATCTTAATTTATTATTACTAATTATTAAAATTCATTTTTTTTATTCTACCTGTTCAAGTTTTGTTTGGCATTTCGCATGAAGCTAAAATTTACAAATATCTTGTCGATTTTGAGACATTTTTCCTTTCTTTCCACCTCATCAAAATAAAATTATTCAAAATTTGCTTTTGTGTACAGGGTGTGGGTGAGTAAATTTCACTTTTTCTACAGGCTGCTTCCGATTTCAAACTTGAGGTTATCATCTTTTGTTAGGAAGTTATGCGCCATTTGTTTTATATAAAAATTGTTACTTTTGCTCTACCATTCAAACTTTACAAGTTTAAATTGTAGTGTAAAAAATTAGCATTGTAATTTAGAAGCTTTTAGGACCAATAGATACTTTAATTTGATTGATTTGGTATCGGGATGTATCACATTTCAGTATGAAACAAATTAAAGTACCTGTTTAAAAATGTATAATTTGAACAATTATATGGTAATATATTAAATGTTTCTGTAACTTTTGAATTTATAAAGTTATATCACATTTAAAATTTCAAAAAATAATGGCGAGTAACTTGGTAACAAAACATAACCCCAATCTGTTTGGGTTTGTTACATTTCTAATAGGTATGGGACATAGAATAATAAAAAAAAGTTTGGTGGAATATTATTATTTCTTTAAATCTTAATTTTGAAGAAACTAATCAATTCCGTTTTCCAATTTAATTTCTGCGCCTTAACGACCCCTATATTATTTTTTTCATATTTAATTCATTAATTTGTCATCTTTTCAAATATATAGGCAGTGACGACGTAACCTAATTTTGTAATGTACGCAAAATAAATTAGTGAGGCCCCTTTCCCTATATTATGTAGGGTTGAAGGGTCAGACACAAGGTTGGCAAAGGGGGAGGTGTCCGGAATTTTCTTTATTGAAAATTTGGTGTAAAAAGATGATTTTTAGGGCTAGAAAACTTTTAATAATTATGTATCATTTTCGAGACCTTAAATCAAACGCGAGGCCGTACGCGGTCACGTACGCCTTTTGCCGCCACTGTATATAGGGTATATAGTCGTATTATGATCACAAGATGGAGAGATTTTCAATAAACATTTAAAATTCATTAAATTTTTACTTTCAAATAGGTCATCCACCCACATATTATATTATGGCTGTAACTCCACCATTATTTAAAATAAGTGCAGCAAACTATATATTTTTGAAGAGAAGAAAAAAAGACGATTGTAAATATGTAAAAAAATAACATAGGTTCCATTTAAAAAATTAAGTTATTAACAAAATACAAAATCTAGATTATAATAACGGAGCTAGCCTGGAAAACCAAGAAAATTTGCCCGCCTTGTACATCTGCAGTAATTCTAATGTTGAAATGCTTGAGAAAAAGTATATGTTTTTGATACAAAAACAGTGACCCCCAATTTGGGGGAAGTTCACAACGTTTTCCTTCGCATCGCAAAAGCTTTCAATTAATTGTTTTTATAGCTAGGAGGATAAAATTCGAGTGGTTAAAGAAGTTTCCTACAATTTTAAAAAATGGCTACTATAAACAAAATTTACATTCTAATTTTATATTATATATTTCATAAATATGTATAATATATACACTGCAATAGTGAAAAATCAATTAAAACAATAATAAATAAAGAAAATTCTACAATGTTGAAAAATCATGCACAAAATGTACTGTATATCAAAAATGTCTCAAGGCTGCAAAGAGAACATGTGAAATATAAAAGAAATTTTTTATTTTAAAAATTAAACAGTTTAAGCTCTTAAGCTGAGCATTGTTCTTTGATTTTGAGAAATGTTAAGCGTCGTATCATCACAAGAATTTGTGAATGAAAACATAAAAAGGAAAAAACGATATCGCCTGTACACTTTTGAGGTTAAGTTATTCTTGAGAGGGCGGGGCGAGGAAAGAATTTGGCGAAGAACTGCAGCAGACCAATTACATTCACTCTATAATACAAAGCAAGGTCACTTCATAAAATAACTTAACGTCCTATATATTATATATTTTTATTATTATAATAAAAACAAAAACACCATCATTACTATTTCAGTTCGCTTCCAAAACAAATTTGGATTTTTGGACATGGGTTTGGCGAAAAACTTTTCATTTCACAAACACTTATTTTATTTTCAGGACAGGAAGCGTAAGCATTACGAGGAAAGAGAATATAAGATTAATTTTCTGTCTTTTAGAGTCCACGGAATTTCACCTTCATACTTTCAATCTTTGTTTCTCCAATTGAATGTCCACTACATTTAAAATTAACTAAAGTACTTGTAATTGTCTCTTGTTCCTTCGTTTACATGCAAATTCACTTTTTAAATAATTTATTAGGAAACACGGCACAGCACTAAGACGAAGACGAAGCATTCATTGCACCACCGAAAATTCCGGTCGAAAAGGAACCCGATTGTTGTTGCTGTTGTTGTTGCTGCTGTTGTTGCTGTTGATTTGACGTCAGTCTAGAATGTTTTGGCATTGGGGGTTGTAAATATTCGTGCCTAGCCAACGATAACACATCTATTCTATCCTCTTTCCTATACGCCAGACAAGATCGAATAAAACTCTGCAAGATACAAACTTTTAAGTTACTTCCTACATCAACAGGAAACAAATTAAAAAAAACTCTTAGGTGGAACTAGATTCTGGATTTAAGAAGAAAGGAGAACATTTAGACCTAGGTAATAACAAGTAATAAAACTTAATAACGAGTAATAAACATATCCTGATTAAACCTAGGCAAGTGGACTGCTTTTTATCTGCATGAATAATGGTGCAAACTTTGTACAAACTTTTCAATTATACATACAGGCGCCTGTGCCTAGAGGGGAGTCCACTTCCGCAATACTTTTACTTAAATAATCAGAACTAAATAATTAATATAAGACTGGTCAGATTAATTTATTACTGCCAAAGGGGGACTGCCTAGTTTTAAAACTTATTATACTATAATTCTTTTACCAGACTGCCAAGGCTGATATTGACGCCCAAGATTGGATTAATGAGATTTCTACAAATATCAGTGTGCAAATTTGCTAGAAGTTAACTATTAGTACCATCTGGGGAAACCTCATACCGCAAAATATTGGTAATTGATTAAAATCGATCTTGATTGGTCAGGACACATTTATTACTCCTTTTCTATAACTGCACTACCTTGTAAAATAATTAAATGGCCGAGCGTTAGGAATTCTGGTAAGTCTGGGATTGGAAGTGCACAATAATATAGGATAAAAAAAAAGGTCGACTCACCTTAGCTTCATTAGTAACCGCCGGTTTATTTGCGAACTGGACTTCTGTTGCTTTCAATATTGTATTTTCTTCTAAAATTGTGGCTTGTGATTGATTATGTCCGAATGGTTTCTTACCATACAAACACTGGTAAAAAATAACGCCTACACTCCACACATCAACTTTCGAAGAAATTTTAGGTGGATTCTTGCCAACAACAAAACACTCAGGCGGAAGATACCTTAGAAGAAAAAGAAATAAATTAACACTGAAATGTAACTTAACAAAATAAATAGTAGAAGTTGTTTTTGATTCAGTCCCGTCTTGAAACAAATTGGTTCACCCTCATGGTTACCATCAGGGAACGGTTTTATCATCACAAAATTTAAAATTAAATAAATGTTGAGAAAGGTGCTTACCAGTAGGTACCAGCTCCCTGCGAAGTGAGATCCATGCCGTGATCAGGATTGTAGTTTTCTTCGTCCATAACTTTACTCAGGCCGAAATCGGTGATTTTGATTTCGCCGCACACGTTGCCTTCGGTTAGCAAAATATTACCGGGTTTTAAATCGTAGTGTATCACGGGCGGTTTGATCTCATTCAGGTACTTAAGAGCGGAAACAACTTGCATCACAATCGATCTTGCTTCTCGTTCGGGTATTGTCTTATGTTGCTTAAGATAAAAGTCAAGATCGTGACCATCACAGTATTCCAAGACCGTACAAAAGGAATTCGCGTCTATTTCAAACACATCGTATAATTTTACAACCCTAGGATGATCTAATAACTTATGAATATTGTACTCTCTTAACGCGTGCTTGATATAGTTCGCTTTTTTGTCCTCTTTCCAGTCTTTATTTAACTGATGCACCTTACACGCCACATACCGCTGTTCTTTTAAATCAAACGCTTTATGAACTTCACTAAAACCACCTTTTCCTAATAACATTAACAACAAATATCTATCATTGAGCACGGGATGATTATTAAAACGCGACTGATCCTCGTTGTGTATACGTTTTAGTTCACGAATGTGTAAATTACGCTCCCTCTCTAATTTCTCCATTTCTAATTGAAGATCCGAATCTTCCTTCTTTAACGCACTTTGTCGTAACTGTAACAAAAATTTTAGTTCAAAAAGTGACACAATCAAATTGACGCGCATGAATAGATTAACGAGATTCCAGTTGTGTCGATCAATTATTCATGCCCACTTTTTTTCCTCAATTCTCAAACGAACCCAAGAAATTGCTAAACAGAGAAATACAATACTGAATGAAAAATCTGGTATTCCAATTTGGCAGGAAATGTCTGAATAGACTAAACATAAATTAATAATAATAAATAAATTTTAATTTTTGGACTGCAATTATCGCTCCTAAAGAGTAACAAACTGTTAATAGAAAAGTACAAAAGAAGGTTGCTCTAAAAGAGCAATTTTAATGTGGATGAGGCGGTCAAACAAATTCATTTCCAGAGCAATTTCAACCCTAAAGAGAAACAGTAATTCTGAATAGGGAATTTCATTGTTAAATTAATTGGTATATTTTAAACAATTTTAAGAGTTAAATTAATTAAATTATTAATATGAATATGCCTTCTGTCCTTGATAGCTTAATAAAAATATATTAATAATTTAATTAAGAGGAAAATTATTACTCAAGAAAATTGCAATTTTCTTGAGTAATAAGCAAGATATCATTGAATTGCGAAAGTGTATTTTACAACTTTAAGGATTCCTCTTAATTAAATTAATAAAATAAAAATTTAATTAATTAAATTATTAATATGGACTTTCGTCTTCGAAAGCTTAATAAAAATATATTAATAATTTAGTTAATTTAATATTTCAATGTATTATAATTATAAAATTTGAGGACGAGCATGAATTGATTAACGAGATTCCTGCTGACTACTAAAAATTGCTAGTAATTTTTATTATTCAAAAAATGCAATTATAAAACGATGTTGAATTGATCAATTTAAAACAAATGTATTATAAATTTC
This sequence comes from Rhagonycha lutea, assembly GCA_958510855.1. Taxonomy (NCBI): domain Eukaryota; kingdom Metazoa; phylum Arthropoda; class Insecta; order Coleoptera; family Cantharidae; genus Rhagonycha; species Rhagonycha lutea. Next base: position 35,983,070 of record OY294041.1, read on the forward strand.
CAGAATTAATTTGAAAAATAATTTTGCCAATTTAACCCTACATCACTAACTATATTTTTGAGTTACACTATCACTAACCATTAGTCTCACAGACGAACAAAGTAAAACCTCAATATTTATTAGTTAAGAGGGGCATTTAAATTTTGATGCGAAAACATGTTTCAAAAGATGGAGCGCCCTAAAATATTCTAAGAATCTAAGAATCTTTTCACCAATACAGAATTCTAATAATTTATAAAAGTCATATGAATAAACGATAACTAATTGAGGGAATGAGGAAGTTTGAGCTTCCAATGTTGAATATTTACAAGTAAGTATATTTCAAAAAGATATTCATATTTGAAAATATTGAATATTTTTAAAAATATTTAACTTTGAAAGCTCAAACTTCCTCATTCCCTAAATTAGTTATCGTTTATTCATATGACTTTTATAAATTATTAGAATTCTGTATTGGTGAAAAGATTCTTAGATTCTTAGAATATTTTAGGTCGCGCCATCTTTTGAAACATGTTTTCGCATCAAAATTTAAATGCCCCTCTTAAACAGCATATTATTATGCGAAAAAAAACTTATTCTATGCCTCCTCCACTTCTGATAGGGACAAAATGCGCAAATTTTGCGCCTATTTGACTGTGCTTGAGAACTACTTGGAGTAACATCTTCAATTTCACATGAAATTTATAAAAGATAAAAATAACTTAATGGTCCATGTCCATAAGAATAACATAGTCTATTTTTCACACGTAGTAACTAAACATTCGTCTCAGAGACGAACATTTTGCTGAATCTCCGGATTTGATTGACGTGCACATTCAATGAGTACGCGTGGGTCACTAATTAGCAGGTAATGAGATGGGCGCGAACATGCCTAGATATAGAAGGCGTTCACAGTAGGTAGTCTGTGAGACGAATGGTTAGTGATATAGGGTTAAATAGCAATGTATTTTCTTTAATTTTAATATACTGATTAATTTTCGATTTATTCTTGCATTGTCATTGAAAAGAAGGTTGCGTCGTCAAAAAAACGACGAAGCAAACAAAACAATTGTCGGGACTTTTAGGTAAAGATGCGCATGAACGGATTAACGAGATTTCTGTTGTCCATTTAAAAAAATTACTTTTTATTAAACAAATGCAATTATGAAAGGTTGTAGAATCTATTAAAAGGGGAAATTATTATCATTTCAGATTTGCAATTAGCAGTCGTCGGTGCCGGGGGGGGGGGAAGGTACAAAACGTGACTAATGTAAGTGTGACTAGAGGGGTTTATCAAATCTGACGTCCTCATAAAAATTCTATTTTGGAGATTTGTAAAAAAACTATGCTTGAATATTCTTAGATGTATAATTCCAATTTTAAGTGGACATGAAAATTTTAAATTAAGGGCCCGATCTTTCCCGATTTTTCAACAGGTGGCGCAGTTACTTAGATTTACAGTTTCATTATAAATGATTTCTTTCATTAGTGGGAAAGAATGAAAGTTAATTTTCATTGGTTTCAAGTCTTTTAAAATCGAGGCCGTAGGCCGAGCTATGTTACTCGGAGAGGGGAAGACAAACTTGCGACGAATGGGGGAGGTAGAGTGATCAAAATTTCGGAAAAAATTGTAAACGTCTTAGAACCCAGATGATTCCTTACATTACAGAGCTGGTTTGAAAATTAAATTTGCCAATGGAAAGTCCTTTTTTTGAAGTGTGATCAATTTTACATATACATCAATAATAAGGTAATCTTCTACATTTAGTATAATGTAACCAACAATTAGGATTTCTAGGGAATTTCGTCTGCAGGACCTCCAGATTTGAGGGGACTAATTGACTAATTGCCCCTCTGTTCTTACGCGCCTGAGAAAAGTACTAAACCAAAACAACAAAATTTTTAACAGAGAAGACTTGAAAAAATATATCCTGCACCAGAAAAACATAGGAAATTTCATTACTGAATAATAAATATCAAAGCAAATTGAAATAGTTTAATTCAGAACAGAGAAGTCTTAACAGTAAAATTTGATATGTACACCAATCAATTGAGAAAGACCAAAGAATTTTTAAGAAAAAACTTGGCTTTATTTTAGGTTTAAAATTTAAACAGGCTGAATCTAGACAAAGAAAACAGTTAAAAACATCAGGAAAGCACAATTTTTAAACTGACAGTTTAATTCTGACAGATGCCAAATTCTGAAAGGTCATTCAAAATGACAGAAAGTGAAATGCGATGATGATGCCAATTTTCCCATAATAATTATAAACATAGAAAGCTCAAATTTAAACAGTGGAAATGAATTAATTGAAACATTTAAATTTTGACAATTATTTGACAGTTGTCAAGTTCTGACACATTTGACACTTGTCAAATTGTAACAATTCGCAAAATTTTTAAAAATTTCTCAGAAAAGATAAATATAATTATTACCTTTAGTATTTCATCAGCCTCATAATATTCTTGTAAGGTAAAGGAACCGGGTACCGCATCAGGCTTAAGAAACATCGCGTCAGTGCCATTATGCAACGCTGAATTACTCCGTTTTCGGCCACCTTCGCTATTCGAAGGCCTCCTCTTCAGCAATAATTTCTTTTGTCTATCAATTTCTTCTCTCTCTGCAGTTATTTCTTCCTGCCGCCTAAAATCACAACGTTAAACTCAGCAACAAAAATTGAAACAAAAAACCCACCTAGCTAATTCTTGAAACGCATGTCCATCAGTCCAATTCTCTTGAAAAGTAGCGCCCACCCTTTGAGTAACAAATTGTCCTAACCTAAGCCTATTTTGCATACATTTTTGTCTTGCTTCTTTCTTTTCTATTGAACTTTTTTCCATTAATAATTTTTTGACTACATCAATGCATTTGTTGATGTGCTGTTTGTGCTGGTCTATTGTTTTTTGTTGTGCCGATATTTGGTGTCGAAGTTCTTCGTTTCCTCGCGTCAATTCTTCTATTTTATTATTTCTTACTTCTAAATCCGAGGATGCTTGCGTTTCAAATTCTTGTATCCTTTGACACGTTAAGTCAGTCTGTGAAAAACACATCAAGTTAGAAAAACTGCCAACAGATGGCGCTGGGCGATGAGATGAAAATTCACCTCAGTTGGTAGTGCATGATAAGCCAAAAATCACTGAAAATTCATTTCGATTCGGTATCGTAGTCATCATTTCAATTCAATCGGATCCTAATCCATTATATAAAAGGAAAATTACCTGTATTTGTTTATGTGGCATACTCGGGAGAGGAAGCCGAGCGGGTTGTTGTTTATAAAAGTCGAAAGGAACAGCCGTGACGGGTACTGCAATAGGTGATGGCAGCCCCACCTGTTGGGGAGATGGTGGAAACTACAACAAACAAAAAATTAGCTTCTGGGAAAAACGAAAATCCTGTAATTTAATAAAACTGCGATAAAATAATCACAAATTTGTCATTATAATTATTGTAAAAAAAAATAGCGATAAGTTTAAACAATTTTATGTAATAGCAAGGGCGAAGTTCATTGATGTTTTGGAATCGAGATTAAAAGCAGAAACAAACAATATTTTGTTACTGCTAAATAAAATAAAATACAAAATAAATCAATGATTGGGGACTCAATCGCGTGTTTACATTGCATTAAAATATTGAAGCACTAGTAAAAAAAAAAAAATATGAACTAAAATGGCGCATGCAGTATGCAAAAACAAATTGAATGTTATTGACAATTCAAGCCACCACGTGTTCCAGCGCGTAATTAGTTAATCCGACCTAATTAACGACATCAGCGCTCACAAAACGTAACCACAGGAAAAAGTTTAAAAGCCGCTCGATTTAAAATTAAACGCGTAATAAAATTGGAAACTTTTATTGCTAACTAAATTTACGTGTCATTTTTATTTCGGTCGTTACAATAAAATTTCATTTTATGGTTTTCCAGTGGTGTGGTGCTTATGAGCGATTAAAAGTTTGAAACTTACCATTGGATAAGGTTGTTGTGGAGACGGACTTTTTGCACCACCGTGCCTAATAGGACTATTGCCAGAATGTTTAGTACTAAAATAATCGTTAATTTTTTTAGCCTCCGTGGATGCTGTCCTCGCACCTTTTGCCGTCCCGCCTGTATCGTCTACTTTCCTTTTTCGTTTTCTTTCCGAAGTTGTTCTAGGTAATTTTTCTGGAGTATTTAAGTCCACCTCTTTATCACTATGAGACGAACCTGAAACAAAATCAAAATTAATATGGGCACGAAATACTGAAATGCGAGAATTTACTTGAATGAAATCTTTTCATCGTGGGAAGAAGCATTGTGTTTTGTAATTATTAAGATTTGCTCTGCTGGGACTATTAAAATTATATTTATCATTCATAATAATATTGGTAATTGGTGTTGGTACTGGTAGAAAATTAAGTAAGAAAAAGCAGATGGAGTTATTTTCTAACGCGAATTTTGGAAAATTTGAGAAAATATTTTTCCGATTCCTCTTTTTTGAGAATCAAAGTATGTATTTCTCCCCCCCCCCCGGTTCCTTAAGAAAGGCAGGGTAGAATCAGTAAAAGATAAAGTTGGTTCGTCAGCATTCAGAAACTTTTTGAAAGATAGAAATTTCACCCCAAACAGGCGAAAAGCCACTTTATTATTGCAATTCTATGGGAATTGCAAAATTAGGAACAAAAAAAATAAAGAGAAAGTTGTGTAACTTTTGATATGTTCAATTTAGAAGTTCAAATTTTTGGTATCAAGCAGATACAGTACTCTTCCACCTTACATTAAAATATAAAATGGAACCGACTTTTAAATTTTCACACAGACCGAAAAAAAGGACTTAACACCTTTAGCACGAAAAAATATTAAATGCATAATGGAATGAATTTACAGAAATAAACACTACTAATGATATATTTGAAAATAATGAGGTGAATTAAAATATGTTAAACCAGGAAGTAACTGATATTATCACTGTAAAGGTAGTAACTCTTATATTAATTAATTAAATCGATAACCATCTGACAAATGGGTCCTAATATTGTTGTGGGTGGTGCTGGTACTTTATTTATCCATTATTTATCAATTAAACTTATTTTCGTTTCCCCCCCTCCAATTATTCAAAATTGAAATTTCCAGAATTCGTTTTCCAAGAAATTTGGTTTCGTGCTTGGGAACCCACCTTAATATTTATTACATAATAAAATAACATTTCGAATCCTAGTGGATGAAAATCATACCACATTTAAAAAAATTGAAGGATATTAAATATTGAGCGAACTCTGCTTTTGAATGATGACATAACGCATCAGATGGAAAATTTGAGACTACAAATATCAATCTGATACGGCCCTGACCTATTCCACCGAAAAGAACGAACGATAAAGAAAAGAACCTAAAAAAATTCTCGAAACTTACCCAAGATCATTTTATATCTCAAAAGTAAAAAAGTTGTCATTTGCAACAGCGCCAAAAAGTTACACCACTCAACACAAAAACAACACTGAGAACCAAAAATTGTCCAAAAAACGGTATCAATGATAATACTCTTATGTAGATATTACATTTTTAAATACTTGAAACGACATGAAGATGCACATTACACAAAAGACAAAATCTATAAAGAAACCGGTTTGAAGATTTAAAATACGAAAAATTAAAAATTTACGTTTACCTGAGACAGCAAAAGATGGTTTCCTTTGTAACGATCGGGTCGTAATTTTAATTTCTTTAATATGTTCAAGGCTAAGAACCGACATATCCGTTTGATCAGCTTTCAAAATCGTCTTTTGATGATTAAACTTTTGATGATGCAAGAATGCATAGTACCACGCTAGAGAATCCATGTTAATTTTAGATATAAACCGCAGGAAAAGCTTGCATTTTCTACTCTGAAGAAATTACTATGATTCATGATCCAATACCGCCCAGAGATTTATCATTACTAATTTCTCCTCAAAATAACGTTTTTGTGTTGGCAATGTTGAACAAATCACCACCAGATGATTTATAATTAAAAAAAAAGTATGATGGAAAGCGAAATTTTGATGCGTATCAATTAAATTGAAGTACTACCTGAAGGGCAGTAGCACTGCAATTAGAATTACATTATATTATCACAAATTACCAACATTAGCACAATTAAAGACAAAATAAATTTAGGTATTTGCATTCACAACCGGTGATGTCAAAAATCAACGAAGGAAGATTGCAGAAGGAAAGAAAACGACGATATTGGATAAATTTTTCTCTAGTATTTTGAACTTCGAACGGATCAAAACTTTTCATTAATCATTATTCATTACTGTTCGCAGAGTAAATAGAAAAGTTTGCTAAGAAGTGTGCAATTTTATTCAGTTAAGCCGTTCTAATTGGTTAGTGAGCCATATAATTATGGCTCAGGCCTGCAGCTTCACACAGCTCAAGTTGTAATCTTCCACTTAATCATTGATTATTATTATAGACTAAAAGCTATTTTTTCAATACTCAATCTTCTGATTAAATCAAGTAATCGACTTTTTTAAACCACTGATGTGGTTGATTGTTCGATTTTTTTCTATTGCGAAAAGCGCCGATTATAAATACTTAACCACTTGAGATACATTGTCGCATTCCCACGTTTTCCGTGTCCTTGTTTAACGTTTACCACCCACAATAATTAATTTGGGCTTGATGTGGTTTGTGATCATTAAATAAATACATGCAGCTAAGCCACTCCCCAAAAAAGCGAGCGATATTCGAATCGAATTCTTCTATCGCTCGAATTTTGGAAATCAGATTTACTACACAAACACAAAAAAACTCATTTTCCATTACTCATTGCGATCATTGTTCTGCGTATGCATAAATTTGTGGGGAGGGAATAAAAATGTTTGTGGTTGGTATACCTGACGCAAAAAAGAAAAACTTTCAAACATTCTAACCTCAATTATTTAAGTAACTGATCAAGGACTTGCAGTTAGAAGTTATTTGTTTCAAAATACTTATTTTACTTTCTGTACCCCTCTGGGCGGATGCGTGGGTTTCTCGCTTGTTTTCAGAACAGTAAGTTACGTTATCCCCATAAGTTGAACAAAAATCCCTAGGGAGGTAAGCAAAATTGCATTTATATCATTTGTAAACAGGGTGAAAATAACATTTCTAAATCGTATTCTTAGGGAATTCATTCAGGGTGAAACTTTTTGTTTTAATAATGTATACAGGGTGAAGCACCAAAATTTAAAACACATACATCGAAAATTCCTATAAGATGCTGTGTTAGATTAAATACAGAAGCTATATTTGAAAAAATATGAATAAATAAAAAATTAAAAGAAAAATCTATTTAAAATTTAAAAGGTGCACTAAGAAGCAAAAAATAATTTTAATAAGAACAAAATCTTCTGAAAACATCAATATAAAAGCGTGGGGCTATGAATTTCATACACCAACAGCGGCTGCTTATCTATCTATAAATAAATATCCCCACGCTTTTTATTGATGTTTTTAAGAAGCTTTGTTCCAAGACATCCATCGTGGCCTCCACCTTCTGGTGCTGCTCGTTGGAGACAAGAATTAACAACCTACAGTTATCTTGCTATATTTCTTGTAGAGCAGTGTGTGAAGTAATACGATTCCCTCTACAATTCATCCGACTCTCAACGTATCATGCTTTTTATCGCGATAAGAACTGGAAATGTTTTTTTTACGCGTAACTCCTTTATTTTCGATCCCCTTCTTAACCTCGTTAAGTAAAAACGACCATTTCGTAACTAGTAACGTAAATAGCTATTATATTTTTTAACCCGTGAAATTTCAACCACAAATTTCGACTTTATCTCGACTGGTAAATTGCATCTGCTACTCTTGGTGTGTAATATGAGAATAGTTTTCAAATAACAGGATGTAATTTTCAATATTTATATTGTTTAAAGTAATCAGTATTATTATAAAGTATTGCAATAAAAATGTACAATAAATAAAAATTTCATATTATCAATAATATTAATAGCCGATATCTGTTATAGAAAGTATAGAAAATTATATTATGTTTGAAAAATTATCTTCTTTCTTTTCTTTTTCTATTGCCCGACAGTCATTCTTCCTTCTTTCTCTTATTTAGAGAACTTCCTTCTGTTATTATTAATAAAAACACTTGGCTCTATTGCTTATTGGTTCTATAAGCACCTGAATTATTAATGCGACCTTTGCTAGATATTTAAAATACCCCACAAATCGATGCTGAGTTCTAACTCCATAATCCCGATAAACCAAGTTCTCAACAAGGAAAAATTCCGTCACCACAAACTTATTCGAAAAAAAGCATACCATAAATCGAATTTTTGCACTATAGTTGTTTTATATCCAATAGGTAACTTGTTATAGGCTGGTCTTCAGATGTGCCTGTAACCCTGTCTTCTGGTAACGGTGGCAATTCATAAACTCAGGGGGACCACCGGCGCTGACTTAACGTGCCCTCCGAAGCACGGAGACTTAATCATAAGAAAGTTTGACTGTCCCCCAGGTTTGAACCCGGTACCTCGCATTCGCAGTTAATCGTGTTAGCTGTAAGGCAATAACTGTCTCTCCAATCTGATATAATAAATAATCTAAGTTCTGTTGTTAAAAATCAACCCAAATCCATGGTATCGACTGCATTTCTTTCCAACAAAAACATATTTCAAATAAGCCTATGTGACGGCGCCAGGTGGAGGGCGCAGGTTTTTGAAAAACCTTCGCCTCAAGTATAAACTCTTTCCCCGTTGCCTGAAAAGTGACCCTTTACTCCCTAGATATAGTATAAATTTTATCTTAGTTTTGCTTCTTTATATCGCACCATAATAATATAATTCTAATTTAATCGTCTGTTTTTGCAGTCTAAGGACGAGGATCACCAAAGGCAGTTAGTTTATCCTCCTGCTAAATAGTTGGATATAATATTGTTATCTTGTAAATGGATCTTTGAATAAATTTGACGTTTAATTTCGAAACGCCATCTGTCATCATCTGTAGAACTGAAAGTTAGCGTAGAATCTCGTGTAAATTAGAAAATAATTTACTTTGAGGTTACTGTTTTATTCGAATTCGAAACAGATGACAGATGGCATTTGGAAATTAAACGTTAAATTTATTCAAAGTTCCACTTACACGATAACAATAATTATATCCAACTATTTAGCAAGAGGATAAACTAACTGACTTTGGTGATCCTCGCCCTAAATATTATAATATTTTGAGGCATTTTGATCAGGGCCCCGCAAAACCTAGCGTCGAGACTGCTCGAGCTTGTCAGTCCAAATCAAAGTCAAAGTACCATGGATCAACAAATAACCCAAGTTTTGTCATTCCAAAGCAATCCTAATCTTTCGTTCTTTTCTTCTATTGGAATTTTGTCTAGTACGGATTTTCTGCCGTTAGGATTTTGTACTTGACGGGATAAATCTTGTTAAATCATGCATGGTCGTGAAGTGAACTTGCGGTTCACACTTTGATGGGTCCTATCCCACCCAACCAGATTTGGCCAACGTAGTAGGGTATAGCAGGGTATGTATGGTACATGATGATGACGACAGGCCTAGAACTTCTGAATTTGGAGCAGATACATCTGACGTTACTGAAGCCATTCGGTCACCGCCGTATATAAGGGGGGGGTACAAAATTCTGTCCAAAGTTTGGTGCCAAATGGTAACTAACCAATAGAAAACGGATGTTAGTAACCAAGAGGCGTGTCTATTGCCTAATTACCATTTGACACCAAACCCTGTACAAAATTTTGTATTAACCCCCCCCCCCCGTTCTATTTTTTATTATAGCCCGAGAATTGTACTCCAAGTCGATCTAAAGACCATACCGCTAAAAGGAACCATCAGATATACTGACAGACCCAAGGACAAAAATTGAATAATTATACCGAGCCGAATCAAATTTCGGTCTAATATTGTTGAAACGACGCAAATCGAGACCTTGGTAAATGTGAGAAACAAAAATGAAGGCTAATCGATTTTTTCGCAAAAAAATATATTCATAGTTCAAAATCACCCCAATATAAAAAATATAGCGGTGTGGATCTTTACATTTAATTTCGAGTCAGATAACTTTAGTTTTCTTGCTCAAGATCAGTGCTGGATTAAGAGCGCGCTGCAAATTTGAATCCAAAACATGTTTCAACAGATGGTACGCCATAAAATATTAATCTTTTTTACTTATCTTTTCACCAAAACAGAATTCTAATAATTTATAAAAGTCATATGAATAAACGATAACTAATTTAGGCAACGAGGAAGTTTGAACTTTCAAAAATAAATATTTTTAATTATATTCAATATTATCAAATGCGAATATCTTTTTGGAATATACTTGTAAATATTCAACATTGGAAGCTTAAAATTCCTCATTGCCTAAATTAGTTATCGTTTATTCATATGACTTATAAATTATTAAAATACTGTATTGGTGAACAGAAAACAAAGATTAATATTTTAAGAAACATGTTGAAACATGTTTTTGCATCAAAATTTGCAGCGCGCTCTTAACACAGTAGCTAACAAAAAAGCTCATTAAAAAAATATGAGGGCACCGCGACAATATTTGCTACGGGCCCCGCTCTGGTTTAATCCGGCACTGCTCAAGGTTCTAAAATTTCTTGGTAAGGAAATGTGGTAATTTTTAGCGCGTGTAATTATAACCCCAAGATAAAATGATTGAGCATTGCTGATTACAACGATAAGATAAACTTGCAATAAAGAGACAGCAATATAATATTTCTCGGTCAAGAACGTAGCAGTGCACGTTTTTTTTACGAAGAAAACATGAAAACATAAATTACACTGACGCGCAAGATGAATTAACGAGATTCTGTTACTTTGTTTGGAACAAATAAATGGATTTTTAATTCTAAATATTGAACTAAAAACTTGTTAAAGCAAAAAACTTACTTTTCACATAATAAAAATGTTATTATAAGAAAATGTTTTAGAATTTCCTATTAATTATTATTATTATATAAATTATAGTATATTATACAATAATATAATGTCTTATAATATCTTAGTAAACTTCCTAATAATAACACTTCATTATTTAAAAAGTAATTTCTTTATTTTACGCTCGTTTTAAATCTAAAAACCTAGAATCTCGTTAATCCTTCTGCGCGTCAGTCGGTACATATATTGATGTTTTCTTTGAGATCGAAAAGAGCGATGAAACTGCATAACAAAAGTTTGATGAACTTAAAAAAATAACTTTCCCGTTCATTATCATCAGCGTCAAACGTCAAAAGCATCAGAGAAAGTGGAATTTGGATCCCAAAGTTGTACACTTTACCAATGAACGAATCGAGATCTGTTCTCTTCATATTCATGCACATAAGAAAGATGATATGAAAAGAAGAAAATGCAGATCTGCAAAACAGACAGACGGGAATTTCACTGTTTTGTAAGCTAACGACCGCGACTGACGACCCTGCGTAATAGACAGAATTAGGTTCGGTGCGCAAGTAGAGCTGATTAATATGCAGGCTGTACTTGCGTTGTAGTCAGGATTGCACTGTGTGCGCAGTGGCGCCCCTAGGAATTTATAATTTTGGATGGCATGACTACAAAAATGAATAGCGAAGAAAATGACGGTGTTATCACATAAATAGAAGAGGATGATTTTCATTATTAATTTTCGAAGCCATGTTCGTGTTATCAGTTTCAGATAATTGGTAATTTTTCCATTTATCTATAGCAAAGCAAATAATTTTTCTATTTAAATAGTTGAAAATAACAATTGTCGTTTAATTTATAATGAGTTGTTGTGTACAAAGGTTTCAATGATAATCTGCATTCCGTATCCATGTCATCAACGAATTTATCAATTCAAGGTTTTTGTATTTATTAAATAACGAGGCCATAAATTTGTGTTAAGTCAAAATTACAGTATTCAAAATCGTACCTGTACTCATATTGGAGTCTTGGCTATGAACGGGCTGCGTTGCATTGACGGTGGTTTGCGGTGCCATCTGTATTTGAGAACCAGCTGACATCTGTAAGAATTTTCAAAATTAAATACCTACTACACAGTCATAATACGTTCAATATTTTATTATTTATAAACTCAACTCATCACGTTCTCGAGGCAAATTTTTTTAGGTCGAGTAATAACTTTAACCGCATTTGTAATCATAAAATTATCGATAACCGATTGGCGAAAAACTTAATATTGTTATTCCATGTTTAATTCGCTCCAAAAAATCCATAACTACAAATTGAGGTTTTTTACCTGCTTTATGTAAGCACAGGTAGTAAGAAATCGTTATTTAATAAAGTCTCACAATCCATTAGCCGTTTATTAATAAACGGCCTTGATTCTTAATTCAGACTACATATACATTTTTACACAGAACGAGTATGCGAGTGTGTATTTACAAAAGTCAATATCACTTTTTAATTTTACGTATAGATACTATATACTCGTCTTTTTTCTCGAGAAAAACTGGAATAACACTGGCCAGACCGTATTAATTTAATACACCAACACATATTTCAATGTTTACAACGTCAATATCAAAACTCGAGTGAAATGAGTCACTAATTTAGAATGCAACAAAACTATAGGGAACATTTTCCACTTAATTCTTTACACTGCTAACTCGTTTAGGGATTACAACGTCACAATCCCAAATTAACTCGTGGAAAGCTATACTACACCTAGAGAAACCAAGAACAACAAAAATGTTGAAAGTTCGCACTGGAAAAATTTCCATCTCAAATTGTCTCTTTTTTTTCTCTTCTTTCATCGCAATGCGCGATTAGATTAACCACATCATCAAATTATGAAGACCTTACCGGTTATAGACGAAGCGAATTAACTACGCTAAATATAACGTTACGAATAATAAATTCCAAGACGCAAGAAAATCATCGTGGAACAACAATGATCACTGAATCAAATTTACAAAACAAAAATTTCAAAGTACATTCACACTCTACCAATTTAGACGAATATATTTTAAGAAAGTTATGCAAACTTTGGCATCACAACAAATTAAGACGAAAATAATGAACTGATTAAATGGATTAACTCATTTACGTTGTGCGATTAATAATTGCAGGATTAATAATTTTGTTGGACACATCCCAAAAATATTTCGAGCTTTAGATTTTCTAACGAAGTTTCGATGTAACCAAGTTAAATGCTTGCGATGAGAATCTTTACTTCCTAGATAAAGCGAAACGGTATCCAGTCAATAACTGAATGACGTGAACAAAAGATCACGAGAGTCGAACAGGGTTGCTAGCGACTGACACTTGGATGGGTGACCACGTGGTGATGGATCAAATCAAATTTCAACAAATCAGCGATTAAAATCCGTCCGCTAGATTCTGCGCGCATCCGATACCCGAACTTTCAAGTAACGGGCATCACGAGCTGATCCTGTATCAACTGCAATTTAAAATTGTAAACAATCAATCCTGTAAAACTGTAAATCGTCTAACTCAAGCGACAGAGAAAGGAATTGGATATCCCTATATAATATGACTAATATGACTTCGTCCTCGTGTAAGTCAGTTATAAAAATAATAATCATATTTTGCATAGTCATAAATATTTACTATTTTAGAGGGCGGTGTCAGTACAATTATTATGGTATGGGGATCGATATATTAAAAATTGAACTCCCCTTCGTCCATTTATGGATTGCATTTCAAAAATTCCTTTCTTAGTATTCGCCTATGTTATAACAGGCAGACAGGCACCTCTATGCAAAATTTCAAGTATCTAGACCCAGTAGTTTGGGCGGTTGTATGTTGATATATCAGTCAGTCAATCAGTAAAACAGTATAAAAGATAGATTATAATAGATATTTAGAAAAAAGAAGATTATGTGTATCTTTTTTCTAAAGAAAATTACATGTCTTTCGACAGTAGACCCCACTGGTTTATGACTTAGACAGTTTGAATCTTGTTAATCCATTCGCGCGCGTCAACACTAATTAGATAATAGGTGATAAATCCCTTTTGGATAGAATTTTCATAAAATCTTTTCTTAGTGCTCGTCTACGTGATAACAGGAACCTCTGTGCAAAATTTCATGTGTATGGACCCAGTAGTTTGGGCTGTGCGTTGATATATCAGTCAGTCAATCAGTCAGTCAGTCAGTTTATTCTTTTATATACAGAGTGAATGAGACCACCCGTATCAGTCATTTTTTCAAAAACGGATATTCGTAGAAAGTTGGGTTATAAAAATTTATTATAAAAGACGTAATAAAGAATCGAATGGTGATACTATTATTTCTCGGAAAGGTCGGCATCCCGAGTAGTTTGCTCCAGAAACTCCACAACTCCAGAATTTTAAATGGCACCATATGCCAAAAATGGTATCGTTGGAAAGATCTTTAAAACATAAGCAAGTTTTGTAAGAAACATTATTTTATTACTCCCACCCCTTTTAAGTAATATTCGATTGTATACGGGTGGTTTTGCACAAGTCGAAAAATAACAATCAATAGTTTCTACAAAAACGATCGATTTTAATTTTTACGATCGGTAGAAAGAAATAAATACTTAAAAACGTGGGTAAAAATCGATACAAATTTCATTAATGATATCTAATTACATTCTTAATTTAGAAGTTAAAATTTTTAAGTTAATCATAGATTAAGTTTTCATGCTTTACGCACAGTTTTTGAGCTTTGAACTTTGACGCGAGATAACACAAAAAATATGCATTTTAGAGAAAAAAGTAGAGAATTAAGTTTTTTAGCTTGAACAATTATCTTTCAAAAACGCACTATAAACTTAAAATCGGATAACCTTTGTCGAAGTTATCGATTTTTATGACAATTAAGAGGATTATTTGAGGAGAAACAATTTTCTACAATCATCAAATTCTAAACTTGGCTTTGGAGGATCGCAATTTATAGGTTTTCTTAATTAATCCAATTCCAGGATTGGAGTGATTTTTCGTCGACTTGAAATTGAATTTTTTGGTAATCTACACGTGTTCGTGTTGTGCTTATTAGATCTCAATGCATATGAGCCTCAACTTCATCTTAAAATTCAATCTTTTCTTTATCTTCCATCTAAAATTTAGCAACTACTTTACTTTGTGATCTAAGAGGTCTCACGAACTCAACTCATTCAACTGGTGAAAAAATTGGGATCGGTTGAACCAATCAACTGTAATATCGGTCGTACTGACTCAGGCCCGTATATAGCCAAGGGGGGCACGCCCCCACCCCCGAAATGCATGAAATGTATTCAATTTAATTGAATTGCGAACCACCGAAAATTTTACAAAATGCTTTTTACAATTACCCCCCCCCCAATGAAATCCTGGCTACGGGCCTGTACTGACTAGTAATTTATTAGAGATGGTTACAACTGAGCAGTTAGCGAGTTGATTTCTAATGCAGAGGTATCTGGTTTCAAGAAGAAAATAAAAGTACCACTTTTAATCCAGAATGTGAAGTGTTTTACTAATATAAAAAATACGAGGCCGGAGGCCGAGCTATATATAGTGACCATAGGAAGTCAACCTCATAGAGTACTGAAGTAAGCCCAAGGAATTAGGACAGGACGGAGTTAACGTGCAGAAACGAAAAATCCCAGGTTCCGAGTTTATGTTGGTGTCAATTGATGGAATTGGGTGTCACGCATTCTCTCTCCACATCTACTGCGCAAGATTTTGGCTCCACCCTGTCCTGATTCCTTGCCAGTACTATACAATAGCCTTCAGAAACCGTGCTGGCAAGTAATTGATATTAAGAAGGAATCAGATTACAGCTTATCGATTGCTACATTGCTTACTAATTTAGAGGTAGCTGAAGTGCTTGCTTCAACCTACCTTCCTCTTTTGAATGTATAATAATAATAAGTGTACGATTTCCATGTTCTAGTTTTGAAAGCATAAGATGAAATAGTAAGTGAACATTCATAATGACCGTAAGCATAAGCTTAAGACGTAAAGCGGCGTTCACAATGAAGTAGGGTCTTGCCTTGCTTCGGTAGAAAGCTGGCAAGAGCCAATCAAAATAAACGATTCTTTAATCATAGAAAAACATAGAAGAAAATGCTTTAATCTAATTGGCGTTTGCCAGCTTTCTACCGAAGCAAGGCTTTACTTCATTGTGAACGCCGCTTAAGAGTTATGTCTTGTGTATTTGCCACGGACCTCTTAAAATAAAATGGACTGCTAATGCTTATGGCTGTGCATCCAAAAAAGTGAGGCAGGTTTAACATTGGTTAGCACCTTTAACCTACCTTCCCCCCTTAGAAGTAATAGAATCGTTACCATATTGTGCAGTTTTAACATCTCAAAATGAAACGGAACAGGGAGAAAGCAACTGAATGATTCAATTTGCATCAATAATAAATTGATATTTGGGCGAATAGTTTCTTACGACTTGTGCTAGCATTTTTTTTATTATAACAACAGCAATAAAACAGTAAACGCAACCATAAAACTGTTTAATTTATTGAATCGCATTAGATTTAAACTTAACGATCCATAACTATTATTATATTATAAAGGAGCCAAAACCTTCAACAATTAAAACCATTATTCGCTGTGTAAGTCGGCTTTGGGAGAACCAAACTCTTTTACTTCTATTTACAGATTCATGCATTAAAATTCTTCTACTATAAAAGGACTTTTGCTTATTCCAACCAGTTTTGAAAAGTATAATCCATTATGCATCATTGGTTCAGTTGGACAACAATTTTTTTCGACTTGGGAAGTTAAATTCTTTTGAGCAACAAGTTAACCAATCTTATGTTTGTATACCTAGTGTCGATGAGGTGAAACTTCAACAAGAGTTTGTCCATTCACACAATAATGAGTCAACTTCATAAACTACCAAACTAGTAAAATCGAACTAGAAACAATCCCGAGTCAATGAACTTACAATAGCCAACCAATTACCAAATAGTTTATAAAATGATATATCGTAGCAATAAATGCAAGACTAACCTTTCCTTAAAAACTTTCTATCTCCACTTATTATTCAACCTCATTAAAATCATACCAAACTAAATCGAAGCAAAAACTAAATTAAAAAAGTTTACAATCGATTTATTTATTGTTCCGTTAATATTTTAGTTAACCGTTGAAATGTTTGCGCGGCAACGTCGCAATTCGCAACACCAAATTAATTTATTGTAAATGAACTCCCGTGTAATTTTTTTCAAAAGCATAACTCAATTTTCGAACAATGGCGACTAACAATTTAAAATTAAACAAACCGCTCGCCAAAGTATACACGATAAATTACAAAATACTTCAATTATGGTCAATTTTATTATACCGAGTGGTTGTATGTTTATTGACTTGATTAAAGTTAATGCAGTCAATGGAAACAGAAACACCGCTATTGAAGCTTTGCATAATGCTAAAAAATGCCGAGAGTTTGCACTGTAGTAGAAAATGTTGATTTAAATTTCATTGCCAATTAAAATTGTATAGATGGAATGTGGTTGACAAGGAATACATACCAAAAGTTGATTTTTTTTAGATTTTAAGTTTTGGTAAATGTAAAACCACCTGCTGTTAGGGGAATCACATAAAACTTTCAGCATTTTAACCCTTAGCTTGGTAATTACATGGCGGCTTTCCAACCTTCCTATTTATGTCTATCAAACGTCAGATGGGCTTTCATCGGAGGTTGAATTGATTAAGTAGAGGAAATCAGTTGAAAACGCATAGGGAATATTTATTATGAATGAAACAAATTGACAATCGAACAAGTTGTGTGATAAATAATAGATACAGAAGAAACAAGGTCAAGCTTTTCCATTTAATCCCTACGGCTGCGTACACCGGGTTGGGAAATTCGAGAGCGATTTACCATTAATCGAATAAGTTTAAAATGCATTCAAATCTTAGTACCTACTTAAAGCTGCTTCCAAAGTACACGAAAGTTTACCGGCCGGCGCCGGCTTACCAGCTTCATCTTCCTTCACTGTTAATTAATGTAACCACGAACAAACAAAGCTGGCAACCGGACAGATATCTCAATGCAAAGAACGAAGCAGGTGAATTGGATCGGAAACCAGCGTTCGCTATGTGGATGGATATCTTAAGGCATGCAACACATACCCGGAGGAATGTTTGCTTTAGTTTACGGTTATAATGGATGCGGGTGCTGACGAATTATCATAAAATTAAACTAAACAATAGAATTGTTAGCCAAAGGTATTCTGACGCATTCGTCGCATGCATATTCTGACTAACCTTGATAAAATAATAATGCATCGTAAAACTAAACAATAGTAAATAGTTTTCTGCACATTCGTCATCGAATATTCGGGTAGGAATCCTGATCGAATATTAACGAAGAGAGCATTGTATTGGAGCTACGATCGATCGTTTCAATTCGGCGAATCCAAGTTCTTCAGAACATGCATACACTGTAACTCTCTTCTCGGCAGGCTGTGACAAACCATCAAGGTTATCAGATCAGGCAAGAGAATGTTTTTTAAAAATGAAGTGAAAACTTTTCTTTTTGTACGGGAAAACAAATAGAACCCACATTATGTAAACGTAAACTATACAGGAGAGAAACCAAACCCATTCAAAAATGAACGGACTTTCATTGAACTTTTTCATGTGAATTTTGAACGGAATCGATGCAGCCAACCACGCCGTATGTGGAGTCGATTCAATGCATGTACTTTTACAGTATGATGGTCAAGAAGAAGTGGATTTGGACCAGACATATTATGAGAGGAGGTGGACAACACTAATTTATTGTCAATTGGAAGCCAATGTATAGTAGCAGGCATCGGAAGACTATACGAGATGACAGACGATTTTGACAGCAGAAAGGGAGGAGTATGTCGAAAAATGAAATAATGTTTTAATAAGTCGAGATCTAATTTGTTAATAATTACTGATAGATAAATTTGGTCGAGAAAGGACACTCACGTTAGAAAGTTCGTTTCTTTTACAATGTACATAATAAATACATCATTTTACAATTTTATGACCAATTAGGTAAATTTTGATGTTCTCTTAATCGTATGATTCTTGAATTAATCGTCTTAGTTTATTTTTGGGGACTTTCTGGGCAGATTCTATCTCGATGGTTTGCTACTGCCAACGAAAGAAGACGGCCAAGGAAGTACCTACTTCGATCGGAGTTAAACCGGGTACCAAGCACCATGTATGCTGATTATGTGTACATAATAATTGAAGTGCTTAATTTATTCTAAAAACGATATTACTATGTAAAACTTATTTGGTAAAAAATCTAAAAGCAGTTGTGTGAATTTTTGCATAAAATGACTGGCCAAAATGATAATCTGCTATGCTTCGTAAATTTCTTTAATTATTATATTATAAAAAGAATATTACAAAATTAAATTTTAGCATTTGTAAGTAAGTAAATTTAAATTTTTATTAAAAAAACTTGCATCTTCAAGATAAATGCGCCGTTCTGGTAGAAAATTGAAGACGAATAGCAAGTATAAACTAAGAATAAGCTATACTGAGAATAAGTCTCTACTTTCTCTCTCTAAATTTCGTTCTACGCTTGCGCACAACGAAATCTGTGCGACTTATTCGCAGTATAGCTTATTCCTAATTTATACTTGCTTTGTAGAACTGGCCCTAAGTTTACTACCACCCCCAAGCTGCGCTACTAAATTTTGAATCATAAGAAATATCTAAATCCTTCCGTAAAGTTTAGCCCGGGACGCAATTACAATTGGTTCATTTATTTATTATCAACTTAAAAGTAGTTATAGTGCAACCTTGCGGCCGCTTAGTCTGGGCAATCTAATTTATTATAATAAGAAAGGTTGGTTTAGTTCGTTCATTTATTCTCAATCCAAAAAATTGTTTTAATGCAGCCTTCAAATCGCTCAGCATGAGCACTCAAGTATTACACATTATTCCAGAATTCTTAAGCGGCGTTCACATGAAGTGTGGTCTTGCCTTGCTTCGGTAGAAAGCTAGCAAGAGCCAATCAAAATGAACAATTTTTTAATCATAGTAGATCACAGAAAAGGATAGAAGAAAATACTTTAATATGTTTTAAAATAAATTTCTGACGAAGGTCTTAATGCAAGATCGAAAGCTCAAATATAACATTATAATTATTCCTTAATTCGTAATTTATTAATAATAAAACATATTTATTTTCACGAATTAATAATAAACCAATTTTGAAAATACTTTAATCTAATTGGCGCTTGCCAACTTTCTACGGAAGCAAGGCAAGGCCCCACTTCTTTGTGAACGCTGCTTTAGCTTTTACAAGCAAATTGCAAGAGTCCAGATCAAACAAAATTTAAGCTGGGCTTACATGGTTGTTTCCAAATCTACAAATATTGAGTTAAAGGCCTACACTGGTCTAAGATTAAGAGGTTACTAAGGAATAAGAGATGGAACTGATAGTAAAAATAAACAGTAGCAAATTACATTCTTTAATTCCCTCTTCCATTGTCTGCTTAGTTTTCATTAGACCTGTAAACGATTTTCAAGGACTTTCAGATGAGCAATCGCCTTGAGACATTCAATAATCTGTCATTTTTTATACAAAAACTTCTGAGACAAAGGAAATCTTGTTAATTCATTCATGCGCGTCATTAAAACTTCAAGAAACGAAAATAAAAGAGGTTTCATATAAGCAATCGCGTCGAGATATCCACTTTTTGTATTTCGAATTACCATTTAAACTTTTCCAGTGCAACTTTGTGATTTGGGGAGAAAGTTGGAAAATTGGAAAGGGGTATCAAGAACAAATAGCGCCGGTCCTGCTTAAATTTTTAAATCCTCGAAATATTTTAAGGTTCTGCTTCACACTTTTATGAAAATCAACTCCAAATCTCTGTTTTCGTTTGCCAACTATTTTGGTCTTTCAATGGAAAAGAAAGCAAAGGGAGGCCACTTTTATCTAAATGTACCTCCCTGCTGAAGTGAGGCCGCTCTCCATCATCGCAGAACATAGTTCGGCGTTCGGCCTTCATACTACCGATGTTATGTAACATAACTCGGCCTCCGGCCTCGCACTTCTCCCCAAAATATATAATAAACATAAAGATGTTTTAGAAAATTTAATTTTCGACTTACATTCGAGTACAGTTTTTGTGCTCCGGATCCAGCTATGGGCTTTCTTTCTTATAGAGACTGACCATTCATAAAAAATCGGAATTGTTTCATTGCAAGAAAATTGGAGGATTAAATTTACAAAAGAGCTATGGTACATCAGAGAAGAAGTGCGAGGCTGCAGACCAGCGTGGCAGGGAGTATGTTCACTAATAAAATGGCCTCCGTTTGCTTTGTCAAACATAACCTTAAATTCAAGGGCGGCGATAAGCAGTAATGGAGCATTGAATATGATCTAATAGTTTTTAACATTTTCATTGCAACTTTGTGATTTGGGGCGACATATTAGAAATTTGCAGGGAAGACTATTATAATATTTTCAGTTACTAATGCTACGTAACCCCCCCCCCCTCCCGTGATTAGACTTTAAATATCGTTTTTAACAACCTTTCAAGAATACATCGACTTGAATGTATCATGGTCACAATTGCAATTTCGTACAGGTAGTTTGGTATAGTGGTAAAATTTGTATCAAAGGGTCTTTTATTTTATACCGTGGTTTGAATTCCACTTCAAACTATAGGGCCATTTACAACATTACTCATCGCCTCTTTTAAGGGTCGAATAATTGTTTAATACTGAAACAAAGATCAAACTCTCGAGGGGAAGAGGGCTTAGTTTTCGATTAGATTGTTTCTATTGCTTTTATCAAAAACGTAAGGAATCCGTAAAAAAGAAACATTATAGCTCACCGAACTCTGGCGAAGCAGATGGAAGTACGATAATGGACGAAAAGTGAAGCGCCGGGTAGCCGCTCCCGTGAGAAGCAACGTTACTGCAATGCCCCAAAGTGTCATCCATCCCTTTCTTCCTCTAGCATCTCTTTCGATACGATTTGTCAGTTCGGCATTTCTGCTATCTCATCAAATTTTTTCGACTTCGGTTACAATAGCGTCGTACTAAGAATTGGCTAATCATCCAGTTAAATTTAATTTGTACGTTTTTTACCACTTCCATTACCTTCATACATAATGAAAAATGTGTTCTGAATCACAGTTAACAATTCCATTATCTTATCTGCGTTCTTATTATCGCTATATTCGTTTTTGAAAATTACAAGGAAATGAGTTACGTGCCCATTGTGATAAGTAGCATGAAATTTCGGTGTAAGAGGAAAAATTGAGTACACTTGGCAACAGTCGGTCTTTTCCCTCAAGGTTCGATTCTCTCGATTGGAGCTTTCATTTTTATAGTTTGGTCCTTCGCGTTGCCCTGTTACAGTTTTTATGTGTGATTCGGAGAACACGCGATAACGGATGATAAGAGATGGGCGACAAAAATCGATTATAATTAAGCAGCTATCTAATAATACCGTAAGGCGATAAGAAATCTTACATACTTAATATTGGCAACAATTAGAAGCCTTAAAATAAGTTCTCAATGACGTGTGTGGATCAATTGTTTGCGTGTTTGCACTTTAAAATGTCTACAGACACGAGAAGCAAAATGTCATGAAGTTTGAACGTTTACGAAACGAAATAGTTGGAGCGTTTAACGCAAAACGGCACATAGTTTGCGGCCGAAAGAGAAGTTTAAGCAATAAGAACCGACCCACGACGTATTTGTTATCAAAGGACAACATACCGGCGGCGGCGGAAAGTTTGGCAACCGTGGTTTTAGATTTAGAATGACACAGAAAATCACTAAAATTATAATTCGAAAGTCTTCGGAGCTTTATCTCTTTGTATTTTCCGGATCGATATCTCGAACGACGGTAGGTACGATTGGGTAAACTAATGAAACTTTATATCTCTGGGTATGAAAATAGTATTTTCCCTACTAATCAATCAGAATGCTTACGCCACTCACCCAGTAGGATATATTTTTAGAAAAGATAATACTCCTCCTTGATTTGATGTGAGTGGTGCGACCGAGAGTGCGAGCTCTGTGACCATTCCAACCAGGTACAAGACATTTATAATAGAATACTACTTAATAATGTAGGTTATCGACCTGTACTTGCTTAACTTGGCGAACTTGCGAAGAGCCTCGCCATTTGGGAAAGTTATGTACTATACTTGTCCGTCACTACCGCAAATCGTCGTCATTTTCTAGCGCTTAAAACAATAACCACTTGAGCAACTCATTATTATGACGTGTAATACTTCCTTTAGATCCATGTTCGTTTGACCCGATCCGTGTCGTAACGACTTTATTATTACAACAAATTCCGAACCTAATCGTCGTCGTGCACCGTAGTATTTGATATTATTATCGATAATTTAAAACGTTTCACTGAGAAACGCATTCTCCCAAAAAGTGCCTCATTATATTGTAAAATAAAAATACGTGAAAGTCGGCGCAATTAAGTTGGTTAGATAAAATTTTTAAAAGCACCGTATAACAAGGGCGAGGTTTGTACTACTAAAAATACCAATTTAGGATGAAGTTGGTGAGAAGATTGATACGGAAGAAGGGTGCAAATATTGATTATTCCACATCTCGTGCAAGATTTGAACACCCCTGCTTGCCAATTCAAGCGACCTTTCAGAAGATGTAAACGTCGCCATGCATTCCTATTTAGGTGCCTTGGTTCGATAAAATGTCAAAAGTTCACTTACCAATAATTTCAACGTCATGGTTTCTCATATGGATGCACATAAATATAAATAGAGCACTAAAACACATTGGTCATAATTAAATGTCGAAAACATGACAACCCAGCAGCACACGTCACATTAACAAAGCTCCTCCAAGAAATAAAATATAACTCGATTATAAGTTGAGATAAACTAAACAACAACACAAGGGGAACTATAAAATCTCACTAGTCAGTCACAAATACATAACCGGAAAGAACATAACAGCTGCTACCGTGAGTGTACCTACCATCCCACACGGCGGCACAGAGCATGCGACATAATACTTGAGGTATCAGTACAATTTGTCCAAGAGAATTCAAACAAAATGGAGGACTTGGCAAAACGCCAATAATAGAATAAAAATGAGAAAGTGTATGGGGTTGCTTTAATGTTGGGCAAGTTCTCACGGGTATTAACGGTCAAGGGTTAATTATAAGCGTAGCTGCTTTACTTGTTTTTTTTACGACCTGATTTAGACAGCCCTACAGGTAGTTACGCACGTTGGGAGTCGTCCGGCAATATTTTATTTAATCGTGAAACGCAAAAATAAATGCGAGCCGCAGCGGCAATTCATTAAGACACCGGCTGTCTAGTCGTACAATCGATGACATCAAGACTAGGTCAGGCCGTGGATAAGCACGTGGTGTACGGGAGAATAATAAAGGCGAATGAGTACCTGGTGGTAGCAGTAATGAGCCGCCAGTAGAGCCTTCAGAAGCTCTTCCAAGGCGGAGGCCACTCCCGACATAACTACATAACACCACACTGCACCGAACCAGACCTTGCAATGTCATTCATCGGGGCCATCGCTCCGGCAACACAGCCTTTAGCCATCAGCTGGCGCTCCTAGAGTAAACATCGCGCATGCCGTCGCGGCTACGAATGTTGTTTCCCTTTCCTTTTGCATTTCACGACCGTCATTCGTGCTACAACTCTCGTGCGGTACTGCACGCCAGATCGTCGCTCCTATTTTCGTTCGTAAACTGAATGCGTCCGTCGGGTTTTGCACGGTCGAGATATCTATGTTCGACATTCGTTCATTTTGGCAACAATGCAACAGCGTGCACCTTTTGAATTGTGAAACTACCTCATTATTCCATTTGAGATAGGAATCCTCTTCTCCCGCACTTCCTTCGATGCGACGTATAAGAGAAAGAGAGATGACCACCGTTACCCGGCAGGCTTACCTTCACTTTCAACAAGACGGTCAACAGCCGCAATTTACGGAATGCAATTAGAGTGAATCGACGACCACAACTTGTAGCGGAATTTACATCACGAAACGGAATCTTTCAAGGGTGTGGATCCCGGGCAAATTTAGTGATTAGTGCTGGTGATCGAATAGTGGAAAATTCTAAAAGGTTTTTTTTTCCTTACCAGTGGAGTTAAGACGCGTTAACGAAAACGGTTTGGGTGTTAGTTGCCCATGTTTTGATTCCCCGAAGAGAAAAGTTCCTGCTGTGCTTCCGTGTTAAGCGGCAGTTAATGAATGACCTATAGAAACGGGTAATTCAAGCTCCTAACCACCGATACACAAAGCAAATTAGCATAGCAACCAACCAAAATCCACTTGTAAATTTAGCCTTTTTGCCGCACTACCGATAACGTGTAACCATGCATATAAAATTAATATACAGCACATACGTGGCTTAGTTAGCTACTTGCTACTTATTGATCAGTTAGAAATGTCGACGAGCATCCCAAGTGCGGGGCAGAAACGCGGTGACCCCACGATCTGCGTGTTGGCTCCATCCATTTACAATTCTAGAATCTCTTGAAATGTGTCTGCACACTACATTGTCCAAAGGCAAAACTCGCGCACCGAAATTGCCGAGGATTTATTACGCACCACCCAAGTCGAAATCGACGTCTTTACGCTACAGTATTATCATCATCATCAGCGTCCACGGTTGCTATTTTAGTAGTAATATCAAGAAACCCAATTATGTACTATTCACGTAGTGTACAATAGGAGCTCAAGGTTATGTTCACTAAATATTTCCAAACTCGATAACGTAAAACGAAAGTTTCAAATTCTTT
Source organism: Rhagonycha lutea (assembly GCA_958510855.1). Taxonomy (NCBI): domain Eukaryota; kingdom Metazoa; phylum Arthropoda; class Insecta; order Coleoptera; family Cantharidae; genus Rhagonycha; species Rhagonycha lutea. The sequence goes on from OY294041.1 coordinate 36,008,712, forward strand.
AATTTAAAACGCTCATTATAACGTAATAAATAAAAAACGGTAAGTAAATGTTTGTATGTAGTTTAAACACAACGTACAAACACAAAAATAAATAAATGATAACGCCGTCCACATTCTCTCAACACTGATAACGAAGACAACAATATTAAAGCGGTTAACCAAACCAGACTTTCCTGTTTGGAATTATAGCGAGCAGCATTTTGAATAGCGGAAAAACAAAATTGGCGCGATACGGAAATACGGGCACTAAGGCCGACTTACACGCGTAAACCTTGAAACGACTGGGTGCAACGATATAAAAATAAAAGTGTTAAGGGGGTAAGTAAGGGCGGTTTGCACGATGGGAGTCGCGACCTTGGAACGTTTGCTAAATACTCGAGTCGGATGATTGCTAACTGAAAGCGACATGAAACGAGCGCGATATCTAGAGTAGTAGGGTCCGCACAATGTCAAAGAAAAAACTCGTATTCAAGACGGGCAGGCAGGTATTCAAGCGCAGCTAAATGCTCGTGTATAAAAATATCGAATGCGTTGAAGGGGAGCACAAATCACAACGCTGGAAGCCGGAGTTGTCTGTGTGCGTTTGCAAGTTCATTGCTCGACTAACAATGTACTGTGTGAACACGGTATTCGCGTTGTACAAGTGACACGTATTAAAATTATTATATTCTCCTGCCTACTAAAACCCCACGCAAATGAATCAAGCGCTCGCTCGCCAAATATTGGCCGGCGTAAAAAAGACATCATTTGTAAAACGCTAAACAACAAATTGCCCGCCATCAATTTCAAATTACCAACAATTTATGCAAAGTTGCTTATAGAGCACCGTCATTAATATTACCTCTCGGGGAAAAATATCAATGGGAAGAAGTGGAAGAGAATCGATACTTTCTCGTCGCCGCGATTTTGGGAGAAAACGAAAACCCAATTGGTACCTCCAAAGTTCAGCAAGCAGTAAAGTGGGTTAAGCAAAAAAAAATACTAGACCAATGGTCGTTGAACGAGAGCTCACCTGTATACTCTTGAATAGGCTTTCGCGCAAAGATCGGCCAATTTTGTATGTCATCGGTGAGAAGAGCGGAATCCATATAATAAACGTGGTGGTGTGGTAGGGAGGAATCTTCAGACAAACACCTCGTTCCTTCTATACACAATTCCTAGAAGCTCAATCTTGGTGAGACAACTTTTGGAGGCGACTGTACTTAAGAATGCAATGCAACGAGGTGCAACGACACCATTCTTATAAAACAGTTCGCTTCGCGTTTAATCCGTCTAAACAATGCGTTAGAAAGAAATGCAGTTGGTAATTTGAAATAAAATGTAGGATGCAAATTTTACACAAACCGGCATCATTGCCAAATTTAGCATCATCCAAGTGCGGCCTAGAAGCATAAAAAACGAGCATTCACGATACACGTAAGAGTCTCGTCGTAAATTTGAATTTTACTATTCTTTTCCAAGATTCAAATCAAATTCTCTGCACAGCACACAACTCCACTGTTAGTTCGGATTTCCGAGGTTGAAAGTCTACGATCGATGATAAGTCGGGCCGATGTTAAACCTAACCCACGTTATCCGATACACCTGGTTTAAAAACCATTACAACACTGTGCAACGACAATCATAAAACGAGTTTTGCAACTTTTAATGCGATATAAAAGTTTTGGTTAAATAATTGTTAACGCTATTGTGTAATAATCATCAACAAACAAAATTCGGGGTCTCAATTCGCACAAAATAATCGGTCGACTGCAATTGAACCACGTAACGGTCTCTCTCGCTCATGCAAATTACTATTTTTTTGGGTTCCATTAACAAAGAACGCGGTCAAATCAACTTCAACACACGCACAACGTCATCTTCAACAAAACCTACAAACAACCGAGTCAATTTTATCAAACAAAAATTTATCAGTAGTTAGTATTCGTTCCCCCACAAAAAAGCGAAAAAATTTCACAAGTTACCAATTTGAAGGTCACACTCATAATAATACACGAATTGGTATTTAAAATACACGGCACACGTCACTTATACAAAATAGATAATAAAATCCAATTAACCAACAACAAACAGATTGTGACCGATCTTACTCGAAACTTACGACTCCATCTTGTTTAAATTAAAAATAACGCAAATTACAATCACATACTACGAGTGCAAGCAGTTAAAAGTGAACCGAATAGTAACAATCTTGCCAAAGCTACAAAATCCAAAGCAAAACTCGGAAATATTCAAACATACCTGACTTCTTCCTTTTTTTCACCCAAAAGTTACCGTAACTAAATGTTACGACATCTGCCGTCGTGATAATCGACAGTATTTAATCAACACCAAAAAATCGGATCGCATAACTTAAAATTTTAATCCTAACAGTCCGTCAAACAAAAGATTTCTTAATTCGAGTTCAATGCACCTCTACACGATGGATGGAAGTTGGTAATAATGGTGAAAACTAAATTATTACCCAACAATTACACTTTCAAACTGCAATTTATTTAAAAAAAAAATACTATCCACACACACCCACTTGAGTACTACAGCACGAAATAACAATACCATATTTTTAGAGCAACATTTTTGGCACCACTGGATTATTAAAAAATTGTAAGTGCTTCGCGAGGAGATCAATTTTTTAAAACGCGTAGTCGAAAAAAATCGCAAATTATTACAATAGAAACGAATAACAATAATTTTGCACTAACTAGTAGTTAGTTTTAATATAGAGGGGATGTCGTGTGGTCAATATCATCCCTTCTTGTCACGCAAGAAACCCAGGTTCATTTCCACCCCTTTTAAAATGTAGGAAGTAGCGTAAAAGCGATTCGGCGATAAATAAAAAAAGAGCAAAAAAAGATCGATGATTAATTGATTTGTTTCTTAGTTGTCCGTTACATGCCAAGACAATTAATTATTGTACTACAGCGAATGCAAAAAATGAGAAAATTGGAAGTCAACTTTCTTGATTCTTATTCACGCGGTACTCAAACAAAATTTGCGTCCGCGCACGGATCTACAAAACTGGATAGTCCAATAGGTTGTAGTGCGATAACCCTCAACAGAAGATTATTATGTATACGGAATTTGATAACATTAAAATGAATCTGAAATGACAAAAAATCGATGTTCAAATTTAAATTTTTACGTAAATTTCGATCTTATTGACGACGTATTCTGAGGCGTAAAAACTGCGGCTGCAAGTTAGTTGTAGTTTATGTATTTTTCAGAATTTGGCAAATTTTAGAGTCAAATTGCAATGATCCGCAAATTTTCGGTCAAAGGTTATCGTACTATCCCCGCCCAATATTTTACTGATCAAGTAAACGAAACGACAGAAACGACAGAGGAGGGGGAGAAAAATTGAAAATCAATATTGATTTGTGGTCGATGTAGATTTGAAAGATAACATTAAATTAATCTGAAATGACAAAAATTTGATGTTCAAATTTAAATTTTTACGCAAATTTCGATCTTATTGACGTATTCTGAGGCGTAAAGACTGCGGCTGCAAGTTAGTTGTAGTTTTGTATTTTTCAGAATTTGGCAAATTTTAGGGTCAAATTGCAATGATCCGCAAATTTTCTGTCGAAGGTTATCGTGCTATCCTTGCCCAATATTCTACTGATCAAGTAAACGAGACGTGCGGGTGACAGGGGAGGGGGAGAAAAATTGAAAATCAATTGATTTGTGAGGTTGATGTAGTGTAACTTGATAGCAAACTTAATATAACATTTAAAAAAAAAATATATTATGAAAATATCTCACGAGTGGATTCCATGTACCAAATTTTAGCTCTCTAGGAGGTGTATGCCGAAGGTGGCACACAGATTTGAGGCGCAAAATAAAGTAGGTGCTTAGCACCTTAAAAAATCAATAAGATAAAATTAAGTACTATTTAAAATTATGTTCCTGAAAAAATCTTTTCCTGACCTGGAGGATAAAAGCAAACAATCGAAAAACCGGATAGCCTGGGAGTATGGAATACCGATCAGCTATAAATAAGCAATAAGATGTTTTCTCAAGAATTAAATTTTCGGCTACAATTTTAGAGTCATCTTATTACTTCCTTGTACTGGAGGGTATTCCATATCCCCCAGACCCCCCGGTTTCACACCCGTTTCTTCAATTTTTCGGAAGTCTAGCGGGCTTATAGCCATCTTACACTAAAAATAGAACAAAACACTTAAATATGCGATAAATGTTCCCAAAAACATATTTCCCTGACCTGGAGCGTACCTTTAAAAGTTAACAATTGTTGATTTGATTTAAAAAGGGCTTAAAGATGACCACACAGAGGGACAACGGGCAGATATCACTGATCCACCACAGAAACTTAAAAAAAATTAAGATTACATTTGCTTTCTTCCCCAATAAATCAAAAAGTCAATTTTAATAAAATCAGAAGTAGAATTCTACATTTTGAATTTTGGCGTCCATGCCTGCTGCAGTTTTTCCTTTCTTTTCTTTTGATTTGAAAGATTTCAAAAAGTGCAAAAATTTAAAAAAAAAAAAAAAACGGAAAACCGTGAACTGTGGAAGTCGAAATTTATATTTGTTGTGTATTTGATATCTTGACCTCCACCGCATAAACAAAAAAATTAAGGATCTTATCCGTTATAGAGGTTATATTGACCCACTGACGTGCATGAATGGGTTAATGAGATTCTCACTGCTGACTGCCCACTCCCTAACCCCTAACCAATAAAATATGCAATCCATACGGATACAATTACAACTTTGCTCTTCTTGTGCATATTTGTAAAATTGTAGTCAGTGAGTGAGCGGTCGGTAGCGGGATGACGTTAATCCATTCATGCGCGTCAGTGGTAAACTGTGAACACATAACGGATAAAATACAAATTACATTTTTTACGTTATCTGTATGTTTATTATGGACCTTGTCTAGAAGTGTGAAGCCGCAGGTCGAGCTATTTTTTGTGATGATGGAAGATAGCTTCAGAAAAAAGATAAGAGACCAAAATATTTGGCTAACGAAAACAGAGATTTGGAGCAAAATTCTGTTATCGTTAGCAAACAAAGTAAGCGGTGACCGTTTTGATGGTAAACATGCGCACTGAAAAATGACCACTCTTTGTATCTAGTTTTCTGATACTGCCGTTCATCATCACAGAACATAACTCGGCCTTCGGCCTCGCACTTCTGCTCCTCTCCTAACATAGCTAAGCCAATTTATATAATAAACATTCAATCAATTCATTCATGCGCATCAGGGGTGTACACATAACTGATAAGATCCAGTTTTCGTTATACAGTAACGTTTTTATCACAGATTAGATCAACTGTTTGGGGGGGGGGGAGTAAATACCCCTTTTTTTAGCAAAATCAATAAAAAATTAGAAACTTTCTACTTCTTGGCAACTTAGGAAAACATTATTTCTTGTCCCGAAAACAACTCAATAACCCCCCTTAACTATTGCTAATAATACGACCGCTCACTCACTGATCACAAATTGATTTTAAAAAGAAGAACACAGTTAAACAAATAATTTGTGGTCAATATGCAATAGATACGGATATGTTTGGAATATTGTTCATCTTTGTTCTTTTTCACAATAAATTTGTGGCCAATGAATGAGCGATCAGTAGCGGGAATCTCGTTAATCAATTCATGAGTATCAGTTATGAACTGTTGCGAAAATTATGGAGTAACCAAATCAACAACAAGAGAGATAAAAATTCTTAGTACAGTTTAAAAATACATTAAAACATAGCCTTTGAATTTTTGTGTTCACATTATCGAGCTTCTACTGTATTTCCTACTATACCGAGAAATTATTAAGGTAATACAATAATACATTTACATAAAAGTAACAATAAATTTTTTTTTCTTTCTTAGAATTTTTCAATTTGGAATTTTTTGAAACTTATACAATACCGTATAATTAATTAATTAATTAATTCAAAAAATAAATTAAAATCTTTAGGACAGATTAATAAAATGAAATTAATACAAAATTGTTTTATACCAAAATTATCGCGGAAAGGGTCCAAAAATATTTAAATATTATTCCCTTAATTTAAAAAAAAAAAAAAGTTACAAGCCATGACGGCAGCCGCGATCTTAAGGATTAATGAGCAATAACATAAAGGGTCCTGCAGTTTAACGTGGAATCCGAACTAGACACAATTATTAATCGTTACTTGTTTACAACATAATTATGATTATCCTCATTACACAAAATATTTGTACAATCACTGAAGAGGAATCCTCAGAGTTGGAAAATACATTTTCGTAATTCCACTGATATTTTGCTTATTATACTCAAAAAATGTGCACAAAAGTATATATTTTTTAAAAGAGGACACTTGGACGCAGGTCGAATTGTTTTTATTTTCTTTAAATTCAAATTTTTTTAACATTTTTTTTTTTCAAAAACTTGAATTTAAAAAAATAAAAACAACACGACCTGCGTCCAAGTGTCCTCTTTAAAAAAATATATACTTTTGTGCAATTTTTTTGAGTAATAAGCAAAATATCAGTGAATTACGAAAGTGTGTTTTCCAACTTTGAGGATTCCTCTTAACAACCTCAAAATAACATTTACAATTATTCTTTGGTTAAATAATTATTGAAGTCTATAATTTTGGAATTGTGAATGTAGATTAATACAGTTGGTATAAATTGTATTGGGAAGGGGGTGACAAAAAGGAAGAGAGGAAAAGAGGGTGAAAATGAGACCATGACAAAAACATGCATTTTTTTAAAACTCAAATGTTAATTGAAATCAAAACTTTGAACTCTTTCCACTAATCCACTTATAATGAACTCGCTAGTAATGGACGAATTCTTAGACTAAACTCCAATGTTATCATTGTATGAAAAAATTATTAAACCCAACTACTGCTTATAATGGACTAATTCCATTGATCCAGTTAAGTCCATTATAAGTGAACTAGATTGTATTTTTTTGAAAAAAAAAAATAAATAATATTAAATCGGGAAAGGAGGTTTTACTTAAATGTTCATCAAAATTACTGAACAAAATTATAAAATATTTGGAGTATTTAACTTATGAAAATTATATTAAATAAATTGCAGTGTAATATTATATTAACTTGCAATTTATTTAAAATAATTGATAATATCAAAATTTGTTATTGATATATTAAAATTTAAATAACACTGATAAGTTAACGATGTGTAGATAAATTTGCGACCGTTTTCGGAAAAACCGATTGATCGTATCTGGCAACAGTGTAAACTAAATTAGTAATAAAAAAAAAATACAAATTTCCCCCACGATTCTTATAAATAACCATATTATAAATTATAGGAAATAAAATTATATCACTCTTTGACAAAAAATTAAAGCACTTGAAATCAAAAGTATTAAAAGAAAATCTACGAGCAACATCCGTGCATGAAATAATAAATGTAGGACCTTTTTGATAATCTAAACACTGTTCTTTTAATGCCCAGTTAAATTCTGGTTTAGCTTAATCAACGATTAACTACTACTAAGCAATCCAACCAATGAAAAGTATAAATTTATAAACATTCGAAAATTTAAGCAACTGCGTTTGATTCCTCCCCACCCCGACCTACCTAAATACACAGTTTTCTAAATATATTTTAATTTTTAAAATCAATAATAACAATTTAAAAATTATCAAATTATATCTTATTTATTAAACAAAGTCTGAATAACAAATGAATGTGTTTTTGTTAAAATTTTTCCAAATTCAATATTTATTTCTTGCATATTGAATCCATTTCAACTTTAACAAAAGTTAATATATAACTTGTTAATTTTTAAATTTTATAGTAACTATAATATAAAAACTGACCTCATTTTCTAACAAGACAAAGTAAAATCAATTCGAAGTTTAAAATTTTCAAGCAACACGAACAAAATGTTGTGAATTATGGAAATATCTATTTTATGATTACACGTTTGAATTGCGCTATATTTAATATAATAAGTAATTGCTGAATATCAATAACACAGCGCTATATTTAAAAAAAAATTATAACTAGGAATTTCATCGATATGCATGTTTCGATCTGATTATATGTCATCAGTGGCGTTTACAATATATGATGTGTATGCAATAATTGGTGATAGGGTTTATGAATGCGAGGATAATTTTCCATACATAATTAATACTATCAACAATGATTTTTCACTATGAACAAGGAAAAGTGCAGTATGTTGGGATTATCAGGGCAATATTATGTTATGGGGGGGGGGATAGCTATAAAGACGAAACTAACGTAAGAATAGTAAGGAGGATAAGGATTCGTAAGATTTTCTTGACCACCCCCTAGTAATCCTTAATTAAAATGGAAGCTCCTTTATTACTTTCACGAGGGGAAATTACCCCCTCCCATACTGCATAATATATTATATTAACCCTGGAACTGCACAGTGGGGTCTCAGAAACCCCAGTGTGCAGGAAAAGTTACAAAATAAAAGTGTGAAGTTCCAGGGTTAAATAAATGCAATCGTATTTTCAGTACATGGTTACGGTATAACCGTGGTTCGAATCCACGTTAAACACAATTCTAATTAATGTGATCTCGGGGCCAAGAAAAATGTCTAAAAAAACAATATCGGTATGATATTTCAGTGCACTTCAACAAACAGATGGATGAAAGTAGGTAGCTGACAATTTTATTGGTTGCTTTTCAAAGTCAACTTGTACTTAAATTCTTATCTCTTATCAAAAAATAGAGATTAGAGACAAATATGAGTGCCCTTGCCTTTGTATTAATTTAACAATGTAAACTCGGACCTGAGGGCAAAAGTAGTCCAGGGATATAAAAAAGTTGAAATTCAAAATTGCGTTCACTTGATCCAAGTCATCGAGTGAGTAAGAGCATGAAATTTGACAGTCGTGACTACCACAACGCGCAATGTAAAAAATTTGAAACTGATGTTTTCATGAATTAATGATTGAAGGTGAAATAAATGCTGTTTTAATTCGTCCAGCCCCCACTCGTGAATAGGCAAGACCAGTGGTTACCAAAATAAATCCCAACATTAAATCGTGGGTTGCCATCACGATATAAAAAAATTATAATAGTTGGCACATTAAAAGTTACAGTAAACGGCCGTGCCAAGATAAATTCAAGTTTGAGCTAAAAATATATCGAGAGATAAAGAAGTCATGTGATTTTGATAATGTTTGTATTAATGGGTTGATTCGCAAGTGCGAGAAAGAAGGATGTTTACGTGTACTAAAAAATATTACTGCTCCTAAAAAAAATTGTCATCGATTTCGATACGTGGTGCGTGTCGAAGTTATTCTGTGGTTAACCCGAAGTAGTATAAAGCAGGAATGAGAATGACACTCACCCTCGCACCAAGGAACCGCGCCTCTAGGAGCTCCTGTTTCCGGGGGTCGAGCGCCGCCTGGAAATGCTCCATCTTCACGCCAGCGCCTGTAACAACGGCCGATGTCACACCTTTGATTTTATAGAAGTTCTACTGTTTAAAATGTACTTAATTGATCGTGTCATAAGAAACGCAATGCAATTTATCCAAATTTTCATGTTCTAATGCGCTGAATGCTAAATTAATGGTCGTAAGCACAAATTAAATGACGCGATTACAAACTCGAAATAGCGCATCGAAAAAAAAGCTTTATTTTTATCCGGTTGTACTATTCGAATATTTTATTTGATACATAATATTCTATTTTACATTCTTGATAGATTAGAAATTTCATCGTAAGTGGTTGATATATTAAAATTGTGTGATAAACGTCAAAAAAGGGGTCGTGACCTCATTAAAAAAGGAGAAACTTTTTGAACTTGAAAATATTTTCCTTCGCACTCCGGCCAAGTCGGACCCATTTTTCTCGTAATAATTAACAGCGACCTACGAGCTTAGTAAAAACCTCGTGGCATATCAGAGTAGCAAACCATAAAATACAAAATCTAAACGATCGGAGGAATTTTAACGAACAACAGTGGAAGGCTCACGTCGGGTAAAAATATCATGAGAGAATCGCGATTGACCTCTTACGCCAACGTTTATTTATAAGCCAGGTATTAAGTACATAATGCCATCTCTTAAGAAGATTGACAAAAGTGAATTACATAGACATGCTGTGTGGGTAACTATTATTAGCATCAATATGGCTGTACGGAAGTAGCCCGATTGTGACGTCATGACTATCTAGCGTGCCGTGTCAACATTGATCGGGAATGGGGTGGACCCACCCACAATGCACCCCCAATTACAGCCGTCAGATGGAGCCAGTATAAAACTGGAAAAACTTCTCCCTCAAAAGAAAATAGTAGCGCAACAACGTCTTGGTTGCCTTCAAAGTCGCTCGGATTAAATCACGCTGTAAACAGCGGAATCAAATCAAAATTTATTCTGATGATAACCTCTCCATTTTAATGTAAACAAAACCACTTGCTGAAAGAAAAAGATTAAGCGAAGAGGTCATCACGTTTTCGTTAACAAAACAAATTTGTGTTGACGCCGAACCAAAATATACGAACGAGCCGGTTGAGAAAATGAAGCTCGGAGTTACTGAATGATTGGACCAAAGAAGCTATCGGCAGTTAAGATCGATAAAATAAAACCCATATTTACCTACCTAAGAATCGAGTAACAATTGAAACGTTGAAACAAATCGCACACGTTCGTTTGCTTTACGAAGAGAGAAACCATCGCTACTGGATGTGAGAAAAATTAAGCAAGAGAATGTAGAACACGATGATCAGAATGGGGTACGATACAGGATATGTCCAATTGCACATCCACACGCTTCGGTAAAACAACCAGATCGATATCTAACAAAGTCAGATGAAAAGGAAACGTTAGCACGGCATTTCCATCATCATCTGTTCTACTCTAACACCCACAAAACAAGAGCCCCATGGGAGATTAAACGACGTAGTGCTCGTCAGATTTGTTATCGCTGTCGGAGCTTCGGGAGTCTGGGGTCGACCATCGGCATTACGGAACGGTGTCCACAATCTGGTAAATTGGTAAACAACTAGGCCGTACAGGGGTGTGGCTACTTAACCCTGCACTATTCAACATCTGTCCGAAAAACTTCAAAAATAACGACCTCGCCGCAAAGCAGACCCAAAATATTACTGCGACCCTCCCTAACGGCCGGCCACCTAAGCACAAACAATCAATTTTTTTTGACTCATTAACTCACCTAAACGTAATGTACGCATCAAAATGTAAATCGGTAAAAAATGGCTGCCGTTCTATTAGAAGTGACGGACACATGCCGCAAGGTCAGGTGCGAGCTCGATGCTTCTGGATAAAATGGATCGATTTCATCTCACTGCAGCATACAACACAACGTTCGAGCTTTTACTGTTTAACGAAATTCGTACTCAGACGTCATTTTACATACCATGCACACCACGAAAAGGATATAGGCGCGAAATTTCGAATTCGATACATGCAATTCGCTTCAATCACAAAAGTTTTCCAATTCGAACCCGATCGAAAGAAGAATCAAGCAGGGGACAATCTTCGGGGACAATTAATGAGAACTTGAAAACGAAAGTTTCGATTTTTGTTACTACCATACTATTTGCTTATTCTTTACGATACGTCAATATTATCGTTGGTCTGCCATGGTAATTGACGTTAAAACAATAGAATTTTTTTGGATCGACTCATAAATTATTCCCGCTACCAAAAGTGTGTAATCGTAAAATAAAATTGTCACATTAGTGTTTATAATCCAAATGTCAAAATGGATTCCTGACCATCAATCCTTTATCGAGTATTAAAAATGCAATAATTTTTGAGACAAGAAGTTACTACGTGTTTTTTTTCGAAGAACTAATTGAAACAAATGAAGGTTTTGGAAAAACAATTTTGTTCCTTTGGCAAGGCGGAGGCCCGAGGACATGACAGTCAATCATAACTAAGCACTAAACTGTTTTGCATATTTGAGCTCGTGAAAATTATAACTTTCACTCCAACAATCCTAAATTTCCCAAGAAAATTGTTGAATGTACAATTTGTAAAATGATTATGTCTAACTTGAGTTATACGTATTACATAAAAAAAATTGGAAAAACAATTAAGTCGTGGAGCTACTAAGATGTTTGCATGCATTTCTCGCTCTGTTTAGTTGTTATAGCACTTAGGGTGCGTTCCACTTAAAGCACACGACAACCACGGTCGATCGTCAGTCCAATCAAATAACCGCGTTTGATCTTTAGTCCAATCAAAGAACGACGGGACCACGCCGCGGTCGTCGTGGGATTTAAGTGAAACGCAGCCTTAGTTATTATAACTTAGGTAAAACACGGAACTTGTCAATAATGGCGGTTGGAAGGGTCAAAACTCAAAAGTGAAGTATAGGCCATGATTAGGACTTCAACAAGTGCAAATTGTAAGACTCGCTGTTCAGCCAACTTTGATTTTGAAAAATTCATGAATATTCGTGTTAGGAATCAGCTTCATAAGGATGTTTGAATTGCGCATCACTCATTTGAAAATATCGTTTGAAGGCCTAATCATGGCCTACACGTAACGTACATGGATCAAATCCGCAATATGAACGAAAAACATTCAAGTCCAACTTGTCAACAATAGTAATCTTTAGGGTACGTGCTTGTTGAGAAAAGCAAACTTGTGACCAAAGAATCCGCCATGCACGTACCCCAAGTCCTCAACTTAGTAACTCGAATAAAAACTAGTAAAAAACTTAAAATTTAAGTAATTTCCATTAGGGTAACTCAGAAACGCAAATATCGAGTAAGCGTAAGTTCTGGTGATGGGTATGCATATAGATAATTAATATTCTTATATTGCCGACAAATTCTACTAATAGAATATGGTCACGAGAAACAATCAAAATCTTACACATTTTAATAATTTCAATTAAAAGAAATAAAAGGAGTTAATTTAAGAAATCATTCGAGAAATTCGAGGGGCACCGGGTTCAAACCTGGGGAGAGTCAAACTTTCTTATGACTGGTCTCCGTGCTTCGGAAGGCACGTTAAGCCGGTGGTCCCCTGGGTTAGTGAATTGCCACCATTAACATAAAAACCAGGTTACTGCATGGCACATCTGACGGCAAGTCTAGCAAGCTACCTAATGGATGTAAAATTTGTATATGCTCACAGAACCAACACTGCCAAGGAAACGACGCAGATGTTGGTAATAACAAGCCTTAAGGCTGAAACTAAGAGGAAGATTCGAGAAAACGATAGGATCTAATGACGTGAATATAATATGAAGGTCAAGAATCCTTGGTATTGCTCCGACCGATTGATTAGGAAATGATGATTGAGTGGATGCTTGACTAAATTTTCGTACTGTTTAAATTCTACATGTGAAGGAAATTCCGTATGTTAAGAAATCAGCCGATATTTTATGGCAAAACTTTCGGCTTCCTTTCATGTCCAGTCGCTTTATATCGTTCATTCCTGAGGATGACGTCTACCTAACTACACTAACCTTAGATTTCATAAAACTTTTAATGAGTCGTTAAAACTAACGGAGGATTTCTATTGACTTGTTAGTGCTAACGGATATTTTCTATTGGTTAGTTAAATTTAACGCTTTATGAAACCGAGCATAAAGGCCGAGTATGGACTATCGAAAATCTATTGTTTAACGTTGGTTCCGAACGACAAAATCTATCGGAATTTATATTATTTTATAAATTCTATTTTAATGTTGCTACTACGTAGTTACGTCTAGTAAAAATCCAATTTTGAGCTTATTCCTGCAACGTTCGCTTGACGAATATACGTTTATGACGTCATAGCCGTATAGAAATTTCAGAAAAAATGTTATATGCTCACATATTATTATCCGATTTGTAAATTACACGATTCTTCGCACGTCCCTAACATCAAATGATTATTTTATCTCTTTGTTATGTTACTCCGAACTACTCCGAGTAAGTTAGTGTAAAAATTTGCGAAAATTGATTGGTGCACTAGGATAATAAACAAAACTTTTGATTCGTTTAGATACAAAACATTCAAAATTCAAATAAAATTATTTTATTACAAATAAAAGCTTAATCTTGCATACGGTACAGAATGGCAAGTTCTTTTTCTTGCATATTTCTATAGTACAATTTTTATTAACATGGTTATGACGTCAAAAACGTATTCTTTCATCGAACGAGTGTCCTTACTACTTTCACTCAGCAGTCGAGCGATCTACCACATACATTTATATTTTATATTCAGTTTCGTGAATATTTTGACTCCAGTCACGCGGTGAGTGTTCGGCGATGCGTGGATGCATGATCACAATAAGAAACGTTTAAATCTGTCCGTCACGCAATCAGAATTGGTTCAATTACTTGTTATCAACCCAAACAGAGCTTCACAGCCTGGGCAATCTAGTTAGACAATGATGAAATCCAAATATAGCATAAATCTTCAACCTTCAATTCAGAAAGCATCAATTGCAGTTCAGATTAGTCAAATTTTCCATCTAGAGAGTTGTACGAGGTCGAATATCGAGCAGCATCGTAATGCTAGCCAGAAGAGTTAAAGTAGAACTTCGAACGGTCTCTCAGAGTTAACCAGAATGGTGGCCATAAGGCCGGAAGAACTAGTGAATGTGATTTACAATTGATGTTTTCTGAATTAAACCTTGAAATGGTGTAGTACATTTTATAAGATATCTAAAGTTATAATTTCTTTAGTTCACTAACGAAACGGCCGTTCTTCATCAATATATCTAATTTATCGACTACCATAAGGCAATTCATTGGATGGTTTCGAAGTTTCGATCGAGAAGTTTCACGAGTCTACCTTGGTCATAGGTCTCGCTAATATTTTTGGTATATTTCAAGTTCTAATTCGCTGGCTACTGCCAACGGGAGCGTTCCTAACGATAGTTACGAAAATTTGAGCCTTCTCACCTTAATTGGCTACTTTTTAGCTGCGAATTAATTGCCAGCTATTTAGGTAAAAATGTAACTTCAACGTGCCAATTTTTGCGATATTATATTTCGAGTTATTTTCGCTAGTCCCAGTAAAAGGCCAATTTTAATTAATAAGGTAAACGATAGGTTTCGAGCTAATTTTGCCAATTCTCTTACGATACTTTCTGGTGTTTCAAAGTTGCTGGTCTGGTCTACATTCGTGTCTGTGTCCCTGGATTTTGTTAATCATCAACCCAGAGAGACCGACAGCATTACGTGCCTTCCAAAGCACGGAGACAATCATAATAAACTTTTATTCTTCGGGGATTTAGTAGTGATCGCGCAGAGATGTTTACAGTTTTGATCGAGAAGCCTTGCAGCCTTTCTTTTTTAGTTTTAGTTTCAGTTTTACTCCACTTCACAATATTTTTCATCGAAGTTCTTCTATATTTTAGAACTCAATTTCCAAGCAGCGATGACGCTCAATATGGTTCATCAATATCAAACAATATTTCAATGTGGAATAAACACTTTACAGACATGTTCACCCTTAAACGTCACCTACTGTCTCTCCGTATGGAGCACAGGGTGCATTTTATCGTTGTCATGGCAACCAACCCGTCGTTAAGCAGAATTACCAATCCTGAGTGTCAGTGCTAAATAAATCCAATTTCTTGTACTTCCTTTGGAGCAACGGGCATAATTCTCGATTTATGTATTCCCACCGGGATTTTAATTCAGTCGTCTCGCTCTGCTATCCAACCAGCGTACAGAAAAGGGCTATTTCCGTTACAAAAACTTCAACTTTTCTTGAAACATTTTGGTATAACCAAACCCCGTATCTACGTTTTGCTTCCAGTGGAGCGCCTCGAAGGCGAGGAAATTCATTGAAATTGAATCTTTCGAGTAGTAATAAACATCATAATGTACAATTGGGACCCGAAAGCGCGGGGATCAAACGGGATAAAACTATCAGACTATTGGATCGTATCGAAATTTAGACTCATTCTGGGCATGGCTGAATAGAAATCAATATTTAAAGTCCGTGCGGTCATTACTCGGAGAATGTGGTAAATTATTCTCTCAATTTACCGCGACCCAACATATTTATGAAAAAATAAATGTCCACCTTTATAACGGACCCCGAACTATGATCCGAGTGGCTCTTTAGTTGATGTTCGGGTCGCTTCATTCATTCCCAACCGTTAAATAGCTCATCGGAGCTATTTTTCAAGATTTGAAATCGGAATGGTGACGACAGCAATTTCAACATTTTTTTGATTTACAACGTATAAAGTAAACATTAAAACATATTTACACCGAGATAAAAGAATTACACCACTTGTTTAGGTTCGATATTACGTCGTCTTGGATTATTGAACATTTTATATTATAATTATTGATTTTTCCACGATAAAATAGAAAACATCAACTTACTTGCAAATAAATTCACATATGGGCACAATGTCCACTCTTTCGGACACAACATTCATCTACTACACATTGATAAAGAAAATCCAATAAAAATTTTTTGTTGGAAGTTTACACACATACATGCAATAATTTATAAACATACACGTTAACCATCCAAGTTGGAATTGTGACTGTAAAAAGGTTACAAAAGATCATGCAACAATAGCTCTAGCTGCAAGGTTGGCTGAAATTTGAAACCAAACTAGTGAAAAGTAAACGGAAATTAAGATGGCGTTATTTGTGATATGCTCGAGGAAATTACCTTGAAAATCAAACAAACAAAAAATAAAATTTTCCGGAAGCGATCATCGCTTAAGCGAAGTTGTGTTCAATTAGGTGTTTGAGTTTTAATCCTGTTAAGCTAGCGAAGGACAATGAAAATCTCGACTGGTCAAAAAATTATAACCTCTGAAAATTAATTGGAATAATTGTGGATTAACCACGGCGTGGTCAAGCGGGAGAGGGCTGCATAACCCTAAACTTGACATTTTGAATAACCCTGCAAAAAATATATTCAAGATGGAGACCATAAAAAAGTGATTTCGCAGTTACCAAAACCAAATGTTTTTATTTCTACCCTCCCGACACGTGTGGATTATTTCTTTGTGACAAAATTTCGCAACGGGATTCTCATAAAAAGCAATAAGAAAAATTCCAATTGTCTGAATAAAGACAACTGAAAAGGAACATTTTTTCGGTGAGATACGGATAAGAGGCCGTGTATAGAAAAGGGGTTACTTGTTTCCTGGGGAGTAAGCTTTAGTCGAATCGATACAAACAAGATATGAAGTTAACCTTTAGGTTTGATTTTGAATGCGACGTTTATAAATGGGCAAACGGGAGGAAGAGTTATGTGAAGCGTAATGAACTGATTGTTTTTTCTTCCAGACGAGTTTGATTCGATCTGATCGATCAGGTGGTAATAGAGAGAAAAAAATGAAAAAATCTTTGGGAAGCGGCAACAATGAGCTGTACAAGTGGGTACAACACGGGTGTTCGTATTCATACGATCTGAATCTTTATTATTCGAGCCAACATTTTCAGTCCCGTGTGTAGTAGAATGATCCACCAATGGAAGCTGTGGGAATGTGTCGCATACTTTTGGTAAAGCTGTACCGAGAGCAGATCGACGCGAGTGAGATTCTCAGCACCCCCGCCGCCCCTTCTGACCTAAACCTGATGACGCTTACATCTCAACCAGAAATGGCATCTCTTGTTTCCTGCGGATTTTCAAATGCAAAGGGGTTTCGGAATTAATTATGGACTTCGGGGCCCGAGGTTTACTTGGCCGCATCACGAATAATCCAAGAGTTGCCTCCGCCGTCGAATCGAAGCATTGCAAGTATGCAGCACTAAAAATAACCAGCCTTCCTCACAATAAATCGATCTCACGAACTTTAAATTGTTGGATGTTGGTGTGAGAAAAAACGGCCAACGAGTGTTAGATTTACAAAAGCGCCTTTACTGCATCGCATAATACGGCGGGTGGTAGGGTAAGAATGCGAAAGACTAAAATGCCCTTTGACCCTTATCTTAGCGGCCACAGAAATCAATACGTTACCAAGCACTCTCTGTCCGCAAAATATATATGTGTGTGTAGATACACTACGGCTTGCAAACATAGCGAACAGAATCGGGTATCTCGAAAATGCGACAAAGAATAAGTGGATCAAATATGCGCCACGTAACATCTAACCGTTCTTTACAACGTGCGAAAGTGGAAAAGAGTATGTGTGCGGTGAACAAATATTGTCAGGATTAAAGCCATTTCATGTGAAGGAAGGCTTTATTTAACCACCCGATGTGGATATTAAACTTAAAAACATCAACGGGTGGTACGATTTTACCTGAAATTAAATTTACAAAAATCCTACCAACAAAGTGGCAACGTCGGATTTCTTTTATCCTTGCTACTACTACTTCAAATGCTCATTGCCCACCAACAGATCGAACACTAGCAAACAGGTTGGTTAGGTTGATTTTTTAATTTGGCGAATCTCGCACATTCAAGTTCTCATTCTTTACATCTGCGATAGTCGACGACAAAATTTTGAACGCAGAATTTCTCTTCTGTATCCTCAAAAGAGCTCAGGTAAATTAATAAGGGCGAAAGCTCTCTTCGAACAGCTGTTCGGGACAAAACACGGCAGCCACAATGCAATAATTATTATGAGAAGATTTTTCTTTCAAAAAATTTCGTTCCTAAATGCCACGTCCTTGGCTTGTTCTAAAAATGTAATCGTTTTTAAAGCACCCTACTGTCATTGTAACATGTCGAGGTTTGGAATCGATCGAAAGCACGTGGGCCCGAATGAAGAGGGAAATTCGAGAGTTGGAATAACGGGTACAACAATGGATTGAATCTTATCGCGTTTCTTGCAAGACACGTCGTAATCATAAGCTTTCCAAAATTGAGAAACTGAAATGGAAAGGAATTGGAGAGCTTACCAACACGAGATCTAAGTACAGCCATGGCATATCCTTTCCAAAGCTGAACGTAAGTGTAAAAGCAAAGAGCACTTCGCAGCGAAGTTGATCCCGTTGGAAGAACACTCAACCGAGGCCGCGGGTTCACCCCTGGCACACCGCACTGCAATCGCACATCACAACGACTCGGAACTAAGCGCACACTCGTCAGATGCAATGAGACCGCACGCTGCTGCTAATAGGCGCCATCCGCCATGTTACCGTTTTACTTTGATATGTATACGATAGGGTAAACAGAGACGAAAGTAGCTGTGTAATGAAGAGATCTTTAAATAAACGCTATCACAGGTAGGCAATTTCATATCCAGCCGTGCCGCGTCTTCTGTGCAAAAACAAAACAGAAACCATTAACACCGCGGTTCGAGCATAAATTTAAGAAAATTTAATCTGAACTTCCACCTGTTCTGCGAACAGCAGGAGAGTACCATCCAATCGCCCCTACCGATTACTACTAGCACAAGACAGATAACTACAACCCCCAACTCTATAGAGACCGACCGCCGCAGTCGACATACACCGATAATAATATGTGCAATAAAAATATCGAACCACTTTTTTTTTGATTTAATAAATCAATTCGATCCATTATTGATTATTTTTTTATTACCTACTATCCGGAAGCGAAACCTATTAATCAACTACACAATTTTTCCATCATATCATTAGACCTATAATTATGCTAGTTACAAATTTATAACACAATTATGCAACTTGATAAAAAATTAACTCTTTGAATATAACCAATCGATACAATTAATTGCTCGTTAATATCAATTACGGAAAAATAATATTACGCGCGAGGTAATTGCAACGACATTCTGAGCCAAATATTAGTTTAGTTAACACAAAGAAAAGTTTTTCTCAATCCATTAGTCGATAATATTCAATTGCGAGTATCTACGAGTAACGTACGCGTACTCGCATAACTTCGCAAAATTGCATGCTTTCGCAGATTAAAATCTTGTGCTTTCCATGCTGTGAACTTGCACTTGCAGAACATTTCAAGCCACTTGCGCATCCTCAGAGAATAATTAACTCAATACGTCTAAGAATGTTCCCGTTACTTTCGTGCTATCAGCATAGTTGCTTTACATTATTTAAAGTGACGGTTTTACGTGCCCTCCGAAATATGGAGACGGTTATTCCTTATTCGCTCCCGTTTCGAATCGGATATCTGAGATAATCGCGCTAGGTTAATGACCGCCGCGGATTTCGAATTGAAATAAAATCGGAAAGTTCAAGGACGAATTGGTGAATTCTGATGGGTCTAACAAGGGGACATCACGGTGGGCATATTGCCTATCGAGATCCCAATCCTGTTGGTGATTCTAGGAACTAAAAAAATTATCATGATAATGTAATTAAAATTTTTTTAATTCCGATAATGAATTACATAGTTTAAAAAAAAATTGGGCAGTATGAGAATCGATCTCAGGACCTACGAATTACCATTCTAAGTTCTATACCGCTAGACCACCACGGCATTTTCAAAAATTCATAACTCAAAAACTAAGGGGCAATCGGCTAAACGCCGAGAAAGTGATAATTTTTTGAGCTTCTAGAATCACTAAAAAAATTGGGAACCACGGATCTCTTAAAATAAAATGGACTGCAATGCTTATGGCTGTGAATCCAAATAAGTGGGGCATATAAGGTCACCGTCATTTGTGGTGCAGTTCTAGGAAATTTCAAATATTTACTGGTTTATGTTCGTACTAAAAATAGTGTATTTCACATTCCAGCCGTAAGATAACCCCATTCTTTGTTATGAGCAGTGTAAATTTAAATTCCCCTCCTCCAAAATTCTAAATTACCATTGGCCATCTAACAGTTCCACCACAAATGGCGACCTCCTAGGTGGTCACACTTTTTTTTACCTTAAATATCAGTCCATTTATTTTAAGAGAAGTACAAGAGAATTGATCCGACCATTGCAGAATGTCTCCGTTCATTGAGAAGTTCAGCGAGAAAACTTCTCCAAAACTGAACTTTCCGCTCCGTTTTTCGGTAGTTTGAAATTAACGTGTAGTAATGGTTCGCTTGGAGACCATGAGTAAATGCTGGTATATTGAACTTCTTATAAAAAATTTACTTCTCTACTTTTAGAGTAAAATTTTTCGTTAGTGGTTGGGAGTGGCTAATGCGCAGAAACGTATATTTGTTATTTCGGTTCTATGTTTGTGTCAATTGGTGGAATTAGGTGTCACGGGTGTCAACCTCCACATTTGCCGCGCAAGCACAAGTCACGTGCCAACCACTAACGAAAAATTTACCTCTACTTTCTACTATCATTTTGGAACAAGTACGTTTTTTGTAAGAAAAATATCCCGATTTAGACTAGACCCTGGTGTATATTTTTAATAAGTTGGACTGTCTCAGAAATTCCAGTTTCGTAGGTTAAGAGCAATGTCCAGTGCTACCCCCCTATACAGTGTAATATTTGTGTTTTAAGTCATTTATTTCCAGGACGTTACAGAAATTTAAATAATTGCTAGAATTGCAAAATCTTTCAACTTTTTTTTATGTAAAAACGCTAAAAGAAATTGATTTACTTATTTGAACATCTAGTAATTCGAAAACTACGGTTGGAAGGGGGGGGGGAGATTCCCATGTTCTAATTTTCGAATAACATGGTTTTCCAATAAATAAATCAACTTCCTTTAGCGTGTTTATATAAAAAAGTGTTGAAAGATTTTGTAATGCTAGAAATTATTTACATTTTTGTAACGTCCTGGAAATAAATGACAGAAAACACAAATATTCACACTGTATAGGGGGGTACCACTGGACATTGCTCTTAAAAGAAAAAAACAAGACTGGGGGTGGGCGGACCTAAACTTCTACCAACAGCCAATGCAATACTCGCATTTATTTTTCTATTTTTGGACCTTTTTAGCCTTAATTTTTAATGACCCATAAAGTTTTTGTTTTAAACTTGCTATTTGCACCCTCAACTATCACAATTTCACTAGAAAATTTTTAAATTCTTAGGCTAGTTTGGCGTCCTCCCCTCATTATCAACAAATTTTCCAGGATAACTCGAAAACTATTCGACGAATTTTAGTCATCTTGGACTCATTCGGTCCGTAGTTCAATTCTCTATCGCCTAAACTAGGATTAGTATCAGATTTTTATTTCATCAGCATAAAAATATTGTACAAGAAACTTTAAACGCCTTTTGTGAAAAAGTACATTTTTCAACAAATTCCTCACGATAACTCAAAAACTAATCAACAGATTTTATTCATCCTAGATTGATTCGATTTGTAGCTAAATTCCGTATCGCTTGAAAAAATTACCCACGATAATTCAAAATATAATCAACGGATTTGATTCATCTTCCACTCTTTCAATTACAGATTAGAATTTCGAGCATTTCTATTTTCTAACCTTTTATAGCAAGGGTCGGCAACCCGCGGCCCGCGGGACATCTTGGTGCGGCCCATGGACTCTAAACCAAATCACTGTTTTTTTTTAAAAAAGCTCTTTTTAGTGGATTTGCCAAGAATTTCACTAATCCCCACATAAAATATTTGGCCCTCTTACAACAAAAAGTTGCCGATCCCTGCTTTAAAGTAAAAAAAAAAGAACAATTAATTAAAAATCAAATTAATACTTTTAACAAATCGCCATTTTTTTTAAATAATTTCAGTTCACGCCATCAGGACAACATTCCAGAGTTCGAACAGGCTAACCGGGTCCAAACGATATTATAATAAATTAGTTACAGAATCTCAACGGGATCTAATAAATAAGAATGTCGAATATTGATTAATTTAGGCAATAATCAATTGTCAAGTTTTGATTTTTCACATAAGAACCGCATTCTGTTGACGCTAAGTGCGCTCGACGTAAATACTTAGAGCAAGCTTTAGTAAGGGGCGGGGCTACCGCAGTTGATTATTTATTGTGTAACAAAATTGTATTTCGATAATTATAGCGAAATTTTTACCAAAAAAATATAACTATAATAATAACAAGAATATTTTTAGCCAGTGAGCGGACTTAAAGATCCCGGTTTCGGAGTTGCCTGGGCCTCAGGGATATTTTCACCAAGTGAGCGGGCTTTGAGTCTGATTCCAAATCTTCTTCTTCGTATTGCTTCTTGACAGAAGCGTCGTGACCTTTAACAATGCATGTAAATGGATTTCATGGCAGATTACACCTCGGTGGTTTGCCATTGCCTTCCGAGGGGAGAGACGGTCAGAATAAAGTTCTTACTTCACTCGGATTCGAACCGGGTGATTCATAGTTTATAGAACATTACGCTAGAACATTAGCGTTCATAGTCAACTCGCATGAACGCTATGCTCCGACCGCCTCTAATTACTCTGATTCCAAATATGAGTTCGCATATCCAACATACAGAATAATTAATTTCTTCTTTATTTGTTATCTGGAACTATCCCCTCACAGCACAGTTTTCAATATTAAAGTCGATCATGAAATCATTTGATATTTTAGTCCATCGGCAGCATAATATTTCAAAAATTACATTGTTAGTAGTTACATTATTATAACTAAAAGATGGCCGCCGTAACTTCCTAGTACGAAAGGGCTATTCTGACAGGATGAGATTGACGTGATGGAACTGTAACTGTACTTATCTTCAAAATAAGTGAATGTGGAGAATATCACCCATAATCGAGTAATATTGAATTTAAATCTTTTAAATTACGTTAAGGTTAATTAATGCTGTTCCGCCACTGTCTGTCACATGTCAATTTGATAACCATATCTGAATGCAGTTCCGCTATTATTGTCCTAAATTAATTAATGCTGTTCACCCAGAGTTCAACTTCCACCAAACTTATCATTTGAGCATACAAATCAGCTAACCTCGTCGATTAGTTTACATATAATTTCATTCGTTACGTACAGAACCGCCTACAGAATGCAGTTTAATTATCTTTTCCTCTACGTTTATTCTTATTGTCTCAACGGGTGTGGCTCATTTTATCCACCTGCACTGAAGCAAACTAGCTTATTGTAACCCGTTCCATGCTGAGATCTTAGATGGATTGTGAGGTGGAGACCTATCAGATAGATCTCGGTGACTACCTCGGTCACTAACAGTGTGGATGTCCTCTGGAAGGCCGAGCTTTTCTGTTCGGTTCGCGTTGCCGCCCACCCCTCGGTTCGGACACAAGCCTGAAGGTGTAGGTCCCCCTACGTTCCCCGCCACCCGATGGTGTAGGTCTACCCAAGCCCCCCGCCGCTGCGGTCGCATCGACCCTGCAAGGTGGTACGACATGGTGACCGGGACCGCTATTCGAACCCAGAATTTCCGCTCTGAACTCAACCAGCGATCACATCAAGCCACCACTGCGGCTTCCTCTACGTTTAAGTCATTATTAGGAAAATAGTGTACGAATCCTCCAAATCAAAAGCAAAAAAAAACTCAACTCTACTTCAACACTTCAGTTTTCATCATCTTATCAGATCAAGATATTATGAAAGTTATAACGGCTTCCAATTCTTCCTCGGCTAATGGTGATACTGGAAGCCTTCCAACATGATGGAAATTTTTATTCTTCTTCACTATCTGATGGTTTACACATCCCCTTCCGCCTTAATTACCCACTAATAGGAAGGAATATTATATAGGTTTCAGTGGCAAACTTGCTAAAGTGCATGTTCCAACCTTGTTGTAGGGTTGAACCCCCTCCCTTCAATCATAATTAGTCATCAGCAGGAAGAATCATTATATAGGCTCTAGTTCAATGTGTACTCGCAATTGTTTTAACATTTCTTAACGTGTACTCGCAATTGCGAATACTTGCAAGTTGCTTGTTACTGGTCAACATTATCTGATTTCCAGACAGCTTAGGCGTAAGCTTACCAATGTACGAATGTAGAAAATCTGACCTTTCGATTCCTTTAAATGTTCTGAATTGTGAATACTTGCTATTGGTCCGTCATATCATAAGCCAACATGCTTAAAAAGAGCTTAATCAGTTCGCTTAAAGTTATCAGGATCAAGAGCTTTCAGTAAGCGCTCCCTTAGCAAGTACTGGATTCGACCATTAATTTCTAGAACTACGCGACAGAAACTTCTCTTTATTGATCAGACCTCCATATTTTGTTGGCTCCGGGCTTTCAGATTCTTAAACCCGTCCGTTTATACAGAGCAGTGCTAGAACTTTGCCACAAGGTCGAAACAAGTGGCCTATGGTGTAATTCAATAAATTTATCTCAAAAAATATGCTCCAAGATTTGAGGAGCAACTTCATAATAACCCTTTTGCTCGATCCCTAATTATATTTCCGATGGGTATAATTAAAAGTCGCATTTATTATTTTCTAATGAAATAAACTTTGAACCCGAATAATTATTGTGCATTCAGAGTTCATTAAACTTTGAGCAGTTTTTCGGTTCAAATTGGCCGAGTTCAGTCATACATCGACACCTTTATCCACTTATCAGTTCACCAATCAACTAATACGTTGCCGTATTATTCAAATTTATTCCTAATATTTAAATTTCGAAGACAAGCAATCAATTATTATCTACTACAATAATAATTCAAATTTTCAAGATTCAAATGAACTACGTGGCGCATAGCGCTATTGGGACAGGAAATGTTCGATGGTATCGTTTAATTTTACGTGATACTTGCTAAAATTATTTCTCATCCTAAATTTGGATTTAATATTTAAAAGTTTGACGTAACTATCGATCGGATAGGCTGATGTGACGTAAATATGAAGACGTCGCTCAACTTTACAAATAAAACGATACAAAAAACTATTTTGACAGATGTTCGTGTTTGTTTCAATTTTAACAAGAACTCGAGCTTTCCAAGTCAACCATGCGAGAGAATTAAATTCAAAATAAAATTTGAATGCAAAGGGTTTCGTATAAACGTCGCTTAAACTCTCTCTTATTGATTGCATCCATTTTGGTGCAGAACTGCAGATGTTAAAAGAACAAACTGTGAATAGAACAAAGCAATGAGCAAGCAGTCAGATCAATGTAACGGGGCACGAAAAGCCATGCCCCGTAGGGGCACCTTGTAACACATTTTGCGGCAAATTCGCTATCCGGCCAAACACACAAACCGTATTAGCAAATATTAATTGAAAGCTAACCGATTCGAATCGAGTTGCGAGAAAAAAGTACGAAAAGGGAAAAATTCGTCGAGATATTTACTTTAATTACTGGTAATTCGTCGTGAAAATGGTATCCATATCACAACTTTAGTTACGCTTTTGCTAATTCGAGCACCGAAACTTGAGCGTTTCCATGACAACTTCACACGACGTTAAAGTTGTGCTTGTGATCCGAATCCCAAAATGTTTTGCAAACATTTCAGCACACATTACTTCTCATCGATCGAAAAACTTACTTTGCCAAAAAATGAAACTCGTCCGCAAGACAAGAAAAAAGTTGGGCCAAAATAGAATCTGAAACAACCGAAACTCGTTTTAAAGTTTGTTCTATTTTGGGAAAAAAAATAATATAAATTTTATTATGCGCAACAACTTCATCGATTACAATTTTACGACTTTGAATTATACATGCGCTTGAGGCATTTTGTGCTGCGTGTGAAGGCGGAGTTGCAATCAATTCATTTTCGGAGAATACACTTCAACGCCACACAAATTAGACGACCAACTATTATTAATTAGGAAAAGTCGGTCTAAATCATTTTGGCACCGCTGGTCGACACCAAGACACCACCTCTTTGTCCAAAAAGCAATCCGTTCAAAAATCTAAATGTAAATATGTAAGGTAGTTGTAAACGCCGCCCCGGTCGTTTCATTGCTGCTATTTTCTCTGGTCCTTTGGGTAATCGATCCGTTAAGTAGATACGACCAACAGACTAAGACATTACATACGGCACAGAACTTTGACGCTCGCCTCGACGTCGCTTTAATTATTGATTTTCATTGTAACTGCGACGTAATTTAGAATACACGGGAACCAATGCTGCGATTTCCTAAGTAAACTATTAATACAAAA
This sequence comes from Rhagonycha lutea, assembly GCA_958510855.1. Classification (NCBI taxonomy): domain Eukaryota; kingdom Metazoa; phylum Arthropoda; class Insecta; order Coleoptera; family Cantharidae; genus Rhagonycha; species Rhagonycha lutea. Next base: position 36,035,485 of record OY294041.1, read on the forward strand.
TGAGTCGATTTGTGGGGTAACTTTTGACAACGGTCGAAAGACGGCGCTTTCAAAAGCACACAATTTGCTTTACATTATAAATAACCACCTAATTAATTTGTAATTAGTTTTAGTTATTGATTCCTCCATTCAATTTCATTTCTATTTTGATCAGGTCTAACAACGAATCGATCTACTTATTTTGTCGTTGCATTGTTGCACCGTTTCCTTCCAGGTTACGCTTATCTGAAGTACGCCCAAATCGCGTTTTACTAAACACGTCTTTCACGCAATCACGCTCGAAATTGTCGTGCATTTTGTTTGTGCGATTATTTGTGCATTAGCAAGCAACATTCAATTCATGCAACAGAAACTAACTTTGGGTAAAGACAGCAACGACATCTCACGGCAGGTGATAATACCACGATATTTTACGGTAGCCTTAAGCCGAAATAAGAATTTCCGTTTGCTTCCCTCTCGCGGGTGCAATTTCACCAGTTCCGATTTCTTTATTATTTTATCAATAATTTAATCGTGCTCGACCAGTTTTCAAATAGATTAAAGCAATAAATTAAAATAAAATAAATAAACGTCAACCTTCAAATTAAAAAATTTGCAACTGCATGCAATATAAGTAAGTATATTGCTTAAATAATTTAAATCAATGACATCAAGTAACGAAGCATTGATGTAAATCTTTTGGAATTTAAAATGAGGTCATACTCTACAAAAAATTTTAATACCAAGTGGTTTAGTTACAACAAAATATAATAATGAAAATTAGAATATTAAATAAATTAAATATTTTAATTTTTATATATAAAAATGTCGTTATTTCAAGTGATAATTACTTGGGTTACTGCAGTAATTACGTACTATTTACGTCAAATAAATAAATTAAATAATAAATTGTAAACATGGACGCCGGAAGAAGGGGGCGAATCGGGTTTTTCATTCTCTCGAGAAATAAAAACGTTTATCCGTTATATTTAGCTAAATTCTGACGTGATTCGATGAAATAATCCTAGCGGAGCTGTACTAAACTAATTTTCCATTGTTAAATTTTCCATTTCATGGTTCTATTATTGAAAACTTATTCATAATATAAAGATCGAGGTAAAAATCGTGTCATCAACCATTCCGCGATGGAATAACGTCATTGCAAAGAGACACATCATTTTTTAACTCCGAGTAACATCCGCAGATTAAAGTTTTTCCGAATAAAACAATGGAAGATTAGGAACCCTTTAGATTTTAGAAAGTTCCATTTCAGGTAGCTTTTGATTCGTTCATTTGCTTTTTCTAATAAAGGAACTTTTTGGGGCTCCAAACGTTACATCTTACACCCCCAATTTCTTACATTCGAAAAATTTGTACATTCCGTTCTCAAAAAAAAAAACCAATTCAAGGTAAACAAAATTTCTGAGGTATTTTTTCAGTGGTTTCGAAACCAGTTGATAAATCGCATGCCTATTCTGAACGTCAAAAATCCGAACCTGCATAATATTTACACACAGTAGGGATTTTAATGATAAATTCTGATTGTTTAATTATTTGTTTTTCTAATTCTTTTGCAGAAAATCTGGAAATGGTTGAGATCAATGAAGAGGACCACAAAATACGGTAGAATCCGAATTAATTAAATAATGGCGATCCAAAATATCCGAATTTTCAAAGCATTTTTTTAACTAATATTTTTCTTTTTTTTTTCTTTTCGGATTTAGGAACTATCCAGATTTCAGCTCGGTATTTAGATTGGAAAACGTCACTTTTACGCTCTAGAAACGAAAAAGTAAAACTATCCTTAGCAACGGGTGGAAAAGTGAAACCGGCCTTTAGCAACAGTCGGAAATAGTAATTTATTAGTAATCCAAATTACAAAACATTTATTTTTACTAGGATTCCCACCAAATTTTTAAATTTTTCAAAAATAAATTCCCCAACTTTTCCTGAATACTTTTGAATAAATCACAAAAGCAATTTTTTTATTAATATTTACTAAGTTTCAAAAATATTGCTCTGACCCCAAGTTTTAATTTCCCTGGTTTTTATTTAAAATTCAAAAATTTTCTAATGCATTTCGTGACCAAATTCAAATCATAACCAGAGTTTCGCACCTCAGTAATCAATCAGCTCTCAGATGTAACAAAGCGCTTTCCACAATAAATTTCTTTTTTCCATAATAAAAATTATAAAATATTAATTTATATGATTTTGAATTTAGATTGATTGAACGAAAAAAATAATAGGTACCTATTTTCGAGAGTTTAAACCAGCGGTCGGCAACCGGTGGTCCGCGGGTTAATTTTAGTGGTCCGCGAAAAAATCATGACATTTAAATTTGATGAGCTCATTTAATAAAATTTTTAATTAAGAAATTAATTGTGTTTAAGCTGCCTCCAGTGGCGGATTTTCGAATAGGCTTCAAACATTGAAAATAAACTAATATAAAATTAAAACTGCTTGGCTATATTTAAAGGTTTGCCGATGTTCAGGTTGTATTAATTACGAAAATTGAAACCCATTTATACAAGAATTGTTTTAATGTGGAATATCCTACATAAAATAGACGGCATTTCCAAAAAAAAGTCGCCTGCGGCGCTAATGAACGGGACCCCATGTGTCGGAGGTCGAAAGTCATTGCTATAGGTTGTCGGGGTAGTGAAAATATTTAGAAGAGTGTCTCAAAAGTTCTAAAACAGCCACTACCTATACATAAAAATATGTTCCTCGCATGTTGCTCGGAGCAAATGTAAGCGTAGGATTCAATAAGTTAGTTAATTATGACAGGGTTAAAAAAGGTTATTCAAACAAATTTAGCGATCAAAATGAACAATTAAAAAGTTAGTGGTCCGCGAAATTTAAATTGCCAATTTGGTGGTCCGCAAAACCCAAAAGGTTGCCGACCGCTGGTTTAAACCACATCCCAATGAATCTGGCTGCAAATAACTTTCCACCCTTGACTTGTAAACTACAATTTTTGTATAGAACAAAATACTGTATCTGATATTATTGTTAATAATTTTCTTTTTTAGGGAGAGAAAAAAAAGAATTGCCGATTGGTGCTAGTACTTCGCCGTGGAATAGACCATACTTCTATTTGGTCTTCTATATCACTGAGTTTGGAGACATTTTATGGCATTCTAATTTGCTGTGGTTGTAAATACTTCGTTATGAAATTATTTAAAGGCCATTAAACAGTAAATATTATTAATTTCAATAAGCAGCTGTTAGACGCCATGTTGTGGTGCTAGTCGAACAGCACTTACTACGGATTACCGACACTCTAATGCAGTGGTTTTCAAACTTAGTTTTCTATGTAACCTTATAAGACTGCGGGTGAAACCGGGGAGTACGGAGTATCTCCTATGACAGGATCCTCCCCCAGAAAATTGCTCAAGTGAAATCACCAACCTAGAAAAACTTCATTTTTTCATAATTTGAAGTGTTTCTTTATTTCTAGGGTGTACGCTGGTCTCCACTTAAATGTATGGGTTTGAATAAAGCCAGGTGGTAAAATATTGTCGTACTTATATCTCTAATTTATAGTAATATCGGGGGACCTATTTTTTATAACGTTCAAGGCCATTGTGTTTTCTATTTACCGGTCAACAATTTTCATTGGCTTAACTTTTAGTAGAGGAATTCGAGGCTAATTAGCGCAACAGGATAGCCACGTCTTAATTTCGTCTTGCAGGAATTAAAACTGGGGGGGGGAGCGATCCATGCTCTCTACCTGTAGCATCTCGCTATTCTGAGTCTAAACTGTGAGAATTGATCCTCGACTGATTCTTCAGGGTCCGAGCAACACCTGTGAGAATCGCATTCAAATTTTTCTTGGAAAACAGGAGGTTTTCAACAGTTTCCTGGAATATGGGGAGTCTATAGCTTAACGTGGATCCCAAACCACGTGAATAGACAATTTTTACACTAGAATTAACCCCAATAAAAAATAAATAGTTATAAAATTTCCCGGTGGAGGTTCTCAGATCCGAGCAACATCCAAAAGTATAAGTGGAAAGTTTAATATTACGTATAATTCGGGTTCTTCCGTTTCTCCGATGAAATAATTGGAACTAATTATTTTTCGAGATCTTGAGCATCACGCTATTTCGAGTGTAAGCTGTGAGCGTTCTCGCCCTTCCGTTCTTTATGTAGCATAAAGTCATTAGACCTAAAAAAATTGCAAAAGGATTTCTCTTTTAGAATGGAACGATCGTCATAAGAAGAACCTTATAACTGAGAGTTTTAGGGGAATAACTAAGTACTCGAATGACCCTTCCCATTTCCTGTGCAATATGAAATCATTACTTACCCCCTTTTTATTCTGAGTCATCGTCGGATTATTTGACCATTGTCTTGACTATATATCCCAGACGAAACAAAAGCAATTAGACGGGATCTCTCCCGGCTATTCCATCGATACTAAACATGGCTAAGCTAGCAAATGAACAGAAGTTTATGGTGATTATTAAATGCAATTAAAATGTTCGTATTGCAAAGTTGGCTGGAGTTTGATTTGCCGCTCAACAAATAAAATATTCCGAAATGCGTCGGTCACGGGTCTGATGGCTAAATAAGGCCGATAATGTAGCGAGGTAGTCATCGATTGTGACGGTGACACGACAACATTGCACATTACGAAGTAGAAGCGAATACAAGTTCCTTTTGACGATAAGTACCTACTTGCCCCACGAAATGAGGCTCTCGACTATTTATACAAACACTCCCGCGTATTTTTAAACGCGATGTATATCCAAAATGGAACAAAAGAGAGAAATAAAATAAAACATGCAGAAAGTCAAACGATGGAGAGTATAAATAGAAAAATTGCTGTGGATGGTGCAATTAATAAAGGTTAAAGAGACTAAATAGAATCTCGGTCGAATTAAAAGACCATGACTGGTTGATTTCAGAATGATCATTGACCGAAGACCACTCACCATGTAAGTGGTGTTGTGAGATCTGGTTGTAAAACGCCATGAGAGAAGCACGAGCGCGAAATAGGCAAACAGTTCGTCGATCAGGTTACAGCATAGAAGGCTCGACTCGGCCAGGAGAGAGCATCGATCGCTAACACTTGTTGCATTCGTTTCCCACAAGCAATGGCGGAATTCCTCAGATATTCGTCGAGTACTCTCAACGTTCCGCTATTTACAACTCCCGCCGAGCGACATAATTCCATCCCGCAAAGCGTTATAATCTCATAATTGTAGTTGACGTTTATGAAACAACGGCACACAAAATTATCCAAACTCTTTTTTCTCCAACAAAAAACGGCAGAAAAATTTTAAATACGCGCTTACTCGGAAACTTTATCGTATTACTGATCTCGATCGAGGTAATCGGAGAAATGTAAACAATGCTTAAGACACGCGCCGCTAGATTTCGCCACATAATAATAAAAACTAAATTAGTATCATTGTAATTTGCAACCATAAAATCAAAAATAAGTTCCCATTAGTACAACTTTCAAGGTCGCGACCCATAACAGCCACGCGAACATTTATAATTTTTACAGTGTAAAAAGAGTCAACTAGAATTATGAATTCCCCACAAATTTAGCTGCTCCATCTTTAAATGAAAATTTAGAGGTCACACGTAACGACACACTACCAATGTAAATTTCTAATCTCATTAATAATGCAAATTTTTATTTGCGCCATATGAACACGATACAAATAACATAGAAAATTAAAGCAGGAAAAAACTTACCGCCTCCAGAAAAACACCGGTTATCTGTCATCCCTCCAAATTCTGTGGCGCCCCATCCGAACCTAAAAATACAACATTAACATAAAAATTTTACCATAATCTACTACGTAAAAATTAAAAAAGAAGTAAACAAACATCGAGAGATTGTAATAAACTAATAAGTCATAACGTACAAAGAAAGTTCAAATCATTTCCGGCGATTTGGAATTACTTTTTAGGCGGATCGTACCCCAAAGTATATTCACAATTCAAATCTCTCGAGGTCCGGTCCGAATAATTAAAAAACTGCAGGAAAAATGAAAACAGGAAGAACAAACAAGTTCGCAATGCTAACTTCTTGTTTCTGAAGCTTACAGAAAAATCGGACTCATCCAATTTTCATCCACGTGACCATAAAAAATTAGAAATACAGAAAAAAACGTTGTTGATACGGTATCCGATGAATTTACATTTAAAATTCGCGCTAAAGTAAATTTAAAATTAACAGCCAATTAGAAACGCAGAGCTATCGAACGTTCATAGTTTTGGTTTATAATGCAAACGATAAAAAAAATAGTAATTAAAATGTGAACTTTGTATGAATAATCGTAAAGTTAAATTGTAATATTTATACTTAATGACCTATTAAAATTTGAAAAACTAATAAATATGGAAGTTACTCGACGCAGGTACGATTATAAAAATAATAGAAGCTCTTATTTTTACTAAAGAATTTACCTGTATAGAACAATTTAATTTTTACCAAACAAAATTATTTGGGACAATACCACAAAGCGATGCAACAATACTAATCGATTTTACCTATTTATATTGATGTGTAACCGCAATTATAAAATAAAGTATAACTTTTAATGCTTTATTTATCAGTTCACCGGTCGGTTTGCTGCTACTTTTTACCTTGATAAATTATTGTAAGGCGTGAGAATAAGCTAAATTGTATCACAAATATGATAAAAACATAATATAATATGTCGATGAAAAATAATTAATAAAATTGAAATATAAAGGGGACTTCGCACCGTTGCGTTGGCGCATCAGCTTATCAAGGATTGGCAGCATGCGGCCCACTATTGCAATTTTGTACTGTGAATAATTTATCTTTCCAAAATGGCAACAAATAAAGTAATAATAAGTCTGGCACCAAAAATGCATTTGTGGGTTGAAAGGCTACTGACCCCTGATCCATTCATCAAACTGGAGCATTTAAAAAAAGTCTGCGAGTAAACTCCGAGCATGTTCCGTTAAATGTATTACACGTAGTACAAATAAAAGCTACATACCGTGATAAGGGAGCTTTATATGTTCTCATGAACTTCAACAGAGTTGACTAAGAGATCACAAATAATGTCCATCTATATTGATAGTGGTCTCTTTCTCTGCAACCTGCAAAGGAGAAACTTTAGTTTCAATGTATCGCAATGTAGTACATAAACAACTTAAAATAAAAACAAAATTACAAAACTAGGAAGAAAGTTAAATTTCGGCGAAAACAATATGGAGTGAGATATTGGAAAGGAATGGATATCAGTCAATTTCATGGAAAAACGCTCCAATATGGATGAAAATCTGGTACCGGGTGTATTTTTCGCGAAAATGGGAATTTTCCCGCTCCACAATTAATTCAATACTTTGTTTTGAATTGCCCACACCCCTTACTATATTATTTTGATTATTATGAAATAACTTCGCGATTAAATTCGTTTTCTGTGTCAAAATAGTGTGAAAAAATTTATTATATCGAATTTACTCTGCAGTCAATGTATTTCTGTATTAAAATTAAAAAAATTGAGCTCAATCAAGTTTGCATTATGGAGTAAAAACTTGGAACAGTTAACAGTCCTACTTTATTTTGGTTAAGATACCACCTCAAACTGCTCCCCGTTATCTACCGATAAAAAATTTCATCAATTCTAATTTCTCCATTGTTGTGCGTGTGAAATATTTTGAATACACAGGGAACCTACTGTTTAACGTGGGCTGAAACCACTGGAAGAGTAATACATTTCTCCCATGCCTTTGTAATGACCAGATCAAAACCTCAGAGATGGGGAAACCAGACAACAACACAAAAACATCGCGTCCCAAAATTTGATGATTATCAACTACATAGAAGGGGATACAGAATAACCAGCAAGGACTACGAAGATTACAATCCAGGATAACCGAATAAGCAGAGGATTAACCCCCCCCCCCCACACACACACACCAATCTTTAAATTCTGCAGACGAAATTCATTAGAAACCGTAATTGCTAGTTGCATTACACTAATATCAGTGGCGTAGGAGCAACTATAATCAGTTCGCCCATTTGCTTCTCGAATGCCTTATTTTTAACCCAACGCCACCACACGGAATAATTTCAAACTCCATTCTGGACGTATAGTAAGATGCAATCTCCAGTGTGTTTACGGGTATTTGGTGTTTTATTTTGTGTAAATATAGTTTAAATTTAAAAATCACGATGTAAAGTTAAGTAAAAGCTGATAATTTATTGTATTTCAATTGTAATTACATTAACGCCACCACACGGAATCATTTCAAAGTTCATTCTGGACGTAATATAGTGGCGCCACCAACGATAATGTAAAACGCGAATTACTTCAAGGTTACGCAAAAAACCACTTCGTTCCACGGTTTCTATGTCTCTATTTGCGCTCCCAGGATTCGGGCGTCTGGAGCAACACGGCAGCCAAGCTCCTGACTAGGTGAAACAACAAAAAATGGAATTAAATTGACAAAATTAATTTTCAAACCAACTCAGTAATTTAAATATTTTCACAATTTATTCCGGGCTATGTTACGTGATATAGAAAGTGCGAGGCCGGAGGGCCGAGCTACATATTGTTTGTGATAACTGATACTGAAAGGCGGCGGAAAGCGACTTTTATATTTGTTTACAGTGGCGACTGGTGAATTATTTGATGATTGAAAAAGTTAAAGTAGGTAATACATACTTCTATGTGAAAGCAAACCGTGTCTATTGAAAACTGCAACTACTGTGGGCATAAATGCAGGAGTCCAAACGCTTGTGATACTAAAACCATTAGATGTGCGTTCCACTTGAAGCCCATTCTTTGATTGAACTAACGATCAAACGCGGTTATTTGATTGGAATGACGATCATTGGCTTTAAGTGGAACGCACCCTATGCGTACTAGGTGCGATACGTCACGATTGCATGACGATAATGAACGAGCGAAAGAAATGTTTAAGATCGGCGTACGTTACAAGTTACAAGCTCAATCCAAAGCTTAGTGCAGTTGCATTGCGTTGCAATTTACCCTGCGTTCGGGAGAAGCTACTTTCGCTACCGAACGCTACCAAACATTTCGTTCTTTCCTTCTATAGAGCTTCCAGTTGCTTCCAAACGGTTTGGCTCACCACCAAAATGTTTGTAGCGACTGAAAGGAGCGGAGTCAAAGCGTTTGGAAGCGACTGGAAGCCCGAAAGAAGGAAAAAAAGAAATGTTTGGTAGCGTTCGGTAGCGAAAGTAGCTTCTCCCCGAACGCAGGGTTAATAAGTGGCTTTCGCTACCTATCTAAGAGATAGCATAGCGCAACAAAATTTAAACACGCAAATAATTATTACTATATAAACTTAATTTCTAAATTATCTAATCCATTTTTATAAAAGAACATAACAAAAAAAAGTTTAACTTGATATCTTAAAAGGGGCCTTTAAATTTTGATGCGAAAACATGTTTCCACAGAGCGCGCCCTAAAATATTAATCTTTTCTAAGAATCTTTTCACCAATACAGAATTCTAATGATTTATAAAAGTCATGAGTAAACGATAACTAATTTAGGTAATGAGGAAGTTTGAGCTTTCAAAGTTAAATATTTTTAAAAATATTCAATATTTTCAAATATGAATATCTTTTTGAAATATACTTGTAAATATTCAACATTGGAAGCTCAAACTTCCTCATTGCCTAAATTAGTTATCGTTTATTCATATGACTTTTATAAATTATTAGAATTCTGTATTGCTGAAAAGATTCTTAGAAAAGATTAATATTTTAGGGCGCGCCATCTGTGGAAACATGTTTTCGCATCAAAATTTAAAGGCACCTCTTAATATAATTCCTTTGATATTGCTTGGGGGGCGACACCCCAGAAGCGCTCCTCACCAGCCACCACTGTTTGTTTAATAAAAGCAAACTTTTCTGGAGTGGACAGGAGGAATCTCGTTAATCCATTTATGCGCGTCAACAATTAGTAATAAATTTAAATAACTTGCAAAGTAAATTTTTCACAAGAAAAGGTCAAGACATCTTTTTTGTTAATCTCACCGTTCCCTTGACAACGTTGACCTTTTTGACCAAAAATCATCATAGCATCATCGCAAAGCAACTATCACAGAAAAACCATTAAAAGCAAAAGTTACGTAAAAGCTGAAGTTACTTGAAAGTAAAAAGAAAAACGAAACAAAAACGAATAAATTGCAACGCTTCCAAAGAAAATTTTTACGAGAAGCTTTTCCACTTGGTGATAGAAAATATAGTCTTCCACCGATAGACGATTATACCCCCCCCCTTTGAGCTCATAATAGAAATATCCTTTTGGGTTTCCTTGTTTCAAAATGATTTTTTTACAAGGCAAAACACAGATTTATTTTATAATCGCAAGTTAAAAATTTGTTTTTTACGTTTCATTATTAGTCCCCTCAATATTTTAGAAGGCAGGAGTTTTATTTTTTAGCAGCACCCACAAGGGATGTAGTCCCAAATTACCCAACGCGTAAGTTCCAGGTAATACATCAGACCGATGAAGAGTAAAGTAAACATTGCTTCCTTGATGATTTGAGTTACTTTTGGATCTAAATATTTGGAAGACGCTGAAACTGTTGAATTAAATATGGACTCTTTGAAATGTACAATCAAATATATGAACGATGCTAAATTAAGCGGTCAGTGAACGAAGAAGAGTTAGATAATTGATGACGGTTCAACAAGATTTCAAGATAAACAGGTCGGCTAACTCAAATCAATTGCAATTCAATTATTATATACTAACTTTTTAATTGATATTATAAAAGACAAAATTTTAAGCAAAAATTGAGTGGTAGCCTCATTCACTGCAATTTTTCTTGATTTTACGTTAAAATTAGTCCTAGCACCGGGATAAACTAGATTGTAATCCCTTTTTGTCTGGAATCAAAGGTTTTCGAGTTAAGGAATAAATTAAGCAAAGAAATGTTCTATTTTTTGTTCTTGAAAAACGAAACATTTGAGTAAAACCAAAATTAAGGACGAAAATTGAGCAATAGTGGAAAAGGAGACCAGAGAAAAATTTCTTGTTCTCCTTTCCACCGTCCAATTTAGTGTTCAATATCTTTTACAAGAGGTGATGGTTCTCGTATAATATGGAAAGACCACGTCATGGAGAGAATTACAAGATCGGAAGGGAATAGCCCCCCCCGATAATACTTTTACATGCGGTCTTCCCCTCCCCCTTTTCAGTTTTCTCTGTATGACGATTGAGGAAAAGAAGACTTACATCTACAGCCGACCCCTCTTATGAATTAACCTGAAGAATTGTCAACCAAGGATCTAATTGTGTCCTTCAGAAGATCTATTCGGTGAGGCCGTTTTCCGTTAAGTCAGTTTTTTTGCCTAATCTGGCCATTAACGTCCAGTCTTGGAGTGGCAAAATTTCTGATACTTGAGTCAATCAGAGTTTGTTAACGCTGCGTCAGGGCACACGCATTAGTCAGGGAGATGAAGTACAATTTCAAATAATGTTGGCAAGAAGTTTACAAGAGCGTTAATGATGATCACAACAATTTTAAGGACAATGGAAGTTTGATGATGATTTGATAATTACATCATCTTTGTAATGGATGAACTAACGACTGAAATAATTAAACACTTACGTTAAGCGATAATATTGTCAAGAAAAATCAAAATTACCACTAAATGTCAAGTTTTTCATTTATAGATCATAAAATAAAAGCAGCGTAATTTTTTTACTACCAATAAAATCAGTTCAATAAACCGGTATAGAATTTTGATTTAACTATTTAACCCACTTTTCAAATCATACGTTTACTTGAAAGGTAAATAAAGTTGTGCACTCGATTCAGATGAAAGAAACTTCTCAAGAAGAAAATCAACATTTCAATATGGAAGATGATTGGCGAACTTGACTGGAGAACAAATAAGTTACCCTTACTGGCCCTTAACAATGCTCGACATAGACGTTAGGTGGCGTAGTCGTCAAGTTAGGAAAATTTACAAAACGTGGGTCTTCTTCAGAGAAAAATTTTAAAACCTATTTCGAGCAGCGACTCTGGTCAAATTGGAACATTTTCATTAATCAAAAAATTGCAACATAAAATTCGTGGTGTAACAAATTACACATGCCAAAAAAATAAGGTAAAAATTTGCAATTCGTACAAGCTACCACACCCAATTTTTGAGAAACAAAGCGTTAACCGAATCACAGTTCTCTTAATCGATCACTCCATAGCCTTCATTATTTGCCAACAATGCTGATTATAATATTACCATACAGAAGATACACAAATTAACAAAAGACGAACTGTATTATCTTATCGCTCGCTATGAGTTGATAAGTTAAGATTACAAAAAAGTAAAAATTTGAAATTGACTTGTTTTTGGTTCTTACCAATGGAAATTATATTCGATATCGTGGAACGAACTCAACAAGGAATTTAATTTGTTGTTGAGTCTGTACCTGAGAGTTAACCTGACTTACACTAAAGTACAGTTTATACAAAAGATACCCAATATAAAATACACATAGACATATTACACACCTGGCATTCTAAAATTAAGTTTGTCCCACTTAAAACGCATTTATATACATAAAAATGAGAAATATTTGTTATGAACAATTTGAAAGTTATGTTATAGTTGTCTACACACACACAAAAGACGAATTTGACGGCAAAGAAAAATTTTAATTAATAGAAACCGTTGCTTGATTAAAGCAAAACTTTCGTAATATAAAATTTAATTACCTATGTAATCATAATCGAGTACGGCAATTACTTTGGCCATGCAAAATTATTATCACTTCATCGCATACGAAAGTATCGACATTTTTGAGATTACTAGTACAATTCTCGAAGCACATCAAAATATATTTGTTGCAAATCCACAATGTTACCTATACCTACACATTTATAATATAAAACATACGAGTCGTGTTATCTTATGAATTTATGAATAACAATTAAGTTCGTATCGTTACAAAAAAATGTGAAATTGTAATTATATTATCAAAAAATATACTAATAATTGCGAGTGTAACTTACGGTGTTCTTGTATCTATAGGTACCATTATCCGACCACTTTTGAAAAACACAATAATAACTGACCATGATTCAAAAAAAGAATTTGTAGTGTCACGGTTTGGGTTGGAACTAAATAAAAATTACTAACCTATCACACATGCACATGGATCCAATATCAAAATAGATTCGTCAAAAATAAGATCCAATTACGAAATTTTGTTCCGTATGCGCCTTAGCAGAACGAAAACTGGGGAACTTTTTTTAATTAAAGATTTTCACTTCAAATCAAGAAAATCTTTTTGAAACAAAACATCAATGCAAAATTTAAAAATTTCAATTTTCTTCCCAAAAATATAATTAAATAGTGAATTTATTTTTCAATAATGGTCTGGACAGGCCTGGACTGGCAATGACGAGCCAAATGTAATAAAGAAATTGAAAAATATTCAGCCAAAATTTTATTCTCACTTTTAGATCTGTATCATAACCCTGGATTTTAATCGTAATTTTGCTCCGCTTGGCCCAGTTTTGACCGACGATTGCCGTTCGGTTCATCTAGGCCAGGGATGAGCAACCCTCGGCCCGCCACACTTTTTCGTGCGGCCCAGAAAAAGATTTTTACATTTCGACTTTTAAAAATTCATAGTGTCCCTAAAGGTATATTTTGTAAATAAAAAGAAAATTTGGGCTTTTTCTTACAAAAGTTTCTTACATACGGCCCGCACAACATTTTTAAATTTGTAACTGGCCCGTTGTAAAAAGAAAAGGTTGTTCAATTATTGAAAATTGGAATTAATGAATTTGAATTGTCGCAACAGTCAATAAATCAGGGATTTGGATTACCCCGACACTAAAATACCTGATTTTCAATCAAGAAGCGTCCTTTAATTTACAAAGAGACGATTACTGGTCCGCACAGACACACGTGGACTATATTGGTATATGCCAGGGGTAGCCAACAAGTTGATCGCGAAGCCAATTTTGGTCGATCGCTGCGTGTGAAAGTGTCGAAAAATCGATTTTGTTTCGACAAAGTCGATCGCGACATATTTTTCTGATAAAATTTTTTCTCACAAAAGTTGGTCACCTCTGGTCAGGGACGTGCCTACGGGGGGCAGCCTCCCCCCCCCCCCAATAATTTAGGAAATTGGAAAAAAGTTGGCAAAATCACTCAAAATTTGGTCAAATCGCTCAAAAATTTGGTCAAGTTGGCAAAAGCCGCTAAACCTATAAAAGGAAAAATAAATAATTACAAAGAGTTAGTTGGTAATTTTGAATGAATTAAGTTGGCAAATCCCCCCCCCCAAAGTTGGCTGGGCACGTCCCTCCCTGTGGTATATGCTATATTGTGTATATAGGAAAAGATACAGCAGCATAGGGCTTGGCTTCTCTAACCTGTTTATATACCTAGGTTTTAGCCAGCGATGTAGGCACTGGCACATACAAATATTTAATAAGAAATGAGTCAATACTGAAAACAGAGAGAACTTTTAGGTTGGTGGGCATGTATCTGCTATGCATTGAGCGTAGTCCTCTTTGCAGACATTCAAAGTTAATAGAAAAATTTTTAAATAACGGGTCTGTCTTTTTCAGACATGAAAATCGATAATTTGCTATAAGAAATTCTTTTTTAAGCTATTTTCACACAGAAAAGGAATTTAACCACTAAGTTATTTCATAATAATCTAAATAAGACAGTGAGTCATAGGCAAATAATAGGCATAGGATACTAATCTTGAAGGGGTTGCAAGTTTCTTAGATCAGGGCCGGTATTCTGAACTCGCTCCACTCCAAGCGAGCGAGTGAGTGGTTCAATTGCGAGTGGAGTGGTATTTTTGTATTCTCATTGATTCTCATGTGCCGCTCCAGCCATATGACAGTTATATCTCTCCGCTCCTCTATAAGCGAGGACCTCAGAATACCGGCCCTGGTTTGTGCTGTACTCTCTTAAGGTAGCTAAATGTTTCGTCATCGAATAGTGACGCGCATGAATGGATTAACGATATTCCTTCCTTACTGGTAAGGCCTGGTGCAACTGTCTGTCACAAATAGTGACGTGTTATGGCCAGAAAAGGGAACGGACATTACGTGCCTAGTCGTGCACCCTCTTTACGAGGCTCCTCTGGAAATCCAGAGGAACCCCAGGGCTGTACGGCAAGGTCAAGTGTAAGCCTCCACGCGGGGGGGCCTGGAAGAGTTATTTGTAGGTTCCTACCCCAAATTTCCACTAATTACACTGGCGAATGGTCATCAGGTAGGTAAGAACAAGTAGCTGACTGTACGTGACCGATCGACTGCTCGGGCTCGGAGGGCAGACCTGAGTAAGGCTCCACTACTTGCAGAATGAGTCTTTGTGTCATACTGATAGAAGATTAACTCAACTGCCACAAGTTGAACGAGGGAGAACTGAAGGGAACAAGACCTTAGACTCTAAACCATGCGAGCCGAGACCTCAATCCACATTGGACTAATAAGTTAAAAGTGAGTTCTGGCAAACTTGACGAACACGGAGCGTGGTTCCGTACAAAAGGTAACATAGTTTATAAGGACACCTAAGGGGCATCAGTTGTAACCCATACTTGGAAACTTGCTATGGCACAGAAGACCAGTGCCCTGATGGACTCCTAAGCGATAGCTTGAACTTGAGATATGCAGGTAAATCTCTAGGGATGTTGAAGAATCGTCACTGAACTATTGGACTCACGGTTCAAATTCATTGCGGGAGGTTCTGCCCAGGTTGATTCTTGCGTATGATTGATTGATTGATGCTACCACTTGGCGTTGGCTTCGCAGAGGTTATGGCTTTAGGAGAGTATGTATAAAACTAAATGGAATCAAAACGGAATCTCAGTGCCATACATAGTATGGGAAAGTAAACAATCCAATTAAAAGCTGTAAATGCAATGGTCATGTCTGCTCTATGCTTGAACTATTTTCACGTTATTGAAGACCATTCAGCATCACGAGTCATGTCGGGCTGTTATGTTTTGGGCCAATTCAAAGATATAACAGTTATAATATTATACTTGCGTGATTGATGTGGTATTTGGCTTAATTCAGGGGAAATACGACCATATGCTTAGGCCATAGTTGCTCGGCCTCACCCGGGAGGAAATTGTGAAAATCAGAGGAAAGTCTATAAGTGATACGGAGGAAGAGTTTTCTAGCAAATGATTATGTTGGATCTTTGGTTTAATTTATTTTATTAAATAAATATTGTGATAAAAACGTGAGAAGTTCTCTTTTTCAGAGTAAAGTCATTAGTTCAAAAGTTACTTACGTCGCGCTAATCTCATTCTCACCCATCCTATTAATTATACTTGCAGGTTTAAAAAATAACGATACGAGTCAGCTTCTTAAAAGCAAAGTTATCTGGAGACATCATAAATATTTTATGTAAGCAGGTAGATTTAATAAATTACAAAATTATTATTTATTTTTATTATTAGATAAATCTGAGAACCGGTATGTCCTACATAAGCAACTATGTACAATTGACACGGTAATGCCACCGCAGTTAACTTTGTTGATTGGTAATGCGGAGTTCTGGGTTCGACTCCAGGAGAGAAGGAAGAATTGATTGTGACGGTTTCTTCTTGGAACACAAATTACAATCGACACTTTCAGACTATTTTGAATCAAAATTAGAATGTCGCCCCCCCCCCTCCACAAGAGATACAAATGTTATAGGCTGCATTGCATTTAATATAGGCTGGACTACAGATGTACCACCTTTATCAACCCAAGGGGACCGATGACTTTACATGCCCCCCCCCCCCCCCGAAGCACGGAGACACTCAAAAGATATTTTTACTTGAGCAGTTGGAATCAGCAGTTGATCGTGCGAATTGCTAGGCTCTGACCGCCCGAATGCCTATATCTTTCTTATGGGAAATTAAAGAAAGGAATTGTTTTATTTAAAGGAAGTAATTTTAAAATTAAGAATAATAATTACCTACTTATTTAACTTTAGAATATATTCTCTTTATTAAGACAATATAAGTCCTAATCAACAGAGATTTACTTCACTCAAGAAACAAGAAGTATAGAAATTCCGTTAATTCTAATTAATTTCATTAAATTTTGGTTAGCATGTAACCGGAAATAGTACTGGAAGAAACTACGCTTAAAAATTACCTTAATGGAGTTTTAATAAATCTTCCAAACTACAACAAAACGGTGCTGCAGTGTTGTACTCAAAAACTTTTAAATTTCAGTTTAACCAGGTGTGACCAACAAGAAATTCATCACAATGTTAGTACCTAGAATATTATTATGCTTACAGTGTGATCATCGACCTCATTTGAACATTTTCCGGATTGACAATAAATTTGGTACCTGAATTTTTCAAGACCACGTGACCAAGAATTAAATATCAGGGGTCTCGATGAAGAACAAGGAAAGTCTGGAGGCAAAACTTTGAAGGGAAATTGCAGCATCCTCATCAAAGCTTCATTTTCCCCCATTGGCGAACGTTGTGTCCGCCCCTTTTCTGTTCGCGATGTGCTTCTTGGTGTCTTGTGCTTGACTATTACCTAGGTGAACGTATCAGGTTCGATTCCTGGTGAAAATATGTAAATTAAGCAAGGTGGAATTCGGATGACTGAGGCTTCTATACGATCAAAGGATCATGGTATCACTAGATCAACTGGAAGTCCGCTGGGGGATCTAAATATCGTTCGAAACCAAAATTAAACTGTAGGTCCCCATACCCAATCTTAGTACTGAGGAATAGTGTAAGGGGCCATTTGTACTACATTCAAAATGATTTGGATAAGGTTAAGAGGGGCAAGAAATAAGTAGACCTTCAGCTCTTCGTGGATTCCAAACCACGGAAGTTCTCTTGGCAGATTATACGAGGCTAATTTATATTTATAAGAGACAGAGAATCAAGTTCTTACTTCATCGGAATCGAACCGGGCACCCCAGGACTTAGAAGTAAAAATCGTCACCCCCAACAGGTGGAAAAGAATATTCCAGTGATCATATATCCAATTTGAGCAACAAGGGGTTAAAAACAAGTCCATTTTTTATGCCTTGGGTCTAAAATTCTTTCTCGTTTTCTATCAGAAATCTTGTAAATAAAATCACGGCAGAGAACGAAAATTCTGTTTTATTGCGTTAACGTCATTAAAAGCCTCGCAGTATCAAGGAACTAAGGCTATTAAAAAGAAATTAACAAATTTTGAAATAACTGGAGGGTCGCAATAATCGGAATATACCGTTAGTCAAAATTATTATCAGAATATTACCTGTGCTAATGGAAAAACTAGAAATGTTTATTAGTTCCGGTGTTTATAAGTTCTTTTAACAAAATACAAGAAAAAAATTTGTCGTTAGTTGCAAATACAGAAGGAATCAATAGAATCAAAATATGGATGGAGGTCGGGCCTGTGGAAAGTAAATCTTAATTGGAAAAATAAGACTGCTCAAATAAGTACTGTCTGTTTAAAGAGGTCAGAACATAATAATTATGACGATCAACATCACAAAAATGCAAATCCAGGGGAAGAAAAAATTTAAAATAACTGAACTGAATTAACGTTTGGAATATGACAATGGTTAGCTACAATAATAAATTACAAGGTGCTCAGAGGAGTCACTTATTATACCATAAATCAATGCCAGTGGATGTTTTTAGAGGCTGGCCCTACCGATTAACTATAAAATTGCGCCGTAGGCGATTTTAGTCAGCATTTCAAGGTCTAATGAAACTACAATAAAATTAATTTTTTGTTTTTCAAACCTTAAAATGTTAAATAATATAAAAAGGGGGTCGAAGCATTCATTTATCATAATATAATGCCTGCTTTTCCAGGTACCCTAAAAAACAATCCAAAAGCCAGGGTTCCCAAATTTGTGTTAACTTTTACAAACTTAAAATTCCGATATTATTGGTAGTTTGGTGCAAACTTTATTTGCTCAATTTTGTGTACAGCAAAATTTTTGAATGCATCGTTCAAAGTGTAAATAATTTTGAATTTCAAATTTACATTAAAATGTAAATCAAATATTTTTGGTGATCGATTTACAAAAAATTCTTTTGATGTGCCAAGGTATGTTATGTATTCAATAATTTTATAAAATCCTCTTGTCGTGTCGTCTGAAAGTCACGAAAACGCGAAAAATTTAAACAGATGGGGAAGAAAACGGAAGTTTTTGTTCAAGTTGAATTTCTCCGAGTAAGTTGCGCGGATTATTGTTTGGCTTCATGCTTGTCACAGTTTTATCATGTGAAACATTTGCAGTGTTTTGTGTTTTGTTTCCCCTTGGTTATGTCAGTATATAGGGTTCCCAAACGACGCCTTCAATCATTTTCGTTAATCCGTTATGTACAATTTCAGCAATATCGTCACTTATGTCATTCACTCTTATTTACTATCATCCCCACGATCGTATTAAGCTCTGGGGCGGGAATTATGAAAAACAGTCGACTACGATTACGCTGGCGATTCGAATTTGGGTTGCAAGTTTCTAGACAATCAAACCTATACTTCAATTTGATTGGTTTCTTACAATGTTACATCTAATCTCGATGTGAAAAGGACTTTACTGTTGAACTATGCAGGTTGCACTACAATGGTAAGTTTCTGGGGCGAGAGATTTTCTCATTAGATGAAGTGATATACAAGACATTTAGCACTGACACAGGCGGATTTAAATCGTTCGTAACTATCTCAAGTTTCGGAACTACAATATACGGTAACACTGCACGACTACACTTGCGATTTGAGCTATATAATTAGCACTACAAATGAAACTTCTAGAGCTACGAAAGTTGCAGGACCGAGAGATTCCCTCATAGGACGAAGGTGATAAACAAGTTACGCTGGCTCAGTGTTCAGTAAGAGAAATTTGGATTGTAGGGGAGAACAAGCAAACTTTCTCATATGCGCTTAAATGGATTTTATATCCTTCTGTTCTAACAACCCTCCCGGCACCGTCTCGCCATATTAGGCCAGAAGTCCCCCATCACAGATGTCAACTGATTTGTCTACTTCTATTCCGAATGACCAACACAACTAGACAGGTCGACTGCAAGAGCCTTCTCATGAGAAATGTGGAATTCATCATACTAGCGCGCGGCTACACAGGCGGATACAGTTGCATTTTCGAGCAAATTTCCGCTGGAACTTTCATCTGTTTTATATCTCGAGATATAACCATTTCTTATGAGACTAGATTTGAAGGGGATTGTATATTGTTGTTCTTCGGAGTATCATGGAAAAAGTAGGTACGTTTTTAATCCTTTCCGGAACCTTGAGAGCTTTTCAATATCCTCGTTTACAAGTTATCATTAATTTGAGACCTTTGTATCCCCGATTATCCCAGTTTCAAGAGTCTTAGCCTGCATTAAAGTTTCAAAGGTTCGCCAATAAATCGAACAAGTATGAAAATGGGGCTTTTATATTCCACAGGAGAATTAAACTTTATAAAGGGAACCAATCAAATTTCATTATTTATCGCACCCGGATTGCCACGTGGTATCACAAATAGGACACTTGGATTGGAGTGTGTACAAAACTTACTTTAAACATTACGTAAGTCGAAGCTTAATGAGTGCTCGATTCGCTACAAATTTCTACACATCATCATGGGGGTTTTACGCGAAGATAAATTAGGGAGTTGTCAAAAAGAAAATAGACGATGATTTGAATGGTGAAATGGTAGAACGAGCAAATTTTGAACGTTGGGGTGATAAGATTCGAAAGGTAAAATTGGGATTAAGAGAAAAAATTGGCCAGATGTTGGGCAGGGTAAGAATTTGCGAAAAAAAAAAAACAAATGAGAAACGAAAGGTTAAAATGTAAGTGTAGGACAATGCGAAGGCAAAGTGTAGTTGCACATTTATGGTCAATCAAACCATGATGGCTACACAATAGCTGTAAAAATTGTAATAGAAAATAATGTCTACTTATGACGGTTTATTACTAAACATGAAGAGAACATAGGAAATACGTAAATATAATTTTGTAACGTCGATATCTTACCTAATTTTGGTTCAAGTAATCCCAGGAAAGTTTTCGAAAATTTTTTAAATATTCATTTAAACGCGACGAGTTTAGCTTAACTTTGTAACATTATATAGTGTGTAAAAAAATTAAGAAATCACAAGAGAAAAACTCGGGAGAAAGATGGCGACCGCCTGCCAGTTACCGATAAATTATTTTCTTTCACGGTCATTTTATGTATTTGTTAGTCAACAAAACGCACTTTTCACACTCCTAAACACTATATCACTTTTGGTCGAATTAAAAATTTTTAAAAATAAATAAACTTAATAATTAATAACAATTGAATACAAAAACAGAATAAAATACGTCAACTTGCACTACCGAAAATCACAGATTGATCTACTTTTGTAATGTTTTGCCGTTTTGCATAGAAGAGTAAGGATATATACAAGGCACCACCGACGTAGGTGACAGGCTTGTCGGGATATTGGCGGTGAGCGGTGGGAAAATAAACAAGCTTTTATACCGGCTTAAAAGGGCGCCAAACCGCCCTCTATTCTCTCAATTTAAGATAAGCCGCACGACATTCTTTTATAGCCGAACTAATTTAATTTTTTAAATTGTATATTTCGTTATCACTTGTAAGCAAATTGCGATTATTAGGCGCCGCATTATGTCCGACACGAAATGCAACGTCGACTCGTAGCGAATTTAGTAACAGGTTTACATTATTAAATTCCTTACCTACATCCTCCATTTCTACTCCATTCAAGTGTTTGCGCAAATGTCACTCACTCAATCGTGTCATCGCCATTTAACAAAACAAAAAATTGCATAATATTTTTTTTTTTGATAGTAGAATTTTAATTTTTTTTATCAAAATTTTCAAAATGCCAAATTCAACGTGATTATGATTTTACAATAAAAAATTAATTTTTACGCAAAAATTAGCAAGTCAATGAATTAGTCATAAAAATGTAGGTAAATAAAAAACTATTTATTTATATAAAAAAACCGGCGGGAAAGATAAACTATACAAATTTTTAAAACTCCAACAGTGAAGAAAACAATTTTTTTTTTACAAAACATAATTATACCTAACATATAAATACCTTAGATGTAT
Source organism: Rhagonycha lutea (assembly GCA_958510855.1). Lineage (NCBI taxonomy): Eukaryota > Metazoa > Arthropoda > Insecta > Coleoptera > Cantharidae > Rhagonycha > Rhagonycha lutea. Next base: position 36,057,518 of record OY294041.1, read on the forward strand.
GTACTTATTCTGTTCTATTTACTACTTTTAATAATTTATTTTTAGTTACTTAAACGTAAACTTACAATAAATTAGACTTATAGCTTAACGTGGAATCCAAACCACGGCAAAATAAATTTGGGCTCGGATCAGCCTTTCATTACATCAGCGTGTTTTCAAACCAATTTTGATCAAAACAGCCTTTTGGAAGTATATCAAATGTGAGATGGATTTTGGAGTCTTCTGCAGTCTCTAGGTGATTAAGAATGGAGCCTCATACAATAACATATTCAAATACGTTTTGGCTACGTGACTTCCAACGATTGAGTATGGTGTAGGTCATGATATCTATGATTAGTGTCTTATTTGGTTTGGTGTCGATAATGAATTCTTTAGAGCAGCCCTTTTGATTTGTAGCCTCAGTGTGAGGGGTCCACCGAAACTCTTGTTTAAAACTATGCTCAAGTATTTGGAGGTCTGGTTCCGACCGATTTCCAATGAAATCGGAAGTCTTGCGACGTTTCGTTCCTACCTCCTTTTTCTCTAGTTGCTGGGATGCTGTGGTGCCAAGTGAAGAAGGTTTTCCTATTTCCTAACCAAACATCGTGTTCGTAAGGCGGTTGTCGACCAAAACTGGGATCGGAAGCATATCGCAATGTCGGCAGCGTATAGAGCGAAGCGGGTGCCTTCCAGTTTGATATGAAATTGTCTATTATCAAGATAAGAAGTATACTGTCATCGAGACAGAGAACTATACCAAGTCAGAAATCATTTACGGTATAAGAAACCCAACATGCTCCTGTAGCCTCTCACCCAGCAAAGAATTCCCGGTTCTCTTCCCGTCCAACGCCTTTCTTCCTTTCGTGCGCGTAAATGTCTTGTATTTATAGACATCCGATTTGTACTGACAAGGGATATATCCCAGGAAAATATTTACAATTGGCCCAGAATTGCCTCGACGGTTGGGTAACTGCTAGCTGTACCACAGGACCAACGCTGAAATGATAACGTCGTCGGTCCTATGGTTGGCAACCAGCAATGGCCATCCACTGTATGCCGATCCTTAAGCTGAGAATCAGAAAACAGCTTACACGCCAATGATTGGTTGCCAGTACGAAACCGATACTAGCCCATTGACCATTCACTGTATGCTGATCCTTCAGCTGAGCACCAGCAAACAGCATTGGAGCCAACTGTCGGTTTGCCGGGCCAAGCGTTGCCCGTATTGTAAACGTCGGCAATATTTTCCTGAGATTTATGTGTCAATAAATCTACCGGGAACCTCTTCTTTATACCATTCGTTCAGCCGTTAGTCTTGGTTTCCTAAGCCGTACAAAGATATCAGTAGTCCTGCCTTCCTTTCTTCTCTGGTCTTCTTGTTTCTTCAGCCAACTTTCCGACCAAATGTTTGTCGTCCACTATCGCTAATCCATCCTTTCCTTGAGATACGATGCTATTTACTGTCAGCTCTTCTCCCAATTTCCTCTATACCTTATTACGGCTTTCATTCCTTTTCTACATGGATAGTATGGGTGCTGTGCTATCGTCCTTAGTGTAGTAGTAACAGGAAAAGTTTTCCTTAGAGTGAATCTCAAGAGGTAATTATGAAGCATCCGTGTCCGGAGAGCAACCGAGTCAGCCGGTGAAAGATTTTCCGTGAAATCTATGCACCTATCCGTCTTCTTCTTTCTTTAGGCCTGTTATTTCCAACATCTGCGTAGTTTCCTTAGAAGTGTTAGTTCTACGATATTTTACATCCATTAGGTACCTCGCTGGGCTGCCCTTCAGATGTGCTTGTACCATAGTTTTTATGTTAATGATGACAATTCATTAACCCAGGACGTATCAGTAGTCCAATTTTAGGGATCAGTCAGTGTTCTCATCCGCGAAAACCAGTTTCTCTATAGATCTCCAGGATCGCTATAATGATATTATCGAGGCGGCATACGTTGATCTAATCGCGTAGGCCTATACATTACTCTGTAATGTTGTACACAGAATTGTGGGAAACTCTATTTAGGAATCTTCTCTTCAGATCCTTTTATGTTTGTCATCGGCCTTCTTAGAGTCGCCATTGATGATTTCAGCACTGTTTTCTTTACGCGAATGCCGAATATTAAGCCTTAGTCCTGTTCCACGTCCAGTACTGATGTATTAGGACTGAGTGTGAGCTCAATTGTAAGCTTGCATCAGTTGTGGTGTTCCTTGGGACTAACTTCAATTGTTTGCCTTCTATCTAGAATCTAGATTCCAATGACCTCGATGGTTTCGTCCACCTTCTTCTGGATGACCTCTTCTTCCGTCATCGCATCTACTACGATACTGAAATCCGCAGAACCGACCAGAGCCATTCCGATGAAATGGATAGCCTGAAAAGTCATTATACGTATAGTATCCCAAAATGTTTGTAATAGGTCACTTTTTAAGCGAAGGCAGTGACCTGATACACCAGACTGAAGATTATGTTGACGTGGTGATTTCTTTACAATATCTGCAGCTATCGGGCGCCTTCCGATCTTAAATACGTATGAGTTAAAAACGGCATGCCGGGGAGCGTTAAAATAATCCTGTACCTCAATTCTCCATGTCACCTCATGACCTATGGACGTATTGATTGACTGAATAAGCTTCGTGGTACACAATCTTATAGTGCTTTGTTATCACCGTTTTCGTCAAATATTCTTACATGTATATCAGCTCTTCTGGATGGATCTTGATAGTTATTATGGCGGTTTCTGACTAAATGATCAATTGGTGGTACATCGATCAGCACTAAGACCGCTTTTAGTGTCAGCTTGCGTACAGAGTGAACGCTGGTGTTCGATGTCGTTTAGGCGCTTCGATCTATGCATTGAAATATCCGTCCCGTTACCAGCTTTGTTTATTCTCCATTATATTAATTAACATAGGAGAGAGATTAGCAGGTAAGTCGGGGTGTGTAAACCTGCCTCTACTCTACAAAACCTTGTAGGTATATATTATGCAGATGACCATTATCCACGAAACTCTCAAGAGTTTTGTCAGTATGTTATTGATATTTCAGAGCATCAGATTATAAGAGTGTCGGCGCCGTATAAAATGATTTATAATAAGATTTAGGACAACTACAGTCTGATGAATGTGGTGGTTTTTGGTACATACCCTCCCAGGAAAATATTTATACAATTGGCCCGACGTCGACGGTTGTCTAATTGTTGGCATACCCATGGCCCAACGCTGATGTGATAACGTCGGTCTTACGGTTGCCGATACTGGCCCAGCATTGGCCATACGCTGTATGCCGATCCTTAAGCTGAGTACCAGCAAAGGAACGGTAAACAGCATTCGCCCAACGTCAGTTTGAACATCGGACGCCAAGAACTGGTTGCCAGTACGAAACCGATAATGGCCCAGCATTGGTCGACCACTGTATGCCGATCCTTAAGCTAAGCACCGGCAAACAGCATTAGCCCAAGTTGGGCCCCAGCGTTGGGTGCCAACGGTCGGTTTACCAGTGAAGGGCCAAGAGTTAGCCATATTGTAAACGTCGGCAATATTTTCGTAGGTATGACCAATTTTGGCGAAGGATAGGTCTTCTTATGTTATTAAAACTTCATTTGATTTTTACTTGGAAACCAATTTTGCTCCACTATATTCTTCCTATTACTAGACTTGATCCCGTCTAATTCCATCTTAAAATGTAACTACACATAAGTCTACCTTATTGGGGGGGGGGGGAGCCAGTGCGTAGTTCTGTGCATAGCGATGTTGTGTCGAAAGGTGTTGACAATAAATTGATATGCAGCTTCGGGTGTACACCGTCATGGCACATGTTGCTGGATACAAAACGGTATGAGCTGTTTTGAGTCAGGAAAGGAATGTTCATCACTGGAAGACTTCATGGTCTTAAGAGACCGCATAATGTCGGTATGGCAGGAGCGGCAAAATAGTTATGAATCACGGCTAGAATTGCCAGATGCAGGGACGTGCCCAGCCAACTTTTTTGAGGGGGGAATTTGCCAACTTAATTAATTCAAAATTGCCAACTTTCTGTAATTGTCTATTTAGTGGTTTTTGCCAAATTGACCAAATTTTGAGTGATTTTTCCAACTTTCTAAAATATTGAGGGGGGGTTCCCCCCCTTGGGCACGTCCTTGGCCAGATGTTTCATGTTTATCCCCTAAATGAGAGGTGGGTCAAATATCAGACTTTGTTGTAGAGATCTTTAGAAAGGTGAAAACCTTAAATGGGATTGTCAGCCTGCATAGCTTAGAAACGAAACATCATAATATCATATATTTCAGGTATCTCAGGACGACTTTATGATCTCGAGAGAGCGCATGATGTCGTTATGTCAGGAGCGGTGAAATAGTTAAGAAAGAGGAGAGAAACGATGAATTACGGCTTAGGTTGCTGGATGTCTCATATTTAACCTTTAAATGAGATGTTTAAAGACCGACAGGCTTGAATTGGTTAGCGTTTGAGAAGGAGACTACTTATCATCGGCTCTCAGACTTTGTCGTTAAGGACTTACAACAAAGAGCACAACGCATGGAAATCAACAGGTGTAAACTTTGGATCGGAATATCAGCTTGCATAATTATCTGAGCTTAGAAAGTTACTTCGCTCAAACTTTAGAGTGTGTGAAACGTCACTCCATCAGGTCTTATAATATCCCACTCCGCCCTGCTCTGTACACATTTCATACTCTCATTGGATGAGTATGGAGAACTTACAGTTTAACAATGCTCCCTAACGACTGCTTGTTCTTGTTTCAGAAGGATTTCGGCATAATTTAAATATTGATTCTAGGATATGAAATCTACTATCTATAGATATAATAGCATTATCATCACTTTGTTTACAGTTTAGTGGAGGATCAGCCTCCATTTCCTTTTTCAACATCTTTGGGCATCACATGAATGGTTATGTAAGTATGAGTACACTAGGGCGAGCATAGAGCCTCATCACGCAACGAAGTCGTGTGCAGTAACGCGCGAGGCATTATCAGCCTTCGTTTGAGTTAAATTGGATGTTGGCCAACCCAGAAAACGCAGCGTCGGGGCCCATACAAAAAGTCTGTGAAGAAGAACACAAGAAGCTAAAGCAGGCAATGTACTGCGGAAAAAGTACTTCCACCTTACACGCCCAGTGCATCTTCTTGAAGAGAACTGATCTTGGCCGGCGGTGAGGCATTGTAAACACCTCACCAGTGGCCGTATCTGTATATGTGCGATATATTTAGTTTAATTATATGTGTATGTGGAAAGGGGGAGCTAATGTATCTGATTAGTAGCCATTTTAGACACATTCAACTGCTAACTCCCTTATAATGCCATTGCATGAACATGAAACTCAGTAAAAGGCCGATTTAACCTAGAGGCTGTAATCCTTTAAAAAAAATCGCCTAATGTGCTCTCAAAGTCGAGATCTTCCAATTGTATTGTTGCGTGGAACTTCTATGTAAATATTTTGTTTACCCTATAGAACAGCCACGGCTTCGGTAGCCGTACCGTAATACGTAATGTGGTATACCTACGAATATACTCCGGTATACATAGTAAGATGATAATATTTGTCAGTTCATTTAGCCAAATATTATAAAGTTTAAAAAAAATAAAATCTCGAAGTGCGGTTTAATCGTTGTTTACAATTTATACAGGATAAGGAAAGCCGCGAACTAAATTTAACCAAACAGTTTCCTGACATTCAGTTCATGACATATTGATCTATTTTGTGGCCAAAACATCACCAATAATTATTATAGTTGCGATAGGGTATAAATCTGGTTGCACATTATTTATTTCAAATGATCGACTCAGTTGAATTTGATACTAACGTGAATTGAACCTCTGAATACCTGACCGATTTTGTTCTATGAACTGACGTGAATGGAAAGAGTTTAGTCATTCAATCCACGTTCATGTCAAATAAATTCAACTGACTTGATCATGTGATATTAATATACAAAATACATGAAATTTATTCTTATTCCATAATAATAATTACGTTAACAAGTCTCTTTAACTTGTTACATTGAAGAGTTTGAAAGCTCACCCTGGACGAGATAATGAATAAAATCGCCATCGCATTAAATGGCGGCTGATTTAGAAAAGAAATTGAAGGCAATTTCATATGACGATCTTGAAATCACAATTCTTATTCCGTCGGTTTCAAATTTTTTAAGATATAAATTTTTTTAAATGTGCTCTACGCTGTACGAGAAAAAGTAGTACCTGCAAATTATTACGTTCGGCTGTCGCGTCGTCGCCGTGAATTGTTTATCGTTAGAGCGTTAATAGAATTTCTAGAAGTTTAGTTTATTTCGGTGCAAATTGATAAACTAAATTCTCAATTTCATCAAACTTGCAAACTTTTAAGCTGCGACTTAATTCTTTAGATAGGTTTACGTTCGTTAAGGGGGGATATACGTTAAAAATACAAAAATACGTTACGAAGCGCAAAATAGCAATTCTACTCATGGACGCGCCGGAATTGTGATCTAAAAGTCCAACTTCCAACATCAATGAAATATCTAGCAAGGTCAGCAACGATGTATTCTTGAATTGCATCTGTAACCTCAAAAAATAGGACTATCCACAAGTCCCAACGTATGTTGGTGTTTATTTAATAGTGTCCGAATTCCAGCAATTGTGCGCTGATTGTCTGGAGACAACTACTGTAAAAAATATTTGTGTCTGCAAAAGGACGCACGTAATGTTTCCATTACTTACCGGCATCATTTTTGTCCATCTTCTGGATGTTTGTTTAGGAGGTTTTTAATGGCCGACGCGACGTAAGGAACCGCGCGGGATCAAAAGGTAGGTTATCCAAGCCAGCATGGCTACCTTGATATTATTTCCCAATATTACCAACAAAATGTTACTGGTTTGTGAAGGGAGTGAAGTGCTGATTGAAGTGGTTTTCGGTTATATACGGCGAGTGATAATAGTAATGCAATAGGAATAGGATATTTGCAGAACAAATTGTCATGTGCCATGGTTTGATTTTGGCGCAACTCATTTACATGTAATTAATTGATTAAAATATATTTTAAAACAAGATTTGGAGTATGTGAATTGATCTCATAATTTATTGTCAAAAATTATTCAACATGACAAATACAATTTTAATGGTTGTTTAACGAATTATATGAGATGTTTAATGATTAGAAAGATAGTTAGTCAATTTTTAGGAAGGAAAGAATCAAAATACCGCAAAAAGGCTTGGATTTTTCAAATAAAATATCTTGTACATTAATAATTTTTATTTCACCTCAACAAAGTTGTTGCCAATGAATTTTTAAAAAGGAAAAACGATGGTCATTAAATAGTTATATTCAAGAACAATAGTAATATGCATACAAAATGTTAACATAATAAATAAAAATTTTAATAATCAATATCACAAAATAATAATAAAATAAATTATTTATATATACAAATTAAGACACTAAGTACATAAAATGACACAACAATTATACCTTAAATTGCACATAGAATAGATATAATAATACAAATTGTTTAAAAAACAAGTCAAGAAGGGTAGAGGTAGGTTATATATCGAAACATGAAGAGAAGTATCGAATATATTAGCAAGTAAAGCAATTTGTGCGATTACTATTAAGGCATACTTTTAAGTTGTAAATCTTACAAATCAAAAAGTAAAAAAATAAGTTAAAATCCGGATTAAAAACTAAAAAATTAGGAACTTACACATTTTAACGTTTCATTTTTGACAAATAAAAAATATCACACGACACTTAAAGGCAAGTAACAATTGCAAAGCATATTTTAAACAGTATGAACTTTTCCTGGTACAAATTCTTCATTACTACTAATTTCTTCTTCGACTTCACTTTCAATATTTAATTTTTGCTTAAATTCATTATCACTACTCATACAAACATCTTCTAACTCTTCACTTTTATCTACCAGACAGCCATTGTCTAAATGCACGTTAATACTACTATCTGGAATGTCATACAAATTATTACTTATGTTACTATCTTCTACATTCACTATTTCATCTATATTTTCATTTGTAGCCTCCACACCTTTCTGTATGTCAGGACTAACTAACAAATTAGTCCACCAATTTGAAAACGCGCCTTTTGCATGAGAAAAGGCTCCTCCTGAGAAATACACAAAATTTACTGCTTTTGTTATTACAAATTAAGCTGGTTAGTAGTTTTTCGGGAATATCTCGTCAATGATAAGAAATTGTAACGTCCTTAGTGCTCCATCTTTGATTATATAGTACCAAATACGCAAACCTTATGGGATTGCCACCCCAGACCATAACATAACCCCCACCATTTGACGTTTAGGAGAAGTGTTTGCAGTCTAGAGTATTTAGCTTTTACCAAAGCAAAGCTTTACCCCTTCTGATTTCTACAAATTAGATCTTTTTATTGTTTTCTGGACCAGAAAGAGGGTAAGTCCCTAAAAATCTTCATTCAAATCGCACAAAAATCAGTGGCATTTAAAGGGAGAGCGAGTCACTACATTAGAATACAAGGAATGACCACACAAAATCAAGGGATAGAAAGACCAAATGTGTAAATTTTAGCCCAACCACCCAGATAATTGTCAAGGATCCTCCGGATACCAGAAACTGAACATTAGGTAAAGACAAGTAAAGAATTCATTCATGTAGCCTGAACCATGTAACAGAATGGACTGCAAAGTATAGTAGGAAACTGGTATTAATCACTATGGCCTTCCCAAAGAAAAGATCATCACCTTAATCCTATGAGTTGCATTGGGACCATCCTTTAGCCAATAGCATGGCTAGCACAATGACAAACATCCGTGCTGTTGGGTAAACTCCAAATCCAATTATATTCATTTTCTTGGCGTCCTCTCTTCTCTAAACTCTTTTGAAATCAATTCATAACTTAGCTCCAATTTTGGACTATTTCATGTGTGTCAAAAACTCCCATTAGTTTGGGTATCTGATACTATTATAATCAGCAGTAAAAATGAGTTGAGCAGCTTCAAGCATAAAAAACTAAATCTTGGTCGCCATTTTTACAAGATGGCAACCAACTGGAAATTTATTCCCGCCTTATTCAAATCCGGTATTGATTGGTTTCTGAAAATGTTTATTGTGCTTACCTACAGCTTTGCTGGTAGTTGCTACCACACGGCCGGTTGAAGCCATGGCCTGATTAAATTTTCTTCCACCTTCTGAATTTTGCATTGTGCTATAATAATAGCAAATTAGTTTACACTAATACACTTTAAACCACACCAAAAAGCAAACACAAAATCTTGAAAAAATACAAAGAAAAAAACTCACAAACAGAGAAAACCATGCAAAAAACCACCAATAGAACAAAAAGACAAGAAAAAGTAGTAAAAAAATGAGTACTTACTGACTTAATCTCAACTTCATGTCGGCAACGGATAATTGTCCAGCAAAAGGGTGGCCACAGACAATATTCTCTACTCCAGAGTGCTCTTTACTTTCCCAAATTTTAAAGTTATGAGTTTCCTTCAGCGCCGAAATGTAACTTCCATTGAAATGTTCGATTTCCCGACTTCCAGCTGAAAAACAGACAAACATAACAAAACAATAAAAAAAAACCTCCAAAAACTTACTTGGTAACGAAGTTGTTTTCAACAAATACAACAAGTACGCTCTAAATTGCATCCTAATCCATTCATCTCCGCCCTCCCACCCAACACCGTCCAAAAACACGTCGTGCCGCTCATCAGACACATGCTTAACAATATAATCAGCAAACCTCAAATCTTCTGTAGTCAAATGTAGCTGTTTTCGTAACTCAATATCCTGGCACTCAATCTTCATACTTTCAATATCGACCAAAACGTCGCTGAGTTGCCTCTTTTGCTTAAACAGAATGTTGGTTGCACCGACAACGTAGCCCCTTACTTTAACGTCGCTCAAAAAATCCAAATAAGGCAGCGATAAATACGGAAGACACAGATACCCTTTGGTGAATAATGGCAATGGAACCCCACAATCTTCTATATTTATTTGAGCCAATAGATTCAAATTATTTTGGACGTTTGTTTCGCCGATGTTTTCAGCACTTATTTCTCTAAAAATGTTGGTTTTGTCTTCATTACTTTCGGTTATTTCTATGCCAACTTCGGTGTTGGTTTCGTGGTTTGCATTCAGCATATCTAAGTTGTTTGCTTGTTTGTTTTGACTAGAATCATCCGTAAGATTCACAGAAGTGTTATCTAATGGAATGTACTCGTTTTGGAGTGTACTTTGTTCATCAAGTGTGACAGGAACCTTTCTTTGTGGACTAGCAGTTGGACTGTCGTCGTCTGAAATGTCTGGCATTGGCGACATTGGACGAGATAATCTAAGAAAAGTAACCTCAACTTAAAAAATCATTTATTGTCATATTATTGAACAGAAATGATTTCACTGGGTATTTTGGTATTTTCAAACCGTTTATCACTTTTAAGATAAATTCTTGATTATAGTCAATTTTTTACCCGACCTCCTATGTAGTTTTGTTGGTCTAGAGATGTTGTCTCTCTAGAGCCTGTAATACCGAACCGATTTATAGCTTTTTAATATTAATTATGTAACATTACGCTACTGTGACGCACATGAATGGACTAGCGAGATTATCATTGAAATATTAAATCGATTTTGAAAGGAATTTTATTGATTCATCGCTCTTTTGTTCATTACCGGTCTTGATCCCTCTGATCACACGTAAGTCACGTTTTCTAACCCCCCCCCCCAGCATGGACCTCCTTTATGGTCCCTTTTGACCTTGAGTAACTAAGATAATATACAACATAAGCTACTGTGACCAATGTTAACTGTAAACAGACCAATGATATTTCCACTGCAATTCTAAACCGATTTTGACGTTACTTTGATCGATTTTGAATGGATTTTCACTGACTGATTGATCAAAAGGCTTTTCACTACTGTCGAAATTACCACTAAAATATTGAATCGCTTTTGATGAAAATTTTAGTGATTCATAGCTCCTTTGCCTATGAGTAGCATAGTAGGCTATATAACAGGCCCGTAGTCAGGGGGGGTACGTGCCCCTCCCGAAATGTTGAAAAGACAAAGAAAAAGGAAGGGGAACAACCGAAAAATTTACATTTTACAAAAGGCTCTTTACCCCCCGAAATAAAATCCTGGCTACGGGCCTTCTATATAACATTAAAATACTGTGACGCACATGAATGGACTTGCGAGATTACTATTAAAATATTGAATCGATTTTCATGAAATTTTAAAATTATATTAACAAAAAAGCTACAAAAAATAATTAAAATATAATTTATCGTTTTTTTCCTCTTTCTAGAAGCAATTCTCTAGAGAATTCTCTTCTAGTAGGCCTGTTATTCGGCCTGTTATTCCCCAACATTTGCGTCGTTTCCTTGGCAGTGTTAGAAACTTTAAGCGAAAATAATTTTCGTTTCATCAGGTAGCGTGCTAGACTTGCCTTCAGATGTGCCTGTATCCTGCTTTTTATGTTAATAATGGCGATTCACTAACGAAATATACAAATAAAAATACCAATTGCCTACAGGAATACCCATTATTAACACTGAAAATGTCTTTGTATTCCCACATGAATGCTTAAAAGCAATTGACATTTTTATTTGTGTATTTTTTCATAGTCAAGTGTTTTTATTTAGAACTAAATTCCAGTAAATTTTCTAATATAAATTACACTGAAAGTATACTTTTAAGTAACAAATCAGGCACGTAAGAGCGGGGTGGAGGGGGCAAAGGGAATCTCGTTAATCAATTACTGCGCGTCATCAACTTATTAATATTGAAATAACTTGCCAGTACCCAATCTTTTTACGTGAAAAAGTCAGACATCTTTTTTGTTAGTCTGACCGTTTCTAAAAATTAATTTGACTAAAAACTAAAGATTCTTTTGAGTAGACAGCGGAAATCTCGTTAATCCATTCATGCGCGTCATCTACTTTATAATTTATTGAAATAACTTGCCAGTACCCAATCTTTTAACGAGAAAAAATCAATACACCTTTTTTGTTAGTCTCACCGTTTCTAAAAATTAAATTGGTTAAAAACTAAACATTTTTTTGAGTAGACAGCGATAATCTCGTTAATCAATTCATGCGAGTCACAAACTTAATAATATTGAAAGAATAACTTGCCAAGTAATCTTTTTACAAAAAAAAGTCAAGATATCTGTTGATAGTCTCAAGGTTTCTAAAAATTTTTTTTGAGTAGACAGCGTGAATCTTGTTAATCCATTACTGCGCGTCATCAACTTTATAATATTGAAATAACTTTTCAAGCAATCTTTTCACGAGAAAAAGTCGAAAAAATTTTGTTAGTTTCACCTTTTCCTTGATGACGGTGACCGTTTTCTCGATTTCTGTGCAAACATAATCACACTATCGCAAAAACAAAACTTTGAAATCGAAAATTATTTTTCGTTATTCCGGCCGTAAAGTGAGTGGTTTACGGCCTCATTTGAGGTACGAAAAGTGCTATTTTACGGCCTAGGGAGTAAAAAAGGAGACCTTTTGGTTCGCCTCGACTCTGCTATGCTTCGCCTCGGCTACGAAACTCCGCCCCTCGGTCGTAAAATTTCGTTTTACGATGTGAAATCCAAATTTTCGACCTTGGCGCACCTGTGCGCATTCCGCCACATTGAAAAAACCATACGAAATCTCAGCAAAATCTAGTTTTCCCCATATATCTCCGTTGCAATGCAAATTTCAGTTAAAACTAAAAATTTTGCATTTACAAATTTCTTCTATCTGTAATAGATACCGAGACAAAAATGCGTATAATTTTGTAAAATGCAAGATTACATTTTGTTTCTCTGGATATATTTTTTTCATGGCAGAGGCAGATCCAGCAACTTTTTCAAGAGGTTTAAAAGATTCCATAGATTTGAAAGAAAAATACAAAAATTGATAACCCCCTCTATTTTTTCCAGTAATTTTAGTTGGGGGGAGATAGCCCCCCTGGATCCTCCCTTGTTCCAGTGCAATTTAGAGAAAAATTTATTAACACAAATTGGTAACCCATAAAATTTTATTCAAGATACATTTTACTTCCTTTTGCAAACTTATACGCATTTTTATGACTTTATATCTCGGCACTTATTAGAGATAGAAGAAAATTGTGAACATGAATGTTGTAGGAAATTTTATGCTCTATAAAATTTGATAAGACCGTTTTAACTGAATTTGCATAGAAAAGAAGATATTTGGAAAAAACTAGAATTTACCGTAATTTTGGATATGTTTTTCAAGATGGCAGCGGGAGCATAGGCGCCCCAAGGTCGAAAACTTGGATTTAACATTAGAAGATCAGTTTATAAAATATAATAAAAAATTAAAACTACCAGAATAATTACAAACTGCACTGGCCTATTCGCGATTTACATTACCGTTGGTAGCACCACCATAACAAACAAAATACGTCCAATTTTTAGTTTGAAATTATTTCTTTGATACACTGAGAGCTCTGAGGGGGGCACTAATCTTTCCAAAAATTGGTAATTTCAATATTGTTCTGTAGGCTTATATAAAAAAATTCAAGAATTATTCTTAAAGTGACGAAAAAAATGCAATCTTAAGATACCAAAACTTACCCCAGTAAATCCATTTCCACAACTATATTTTTGCTTACTTTACACAAGTTGACTGGAAAAGTCCTCTTTCAATCATCAAAGGATGCAAGGAGAGAAGCGTCAAGATTGTAGAACATAATGATTGTACCGGAGATCTGTAAAAAATAATCCTCTTCTCCAAAAGCAACAGCTTAAACAATAAAAGAGCCTTGTGCCGCCACTGTAGAATAAAATCTCGAGCAGATAAACCTAGGAAAAGATTAAAAAACAAAATCGTAAAAGCAGTAGGAGTCAACTTACCAACAAACATCTGAGTGGACAGGTCATTTTGGAGCAACACCGAATTCAAGTGGTGGTAAGTGTCTTCCAACAGGGACACCTTACTAAAATCACCTTCCTCAAAATAAGCGTGGGTGATCAACGCCATTTTGACTTGAATGTGACCATAGAGAGGCAATTTACTAAGAATGCAAACCGACTTTTGTACCGTTCCTCGTGTGATATCAGAAGTGCGATTTTTTATTTTCTGTAAGCAAAAGTTTTCCTGTAACATAACCCCACTTTTAGTTGTTTTCTTACCTCGACAGGAATTTGTCTGTAACAAGAAATACCAAAAATAGTGCGTTTAGGATCTGCAAGACTGGGTAAATGAAAGTAAACCGTGTCTTCATCGTAGTTGTGTGAACCATCCGGTAGTGCCAAGGTGGGTAAGTACTTCCACCCAGGAGGGCATTCGTTGGGGGCGTCAGGTACGAGTGCGGGAAACGAATATTCGACCTGCAGCAATAAAATTACAAAAGGTGGACCAAGCTCACTGATATTAAGTTTCCTTACCTGACAGCCTTTTTTGTGATGGAATCCAACAACTATGACGTACAAAATTGGGCCCTCGCACTCGCCCATGGTGGTTAAAAGTTAATTTTAATAGTTACACCTTAAAGTACAAAGAAATCACTTTAAACATAACGAATGTTTAAAACAACTAAGGTGGCCTACGTCAAATCAAATACTACCCAATAAACGGAGGCGTACGTCAATATTTACAGGTTTCTGTTTTATCGGAAAGATTTGTTATGTTTGTATAGGGTGATTCGAATTATATTTCTTGCAATTTTACATTTTAAAAGGTTTACAGTGATTATTTTACAATTTTAAGGTTTTTGGGAGCAATAAATAATTACGTATGTTGATTTAATGTGTTCAAACTGGAGTTTTATAGATGGAAATTCAAAAAGTAAGTAGGAAAAACCTTTTTGTAACATTTATGGAAAATTTGCTGATGAATATTAATCAGAATAAAGCAAAATAGGAAACTAGGGAATCGCATGCAGGATAATTCTGGTTTATTTTACATTTTTATGAATCAAATTCACATAATTGCACAAAAATAACAAATTCTAACTTTTTGTATTTTTTGTTAAAGGGTCTAGCCGGATAAAAAAGCGAAAACCACCCCCCAGCAATTTTTAAAAATCCACATGGCCGATCGGTTTCTAATCGGTAAACAAATTTTTTCTGAAAATTTCAGCTTCCCAACCCAAAGATTTCCGAAATAATAAGAAAAACCGTGATTTTTGGTTTTTATTTTATTGTGACTGTTCTACTGAATACTAAGCAATGAAAATTTTTTTGGTAAGAAATATTGATAAGAGACTTTAAGAAGTAATTTTTTTGAAAACTTTCAACCATCCTTCCTTAAATGAATAAGTATTGGCCGCTATAAATATGAGGTGCTTGTCGCTGGCCTCCTCCGAAATCGAAGCTTTGGGTGAAATTCAGGGTTCCGTCAGGACACAAACGGTTAAAAAATAACATTTTATTTTATAATAAATAATTACATACCAAATCTTGTTCTTATCTATGTGAATTGTTTTTCCAAATTATGTATACAAAAGTAAGAATTGTTTTGAATATACACAATATTATTATTATCACAATCTTCATATCAGGAAGATTTGAAGTTCAAAGAGTATCCGATAAATTTATTAATAATATTTGTTAGTTAAACCAACACACTGATAGGTTGGTAGGTATATTTTGTGTGTCCATTTAGGTGAGTTAATATTGGTTTTGAAATTCTTATATTTCTTTTATTTTTTATAACTGATTTATTCTATAAAAAAAATTAAATATAATAGTATAAATATATTTTGGGTTATTTACTTGTTTATAATATGTTTAACAATTATTTTTTTCAAGAATGAATTAAAATTTAAACATGAAAAACTATAAACCGTGATAAAGTTTCGTTTTTATTTAAGCTCCTCAGACAGATATAATAAGTCTATAAATTATAAGTATCTTTTAAGGTTTTAATTTTTATTTCTACTAATTATTCTTCAATTTCAGAATTATAAATTTTTATACACTCCCAGGACTTAAATTGAAATTTTAGTCCCGGTTGTCAAAGTCTTAAGTGTAATTTCAAATCTCAAGTGACTTAAAATGATAATGCGGGACTTAAGTTAAAATAAAAGAACTTGTTGCTATGACAACATTCATTTTATGATGTAGAACTTGAAAAAATTAATTGTTATATTTTAGTTTATTTTATTTTACTATCCAGGCAGTTTATGACCTAACCTAACCAAAGTTTACATTAAAAAAAATTGTAACATTTTAACAACAGCGACCAGCAGTTTCTTTTACCCGTTTTTACTCAACCGACAAAGAAAGACGATAGTGTGTTTAAGGAGGGGGAGGGGCAAAAATAAAAAGTCCAAATTTGTGAATTTTTTTTGAGAAAATGAATGTATTTAGATCAATTTCGGTTTTGACACATTATTGTGCAGGTCTTGAAAAACATTTAAAAATTTTTTCAAGTCAAAATATTACAAAATGGCGGTGTGGCAGCTGAACTCCAAAACAACACCTCTTAAAATGCGGTGGAAAATCTCCCAATGGTGTCGTTAGACCTATAACATAAGAAATGAAAAATTTTAGTTTAATTTATATTTTTCCAGTTCGCCTCGATCCAAAGTTTTTAATCTTTGCCTCAAAAAATTTTTATGATCGTTTAAGTGACGAAGTTTATAAATTTTTTAAATATTTTGAACTTTTATAAATCAAAAAAACAATAAAATATAAAAATTCTGAATCGAGGCGAACTGGACCCCCCCCCTTACTTGTAAGTTTGCTTATATCGAAGTTCATTTCTCGTAACTTTGAAATAACCTTTATTTTTGAGTTTTGAGAACAAGAAAAAACACGTCGAAAGTAAGGGTAGGGGGACGTTCAAAATCAATAGGTAGCTACTATTTAAATTTTAAGTTTAACGCCCTCCCCTCGCCGCTAGTTAGTCATATTTCGAAATTTTATATGGTACCCCTACCTTGCGATAAATCATAGGTTGATTTAAAAAATCTTTTATTTTATGAGTTATTAGAGGTCAAAATTGAAAGATGAATCAAGAAATAATTTTAATCAGAAATTATTAAAATTCACGAAATAACATTTTGAAAATGTTTTCCATTATTGGCCAAATAATAGTAGAACCTATTTTGGAACTCTTTGCGGACTTCCGTTTTCAAATTAACCCATCAGAGAAAAAAATGAAACATTGGGATTATGTAGGAAACCAATATTGCACCAATATTGCCTGGCGATATTTAGCCAATATTGATGCGATATTGATTTCCAATACTGGGACAATACAGAATATCAATATTGCGCCAACATTGGCTGAACCTAGATGCAATATTGCACCAATATTGATAACATGATAACCAATATTGTCTGCTGATATTCAGCCAATATTGGTGCAATATTATTTTCCAATATTGGGGTAATATAGGAAATCAATATTGTACCAGTGTTGACTGGAGTTACGTGCAATATTGCACCAATATTAATAACTATAATATTGCCTAGCGACATTCAGCCAATATTGGGGCAATATTGTTTTCCAATATTGGTGCAATATTGTTTTCGAATATGAAGACTATATTAGTATAGGAAATCAATATTGCGCCAACTTTTGTTGATTTTTGGTGTAATATTGCTCCAATATTGGTGCAATATTGTTTTCCAATATTGGGGTGATATCTTTTTCTTCTTAAAGTGCCTTATCCAATCCGGATGTTGCCAATCCTCCTGACTAAACCAAGAAGACTTTACTAGGGAAATGTTAATGGGGTGGTTTCCTTTTGCCTTCCGCATAATTCACAGATCGATTTTGGAATATTTTAAATCACAGCACATATCCGACGCAATCAAGATTAGAACCGCGATTTCCCGCTTTCTAGTTTATCCGTGTTTGATTTACGCCAAACTGCTGGTCTTTATTGGGGAGATATTGGAAATCAATATTGCACTAGTGTTGATAACCAATATTGCCTGCCGATATTCAGCTTGGCGATATTCAGCCAATATTGGTACAATATTGTTTTCCAATATTGGGGTGATATAGGAAATCAACATTGCGTCTATATTGATTTGTGCAATCAAATTGTGGAATCTCGTTAATCCATTTATGCTCGTCATTCCCACTCAATTTTCCGTGAACTGATTTTAACCAAAATCTAATCAGCTCTAATATATTTCATATAGGTATATTGTCGTATTTTTTTGGGATGAAGAAGCTATATTGGATTAAATGTCGGTCTTGTTTGATAAATTTTGATTTTGAAATTGTTTTGTAAATCCAAAAGTTTTGTACGACGCGCGACGCTATTGGGTCGTATATTGGTTGTTAAAGGAAGTGTAGATAACTTGCGCACGGATCCCCAACCATTTAAAGAGTTGAATCTTTCATTGAGAACATAAAATAAAAGTAGTGAGAAATATGTGGTGTGTTTTTCTTTTAGTCGATATTGGATATAATTTAACTTTGCGAATGGAATATATAGTCACAGTATAGCAAGGTCTTGCGATAAAGCCCGTACGAGAAGATTAGATTTCCGACTGAGCTAAGCTGAGATATGATAGGAAATAATCCGTCCTGGATAAATAAATCTTTATCTCACTGCAAAAATCTAACCACATTTACTTCAATATCATTTAAACTCATTCTAATTTTTTTATTCACTTTTAAACCGTAATTTTGAGGAATCCATTTTTTAAATAATTTTTCGTTTTCAGGTCAAAACAATGGAGAATAAACTGAACAACGGGTTTTTACCACCTCCAAAGAGTTTTGCAACAAACGCAATCCATACAGGACAAGATCCAGAAAACTGGGATTCTTTGAGCGTTGTACCACCTCTAGCGACATCCACGACCTTCAAAATGTACTCTCCAGCAATTGCTAAAGTAAAATTTCAAAAATTTTTTATTTTAGATTAGGTATCTATATAAAAGTTCTTCTTTTACAGAAATACGAGTATGGTCGTTTGGCAAATCCGAGCAGAAACATTTTGGAAGAGTGTCTCGCCAAGTTGGAAAACGGAAAATATGCTTTGTGCTATTCTTCCGGTCTTGGTTCTATCATGGGATTACTAGGTCTGTTTAAATCTGGAGACAACATTCTTTGCAGCAACGACATATATGGAGGAACTTTCCGACTGTTCAATAAGGTGGCCCGATCGTTAGGCATCGATGTGAAGTTTATTGATATTTCAGAACCAGATAGTATCGAAAAACATATCACAGAAAAAACCAAGGTAAGTTACCCAAACGTTTCATCATTCACCGTTATCATTGGTATTTTTTCAGATGCTATGGATGGAGTCCCCAACAAATCCATTACTTAGGGTGTTTGATATTAGAGCAATAGCAGCAGTTACAAAAAGAAACAAGATTTTGTTAGCAATTGATAATACTTTCCTTACGCCTTATTTTCAACGACCCTTGGAATTGGGCGTCGATTTGGTTATGCATTCCTTAACCAAGTACATCAATGGCCACACCGATGTCATAATGGGGGCCTTTATCCTTAACGACGATGCGATTCATGAAGAGATGCGAGAGCTTCAAGGAGAAACTGGTATTATTCCAGCACCATTTGATTGTCACCAAGTGATTCGTAGTTTGAAAACTCTTGGACTGAGGATGAAGAAGCATAGCGAAAACTCTTTGGAAGTTGCTAAATTTTTAGAAAAACACCCAAAAATTGAAAAAGTTTTGCATCCAGGTAAGAATTCTTGTTGAAAGGAAAGGAAACTCGAAATTGTAATCATAGGTTTACCTTCTCATCCTCAACACGAATTGTTCAAGAAGCAAACGTCGGGACATAGTGGAATCGTTACCTTTTACCTAAAAGGAAATTTTCCTGAGACCGAAATTTTTTTAAGTCAATTGAAGATCTTTATGTTGGCCGAAAGTTTGGGTGGATGTGACAGTTTGGTCGCTTTTCCGTAAGTATAGGGCAGTTCTAAATTCTATTTCGTGGAATGATATTGTCAAAATTAGTTTGGCTTCTGAAGGTTCCATAGTTTTAATTACTCTTTTTTTAGTACGATGATGACTCATCAAATGATACCAAAAGAACAGAAGGAGGTGATGAATATAACAGAAAATTTGATACGACTTTCGGTTGGTATAGAAGATGTCGAGGACTTAATTGATGATTTGCGGAATGCGTTGTCGTTCATATAGAATATGTTTCTTGTATTTTATAGAATTGCCCAAATAGAAATTCCACAGTAATTTGGCCTATAATTTATTTTTGAAAACCAGGAATCTCCACAAGCCACTCTTTTTTCTCAGATGTCACATGCATTTCCATTGTTTCATCTCACGCAATCACACAGCAAGAATGGCATGTACTCAAGTCGAAGTGATTGTTTGAGAACGAATTTAACTTTCCATGGTCGTACAGGGATTAGCCGAAAGCGAACGGTGCATTCAAGAGCTCCCATGTGTACTGACACCGATGATGACTAATTTGATGGTGACTGACTGACGTTAATAAATAAAGGTGGGAAGGAATGAGAAAGGATGTGGGATTGGGATGGGAGGAGTTGATGGTGAAGAGAAGTACAAAAATTTATTCACAAATTTAAATGCCTTAAAACAGTGGTTCTCAAACTTTTTTGTTTTCTGCAATTATTAAACAAGATTCTCGGCACCCCCAGAAAATGATTAACTTTTTCAACCCCATCGGCGCGGGGAAATTAAAAGGGGTGTAAAACCCTTCCAAAAAGGAGGGGTATTATAAGTTTGATGCATATTCTTGTCTGTGGTCTTGTAACTATTTGCAACTATTTTATTGCACATTTTCTCTTTGACCAAATTGTCAGTATGGTTTGATCTAAAAATAACAGTATGGATTATGTAATTTATTATTAGAAAATGTTATTGCATTACTGCGATGTAGAACAACTAATCAATTTGATTCATAGGTCAAAGATTATAATGAAACGACCCCGAAATGTTATATAAAATTAAATTGATCGATTCGCAGCAGTGGTTCGGTGCGATCACTGACTGACTCAGTGGATATTCTGGGCTAAAGTTGCGAACTTCCCAGAAGTTCCACTCTCTCACAATCTTTTCTATAATTTACAATTTACCAATTTACAAAATTTTTTAAGGTCAAAAAAGAGAAAAACGGATTAAGGGAATTAGATTTTCTTTTTGGGGGTTTGGGACTTTTCAGAATTTGAATTGGGTGGAGGATTCAGAAGGAAGGCATATAAATTCTGCATGAGCTTTAGTACAAATAAATGTACACGGACTGTTAAGAGAATGCGTCAGTAAGGTCGAAATTTGCGTAGAAAATGTAAACTTTAAAATCGATCTTTGGCTAAACTAATCGATATGACATTGGCCCATTTTTTGTATTTTCAGTGCACATAAACACTATAAAAATTATCGCGCAATTCATAATATAAATTAAAATAATTTAGCAATTTTTATTAACATAATCTTGCGTTACAAATTAAATTTGTAACATAAAAAATCGATATCAAAATATTATTTAAACCAACCATCGCATTTGTTGGACATAATAATTACATTTGCATTCACAACAAGCGCTAGTTTCAACATATTGAAAATTACATCATGGAAAATGGTTCTAAGACTTGTATACAGAATAATCCAAAAGTTCCAAAAGAAAATGGATTAAAAACCAATTTGGTGAGTAATGGACAAAACGGCAATTTTCCCAAAAGTTTGGAAGAATCTGACGGTTATTTACCTCTTCCCAAAAGTTTTGCTACAATGGCTATTCACACAGCCCAAGATCCCGAAAAATGGGACTCGTTATGCATAGCACCACCGATAGTTACATCATCAACTTTCAAAATGTATGCTCCTGCAATCGTAAAGGTAACTTGACCTAATTCCTTCGTTCTTTCACATGAATTTTCAAAAATTAACCAAATTTATAGCACTACGAATACAGCCGAATATCCAATCCAACGAGAGACGTTTTGGAGGAATGTCTCGCCAAACTGGAAAACGGCAAATTTGGATTATGTTTCTCTTCCGGTCTCGGAGCCATCACAACTTTATTGCATATGTTCAAATCGGGCGAAAACATCCTGTGCAGTAATGACGTATACGGAGGAACATTTAAACTGTTCGACACCATAGCAAGACCTCTCAACATCGACGTCCAGTTCATCGATCTCACCGATTTGAGCACCATTGAAACTCACATTACTCCAAAAACTAAAGTAGGTAAAATAAGTTTGTTCAAAGTTGGAAAATTAAAATATTCTTTAGATGTTGTGGATCGAAACGCCCACGAATCCGTTACTAAAAATTTTAGACATCAAAGCGATCGCCGAAATTACCAAAAGAAATGGAATTTGGTTGGGAGTCGACAACACGTTTCTCACACCTTACTTCCAACGACCGCTGGAATTGGGAGCAGATTTGGTTCTGCATTCCATAACCAAGTATATTAACGGACACGCAGACGTTATAATGGGAGCAATCGTGCTAAATGATGAGGAAGCGTATAAAAAGTTACGAAATATTCAAGGAGGTGAGCGGTTGAAATTTTGGAAACAAAATTAAAAGTGAACAATTTTAGCTACTGGAATCGTTCCATCTCCGTTTGATTGTTACCAAGTGATAAGGAGTTTGAAAACTTTGGAAATTAGGATGAAGAAGCATAACGAGAATGGATTAGCGGTTGCAAAATTTTTGGAGAAGCATCCCAAAATTGAGAAAGTGATTCATCCGGGTTTACCCTCTCATCCACAGCACGAATTGTTCAAAAAACAAACTTCAGGCCACAGCGGAATTATTTCCTGCTACCTAAAAGGTGGTTTTAATGAAACATCAGCGTTGTTAAGCAGATTTCGAGTGTTTACCTTAGCGGAAAGCTTAGGAGGTTATGACAGCTTAGTAAATTTTTCGTAAGTTTTCTATTTTGACAGTTTTGTTTTTTTAAATTTTTGTTTGTAGTGCCTACATGACCCATGGAATGATACCAAAAGAGCATAAAGAAAAGGTTAACATTACAGACAACTTGATACGATTTTCAGTTGGTTTGGAGAATGTGGAAGACTTAATTGAAGACATTAGGAATGCTTTGGAAGTTCTATAGCTTTTAGATTAATTACTTTTTTTTACAATAATTGTAAATTTTATGCCAAAGTAAAAATATAATAAATTAGAGACAAATAGAGTTGGGACAGACTCCAGTTAATAAAATGAGCCGCATTCTTCTCAATGACCTCACGACGCGCAAATAAACGTTTTTTAAGTTTGACTCACAAATGAGCGGTTCAAACCAAATAAAATTTCCAAAAATTCACATAAGATTAATAATTATTATGGTTTTAGATTTGTGACGATGGGTATGTGTCCTTGTACCCTTTAATGCAAACAGCCACTGCTTTGTACACTGAAAATGAATATTTATACAATCATATAGTTTTTGCACAATCACATCATAGAAAATAATATATTAATAAAATAATGCAATACATTAGAATGAATTAAAATAAGTTAGTGATAAAATATACATTTCAAATGGACGGTGTTATATAATCAGGCCCGAACTGGCTCCTTTGGGGGCCCTCGGCTAGAAACTGAGGAGAAGGCCCCTTACTAAGGACAGAGATTTTTGAAAATCACTTTTACCCCAAGTATAAACCACTTTTTTGAGGCCTCTTCGGGGCCCCCTTGGGTTGGGGACTAGCCGACCTGGCCAGTCCGGGCCTGTATATAATAATTTAAAAGAAACGCAGAGAATAATGGAGTTTAAGCATTCTTCGTGTAGTATGGGTGGCCTATATCTAGGCGTTTTGACATCACCATAATGGAGTCAATTGCTTATAGTGTAATACAGTCCAAATGCAACCTTGAGTGGCGCTTAGAATTCCTGAAGCTCTATATTTACATTTTTTAAATTTACATTTATTTTACAATGGCATCGTTATGACCTTGACCTTCGAAAGGTTTCTATTTCGTAACTTGCACACTTATTTTGGATGGTAATAAATGAATGAACCAAATTAGAGGTGCACTTTTAAATGATACGGAGGAGGAGCTTTCTAGCAAATTATTATATTGGATTTATTTTATTATAGGCGAAGTTACTTTCAAGTTTGGATGTGTTTTTTATTTGTATTTGTACAAAACTGATACGAATTTAAATTAAAGATGAAACAGCCAAATCATAAATTCAAATTAACCTTAATGAGTGATCGGTTTTGGCATTATTCATGTATTAGGGAGTGGGCTCACTGAGCATCGATATTATCAAGCATATCATCAATTAAAATTTACAACAAAACAAATGGGATTATCTACCGAGGTTTGCTCATTCTGAGTTTTAGGTACTCCTACAGATCTGGCGTCGCTACGGAGATGGAGGGGGGTCTAAGCCCACTTAGATATTAAATAAAATATATGACAATATTAAGTATTATGTAGCTTATTTTTCTCCCCCCCCCCTTGATTAATTATATTATTATCATCCTACTTCTGATCGAAACTTTAATAAAACTTATAAATAGTGCAATTGCACGATTATTGATCGATAGAATATGAAGAATATGTTAAAAACCAGTAAGTCAGGTATTTTTCGATAACAAAGTTCAAGGCATCACTTATCGTATTTAAGGGGAATTTATTTAAAAAGTCATTAACAAACAATGCCGATAGTGCGATAAGAACAAATCAGTGACAGTTACATAAGTGCGCTAAAGAAAGAGACGCAGTTATGAAGTTTTGCAGAACCATGAGTGGCCCGAAAAGTCCCAAAACACTGTATTGTTACGTCTGTGTATTACAATTTTTTTTAATCAAATGTGTTATAATTTTCTTGAATTTTGGTAAGCTTTGAGATCCATTTTTAACTATTTCAGAATGTTTTGAATTATTTCTATGCTTTAACTCGGCACATCAGCCAATTGGGTCATGAAGCATTGGAAAATACTGGTTCCCATTAGAACACTGCAGTCAAGCAGTGTCTGGCATCTTTAGCAGTACTTGGATGGGTGACCGTACAGTGAACATGTAGTACTAAAATTAATTTTTCAAATGTTGTGCAAGCTCTAAAAAACAAAAAAATTACCAAATTTAAGTTGAAATGCGACAGGTCACGATTTGCTACGCAATTAATTAAATACTCAATCGCACTTTACATTTGAATTGATTTCTAAAAAATATTATCACACAATAGCGTTTCCCTATTAATTTGGAATTATAATGAAGACTGATTTTGCCAATCAATGCAATCGAGTGCGTATAATTATTTACAAATTAAAAGGTTTTCCGTTTAGGTCACAGTCGAAAAAAAAATGTTGGGACGAGCAGTGGTACTATTAATACTAGTGAACGTGATCGCAGCCGAAGGAGAAGATGCTCAAGATGAAAGTACGTTAAAGGTGGGCCGCTCAATCAACGTCTTCCAGCACTACGGCTACATGAGTCTCAGCATGCGAGTCGTACCAGAAAGCTGGGTCTGTTCGTTTAGGCATGATCCACGCTGTTTCTTTTGTGAGCAAACTGCGGACGTGTTCAACAATTCCGAATCGTTAAAAACTCGTCCAATTGTAAACGCTGGTAGCATTGGTTCCAGCGAATTCCAAATGGAATTTTGTGATAATTCTGAAGAATTATTGCAAGGTTATTTTCGAGATTTCAAGTTTGAAAAACTCCTGCAACCATGGAGAGCGTATATGGGAGTTATCACCAAGAATTCGACTGCGAAGTATTTGGGAATCAATCTTAGATATCTTTTTGGTAATTATTGTTACGTGTTGATGCGATATGCACGTTTTCAAGATGGTTCCCAGTTATCACGGTTTCCAAAAAATGCCACCCTGCAAGAAATAGTGGAAAGTGAGATAGAAAATGTCCAAGTCGGTGACGCCCAAAGCGTTTTCAATTTTGTAAAAAAGTTTGGTTCCCATTACATAAATTCGTTCACTACAGGCGATTCTCTTTATCAGGTGAGGGTTCATCATTACTGGATGTTCCAGTGACACATTTCATTTTAATCTTTTTGCAGACGATCGTATACGATAGAAACTCGTGCCAGGATGTTAAAAATCGTTTAAGGGCTCAAGTTTTGAACATCAGCATCGCAGAATTGTCCAGTCTTTTCAGTCCTTGGAATGCGCAACAAGTAGGAAAAATTAAAGTTTCCAGTGGAAATAAAACAGTCGAGTCTTGGGTATCGTCAAACTTACGGATGCCGTACCATATCTTCTCCTATCAAAGCTTGTTACAGATTTTTGCAAATCCTCCACTTTTGGCAACACTCAACCAACTCCTCAAAAATGAAGCTGTGCTAAGTATTGATATGAGAACGTTAGGTCGACTTTTTACAGATATAGGAAAACAACGGTGGTTTGACGAGGTTCTAGATAATCGAGTGAAGCTGTGGGAAGTGAATTTGTGATGGGCTGCGCCATACGTAAAAAATTTAGTTAGTGGAATTTAAATACTCAGGTTTTAAATTAAATTTTTAATAAATTTTATATTAGGAACAGAATAAAATGCCTAAATATGTACTAAAAATTAAAAACTGTAATTCTTTTCATTCCTGGGGAGTTCCCCTTTTGCTAGAAAGACAATCGGCTTCGTTTGCCTTGGTATTTTCACTTGTCGGGATATCGTTTTTAAGAGTCTTCCTGGCATAGGATTCTTCAGCCGTAGAACGGTAGGTAAATTTAAGTTTTAAACACGATTTGATTTAGCACAATAAAAATTCGCTCCGCTCCGCTCCGAACGCTCCAGAGCCGTTTTAACTCGACAACGTGTGCTACTAGGAAGCGGATGGATCTCTCAATAAATAAATAGATATTGCATTGCAATATCTGTCCTGTTACAGCTTCGTTTGTCCTCGGTTACATTAATTAACATTGGAGAGAGATAAGCAGGTAAGCCGGCGCCGGTAAACCGACTTCCACTCTGGGAGCAGCCTAAAGCAGACTTACGAAACACGGTAGGAGTCGTACTCGAAAGAAATGCAAGTGGCTTGTATACAAAATTGGAACAAGAATTGCTCGTTTAATGTTATAGGATAGGATGGGATACTTTGCACCGTAAATTTAAAAGCGAGCTTGCTTAGCTCGAGCTAACTGGTGCATGTATACGTGGTATGTGGAACACTTCACATCCATCCTAAGGACTTTCTCGGCCTGTTCCTCATCGAAAACCTTTTTGGCATTTTCCGACTACCTCATCGATACGATTATTATCAATGATAATATATCAATCACTTGTGGTTGGTGAATTTAAAAAATTAATAAAAATTGTGTGAAATTATTAGCGACATCTAACCTTTCCATAGTAAACAGCATTATCAACTGCCAAAACGTGCAGTTTCACTTTGGTGTATTTGTGCAAGTGTTGAAACACGGCAAAAGTGATCGTTGTTGTAATTATTTAAGATTAAGTTTAATTTGATTTGTGTTTTGCACAGTACTCATCAGTCTTGAAAAACTTGTCAGCTGCAGAAATTTATTTTAAGGTAGGTTATATATGTTTTTTTTTAATATGAGATTAGCGCACTTCTTGCAAATTTTGTTATGGAAAGTCAGAAAAACTTAAAAATATTTTCTTTGAACATTAAAATAATTCCTTAGGTTTTTTTTTAATTATAAACAAATCACAAGTCTGTAAATCTTGCCAAATCTGTTCGATTATATCTTTTTTGAAACATCTCGTAAATTGCACCGTGAAACTAAGTTTGATGATTTTTGATTGATATTTTCTTGTTGTCAATTTTTGAATATTGATAAGCATTAAAAAGCTATATACCTACTCGATCTCGCTGGACCATTGCGATTAAGAAATGAAGGAACGGTAACAATCGGTATTCTTAAATCGGTCACCCATCCAATTACGAGTCAGCTATTTTTAATTGAATAATCATATATTATTTATTATTAATCATTCCAGCTGTTCTATGATTTTCGCAAATGAATAACAAAATTGTACCTTCTCAATTAGCATATTATTACGAATTCTTTTCAGTAAAAGGGAGATCGAACAATGGGTCAACTTCTTTGTAAATCAACAACAAAACCAAAGTAGTAACGATTCTTTTTTACCTGACCAGTTTTACCGGGCGATTGTAAGTTCCACCAGTCGGTTTTGAGTCTCTCTTATTCCACATGTAAGTTCCACCAGGCCCGTAGCCAGGATTTCATTGGGGGGGGGGCACTTGTAAGAAACCTTTTGTAAAATGTAAAATTTTCGGTTGTTCCCCTTCCATTTTTTTGTTTTTTCAACATCTCGGGGGGCGGCGTGCCCCCCCGGGCTACGGGCCTGAGTTCCAATGATGGTGAATTAAGTAGGCGGTTAAAAGTAGTGAAATGGGGTAACTTTGGCCCTTAGGTGTAACTTTCTCCAAAAACAAACATAATGATTGCATCATTCATGATGGTACATGATGCAATCATGTTTTCATTTGGGGACAATGTTACACTTAAGGGCCAAAGTTACCCCATTTAACGGCATTTAAAATTCTTTAAGCTTTCATTGTACTTGTGGCAGTTGATTTTTTTTCAAGTTATGCAAAATTCTTGTGATTCATGATTTATGACACAATTTTAACCCTGGTCTTGACAAGTATTATTTCTCTAAGATTTTAGATGGCTGCCTATTCCAGGACCGTATCTACCTTAGGTTAGGTAATAATAGATCGTTGGTACCTAATAGAGAAGAATGCGGGACTACTTTTTCTTGTCCCGCCCCGTCCCGCAGTGCCGCCTCGTCCTGCAGTCCCGTCTAAGGCTGGGAATTTTTAACATTTTAACATTTTAGTATTTGAATATTCGTTCAAGAAATCACAAGAATATTCAAATTACTCCAATATTCGAATAATCATATGAATAATTAGAATATTCGAATAATTTGAATATTCGAATAATTTGAATAGCACCGTTGAGAAAATATAAATATTCGAATACTCGAATACTCGATTAGTTGATTATATTCGATTTTTTGCTCCAAAAAACATTTTTAGACCCTTTTTCTTAATCTCTTGCTCTCCTATGGGGGGGATTTGAAGGTTTGAACCCCAAAAACCACCCCCGTATATAATAAGGCTGGGAATTTTTAACATTTTATTTGAATATTTGTTAAAAAAATGACAAGAATATTCAAATTACTCGAATATTCGAAAAATCATTTGAATAATTTGAATATTCGAATAATTTTGAATATTCGAATAATTTTGAATATTCGAATAATTTTGAATATTGGAATAATTTGAATATTGGAATAATTTGAATAGTGCCGTTGAGAAAATATTCATATTCGAATATCCGAATAATCGATTAGTTGATTATATTCGATTTTGATTCCCAGCCTTAATAGTCCCGTCCCGCGGGTCCCGCGCATCCCCCCCTGAGCACTGTTTTATTTTATAAATATAAAAATAACAATTTTTATTTTTTGTATTTATTATTTTTAATAACTTTTAAAATTTTTGCTTAAGTAGAATCTAGCAAGAACCAATTAGATTGAAGTATTTTCTTGTATCCTTTTCTATGTTTAAAAATACGACAATCCCATTGGTACTTGCTAGCTTAAGTAAAGTATTTGCTTCCACCTAAGCAAGGCAAGACAAAACCTTGATGTAAACACCGCTTAATAATTGTGCACTGTTTAAATAAATTTATAAATCAAACGCGGGACTGGACTGGATTTTTTGATCCCGCATTCTTCTCTAGTACCTACAGACTACCTACGACTATGAACGCTAAATAAAAATAATAATAAACGCGAAATAAATAATTTCAAAGTACAGCTTACACCACAACAAGTTTATTAAATATTTAAACTAAAGATAAATTTATCAGAGCGTTATAATCTCCAGGTTGAGGGTTCTTCGTCTGGCTGGCTCCCCGTCGTAGGTAAAAAATGCAATGCTGTTACAACCATCAGGGTTGTAGCGCTACACGATAGATATTACCTACAGACTGACAAGAGGGGGAGTAAGGGAGTATGAATACTAACATGCGTTTTCTATTGATTGGTTACCAAGTTACCATTAAAATTAAAGGTCGAGACTAGGGCTATGAGATTACTCAAATGGATAATCGAAAATCGATTGTGTAAAAATAATCGATTAATCGAAAACAATTATTGAACAATCGATTAATCAAGTAATCAAACATTTGATTATTGGATAATCGAAAAATAATCATCGTATTTCTCTTAGTTTTCTCTTGAAACGTTATTACGCAATAATGGGTTTTAAGCTGGGCGATTGGTAAAGTTAACACTCGAAAATCGATTGTATAAAAACAATTGATTCACAGCCGAGATTATAACGCTCTGATAAATTTATCTCTAGTTTAAATATTTAATAAACTTGTTATGGTGTAAGCTGTGCTTTGAAATTAACTTGACATTTATGTGTTTGGCATATATATTTATGGCGTTTGGAAATTAAATGTCAAGTTAATTTCAAAGCACAGCTTACATCACAACAAGTTTATTAAATATTTAAACTAAAGATACATTTTTATCAGAGCGTTATAATCTCGGCTATCCTATCAATTGAATAATCGAACAATTGATTAATCGAAAACAATCGATTTTTGGATTGATAAATATTAACCGATCATGGGAACTTAATTCCTAGCCCTAATCGAAACGGCATTATCATTGCAATATTGTGATATGTAGCTAGAGATGAATGCGGGACGGAAAAATTCCCGCGCCGTCCACGTCTAAATTGACTAAATTGGAATGAAAATGGCAATTCAGCCTCATGTTTGAGTTATACATTTATTTTATACATTATTTTGGGCGTCAGGACGTTTGGGCACGGACTGAATTGGAATTTGGATTATTTTAATTTTTTTAAACTTTTATTTTGGAAAAGTTAGTGGGTTGGATTATTCGACGTCAATATATCCGTATCAAAAGTATGTAATCAATCCCTATCAAATGTATACAGGGTGAAACTGTAATAAAATTTTGTATTCCATTTTTTGTACTCTTAAGGATGCGAATTTGATGAATGACAACGATGAATTAAATGGAAATACGAGAATTTTATGTAGGTCATGGTATAATTTTGAATTGGTTTTTATAATGGATTCACATTTTAATTATGTTAATTAGCAATTTTGTATCAAAACCATTAATTTAAAATTTTATTAAAACACTATATTTGCATACTTTCTATACATTAATTTTTATTTTACATTGATAACATATTTTGAATTTCTTGAAAACTTTTACCTTTGGTTTCAATCATATAAAATATTATAAACGGTACTGCACTTGCGCAAAATGCAGAGAATAGCCAAAATGTACCACTCATTCCCATGATGGCATTTATAGATGCTGGGAAGGATTTTGTTATAATAAAACCAAGCAATGTTGTATAACATACAGTAAAAGTAGAAGCAGGAGCTTTAATATTTGTGGGAAAAACTTCCCCCATGACAGTCCATGGTACAATTCCTAAACCAAAGTTGTAAGAAATGATATATACGATAAGACATAATAGAGGCAACCAGGAAATATTGGAAACGTCTTTTCCAGTATCTTTCATATAAAAATACAATCCTAAAGGTACTTCAGCAATAAACATGCCGACAGCTGATATTAGAAGCAAAAGCTTTCTCCCTAGCCCATCTACTGCCATAGGTGTGATAAAAGCAGCGGCAAATTGTATGGCCCCAATGGTTATCGCACATATTTCAGGAGATAAATCACTTCCAGTTGCACTAAATATGGTTTGGGCATTGAATAGAACAACACTAATTCCAGAAAAATTCTGAAATGTTATTAATCCTATCATTATAACCAAAGCTTTAACGGATGCTTTTGATGTTAAAACCTCACGATATGAACCGGTGCTATCGTTACCTTGTTTTATTGTATTTTTTATAATCTCAATTTCATTTATAACGTTGCTTTCGGAAGTGGACCTGAACTTTATTAACGATTGGATTGCGCTAGAAGGATCATCGCATGCGATTAAATAGTATGGACTTTCCGGTACAAAAATTAAAAATAGAACCAAAAACAAAGCGGGCCAAACAGCACACGATACGTTAAACCAAATAATCGACAGGTAGGGCCCCACAGCGTAAGCATACAATGTTCCAGCCATGAGGAAAACATTCAGAGAAGATGACACCATTCCACGTATGGAATCTTCAGATATTTCGCTTAAAAAGTTGGGCAAAACGCTCAGCATTGTCAGAAATCCGAATCCTCCAATAAATCTGGCAATGTAGTATAGAATTATTGTTTTCGCAAAACAGATGATCAAGTATGAAGCTAGAAGTGGTGCTCCGGAACAAATGAGTAGCGTTTTTTTACGTCCAAACTTGTTTATCAAGAAACCAGCGAAGATCGGGCCAAAGAGTCCGCCCAATCCTATCATTCAAGCAATCCAGGAAGCTTCGTCACTTGTTATAACGACACCAAGTGGGTTTTCATCTATTGTCTTTTGACTTGTTAGTTTGTTGTTTACCGGTGAGCTCCATCCAAACAGTATTCCCGATGAAAAAGCAACCAGGTTTCCTAAAAATTTAAACTTGGAATAAATATTGCTTGGCGCACAGTTATTGGATACTGGATACAGCAAGTTCTTATAACTTACTTACCGATACACACAGGAATATACAAGGACAACCTCCTTCCTTTTCGATTGTAAATCATTTCTTAAACTAAAAGAAAAAGAAGATTATAACGGTATCGAAGTAACAGTAAGAGATTGCAACATTGCAAGGTTGCCTTGCCATAATTTAGAGAAGAATTATGGATTTGCTTGTTTCAGTTCAGTTGAGATACCTAGGTGATTGTATTTATTGGAATGGAAATTTTGTGTGATGTCATCGAACACCTGACGTATATAAAAACCGCAATTGGTTATGCGAAATTCAACTTTTGTGATTGGTTGGGTTAGGATGACGTAAAACCATAGTTTTCTGGCAATCACTGTATATAAAACTAGAGAATATTCAGTCACCTCAGTTATGCTTCTCCGGATGATTAATTATTTATTGATGTTAAATTTGTGTGAAAAATATTAGTTAAAATTATACAAGTTCATTCATTGACCTACATTTCGTTATTAGATTTTTGTTATTCACGTTGCAAAGTGAATTACAAAATACGAATGAATCTTACATTAATAAATATTTTGTTAATATTGTTGAAATATAAGAAATATTTACAAAAAAATATAATTCTGTATTCGAATTACATAACATGGTTGAAATTAACAAAATTATGATTTTGTTGATTTTAAACAAAGTGTTCGTAAAATTTATAGATGTGTTAGTAAATAAATTTTACTAATTTATTGTTTATTTCTAAGTACCAGTGATGACATACGTTTTTTTCGATGACATTTATATTCTTTTGTGCGTTTTCGAAATTAATTTTTATAAGTCAAAATGACCTAAGGGTAATATTAATTACTCTCACTGGTTGATGTGACTTTAGTATAAATTACAATGATTAGTTTTGCTTGAAATCTTTAATTGTTTACGTATTCAAATTTCGAACTTTACTTAAGCAGAATATTATTTCAAGTAATTAAATTAAAATTTAATATACAGGGATAAAATTACCCTGAAAAGGGTATCAATTTGAAGAGATTTTTATTCCGCTTTTATTTATTATTTATCGTATGGCATATTATACAAAAAAGAAGAAAAGAGAAGTAACTACATGTCAATGCATAATCAGGTATTAATATTCAAACTTGGATCGAAAATTTGAATATTCCGCTTCTAAAAATATTTAACACTTGATATTTTGTTCTTTAATTTCTGTTAAAAAGTCACTAATAAAATACAAAATAGCGTACTTAAAAATTTTTTATTTGTTTGTTTGAATTTTATTACAATTATTTTTGCTCGAAACCCAATAATTTCCAACAAGTTTCTTTTAAATATTACAATAAATTTGATTAACAATGAACCCAAGTTATTCTTAACTTGTTTGGAATGATTGGATTTCAAGCAAAAACAATTGCAATAAAATTCAAACAATGCAACTAACATTTCTTTAAATGCGCTATTTTACATTTTATTAGTGAGTTTTTAACAGTAATTAATAATCAAAATATCAAGGGTTAGGTATCTTTAGAAGCGGAATAAAAATCTCTTCAAATTGATATCCTTTTCATTCTTATCCGTTCTGATGGGAAGCAGGAATTAAATAAAATCAATTTCCCATGTTAATTTCCTATCCTATTTCCATTTGTTAATATATTATTTATATTAACAAATAAAATAAATAATATTATTTTCACTTCAAATTATTTTTTAGTAATTTTTGCAAAATTAAAATAAAAAATTTGTAATGGTGGTACCTGTTCCAGAGGAATCCTTATCAAATTTTAGGGTAAACTTAACTCGAATTTAAAATATACAACGCACTTATAGGTTCACTTATTTTAAGTTATTCACTAAAAATATTTACAGCGAAACTCATAAAATTTTTATATTCTCTACGCTCTACGGGCCCCCACTGTCGTAGGCGTTTAATATAGAATATTATTATGTATATTGCATCATAAATTGCAACCTCGTAAACTGTAAATAAGAAACAAAAATTCAAAATATCGAACGACAACTATCGATAATTATCGATATATCGATAAATTAATTAATCTATAACAAAGAATTTGAATAAAACAAACATAGAAATAAATTCTCTCATTTGAAGAAGTAGAAAGTACCAATACTTTAGCGAAATCGTTTTTCAACTTACTTCTGAGCGGACGTGATTTTCCATCAGTTTGCCCTACTCCTGACACCATAACATTATCAAAATTGCACCGAAACGTGTTTTCAAAAATGTTTTGCTAGTATAATAAACAAATAATATTTGTTGTTTATGATTTTATTTAACTGTTAAATGATTACACTTTTATAATATTAATACGGCTGACTGTAAACTGCCCCGATCCATGAAACAGGTACAATTTTTAGGATGTAAACTGCCCTCCGACAAAAAACAACAACACACTAATTCCGCATTTAAACTGTCCCAATTTTGAAATGATATTAGGGCAGTTTACACTAGACATGAATGCGGGACGGAAAAATCCCGCGCTGTCCCGCACGGGACAGAATGACAATTCAGTCTCACGTTTGATTTATACATTTATTTTATACATTATTTTGGGTGCCAGAACGTTTGGACGCCGACTGAATTGAAAATTCCGTCCCGCGCGGGATTTTTCCGTCCCGCATTCATCTCTAGTTTACACTCCACTTACATAAGAAGGAGAATGGGATTTATTAAGTATATATTAAGAAAAAGTGTTGTTTTGAAACAACAACCTACCGAGGATTCCTATGTTTAGGGTATCCCTGTAACATAAAATTAGGTAATAAGTCCCTAACTAAATAAATTCCATTGTCTTTCGTATGTAAGTGGGATGTAAAACTGTAAACTGCCCTAATAGCATTCCAAAATTGGGGCAGTTTACATGCGGGATTAGTGTTGACTTTTTTGTCGGAAGGCTGTTTTATCCTAAATTTTTTACCTGTTTCATGGATTGGGGCAGTTTACAATCACCCGTTTACATAAGGGGGGAGTCTGGTCCAGCCGAGGTTTTTTTTCAAAGATAAAATTTATTTTCGTTCACACAAATTTTGTTGCATATGTAAAGGTAATTTAGAATCACCATAAAATTTATTATCCTGTGGTCACAAATTTGCTTACGCAATATTTTAAATTCGGTACTTTTTATGTTATCAAATCTGGTGGTATTATAATTTCAGTGTCTAATGGATGTGTCATAACTAGATAAAATTTACTTAATTTTTCAAATTCAAATTATAATATGAACGAATCTAACATTTTAAATAAACGAACTCGAAAGTTATGAATGAGTTATGACATCAACAGTTTAATATATCAAACTGTGGATGAATTACACAGTATACACATGTTGGGAAAATTTTCAAAATTTGCATTTTGATTATGAACAATAAAAAAAAATTATTTTAATATTATATTTAAATAAATATTAATTATTATTAATTAAATATAATAATATATTTTAAATAAATAACTAGCTTTTATTAAAACAGGAATTTACTAAAAAGTAAAAAACAATTAAATGTAAAAAATGTAGGTAGTACTAAAAAGTAAAAGAAAATTCAATTTAAAAAAAATACAATTAAAAAATAACCCTATTCAAGTGGCATCCTCAGAATTGGAAAAGAAACTTTCGTAATTCGCTGTTATTTTAATTATTCAAAAAAATTGCACAAACGTATTTAATTTTTTAAAAGGAAAGTTGGACGCAGGCCGTGTTGCTTTTAATTTTTTGTCGGGTCTCAAAAGTCTCCGTCCAATAGGAGCGAACTAACGTCGCGCGCATTCGTTTTAAATTTAACGTTTAAATATGTAGAAAATTAACCTAGAAATAACTTATAATATAATAAATAATAATTAATTATTAACGTTGTCTGTCATCATTAAATTAGCATTAGCCAGGGGCCAGGATTTCATTTGGGGGGGGGGGGCACTTGTAAATAGTACTTTTCACCACAAGGGCGTAAAACGCCATTTTACACCCGAGGGGGGGGGCAAAGCCGAGACGCAGCGGAGCGCAGCGGAGTCGAGGCGTCCGAACGCTCCCCGAGTGTGTAATAGGGCTTTTCGTTGTTACGGAACTACGCCAGTTTGATTGCCGTTTTAAATTTAAATTTTGATTGGTGTATATTTAAATTTAAAAATTTAAAATTGGTATTACTTGCGTACCAATCAATCAAATTAGAACATGAAAATCTCCCCCCCCCCGTTCCAACCGTAGTTTTCGAATTATGCGATGTTCACATAAGTAAATAAAATTATATATGAATGAAAATGTAGGGAACGAAATTTACAAAAAAAAAATTCCTCTTCAATTTTCTATTTCGTTGCACCGTTTCCGAGATACAGGTGACAATATTTTGTGTATTTTCCCGAGTCTTGTTTAAGTCGCTCTCAGTCAAAAACGGGGCGACAAATTGAAAAAATGTATAGGTATAAAATTGAAGATAATGAAATTTTCTACAAAAAATGTTTAAAAAGTTTTGTTGTAAAATCGATTTTTATAAGTCAAAAAACGGCTTCAAAATGTGTAATTTACATTGCTAACATAGGAGTGTCCGAGGACTTTTGCGAGCCACTGTATATACTTCAGAGGCTCTATAAGTTGATATTTATACTTGATAAGTTGAGAGTTAACTTACAAATAATTAAAAAATTTATGGTTGGAAAATATTTTAAAAATAATTCTTATTTTTTACTTTTACATACAAAATTTGCCGCCCCTAAAAATTCGCCGCTCTAGGCAGCTGCCTACTCTGCCTATTTAGAAATATAGCCCTGCTGTATTGAAGCCTCCACCATATTTCTATGGGGGGTTGTTAGCCATAACTCGCCACGGTGGCCAACCGGGTTGGTGAGTGTAGTCCACAGTTCGATTTTGGACTTTTTAGATCACAGCACATATCCGACACAATTAGGATTAGAACCGCGGTTTCCCGCTCTGTAGTCTATCCGTGTTTGATTTACGCCAGATGGTTGGTTATTGTAATTTATATTGTTCTATTCCCAAACTGAGACTTTCAAGTCCCCAACTTAAAAACAAGGGACACGAAGGCTGTGCTTGGGGACAACGAGACACCCAGTCTCAAAACGGGACTGTACCGCTTAATCCAGGACCTATGCGTTATGCAGGGTTGCCACAGATACACTTTTTTCACTTTTATTCACTTTTTTGAAAATCATACACGTTTCTTCACCATTTTAAAAAAATTCACTATTTTTACTTTTTCTACGATTTCACTTACTAAAATTTAATTTTTTGATAATTTAAAAAAATTCAATGAATAGAATTTTAAAAATTGTCGACGCATGTTGCTCGGAGCAAATACATTTTCCTCTCCTACAGGAGAGGGAATCGACAAACTAATAGGGTTAAAGGGGCAGCGCCTAAAAAAAACTCAAAAGATGGCGCTGCTGATTCTCAATTAATTATTTTTACTCGGAACCTCCAGGCTTTAATATTTATAATATTTAAAATATAGCAAATTTGTTGAGATAATACTATTCTATAAACAATATTCTTGGTATTGAGCTTTTTTGGGTTCATAATTTTAATTTATAAAAAAAATTTCGAAATTACAGTTTGATAATTTTTTTCAATGTGGGTTAATTTAAAACATTCAATACCAAACCGACATGAAAAGAAACAAATACACTTAGTACCAAGTAGAAATTGTCAATAATAATTTTTAGAAGTTAAGAGCGCGCTGCAAATTTTGATGCAAAAACATGTTTCGACAGATGGCGTGCCCTAAAATATTAATCTTTTATAGTTATCTTTTCACCGAAACAAAATTCTAATAATTTATAAAAGTCATATGAATAAACGATAACTAAGCTAGGCAATAAGGAAGTTTGAGCTTCCAATGTTGAATATTTACAAGTATATTCCAAAAAGATATGCACATGTGAAAATATTGAATATATTTAAAAATATTTATCTTTGAAAGCTCAAAAAAACTCAATACCAAGAATATTGTTTATAGAATAGTATTATCTCAACAAATTTGCTATATTTTAAGAGCGTGCTGCAAATTTTGATGCAAAAACATGTTTCAACAGATGGCGTACCCTAAAATATTAATCTTTTATAGTTATCTTTTCACCAAAACAGAATTCTAATAATTTATAAAAGTCATATGAATAAACGATAACTAAGCTAGGCAATAAGGGAGTTTGAGCTTCCAATGTTGAATATTTACAAGTATATTCCAAAAAGATATGCACATGTAAAAATATTGAATATATTTAAAAATATTTATCTTTGAAAGCTCAAACTTCCTTATTGCCTAGCTTACTTATCGTTTATTCATATGACTTTTATAAATTATTAGAATTCTATTTTGGTGAAAAGATAACTATAAAAGATTAATATTTTAGGGCACGCCATCTGTCGAAACATGTTTTTGCATCAAAATTTGCAGCGCGCTCTTAAGGCGAAGCATCACCACGTGACTAAATATTGGTGTAAAACGTTCTTTAAAAAGATTTGTTAAACATGTTTTTCAAGAAATATTTAGATATTTTTGGAATTTTAAAAATTCAGCTTCGTAGCTCAATAGAATGATCGTTTCTGTAAACTAAAGTATTACAATAATTGTCTTTATTACTACATTTGAAAAGAAATTTGACATTCCTTTTTTTGAAAATTCTGAATATTAGAATTCGAGATTTCTTTAATATCGTATTACTAAATAGAATTACCAAAAGTTGACAGTATCAAGAAACAATTATTCTATTGAGCTACGAAGCTGAATTTATAAAATTCCAAAAATATATAAACATTTCTTGAAAAACATGTTTAACGAATCTTTTTAAAGAAGGTTTTACACCAACGTGGTGATGCTTCGCCTTAAATATTAAAGCCTGGAGGTTCCGAGTAAAAATAATTAATTGAGAATCAGCAGCGCCATCTTTTGAGTTTTTTTTTTTAGGCGCTGCCCCTTTAAAAAAGTCATTCAGAAAAAATTTTAGGAAAAAAAAATAAGAGGGGGGTAAAGCGGTGTTCACATCGAGGTTCTTGTCTTGCCTTGCTTAGGTAGAAGCTAGCAAGTACCAATGGGATTGTGGTATTTTTTAAACATAGAAAGGGATAGAAGAAAATACTGCAATCTGATCAGTTCTTGTTAAATTCTACCTAAGCAAGTCAAGACAAAACCTTCGATGTGAACAATCCTTTAGATCAGCGGTTCTCAAAGTGGGCGATTTCTAGTCCTAGGGGGTAGGGGGGCGATAGTGCATTGGGAATGAAAAAATTTGGGGGCGTTCAGGTAGTCTGGAGTAGGGCTGGGAATTTATTTCGATTAATCGATTATTTAATCGATTAATCGATTAATCGATGATCGATTAATATTTTTGAAATAATCGATTAATCGAAAAATCGATTAATCGATTGTTCGATTGTTCGATTAATCGATTGTTCGATTAATCGATTGTTTTCGATTAATCGATTGTTCGATTATTCGATTGTTTTCGATTAATCGATTAATCGATTGTTCGATTATTCGATTGTTTTCGATTAATCGATTAATCGATTGTTCGATTATTCGATTGTTTTCGATTAATTGATTAATCGATTGTTCGATTATTCGATTGTTTTCGATTAATCGATTAATCGATTGTTCGATTATTCGATTGTTTTCGATTAATCGATTAATCGATTGTTCGATTGTTTTCGATTAATCGATTGTTTGATTAATCGATTAATCGATTTTCCGATTAATCGATTAATCGATTGATCGATATAATCGATTGTTTTTACACAATCGATTTTCGATTGTTAAATTTAACAATCGCCCAGCCCTAGTCTGGAGGCCCGATGGCTCTGTAGAATAAAATATTAATATTTACTTAAAATTCAATTTCTTTCCAAAATAATATAAAATTGTGTTTAAAATTTGGATTTAAAAATTCAAAATCCTAAAGGCCGTGTAGAGTTTCTAGAAATAAATAATTATTATTTTATAATCAATAACTATTTTTTAGCTTTTAGTTCTTTTTTGTCAAGAAACAACTGGGGGGGGGGGGGGCGCGTTGTAAAAATGTATGCTCTGGAAAGTGGGCGGTGGTCCAAAAAAGTTTGAGAATTTATGCTTTAGATACAAGGAATCTCGTTAATTCATTCGTGCGCGTCAGTACTTTGTACTTTTACTCTTTTTTCTAAACAAATTATGTTTTTTTTTTGTAGTCTTGAATATTTATGTAGTAGTAAATGTAAGTCATTTAAAAAAGGTGAAAATTGAAAAGTGTAAAAAGGCAACAAAGAAGAACTGAGATGAGATCAATTTTCAGTTGTCTCTAAATATTAAAATGAATGATGATAATTGATTAGAAAGAATCCATTCTAATGGTGATCAAATTAGTAGGTGGGCAACTCAAATGATAATAAACTTTTTTAGTTGTACGAAAGCAAAACTTTCTGATATTCTTTTTATTCTTTCTTTCTCCCCGAAGACGGTCCTCACTTGCAACGATTCGACAGTGACAGTCACTTACCAACTTAAATTTGATTTAGGTTGGTAATGTTCTAACGGGCATTTATTTCAAATACCAAATATCGCAAAAGAGCGCAAATACCAAACGAAATCTAACCTCAAAGACGATATACGGTCAGTAATATTGTAAGTACATACTTTTTGTTTGTATTATCTGTTTTAATTGTTATTTAAGTAGAGAACTGAAATTTGGTACACAGTTTGGGTGCTTCCACTTGCGGTGAATTTTTATATGCTAATTTTGTTGTTCAAAAATTAAAATATTTTATTTAATTGTTAAATAATATAATAACCGAAATAGGAGATACTTTCCAATTTTATTGATGCAAATGGGTTTATTATTACCATAAAATATTTAAAGACTGTGTACTAATATATTATTAATTATTGTATTTATTATTTCCAGCTACTATAGCGAGCATTTTGATATCTCGATCAAACACGTCAAAAAAGGAATCTACAGGATAATATTACAAAGGACTGTATTATGAAGAAGAATTATCTCTCTGCTTTAATTGAACTCGAAAGAGCCATAGCGGAGGGTAATATTGATAGCTTCAAAAAAGCAAGCGATTTCGTTGATTCCTCAAATAATATCGAAGATCAAACAATTTTGAAGGCTAGTTATGACGATGCCAAAAATCCCATTGGAAGTACCAATTTAGTTATCCTGGCTAGTAAGCATAACCAAGTAAAAATTCTCGAGTCTTTATTTGGCCGTGATGGTAGAATTTTAAATAATTTATCCGATGCTATCAAAAGAACTATTTTACCAACCGATGAAGATGAAGCACACCATAATGCGTTTTATTATGCTATACGTTCGGGTAACCTTGAACTTCTGGATACGCTGATCAACAAATGGCCCAATAAGTATTTCGATGGTCATTTAGAAGAATTGGATGAAATTCTTTCAAGAGCTTACGAAGAACTGAAGTTGAAGAATGTAACTTTGTCGGATGAAATAGAAATTGCTGTTGAAAATAAGTTAATCAACCTCCGTTTCTTCTCTAATACTTCCGAAGAGGTTCCAAGTTGTAGGGGTGGTTTTAATACTACCAGAGAACGAATCGAATTAATACTCCAAAATATTAAGTTGCTGAAGGAAGATTACTCAAACATGGATGAAGTGGACGAAAAGTTTTTGTTTGTAGCGAAGTTTATTGCACAAAATATTCATATATTGAAGCGGCAGTTCAAATCAACCTACGATAGATTGCCCTGGGAAGAGATTGAATTTTGTTTAGTCACTTTTATTTCTTCGTACACAAAACGGCAAGAAATTAATTTATTTTATCGTGCTACATTGGATAAGGGCAAAATACTATACCACTTGGAAAACTTTGCAGACAGACTTGAAGACGAACAGGATATTTTTACAGGTAAGAATATTACTTATATTAGTACAATTTTTTTTCTATTCTAACAGCTTTCAACAATTTGCTGTTGCTTTGTTTAGATGGTGTAATTTATATTTTTTATACATTAAGATTTTCATATTGCAAGCTATTTGCAATTTTTTGGATAAAAAAGAATCACAACATATCCCCCTTACCCCCCTTTGATCTTACTTTGTAGGCCAGTCATTGGGGACTTACAAAGTGAAAAGTTAGACAAAAATTTCAAAAGTTTTTATATTTTGGGACAAGATTGTAACAGGTCAAAAAATTATTAATCTGATTTTTGCACCCTTTATTGTTCCCCGGAACATTGTTAAAAGAAGAGAGTAAATTTGCAATAATTCGATGAAAAAAATTCCGAATGCAAATCTTGGAGAACAGTTTAATAATTATTAGACATCTTCTATCAAGTTTGCACCCTGCTACGATGACCGGAACATAGCAAATAGTTGTGATTATTCATTTGCATACAGGGTTGTATTAAGGTGCATGTCCCCAGCCCCCCCATTTCGATTTTTGACTCCAAAATAGTCTCAATCGTTTGTGTTTCGTTTGTGCCTGTTTGTGCAAAAATTTTTTTCGTTTGTACCCAAATAGTTTTCGAGATATTTCAAAAATAAGCCGGGGGGGGGCTGGAGACATGCTAATCCCCCCCCATTTCGTATTTTGACTCCAAAATAGTCTCAATCGTTTGTGCCTGTTTGTGCAAACATTTTTTTTTTGTACCCAAATAGTTTTCGAGATAATTCAATTTTAAGTTGGGGTGGGCTGGGGACATGCTTTTTTAAAATTCGAATTTCGGATTCATAATAGTCTCAATCGATAGCACTTCGTTTGTGCTTGTTTGTGCAAACATTTTTTTCGTTTGTACCCAAATAGTTTTTGAAATATTCAAGATTTTCGGTAACACGTTGTAACATAACGGACATGGACGCGCTGAATGCTTTAACGAGATTCTGCGAAAAACTTGCAGCATGAAGACCAAAATAGTCTCAATCGATAGCACTTCGTTTGTGCCTGTTTGTGCAAATTTTATTTTCGTTTGTACCCAAATAGTTTTTGCAATATTCGAGATTTTCGGTAACATAGGTGCATGTCCCCATCCCCCCCCCCCATTTCGATTTTTGACTCCAAAATAGTCTCAATCGTTTGTGCCTGTTTGTGCAAACATTTTTTTCGTTTGTACCCAAACAGTTTTTGAGAATTTTAAGGAAAACAAAAAGGACATGGTCGCACGTACATGAATGGATTAACGAGATTCTGTGAAAAACTTACAGCATGAAGACCAAAATAGTGTCAATCGATAGCACTTCGTTTGTGCCTGTTTGTGCAAGTTTTATTTTCGTTTGTACCCAAATAGTTTTTGCAATATTCGAGATTTTCGGTAACATCGCACGTGCTAACATAAACAATTATTTTAGAATTTCGGATTCAAAATAGTCTCAATCGATAGCACTTCGTTTGTGCCTGTTTGTGCAAACGTTTTTTTTAGTGATGGGACTATCGAATAAAAACTATCGAATTATTCGATAGTTAGTCTTTATATCAACTATCGACAGTTGGATACTTTTTAGTTACTAAAAACTATCGAATGAATTTTTAGTTACTAATAAAACTATTCGAATAACTTTTTAGTTACTAAAAACTATCGAATGGATTTTTAGTTACTAATATGGGTCGATGTAAACTGCCCCAATTCATGAAACAGGTAAAATTTTTAAACTGTAAACTGCCCTCCGAAAAAAAATGGCAACACTAATCCCGAATGTAAACTGCCCCAAAGTTGGTATGGTATTAGGGCAGTTTACACCCCGCTTACACGAAGGATAATGGGATTTATTTAGTATAGGGACTTATACTAAATTTTATGTTATTACGATATTTTTGCTTGGAGGGCAGTTTACAGTTTATGGTCAAATTTGGAGGGCAGTTTACATAATCCCATATTTAACTAGTTTTTCGATAGTTTTCATTCGATAGTTTTTATTTGATAGTTTTATTC
Organism: Rhagonycha lutea; assembly: GCA_958510855.1. Taxonomy (NCBI): domain Eukaryota; kingdom Metazoa; phylum Arthropoda; class Insecta; order Coleoptera; family Cantharidae; genus Rhagonycha; species Rhagonycha lutea. Next base: position 36,101,840 of record OY294041.1, read on the forward strand.
GATAGTTTTTATTCGGTAACTAAATTTTAGTAACTAAATTTTTAGTTAATAACTATCGATAGTAAAAAATAATTAGTAACTATCGATAGTCAAAAAAGTTTGATAGTTCCCATCACTAGTTTTTACTTTACCATACATAGTATGAGTATACGTAGTATACCATACATAATGGTAAAGTATTGTAATCGAAAAAAAAAAAAAATTTCAGATTTCGACGGATTTCTGGTCCTTAAGGTCCAACGAGTTGTTTGAGACCAAACATCAAGAAATGTCTGTGTGTGTGTGTGGGTGTGTGTGTATGTCACGTAAATTTTGTGTGCGCTCTAGCGCTCAAATTAACAGGAATTTCTCAACCAAATTTCATATTTAGTACTTTTATATTGAGACTTAGAGCTGATTAGATTTTGGGTTAAATTGGTTCACGGAAACCTGATGGTGTTGGTGACGCGAGGGAATGGATTAACGAGATTCCACTGTTTTTAAATAATTATGTGCTTATAACTTATACGACATATGAGAATTATAATACCATATCGTTAATGTATGGTAAAGTCATGGGATGGCCACATCAGAATCCCAGTGAGGCCGTAGGCCGAACAACCACATCCGACATTTTTTTCGTTTGTACCCAAATCGTTTTTGAAATATTCGAGATTTTCGGTAACGTCGCACGTGCTAACATAAACAGTTATTTTAGAATTTCGCATTCAAATAAGTCTCAATCGATTGTACTTAGTTGATGCCTGTTTGTGCAAACATTTTTTTCGTTTTTGAGAATTTAAACGAAAACATAAAAACATTGACGCTCATGAATGGATTAACGAGATTCTGCAAAAAACTTACATCATGAAGACCAAAATTGTCTCAATCGTTTGTGCCTGTTTGTACAAGTTTTATTTTCGTTTGTACCCAAATAGTTTTCCAAATAATTCAATTTTAAGTTGAGGGGGGGGGCTGCAGACATGCTTTTTAGATATTCGAATTTTTTTTGAACATATTTTTTTTAACAGACTAAGGATTTTGCTAATTGCTTTCATAAGAAAATTATTAAGATTCGTTTATTAGAAAAATGGATAATAATAAAAAGATTACTCGATTTTAACAATATTTATTAATAAAATGAATACAAAAATTATATGTGTTATGTACATTTGAAATTTGAACTAAAATTATTTCTTACATTTTTTTAATTTTGATTTGTTGCTAAAAATTTTGTTAATGGACATTTAGTTACAGTTGCACTATTCGAGTAAAACACAATTCAACACATTTAAAAATATGTTTTTGATAAGTGACAAAATAGTTAATGAATTTTGAATCCAAAATAGGCTAAATTGTTTGTGCCTGTTTGTGTAAAAATATCTAAATAGTATTCGAGATAATCATAAAAAAAGTACAACCATACCGGCGACCGACGTCAGTCCCGTAGCCAGTGCCCCCCTCCCCCGAAATGTTGAAAAGACAAAGAAAATGGAAGGGAAACAACCGAAAATTTTACATTTTACAAAAGGTTTTTTACAAGTGCCCCCCCCCCCCCCGAAATGAAATCCTGGCTACGGGTCTGACCGACGTGCAAGATTTTGATACCAAAATTTACAACAAAATTAAAAAATTTAAATTAATTTATTTATAAAATTTATTTATTTATTTTTAATGAAATGTTTCCAAAATTTGAATTTAAAAAAAAAAACAGAATTTTAAAAAACGTATATAGTTGATCTTAAATTAATATAAAACAAATTATAGTTGAGAAAAGATCTCTATCTCTATCTCTTCTCTATATATATAAAAGAGACATGTTTGTATATAAGCGATAAACTCGGAAACTACTGGATGAAATTTAACCAAAATTTTTGTGTGTGTTCTATGGGCCGTGAGGAGTGTTTCTGTAACATCAGAAGTAATATTTACATTAATTAAAAAAAAAATAATTTTATTTTTAAAACTTTTAATCCTTTAATCTTTTAATTTAAGTTGGCCAATAAGCTGGATCATTACGTAATACCAATCGCATTGGTTCACAATTCACATCGAGATATTGCCATTGGTAATATCAAATACTATAGACTACTAATACTTACAACTTCAGGGGTAAACAATAGATTTTTTGGAGTACGGCTCCCTCACGCCATCTGGTGTGTTGTCGGTGGTAGGCTCTGGCGCTGGGGCACACGGGATTTAAACAGGTACTAACAACTCTTTCATAACACAATGGTTTTAACACCACCGTGCCGCTAGAGGCGCACTTGTGCAATATTCCTCAAATTTGACGAAGTTGTACGTATTAGTAGTCTATAGGCGTTTCAAATTAAGATTGTAGCTCCTCTAGCGGTCACGTTGGTACTCGAAGTTTTGAGACTACTTCTACATAAATAAATGACATTACCATGTTATTAAAACAAAAACGTAATTTTGAAGGTGTTTATCGTGGTATCTGTTAATTATTTATTTACATATTTAAAATATATTAGGGTAAGTTTGTTTATAATACAAGTTTGTCTTTAAAATAACTGGTTAAATTAAATAACAAGGTCAAGATGTTGGAGTTATGTTATTCCATTAGTAGTTGATTATTTATTTATAAAATATAATTTTAGAAACAATGTCTGGTCTTCGTTTTACCGTGGTTGAATATACCAAATACTTCGACGGTAATCGCAATTCCAGGTGCATTTACGAAGGTGAAGAGGTTCTTCGTGTTGGACATGTTTTGTGTGGTTAAGTGCTGGACTACCAGTTCATATTAATTTGATTGCTATGTGCATATAAACTACAGAAATTATCTCAGATCCACACCAAATAGAAGGTGTGATAAAACTAATAAGAACCAGGCTCGTATTTCCAGCATTACTCGTACATGTAAAGCCACGCAAGGATGTCGTTGTAAACAGATTTCTGCTGTGGTGCCCATCAAGGTATGTTGAATTTTATTTTAACATTCTTATCTTATTAGGTATTTTGTTTAAGAGATGACCTACATAAAATGTGATAGTCGCAGTAAAAACACAGTACGAAAGAAAAGTATAAGGCAGTCCCAGTATTAGACATGCCATGCTTTGCCAACTATAAACTCACTTTGTATATCAAGTGGATGCAGAAAACCTGAAGAAATTATATATCAATGAATTACCAACTGAAGCTTTTGCAAAGCACACGTATGTATTTAGTCGTTATAAAGTGTTTAAAAGTAATAAGTTAGTTTGTTTCAGTGTTTCAATTGACGCAAAATGAGCTACAAACAACTTCAAGTATGCTGTGCTCCGTACAGTCTCACACGTGCACAATCTGTATTACCGTATTAATGAAATGGATCTCAGGCGAAGAAGTGGCATTTTTTGAAATCATGATTAACACCTTATAATCAATCACCTTGTGTTTTAAATTAAAAGGAGGAAAACTTTCAAAAGTACTGCACTGATATTTTTTCCAAATAATTAACTAAATCTAAATTTGTTTAAATTAAATCACTTTATTTTCTGTTACAAAAAATCATAATGAAATGATTATTAAAACTTATCAGACAAAATTGCTACCGATAAATTTGTAATGCCACTTATAATAACTAGTGAATACTGTAAAGGACTTGAATAAATTTTATAAACATAATGTTTTGAAACTGATTTCCCAATTTTTAGTTTAAGAACCCACGCTGCTTAACGATCAACCTGTTCACGAATATTCAATTTGTTAGTAAGGCATACTTTACTTTCTCCCTTTTTGGGAAATGAATGAAAATTAAGATTAGTATTTCTCTTAACCATAGAACTGCATCCAAAAACGGAACAATACTCTCCACTACTCATTATTACCAAATTTCGTTCTAAACTCTCAAAAATTTAAAAAAATGAGTTATTTAGTATTGCTTATTTACTGAATAATATAATTTTTTTAATTTTTGTTCATTACTAACTCAAAATCTCACATTTATACCTGCATATAAAGTACAAGTTCAAATGTAAACAAACATTCCAACACGATCCCCAGAGTACAAAAACTTGCCACCAGATAGCGTATCGCTTATCTTGAAACGCCTATATTATGTGAACATTGCAAAGCAAATAAATACAAAAACGAAGCACCAGGATTATGTTGCCTTCATGGTAAGGTTAAATTGCCAGAACTTAATCAGCGACCGGAACCATTATTATTAATGTTATAACATGAATCATTATCTGGAACGACGGACGCCACACTCAAAACATTTTCTTGCAAATATTCGAAAGTACAACATTTGCTTCTAAATGACTTCTTTCGGTGCAGACAACATAATAACTAATCATTTCATGCCAACATTCAAAGTGCAAGGTCAAATAAATATATCACAGTGCAGGTTAATTATTGCCTATTCCAGCAGAACAACACAAATTTCAACAGATATAAGTAGTAAGAGATTGATGGTACCCCCACCACTTTTTACAACCCCATCCACTTATACCTCCCACCGGTGAATACCGGTTTACCGGTAGCGATATATCAACACAGCAGTTCACAGGTTACAGGTACAGGTCTGTCTGTATTTTTTCTTCTTTTTGAAGTGTGGTGGGAGGTATAAGTGGAAGGGGGTGTAAAAAGTGGTTGGGGGTACATCAATCTCATTAGTACTGATATATTTTCTTGGAAATTCCAACGATGAAGTCGATGCCCGATGTGCAATTACTTCAAGAACACGCCGAGACATTGTTCAGTCATTATATAAGACTGCAATAGACCAAATGTCATCAGATAATCACACAATTGTAATTAGAGCTGATAAAACACCAGTGGGCGAGCATGCATGGCGCGGCGCCGGCGTTGCAATGCACCAACTATTAACAAAGTCGCAATTGTTATTGTTGGTGATCAGTTCGAATTAAGACATATTATTTTGCATCGCCGAAACGAACAATTAAAACGTGTTTGCGAAACACATCGTTCTTATGATGCACTTCAATATCCAATTATGTTTTGGCAAGGAGAGGACGGCTACCATTTTTAATTAAAAATGACAAATCCAACAACTGGTGCAGAAACAAACAAAAAAATTAGTTGTATGAATTATTATGCGTAGTACAGGTTAATGATTCGAGAGAATATGGAAAATCATATTTTAAAATGTTGCCGATTATATCATCAGTACGTAGTGGATATGTACGCAAAAATTGAAACCGAGCAATTATTGTTCATTCGACCCAACCAAAGACAATTACGATCTGAGGAATACATTCATTTGTACAAAATTTTCCACCGGTAGATTGCGCGATGAGTTTGACCAAATACTATAGAAAGGATAATACGTCCAACTCGGGCCTATAACAATAGAAATTTCGTAGCCCAAAAAAAGTGCGCCATCTGTTTGCTAGAGTAGTTACTACAGTTAACACTTGTGTACTTATTCTCGCCGTCCAGAGGTGTACTTAACGAGTTTTATCTTTAAACCAATGATATCATTGCTTTAAAGTTTAAACCGACGAAATAAAACTGCATAGGTTAATAAATTATTTAGAAATTTTTTTAAATTTATTTTTATTTTTTGAATTATAAATAAATAACACTTCCTACATATTCTTCTAAAAAAACATTAAACAAATTTTTAAAAGTATATTTAATTAAAAATAATATTTAAAATACAATTTTGATGATTCCGTATACTTTTAAAATTCTAAACCGACGAAATAAAACTGCATAGATTAATTATTGTGCGAAATTTTTTTTAATTTATTTTTATCTTTTGAATTTGAATTGATTTTTTATCAAATATTTATAAGAAACGTCAAAAGATTATCTACTTTGTGTCAACTGTCAAGCTGTCAAACCATATACTGTCAAACTGAATACTTTAAACTCTATTCGTTGTTGGCGCTGGTGTGCTGGGCTACGGATTTTCGGCTGAGTTGGACGTATTATCCTTTCTATAGTATTTGGTTTGACTTACAAATAATACGAAGTACTTCATTTTTAATGACTCGGGCGAAGCCGGGTATCCCGCTAGTCTAGAATAATCCAACAAGTAGATTTTAAATTTACTTCTTACAATCCATTAACACAAAAGCACCAAAAAACCAGGGCCGTCATTAGGATACGACGTATATTCAAAAAACTAGCAAAAAAGTTATAAAATCACAGGAACTCCTTAACGGATTACAATTGTTTCAACCTTAGCCACTTTTTTATACGTGACATTGGTATCGTCAGACCCGTATTGGTTAAATGAAAATACAATTTTACTCACCAATTTTCCAAAAATACTCCAATCCTTTAGATCCTGATGTTTAACTGCCTTGTTGATAATGAAATGTAAGAAGTTTACACGAGCTCTTTTAGAATTAGAGCGTGGACGTGCAAGTATTGCCAACTGCTCAGGCGGTTGATAATGAAATGTTTCCAAAATTTGAATTAAAAAAAAAAAAGTCAGGATCTAAAGGATTGGAGTATTTTTGGAAAATTGGGGAGTAAAATTGTATTTTCATTTAACCAATACGGGTCTGACGATACCAATGTCACGTATAAAAACGTGGCTAAGGTTGAAACAATTGTAATCCGTTAAGGAGTTCCTGTGATTTTATAATTTTTTTGCTAGTTTTTTGAATATACGTCGTATCCTAATGACGGCCCTGGTTTTTTGGTGCTTTTGTGTTAATGGATTGTAAGAAGTAAATTTAAAATCTACTTCTCAACTATAATTTGTTTTATTTATTTTTAATCGTGTAATCTTTTTATTATTATCCATTTTTCTAATAACCAAATTTTTAAAATTTTCTTATGAAAGCAATTTGCAAAATGCCCAGTCTGTTAAAAAAAATATGTTCGAAAAAAATTCGAATTACAAAAAAACAAGTCCCCCCCCAACTTAAAATTGAATTATCTCGAAAACTATTTGGGTACAAACGACAATAAAACTTGCACAAACAGGTACAAACAAAGTAAAAAGGATTGAAACTATTTTGAATCCGAAATTCGAATTTCAAAAAAAATTTCTCCAGCCCCCCCCCCAGCTTAAAATTCATATTTAAATAATAATAATTTAAATTTTTATGACCTGACGTTTCATAGTGTTCTGACTTTTTTTCTGACAAGATTTTTCCATAGAAATTAAGATTTTATAACTGGAATTATTTAGAAAAAATATAATTAATATTTTTGCATAACAATTATTAATTTCTTGTATAACGAAAATAATGTTTGCACAAACAGGCACAAACGAAGTGCTATCGATTGAGACTATTTTGAATCCGAAATTCTAAAATAATTGTTTATGTTAGCACGTGCGATGTTACCGAAAATCTCGAATATTGCAAAAACTATTTGGGTACAAACGAAAATAAAACTTGCACAAACAGGCACAAACGAAGTGCTATCGATTGACACTATTTTGGTCTTCATGCTGTAAGTTTTTCACAGAATCTCGTTAATCCATTCATGCACGTGCGTCCATGTCCTTTATGTTTTCCTTAAAATTCTCAAAAACTGTTTGGGTACAAACGAAAAAAATGTTTGCACAAACAGGCACAAACGATTGAGACTATTTTGGAGTCAAAAATCGAAATGGGGGGGGGGATGGGGACATGCACCTATGTTACCGAAAATCTCGAATATTGCAAAAACTATTTGGGTACAAACGAAAATAAAACTTGCACAAACAGGCACAAACTAAGTGCTATCGATTGAGACTATTTTGGTCTTCATGCTGCAAGTTTTTCGCAGAATCTCGTTAAAGCATTCAGCGCGTCCATGTCCGTTATGTTACAACGTGTTACCGAAAATCTTGAATATTTCAAAAACTATTTGGGTACAAACGAAAAAAATGTTTGCACAAACAAGCACAAACGAAGTGCTATCGATTGAGACTATTATGAATCCAAAATTCGAATTTTTAAAAAGCATGTCCCCAGCCCCCCCCCCCCCCAACTTAAAATTGAATTATCTCGAAAACTATTTGGGTACAAACGAAAAAAATGTTTGCACAAACAGGCACAAACGAAGCACAAACGATTGAGACTATTTTGGAGTCAAAATTCGAAATGGGGGGGGCTAGCATGTCTCCAGATATTTTTGAAATATCTCGAAAACTATTTGGGTACAAACGAAAAAATTTTTTGCACAAACGATTGAGACTATTTTGGAGTCAAAAATCGAAATGGGGGGGGGGGGGCTGGGGACATGCACCTGTTGTATTAAGGAATTATTTGCATGACTTGCAATTTTTTTCGACAGGATACACCAAAAAAAATTAATAAGCTACTGTTTGCAATGTTTCGGTCATTGTAGCAGGGTGCAAATTTTATTGAAGATGTGTTTTAATTATTAAAATGTTCTCCAAGGTTTGCATAAATTTCGGAATTTCTGTTTTTTTAATTTAACAATGTTCTGGGAGGCAAAAAAGGATGCAAATTCGGATTTATTATTTTTTTACCTCCTTCAATGTTGTCTCAAAATTTGAAAACTTGCAATTTTCATACCTTTTTTGCTACAGTGACTGGCCTATTTTGTGATAAATAATTCTGGGGAACTTATAACTGTTTTAAAATTTATTTTCACATGCTAATAATTTATTTCATTTAGGTGCGAATTATGGTAAACTCACCGAACTCCCGCAGTTAAAACGTGAGGACGTCGTTGCAGATATTATTCGCAGTTATCCTCCATTTGAAGAATTGTATCAAGATTTTCAACAAGTAAGGGATATTCATTCTATAGAAAAAATTAATGTTTATATAAAATTAGCGCTTTCGGCTGATCCTAAAGAGAGGGAAGGGCAGTTAATTATTATAAGAGTTTTACAAGTAATGGGTGAATATTTAAAAAACACTTTAGAGTCCCCTAACTTATCCAATACTACAAGTGAACTTCTTATACTATCTTTACCACAAAATGCAAGAGGTATCATTGTCGATTTACGTAATTCACTATCACATGCAGCTTCGCTCTCAAAGAGAATAGAAATTGAAGAAAATACAGATTTAAATTTTTTTACTAACGTTCAAAATGACACTAAAAAGGTTGGTGTTGTTATATCTAATATTCTTTACAAAATCAAAAGGAAGACAATCAGGACACTTTTGCAAAAAATTGCTAAGAGTGAACATCCAACTGAGATAAATAAGACTGTCAAACTGCTGAGCACTCTTCATTTGGATAAGGAAGCGAGTTCAGGAAACTTTAAAATGATGGAACATGAGAAGCTTGAAAAACTTATTGAAAAATTGGGCTCTATTATAACCGACAAGACGGATTTTGAAAAGGAGCTGTTTACAAATATTAAGCTTATCTTCGATGGCGAAGAAACTATATCACAAACTACCAGGACTAATTATATTTTGGGATTTACTCCATTACGAAATTTAAGTATTGCCTTGAGTGAAAGCAAGACAGATCACCGTAATATTATCAGAGCAATGAAAGGCCATGCTACGAAAACATTGGAGAGTTTTACTCCAAAAATGGAACATAGCCTTAAAGAAATTGCCAATCTTTCAAAAAAAATTTCGGACAGCGTTAAGTCAAGAATGCAAAAGGACACATTTGATGAAGTAAACAGATTACTATGCGAAATTTTTTTTATTACCGAAACTGGAATGAGTGACGTCAAATGGATTGACGAATTAAGAGAAATTTTGAACGAAAATACTCCTAAATACAAGCTAAAGAAGACTTACAAAGTCACGGAAGAAGATTATAATAATCAGCTTACCCTAAAGATTTCTGAACTTAAAAATATTTTGACCAAGAACTCGTTAAGCGATCCATTGGGTAGCCCAAATGTATCTGTCTATAAAAGAGATAAAAAATTGCAAGCGGTGGTAGAAATGCTTGTTCTGGACATAATGTCGATTTTAAGTAGCGCAAAGCATCGCCTGGAAGATAATCTACTGTTTTTAGACGATAATACTCCGTTATTAACTGGAAAATGTTTACGTAATCATTTAGCACATGATACCGTATTGCTTGATGTATTGTTATCGGATCCTTCAATAGCGGTGATTTTAAACGCTAAGAAACTTGCAGAAAAAAATTTTGTGAGAAATAAGAAGATGATCGGGAAGTTAGTTACCGACGATCCTTACAAATTAAAAGCGAAATTCGATCAGGGCTTGGTTACTATTAATAATCAAGAAAGAATGTTTCTTGCTTTGGAAGAAGGAAATTTCGAAAGCTTCAAGGATTTTCTCAAGAATGGAGCAGATATTAATGCTAGAAATATGAAATCCTGGACCACGTTACACTTTGCTGCTAAAGGACCCAGTGTTAAAATTGTCAAGTTTATTATTGATCATAAGGTAAGCGTCGATGTTAAGGATTTCCATGGTCAAACCCCACTGCACGTAGCTGCTGCGAATGGAAGGCAAGATATTGTGGAATTTTTGGTAACAGAAGCAGGTTTATGTGTTGATGAACCAAATAAGAGAGGCAAAACAGCGCTACATATTGCTGCTCAGAATGGTTACAAAAATGTTGTTGAAGTGCTGTTGAAAAATAAAGCCAATATTTTAACCGAAGATACTGCAGGGTTTTCACCTTTACACTGTGCAATAACGAATAATCATATTGATGTTGTTAAAATTCTACTAGAAAAAGAAGTGAACGTTAATATTAACGAAAGTTTACTTTCAGCTGCAGAATTTGGTTGTGTAGAGGTAGTTAATTTTTTACTTGAAAGTGGGGCAGATGTTCACGTTAAAACAGATCAAAATTGGATACCGTTACATTCGGCAGCTTTAAACGGTCACCTGGAAGTCGTCAAGGCTTTAATTTTAAAAGGATCTAATGTTAATGCAAAAGTTTTGAATGGTTGTACGTCATTACATTATGCAATAGATAACGGCCATGAGGAGATAGTTAATATTCTAGTGGAACACGGAGCTAATGTTAATGCTGTTGATAAAACTTATCAAAATACACCTTTACATTATGCGACTAAAAATGGGTACAACGGAATTGTTATGATTCTTCTTAAAAATGGAGCTAAAGCCAATGTTGTTTCTGTTGGAGGCATAACTCCGTTACATTTCTCAGCCGAAGAAAACAATTTGGAAATAACGGATGTTCTTCTCAAAAATGGAGCTAACATTCATGCTACGGATAAAAATCATCGTACATCGTTACATTACGCAGCAGAGAATGGTCACACGGGAGTTGTTGAACTTTTAATTAGAAACGGAGCAAAAGTGAATGCCAAATCCATTGATAAGTTAAATCCACTACTTGTAGCTGCTCAGAAAGGTCATACAGATGTTGTGGCTCTCTTAATAGCAAATAAAGCTATGGTTAACGCTCAAAACTTTAGGGGTGCCACTCCGTTACATGCAGCTGCTTTAAACGGTAACAAAGATATTATTGATCTCCTTATAAGAAATAAAGCTAAAGTCGATACAAGAGCCATTGAAGGGAATACAGCATTACACAACGCTGCTCATAACGGTCATTGGGATATTGTTGATGTTCTCATTAAAAATGATGCTGATGTCAATGCTAGATGTACCGATAGTCTTACTCCGTTACATTTTGCTGTTAGAGAAGGTCATAAAAATATTGTTAACCTTTTAATAAACAATAAAGCCCAAGTCAATGCAATGGGCGCTGTAAGTAGTACACCATTATATACAGCCGTCGAAGCAGGTCACAAGGACATTGTTGAGATTTTGATAGCAAATGGAGCCAATGTTAACGTTAAAAGCAAGGGTGTGACTCCGTTGATCTCTGCCAGTATATGTAATCGCAGAGATATTGCTGAAGTTCTTCTATCAAATGGAGCTCATTTTGATGCAAAAAATAGTGAAGCTTTTTTCGTAGCAGTCTTTGCTGGACACACAGATACCGTAGAAATGTTTCTAAAAAGAAAAGATTGTGCTAATATGAGAAATTCAGAGAATGGAACACCGTTACATGTGGCTGCACAACGAGGTCACAAGAAGATAGTGAATGCTCTGCTAACAAATGGAGCTGATGTTAATTCCGTAATTAGTACTTATAATTTAACACCATTGTGTAAAGCAGCACTTGGTGGCTATGAGGAAATTGTAGAGATTTTAATAGCAGCTGGAGCTAACGTTAATATAAAATCGTTGGAAAATTGCACACCGTTACATATGGCAGCATCAAGTGGTCATGTTAATGTTGTAAAAGTGTTACTAGATAATAAAGCAAAACTTAATGTTAAGGATACTAAAAACAAAACTCCTGTGGAATGTGGAGTGGGGCTTGGACATTTACCAGTGGTTAAAATGTTCTTGCAATGCAAGAAAGTAAATGTGAACGCGAAAGGTGACTATAATTTTACGTTATTGCATATCGCAGCAGAAGGAGGTTATCTAGAGATAGTAAAATATCTGGTAGACAAAGGCGCTGATATTAAAGCTAGAAACAATGCTGGTACAAAACCCATCCACATTGCAGCTAGAGAAGGTCATAAAGACGTAGTAGAGTTTTTCCTTAGCAAGGGATTAACTATTAATGAACCTGGCGCAGCTAATCAGACATTACTACACTATGCTGTAATGGGCGGTAAATTAGGAATTTTGAATTATTTGATAGGACTAGGTGCTAACATTAATGTTCAAGATGCTAACGGTTTAACCCCTATGCACATTGCTGCCACTTTTGATCATAAAAACGTTATTGAAGTGTTATTAAGAAATGGCGCAGTTTATAACGAGATTGGTGAGGTTAATAAAGGACCATTGAAAACTACTACCAAAAAAAATCTATTAGATTTAACTGAGAAGTTATTCGAGGCTGTAAAGCGTAATAGCTCTTCAGAAGTTCGGAATTGTATTAAAGCAGGAGCGATTGCTAATGCCAAAAACTCTGAAAATGTAACACCTTTACATTTTGCTGCATGGAAAGGCTATGATACAGTCGTCGATGTTCTGTTACAAAATGAAGCTAACCCTAATACAGTTGGTGATAAAGGGATCACTCCTTTGCACTATGCTGCTAAGTTCTCTCACTTAAAAATTGTAAAGGCTCTTTTGTCTAAATCTGCAGTATACAATGCAGTTTCGGACGGTGGTAAAACACCATCAGATTTAACCACAGATGAAAGTATAACTAGCTTATTTAAATTAATTGATGATTCGTTTAAAAATGTTGGAGATGACAATTGTCAAGTTATTCGTGACCTCGAGAAGATCAAGGATATCGTTACAATCAAAGCAATAATGGGTGCTCGAAATAAAGAAAACAAAACGCTAATAGTTGCTGCAATGCTTGGGAACTTTTCAAAAGTCGAAGAATTGAAACAAGTAACCAAAGATTTGAAATATGTAGCCTCCCAAATTGATTTAGGTTTAGCGTGTTTACATGAAAGCAGATTTCAAGATGGTTTGAGAGTTTTCAACATCATATTGGAAGTTAGAACGGAAATACTGGGACGAGATAATCCTGCAACCTTAGAAATTCAGACATACATAGGAAAGTCATTATACAAAGAGGGAAAATACCAAGAAGCTATAAGAACATTTGAAGAAGTTTTGCAGAAACAGAAAGAAATTCTAGGTTTGAATTATAAGGATACTTTAAGTACCAGAAATTCAATGGCTTTAGTGCTTCATAGACAAGGAAATGATGAAGAAGCTTTGAACATTTGCCAAGAAGTTCATCAAAAACAAAAAGAGACGCTAGGGGTAAATCATGAAGATACCTTAGAAACTCACTTCAACATGGCAATAGTATTGCATGCGATAGGAAGATTCGACGAAGCGTTAATTATTTTCAGAGAACTTTTTGAAAAAAGAAAAAATAAATTGGGTGAAAACGACGCAGTCGTTGTGTTTACTCAGAGTAATATAGCATTGGTACTTGCTAGTCAAGGCAATTATGAAGAAGCTTTGCAAATGTATAAAAAGGTTCTCAAGAAGAAGAAGACTCTTTTCGGTATAAATAATTCTGATACTGTGAGAACGTCACATCATATTGCTTCAATACTCTACAGACAGAAGAAATATAGTGAAGCGTTTGCAGCCTTTGAAGAGGTTTTAAGTATACAGAAGAACGTTTTGGGCCCAACTCATCCTGAAACTTTAAATACTAAATACGACATAGCAAATATGCTTTGTGAACAAAAGAAATGGATTAGTGCACTTCAAGCCTACACAGAATGTTACGAACAAATAAAAACTGTTTTTGGGCCAACCAATGGTAGAACTAAGGCAATTTCTGAACGACTAGCAATGATTAAGATGCTATTACAGATTCAAAACAGTTCAATACCGGAAGTTATGCAGCATCTTCAAACCGACATTAACAATGCTGCTGGTAATGGTGATGCACAAACCGTTCAGCTTCTATTAAAAAATGGAGCTGATGTTAATGATAAAGACGTTAATGGAAGAACACCATTACATTACGCTATTGGCAACAAACACCTAGGTGTTGTAAAAATATTGCTAAAAAACGGAGCTGATGTTACCCAAGTTAGTAATAAAGGTAATACACCACTACACACTGCCACTTCTCAGGGTACCAACAACGTTGTTGAAATGTTGTTACAGCATGTAAGTCATGAAAAAATGGTGGAATTTATTAATTTTAAAACTACTGCAAGCGGAGCTACAGCACTTCACGTTGCAGCTAAGAATGGTTATTTTGATGTTACTAGGTCATTATTGAAGAGAGGTGCAATTTATAATATTAAAAATAATGAAGATAAAACCCCACGTGATCTTTCTAAAGGGAAGAACGTTATGAAATTATTGAAACTTATTGAAGAATTGTTTGAAGGTGCTAGAAATGGTAAGATGGAAATTATCAGCAAGTTACGAGCAGTAAAAGATGATGACTTTCTAGCGGTAACAAATTCTCGTAATGATCAAGGAAATTCGTTATTGCAAGTTGCTATAGGTAATAAGCATAAGAATATTGCGAATCAATTGTTAGAAATGTTAAATAAGCAACAACAAAATGTTGAAACTTGAAATGTATTGTTATTTTTTTTAATGTAAGCTAAGTTAATATTTTACTTTTAAGTTTTGTTCGCTACGATATTTTGCAAATAGATATTAAAGTGTTTATAAAAATAAATTAGTTTTATTGACTTTCTTTTTTGCACATTCCCTTTATATGGAATTGTTACATCGTCAACGATTTTCGTAACATTTTTTTTCCAACATGCTATCGATTTTACAGACATATTCACATTAAAAACTCGCTAACGATAAAATCGGGACAAAATCATTTCCAACATCACCAAAACCACCCCATATCCACTTTGCAAACACTCCAGGGACCCAAAGTTACAAATTCGGCACATGGGAGAGGGAAGAAAAATGTGGAAACAGATAGTCAGTAGGAGACATCAGTTAGTTGGGCACATATTGAGAAGAGATGGATTGTTGAAGACAATAGTGGAGAATAAAATCGAAGGCACGAACCCCAGAGGAAGGCCCCGCCTAAGATACATAACAGAAAGACACTGGAACTGATAGTTATGAGAAAATGAAGAGATTGGCTTCCAATCGAGAAGAATGGAGAGCTCCTTCAAACCAGTCACCCGACTGAAAACTTCGAGATACAGACACAAGAATAATATTACAAATCAAAAAATAATTACATAATAATAAGTGAAATGAAAATAACCTCATAAGAAAAAGGCGGAGTTCAGAATGACCTCCATAAGGGGACCGCCTACTCTTACACCCATCCCTGCCCCTACACCCCAACAGGGCAGAGCTGTATAAATACAGAATAATAACGGTCCCAAAATGGAACCTTGAGGAACACCTGCCGTAACAGGAAGTGGGATGGAAATGTTATGTCCAACAACAACCTGCTGGCTTCTACCAGACAAGAATCCAATGAAGAGCAGAAGCGCTTTCCCATTCACACCGAAGAAATTAAATATAGCAGCCAACAACCTATGACTTACAGTGTCAAATGCTTTGCTATAATTCAATAAAATAAGCAAAGTTAGCATACCTTTATCAGAAGCCTTGATAATATCACTTGTTACATCAAGCATGGCTGTGGCATAGCTATGGGAGGGTCAAAATCCCAACTGTGCAGAAGGAAGAATATCGTGCTCATCTAAAAAAGATCTCAGCTGCTTCTCCATAACTCTTTCAAGAACCTTAGAGATAGTTAGTTCAGAATGTGGTCTTACCTTTGGCAAAGGATTAACCAAAGCTTTCTTCCAAATATCCGGAAAAATGCCGTCCAACAGACACGAGTGAGTTAATGATATGAGTAACAAAGGGATAAATATATGGACAGCATAATTCAATAAGCAAAATACTAAATCCATCACTACTTGTAGCACCAGTCTTGATAGAGGAAATAATCCAACCAAACTAAAATTGAAGGTACTCATATCAGGTTTAAATTTGTTGTTATTGAAGTAGTCTATGAGTTCATCATATGTGGATTTAGTTGAAGAAACAAAAAATTTGTTAATAGCATCACAATCAGCTAATGCAACCGGAATGCCATTATTAGGAGAAGATACAACATTGATGCCCCTAAGTGTTGTAACGCAAATTGCTCTAATTTGGGCCACTTGCCCCGCTGATCTAAGAATGGAATGGTAGACAGGCCAGCTAAGGGATTACACCCCCGTCCAGTGCCAGAGCATGGGTCGCGCGGACGCGGTTCGTAGGTTCTTCCGTTGGCTCAGACGATCAGTGTACAACTAACTAAGGAAAAAAAAACCTTTCGGGCGCCAGTCCTCTAAATAAAATATGGAAGTAAATAAGAGTTGATTTTATTTAAAAAACAAAGTTGAGATAAAGATGGGGTTGACAATATCTGATTCCAAAACTCCAATAGGAGACACAAAACATATAACAAAGCAAGTGAAATCCAAGATACCCTGAGGGGATACCTTGGGACAATAAAATCAAAAAATAAAATACAGATGAGTTGCCACATGAAGACAACTCACAAAAATAATCCGCGCATCCAGGAGATTGCCCAACGCAGACATAAAACGTTGGTAAAATTGACTGCAAATAACACATTCGCAAGAGATATCATCAAGTAAAACTAAATACAGCAATTGCTTTCTAACTTACCCTTCCACCTCAATCCGTCCGATTCAACATCTCAATTCTTTTGGAACCTCTGGAATATTAATGATTCATCGTTTAAACTGAGTTTCAGGTGTAAAGCTAAAAATAACAAAAACTGCACAATTAAACAAGAATCAATTCACCTGCGAACGGTATAGCATCTTAATGTCGATGTAAATAATTAAGACAAGCAAATCTCTTAAATGCGGTTCCACAAAAAAACTAATTAATGGTTTTCCAGCCATCCTACGTCGTTGGTGCTGTCCTAACCACTAGAGATGGAATAGTGGTATAGGCTCACGCTACCGCTGCGACAAAAATCCCACAATGTTGGAATGGAGCTCGCACGTCTTCCCAAAAAGTATGGATAAATCGTCAAAGGAGACGGCCAAAGTGACAAACTTATCACACCACTTCTTAATCAAGGACGCAAAACTGCGGTGAAGCTGGGGATAAACGAATGTTGATCAGTCCTGCCCTCTCCATTGATCTCATACAGGAATGGTGAACCCAAAAACGAAATCCCAACATCGTTAAAAATGGCTGACACAGATGGTTCGACGCAGGAATCAAGGTCATCACAGGTGGAAACAAGATAACCAAACTGCTGGCCCATATCCATACAAATAACCATATGGTTGATGGATAAAAACAGCCAGATGGACAATCAGTCACTGATGCACACCATATTAACCGCTCAGAAAAACCATAATTAAAATTGGAAACCAAAAAATGAACGTCACATAAAATTGACGTGGTAGTACGAAAAAAAAAGCTAAAATTTATCAAAGTCAAACCTCCGCTTATGATAGAAAATAATGCAATCTTACCCACAAATGTAGCACAGAAGGTAAAATAAAAAAAGATCACTTCAATAAACTAACAATTTGTGGCTTTTAAAAACATAAAATTGCACAAACGTAAAATGAAACTTCTACTTTTCATAAAGATAAGTGAAGAATGAAATTTTGATAAATTTTCGAAATTCAAAACGCGTGCGCGTGTTTGAAACGCACACAGGGTGATGTATAGATTTCCGCCAAAATATAATAATAGCATTTGAAATGCTACAGTGTCCTCCACAACCGCTTAGAGCAGTGTTTCCCAAAGTGGTCTATATCGACCCCCAGGGGTCGATGACGACTTGCAAGGGGTCGATGTCGGCGAAAAAAGAAATTTGGGGTCCATGAGATGTAAATGGGGGTCCACGACTTATCGTGGATGCTTTTCCATCCTCATACTTAGTGGAAGGGGTTTCAGCGCGGTTGCCAATCTTTTAACAAAAAAAACAGACTGGACATCACTAACAGAGGAGATTTGAGAGTAAACTTAACTAAATTGATACCAAATGTTGAAAATTTATTATTAAAGCACCAGCCTCATCCCTCCCACTAAAATTTAAAAAAATTATTTTTCCATTAGTTATTTTAATGTACTTAAATTTTAATTTATTGAAATTTTAAAAATGTCCTATTACCCTTAAAGTCCTTAAAAAAAAGTTAGCAGCAGAGGGGGTCTACGCAAAACAGAAAATCATGGCAAGTGGTCTACGAGACAAAAAAGTTTGGGGAACACTGGCTTAGAGTCACGACCATCCACAACAGACTGCAAATATGCGCGCTTATCTGCTCTAATTGAAAGAGTGGTAAGATTCCCCAACCTCTTATAGTCAAGCCAATGTGCCTGTAGTTTCGTACGCTTAAATCTAGAGAAAGCCCTATCTCGTAAAGACATCAGAAGTCGTACATTGTCTGTGAGTCAGGGCACAGGTTTCTTGGTCACTCGAACAACTCTAATGGGAGCATGCATATTGATAAAAGTAAGTTAATACAAGAAAAGTTAATTTTTGATAAACTTATTTTATAGTTACTTTTATCCTATACTTGGGGATATGTCCAAACGAGGGGCCCCATAATATTCTTTTCGCAATTGTTAATGTAGGTTCAATCGGCGCTATGCCGAATTAAAAAAAATTTTAATTTAGTTTAAGGGCATCGCAAGGGCGAGTTTTTTTCTATTTGAACTGAGAATTAAAGAAAATTGTCCAAAATGCTAAAAAAGGTCGTAAAAATTAAAACAAAAGGCAAACACAAATAGGGCTTATATGATGTAGTTTTCCATGAAACGAATTTTGATACTATTATATTCTGTTTTTTTAAGAAACGAGTAAAAAATTTCTATTCCACGTGGATAACGTGAATGTTAACCAATGAAATTGGTTGAAGTTAAATTTCAAGCAAGGTTGAACCCTATTCAAGATTGAAATTAAATTTCAAGCAATTTCATTGGTTAACATTTAGGTAAAAACCTAAAAATCTCATCTCTACTGATGACTAGAGCAGGGAATTATAGCGCTAATAAACATTTTAAATTGGTAATTTACATTTTCTATTGGTTAGTTTGTTAGGGTTACCTTAAGACCGGTCTGTTGTTGTATATAATTCCCTGCTCTACTGATGACCAATGGATAGGTCTTTTGACCCGATTCTGTAAATTCAAGCACAATGAACACAAAGATATAGATATAATACGCTGTGCAATACACTGTAAAAAAAAGTACGTAAAATTACAGTAAACAAGTAATTTTTACAGTAAAATTCATGTAAAAATACATATTGTGTAATATTACAGTAATAATAGTCGTAATAGTAATAGGTACTATTATTACTGTAATATCACACAATATGTATTTTTACATGAATTTTACTGTAACAATTACTTGTTTTTTACTGTAATTTTATGTGCTTTTTTTACAGTGTAGAGAAGAATGCCTGACGGAAAAAATTCCGTCCCGTCCCGCGCGCGGGACGGGACGCCAATTGAATCCCACGCGGGACGGGATTTCAATTGAGTCCCGCTCGGGACGGGATGCCAATTAAGAGGAATCCTTAAAGTTGGAAAATACACTTTCGTAATTCAATGTTATCTTGCTTATTATTCAAGAAAATTGCACAAAAGTATATATTTTTTAAATAAACGCTAATAAACGTTTTCTATTAGTAACAAATTTTTCTTAACCAATTATTTATAGGGGTGTTACTTCAAGACCGGTCTGTTGTGCATATAAATCAGGACCCGCGGGATTTGCGAGACCCGCGGGACGGGGCGGGACTACAGGACAAAGCGGCTCTGCGGGACGGGACGAGAAAAAGTAGTCCCGCATTCTTCTCTATGTGCAACCAAGCGAATCTACTATACTCTGTTTACCCAACAGATGCACCAAGGCTCCTCCCCAAAACTTTAAGCCAATGAGCGCATCAACATCAACCAGTTTTACACGCTAAAAAAATTTACATAAAAATTCAAATGATTGTATGACATTAAAAATTAATTTATAGGTTAAAAAAACTATGACGTTAGTGTTGTAAACTGGAGTTTCAAAATTCGACCAATAGAAAAATTCTATTCGAATATCCCGCGCGTTTTTAGGGAGGTGCTTCGGTGCACCTGTTGGGTAAACAGAGTATAGCATAAAGTAAAGCAGATTCAATTGGCAAACCAAAATATAATAAAATAATAAGGATAAAGTGATACTACTCAAGTACGCAGCTCCACAGCTCGATGCTGCACTCTTTTTATAATATAATAATATATATAATAAATTTTATATAATAGTCGGTTTTGAAACGTCTTGCGACGTTATCCGATACCTAACTACCAACCTTGCGAATTGGCATTTGGTTTGTTAGCATTTTACATTTTTTACCTAGACGAGGAGCACGCCCGATGTAGAACCCCCAACCTGGAGGACCAGAGAGACGGCCAGAATAAAGTTCTTACTTCGCCCGGATTCAAACCGGGCATTTAGCGTTCATAGTCAACTTATTCGACCATTATGCTCCGACCGTCTCAAAAAATAAATTTTAATATGTATTAACAATAAATATTTTTTATGAAAATAATTTTAAACTTACACCTTACAATATTCTGCCAACCCCCCCCCCCAAAATTAAATCCTAGTTGCGCCACTGGCCGGAGGAGCGTGCTGGCCTTTTATATGTATGTTAGCATAAGCAAGGATTACTAAGCCATACAACCTGAGTCCGGACCTGTACGTTAGAATAAGCGAGGACTACTAAGCCATACCACCTGAATACGGACCTGTAATGAATACGGTCCTGACTAATAATTTTAAATTAAGTGTTGATTAAGTAATACCAACCTAAGTTGGTATTATGAGGGCGGTAATCAACTGAGGTATACTATACCGGAGAATAATTATGTAATAACAAGTAGAATAGAAATTAAGTAAGAACGGTAATAAATTGTAAGTACGTAAAAAGGCTAATTTTGTTTTATTTTATTGTAATTTTTGGCTCACGCTAACATCAGAAGTCGGGATAATTACCCACGTTTAACCACAACAGGATAAGTACAAATTTTTTTTTTACGGTTTACTGCTAAATTTGTTTTAGAGATTAGATTAGAATTAATTCAAAGTATCGTATTGTTTTTTTTTAAATTGATCAAAATATAAAATAACCCCACATAATGAAGAAAACGATCCTGACATGTCGAATCTTCAACGGTGTATGAAATTGTTCTTTGAGTTGATCTAATGGCCAATTTTGGACAACGGCCAACAGATAATACAGAAAAGTTTTCCTTTAATCTGTTAAGTCATAACCCGTACGAGAGTAAACATTCCACCGAAGAATGTACCAATCAAATAGACGAAATAAGAAAACGTGCAAAACACTATCTGATCATAATTTTGAAAACAGGAGATGCGCTTAGAGGAATCGGTCGAAAATTTTCGATAGTTGAAGCCACATGAGCGAAACTGGGAACATTTTATTTGAAGATGTAATAATTTTTCCAATCAGAAAACGTGGTATACGAAATTTGTAAGGTCTGCAACCAATGAGTAACTACGGGCAAAGTGGAAGTGATACAGAGTGATGATAAAACCGAAAATTCAAAGTTTATACCGTTACCAACCACACTTAGCCTAAAAATCTAGTTTTATCGTACGGGATAGGTGAAATAGAGTCAAATTTCGTTCGTAAAAGAGTACGCATGGCTAATCCGGGTAATTAAAGAAAATTGATGTTGATACTTCGCGAATATGACAATGAGCCAGAGACGACCTGCAAAGACAAATAAAACTGTTTAGGCTAAAAAGCAATCAAGAAAGCAGTAATTCATGGCTAAGTTGTTCCAATTGTGGAAAAGATGAGCATTTGAAGAAAGATTGTAGAGACACCAAAATTGAACGCTGAATGTAATTTCATCCAGTTAAGAAGATGTTTGGGAAGTGGCGAAAGGGGTCTTCTAGAGATTTAAGACTGCATTAATACTTCAAGTTTGACTTGCTGAACAGTTTCTAAAAATAAAAAGATTATGACGAGCAAAAGAGTATGTGGAAATGTGATGTTTGTCAACGATTAGGACATAACGAATCAAATTACTTTAAAAAAATAACGGGCAAGAAGTTGTACGGGGATGCCAACTACAGGATAAAAACAAAACTAGTGATAATACGAACCAAGGGGTTTCCCATATAAGAAATTACAACGTATGTTGATTCTGTAAACGTATTAGAGAAACGAGAGGGAGAGACTAAAAAGCTAACTATTTCAAAATGTAGACTAATCTAAGCGAATTGGAAAGAAAACTATTCAAGCGCCAGGACGATATGGCACCATCTTCAATATCGATGCATTGATTGGTTAAGAAATAATTCAATGTACTGGATTATAATATGGGTCAATACAAGAGAGTGTGAACCGAGTCTCAGGCTATCATGGTATTCAATAAAAAAAAAGCAAACGATTTAACAGCTAATAGGTCAGGATTGGACGAGTGGTTGAAAGATTGATTTATGAAGTTATCACGTTTGAAGATTTGCTGAATCAGGGAAATTGAAAAAGTTCAAGCAACAATTAGTAGCGGGAAACAAACCACTAAAGGGAATACCGAATGGAGAGATGGAGGATCTGAACTATGTGAGAATACTAGTCAACGAAGAGTTTGAAGGAAATAGCGTTAAAATTGGATGTACGTGGATTGGAGGCAATATCTTTGGGATTGGAGAAATAGTGATGAATGATGATACAGGATATACTATCTATTGAGCGTTACGTATTGGGAGGAGCTATTAGAGAAGATTATTGGGATTCTGGCCGTTATTGGATCAAGCCAATGAACAGTGAAGGGAGTAGTAAAGTTACTATATTATTTTCTATTATTTTCTTTTCGCTATAAGTTTTTTTATTCAAGATACTCTTAATATTAAGTGTAGAAGTTACAGATTTTCGAATCAATATTAAGGGTTGCTGTTTAATTACGCCGAATTAATATTGAGGGTTATGTAAACAGATTTTGGAATCAATATTAAGGGGTGCTGTTTAATTACGCCGAATTAATATTGAGGATTATTATAAGCAGTAAGGCCAGGGTTATTATGGCAGTCAGGCTAGGATTATTATAAGCGGTTAGGCCGGAATTATTATGGCGGTTAGGCCGGAATTATTATGGCGGTTAGGCCGGAATTATTATGGCGGTTAGGCCGGAATTATTATGGCGGTTAGGCCGGAATTATTATGGCGGTTAGGCCGGAATTATTATGGCGGTTAGGCCGGAATTATTATGGCGGTTAGGCCGGAATTATTATGGCGGTTAGGCCGGAATTATTATGGCGGTTAGGCCGGAATTATTATGGCGGTTAGGCCGAAATTTTTATGGCGGTTAGGCCGGATTACTTATTATTATATCGGCAAAGCCGAACTACTTATTATTACGACTTTACGACTAATTTATTATTTATTGTGCAACATTAACTTTAATTATTTTTCAGGATTATTAGGATTATTATTACGACTGTACGACTGATTATTTATTGTATAACATTAACTTTGATTATTTTTCAGGATTATTAGGATTATTATGGTGAATTATTAGGATTATTATTACGACTGCAAGACTGATTATTTCGGCGGCATGACTGATTATTTATTGTGCAATATTAATTTTGATTATTATTTTTCCTTATATCGCCGGTAAAATCGTGACACGGTAATGAGCAATGACTAGGACAACAATGGTGATTCACAAGCACTAATTGACAAGAAATTGATAAATTGGCCTTACAAAATTTGGGATGAGAGCAAGATTATGTCACGAGGACGCGACAATTGCAGGAAGGCCGTGTTAGCATAAGCAAGGATTACTAAGCCATACAACCTGAGTCCGGACCTGTACGTTAGAATAAGCGAGGACTACTAAGCCATACCACCTGAATACGGACCTGTAATGAATACGGTCCTGACTAATAATTTTAAATTAAGTGTTGATTAAGTAATACCAACCTAAGTTGGTATTATGAGGGCGGTAATCAACTGAGGTATACTATACCGGAGAATAATTATGTAATAACAAGTAGAATAGAAATTAAGTAAGAACGGTAATAAATTGTAAGTACGTAAAAAGGCTAATTTTGTTTTATTTTATTGTAATTTTTGGCTCACGCTAACATGTATGATGATGATGGTTTTTTATGTTTGATTAAAAATTAAAAAAAAAACCTTTTACATATTTAAAATTAAAAAGGTGTACTAAAAAATAAAATATAATTTTAATAAGAATAAACAGATCTTCTTGAAAACATCAATATAAAAGCGTGGGGCTAATTTATTTATAGGTAGGTAAGCAATTGCAATGCGCAGCCACGCATGCGCTTTATTATTTTCAGTTTTTTCCCGAATTTTCGCTTATTTTTCGGAATTTTGGGAAACAAAATTTTTGCTACAAGTGGAAGCTATGTACCAAATTTCAGCTTTCTAGGACTTCGGGAAGTTAGTTAAAAACGGTCTCGAAAAAGTCCAACCACACGAACGACGGACAACGCTTACACCAAGTTAAATAAAAGCTTTTAAAAATCATATTTTTCGAGGAGAGCCCACCTACTTGTCAATACCGATTCCGTCTAGATTCACAGTACATGTAGGGTTTGACTAGAAATGAAAGTGACGCAAATGGGAGCGCACAATGACCAAGCCTTTGGAAAATAAACTGGCAACTCTCATAACTAGGAGGGAGGGGCGAGACAACATTTCAGACGTCTTTTATGAATGAAACTTTAGATTAGTTCTTGAACTTCGTTTTTTTTAGAATAATCTTGTAGTCAATAATATAATCCAGTTATAAGTTCAACAAAATACCTCAAGTGCCTTTCATAAAAGAGGTCTGAACTCACTCCCCCCCCCCCCCACGATACACTTAACTCTGCGTTCGGGGAGAAGCTACTTTCGCTACCAAACATTTCTGTTTTTCCTTCTTTCGAACTTCCAGTCGCTTCCAAACGCTTTGGCTCCCCACCAAAATGTTTGTAGCGATTGAAAGAGGCGGAGCTAAAGCATTTGGAAGCGACTGGAAGCTCGAAAGAAGGAAATGTCTGGTAGCGTTTGGTAGCAAAAGTAGCTTCTCCCCGAACGTAGGGTAATGTATCGTGCTCCCCCCCCTTAGTTTGGGGAGTTTGCATAGTCTCAAATCGGTCTCAAATAAACATAAAAGTATGGAAACTTTTTATTTTCTTGGCTTCTTTTCAATTTTTACGATACTTACGTATGTTAACCAACCAGGCCCCAGAAAACCAGGAAGAAACCACCAATTATTAAGACATGCCTTTCAGACATTTTTTGCAATTCTTTAAGTCCATGTGACACGAGCACAAATTTCTTCATGTGTAAAGCAAAAAAATGTGTTTCCATTGGTTTGTTTAAATTAAAAAAAAAATTGTTACCAAAATTTTTTGCTTTACACGTGAAAAATATGTCGAAATAATAAACAAATTAAAAAATAGTATATTACTGACCAATGCTGGAAAATGACTCGTAACTGGACGCACAGCTAGATTGTAAGTTCAGTAACGAAAAATTTTACAGTGATAATATTTTCAGCACAGAAAACCTCGATATATAATACAACGCATTAATGACCATCCCTCCACATTAATAATTGAATTGGAAAGGGATTTTTCTGCAGCAAGTTTATTTATTACAAAAATTCAATCATCATTAAGTGATAAGAGTGAATTTTATCCTTAGTGACTGGACAGTGTGCAGTTAATGTGGAGAGTTAACGCATGACACCAAATCTCACCAACATAAACCGAAATGACGAATATGCGTTTCTGTATCGCAGTCACTACGGAAAAACAAGCTCTAGCTCAGGGGTGATCAACCCGCGGGCCGCATGCGGCCTGCCTCATCTTTTCGTGCAGCCCCCCCCCCTCGGGTGTAAAATCACGTTTTCCGGCCTAGTGATGAAAACTACTATTTAATTAGGTATAAAAATTATGTTGTTGGTTCTTTTTCAAAAACTATTAGAAAAAATATTGTTCGATACGCGTGGAAAAGTATCTTTTTCCATTATCGGCTGCGGTTTACGAACTCGGCCTTCGGCCTCGTTCGTACAACTTCGCCTCGAATGGAAAAATGTTACTTTTCCGCACTAGTATCGAAAATATCTATTTTCTCCCGCTGTTTTACTTTTCCTCCTGCTATTTTACTTTTCCTCCCGCTAATTTACTTTTCCCCCCCTCCTAAGAAAAGTGGCACTTTGCTCCTGCAAAAAATTAGTATGGGAGAATTAAGAGAGGTAGGGTTAACTACCAGTAGCGGTTAACTACAAGATTAGGGGAACTTGAAAGGGAATAAAAAATTAAAAATATTTAAATTTTAAATTAGGAGCGGGAGGAAAAGTAAATTAGCGGGAGGAAAAGTAAAAGGAATTTTTACACACAAGCCAACTTCGCTGCTTCAGCTATTTCAGGGCCGTACTTCATTAATGTCATGTACAGGTCTGGCTTTAGGCTGTATGGTTTGGTAATTCTGACTTATTCTAACAAATATTTGCTTTGAATTTCGTAATTGGCTTTCGGAAAGGCAAAAAATAGTATATTCGCGTTCGGGATTAATGTGACTTTTCGTCCTTCGAGTAATTTTTCCCCTAGGCTGCTATTTGGCACGGACTATAATACAATAATACAGAGAAATCGGTTCGATTCCGGGCGAAGTAAAAATCATATTATGGCCGTCTCCCCTCGGCAGGCAATGGCAAACCACCGGGGTGTAATCTGCCACGAGAAGCCTTTGTTAAAAGGCTCACCAAACCCTCTTTAGGGTAAAAGTACTGAGAAGGAAATCATTAAAACAAAAAATTTCACCCTGAATACCGCGGTCCCTAATAAAAATGGGAATGCGATTTAGTATTGTTACTTTTCACCCTGTATGGTAAAACTGTACAATGCGCAGCTACGCATGTGCTTTATTATTTTCAGTTTTTTCCCGATATTTTTTTTTTGCTTATTTTTCGAAATTTTGGGACATAAAATTAATACATGAAAATTCGCTACAAGTGGAAGCTATGTACCAATTTTCAGCTTTCTAGGACTTCGGGAAGTTGGTTAAAAACGGCCTCGAAAAAGTCCAACCATACGAACGAGAATACGGGGGCCCGCGACAATAATTATTATGGGCCTCGCGCTGGCTTAATCCGGCACTGACTAGCGATGGAATACGGGATTTTTAATTTTTCTCTTAAAATGATGTGTTTTTTTTTTCATTAAAGGAAACTTGGAAATTAATGGATACACCTGATATTTTTCTGGTCGAAATTTATAAAATAAATCCTAAATTAATAGGAATATTATTTTAGTTTATTCTTGCTAGCTGCGTGCATTTCTATTTTAACACATTGTTATATTTTGGACCAAAATATGGCACTGTTCCCAAAACTGCGGGAGCAAAGTGAAGTATGGAAAAAAGTTTTTTAGGCAACTATGGGATGGCTAACTGATTGATTTTTGAATACTTTTAGCAATTTGATGCATTTTACCATAAATATTTACAATACAAATAATTCTCTTTTACTGTTTACCTTTTTTTTAAACGTCGTTTTACCAACATTGTAATAATTTAACAGAATATATTATTTATTATTAATAAAATCAATTTTTACCTTGTTCAAAGGTTCAAACATAATATTATACCACATTCTTCGTTATTCTGCCGGCATCGGTAACGGAGACACTACCCAATTTTAAAGCAACGGTTAAACTAACCTCAAATATTTTACCAGTGAAATCAAGCAGTTAGTTATAAGTTAATACTATTTATTTCGTTTATTATAATAAGTTAGTGTATACAACAGTGAGACAGTCATGTCAGACTCATCTGATTCCGACGATTACTCTTCCCGAGTAATCCAACAAAACAAAAATAAGAAAAACGACGAAAATTTGTTGGCTACTAAAAACAATTTTATGAAGGAGTTACAAAATCATAGCAACATAAGCCACGTGGCTCAGAAGTCGTTTTTACAAGCAAACGAAAGTTTTGTCAACGAAATTGGTAAAAGGAAGCTGGAAAAGCGGGATGACTCTGAAAGCGATTTGGATATCAGTGAAACTAACAAAAGGAAAAAAGTGCACAATGGTGGTATGAAAGATGTAATGGAAGATCAGCCAGATGCATTTGTAACCGTCAGGGAAGTAGCCAAAAAGAAACACAAAAAGAAGCGTCTCACTATTGGTGCTGCTGGTGATTTTGAAAATGTACAAGAAGAAAGCGAAAAGAAACCCAAGAAGAAAAATCATGTATCTCTTCCTACTGAGTTGGACGGTTTCGAAGGTGGTGAGTCGGTGCAGAATCAAGAAGAAAGTTCAAAGAAACATAAAAAAAATAAAAGTCGGCCCAATAATGAAAATGAGTTGAACAATTTTGTTGATCAATCATTTAATGTACCGCCAGAAGCTTCTAGTTCCAAGGAGCAGGAAAAAAGAAACAGGAAAAATTCGATAATTACATCGACACAAAAAGATAGGCCTGATTCATCGTTTAATGATTTGAATGAATCGATACAAGATTTGCTTAATTTTGAACAAAAAAAGCTAGCAATACCAAATATTGAAAGGGAAGTTGCTGAGGAAGAAATAAATATCAATGGGCTTATGCGGAAAATTGAATTAAAATCTTCGGGTTCAAAAGAGAAGAAAAAGTTAAAAAAGGGAAAAAAAGCTATGTTAGAAAGTGAAAACTCCCAGAAAAAGGATCGAGTTAAAGACATGGATGTTGACGACCCCATCCACATCATAAAAAATTTTCAGAAGAATAATTCTATGCAGAAAGTGGATTATTGTGAAAATGGCAGTTTTCATAATCTAAAAGAGAATTGGCCATGTTTTTTTGTAAAAGTTCCTGTGGATTTGGATCCTAATCAATTAATAGGCACAAATATTTCGTTAAATAAGAAAGCCGCAATTAAAATCGGTGACAGTGAGTATAAGTCCTCGGCAAGCCAAAAGGAAACCAGTTTTGTTGTTCTTGGAGAAAAAAGCCACATCCATTTAGAAGTGTCGCATTTAATCACCATGAAACTTAAGTCTAAAACTGACGATAAAGAAGATTTAATTAATGGTTTGCTTTTGGAACAAAAAAATATTATCAATTCTCCGAAGAAACAGAAGACCACAAGCTTGGAAAAGTCGCCGGTTAAAAGTGGAAAAACGAATAACATCCAGCAACTGGATACATTTTTGAAGGATGGTACCAAATTTTTGAAAGATGTTAAATTTATTAGTTTTAGGTTTAAAAATGAGAAACTGGTGGCAGATTTGGACCGGCAAACAAATGAGGTGCTGAAGAAGCAAGTGGAATTTTTGCAGGAAGAAAATACATCCACTGAAAACTACAACAAAATTAAGAAGGAATTAGCGGATGAAACGCGAGAATTGTTACAAAAACGAACGAATATTATTAACAAAGGCGGAAGTGACGGGGAAATGTCTGATTATTTTTAGGATTTCATTAATTTTTAATGGATGTTAGTGCCTTTATTTTGCATGTTATTATGTTTATGAATATTTTAATTCATAGTTTGGTCATATTCACATGTAAACTTGTCATTTATTTTTAAAATGTTATAATTACAAAGACGTAATCTAAAATTTAAAAATTAACCAATCAATGAGTTTCATTTTTAACTATTTAAACCAGGGTTCTTTTTGATTGGTTATAGTGAAAAATGGACGCATTTGAACAATTTTGGACGATTTTTTTTAACTAAATCGCTGGAAATGTGTGATTTTTATTTAGATGTTTTTTTTTGTCTTATTTTAATAATAAAATTTATTTTGTTTTAAAACTTAAAATTATTAAATCCTACGATTTTATTCTGTCTTATTGCAGTGGTTCTCAAAGAGTGCCGCAAAATTTTGAATTTTGTTTTGTTTTTTTGAGTCGCCCTGTATATAAATGAAAGATGGGTTCGAAAACAGGTCATTCACTGTACAAAAACCTTTCTGCTTTTTAAAAAGGCACCCAAAAAGATGAAAATATAGAAATTTTTTCCCAGGTGATTGCGATTGGGGAAGAAATACCATAATATGCAAGTTTTTAACTTTCGATCAGTGGCGTAACTTCGATTGAGATTTGTGCGTTTTAAAAGCAAAATTTGGTCCCAAACTGTGCTCCCCCCCTCCGTTATTTACGCCATTGTCTATACCTCCCCAGACCCTACATTGCACACTAATTTCTTCACATTTTAGGGTGTTTAGTGGGCTTATCCGCCCTAGAAAATTGAAAAACACTTCAAAATGAGATAAAATTAAGTATTATCAATTTACTAAAAAATCAATTAAAACATTGCTAAACCAAAACAAATTTATTTCCATGAAATGGGCGTCATACCGGTGCGGTGGGTCTGGGGGATATGGAATACCCCCCACTTATTAAAATTGATAACCAAGCAAGTTTGATTCTTGAATTGTCTTCTTGTTGCTTACATACCAAACGATATGAACCAATAAAAACAAATTCATCTCCCTGAAATGGACATGAAACCGGGGGGTATGGAATACCCCCCAGGTATACGTAAGCAACAAGCCGACTTATTAAAATTGATAACCAAGCAAGTTTGATTCTTGAAATGTCTTCTTGTTGCTTTACGTACCAAACGGAATATTTTATACCCCCAAGCCCAGCTGGAGTGGCTTGGGGAGTGACAGGAGCGGAGTGAAGCTGAAAACCGGAGGTAGTACAATGGGTCCGAATTAGAAGCTTAGATGCGTGTGAGTTTATCTTACTCTTTACAATAAATCCAGACCCCCAAACCCACTTGGCCCTACAATGGTTCCATGTGTCAAGTTTGAAGAGAATCATTGGTAACCATGGCAACGATATTTGCTTTTATTTGGCTTTTTTATCTTCCGCAAAACGTAGACCAGAAGATCTAGAAGAAAATTTGTTGGGAATACCCCCCAGCACAGGGAAGAATACACAACAACTCGGCACCGGTGGATATCTCTTTTAACAGTTCCCTCATTTAAAAAAAATCGTTTCCTAACACTAACCTAAGCTCGACCGGTGGATTCCCGTTGCCGAATTGTCCGTTTCCGGATTGCACAAGCGCTTTTTACCCTTGTTTAAGAATTTTTTACTTTACATTGCCACGGGCCACTAAGATTTTACAGGCCGTGTTCATTCGCACACCCCGCACACTGGTAGTTACGCCACTGCTTTCGATTTCCACACACCAATGAGGTTAAAAAAAATCTGTCTTTTGAAT
Source organism: Rhagonycha lutea (assembly GCA_958510855.1). Lineage (NCBI taxonomy): Eukaryota > Metazoa > Arthropoda > Insecta > Coleoptera > Cantharidae > Rhagonycha > Rhagonycha lutea. Next base: position 36,133,384 of record OY294041.1, read on the forward strand.
GATTACCGACGACGCGACGTCCAAGAAGTAGTCAAAAATCCTTCCGCTTTTAACTGCAACAGCCGGCATTTCCAAGCCCATTTCGTAGCATAGGCGCAACTAGGGGGGGGGGGATAAGCCCCCCCCAAATTCAAGTTAGCCCCCCCAAAATATCCCAATTTTTCGTTAGGTGTTTACCTCACCGTTACAAAAATTGTTTGAAAATATTTTTTTAGCCCCCCCAAACTTTTGACCCTAGTTGCACCAATGTTTGGTAGTCCTAGACGTACGGGGTTTGAGTACGAAAAACCGACACCAAAGATAGCATGATTATTAAAATGAACTGAACGGGATTTGATAGATAACATTAAAATGAAGCGTTTAGGGTGAGAAATAATCCCAAATATCGATCAGTTTGGCAAAAAAAGAATCGATTTTCAAGTTTACATTTTTACGCAAATTTCGACCTTATTGACTTACGAAGGCAGATTCTTAAAAGTGATAATCTAAAGGAAAAGGACGATTATACATCGTTAGCCAGAATAAAGTGCGTAAGGACCGTAGGCTCTTCATCCTCTTCATAATGGGCACGAAAATCTTCAACGAAGAGAGGATTCTCAGGATGGTAGTCAGGATTGCGACACCGCAATTTTGGAAATTTGAATGGAAAGAGGAAAATTTTTTGAAGGTTAATATAATTATTATTAATATAATCTGAAATAAGATAATTCTTAATCGGTTTTGATAACGGATTAATATTTTGATTATGCTAATTAGCGATTTTATATCAAAAATGCACCATTAATTAAAATTTAAAATGTCATGACACAGTTAAAATAGCAATCCTTGATATTCTGCATTAAAATTGTTTTCATTTCAAGTATTGTAAGTGTTGTAAATAAAGTTTAATTTCGACCATAATTTGAATGATTTCCAAAGACAAAGATTTTCCAAAAACCAATGAAAATTTACTTTCATTCTTTCCAACCAATGAAATACGTCATTTATAATGATTAAGGAAATTGTAAATCTAGGTAACTGAGACACCTGTTGAAAAAGTTCTCGTCCTAATGATAGATCGGGCCCGAGATGGCGCTGCGCACGCTTTTATCTTTTTTCTGATTATCCCGTTATTCAAGGAACTTTAAAACGCTGTTTACATCGCAAATTGCAAAGCTATCAAATTTCTTGAATTTTGACGAAAAAATTTCACTGGAAGTCGCGGTTTTCTCCTTCTATGGGTGCGTTCCACGACGAACACGGTTGATCGTCAGTCCAATCAAATAATCGCGTTCAATGTTTAGTCCCATCAAAGAACCACGGGACCACGCCGGCTCCACGGTCATCGTGGCTTTAAGTGGAACGCACCCTATATAGTCAAAGGTTCCAGGTGTGAAATCCATAAGTCATGTAATAATAATAAAATGCACATTGAATATTTAAAAAATATATTGACAATCAAGTAGAATAATTATTCTCATTCGATATTATAATGCCGAAGGTAAAACAAACGCAATGAAAACATTACACAAGCTACCACTTCAAATTTTCGATCTAAAAGAAGATTATCGAAATCTACAAGTAATCTACAAATAAATTCCTCAAGCTGTACCCTGGGTGATATCGCAACATATGAGTTTTCTCCAACAGATTGATCTCGTAATATATTTTCTGCAAGTTTATTTTGTAAAACGTCCTGATTTTTCTTGATTAAAATTGCCACGTTCCTTCGCATAGTCCTTACCCGTCTGATCTCTTGGTCGTCGATATTTTGAAGTACCATGAAACTTTTATTTAACGCTGTTTCCATATCCAAATATTTTTGATTTCTTGTTACTCCATCAAAGACATTCACTTTCTTTTCCACTACTAATATAATCTTTTTTATAAAATTTATCCTATATAACAGTTTTTGTTCTGGAAGAAGGATTTCTCTCTCTAGTTGATTCATTTCACCACTTTTTTCCGTAGTTACTTCTAAATCTTTCTGCACGAACAAAATTTTAAATTAATATTTGTATTACCAATCTATAATCTACTAATGGTCGTTTTATACTCACTTCACTTATCACTTAACATTTAAGAAATTAACCAATAGAATTATGTATAGCCATTTATATTAACTGTTATGTATCTAATCGTTGGTTAATCCTTTTAAATCTAAAGTGATAACGTGAGTATAAATCACCCATTATTCTACAGCGATTGGAATTTTCACCCAATCTTTGAATTTGAATTGATTTCATGCAGGTCCGGACTGGTTTCTTTGGAGGCCCTCGGCTAGACATACATTGAGAAGGGGCCCCCTTACCAAGAGAGACGATTTTTGAAAAGCATATTTTTCGCTACCTTGAACACTTGGAAAAAGTTCACTTTTACCCCAAGTATAAACTACTATTTTTGAGGCCACTTCGGGGCCCCCTTGGGTCCGCGGCCCTCGGCGATCGCCAACCTAGCCAGCCCAGGCCTGATTTCATGTAATATTAGATTTTTACCTTTTGTACTCTAGGTGGCGATTTATGGAACTGTGTGGCCATAGTTGTACGGCGTTTGGTTATTTTTGGAAGTTAGCCCAATGTTGTAGTAAATTCAACTAGAAATACAAGCTCCAGTATCATAATACAGGATTTACTGTTGAAAGTATTACTTTACCGCTTCCATGTCAATAGAATACACAAATCATTTAAATTTTAATATTTTTACAACATATTCCAATAGAGTCACTCCAATAGGGGCTTTGAAGAGCACATAATAGTTTAATGTTATGGTCGTCGGGTGGGAGATTTCAGCAACCCCCTCCTCTTGGGACGTTATTGCTTGCTGCCTGCAGGAAAGAGGGCTGCTCCACAGGGTTTTCCGTTTCTTCATTGTAGCTATGAAGAGGAAGCATTTGCCGTGGCGATTTACGTTCCAGCGTTGTCAGGTGAAGAAGGGTATTCCGCGGGAGGGACTCGTTCTCTCGCTGACAGTAAAATCTTTTAGATTCGCTGACAATGCAAACCATAACTATATTAGGCACGGGAAAGGTAAGTGCAGGTACAGTGCAGGTGCAGGATCAACTTTTACACGTTAGGCAACCTGCAAGTTTCGCAAAGCGGCCACCATCTTTAATTTTTTCACCAATCAATGCACGTTTTACACGGCGGCAACCAACTTGTTTGTTTAAATGTCAAATAATGTAAACAAAAGATGGTTTACATTGTTTGGTGAAAAAATTAAAGATGGTGACCGCTTTGCGAAAATCGAACCGAACCCGAACAGTCACGGGAAACGATGGGCAATATAGCAGGAGCCACAGTACCTTGTTTTCTGGAGTGTGCTTGAATCAGTGTAAAATTTTTCAAATTTATTTTTTGAAGTTATGTTGGTACTGTGTACTACCACTTTGTTTACGCTGCCTGTTGCAGTTTCTGAAATTTTTATTTTCTAATCTTTATTTCATTTTGAACTCTACGTGTGCAACGGAACATAGTTAAATTCATTGTTCTATTGGTAAGCATTCATTTTATTTAGTTTTCTATATTTTTTGTAGCTTTTCTAGTTACGGTTTCACATTTTATGATTCTGATTTTCTAAATTTTGGTTAATTATTATTTTTGTGAATCAATTTTTTCATTTTTTATCTGGTTAGATTCGACTATCGATAGCCAATAGGCTTGAAATAATTGCATTATCATGATCTATTCACTAATAATTTTACTATATTTTTCAACTCCACGTTTATGCACCCCCCTCCTATTTGCATTTTTTTTATTAAGAATTATTTTCTAGAAAACAATAGGCAAATAACAGAAGAATTAACTTGATTTAAAATAAAATGGGAAATTATAAATGCGGAAAGTCGAAACAACGACGACAATCAGAAGAATCTATCAACACCGAAATCGATAAAGAAGCACAAGATTTAAAGCTTATAAAAATTTTACGTTCGAAAAAACAAGAGCACATGAAAATAAAGAAAATCCAATTTTCGTGGATAAATAAAGTGTATGAAATTTATAAAAATATGTTCAGACTGGGTGGCCAAAAACACCAAGAGCCTCAAGAACCAATAAAACAAAGCAGACTAGAAACAGACATAAAACTTGACATTCAAACCATCAGAGACGAATTGCTGCAATTTAAAAGAAAAAAACTTTCACGGTTTCAAGGTACAGCAAAAAATGAACAGTACCTGGATTTAGAAGAGCAGTTGAAGAGCTACACCCAAAAACTTATCGACATCGATTCCCAAGAATACCAGAGCATTAAAAAATTGAAAAGAAAAGTTTTTAGTTTAATTAGGACATGCAAAAATATCTTAAGAGATAAAATTGAAAATTTTGAAAAAAATGAAAATGAAGATAAAGATGAAGAAGAAGAAGAAGTTAAAGTTTCTCCTGTGACGATCATTTCCGAAAAATGTCCGTTTCCTTTACTTTTTTTCACCGACTTGTCCACTGCTGTTATTGATGGCCTTAATTGTTGCTTTATATGTTATTCCGCCCATTACGATGATTTAATTTTGAGTCCTTAATTGATGCAATAAAAATATTTGCAATTTTTTAAATAAAAAGAAAATACATTATTTTTAAACCAATATCATTGTCGTATATAAGGCCGTTGTTGCTGTTAGGGCCTTAATACTTGGTACCAGTAATTACCAAAATGTTCCATATGGGGTAGCATTGGTTCCATAGGGGGGTAGCGTTCTCATTTAGTCAAATAATACCAGGTTTATTCATTTAATACATTTATTAACTAATTTTCCCAAATACGTTCAAGTTTAACAAATATTCAAAATTAACTTACATTAAGAAGATCATCTTTCTATTATTAACTCTGAATGGCGACTTCAAGGAAAGGTAGCGACCACTGGTAAGCTTGCTAACAAACCGACCCTCGATACCACTATACCGGCAACTCGCTAGTTCTCTCACTGACGACAACTATCCCTCATTAATTGATTTGCCATATTTATGTAATCGACTCCCACCTGATTTTCCAATCGCCTGATCGGTGAACCCGGGTATAGTTTGTTTGCGTGGATCCGGTCACGCCACAAGTTATTTGCTTTTAATTGCATTATTGCATTTTATAAATTGCACTGTAGTTAATTGAACTTCCTAACGGAAACCGTTGAAAGTTCAACCAACCTGGAGTTCAATGTTTCGTGTGAATAATTTCAACCCATTAATACAACCTTATTTTTAATTTGGTAATAATTATAATAAATTTGGATGTTGAAATTATTCACGACATCATAACTTTTTTGTTGTCTAGGTCTTTCGTCCTTTAAATGTTAGTGAGACCGCTAACAGCCGAAGAATGTTATTTTATTTAAGTAATTGGGCGAGGATCACCAAAGTCAGTTAGTTTATCCTCCTGCTAAATAGTCGAATATAGTTATTGTTATCGTGTAAGTGGGACTTTGAATAAATTTGACGTTTAATTTCTAAACGCCATCTGTCATCTGTAGAACTGAAAGTTAGCGTAGAATCTCGTGTAAATTAGAAAATAATTTACTTTGAGCTTACTGTTTTTACTGTTTTGTGAGTGGTTTATATTAAATTCGAAACAGATGACAGATAGAGTTTGGAAATTAAACGTCAAATTTATTCAAAGTTCCACTTACACGATAACAATAAATTATATCCAACTATTTAGCAGGAGGATAAACTAACTGACTTTGGTGATCCTCGCCCTTATGTGGATGAAAATCTTTTACCAAGATAATATAATTTATAGAAATTTATTGAAGCCAATTAATATATGAAATGAGATTGTTTGAGTTTAGAAGGTTAAATATTTTCGGAAATAAAAATATGTAACTATTGAACATTATTGGCAAAAAAAAATTTACTTAATTTTAACGAAACTTAAATGGGTCTGACGAGGATATAGTTATTATTTTATTTTATTTTATTATTATTAATTATTTTATATTTTCTTCCAAAAATGTATTTAAAGAAGATTTCGAAGACTTAAAGAATCAAGAAAAAGAAATAAGGCAAATAAAAGAACGAAAACCAACAACCAATTATATTACACATTACACAAAATATAATTTTATTCTACTTTTAGGTGCAACAAAATTTTTAAAGTACAATTTTAAATTTATAATCACTTCAGTGCAAGTCAAACAAGGTGAAAAAACAATTTAAATAAACCCAAAAATCCAACTAATTCCTGAAATATACTGATTAATTTTTACACCATTTTTAATTTTTTGGATATGGTATTGGGGTATATACTTCACAATACATAACCAACCACGCAATTTCTTTATTGAGATACAAAAGCGTTAGGTCAACTTTATATCTTCCATCAGGAATAAGTGGAGGAAAACGAGTTTCATCGACAACAAAATTGCAAAAATGATATGTGACATCCTGTAAATGAAATAATTGAAATATATTATTATTAATGCCCGTTTGCACCAGCTATCCTTAACCTTAAGCTTCACCCTAAATCGCTAAGTACCACCCTTTTTCATTGCACCACTGATTTTTATTGGTCCACCTTAAAGTTAAGAGAGACTTAGCTAAACGTCACCTTTAAGGATAGGTGGTGCAAACGGGCATAAAAGTTATTAACAATACCTTATAAAAGTAATAACTTGTCAAGTTACCACACTTTTTTGTTTGTCCCAAACCTATTATATCTGCGTCAACACCTTTTTTCAAATTAATTTGAAAACGCACCGGAAAATATCTATACTCGTTACTTCGAAAGTTATAACCTTGTACAAGTACCTAAAAATATATAATATTTAATTGGTGCACATTCATCATAATTGTTTGTATCAATTTACGCTTATGAATTTGGGAAGACCATTTAATAAATGGTAGAAGAAATTTAAAATGGATTCAAAGAGATTAAAATAGAAAATTAAAATTGTTTTACCTCAACTTGATCCTTAACGGTTTTTTTTATGTTCACAGTACAATTATGGGCCGTAGTAGTGCGATTATACTTAAATGCTTTTAGTTCTAATAAATTGAAAAGATCTTTATCGTAATTCAGTAACTGGATTCGAACATCTTTAAGCTTGTACCCATTTTGATGAAACTAAAATCAAGTTATTAATATTCCTTATAATATAATTATTTTAAAATTTAATACTACCTTAGACAAAAGGGTCTCTGAAGAATAGACATCTTGAACAAAAAATCCGATTGCAAATGCCAAAATAATATTCTTCATTATTTTCATCTTATTTTAGTTTTCAGTCTGAAGCAGTTTAAATGTTTCGACTGACGAAGCGACGTGTACCTACTGACGTCAAGTCTAATTTGTTTTCCATTAGGACAAAATGATAAATATCTTATAAAAACTTAATTTAACTTTATTATAAATAAACTTCAAAATTAATTGAGTTTACCCATTCAAATTCTTTATTTTGGAATTAATTAGCCATGACCAACAAAATATAATAAGCAGGTTTAATGTAATTCTACAAAATCAACAAACTGAAGGCTGAATGTTAATATATATTCGTGACAATGTTGTATAATATTTATCTATAATCTGTTTAAAATACAATAGGTAAATATTTTGTACCGAAAGTCGAACTTTGCTCTGTATTTAAAGGAAATGAATGCGGGAGTAAAACAATAAAATTTTACTTCCCATCTAAAATCACTTTTTATTACAGAAATCGCTATATAGAAATGATGCGTCGTTTCGCAAGGATAATAAAAAGTTTTCTACTCGCTGTGAAAAGTAGCACATTGAAACAAAAACTACCCTCTGAAACGCAACCTCTAATGGGATCCCCACAAAGTTCCATTTGGAATGGTGAGGCTTCCTCGAAAGAAAAGTAAGGTAGTTAGTTCCAGGGCCGTATATACTGAGGTGGTTTTGGGCCCCCCCCATAGAAGAGCGAGAGATTAAAAACAAGGGTCTAAAAAATTTTATTAGCGCAAAAACCTCTCCCATATGGCATATAAAAAACTTCTTTTTCGGAGAAAATCCTCTCCATAACCACTGTCTAGCCTTGGAAAAGAATTAACACCTCCGCTTGGAGATCTTCCTAAGTAAAAAGCTAACCCGTATATTATGTTGACCAATCAGTGAATTTTGAAATTTTGTGATTGATTCTACTTCATTCTTTGAATTGCGAGATCGACTCTGTTTTCAAAAAAAAATTAATACCAACTTACTGATTGATACCATCTTTCTAATAAAATTTTTCTGCTATATCATGCTATGCTATTATTGAGGTATATTATAACCGTTATCAAAGTAAGTCTTTTTATCGACGTATAATTAATTGTATATTTAATCCAAAATATTTATATTCAAAATGTAAGTTTTCTTAATTTTTACATCAAATTAAATTTTAATATTTACTAACGCAAAATTTTTTTATTTTAGGCCTATCCACCATTTAGAACTAACAAATTATGGCCAAGAATTGGTCCCTTGCAAATATTGCCCCAGTAAAGTGAAGAGGTCGAAAGTTTCAAGCCATAACTTTAAAGCTCACAGAAATGAGCTCGCTGCTGAATTCGATGCTCGTCCACGTGTACAGTACGAAGATATTCAGCCACCCAGTACATCCCCATCAGTACAAAAACAAACAGTATGCCATATGACATCTGAGCAGAACGATAACATTGAAAATTGGGACAATGTAAGTTAATCTTAAAGCAAACTTTGGATCAGACCGAAGAAAACTTTTAGGATTTATCTCCTAAATTACGTAGCATTGCAAAAATTAAATCTTAAATTTTTAGAGTAATTATGAAACTTACAATCCTCTCATAGCCACCCGCCTTAAACGAATTTTCAGAGGAACATACTACGCCGGCGCAAGTTCCAAAGAAAAAAAATTGTGTAAGCAATTTGAAGTGGAAAGGATGGCCTACGTAATCGTAAGTTATTAGACTTTCAAAATTTTTGGAAATTTAATTTTGAATTTGTTTTTGATAGGAACTAAGCAAAACTGATGACTCCAGTGCAGATCATCTTGATGATTATGAAGAGAAGGTGATTAATGGAGTACTGGATATCGATGATGAAGAAGAAGATTTCGATGAAGGGGAATTATCATGGGATGAAGATCCTTATCACTGTTCATCTGATAAAAACAGCAACAGCAACAGCGAATCGGCAGATCAAAATAGTGATTCCTTTTAATGTTCTTTGATCTGAAGTCTTTATGATGAAACAAAACTAGATTTCATTAAGCAGTCATTCAAGGAAATGCAAGAACATTAACGCGAATTTTATTCTTTTTATTATTTATTATATTTATTATATTTATTACCTATATTTATTTAAATTATTTAAATTTTAAAATAAAATAAAAATTTTTTTTGTAATTCATTTTTATTATAAATTTTATAACATCGACTAATGATCGATTTGTACTCATTTCATTTATCATTTAAGAAATTAACCAATAGAATTGTGTATAGCCATTTTAAACGTTATATGTATCTAATCATTGGTTGATCCCCTTAAATATTAAAGTCAAAAATATCACGACAATATTTTGATGCGAAAAAAAAAATAATTTGAAGCTCTTTTTTTAACAGTGCCAGATTTATTCAGGTATTTCCTAACCCCCCGATTAAAAAAGTTACTCAACGTAATAATATAATTCTTCTATTTTAACAATGCCGTGTAGTTCATTTAATTTTGCACCACTCGGTATGCTCTGATTTGAAACCAGAAGTTGGTGCTGTGCTGAAGTAGTTAATAATAGAATTTTCGCATACTCAGCGCCATCTATCGTGGTTAATGGTGAGACATAAAACACCTAATTAATGCTCAACTTAGCCGACAGAACGGCGCTACTTGATCTGATCGAATAGTGAATTTAGCATATTTCAACGCTAAATTCGTAACTCAAGAGATCATTTTCAATTGGCCGGCTTAGCATCACCCCCGGCATTGGAGACATACTACAGGGAGAAATTTAGACATTTTTAGGAGGTTTTAATTCCTGAGGAAGAATTAAGCCCCTAATTAAGAATTAAGCCCTAAGCCACTGCCCGACGTGGCCCCCAACTAGTCCAGGCTGACCTCGTTCGAAGGATAACGATGGTGTAATGGTGGCCAGGATGAAGCGAAGGAGGTAACGGTAGCCCCTCCCTCTCATCATGATCACGATGAGGAAGTCAGATTACGCAAAAATCATCATCAATGAAGGCAGAATCCTGCGAATCGACGCGACGTTAGGATCGAAGTCCAGCACGTGAAGAACAAAATAGGCCAATGTCACAGGTGCCAATCCTTCGGGCACGCACAGAGCTGCTGTAGGGCGGCCCCTCGCTGCGTTAAGTACCCAGGCAGGCACTGGGCAAAGAGGTGAACAAAAGAGCTAAATGCGAATCCAATCAGCATGAATTGTGGTCGTATTAAACACCCCGCCATCTACCAGAGGCACTATTCTCGAACTCGCATGAATATATATTCAATGCCTATTATTACGAAAATAACCGTAAAGTTTGGTTTACACATACCGTTACCATAGCATCACCGATTAATTAATTCAATTTTGAGTGTAAATCAAACTTTACGGTTATTTTCGTATGCGAATAATAATCGTGTGAATTCAGGAATTAGGACTAAGGCTGGGAATCAAAATCGAATATAATCAACTAATCGAGTATTCGAATATTCGAATATGAATATTTTCTCAACGGCACTATTCAAATTATTCGAATATTCAAATTATATTCGAATATTCAAATTATTCGAATATTCAAGTTATTCGAACGAATATTCGAATATTCGAGTAATTTGAATGATTCGAATATAAAAATGTTCAAAATTCACCGCCTTACTCTATAGGGGGGTGGTTTTGGGGGTTTAAACCCCCCCATGGGAGTGCAAGAGGTTAAAAAAAGGGTCTAAAAATTATTTTGTGCAAAAAATGGAATATAATCAACTAATCGAGTATTGGAATATGAATATTTTCTCAACTGCACTATTCAAATTATTCGAATATTCAAATTATTCGAATGATTATTCGAATATTCGAGTAATTTGAATATTCAAATAATCATTCGAAAATTCGAATAATTTGAATATTCTTGTGATTGCTTGAACGAATATTCGAATACAAAAATGTTAAAAATTCCCAGCCTTAATTAGGACCCCAGAGGTTTGTAGGCAGGCCCGGACTGGCTCCTTTTGGGGCCCTCAGCTAGAGATTGAGCAGGCGATCGCCAACTAGCCGGCCTAGACAGTCCGAGCCTTGTCGCTTTATAGAGAAACCAAATCTGGACAGGTTTATGGGACTTTTAGAAAGAGATTAATTTTTTTTTCATTGGAGTATGTAAGAAAAGTCTACAAGAGGAAATAACCATAAAGGTTAGGGCCAAAAGATGATCTACTTCAAAGAGCTAACTACAACGATGGTCGTAAGGCCGATAGCACTGACTAACCCGAAATTGGTTCGACTATTTATTATCAATCCAAACATTGTTCCAGTGCGGCCTTTAGGCCGCACAACCTGGGCCATATATTTCAGTAGGTTGTCTTCCACCTGTCCTGGAGGGTATTCCATACCCCCCAGACCCCCCGGTTTGACTCCCATTTCTTTTGATTTTACACACGATCTGGCACCTTACAATAAGTAGCTGTACCCCCCCCAAGAATTCGGAGTTATCTAAAGACGTCTCCGAAATTTTGTTTCACCCCCCCCCCCCTAATTAGGGGAGTTTATGTAGTCCAAAATTAACGTCTCCGTGCGGGAAGTTTTTATTATTTTGGTTTCTTTTCAATTTTTACGATTTATTTGCATTATTTTCGGTTCATTTGTGGCGTAAGTAAAAAGTTTTATTTGAAAAACAAAAGAGATTTTTGAAAAACACATTTTTCGCTATTTTGAATACTTCGAAAAAGTCCACTTTTACCCCAAGTATAAACCCATTTTTTTGAGGCCCCTTCGGGGCCCCCTTGCGTCCGAGGCCCTCGGCAATCGCCGACTGGCCAGTCCGGGCCTGTTTGTAGGTCTTACTCCAAAATGTAGCGTTTAAGTCAATATTCACGTCCCCTACCGTTCGATTGAGCTCCCCGGAACAAAACGCGGTTCGCCAACAGCCAAAAATCATACGTAGACGTAATCCGTCCAAACCCCCACACTGACTCCACTTCCGAAGAAATCCCCAATCCCCCCCCCCCTCAAACAGCAAATATAAAGTCACAGTTGACCAATTAGCTTTCATCATCAATGACAGCAAAAACCACCATGAGCTCCGATCACATGCACATGGTGCTGACCAAATTTACCATCGATTCCTAAGCTCTATTCCCCACCTCTCCTCCATGTTGTCAGTAATTAACTTGTCCTCCTTAACCCGTATTGTCGAATCCCAAACGTATTCCTTCATACCTCAAGATAGTCCATTGGAATGCCAATGGGCTATCCAGCGAGAAGCTAATAGCTAACCCTGCTTCGAATTTTCACCACCGATTATGATTTGGCATCATCATGATCAGTGAAATATTCCTAAAATCCTCCATTTAGATCCAAACTCTCCAACTATTTCCTATAATATAGGAACGATCGTTTACATGCCCGCAGAGGTGACACAGCCTCAGGACCGCCGCTAGGGGTACTTCCGCCCGTGTGAAAAGTTTAATTTGGCCCGCCCTTGTAGCCGATTTTTTTCGGTTTTTTAATACAATTTCCTAAATTTCTACTATTTGTTTCCTGCCGTAAAGTAAATGCCCTTTTCTTAACCCCTATTTTTAGGATTTTGGCCGCCTCTAATTTTGGCCGCCCGTGTGTTTGCACACTTTGAACAATAGGGCGCGGCGCCCCTGCACAGTCTTACCCCAACCCTCTACCAATCAGTCCTGGAATCCATTTCGATAGCAATACCTATCTCCAATCAGGGATTATACCGTCCCACTTCAGTCTGCAATAACCCATCTCAAGACTTCATTCAGTGACATATCAACCCTTCTTCAAAGCAGTGGATATGATTCATTCATATTGGAATTCCCATTCCACCCACACCCAATCCACTATCTAACTGCCAATAGGCAAGCGTTAATACCACCACAACCCCCATTGGAGATTCACAAACACCACACCATCCAACAGAATTCGATCTCCCACATCCACTTGGGCAAAATTGTCTAATCAAAGCAAAGAAAAAACTCGAAGACGAAGCAAGAAGTCCATCCGATCTTCCTCACCTACCAAAACTGTTCAATCGAAACCTCTCGGGACAGTTTTATCTTCCACATTAAGTTTCGGGCTCAATGCCACTGGACAAACCATAGGTTTGTCATAAAAATGTTCGTTATATTAGAGATTTACTGTATGCACAGCAATTTTCATCGCACCTTGTACACAACACTTCGTTAGTTCAATAAATCATCGTCGGGGGCGTCAAGGTAAATTAAGTTGAAACGTCAAATTGTAAGGTTATAAGTTTGATTATTATTAAAGTTCCGATGAAACTTTAATTTAAAATGGATTGCGAAGATGATTCGTTTGAAAATGATCTCGAAGAGCGTGAAATTCTAAGAAATTTGCGTTTGGATGGTAATTTACCAACGCAAGAAGATTCAGGTGCTTCAGGAATGACCATAAACGCAGAAGACCTAACGCAAGAAGAGGCGATGAAACTGCGCGGTGATCGAATAGGAGACACTACGTATAGTCAAAAATACGTGTTGAAGTTATTGCTCCAACTTCAGGATTTGAGATGGGACTCTGAAGTGGAACAAGATTTTGTAAACCTGTGGGATATGACGGAGGAAAAGGAGGTGTGCAGCTTTCTTCTTGGTTTCAATTTTCCTAACTTGGTGACTCAAACTGTGTTGACTTATCATGATAATTACAGGTTGATTGAAATTTTGATGGGGATTTTAAGTAACATTGCGTTTGTGTGCAAGGAAGCCATGGTGGTGAGCCCCGATGATATGAAAATATTTGTGCGTTTGTTTTATTGCGAAAACGGTGGGGTTCTCACTCAAGTTGTTAATTTTTTTGGACACGTTTGGAGTGAAAACGTTTTGATCAGTCTTGTTGATAGCGAATTTTTAAAACAGGTTTTATTTATTTTAGTCAACTGCCTAAATTGTGAGTTACTCTATGAGATGTTATCATTTTTAACTATAATGTGCGTTGATGCGACAATTTCGGAATCTTTAATAAGAGAGGACCCTCATTTTTTGAAATATTGTGTTGATGCATACGAACAAGTATATAGGGGTGAATGTAGAAAAGGTTTCTCAACCTTATTTACCGTGCGACAGTACAGTTGTCTTTATAATTTGATGTGTGTTGTTACCCATGTTTCCACTTTGACACCAAATGATGAACTGAAGGCCGCACTATATGTAGCTGAAGAGCCTTTACGAGAAGAATCCACAAGATTGTTACAATTTATTTCGGGCCATCTAGAAAATCTCGAGTCTTTGCATGAACCTGACATGATTTTCAAGGGTTTACTGTTTTTCCTTTATGCCCTCGATGAACCCCATATCGTATCGACCTATCACCCCGAATTATTTAAAATTTTACTGACATTAGCAATAACTATTACAGAAAATGAATTGTCTCTAAATTATTTGTTCGAATTGGTACTATATCTTATTTGTCTTGCTGATGATTACGACCTGCTAATCTCTCAATGTTCACGTTTCACCAAGCATAGGGCTCTTAATTTTTTAAAACAATTTGCTCATGTTACAAATGAATGGCGATTTGGTAATACAATTGTGTGTACTCAAAATTTACATAGTTTGTTGAATGATATGAAATGATTATAATTTATTGAATTAATTAAATATAATAAGCTGTTTTGTTTTACTTAGCTCTTTATTTATTTTTCACCCTCTGATTCCACCAAAAATATTTTTCTTTTTTTTTTTCTATCACAACTTTATTTAAAAAACCTTGATTTACCATTTTCGTTCCCCTTAAATCTCTCTTCGGCTAATTCTGCAGCAAAAATCAAAAACTTTGGTAGATTAAATTAATGTGCGAGGTAACTGGGCGTTAAATTAATTTGAATTCGGTTTATTTCATATGTTGCACTTTATCTTTGGCAAACATTTAATTGCAAAAGCATTAAGTTTTTTAATATATTTTATAAACTGATCTAATGTTAAATCCTAGTTTTCAATCTTGGCGCACTGACATCTTGAAGAAACCATCTAAAATCACGGTACAATCTGGTTTTCCCATATATCTCCTTTCCAACCTGTGTGAAAACGGCGACAAATTTTTCCGAAAACGCCCGAAGTTGAGCTCATAAATTGCGCACAAATAATTTAATAATTTTAAATACAAAATTTTAATACTTTATTAAACATTATTTTTGTTTCAATCTATTAGGCACGACATAGTCAGCATGAAATTTGGAATTTATTAATAAAACAAGTAAATTTTTACTAGGAGTAAGAAATTTATATCTCAAAAACTATACATACTCCCGCGTTTAAATTCATACCACAGCTACTTCCCATTATGGGCTATCTACCCTATAAATTTCATCCATTTGCAAAGAGGCCGCGGGGGTAACAACCAAAAATATATGAAACGGCGCCAAAATTTTGAGAATAGAAAAAAATTAATTTCTCAAAAACTGTACATACTCCCGCGATTAAATTTATACCACAGCTACTTTTCATTATGGGCTATCTACCCTAAAAATTTCATCCATTTGCAAAGGGGCCGCGGGGGTAACAACCAAAAATATATGAAACGGCGCCAAAATTTTGAGATTTGAAAAAAATTTATTTATCAAAAACTGTACATACTCCCGCGATTAAATTTATACCACAGCTACTTATCATTATGGGCTATCTACCATATAAATTTCATCCATTTGCAAAGGGGCCGCGGGGGTAACAACCAAAAATATATGAAACGGCGCCAAAATTTTGAGAATGGAAAAGAATTAATTTCTAAAAAACTGTACATACTCCCACATTTAAATTTTTTCCACAGGTACTTCTTATTATGGGCTATCTACCCTATAAATTTCATCCACTTGCAAAGGGGCCGCGGGGGTAACAACTAAAAATATATGATACAGCGCCAAAATTTTGAGAATGGAAAAGAATAAATTAATTTCTAAAAAACTGTACATACTTTCGCGTTTAAATTTATACCACAGGTACTTCCCATTATGGGTTTATCTACTCAAAAAATTTCATCCATTTGCAAAGGGGCCGCGGAGGTAACAACTAAAAATATATGAAAAACTGTCATTATTGTACAGAACTTGCTCGGAGTGCTCGAAATTTTAATTACTCGTAACTTTGCAGAAATTGAAATTGATATGATGCTAATGGAAGATTATTCAAGCGCAATCGCAATTTGCAAAATTCGAGGGGTTGTCAGCGACATGCAGACATCGAGACATCCCATAATGCGACATCCAATAATGCAATTATTATTTTTTTTTTTCGCGGATGCGGGAGGAGGAAATCACGTACGAGAGACAGCTACGCCCGTGGCGATACTGTCAGACTCAGTGTGGCCAGTTTTCTCGAAGCCGGGTCGCCAACCTGTTCGTCATTTATCGCCCAAAATCGCAACTTTCATTTATAACCTCACAAATAGATACCGCGCGCAAAAAAACTCGTTTATATTTTTTTTCGAAATTTTTATTGTTTTTCGTGAATATCTCGTTTCCTATACAATTTCATATTTAGTACTTGTATATTGAGACTTAGAGCTGATTAGATTTTGGTTCAAATCCGTCTACGAAAATTTAGGAGTGGGAGTGATGAGCATGAGTTGATTAACGAGATGCCCTTGTATTTTTTTTGCAAAATTGTTTAATTTCTGAATTTGAGGGTCATGGGTACACTGTACAAACTGCAAATGGGCGCCAAATCTTTTCTCTAAATTGCACTGGAAACGAGATACTCACGAAAAGCCAATCCTAGTCGTCCATTTTACTTGTTTTTGCCAACTTATACGCATTTTTTGGACTTTATATCTCTGTGATTCTTGATTTATTGTGGAGGGTAAGATGAACTCACACGCACTTAGGCCTCTAAATTGGGCCCTTTGTACTCTACCATCGGTTTTCAGTTTTACCCCGATCCCGTCACTGTCCAACTCCACTCATGCGCGTCACAATGCTATGCGCTTTATAGTAGCATAATATTGCTTAGCCTATTCTGCTCATATTAGACAAAAGAGCCATTAATGAGTGAAATTTCTGTTAAAATCTGTTCAATATTTCAGTGATAATCTCTATAGTCCACTCATGCGCGTCACAGTAGTATACAGTTTTCCATTAAAATCGGTTCAGTATTTCAGGCTCTAGAGAAGTAACATAAATTATGTTAAACACAAGTGCGAATCAAAAATTTCCAAAAGATTATTTTAAACAAGATTGCTCAGATAGTGCGGTCTAAAGGCCGCACTTCGATTATTTTAAGTTGAAGAATTTGTTTCGAGGTGACCGTTGAACTTCTATAATTCAAAATGTCCCAAAGAACTTTCTGTTAGCAAGACTTCGAGTTACTTAATATAATAATTTGCTAGAAAGCTAATCCTCCTTGGTGGTTTTTCTAGACCCGCCTCTTATTAATGTGTGTATTTATTACCTACCAAAAAAGGTTACGACCTACAATAATTATTGCAGTCCCAAAATTTCCATAATGAAGTACTTTTACTTCCTAGCAGAATGTATTCAAATTTTTCATTCCTGCAGTTTATGGAAATTTATAAAAAAAAAATGAGACATGTGAACTGGCGAATGGGACCTTTATTCCACCTTGAACTCTGGATGTTTGTATTGTAATTATTTCCCACGTTCAAACATTGCACTATATACTTATCGTCACGTAATTTTTTATCCACGCACTTTGCAAGATCATGAATTTTACGTAAATCCAAGAAAAGAAAACTTGGAAATTTAAATTTGTTGTTCAAAAAAGTTGGATCGAGTAGGCCGAGAGGTGAAATATTGGGGTGAGTCGAATTGAGCGGAAAGATGCTGTAGACTCTCCCTAAGATTGAAATTTAAAATGCTGTGATGTAACATTTGCGCATAGTCAACTGTCAGTTATGGGTCGATTTTGGCATGGCGGCTATGCGGTTTGTATTTGTTACCTGTTAAGATGCAACTTAATTTAAATGAAATTATACAATTAGTGAAGTTTTCTTAATTGGATGAGGGAATTTGAATTCGAGTGAAGAAATTTAAAAATAAATTTACTCCATACAATTTAGTTACACAAATGTGGAAACGTGTGCAAATGGGATTGAGAGCGTTTTTGCTTTTGGCATCAAAAGTTTGGACTTGTTTTTGTTATATGTTAAAAAAACAATGTAGGGCCGTAAGTATTGTTCAATATTTGTTCATTTCCATTTTGTTGTTATTTATAGAAATTTGTTTTCGTTTCATTAATCATTGACGTTATAAGTGCTAAGTGTAGTGATATGACATTTCAAGATACACCTGATAAGATTCTATTACTTATCAATTTTCGTGATTTATTTTCGTTTTGTTTATTTTCATTCACTTTGCGTATTCTTTCAAATTTTTTATCTTCCTGTATGTTCACGACAACAAAAATCTTTCACTTGCCAAGCACATTTGGCACTCCATCAACTTTTACCTACCTACCCACTTATCTTTCTCACTGTTTTATTTTTATTAATAATGACTTTTTGTAGGTTATTCAGCATCAGTCGGTTCGTTATAACATTTATCCACTCTCACCTTTGTCGAGGCATCGATTAAGTAAGTTACCTTTTTTAAAAAAACCTTAGCTTGAAAGCAACCCCTAGAAAGATTTTTTAAGAGCGTTCACCAACAGTAATTTTACAATATTGTAAACAAAAGTTTCAGAGTGGATTGCCTCGGAAGTTTGCATAGACTAAATTTTACTTCGAGTTTTGATTTTTGGTTTGAATTGATCCTTTAACATTCCAACTTCAACCATCACAAATTAATATTTTTGTTCATTTTCTGATCAGGTGTAACTGATGATTCATAGTAAAAATGAATCAGTACTGTATTGTACTATCAATTTAAAAAGTTTGATTGAGTTTTTAAAATTTCTAAAATTAAAAAGAATAAAATTGGACCTCTATTTTTGAGATGGTGCTATTTTATAAACAATATTCTTGGTATTAAGCTTTTTTGGGTTCATTATTAATTATTGTAATTTATATAAAAAAATTTTGAATTAAAATTGGATTATCTTTTTCAATTTGAGTATTTTTTGAGATACTCAATACCTGACCAGGATGAAAAGATATAAATATACTAAAGTACAAGTATAAATTTATTGTTAATAACAATGTTCTAAAAAAATCAACTTCGACAGTTGAGATAATGGATATTTGGCATAGGCTTGTATTTATTTGGTCAGTAGGTATTTTAAATAAATTAATGGTCAGCAGTTTAAATAATATGGTCGGTATTTTAAATAAATGGTTAGTATTACATTGATCAGTATAAAAACTCTCATGGCCAAGATTACCAAACTCTTTAATATGGGTTTAATTAAAGGACACTTAAATAAAAGAGATAGCTTAATCACTGTTAATTGTGATAGAGAGAGAAAAGTGATTTATAAAGCCGATTTTAAAACTTAAATGTGATTTAAATTGTTGGTAATCTTGGAGGTCAGTATTTTAAATGAATAGTCAGTATTTTAAATATACTATCATCACATCAGTATCTGTATAAATAATAATAGCAGGAGTGAGCGCCAAACGATGGTTATGGTTTGAATGTTTAATAACTTTTATTTCAAAGATTCTTTTTAGAACCAAAAATACTTGGAAAGGGTTAAATTGATTTAACGAAATCCGAGATTTGCCGTGGTTGCGTTGTCAAAATCGACTCTCCGCGCCCTTCGCTCCGGTCCCCTACGCTCCGAACCGTTTTGACTAACTCTGGTACTACCTAAAAATATCTCCTAGACCGGTCCTACTCGGCAAGGTGTACTCTGGGAAGGGGATGGGTATCTCTTTCTTGTTTTCGTCAAATTTAAGCCAAAAATACCCCTAAACAGTGAATTTTGCTCGATGTTAACTGTACGTTCGTGTAGGTACGACTAAAGCTTCCGCGTCAGTCACTACTCTCCGTGCCTAAGATCCAAAAATCGATTTTTGGGCCAATTAATCGAAATTTAGGATTAATCCTCACCTTAATGCTTCATTTTAATGTTATCTATCTCTTTATTATTAGTTATTTATCTAAATGTTATAAATCTCGTTGAGTTTTCATTAATAAATGTAATATCTTCTGGGCCTGTATCTCGTGCTTGGATCTCTTGTATCTCGCTCAAACTTGGCTCCAACGTGGCTTCCAAAGGTGAAAATTGACCTGACCGCTGTTACCGCGAACACAAAGAACAGTGCTGCTGATACTACTACTGGACCAGTGAGAGAGCTGATGTTGGAGATGCTAAGCAAAACTGGACCATCCAGATAATAAAAGAATTCCCAAAAATAATCCTTAGCCTGCAAGAGAGAACGATGTTTGAAGATTAAGCTCGTTTGGTGTGTCAAAAACAACACCACAAAAGACTTTGCCAACAGTAGGGAATCGGAAATGGTCGTCAAACTAGCTCACCAAAACTGCGCAGAGCTCGTGCGCATAAGAGACCTTCTCCTATCACCTTTGCTCACCAGATGGTTACATAGCAGCTAAAACCATAAGCGAGCGCTGGACCACTTGTCACAAAAGAACTGGCATGAAAAACAGAAATCGCCGAAACAAAAAATATTTGTCAACGCAAACTAGGTAAATCGTTGTGATTGTGACCAAACAAAATTACGTCCGCTCTTTGCTATGTTATCAGGAGACCACGGACCTCCTAAAATAAAATGGACTACTATTCAATAGTCATTTACGAAAATTTTACCGATATATACCGCATCTACCGGTTGCATTCAAAAATTCAATCGTACCTTCGTCCGAAGTTCGAAAATTAAAGCCTAATGTGTCGGTTCACGAATTATCAACCGGGTATATGTATTTTTTTGATTCACAGCCGTATGCAGGGTGTGCAAAGAACACCGGCGCACATTGGTTTAAAATCCCAAAAACCTGGCCATAATATGAAGGCGTTCTTCAATTTGCATGAAATTTGGTATACTAAGGTTTTATAGGTCGCTGATTACGAATAAAAAGTCGAAATTACAAAAATCCATATGGCGGATCCAATATGGCGGACGTATGCATTTAAAAATTATCAGATATAACCAAAATTTGGTGACTGGGTGTTTTTGAGGTTGCTGATAACGAATTCAAGATCATAGTGACAAATAACAAAATGGCGGATCCAATATGGCGGACATATGTATTTAAATATTATCAAATATAGCTTAAATTTGGTGATCCAGAAATTAAAAAAGAAAATCGGAAGAAAATCATTTCTGAAAAATCTCAAATACCAAAATTAAATAAGTATCAAGAAAATTTAAAATTTCACAAACAACAATATGCCGAAATTTGAAAAATTAAGTGTAAAAACCGATAAACAATAATTTATTAACAAACACCTTATATAAAATACTCGGAAAATGCTTTGCGACAACATTTTTTAAAAGGCAATAAAGTAATATTTTTGCATTTTTCCTAACAAAAAAATTTATTAAATTTAAACAAAGTTTATTAAAATAAACAACTGTATAGACTACAATGTACAATAAGATTTTTGGCGGAACTCTACAGATCTCATAACTTTTTTTCTAAATTTCTATACGTGTCTCATGCAATTTTTGCATTTTTCATCACAAAAAAATGCAAAAAGACCGGAGGGGTAGCTAGGGGCACCTGGGTTTTAATTATTTCATTAAACAACAGTATAGGCTACAATCTACAATAAGATTTTTGGCGGAACTCTACAGATCTCATAACTTTTTTTCTAAATTTCTATACGTGTCTAATGCAATTTTTGCATTTTTCATCACAAAAAAATGCAAAAAGACCGGAGGGGCAGCTAGGGGCACCTGGGTTTTAATTATTTCATTAAACAACAGTATAGGCTACAATCTACAATAAGATTTTTGGCGGAACTCTACAGATCTCATAACTTTTTTTCTAAATTTCTATACGTGTTTCATGCAATTTTTGCATTTTTCATCACAAAAAAATGCAAAAAAACCGGAGGGGCAGCTAGGGGCACCTGATTTTTAATTATTTCATTAAACAACAGTATAGGCTACAATGTACAATAAGATTTTTGACGGAACTCTACAGATCTCATAACTTTTTTTCTAATTTCTGTAAGTGTCTCATGTAATTTTTGCATTTTTCATCATAAAAACATGCAAAAAAACCGGAGGGGCAGCTGGTTCTTGTTTATTTTATTAAACAACAGTATAGGCTACAATGTAGATTCAGATTTTTGGCCGAACTCTATGGAACTCATCTTTTCTCTAAATTTCTATGTGTCTCATATAATTTTAGATAAATTTTAACAAATTAAATGTATAAAATCTTAATTTATATATTATAAAAAAAAATATTTGAAATATATGTTCATATTCTACGAACTTTCAACTAAACGATCCATTTTATAAAATTCAAATAGGTGAAACGTGCAAATTTTGGTATGCTTCTAAACACAATGATATTTTATCCTTGCGGGCATCCTAGATGCTACTGGTTCGACAGTTACTTTGTACTGGCTGTATAAAAGTAAATATAAACAATTCTTCCTACCTAACATAGTTTAATGACATTTCAATCTTCCCTCTACACAACCCAATAGTCAAAATTCCTTAAATTGAAACTTTATTTCTGGACTTTTGGCCAGGTTTTTACGATTTTAAACCACTGTGCGGCGCTGGCTTCATATTCGCGTTTTACATTACCTTTGGTGGCGCTGCCAACCATACGTTAAAAATGGACTTATAAATTATGCCGTGTGGTGGCGTTAATCTAAATATAAACAAGTTCATGATGTAAACAAAGCAAAATATTGTTTACTATACGTTCAACATGAACTTCGAAATTATTCCGTGTGGTGGCGTTTTGTTAATGTAAAACGCGAATAGGCGCCGCGGCCAGGAGGAACCAAATAACAAATACAAAAATTTGTTACATCTTGTGCGTTGGCATCGTTGATGTTTTTCTTGGATATCTCAAACATTGTTCATATAAACACGAAAAAAAAACATGCACAAACGATCTAAACTATTTTTAATCCGAAATTCAACATTTCAAAGGTATGTCTTCAACCCCCCCCCCACAATTGCCTTTCAGAACTGCGACCAGTGTTGATTTTTTGTTCATAACCCTTCTAATTATGTTTTGAGGAATTAAATTTTCCTAGCAAAATATAGAATACTCGTGAGAGGTTTTCTTTTCATCTCCTGTGGTGTCAGTTGAGTCTGTCCCAGATATTTCAGCCTAGGTGGAGCTAAAGCGTTGCAGCTGCAGAGAATGTGTTCGGCGGATTCGACCAACTATTCATATAGCCTGCATCTGTCATTGCCTTTCAGTCCCATTTTTTTGAGGTGATATCTAGCTGGACATTGTCAAGCAACCCCGTAATGAGCCTGTTTTCGTTCTTTGATAAAAGAATAAGCTTTTTAGCGTCTATAATCGAGTACTGTATGAATTCCTTCGCCTGTCTTTGTCCTGGTGTATTGTACCAGAGGGTTTCGTTGCTCTTTGCTTCCCACTTCCGGATTTCCACTCATATTTTGAGTTTTGAATCATATTCAATTTAGTAGCGCTATCTGTTGGTAATCTTACGAACTACATCAGTTGTTTCCAAATCCCATAAGGTTTACAATAATAATTAATACATACCTGATATTGGGTGGGTTGTACCAACGCCGGTTAAACCTAGTTCAACCAATCAACATGGTCAAATAGGGGGTTCTTAACCTTGTTGATTGGTTGATGATGATTTGAACTGAGTTCAATGTTGAACTAGGTTTAACCGACGTTGGTACAACCCACCCTTAATATTATAATCAAAAGTTCAATGTAGATGCATTGCAAAACTTTCTTCCAGTAAACCAATTTTATCTCTTTTTTTTCAAAAAGTCGCCCACGGAGCTTTTTATCAACAAATGGGTTTTTTCTTTTTTTTTATGAGGTAATTGCGAGACTTGTTAGACAATTAATAAAAGTAGTTAATGAATCGTTTACATTCAATTTGATAATGAATTATTTAAAAAAGAGTGAATAAATAAATGTAAATTGCTAATTAGATTAGGCTATTATGTACTTCAAAATGCTGTCGAATCGAAATTATCATTTTCTTTCTTACACATTATAAATTCTTTGCATTGATATAAAAAAAATGTTACTATTTAATAATTAATTACTTGGTAAAAAGATTCCACGTTATTTCGTTTGCAATATAATTATTGAGCTCTGCAAATGTACCTACAAATTTTTATAAGTAAAAAATTCGCTGTATTTACTGTATTAATTCTCGATTATTAAATTAATTTACAAAGTATTTAAAAAGAATTCCATTCACGTAGCAAAATTTCAGAATTTAATCTTATTTTTCGTTGCACCCTCCCACCTCCTTAAATATTAAGGGGTATACCACCTTGGTGCTCGGAAAAATAAGTATAAAAGTCTTACGACCAAGTCAGGAATGGTTTTTTGTATCCATTCATTCTTAAGTTAGTTATTTTTAAATATTTTCAGTTTCATTTTGAAATTCCTACCAAAATAGGATCTGAAGTAAATTTTTTTTATCTCTGTTAATTTAATTTATATTTATTATTCGTATTTATATTCTACAGTTTAATAATTTTATTGGGATATCATGAAAAATATGGAGTTTACCTATTAAAAGTTGTCAATATTTTACATAAAAACCTTCAAAAATATTTTAAGTAACAAAAAAAATAAAAGGAAATGGAACAGAGAGCAGAGAGAATATTGTTTTACTATTTGAACTCTTTAAAAAGATAAAACAGTTTATTGCTTTATTTATTAACGCAAAAAGATATTACTTTATGGGGCTTTAAAAAAATTTTTATCGTCATTTTATACATAACTTACTTTTATAGACTGAATTATTTTATAAACAATTCAAATTGTTCAATAAACGATTTTCATCCACAAAAGTAATTTGCTTAGTCATTTTGGAATTGGACGCTTAATTTTATTTAACTAAGGCCAAATTGATCCGCATTAAACGTGTCATAATTGATATCATTTTTATCTAAATAAAAGCAACAAAATTTGTATCGCTTATTATGTTTGTCACAATAAAAATTTAAAGTTATCATTGTTATAAATTACATTAGATTTGTTGTTATTGTACAATAATTTTTATTATTGCAAGTTCAAATATAAATAAACAAACGGATTTGGTTGCTCGACCTTGTTTGAGTAGCGGGGACTTCGATTAGCTGCGAACTAATCGCTTCGGTAGCACAGTTGGTTAGCATACTTGTTTCACCAATTCAAATCAAGGAATATCCGGATCAGTTAAGTCCAAATTTGATTAATCAAGATTTTGATTGATGGTTTTCACTTTTTATATCAAACCTTCCTCCTATTTTCAATTAAATGGTTGAGACATGACGGTGAACGTGCTTAAGTAATCTTATGTCTTAAATAGCATGCATCAGTTTAATTTACACCTACCTGACCTAAGATTCATCTCGTAAATTAATTTACCTGAAATGATTTAATTTTATTTTGAAGGCATAGTAAAACGAAAAATCTTGGTGTTGGATTTGGATGAAACATTGATACATTCACATCATGATGGAGTGGTGAGACAAACAGTGAAGGCGGGAACTCCGCCCGATTTTGTGCTAAAAGTTGTGATAGATCGACATCCCGTAAGGTTTTTCGTACACAAACGACCCCACGTTGACTTTTTTCTCGATATTGTCAGTCAGTGGTACGACTTGGTGGTTTTTACTGCTAGTATGGAAATTTATGGGGCCGCCGTGGCCGACCGTTTAGATGGAGGTAGAGGAATCCTAATGCGGCGATATTATCGTCAGCATTGTACTGCTGATTTGGGTTCGTACACGAAAGATTTAAGTGCAATATGTAACGACCTCTCCAGCATATTCATTCTTGACAATAGCCCCGGAGCTTACAGGGCATACCCTGGTATATACTTCCGCTGTATGTGAGCAACAGCATTTTATTCTATAATTTTCAGACAACGCCATACCGATAAAATCCTGGTTTTCGGATCCTACGGACGTAGCACTACTTAATTTATTACCAGTACTCGATGCTCTACGCTTTACGGCAGATGTTAGATCTGTTTTATCACGAAATTTACATCTGCATCGCTTATGGTAGATAAACAGGTAAGATTCTCTTTCATTATCCAAATAATTTATTTATAATTTTAGTTATAAGATATAAAATTGTCTTTTAAAATCGACAATGCAATCCCTTTTGAGAAACTCACGACGGATTTAAAAATTATGTACAAATAAAATAAGAATTAAACAAAAAATTCAACGTTCTTTTTCTTTTTATTTATGATTAAATAATATTATTTGACTTGTGTTTACGAAAATTGTTGTTATTTTTGCGTCATCGAAATTTGCTTCTACATTTTCAGTTAAATTTTTCAAGTTTAGGAAAAATGATGTTATGTTTGTTAATATTGTTTGTACTCGCTTTGTATATTTTTTGTTCATTTAAATAATAAATAATTATTTTCTCTTGGTTCAAAAATAGGAAGTTTATAAGGAAATATTCGTGCATCATTTAAAAAAAGAGAAACATTGTTCCTTGGTACAGATATTGTAGGCAATATACTAAAAGTCCTACTTTCACAAATATACAATGATTATGAGTCATAACATAAATAAAGCAGTTCCTTAAAAATCTGATAGAAAAAATGTTATTCTTTTTGAAATATAGACTCCGCATAGAAAAGTAGTACAATAATTCGTAACGCACCCAGGATTGATTAACAATATGGCGGCCTGCGTCAACTCATACCATGAATGAGAAGTGGTAGCATTACTGTTGAATTGGGAGGGGGTTTCCCCTCAATCGTATCAAGCTACGGGACTTTTAGTATATTGAATAGTGCAATATTTTCGCTGGTTCCATAATTATGTAATGTGAAATTGCAAACTCAAATAATATGTGTTCAGCTACTATTTTCTTGCTACTTATCCGACTTTCTCTTCGCAGTAATATAATTTTGTGGGATTAAGCCCTGTTGACGTCGAGGTTACTTGAATTGCATGATAAGGTAGAAGCTTTTGAGAACTACACTCTTTAAAAAATCTAATCTTGGCACCCCCCCCCCTTGATTTCATAAAATAATGTTCATATTTTTAAACTCTTTGCAGTAGTCCTCGTGTCATCCAGTTTGGAATCGCGGGTTTAATGGTATAAATTTACATAGTTTCAAAATGTATAGACAAAATGTTACAATTTAATCCTCTTAAAGACTACCCCATTCCCGCTGAGAATTTTTTCACTATTTTTGCAGTATTTACAAGTTTAACGGTGATATATTTACAAAGTTTCAAAAAATTGTAAACAAAATTTTTATCGCGTACCCCCCTTAAAGCCACCCCTTAAGCGGTTTGAATTTTTTCACCATTTTTGCAGTGTTCACATGCGTAACAGTAATTATATTTACAATGTTTAAAATTGTTTAAACAAAATTGCTATTGACCCCCCCCCCCCCGGGGTATTATTATAATATATTATATAGTGTTTTTCTTTTCTACTATACTTCTAAAATTTTCATCATAAGTTAAACACTTAAATCACCATCATAATCAAAAAATAAAAAGTTTTCAACGGATTTTATACAAACCAGTGACCACCAAACAATGCAAACCCTAGATATTTCAATTTGATCGATTCTTTTAAGTTTCTCCCTTTACGTTTAGAATTTTTTCACTATTTTTGCAGTGTTCACAAATTTAACACTAATATATTTACCAAGTTACAAAAATTATAAACAACATTTTTGCTGTTTTACCCCCCTTAATCACCCCTTAGCAATTATAGTTTTTCTTTTCTACTACTTCTAAATTTTTCATCATAAGTTAAACAATTAAATCACCATCATAATCAAAAAATAAAAAGTTTTCAACGGATTTCAAACAAACCAGTGACCACCAAACAATGCAAACTTGATTGATTCTTTTAAGTTTCTACCTTACATTACAATTTCTATCTAAGTGGACAGAACTTCCTTAAACAAATTCAAATTAAATGAGAGCTGGATTAGCAGAAAATCGTAGCTTATTTTTTGTATTACTTATAAAACCTGTTAAAACATATTTTTTCTCTTAGTGTTTCCGAACACACATTTGATGTGGGTACACATTTTCTCCTGAACTCGATGAATTCTCAACCTGTGTAAATATTAGGATAATTGAAAAGTAATTTATTTTTGTTCGACGAGGTAGCCTATTATGTTTTTTTTTAAATGTTGTTCCTTTGTATATCACTCGCTATTTAGTTTCAAAGTTGGTAGTTGTAAATAAAAAAATGTATAACATTTTTGAAGTGTGCACCTTTTTGTGTAATTATGAAACATATTTTGAGTCGATTTTGTTACTTGCGTTTTTTTTGTATAATAGGAAATATTTTGAACTATAACAATTTGTACATAAAATAATATAAATTATTGTAGCTCTTTGTTTAAGTGTAGTTCAATTGGAGCTATTTTCTGTATCAGAAAAATGAAAAAAGACTAATTTTAATAAAAATACGCCTAACGAACGAACAGAGCTGCTACGAAGGTGTGAATGGACTATTTATTACCCCCAAAACATACAAACTTGTTTAGTAAATTAAATTATCGACAAATGCTCTAAATAATTGTTAGGTAAATTAAAAAAAAAATAATGGTGTACAAAATTTATATTTTATTGTCTATTTCTTGTTTTTGTTGGTGTAACTTTCTGTTTTATTTTGGAACATTTTGAGGTGCGTCCTCTTACATATCTGTTTTGTTAAATTTTATCCAGTGATTTATTAGTTGAACGAAATGTGTAAATAGTTCCATGTTTTTTGACATTAAAATGTAAATATTTTTACTTTATTATATTATAGACTATTTTATAAAAATTGAATTTTTTTTTACCTTTCTACTCCAAAATTATAAAATGATTACCACTAAAATGATTACAAACAACTAGCTGAAGGGATGAAATCAACAAACAAAAATTCTGTGTATCTAAATGATCTTACAACGCCAATGACGTAGCACATCAAGACCGGGCTCTAGTGCAATTTTATTTCACAAAAAACGTGTAAATGGCAAAAAATTATCGTAGGATTCACAAAATTTCAACATTTTGAGACTGACTCTTCATTTTCTTTGTGCCAGGGACATGCCCAACCAACTTTTAGTAATTGTCTATTTTTCCTATTGTCGGTTTAGCAGTTTGACCAAATTTTGAGTTATTTTGTCAACTTTTTTCCAATTTTCTGTAATATTGGGGGGGATGTTCTCCCCCCCTTGGGCATGTCCCTGCTTTCTGTGCTAATTTTTGCTCCAATTGAGATCATACTATCCAAAAATAATATTATGATAGTTCAAATAACATAACAATGATAACTGATAACAACAAAACCAAAAATAAATAACAAGTTAAATAAAAGCTTTTAAAATTTAAACTTATTTTTTCTAATGCAGTTTTCATAACTCAACAAAATTCTATTATTTCTTGAAGCACCCTGTATAGAAGTTAATACCAGTGGCGGATCCAGGGGGTGCGATTGCGCCCCCCTATTGGATTCACTCCTGGATACCTTTCAGGTGTTGTAATCATAAGTAAAGTTTTGGTTTCATAATTGAAACTTCACAGAGGGTAAATTGAATTGCATTTTAATTAAAACCACTAATTAATCATAATTATTACATAAAAGGTCAGTTCACAATTTAAAATTAAATATTGGCAATTGTATGTTAATCACAAACAAAAATAAAAACTAAAACAATAAAAGTCTCCAATACTTTGATACAATTTAATTTTATGGTAACTCATTTTTGCTTTACCTTCAATCATAATTATTTTAATATTGCATACCTAACATTTTAATATCAAAATTTCAGATAATATACAAAAATTTTTCTGTGCAAGATCCCTGATTTACTTGATAGTTACAAAATTAAAACTAATACCACAGCAAAAGTTTTTATTCTACAATTTCTAAGCTGCTTTCACTGGTTTTTGTCGCATGTTCATGTTCCGAACTCGATCCTGACCCTAATTCCATCAAATCTTCAGATTTTGCATCTACATCAGTATCACCAGCAGGCGACATCATCTGCCAGTCTGGAATCGATACTGGAGTGTTCGATGAAGGAAATTGTTTTCTAACAAACAAACAAAACTATTAAAGAAAAATTTAAAATTTAAGAAGCAATTTTGTGCAAAATTTAACGTTCTTCAATTTTGTATAGAAGTAACTTTGTCGTAAAATGTACCGTTTTCGAGAGAAACGCTGAAAACTCAACGTAGAAAGGAAATTGTTTCTAAACATCAAAAAAGTACCTATAACTTTTAAACGGTTCCTCTTACGCAAAAATGAGGGAGAAGAAATTTTGTGTAGAATTTAACATTCGTTAATTTTGAATAGAGGTGATTTCGTCGTAAAAGCGGTCGTTTTTGAGGAAAACACAGAAAACTTAAAAAGGACCCAAAAGTGAGGTTAAATTGGAGCTGTCAAACTTACCTGCTAACTAAAAGTCCTTTAACAGTTGCAACGTCCATTTTCAATTCTTTCAACTCCCTCTCAATGACGCTCTCTTGTTCTCTGTTAAGTTTCAGTACATCATTTTGCACTTTGGCTATATTATTGCTCAATTCTCCAACGGAATTCAAAACCAGCTTATTTAAGTCTTCTATGCGGTCTTCCACACTTTTACGTTTTGATTGTGAAAATAGGAAAGGCCTAATAAATTTCTTATAAAACGAATAGATAACATAAGCTACTGTACTAAATATGGCGACGTTGTGGACAATTTCTCTAATTCTACCGAAAAGTGTAAACTGTTGAATTTGCCTGCCGGTGTTAAAGGGATTGCAGAATGAACTGTTCACAGGAGCAGCATTGTGTAATTCACCATACGCGTATACTCCAGCACGTTGACATGAAAGTCTTATTTCTTCTTCATGTAAACCTTTCCTTCTCAAAAAGGTTTGTTTTTGTCGCAACGACGAACCTCTGACATTGGGGTGCTGCAAAAACTTCACCGCTGATCGTATCTAAAGGAAAAGTTGTGAAAATTGGGTAATACAAAATGCGTAACAGTCCACTTACCAAGTCCTCACGGACGTTTATATTATTTAATTCGTTAATTTCACTAGAAAAAACTTCATGGTTTTCAAAGTTTTCAACTTGCTTCTCTACGTCCACCATATCGCTCATTTTATTCGAATTTAAGAAATTTATGTGTATTTCTAGAAAGATTACCCGTTAAAATTAAATAAATCTACGCGAAACAAACTTCAACTTCTTATCATAATTTACAAGCAATTTAACCTCACTTTTGCTGTGGTGGTCAAAGTCAACTGTGGACTTTGTTAGGAATCTTCCCAGTTCCCACGTGCGTGTAAAAGTAACTCTCCAATCGCGAAATGGAAAATTTGACTTTCTAACAAAAATTTTGATTTGCAAAAATTTTATACTTCAAAACGTTTAAAGGTGCCCACACACTTGTCACGCAAATGTGAGTGGTACTTTAACTTAAGAGGGCTGTATACCTAACTTTTAACGAATATCCATATAGCTCTTTTATTAATGTATGGAATTTAATGCGGTTTGAAGTAAACGATTAGAAAAAAAATCTAGTTTCACGGAAAGTCATTAAGAAGTTAAAAAAAATTTTTTTCATTTTTTATTATAATAATTAATCACTCCAGTGACCTGCAAGTGACTTTCCATGAATATACAAAGTATTTAAATTAAAAGTATTTTTAAAATATCTATTTATATAAGACAAAACCCTTATATATTTGCTTTTTAAGAAAGTGCATTTAAATCGTAAAATTTGGTTTACACCCATAACATTGCCGGTTTAACGAATTATTTAATTCAATTATGAGTGTAAACCAAACTTTATGATAGGTATAAAGTCCTCTTAATGATGTCATACTGATGAAAATTTTAGAAACGTCAGATTTTTTCGGCAAAGGGGGGTTTAGTCTTAATCATGAACTTAGGTCTTAATGGTTTATCAATTTACATACACTGCGTTTCAAAATTATATAAAGTCGAAAGTCGGTGCAAATTTTTTAACTTATTAATATCCATATCCATGGCTTTATAATGTTAGCGTGAGCCAAAATAATTGCGATAAAATTAAAATAAAACTAATTTTCAACTTACTACTATTTATTCGGGTTCTTACCCTATTTCTATTCTTATTGTTGTGACATAATTATTATCTTCTGGTTTGGTATAATAAATACCCCTCAGTTGATTACCCCCCTTATAATACCAACTTAGGTTGGTATTATTTTTACATCAAGGTTCTTGTCTTGCCTTGCTTAGGTGGAAGCTAGCAAGTACCAATGGGATTGTGGTATTTTTAAACATAGAAAAAGATACAAGATAATTGAGTCCGTTAGTGTGACGTCACAACGCCTAGAAATTGGCAAACCGTCTAACGCGAATTGACTAAGTGGTTTGCGCCCATTTGAAAAAGAACATAACACGAACATTTGCAAACACGACGATCGCATCAAGGAAAGTGTCAACTGTTTCAACATAACCCTATTAAATTCATTTATTTGTTATAAACTTATATTAATTATGTAAATAATTCACTATTCTACTAATTATAGTCTACTATTTTATGGTAGAAACATTTAAATTTTAGGAAACATACTGCGATTTTCACCTCAACGGTGTCTTTTTCTTTGAATTATATTTTATTTAAAAAGTGTTAAAAATAATTGTCAAACGTAGAAGGTTTCTCGCTACTGTGAATTCAATCGCAATTGTACAATATTGTGCACTTCACTCAATTTTTCTCATTAACTAAACTTTCACATACCGTAAAATGGGGTGAATCACAACAGGCAGGTGAATCACAACAAAAGTTTGGGAAGGCACAAATAATTTTTCTGTGCATCAATGATTAATCAAATAATTTTATTCAATATTGCAGTACAGAAAAATTATTTGTGCCTTCCCAAACTTTTGTTGTGATTCACCTGCCTGTTGTGATTCACCCCATTTTACGGTATGTGAAAGTTTAGTTAATGAGAAAAATTGAGTGAAGTGCACAATATTGTACAATTGTGATTGAATTCACAGTAGCGAGAAACCTTCTACGTTTGACAATTATTTTTAACTCTTTTTAAATAAAATATAATTCAAAGAAAAAGACACCGTTGAGGTGAAAATCGCAGTATGTTTCCTAAAATTTAAATCTATACGTTAAAAAGGTTTTAAAAGGTCTTTATATTATTTAAACTATTAATTATAATGTCATGCATTCTAATGGTTTTTCACCAGAATGAGAGCAACCAATTAAATTTAAAAAATGGTTTGCTTTAAATACTTAAGGAACTTTCTACCATAAAATAGTAGACTATAATTAGTAGAATAGTGAATTATTTACATAATTAATATAAGTTTATAACAAATAAATGAATTTAATAGGGTTATGTTGAAACAGTTGACACTTTCCTTGATGCGATCGTCGTGTTTGCAAATGTTCGTGTTATGTTCTTTTTCAAATGGGCGCAAACCACTTAGTCAATTCGCGTTAGACGGTTTGCCAATTTCTAGGCGTTGTGACGTAGCCACTAACGGACTCAATTGGTTCTTACTAGATTCTTAAGCAAAAATTTTAGAAGTTATTAAAAATAATAAATAAAAAAAATCAAAATTGTTATTTTTAACCCCCGACCTAACAAAGACTCGTCAAAAAAGAGGGGAGTTGTAAGTTTAACGTGTGTGTGTGTATGTATGCGCTCTTTGCTTGAGGCAACGTATCTCCCAAACGGATTAACCAATTTGACTAATTTTTTTTTTAATTGTTCTCCATAGTCCAAGGATGGTTCGTACGGAGAGAAAAATTAAAAAATTTGGCCGGAAAATTAGAAAAGAAAAAATGTAATTTTTTATACCCCATACACGAGGACCATTTTATACAGGGTGGAGTAAAAATTAATATATTGTAGTGATATTTCCTTGTTTAAGAGATCCAGATGGATTGGTAGACAAATAATTGGTAAATTTATGATTTAAATTCAGTAGTCAGTCGATACGACTAACAAAGAAAAAATAAGATTTGCATCAAAAACAAAAACCATCCCATGTAACGATTAATTACACATGAGACACAATTTGAGTTTGTTTATGAGATACAAAAATTTTGTAACACCCTGTGAGTACTTTTTAAATTTGATAACAGCCGCGGTTTTCTGTAAAACATAAGGTTAAAGTGTTAATATCAGTTTGGTGCGCGAGCAATTAACAACGTTGTGTTGCCTGCTAGAAAGACCATTTTAGTTTCCAGCAACAGGATCCCCACCACAAAAGCAAATTTTGAATTTTGGAAAAGGAACGAGAAACACGGCAGTTCCCGGGTGAAGCTCGAGCAGAGAGGAGTTTTCTTAGTGGCCTCCAAGCCGAGAGCAGTCTCTTGGTGAAACTCAAAGAGAGAGCGCGTGGAAGTCTCCACGAGAAGAAGGAACTCAATTGCGGTTCTTTGGTACAAAAAGACCAAAGCATTAATTTACTTAATTAAACCGAAGTAAATGAATTTACAAAATTCGAGTATTTGATAAAAGTTGTGTATCGTGAACGTGGCGAATCGGAAATCAACTTCACATTTGGTGACGTATTTGCATTTGGAATACTGGCTGACGTGTGAAACATTCACAGCTTTGGACAGGTTGAAACAGCTGGCGGCTACTGGCACGAGTTTCGACGCATGCATCCAGCAACACACGAAGTTTAGTGGAATGTAACAAATGTGCGATAAGGTACAAAATTTATTTTTTATTTTTAATTAATCTAAATTGTGAATCAACGATTTGTGTTGATTTTAGATTGATTAAAGGCCTTTGTTAAATTTAATAATTATAATTTGTTTACATGATTACACTGATAATGAAATATCCAAGTTTAGCTCCTAAATACAAGGATTTAAATGTAATTTGGATGCTTTAATTATTACACATAATAACACATTGGTTTCAGGCAAAATTGTTGTCTTAAATAATTTGATGCAAATTTTTACTGTTTTCTTTTACCATTAAATAACTGATGTCTGCTATAAATTACTGCCTTTTCATTTCGTCTCTTTTAATTAATTGATAGGCACCGTAAGTGGGGCTTTATTGGGTTCAATTAGGCATAACTTTTTGGCATCCCTTAACGTGAAGCTGTAGTAGATAAATTAGGGGTTGTTAAGTGCAACTTTTGATATCCCTTAACTTTACAACGAATTGCCCTCTTATTTCGTCTACTGAATCCACTGACTCTGAGGAAGAGAAAAACTCTACTCCGATAATACACTAGCTTTATAGGGGCCTTTGTGGGGTGATTATTCAATAAGGGATGAATATCATTGCAATATATTGAACATCGAAAAATAAAAATTATTTACATAATAAGTCACGGTGGGAGTAATATATAAACTTTAAAAAGCACTAATAAAAATTAAATTACAAATTTAAAAAACCCCCAATCAAAAAAAAAACTCTAAAATTAAACCTCTAAAAAGTAAAATAATAATTAAATCGATCTAACCGTCGCGTGGTCGTGTCGGGGGCCGTTAAGCAAATATTAACAACAATATCAAATCGTTCTGTGTAATCCCGTCGGTCCCCCGACACGACGCACAGTAGGCTGAATCCCTAAAAAACGAGAAATTTGCTTTTTTCTCTTTTGCTTTTTTTTACAATTTCTTATATACTGTTTGTTTGCGGTTGGTAAATTTTTAATGGATTAAAAAAAATGAAGTCGAAAAAAAGCTTAAAAAGGCATGTCCTAACAGGTTTTTTGCGTGCAAAGAACATATTTATACTAAACATGCTTAAACGAAATGAATAGCACTCATTTTAAGAGTCGCATTATGGATTTAATACGTAAAATGATGATTTTAAAAGTTATCTTCATATGAACTTTTCTCGAGTTGTAGGAATATCATACTCGTGAAATTTTGTATGTGTACTTCTTAACTACATATCTACATCATATTAAAATTTCTCTCACAAATGGCTGCCACCTTCCGAGATATTAACATTTAAAAAATCGCTCTTCCTAATCTTTTAATCTTGGTTTAACTCTAGTTTTTAACATAAAAAGCCATGTTCTAACAGGTTTTTTGCGTGTAAAGAACATATATAGCTATACTAAACACTCAAATGAAATAAACAGCACTAATTTTAAGAGGTCCATGATGGATTTAATACATAAAATGATGATTTTAAAATTTATCTTCATATAATATGAACTTTTCTCGAGTTGTAGGAATATCATACTCGTGAAATTTTGTATGTGTACTTCTTAACTACATATCTACATCATATTAAAATTTCTCTCACAAATGCCTACAAACTTCCGAGATATTAACATTTTAGAAATGGTCCCTCATAATAAGATACTGTATACAGGGTGTACAAAAAATTTAAGTATCTTATTATGAGGGACCATTTCTAAAATGTTAATATCTCGGAAGTTTGTAGGCATTTGTGAGAGAAATTTTAATATGATGTAGATATGTAGTTAAGAAGTACACATACAAAATTTCACGAGTATGATATTCCTACAACTCGAGAAAAGTTCATATGAAGATAAATTTTAAAATCATCATTTTACGTATTAAATCCATAATGCGACTCTTAAAATGAGTGCTATTCTTTTCGTTTAAGCATGTTTAGTATAAATATGTTCTTTGCACGCAAAAAACCTGTTAGGACATGCCTTTTTAAGCTTTTTTTCGACTTCATTTTTTTTAATCCATTAAAAATTTACCAACCGCAAACAAACAGTATATAAGAAATTGTGAAAAAAAGCAAAAGAGAAAAAAGCAAATTTCTCGTTTTTTAGGGATTCAGCCTACTGTGCGACGGTTAAATCGATTTAATTATTATTTTACTTTTTAGAGGTTTAATTTTAGGTTTTTTTGAATTGGGTTTTTTTTTAAATTTTTATTATATTTATATAAAATAAAACAGTGCTGGGGGGGGGGGCATGCGCGGGACGGGACTGCAGGGCGAGGCTAGTATCATGGGGCGAGGTGGCACTGCGGGACGGGACAAGAAAAAGTAGTCCCGCATTCTTCTCTAGTCAGGACTAAGGCTGGGAATCAAAATCGAATATAATCAACTATTTGAATATGAATATTTTCTCAACGGCACTATTAAAATTATTCGAATATTCGAATGATAGTTAGAGAAAAGATAACTTGGTTGTTGAAAGAGTAATGCAGGTATCTCCTAGGGGTTGACTCGGATGCTTGTATTGTCGCTGTTGATGTAAATACGTTTTTTTTGTATTTGAAATACAAATACAAAATACTTGAAAGTTGAGTATTTAAATACAATTACAAAATACATTTGAAAAATACTCAAAAATACTAAAATACAATTGTATTTAAAATACATTTGTATTTAAAATACTTTATTAAAATACAGGGCCGTAGCTAGACATTTTGTTATGGGAGGGTTTTCTACGAAAAAAGTTTTTTCTATGCCATGGGAGGGGTTCTTGCACCAAAAACAATGTTTAGACCAGGGTTTCCCAACCTTTCTTGCATGGTGCCCCCCGGATTATAAAAAAAATTTTCATCCCCCCTTATATTTTTCTTCATTGCTTCAATAAAAAACACAAATTATTTTTACGATATTTATTTCACACGATTTATTATTTATTAATGGGATATTTGCGCCTGCATTTTTTGAACCAGTTGGTCGATATCAGGTTCTGTTTTTGACAGAGCTATCATCAAATCATTATCGACTGCAAGACGATTTCGCTGCTTAGTCTTAATTTGCACTAATGCTGAAAATCTGGTTTCACATAAGTAAGTCGAAGAAAATGGCAGAAATATTCGCAAGGCAAGAGTGGCAACTTTTGGATTAAGGAGAAAGCGTTTTATCCAAAATTTCTCCAAAGTCAAGAGGCGAAAGTCATCTTTCATTGTCGAATCTGCCTTCATTTCCAGAAATTCTTCTTGAACATCTTCTGGTAATTGCAGAACTTGACCAAAAATGGATTTCTGGTCATGTGCCATATTGATGATTCTGAATTAACGTCTTTGTAATATCGGTGAAATTCTGTTTGCAACGCTTCCAAATGAGCTGATATATCAGTTTTCATATCTTTGTCCAGTTCTTAATTTTTAATTATTTCTTGTAGTCTAGAAAAAGATAGCACATTTCCGACAATTACCCTCTGAGACCAAATCTGAAGCTTAGATATAATTAGATTAAAATATCCGAACACTTCATGCCCCCCCTAAGATCTTTCTACGCCCCCCCGGTTGGGAAGTCCTGGTTTAGACCCTTTTTTTTAATATTTCGCTCTCCCATGAGGGGGGGAGGGGTTGAACCCCCAAAATCCACCCCGTATATACGGCACTGTTAAGTTACATTATATTTTACGTAATTGTTGTTCCTTTTCAAAAATACAAATCGCTCAAATTGTGCATCGGACAGTGAACCTCTTGCTAGTTCCAGAAATATTCTGGAAATATTTCTTCAGCGTTGATTGAAGGAATATTTATAATTATTCTATTCTACCAATCAACGCTAACGTCACCTACATCTCGACCCATTTTTTTACGACACGTTTAGTATAGTATCAGTTCATCGTAATTAATTATAACAGTTATCACAAATCGAAATTCAATATTTTCCACAATTTTTCACAAAAAGTAATAGTAGCTCTATTCGCGGTAACAATCCGGGATAAATTTTATCCTACTGCGTCTGCGGATTTATAATAAAATTGTCATTAAAGCTCAAATTCGATGATAAAAAGTATAAAACCGCAGACGCAGTAGGATACAACGTGTCCAGGAGTGTTACCGCGAATAGAGCTAATAAAATAAAAATAACCAAAGAATAAATGGATCATAAAGTTAGACCTGCGCATTTAAAATATTTTTAAATTTTACAACACGTGCAAATTTAGCGGAAAATTTAAAATTTTTCAAAATGTAATTGAATAAAGTATTTTAAATACAAAATACATTTAAAATGTATTTAAAATACAATTACAAAAATACATTTAGAAACTCATCGAAAATACAAAATACATTTTGTAATATCGGGAAATTACTAAATTGGTACGCGAATGCTGGTTGGGTTGCCTAGGTATAGATTATACTTTTCCGCGATAAAAATATAGATGGCAAGTGTAACGTTTCTTCAAGGGCGGGAGAAAAAACGGGTTTAACGTAGATGGGCTAGGGAGAAATTTTGGTTAATCGTTGTTGAGCTGTTGAGGTAAGCACTTAAAATTAATAAACGTTTTCTTAGTTATGGTATTTTTGTAGCATGTAAAATTTCAAATTAGATCATCGTGATTGTACATATTTATATCTAGTTATGGGTTAATTTAAACATTTATTTTAAACTGGCTATTATTATCGCTGATGAATCGAAGGTCGTTCGAATTAGACACGTGGGTTACAATCAGTGGCGTGCTGGTAAATCGTTTAACTTTACACTTTCAATTATTACCACTGATGAGTCAATTTTCGGTAATATTATAACACACGTGTACTAAAATCAGTGGTTTGCGGGCAAATGAGTAAAATTTGTGGCGTTTTAAATATAACGGGATGTATGATGTGGTTTGAACGAAAACGACCTTGGACCGCGACACGTGTGTAATTTTTCTAAGGTTTAGTCATTTCTATATACAGGGTGTTTCTTTAACAAATAACATTATCAAGGTGTATGTAAATTGATTGGATTTGTCTTTCTTATTAGATTACTGATCACAAGGTAATTCTTAGTATTCAAAGGCCAAACAGTTGTGATACATATATTTTAGGCTAATTAAATTTAACATGAATGTAATTTCTATTCAAATGTTTTGATTGTTATCCGTGCCATTAAATCTAGAAGAACGATGTTCCTCCTGCTTTACTCATCATATTAAATGCCCTTCCCTAGAAGCAAAGCACGAAACCCCAAAGTCCGGGCGAGGGGCAAAAAACCCTTCAGCACCAACCGTCGATTCCACCTTGGAGTTTGAATGTAAATCACTATCATGTTTATTTTAATTGTGCCATTTTGTTGGGGAGATATAATTCAACTTAGGTATGGGTTTCTAACTTCCTTCGAACAACTAATTATCTTTATTTAGACACTATCGTGTAGTATGATATTCCCCGATTATCTAATATTGACCATTAATTTTGAATCCCTACTATTTACGGATCTAACAATTTTTACAGGTATTTAAATTCAGGGTGTTTTACTTGCTCGTCTTATTCTTATCTTTGCTTCAGCCTCGAACCCAGATCATAATTGAAATAAAAGATTTGACATAACCCAAATATATGTAGTTTCATTTGTGTTGCGAGTTTAGATCGTCTCTCTTTTGGAGCGGTCATCAATTTTGTTTCAGCTTTGTTAACAACTCTGTTTGGTACAACGGAAGAAAGAATTGGTCGATAGGTGGTGTTCGGTAGGTAAATACATAACGTGGTGGTGTTCTTGGCTATTTTCCGTGTCATCGATGATGAGATGTTGGCGCTAAATTCAAATTTAGAAGTCGCATCTTACAATTTGTATTTAAATACGTATTTTAAATACATGTAATTGAAATACTGCCCAGCCCTGTGTATAGCATCCACAGTGGATCTTCCTCTAATAAAGCCGTATTGACATTCGCTCATATTCTCCTTTGTGTGTACGATCAATCTATTATGCAACAGCAACACCTTGTACGTTGAGCCAAGTAAAGTGATACCTCTATAATTCATACATTCGTCAGCACTTCCTTTCTTTTTTATAACAACCACTTCTCCTTCATTCCATTCTTTAGGCATTTTCTCCTCTTCCCAAACTCTTCTGATTATATCGCATATTCTCTCTCTCGCCATTTTTTACCTCCGTTCCATTTCTATTCCATCCACTCCTGGTGCCTTGCCATTCTTCATTTTGTCTATTGTATCCAAGATCTCTGCGTTGGATGGGGTTTCTACTTTTTCTTCTTCTTCTTCCTCCTCATTATCCATTACATCTTCTTCCGACTCATCCGTCTCCTCATAATCTCTATTTAGTAACTTTTGGAAATGTCTCGTCCATATCTTTTCGATCCCTTTTGCGTCATATTCCATTACACCATGTTCATTTTTCATGCCTCTTTCCTTTATGTTACATTTGATCTTCTGCTTTTTTAGCATTTGATAGAACACTCTCGATCTATTAATATTATTGCTTTTTTCTATTTCATCCATTTGCTTTTCTATACATTCATTCTTCTTCCTTCTATACAGTTTATTTGCATTCTTCAATGTATTAACGTATTTGTCTTTGTCTTCCATCCTACCGGATCTTATCCAACGTTTTCTTGCTTCTGCTCTTTTCGCTGTACTGGTTTCTACACATTCATCATCAAACCACTCCTTTTGCTTTCTTCTTTGTCTGTATCCAATTTCTTCACTTGCACATGTCTTAATACTCC
Source organism: Rhagonycha lutea (assembly GCA_958510855.1). Lineage (NCBI taxonomy): Eukaryota > Metazoa > Arthropoda > Insecta > Coleoptera > Cantharidae > Rhagonycha > Rhagonycha lutea. The sequence continues at coordinate 36,174,858 of OY294041.1, forward strand.
TGTAGTAATCCGCCAAATTAGCATATAAAAATTTAGATATTAATTAGAAGAATTCAAATTGACTTAATCCTTGATACGCCACTGGTACTCGAAAAGAATCATTTAACGTAAAAACAGCTATTTAGAAATTAAATAACATTGAAATTGGTTTTATACAAGTAAAGTAACTAAGCTCAAATTAAAACTTTATTTTAATAATTAGCAATAACTAAAGTTAATGAAATTACTTATTGTTAAAAGAAATTTACTCAAATCGAAACTAGAAATCTTTACAGATTTAAACACATTGTTAACGCAAGTAGTCTAAATTTCCACCTGGACTAATAAACTAAAAATTATTGTATAGTAAACTTAACAAAGAGATGACTTTTACGAATCCAAATATAAAAGAGAATTATAACAATGATAACGTATATTTTCAAAGAAGTAATAAAATGTATTCCAAAAAGCCAGGTGTTGATACAAAGTCAAAAACGCCGCCGATATGCTAAAGGAAATCGCTCGAGGCATTAACTTAGCCTCTAACGAGGGTGGAAAAGTCTTTTAGGCACTGAGAGAAGTGGGACGTCAACAACCAATCACTAAAGCTCGTCTATAAACTTAACGTGGTAAAAACCACCCAAAAACAACCCCTCTCAAAAACATAAGTAGTGGTGGAAGAAAACACATATTGTTGCCGAAAGTCCGGCCCTGACTTTGGAAGCGGTTGAAATTTAAATTTCACCGCCTTCAAGGTTGGTACCATCCAATTATTTTTGGTTGGTATTGAGATACAATCTGTCCGCCATAGTCTAACACAACGATAGGCACGAGGAGAAAACACACCAGTGCATTTCGAACAGGCTATAGCGCGGCAGAATTGTGAGTACTATTATTATTTTTTTATTCTTGATATTGTTATTGTTATAATTATTATTGTAGAAATTTTCAACGTTTTACCAATGAAATAAAATTAGTACTTAAACAACCCAACCTAGCACTTTATTACGTTACAAGTTGGGGAACCACAGTCTTCTTTTAAGTAGTTGGTTAGTTCGAAATATTCCCGATCGCTCAGCCAAAAGTTTTGCAACACATATAATAGTGTGTTTCCGCCAAAATAATCAATCAATTCGCGATGCGTTAAAGTCAGAAGTCAATTGAGCCTTAAGCTCACGTTCGTTCGTTAGTCAAGTTATTAAATTAGTCAGTCAGTCGATCAATCAGATCTTGCATTCAAATCTATCACGTTCGTTCGCGTGAACTTAATTTTATTTTTATATTTGTTGTGTGTGAAACCGAGTATTATGTAAGTAACCAAAACTGTTTAATTATAAATTGTAGAAACTTATTGAAAAATTAACCCAAACACACTGTATAAATTTTAAATGTACAAACATCAGATTAGATGAATTCATCCTCAAATAATATACAGAGTGTAACAAAGAGTTCATTTCGCAATAAGTTAAAAATTAAAAATGAATATTAACAGGTACAAATTTACCAACAAAGATAAGTTAATTATTTGTATCAGTTCATTATTTAACTAAAGTTTATTTTTATTTAACTAGATGTTAACTAATCTTTGTTGGATAGAAATTACTAACTAAGTGTAAATTAATGTGTACGAAACTTGTGTCAAATTTCAATGAATTTTTCTTTTTTAATAAATAATTATTGTTATTCACGATTTTTCTTGAAGTCAAATACCTTTTTCCAAGGGTAAGCCGCTGGCCAAAAAACGTACAAAACTTCCATTTTTGTGGAAGTTCTGCAGAACTTCTACAGTTTTCCATGGAATTCTACGAACTTCCAATAAATTCCATGAAATTCTACGAACTTCCAAGAAATTCCATGGAATTCCGTGGACTTCCTTGGGTTTTGAGCCAAATTTCGTCAAATTAAATAAGCAGTGTTGAAAACTAAGACCTTTTAATCTTAATTAATATAGTGATATTTATTTAATTTAGAGATCCTAGAGTTGTGTAAGTATTTCTACATTTGAAATTTGATAATATTTTTTGGGCTTAATTTTTTTTGGTTGGCAGTACTCAAGGGTGAACCGCAGGTGGAAGTTTTGTACGTTTGGTGTAGAAGTCCAAGAAGTTATAGGAAGTTCTATAGAAGTCCTAAGAATTCCTTAGAAGTCCATAGAAGTTGGTAGAAGTCCTTGGGAGTCCGTGGAAGTTTGGACAAGTCCATTATTATTAAAGGGGAGTTTATTTCAATTATACTCATACCCATGCTCATAGTTAAGAACAAACCATCAAGTGATTGGGTGTCTTTAGACGCGGAAAATAAACCTCTTTAAATTGATACTCTTTTCATTCTAATCCGTTAATTTCATTCTAATTAATTAATATAGTGATATTTATTTAATTTAGAGATCCTAGAGTTGTGTAAGTATTTCTACATTTGAAATTTGATAATATTTTTTGGGCTTAATTTTTTTTGGTTGGCAGTACTAATATGAAGAAAAGGTAATCCAGGAATGTATGATCCAGGATTCACCTATAATAGTCATCGTTTAGATAGGAAGTAATATAAAACAAACGAATAGCATAGATTGCAAAAATATATTTTACGGTATATTATTTATAAGTAAAAAATACTTTTACAAAAACAAAAACAAGTTTATAAACTAAATAATACTTTTAATTTTTTGGGCTAAATAAAAACAGCATAAACTAATACTATATTTAGATCTAAAAAAAAAGAAGAAATATACCGGGTGACCGGCCGCCGCGTCGGGGTGAACATGGGAAATTAATTTTTCTTTAATTCCTGCTTCCTATTATAACGGATTAGAATGAAAAGAGTATCAATTTAAAGAGGTTTATTTTCCGCGTCTAAAGACACCCAATCACTTGATGGTTTGTTCTTAACTATGAGCATGGGTATGAGTATAATTGAAATAAACTCACCTTTAATAATAATGGACTTGTCCAAACTTCCACGGACTCCCAAGGACTTCTACCAACTTCTATGGACTTCTAAGGAATTCTTAGGACTTCTATAGAACTTCCTATAACTTCTTGGACTTCTACACCAAACGTACAAAACTTCCACCTGCGGTTCACCCTTGCCTTTTTCTGTGTGTGATCAAAATATTTGTTTTATCTCCTACGTCTTTTGAGAGGCTGAGGTGCCTAAAACCAAGCTTCACGTCTACCAAAAACAAGTGAAATCATATAAATTAATTTAACTAATTTAAACCAATTAGTTAATTAGGTTCTGATTAACCTTTTACTTTGTAATTAAAAATCAGTGGTGGCAGCCCCCCCCCTTTTTGAACTTCGATTTTTATTAATAAATGAAAATTTGTTGATAAAAGTTTAAGTTTTTATTTTCCCCTTAAATTAATTTCAAAGACAACTGACCAGGTGGTTACAATTCGTGGCAGGTTGTTATACTCCCCGTTATATTTTTCCATTCCTTCTCTAGGTCATCCGATTTTTCGTTCTTCTCCATTTCACTCTCCATTCTATCTTCATATTGTTTTCTAATTTTAGCTTTGTTCAGTTATTCCGTTGCTATCTTTTTAAACCCTGTTCTACTTATCTTGAAATTCGGCCACGTTTGCTTGATCTTTGCGATCACATCCTCACATCCTGTATCACAGCTTCTCTTCTCTTATCTATCAGGACGTGATCTATTTGATTTCCTTCATTGTTGCTTCCTCCCGGCCTCACCCACGTTATTTTATGTATTCTCTAGTGTTCGAATTTAGTACTACTTATTACTACTTCCGTCGCCTCCGCCAGGTCGCACATTCTGTTACCATTATCATTTGTTGTATCGTATGTGTTCCCCCCACCGCGTTAACATAATTCTCCTTTCCAACTTGAGCATTGAAATCTCCTACTATGATCATTGTATCATGTTTAGGTACCCCATCACATACGTTCTCTAGCTCTTCATAAAATTTATCTTTTTGTTCCTTCTCGCTTTCTTCGGTTGGTGCGTACGCGTTCACAATTGACAAATTAGGTTTACCTCTCAATCTCATATATGAAGTTCTTCCATTTATTGGCTTAAATATCATGACATTATCGATTATTTTCCTGGAAACGACAAATCCAGTACCATTTCTTCCTTGCGTATTTTCTCCCGAGTAAAAAAAATGTGTATTCCTTCGCCCTGCCCCTTCCATCTCACTTCCTGCAACGCCGCCACCTCAACCGAATACCTACTCAGCTCTCTTGCCACTTCATTCAGCTTACCCGGCTTTAGCAATGTCCTTATATTCCATGTGCCTATATTCTCATAATATCTCTTTTCCTTCTTTTTCTCTTTTCCTTTTCCGGTCCGTGTCTGTCTTCTCCCGATTTCCGTTCTGGAGTATCTGTCTGTGAAGTTCCAGATACCCCTACCCTTTTCTCATTTAGTTTTTTGATGGTTGATTCATACCGCTCCTTGGCTTTAGAGCTCCTTCTTTCTTATCCCAAACATGCAAATCGTTCTGCTTATACAACCTCTGATATCCAACCCTGACCTTTTCTCCCTTCTCTTTTTCCTCTCTTGACGAAAACCCGCCCCTCGGTTGTAAAATGACACTTTCCGGCCTAGTGATGAAAACTACTATTTCTCTAATAGAGAAGTGCCGCGAGCACGACATTGACATCCACCTGCTGTTTGTTGACTTTAAGCAAGCTTTCGACAAGGTAATCAGGAAAGAGTTATATAAAATACTAAAAGAATTGATACCAAGAAAACTCCAGAGACTGATAAAGATGACATTAGAGAAAACAAAGATAAGCGTTAGAACTACAGCAGGAAGAACAGCAGCTTTTGAAATAAATGGGGGCGTTAGACAAGGGGATGCACTATCGGCGACCTTGTTTAATCTGGTAATTAAGAAGATAATTAGAGATACAGAATGCGAAGGATTAATCATAAACAAGGAAATAGAAATAATCGCATACGCGGATGATAATATTGTAATAGTAGCGAGATCGCTTAAGAGGATGATCGAAACATTCAGAGAGTTAGCAAGAGCAGCGGATAAGATGGGCTTGAAAGTGAATGATAACAAGACGAAGTACATGAAATGTGATAGAAACACTGATTACAGAAGAAATAAATTGAAAGTGGACAACTATGAGTTTGAAGATGTTGAAACATTCTGCTACCTGGGAGTGCTAGTGGACAGATCTGGAAGGAGAAGAGAGGAGATTGAAAGTAGAATTAAGGCTGGAAACAGGACATATTATGCAAATAAAAATTTACTGGTGAATAAACAACTAGCAAAAGGCACAAAGATTAAAATATACACAACACTTATCAGACCAGTGGTCACATATGCGGCTGAAACCATGTGTATGTCGATGGAGGACGAGGAGCGACTGAGAGTTTTTGAGCGAAAAGTGTTGAGAACAATATTGGGACCCAAGAAGGAGAATAACGAAGATATGAGACGGCTTATGAACCATGAAATTTTGGAGGCTATGGGTGGGGATGATATAATCAAATTTGTGAAAGCTCAAAGAATAGGATAGATAGGACATATAATGAGATCCAGTAATACTGCGGCGATAAAAGCCATCACGATGTGGAAACCGAGAGAGAGTCGCCCAAGAGGTAGACCTAGAATAAGATGGAGGGATCAGGTAGAACAAGACCTTAGAACCATGAAAATAGACAGATGGAACGAGAAGTATGGTGACAGAAGACTTTGGAAGAGGATTGTAGATGAGGCCAAGAGACACCCTAGACTGTGAAAGAGAACTTGTAGAATTAGTTTGTGAAAGTTTAATATGTGATTATGATTAGTTTAGATATACTGTAAAATGGGGAGCAATTCACCCCAATAAAAGGATTTGTAAATCTCATAAGAGATAGCAATATTCTATTAACCTTCTTTCGCTCGCGTAGGCGGCAAAAGGACCGCCTTTCGTCATAGGAGGGTCGGGATGCGATTGTATTCTCTAATTACTATCTCCTCCACTAGACCCTACCCATTTTCTGATAAGACAACTTCACCAGCCGGCTCAAGACAGCCCCAAAGTATGTAGTGTCGTACGGCGGCCGATTTGCCGCCTAGCGCGATCGACAACGTGAACTTTTTATGTATACTGTTAATTTGTGAAATCGTTTTCAATTTTATTCACAATTAATTTTTATTGTTTTTCGAAATGTAAAATGTATTTCATTTTTATGTATTTTAATTTCGTCTTATAAATGTAGCATTTATAGGTATTTATTAATTTTATGTATTTTCATATTGGTCTTTTTTTAAATGTAGCATAAACTTATTTTATGTATATTTCTTTAAATAATTCAAATCATGCACTTTGAATGACGAAAAACTCACGAGAACAATAAAAAACAAAGGCGGTCTAATTGCCGCCCATGCGATCGAAAGTGTAACTTGAAAAGGCGCGATCCGAAGAAGGTTAAGAGTGTAATGCTGATTAATAATAATAATAAGTTGATTATATTCGAGTAATTTGAATATTCTTGTGATTTTTTGAACGAATATTCGAATACAAATAAAAATTCCCAGCCTTACTATATACGGGGGTGGTTTTGGGGTTCAAACTAGTGCTGCAAGAAACCGTCAATTTTAAAAACCGGTTTGTGTAATGTTGAAAGTTTGTGTCCTAAAGCTCAGCACAAAAATTGCTTGTCCAAACAATTTATCATCAAAATCGGTTGGATATTTTAGGCCCTGAAGGGGTACAAACAAAAAAACATACATAACAGTTAAATAGAATAAGCAAGCCTGGACTAGCTAGGTCGGCGATTGCCGAGGGCCCCCAACTCAAGGGGGCCTCTAAAAAGTAGTTTATACTCGACATAAAAGTGGTTTGTATTTTTCATATACCTTCAAAGTGTCAAAATTGAGGAAAATGTTCAAATTTTCTAAAATCTCCCCTCTGGGTAAAGGGGCCTGAGAATAAGTATCAGGTAAATATAAACTGTTCTTAATTAACTATACACTTTATTTCTTCAATTACATACATTAATTTTGATAAAATAAAAAATCAATATAAGCTGATGATAGATAGGGGAGCTAAACAGCTAAAATACGCATTTCATGAACACGACACATTATAATACACTAAAAACATATAAAATTATAATAAAGGTATAAGGAGCCACAATAAAGTGAATAAATTCCAATTTTCCATAACAAACAGAAATTTAGCATCGAGTTTCGTACAATCCACTGCGACCAATATAACGCACCCATTTGATCACATCGTGATCCGAATAATTCAGTTTAGGCTCGAAAACCTTCAAGTACCGAACTTTAAAACCAGACGGGGCAAAAGGAACCTCGAAGTTCATCGAGATAGGCGGACGAGTCCACTTCTTTTTCGTGTCAGTTTCAAGCAGTTCGATTTCGGCAGACAGTTGAGTTTCCTTCATGCCTGCCATCCTCTTGATTCTACATATTTTAACTTAGCAAAAATTAGACAAAAAGTGGGGGTACTTACTTCCAAACTATGGCGTTTTCGGATGCCTTATACTTTGCCCTTCCTTTGAGGCAAATTAGTTGTACCCCGGAAGTGTTCAAGGGAGTGGGAATTTTAACTTCGATTTTTTGTCCCAGTAAAGAAGGTTTGAAGTTGCTTTTGAGCACTACTTTTACTTCCATTCTGGTACGGCCCACCTCACGCACGAGAGGGATGACACGGAACGGGAGTGAAATATCCTTCGTTGTGCGGTACCTGACAAATGTATTTTATTTTCACTGCCGTTTTTAGGGCTCACAATGCAGCAGGATCAAGTCCTAATGAATATTACTACAAAGTTCTTACCTCATCAATTCGAATTCTCCATCTGGGGGAATAAAACTAATGGAATGTTCAGTTTCAAATTTGCTCAATTTGACACATTGATGGAACTGGCAATCATCGATTACAACCACTGGTTTGCCTGAACGTGCTGGATCCGAATCAGAAGAACTACCCAAGACTCCCTTCCCCTTGGCTTCCATAACAATCTTATCGTTGATTCCAAACTTGCATTCGGGCATACCGGATAAATAAGATTTCATCACCACCTTTCCAGCAACATGTGCAGATAAAACCTGTCCCTGTGGCGACATTAAGAGATTCACATACTCCAAGACATCCAAGAATAACTCATTCCTTCTGTACTTGATTCCTTCTCGTCTCCACCCAATTTGACCGGTCACTTGAGACGTAATTTGAGACTGCTCCTCTTTGGTTGCAGACTTGATACCCTGTTGAGTGATGAAGGTCTTGAGAACACCTGTGTCGGAATTTTGGGGGTAACCAAAATCCAAGATTTCTGAAACGGAAACCCATCAAGCCAAATTCACATGAAACTTAACACAAAAATACCGTCTAATAATTCGTAAATCAGGACGAAGTTATTCTTGATGTTCTCTTCTGATATTTTGAGAAAGTAGGACTGCATAACCTCGATAATTTTGAGTAAAAATTCGAAGACCATAGCAGCATTAACATTTTGTTTGGTTACTGCAGCTAACCAAATATTCGCTCGCTAAAACAAAGTTTCTTCAAAATATAGCAAACCGAAATGGGGAGGAAGTTACCTTGATGTGAAAAAACGAAGTTCGCGCAATGTTGGTGACAGGGGATCGGACTTGCTGTCTGGCATGGATAACATTGACTCGAAAAGCGTCGACCGCATTTCTTCCTATATCGTCGCGATAGACTCGAGAAATTAAGACTTCCCCTTTATGGTTATAAATGAATAAACCGCCAATCATGATTAATTAACTTAAACCCCAAACTGGAACAAAAAGGGATTCTTTACTTTTGGTGTTTTTATTGTAGAAAAATTTACTTACACGGGGTCTGCAATATAACTGTTACATAAAACCTTTAAACTTAGATTAATCTTCAATTGATGGATCGAACAGAAATCCACCCACTTTACGGTCAAACGTCAAATTATATTTAATTTATTGACGTAGCAGTGGCGTTCATAGCGACATCCGTTATTTGTTCTTAACCCTACTAATTTTTTACATTTTGTAAAAATTTAAGAATTTGTTACAATTTTGTGGATTTCGCGACCTGAAAATACCGCAGTTTGTATGTTTTACAAAAGTTGATAGAATTTAAGAAACTATACAGGGTGCGTCAAAATTTATACATCGAATGCAGCTTGAGCAGGCGTGGGTACACCGTGCATTGAGCTCTGTGCACGCATGCGTCGTTACTATCTATGTCCATGCTGATCTTGTTCGTTATGTGTGCACTCTTGAAGCGCATGAATAGATTAACGAGATTTACGCTACCTACCACTCACTCACTGACCACAAATTTATTTTAAAAAGAAGAGCATATTTTAATAAATTAATAACTTAAGCTCTGAGGGGTTTAAATGGTTTAAAGAAGTAGGAGCTTAGATTATTTGTTATTTTATTTATTTTTTTTTGATTAAATTTGTGGTTAATGCAATGGTTATGCAATCCATACGTATTAAAATATAATTGTACAACTTTACTATTTCTTAAAAATATTATAAAATAAAAATAACCAACAGGTCCAATCGATTTTTCCAATTCAAGTGCTTTAATTATATTCGAAAAACTAATTCTCTTCAATAATTTATATTTTGGGGTCAAAATTATTTAAAACTTCAAACCTTGTAAGTTTTGTTGGTTTAATCAATTTTTCTCTTCGAAGTACATAAGAAATAGTCGAAAAAGTAATTATTTTCAATACCTATATATTTTGGGGTCAAGAAATTCAAACCTTGTGAATTTAATCGCAGATAAAATGTTTAATATAGTAATTATACATGAACCAATTGGCCCAATTGATTTTTCTCTTCGAAGTACATAAGAAATGGCCGAAAAACTAATTTTCTTCAATAATTTATTTTTTGGGCACAGAAAAATTTAAAAATTCAAACATTGTCAATTTAATCGAAGACTAAAAGTTAAATATCATATTTATTATTTACAATAGGTTTGTTCGTTTGTATGAACTAACTTGCTCGGTTCAAGTTAGTGCAATGTACTGTTCTCGTTTGGCTGCTCAGTTCATGACCAAACATGAATTTCTTGCTCGACCTCCATAGGAGGGGTAGGCAGTGCAAGTTAGAACACTATCTAACTTTTGTGGTGGGAGTATTTTGTCTCGAAAGATAACCCAGTTCAAGTTAGTTCATACAAACGAACAAACCTATATATTATGTAGTACAAGATCTAATTGGTTTAATCGATTTTTCTCATTGCTTTGCGAACTGGCGATTAGAGTGTTGAATATTTATATGCCTTCTTGTATTCTTTTCTATGTATTCTTTACTTACAACTAAAATTGTAATATTTTAGCACTTACAAGGGGAGGCCAAATTTCAATCAAATAGTTAGACATTGGTCATGGTGGGGGGTTCTCTGAAAAAGAGTTTTTTCTATACCATGGGAGGGTTTTTTGCTTCAAAATAAATTTTTATACCCTTTATTTAAATCTCTCGCTCACCCATGGGGGGGGGGGGGTTGAACCCCCGTATATACGGCCCTGGTATCAATAGCAGTAGACTTTATTTGCGCTTAAAGACTGGAGAACTGAAAGATGCTTTTTTTTAAACATCTTGATGTAGTAAAAACAATGTTTCCGTATTTTCCCGTAAGTGGTCGCTTTCTATGTGCCAAATCGGCACATTTATATCTTCAAGATATGATTAAATTGGAAGATACAATAGATCAAGAGTTCATAGATTGTTCAATTGTTCATAGATCAAGAGTCGTTTGAGAATTTGAAAAAAGGATTCTTCCATTCTTCACAGTAAAACGATATCGTATATTATGGCTCAGCGCTTCCCACTCTGCGCTATATCTCAAGAATGGTTAATTGTATAAAATATTGCTAAAGACCGAATTTGTAGAGAATTTTATGGTCTACAATTTTCCTAATAACTCTAGATGTCATTTAGAGTAAAGGAATCTAGATATCTACAAAAAAACGACTTTTGTGACCTTCAATATATTGAGACGCGGATACGAGATTCTATGCTTATTATCTTTCATTCCGAAGTTGCATGCTTATTTTTTTAGTTTTGGTTCATGTTTTGAAAAATAAATACAAATAAAAAATTTTGACAACATTTACAAATGATTATTTCGAAATTCGGTTGTCGTTTCAACCCAACATTAAAATATTCGTTTGTTAGTCGTACACGTAGTCGGTCTAAAGTTTCAAATTGTTTCAGTTCTGTTCTTTCTAGATTCTACCTAAGCAAGGCAAGACAAGAACCTCAATGTAGAAAACGCTCGTTAACTCTAACAAACCGATAGGAGTCCATTTTTATATGATTTTAATAAAGAATTCAAAGAAATTTCTATATTTTAAGATTTTTGTAACGTCCTGGAAATAATTGACATAAAACACAAATTATTTGAGTTATCGGTGATAATTGAAATACTTTGATATATTATGGTGAATTAGTTAAATAAAAGATTGCTAACAGAAGTAATCAATATTTATTTTTAATTTTCATGTGCGGCACAATTCTTCAAGTACAATTTCAAATATTTAACAATTTGAGTGCAATTAAACGCAGTGCAAATTCACCCAGAATAACCTTTAAAATCACGTGATGTGCTAACCATTCCAAACAATTCCCGTTTAAATTATGAATTAATTGTTACGCAATTTTTACTTCTTCGGATATTTTATTGGTATATACAGGGTGTCCCCGCACTCACTTTACATAACTTAGGTGGTGATAGAGGACACTTTTCTAAGAACAATATTTAACAAAATTTATTTTCTAAATTCAAACCCTCGAGAGTTAGGCCTCTTTAAAGCATTTTTTTTAATTTCCACCTTGACGTGGCCATAGCTCCGAAAATAATGATTTTTCAGTAAAAATGGTTTAGTGCTTTTTTAAAGAGCGTGAAATAATCTACAAACTAGGTTTACACCTTTTATTGTCTAAAATCAACGCCTTTCGAGTTATGAATTAAAGTAAGTTAAAAAATGTCGAAAAATTTGAGCTTTTCTTTTTTTTGGTTTTTTTTCAAAACCTTGTATCTTTTAAACGAAACATTTTACAAAAAATCTGACGCCCCATTCCGGATAGGAAATTTAACGGACTACAACTTTTGTCTAGTAAAAATTTTTGAGAAACCAATCCATTTCACAGAAAATCAGAAAATAATAAACAAGGCAGCCACAAAATATAAAATTAAATTCACAAAATTTTTATTTTTTTTGAAAAATTATTTTATTAATTAATTTTAAACTATTAGATTATTTAAGTAAATGTTGAAAATGACCACCCTCATTTTCAATACACAGTCGTGCTCGTTTTAAAATATGCTTTATAGTATTATTTATAAAATTTCCTTTTTTGTTAACAGCCATTATAGCAGGGGTGGTCAACAAGGTCGAGGGATTGACCGGTCGATCACGAGGCCAATTTTGGTCAATCGGTGAATGTAAAAAGTGTCAAAATTTGGAATTTCTGCGATTAAAAGTGTCGACAAATCGACTTTTTTCGACAAACATCTTTTAAAACAATCACGACTGTGTATTGAAAATGAGGGTGGTCATTTTCAACAATTACCTTAATAATGTAATAATTTAAAATTAATTAATAAAATAATTTTTACAAAAAAATAAAAATTTTGTGAATTTAATTTTATGTTTTGTAGCTGCATTGTTTGTTATTTTCTGATTTTCTGTGAAATGGATTGGTTTTTCAAAAATTTTTACTAGACGAAAGTTGTAGTTCGTTAAATTTCCTATCCGGAATGGGGCGTCAGATTTTTTGTAAAATGTTTCGTTTAAAAGATACAGGGTTTTGAAAAAAACCAAAAAAAAAGAAAGCTTAAATTTTTCGACATTTTTTAACTTACTTTAATTCATAACTCGAAAGCCGTTGATTTTAGACAATAAAAGGTCTGAATCTAGTTTGTAGATTATTTCACGCTATTTAAAAAAGCAGTAAACCATTTTTACTGAAAAATCATTATTTTCGGAGCTATGGCCACGTGAAGGTGGAAATTAGAAAAAATGCTTTAAAGAGGCCTAACTCTCGAGGGTTTGAATTTAGAAAAAAATTTTTGTTAAATATTGTTCTTAGAAAAGTGTCCTCTATCACCACCTAAGTTATGTAAAGTGAGTGCGGGGACACCCTGTATACTTCACCATAAATGTAAACCCACGCAACTTCTTTATTACGATACAAATATGCTATATCAATTCTAAATTGACCATTAGGAAGCAGTGGAGGAAACTGTTTTTCATCAATAACGAAGTTACAAAAGTAATATGTGATATCCTGCAAATGATAACAATTAGTAGCTTATCTATAGCATAGCCAAAAATTATTCACAATACCTTATCAAAGTAAAACGTCATGTTACCACATTTTCGCGGTGACCCGTCAAAATAGCCCCGTCAAAATAGCCCCGTTAAAATAGCCCCGACAAAATAGCCCAGCGACAAAATAGCTCCGACAAAATAGCCCGACGACAAGATAGCCCCGTCAAAATAGCCCAATGACAAAACAGCCCCGACAAAATAGCCCGACGACAAAATAGCCCCGTCAAAATAGCCCGGCGACGAATAGCTCCGGCAAAATAGCCCAAAGATTCAGAAACTAAACAAGTTTTATATATTTACTAGCTGGAAGGCCCATCTACGGACGGGCAGTTCGCCAAGGTTAAAAACTCTATTGGTGTGCTACTGGATCCCAGGGGGAGGTCATTTTAACATTTAAGTTGGTACTACCAACGACCAATCAGAATACTGCTTTTCTACAGTATCCAATGCTCTTTCTATAATACTTGCAACACATTTTGCGGCTACGTTTTCTGCTGGATTTGGAGCGTGGTCGTCATGGGGTGTAACAACTAGTAAGTTACCATCTGTAACCTTCACTCGTCCTTGGCAGTTGGATTTGATGCACCTCCAGGAAACACTTGCATCGGCATTTTCTCTCGCTTTTCGATAGCGATAGCCTTCATGCATTAGCAGCTCTCCACCCTTCTGTGATCGAATGTATTCCATTTTAGCGCAGTGATATTTTTATTAACGATGGTATATGGTGTTATGCGTGTATTCGTATGAAAAGTTAAAGTTATAATTTACAAGAAAGTGTTTTGATTATAATTTGTATAGTAATGCTGGGTTGGTATACCGGTTGGTAATGATAGGTTGGTAGGAAAAATATTAAATAAAAAATTTAAAAAAACCTTTTTCTTTAAATTGAAAAGGTGCATTGAAAAGTAAAAAATAATTTTAATAAGAACTAACAAAGTTTCTCGAAAACATCAATATAAAAGCGTGGGGCTGTTTATTCATAGGGGTAAAAATAACGAAAAATTGGGATATTTTGGGGGGCTTAGCCCCCCAAGCACCCCCCCTAGTTGCACCTATGCAAATACAGCTCCTGCTTCATCCTATCAGAATTCCTCTGGTATATGTTTTTGATGTTTAATGCTTCACCCTGTATACATCATTAAAACAAAAAATTTCACCCTGAATGCGGTCCTTAAAAATGCGAATCCGATTTAGTAATGTTACTTTTCACCCTGTATGGTAAAACTGAACAATGCGCAGCCACGCATGCGCTTTTAAAAATCCTTTTGGGCTTTTTAAAATAGGGCTATTTTGTCGGAGCTATTTTGTCATTGGGCTATTTTGTCATTGGGCTATTTTGTCGGGGCGGTTTTATCATTGGGCTATCTTGTCGGGGCTGTTTTGTCATTGGGCTATTTTGCCGGAGCTATTTTGACGGGGCTATTATGACGGGGCTATTTTGCCCGGGGCTATTTTGTCGGGGTACCCATTTTCGCACTTCTCTCAAACCTATGGCGTTGGATTCGTAGACTTTTTTTAAATTAACCTGGAAGCGTACCGGAAAGTGTCGATACTCGTTACTCAGAAACTTACGGGCCTGTAGTACTACCTAAAATTATATAAAAGTAATGATATTTTTATTGTAATTACTTTACCTCTAATTCGTCTTTAACGTTAATTTTAAAATTGCAAGTAGAATTATGGGCCGTTGTGGTGCGATTGTATTTAAATGCTTTGATTTCAAAGAAATTGAACACATCTTTGTCATAACCCATTAATTGAATTCGCACATCTTTTAATTTAAATCCATCTTGATGAAACTAAAAATCAATGCATTATAGAATTTTGTTATATTTTAGTAGTCGTACAATAATTATTTATTTATTATTTCAAAATTTAGCAACAAAATTATAAATACTAAAAAATTGAACTCGAAAAATGTCAACTTATTCGAAAGATTCTAAATTAAATAGAAGGTACAGACAAAATTTAAGTTCCATTTTATCTTATACCTTCGACACACTGAGAGCGTTGATCTTCATTAGTCCTAAATGAACTTCATTATCTTCAGTCTGTCAGGTCTCATTTATAAATTATTAATTTATAACTTCGTTTAAACTTAATTTTAGTAAATTAAGTTCCGCTGTCGGTTACACGAAGATCGATTTCGGCAATTCTCGTCTATGCAAATGACACTTGTTGGGATCAGCTGATTTTAGCATATTGATTTTTAAGGCATTTAAATAAATAAATATTATTTAACAAATTATTTAATCAAGAAATAAAATAAAAATGACAATCTGCTAGATAAAATATATCCAAAATAAAATTGTCAAATTTTGTGTGGTTATATTAAAATAATTATTCTTAATTAGTGGCATATTTCCGAAAGAGTTTTCAAAACGTTGACGGCGGTGTTCGACAAGCTTCGGTCTTCATTTAAGTTTGATTTATTGAATGCTATGATGCCAGATCTAGAGAAACGTCTCTAGTTCTAGGGAAATTTTAGGGTTTTTAAAGTTTTTTTATACTGTTCTTAAAATAATTTGTTTGGAAGGTGGCGCCAATTTTAAAATTTACATTATTTCATTTAAATTTATAATAATAATTGTATAATCCTAAAATTTTATTAATTCTTAAAGTAATATAGCAAATAGCATTAATAAAGTGTATACATTCTGAATTTGTTGTAAAGGGAAGATCTAATACGGACCCATTGTACTACCTCCGGTTTTCAGCTTCACCCGATCCAGTCACTCCCCAAGCCATTCCAGCTATAGAATGAATTCCAGAAGCTTAGAAAACAGGGTGTTACTGATTCTAGCCATGTCAGACCAGAATTCCCCCAACACAGATTCTCTCATTGAAGTTAATGCTGGACAGTAACATCAAACGACATATATAGGGTCATGTGCATATCCCGTCAGGTGAAGGTGTTTATGTAATCTGCAGTTTCCAGTTACGATCCCTGTAATTGTCCTCAGGTTGACTCCGGATAGCTTCAGGTAGTATCTCGTATGTTTACAAGAAGGCGCAAGCAGCAAGCTCTTGCTAGGTTGTATGCAACGATACATTGTTGGTTGAAAAAAGCTTTTTAATTATAAATGTATAAAGTAAATTTAATTAATATTTTATTAATAATAATGATACATAGGCATTATTTTTATTCGTTGCCATCGTTAATATCTTGCACCTGCGGTACATACCAAAATCTCTTAAAACAGTGAGAAATTTAAAAAGAAAGACCAAGCAGATAACGATGACAAGTTCTTGTATGAACTTGCAAGATTCAATAATATTACAGAACGAGAACTTTCACCAATCAACCAATGGCAATAATTGAGACACAATTAAGATTTAGTATTGTATCGGAAGCCACCATTAAAACAATTTTAGAAACCACTAAAAAAAATAATTAATATTATACTTATTAGTCTACCATCGGTATATCTCAAACCATCTCTTCAATATTCTGGAATATCGTTACCATTTTCATTCTAGAAATTCTTTAAAATGTGACAAGCTTTATTGAGGTTATGATTATGACATCTTTATAATCAGTGGTATTCAACCTCTTTGTATTTGGCACTCCACACTAATTTAATCAAAATTTTAAAGTTTTGTTTGCCTTGTTTTCATGAAAGCAAGGTATAAAAATTATACAAAATTCGAAAAAGAGGTATTTTAAAGAATATGAAAGTATCTATTCACTTTATCAACTGTTAACTCAATGCCCATTCGAGCCGCGGGTTGTGCAGCACTGTTTTAAACAAATGATAATTTAAATATTCGCAGTCTGTCACCTATATTTCGTAATGAAGATATATTTAGAATGATCATTCTTATTGATGATCGTTAGTGGCAGTCTGTCGACGGTATTAAAGAATGATCTGTGTTTGTTTTATCCACACGTTGTTGTGGAATTAAAACCTACTCAGATAAAAACCTTAACCATAAGCACATTAACGTTAAGTACAAAAGACTGTATTACTTTTAATTTTCATATGTTTAGATGTTGCTGTGTAACCCCGAAATTGTAGTTACGCAAGACCTTGACGTACTACAACCTTACCTTTACTTGGTTTCAAACGAATAGCCGCTCTATCAAATACACGACCTTCAATTTAAGCTATAATGCGTTTTTACTCGTTAAACTCATATTTTCATTGGTCCGGCTATGCTCATCATTCATCAATAATGATTTTCAAATTCTATGAATTTAATTAAACTTAAATCCTATCATATCCTATCCTATAACATTAAACGAGCAATTCTTGTATAATTCTTGTATGTAGTAATTCTTTACATTTGGCTTTGACGATATTGATAATTATGAGAACGAAATCAATCACGTTATTCTAAATTCCGACGAATCGTCAGCACAGGGAGAGCAAATATATCGGCTTCTTAGAGGAAAACAAATAGAAATTGCAGATACTATAGGCGTTTCAAGATAAGCGATACGCTATCTGGTGGCAAGTTTTTGTACTCTGGGGATCGTGTTGGAATGTTTGTTTACATTTGAACTTGTACTTTATATGCAGGTATAAATGTGATTTTGAGTTAGTAATGAACAAAAATTAAAAAAATTATATTATTCAGTATATAAGCAATACTAAATAACTCATTTTTTTTTAAATTTTTGAGAGTTTAGAACGAAATTTGGTAATAATGAGTAGTGGAGTGTATTGTTCCGTTTTTGGATGCAGTTCTATGGTTAAGAGAAATACTAATCTTAATTTTCATTCATTTCTCAAAAAGGGAGAAAGTAAAGTATGCCTTACTAACAAATTGAATATTCGTGAACAGGTTGATCGTTAAGCAGCGTGGGTTCTTAAACTAAAAATTGGGAAATCAATTTCAAAACATTATGTTTATAAAATTTATTCAAGTCCTTTACAGTACTCACTAGTTATTATAATATATCTATCTATCGTGTAGCGCTACAAATTTATCGGTAGCAATTTTGTCTGATAAGTTTTAATAATCATTTCATTATGATTTTTTGTAACATATAAAATAAAGTGATTTAATTTAAACAAATTTAGATTTAGTTAATTATTTGGAAAAAATATCAGTGCAGTACTTTTGAAAGTTTTCCTCCTTTTAATTTAAAACACAAGGTGATTATAAGGTGTTAATCATGATTTCAAAAAATGCCACTTCTTCGCCTGAGATCCATTTCATTAATACGGTAATACTGATTGTGCACGTGTGAGACTGTACGGAGCACAGCATACTTGAATTTGTTTGTAGCTCATTTTGCGTCAATTGAAACACTGAAACAAACTAACTTATTACTTTTAAACACTTTATACCGACTAAATACATACGTGTGCTTTGCAAAAGCTTCAGTCGGTAATTCATTGATATATAATTTCTTCAGGTTTTCTGCATCCACTTGATATACAAAGTGAGTTTATAGTTGGCAAAACATGGCATGTCTAATACTGGGACTGCCTTATACTTTTCTTTCGTACTGTGTTTTTACTGCGACTATCACATTTTATGTCAGTTTGTGATATAACTTCAATTTTATGTAGGTCATCTCTTAAACAAAATACCTAATAAGATAAGAATGTTAAAATAAAATTCAACATACCTTGATGGGCACCACAGCAGAAATCTGTTTACAACGACATCCTTGCGTGGCTTTACATGTACGAGTAATGCTGGAAATACGAGCCTGGTTCTTATTAGCTTTATCACACCTTCTATTTGGTGTGGATCTGAGATAATTTCTGTTGTTTATATGCACATAGCAATCAAATTAATATGAACTGGTTGTCCAGCACTTAACCACACAAAACATGTCAAACACGAAGAACCTCTTCAACTTCGTAAATGCACCTGGAATTGCGATTACCGTCGAAGTATTTGGTATATTCAACCACGGTAAAACGAAGACCAGACATTGTTTCTAAAATTATATTTTATAAATAAATAATCAACTACTAATGGAATAACATAACCCCAACATCTTGACCTTGTTATTTAACTTAGCCAGTTATTTTAAAGACAAACTTGTATTATAAACAAACTTACCCTAATATATTTTAAATATGTAAATAAATAATTAACAGATACCACGATAACCACCTTCACAATTACGTTTTTGTTTTAATAACATGGTAATGTCATTTATTTATGTAGAAGTAGTCTCAAAACTTCGAGTACCAACGTGACCGCTAGAGGCGCTACAATCTTAATTTGAAACGCCTATACTTCATGCAGTAGATGGTGTTAATGTTGGGACAAAATGTTTTTTTCCTAGATGGTCCAGGGGGTACTGGGAAGACTTTTATCTATAAAACTCTCTACCACATGCTTACTGGAAGACGTCGCAAAGTGAAATGTATGGCATTTACCGGCATTGCTTCCATACTGCTGCCTAATGGTCGCACTTGTCATAAAACCTTTGGACTTAAAGTACCACTTACACCAGACTCACTTTCGAGTATCAAACTGGGATTCCCCAAAGCCAGAGAATTATTTGAAACAGATATATTTCTTATGGACGAAGTTCCGATGCATTCCAAATATGGGTTGAATAACATCGATCAACTTTTAGGAAAAGTTGTAAATCTGCATTTCCCTTTTGGTGGCAAAGTGATGATACTAGGAGGAGATTTTCGTCAATGTCTTCCTGTACAGCCACGAGTGAATATAAATGAGCTATTAGATCTTTCCGTTAAAAAATGTTCTTTATGGCCACATTTCCAGAAGTTATCACTTGAAGAAAATATGCGTATTGATTCGGAGCAACGGCAGTTTGCTGAATATCTCCTACAGTTAGGTAATGGAGAATTGCCTATTAATACAATGGAAGAAATTGAATTGCCAGAAGATATCGTTTCCGACAACAATCTCATTGAGGAAGTGTTTGGAAACTGTTTTGGCAATGAAAATTACGAAGGCATGAATTGAGCCATACTCGCGCCACTCAATAAAGATGTGGATCGTCTCTTAATGTTAATGACTTTTGTAAATATTCTTCCTTTGTTAAAACCTGTATAAATAGTGATATTTTGTTAATAAAC
The DNA here is from genome assembly GCA_958510855.1 of Rhagonycha lutea. Lineage (NCBI taxonomy): Eukaryota > Metazoa > Arthropoda > Insecta > Coleoptera > Cantharidae > Rhagonycha > Rhagonycha lutea. Next base: position 36,195,136 of record OY294041.1, read on the forward strand.
TTCTGTCAGCTTTGAACGCTGTAGTAGTACTCATTCTGATTCCATCACGACTTTTGTTTAGATCCAAGTCTTATCACACCCTGCAATTTGAGACTGAATTGCACTAAACTGAGAAGTCGACACCATAAGTTATCTCCAGGTCGGGGGTAATTTATTCAATTACCGTGCACAAAGCACAGGGCCAAACTTTTGAGTTTGTTGGCGTGTACTTAAGTACATCCGTCTTCATACATGGTATGTTGTATGTTGCATTTTCCAGAGTCGGGAGGCCTACTGCATTAAAAGTACTCTTACCACAAGAGAATCTACGTCATTCTCGTGGAAAGAGGTCTTAGATTAAGATTTTATAGTTTTTTTTATTGAATAATTAAAATGTATATTTATAATAAAAACTTATTTGCATATTATTATATTCTTTTGATTTTCCACGTCTAAATAAAGGTTGGCAAGGGTACGAAGAATTTTATATCTATTTCAATAACAATTTCTTATTTCTTACTTATCAGTTAATACTTATTAATTATTATCAATACTATAAGTGAACCTACGTCATTCTTGTGTTACTAAAAATAAGAATAGTTATGATAGGAGATCGGTTACCCACACTGTAAAAAAAATCTCGTAAAATTACAGTAAAAAACGAGTAATTTTTACAGTAAAATTCTTGTAAAAGTACATATTGTGTGATATTACAGTAATATAATAGTGGGACGTTACTGATTCTTGGTAATTTACCTTGAAAGTTGAGGAATGTTACATAAAATAAGTAAAAATTAAAAAAAAATATGTAAATTTACCAGTTTTTGACATCGCGAATGTAAAATTACTTTTGGCGGTGGTACTTTTACACCACCGAAACAAATGCATGTAAATGTAGGGTCATTCCATGTGAAATCAACACACTTTTCTTGGTCACCATCTCAGATTTCGATAAAATTTGGTATATCGGTAGAGTGTACTGAGACTAGCAAAAATACAAATTTTTATTTAAATATCTCAAACGGTTTCCAAAATATCGATATGTAAAATTTTCAAAAATTGGCTGCCGGAATATTTTCTAATTATTATAGCAACTCTCCTAATTAAGCTACAGAGGTGGGCGTGATGTCATTTTACTCAGTTTTTAATGCCCTTTCCGATGATATATAACAAAATATGCCTTTTTGTAAAAATACTTTTCAAAACTCAAAATCAAAATTTTGAATTTGATTTTCTCAAAAAGTAAATCTTCAAAAATTTTTAAAAAATTCCTGAGAATAGTCTGTACTTATGGTAAGTGACTGCCAAAATTTAAAAGTGGGACGGTTATGGCTTCATAGTTAAAATAATTTTTAAGTACAAGATGGTTTTGAAAGAACGATAGACTTTATATTATAGTAAAAGTGAAGTACCGCAGAAATTGTTTGTGAAAAATGAAATTTACAATATTTTATAACAAATATAAGTCAGTGTGACGGAAATGAGTCTTGCCAAATAATTTGGTGCATTAATGGGTTGGGGGGGGGGCACATCTTGCCGGCAAAATTGAAAAGTCCTACTTTGGTAATTTTTTCTGAGAAAATGAAATTATTTAGATCAATTTGGGTTTTGACACATTATTATACAAGTCTTGAAAAACATTTAAAAAATTTTTCAAATCAAAATATTACAAAATAGCGGCGTGGCAGCTGAACTCCAAAAACACCTTTTAAAATGCGGTTGAAAATCTCCCAATGGTGTCGTTAGACCTAAAATATAAGAAATGAAAAAATTTAGTTTAATATAATATGTTTTTCCAATCTGCCTCTACCCCAATTTTTAAATTTTTGTCTCAAAAATTTTTTATTGCCGTTTAAGTGACGATTTTTGGTCGAAAAAGTTTTTTCACAATTGCGATACTCTAAAGTGCAATTTAGCCCTGCATTTGCGGGTGTAAAGGGGCGTTTTTTATACCTGCATTCAACATGCATTTTACGACCTGCAGTAGGTCGTAAAAATGATTTTAATTTTTTACACCCCGGTGCAGGTGGTAAAAATGGATTTTACACCCCGCAGCGGGGTGTAAAAATGAAAATCCGTTATTCTAGTAAAATTATTTATTTCTATATATTTACATTAGAAATAGAATTTTTCATCGCAATTGTGAAAAATAGTATATACAACGTGGGAGTAAAGTTGCTTTTCGTCCCTCGACTGCTTGTTGCACCTCGGCCTACGGCCTCGGTACAAAATTGTCTCGGGACTGAAAAGAGTAACTTTACTCCCTTGTAGTATAATATACTATTCTCGACTTTAATCCTTTAAAACTAAAAAAAAAATTAAAATATAAAAATTCTGGGTCGATGCGGACTGGAAAAACATAATATATTAAATTAAATTTTTTTATTTCTTATGTTGTAGGTCTAACGACACCATTGGGAGATTTTTCACAGCATTTTAAGAGGTAATTTTGGAGTTCAGTTGCCACACCGCCATTTTGTAATATTTTGATTTGAAAAATTTTTTTAATGTTTTTCAAGACTTGTATAATAATGTGTCAAAACTCAAATTGATCTAAATGGATTCGTTTTCTCAGAAAAAATTCGGAACTTTTTATTTTTACCAGCAAGGTGTGCCCCCCCCCTCATTTAATGCACCAAATTATTTGGCAAGACTCATTTCCGTAACACTAACTTATATTTGTTATAAAATATTGTAAATTTCATTTTTGACAAAACAATTTCTGCTGTTCGTCGCTTACTATAATATAAAGTCTATCGTTCTTTCAAAACCATCTTGTACTTAAAAATTATTTTAACTATGAAGCCATAACCGTCCCACTTTTAAATTTTGGCAGTCACTTACCATAAGTACAGATTATTCTCAGGAATTTTTTAAAAATTTTTGAAGATTTACTTTTTGAGAAAATCAAATTCAAAATTTTGATTTTGAGTTTTGAAAAGTATTTTTACAAAAAGGCATATTGTGTTATATATCATCGGAAAGGGCATTAAAAACTGAGTAAAATGACATCACGTCCACCTCTGTAGCTTAATTAGGAGAGCTGCTATAATAATTAGAAAATATTCCGGCAGCCAATTTTTGAAAATTTTACATAGCGATATTTTGGAAACCGTTTGAGATATTTAAATAAAAATTTGTATTTTTGCTAGTCTCAGTACACTCTATCGATATACCAAATTTTATCGAAATCTGAGATGGTGACCAAGAAAAGTGTGTTGATTTCACATGGAATGACCCTGTACATAAAAAACATGTAACTTTTCCATAAGAAATCACGTTACATTACATATTTTGTAATATTACACGAATAACAGTGATAAATTAGGGTTTCCCTGTACTTTTCATTATATATGTGAGTTTACCTTGAAACTTAAGGAATTTTACTACAAGAAAGAGTAAAAAGTACACTTAAGAATGTAAATATACCGGTTTTTGGCATCACAAATGTAAAACTACTTTTGGTGGTGATATTTTTACCCCACCTAAGGAAGTGCATGTAAATGTACATTAAAAAACGTGTAACTTATTCAAATAAATCACGTAACCTTACACATTCTGTAATATTACACGAACAACAGTGTGAAATTATGTTTTCCCTGTACTTTTCATTATATATGTTTGTTTATCTTAAAATTTAATAATAAATTTCAATTTGTGTAATTTTACACGTATATAATTTAAAATTTACGTGATTCTTATGTAATTATCACTCATATAAACTGTAAAATATAGAGAACGTATGTAATCGCAAATTCACACAAAAATTATATTTCAATTGTGTAATCTTACACGTATTATGAAAATTTACTTTATGCTTATGTAAAATCACTCATCTGAACTGTAAAAATTCCGAACACGTATGTAATCTCAGGTTCACAAAAAATTACATTTCAATTGTGTAATCTTACATTTAAAGTGTAAGATTTTTAATACATAAATGGATTGGAAACTTACAGAACCCGCATGGAAAATTACTGTTTTGATTAGTGACATTACACATGCCATGCGAGAATTTACATTTAATGATGGTAAATATTACTGAATACGTTAGGAAAGTTTCTCCAATGCGAAAATTTACATTTAACGTTGATAATATTATTAAATAAGTTTGTAAACTTCCTCCTTTGATTGGTGATTTTACATAACGGTAGCGGAAATGTACATTTAATAATGGTAACGTATTTTGTTGACGGATGATGTGTTATGTAACTTTACATAATGCATAAGGAATTTTATACACCTTAAATTAACATGTAAAATTACTATGAAAATAGTAGGAGTAAAATTAGCCTACTATTATCATAGTAATTTTACATGGATTTTTTTACAGTGCAGGTACTTTATGTTTAAATCTTTGAAAAAATTAATCTTAATTTGTTTAAATTATCTTTGAAATTTTCAAATTTTCAAATTTCATTGAAAGTTTTTGAACACCAGAATCCCCCCCCCCAACATCCTCCTACGTACGATATTGATTTTAAAATTCATTTAAAAAAAGGACAATTCAGGATTGCACCGAATTATTATAAAATTGATAACTACCTTAGACAGAATGTCAATGCAGAAGACATCTTGAACCAGGAATTGGACTACGAATAGCCAAATAATATTTATACCATTATTTTCTCAATATCAATGTAATTTTATTGTGAAAATATTATTAATTTAATTTTTAATCCGTAGTTTGAACCTTTAGATTTACTAGTACGTGTAACACTGACTAGCTAATGTTTTTTGATGTTAGTTTTTTACCGACAATCGGATAACGAAAATGATTATCATTTGCATTTGTCATAATTTGTAAACATTAAAATTATAATTATAAAATTATTAAGTATTTTTATATATATTTCAAACCATTAGCCAATGATAAACAAAATGATTATTATTACCATACCTTAGTGTTCTGACCTTATATAAAGTGATTAATTGGAAATCGATGTAATGATACATGTAACATCTTGAACGAAAAATCCTACAAGAAATGCCAACATAATATTTATCATTATTTTTCCTTAGTTTACCAAAACGCAAAACTTTTTCATGCATAGAACGTTGTAAAGTGATATTCTTCTTCTTAAAGTGCCGTCTCCTATCAGAGGTTGGCCAGCAACATCAGAAATTCCTCTCTGATATCAGTTCCACCAGGCCCGTAGCCAGGATTTCATTTCAGCGGGGGGGGGGCACTTGTAAAAAATCTTTTGTAAAATGTAAAATTTTCGGTTTTTCCCCTTCCATTTTCTTTGTCTTTTCAACATTTCGGGGGGGGCACGTGCCCCCAAGTGCCCCCCCCCTGGCTACGGGCCTGAGTTCCACTGCTTTAAGTTCAGCAACTACGAGAATCTCTTCAGTCCCAAGTCTCTTCTTTCCTCAATCTTGTCCTCCATTATCAGTTGTAAGAAGGCATATTTCTCGCCTATGAAAATATGGCCAAAATATTTCGCCTTTCTCTCTTTTAGTCATGGTGAACAGTTGAAGGTCTTTGTTCTGCGGCAAAGCACCTCTTAAGTTGGAAACCCTTTCCATACATAAGATTCGAAGCATCCTGCGGGATAGCTTCATCTCAAACGCATTTTAACTAAGGACACTTATTGCCATGCTTCTATCGAGGATATTTTGGGACAGCTGAAGAATATTACAACTAACAATCAATGGTTAGTGAGAGATAAAAGTAAAAAAGTGTATAATCCCTCCCCCCTCCAACAAATTGGATTTAAAAACATTGAAAAATGTGGCGATATTCCACTGGGAATGAAAAGCCGAAGAACAAGAAGAAGTTTTTCTATATTTAATTACATTTTTAGGGTAGGCTAGAGCTTCACAATTAATTTCTTAGGAAACCTTTGATTATTATATCTTTTGAATTAAAGAAAATCACACTCTTGCAAACTGTATAAGTACAATAAATACCCAATTGCTGATTTGTTTCTTAATTATCCAAAATGTATGTACATAATAATTACAAATTTTCAGAATTTTTTCTTATCGAATTTATTTATTGAAGCAAAATTTTCCGCTTCGAAACATTGGGGCCAATACGCCCCTGGTTTGTCGACTTTGTGAAGCGGCTAACCACGGCTAACTTCCGTGACGTTTTGACGTTCGTACCACTGTGTACAAATCGAAGTCAATTACAATCAAAGTTCGTCTATCTGAATCATGTTTAACGTAAACAAACTTAATTGGTAGGGCGTGTGCGAAAGTTGTTATCAAATTTACGTGATTAATTTGATAAATAAGCAACATAACCTCATTTGTGGGAAGTTCATGGCTGAGTCCGCAATGTCCGGAAAAACGATGATAAAAGGCAATCCGTCACAATATGTGAAGTTAAACGTCGGCGGTTGTTTACATTACACCACAATTGGAACACTCACCAAGCACGACACTATGCTGCGTGCCATGTTCAGCGGTCGAATGGAAGTCCTCTCCGATTCGGACGGTGAGTTCTTACGTTACTCTTGTTCCTTTTAAAACTTGGTATTTTCTTCCCCCCTTTTAGGTTGGATTTTGATCGACAGATGTGGTAAACATTTTGGTAGCATTTTAAACTTCCTTCGTGACGGCAGTGTGTTTCTACCCGAAAGCAGTCGCGAAACCGCGGAGCTCTTGGCGGAAGCGAAGTACTACTGCATTTCGGAGCTCGCCGATGCGTGCAACCAGGCCCTCTTAAAAAAGGAGCGCGAAGCGGATCCCATGTGCAAGGTTCCTTTGTTAACTTCGCAGAAAGAGGAAGAACGCTTGATCAGTTCCACCACGAAACCCGTGATCAAATTGCTAATCAACCGGCACAACAATAAATATTCCTACACGAGTACGTCGGACGATAACTTACTAAAAAATATCGAGTTGTTTGACAAGCTGTCGCTGTGGTACAATAAACGTGTCTTGTTTATTAAGGATGTTATAAGTACAAGTGAAATTTGTTGCTGGATTTTTTACGGGCACGGGAAGAAAGTCTCGGAGGTTTGTTGTACTTCGATTGTGTATGCCACCGATAAGAAGCACACCAAAGTGGAGTGTCCTGAGGCTAGGATATACGAAGAGGCGTTGAATATTTTGCTGTACGAGAACAGGCAGGCACCCGATCAGGAATTGATGCAGGCTACGTCGAGAGGTCCCGTTTCTGGAATGACTTCGTACACCAGTGATGAGGAAGATGAGCGGAATGGTTTGGAGCGACTTCGTCAGAACAAGTCGAATAATCAATGATAGCTGCTGGAGTTGTTTGAGAAACGGTTTGCCATAGACTATGAGGAACCCCACAGTTAAATTTTAACTTGTTTTAATGTTTCTTGAACCAGTGCTGAAATTGGTTTTAAAAAATTTCTCTTTAACATTTTTTTCAGTGTAACTGTGTAAGTTAACTTTTTTAATTGGGAAAGGAAATAGGTCACTCTTCATCTTTGTTGTGTTTTTCATTCCTTTAAGTGCGAACTAATCTCAAAATTGTCCTGTTTTTGAAATTTACACCAAAATTTGTAACAATAATGCAGTGGCGTACGAGGGGGGCTAGATAGAACAAATCGCGGGACTTCTAACAATCACAGACAGGTTGTTAGGTTTTATTAGTGTACATAAAAATATTTTAAGCGTTGGATTAAAAAATTAGAGTGAGAAGACTGCCACCACCGGGACGAAGCCATAAATGCAACCGAAAGTTGAATCATTAAGAGGGGGACCATTGGAACGACAGGAGTTGCAACAACAAAATCGGCCATTTAGACTAAAATAATGAATATTGTAAATTAATAATCATCAAATCACTTTTGATAAAATATTGCCAAATTTTTAAAAATAATGATTAATGTGTAAGTTATAGATTTAACTAATTGGTGTGATAACGAATAGGAAAAAGTATTAATTGTTTATATTACAATGGAAAATATTTATAGATTATTGAAATTACTTTAATAAAGCTGGATAGTTTTTCTTAATTTTACTTTTATTATATTAAGAGGAATCCTCCCAAGTTTGAAAAAACACATTTTCGTAATTCTTTGTTGTTTTGCTTATTACTCAAAATAATTGCACAAAAGTATATTTTCTATGACTATATTTCTATAGAACTAAGAACTCGAAGTTCTGAAGATCAGATCTAGAAGTTAGTAATTTCAAATTTCCAATTTAGTTATTAACTTGAAATTGAGAACTTGAAGTTCTGAAGATCAGATCTTGAAGTTAGTAATTTCAAATTACCAATTTAGTTATTAACTTGAAATTGAAAACTTGAAGTTCTGAAGATCAGATCTTGAAGTTCGTAATTTCAAATTACCAATTTAGTTATTAACTTGAAATTGAAAACTTGAAGTTCTGAAGATCAGATCTTGAAGTTAGTAATTTCAAATTACCAATTTAGTTATTAACTTGAAATTGAGAACTTGGAGTTCTGAAGATCAGATCTTGAAGTTAGTAATTTCAAATTACCAATTTAGTTATTAACTGGAAATTGGGAACTTGAAGTTCTGAAGATCAGATCTTGTAGTTAGTAATTTCAAATTACCAATTTAGTTATTAACTTGAAATTGAGAACTTGAAGTTCTGAAGATCAGATCTTGAAGTTAGTAATTTCAAATTACCAATTTAGTTATTAACTTGAAATTGAGAACTTGAAGTTCTGAAAAACAGATCTTGAAGTTAGTAATTTCAAATTACCAATTTAGTTATTTATTTGAAATTGAGAACTCGAAGTTCTGAAGATCAGATCTTTAAGTTAGTAATTTCTAATTACCAATTTAGTTATTAACTTGAAATTGAGATCTTGTAGTTCTGAAGATCAGATCTTGAAGTTAGTAATTTCAAATTACCAATTTAGTTATTTATTTGAAATTGAGAACTTGAAGTTCTGAAGATCAGATCTTGAAGTTAGTAATTTCAAATTACCAATTTAACTGTACGTCACTGATGAGATCTAACAAGATCGAAACATGTCTGTCGTTGTTGTGGTTTGGTTATAATTGACTTATTTTCGAATTTTTCATATTATTTTCTATTGTATTGGCTGGTATTGGTAAAATCTTAGGGTAAAATCAGATGGTAAAATATGAAGTGGTCATTAAGTTACCGCGTAGAGCTACCGTAAATTATAAGCTGTCCTCTACCTGATTGCAATGCTTTATTTAATTTTGTATTTATTGTATTATACATTGAAAATTACATCGGTGCAAACGTGCAAAAAATATTTATTATATTTGCACATAAATTCAAAATTAGATTTTGTATTAGCGAAGTGAAAATGGTCAACAAAAATTTTTCTTTGGTACTTGTTTTAATAATAGCAGAGTTCAAATAATCATGAATATCAATAAATTGATACCTTTTTCATTCTTTTCCGTTCTGATTGGAAGCGGGAATTAAAGAAAAATTAATTTTACATGTTAATTTCCTATGTTCACATCGGCGGCCGGTCACCCGGTATAAAAAAAATGATTTCAATGCACAACGACCCAGGGGCGGATCTAGCAACTTTTTCAAGGGGGGCGATTCTATAGATTGAAAAGAAAAATACAAAAACTGATAACCCCCTCTATATTTTTACCAGTAATTTTAGTTTTTATGTTTTATAATATTATACTGTTTAATTTTCCAAGGGGTGGGGGCGATCGCAGAAGAGCAGATGAATGCTTCAAATTGACACCCCTTCGTTGCAAATACGGAAACGACTGGACTAATTTATACTTTAGTACCACCTTATACAATAATTAGTTCAATTTACTGGTGGTGCAAACGATATTTTCAGTATCAGGTGCCCAAACTAGCTAAAATTCGGTGCAGTATGATGACACGTGACACCCAATTCCACCAATTGACAAATACATAAAGTCGAACGGGCTCATTTTCGTTCCTGCATATTAGCTCCGCCGTTTTTTTTCTAATTAATTTTACTATAATTGGAAATAATTTACAAATTCATTAAAAACCCGGTTCACACAATATTATGATTTCTCACGTGACTTGTCACGTGACTTCTCATATGAGAAATTTTTTTGTGCCGCCCATAAAATTTCAATAGCTGAAGCAAAATTTTCCCAAAAATATAAGGTCTGTACTTATTGATTTAATGATGATGAATTCTAGATTTGTCGTGGTTGCGTTGTCAAACTCGACTTGATATAGTGCGAACCAGGCCCGTAGCCAGGGGGGGGGGAACTTGGGGGCACGTGCCCCCCCGAAATGTTGAAAAGACAAAGAAAATGGAAGGTGAAAAACCGAAAATTTTACATTTTACAAAAGGTTTTTTACAAGTGCCCCCCCCCCCGAAATGAAATCCTGGCTACGGGCCTGGTGCGAACCGAATTTAAGGAGTTGTCCATAAAATGCGTATGCAAAAAAAAGGGGGGGTAATTGCCTAGCTCAGCGTGATATCATGCGACTAAAACTAGAAAGGGGGTCCGAAAAAAATGTGATATATCAATTTTATTTCTATACAGTTTTTTAAAAACCAGAAGTATAATATAATAACTAAACTATAGAATATTGATATTATGACGGCGACTATAAATTCCTCAAATTAGGGGGGGGCGAGAAAACATTTCGGACGTCTTTTATGGACGACACTTTAGGTTATTTGTCAAACTTTATTCTTTTTTGAAATAATTTTGTGGTCAATATGTAATCCAGTTATAAGTGTGACAAAGTATCTAAGGTGTTGTCCATAAAAGATGTCCTAAATTTTGTCTACCCCCCCCCTAATTAGGGGAGTTTACATAGTCCCATATAAGCATATAACAATGATTTATGTTTGTATTCTTTTGTCAAACCAAAATGCTGTATTTTTCGAAACCAACTTTTATGTACAAAAGCAGCATCTATAATTTGGTTAGAAAAAAGTAGATTTAAAATTACTTTTTAATTAGGTAAGAAAATTTAAAAATTCAATAACAAAAATCAAAATACGAATTGCATTGGTAACGCCAATTACTTAAATGTACCTTTGCTATTAGACGCAATTTTATTCAAAATTTTCGTCACTTGAACAAATGCTTTGATTTGGATCCCAGCTCTGATCCGGCCCTGTCTAAACATCTACAAATTTAATATTTTCAAAAACCTTTAATTTTTAGTAAATCCAGCAAAACATAATTTTATTTTAATTTTACGGAAAATTTTTAACCGCAGGTACTTCATAACCATGACCCATAATTCATAAGCCAGGTAGGTAATAATAGGGTCTATGAGGCATACAACAACTGTAGGTACATTTATTTAAAATTATTTTTCAAATGTTATAATACCTGTTTAAAAGGTTTGTATCTTGGATAAAATAAAATATAATAAAGCAACTAGTGACCTCTGTTGAATTTTATGATCTAGTCCAATTGATCTAGAACCTTAATGTAAATAAAAATTATCAGTGACGTTCCAGGGTTAAGTATTCGCTGGGTGCGAAGTGCATAGTGGGGGTATTAAAAACCGACGCCAGCTTCCGCTGCGGACAAATTGTGCAAAAAACGTGGTCAAATGGCACGCACCCATTGGCTGGGTGCGTAAACGACGCCAGCGTTCGCTGCGGACAAATTGTGTAAAAAACCTGGCCAGATGTCACGCACCCAGCGAATACAATCTTTAATTCTTCGGATATATTGGTGTGTATATCTCAAAAAAGGCATGCAACATGGCTATTTCACGATTTAGATAGAGAAATTGGTTTTCCACTTTATACATGCCGCTGGGGATAAGTGGAGGCATCTTAGTTTCATCAACGACAAAGTGGCATGCGTGATAAGTAATCTCCTGGAAAACAAAGTACATTACATGCTTCGCCTCGTTTACACATTATTTTCTTTAATACCTTGTAAAAAATCACATCTGTTGCATTACCACACTTTCTTATTCCTTTTATTCCAGCTGCATTTGCATCAAAGGATCTTTTTAAATTGACTTGAAAACGAATTGTTATCTTTCGATACTCATTGCTTAAAAACTTGTAAGCTTGCACGAGCAACTAAAAAATGACATCTTTTGAAATCCTCTAAATCCAATAATAGGATAATAGTGCCGTAGACAGTGAAGTAAACGTAAAGTTTGGAACTTCAAGTTTGAAGATCACACGACTACGCTGGCAGTCGATTATTCTCTTTTGCCATAAAGTGGAACTAGACAGGAAATGGTGAGAAATTTAAAGTAATAATGTAAACAATAATTAATAAAAAATTGATAAATAATTTGATGTACCTATCTTTTGAAATTTTATAATTACCTCCATTTTATTCCCAACATTTACTTTCATGTTGATAGTAACATTGGAGACTGTGGTAGTGCGGTTGTATTTAAATGTTTTAAATTCAAAAATATTGAAGTAATTTTTATCGTAACTGATTAGTACAGCTCGAAAATCTTTTAGCTTGTAGTTGTGTTGATGAAACTAAAATTCAATTTAATTGATTTTTATTAAATTGCAGATTGATTGATTGATTTTGTTCAAATTTCTTCTTTGTTTGTTTATATTCTCTATTACAGGAGAGATTATATTTTTCTAAGCATGAGACTTAGCCACAAAATTTAACATACATATTCCATTAAACTATTTTTAATATTTAAAATTACCTTTGATAAAAGATCACTATCGCAAGAGATCTCATTTATTGAAAATGCAACCACCAATAGAAATATTACATTTGTCATTTTGAACCGACACCTTCGACAATCTCGAACAACGGATTTACATATACTCGTACTTAGATAATTGTACTGTTTTTTATCTGTTTAATAATATATATAACCTTCCAAACAAACATTAAGATGATTACTCTCCGTAATGATAAACGGAAATGATTTATAATTAAGGGTTACCATTAACACACTTTTTTGAAAATTAGTTTACTATGATAATGATAGAATAATGTCGATGATTTATTTTTGAATTAATCACCTTTTTTTTGCCTACTTCCCACACATTAAAACTTCAATATTCTGATTTAAATTTTATTTTAAAGTATTGTATCAGATATGGCACAACTAGAATGATGAATTTCCTTCTGCTTATCCTATTTGCCAAGCCAATCTAATTTACAAAGATTTTATTCTTATAAATTAATTATCATAAAGAAAAGAAGTAATGTGAAAATACCGACACCAAATTATTCTAGTTCTAACAATTTTATTACAATTAGGTACGAATATAAGGAAAGCAGGTTGCTGGTTTGCAGGCACCGAAAATCTTCACGTGGTAATGAATGTGACCAAACAGAAATGAAGCAGGCAACCTGAGAGACATTTGAATGTAAAGGTCGATGCTGGTCGTTTTGCGCCATAAACCTGCTTTCTTTATGTTTGTACAGTGAAGGAGTATGAATAATTTTCTTCCGAAGAAAATTTTTAATTCATAAAATATTTTTTTAATAAATAAATTTAGCGATAAATAAATTGACTAAACTGTAAGTTTCAAGTACCTGCTATAAACATGCAGATTTATGCAAAATTATAATTATGAGGATTCCGACAACGAAAAAATTGTATTTACAATCGATATTTTTTAAAACTATAACATTTACGTATTGTGAATTATTATATTTCATCAGTGCCGAATTAACACGGTAGCAGTGTTTTTCTTTAAACACGGTCATTCCTGTTCCCGCCTCAGGGATAATATCGTTATAAGGTTAGGAGTCAAAAAAGGTAAAAAAAAGTAGGTGGGTGGGTCCCGCGATCACATCTGATACGTGGCAAATGTTATAGGCTTAATCCGGTACTTAATCCGGTAAAATTATTATAATTGAATAAGTATTTTCACAAAGTTTTGGAATATTTGAACAAAATTTAATTTTTATCAAAAATTTTAAAATAAAAATCGCACCGAAATTAAATTATCTAAATATTGAAGGCAATTTAAGGCTTAGAATTTTTTACCTATTTTTACGGCCTTCATTATAACTGAATTAATATTTTTACAAAGTTTTGGAATATTTGAACAAAATTTAATTTTTATCAAAAATTTTAAAATAAAAATCGCACCGAAATTAAATTATCTAAATATTGAAGGCAATTTAAGGCTTAGAATTTTTTACCTATTTTTACGGCCTTCATTATAACTGAATTAATATTTTTACAAAGTTTTGGAATATTTGAACAAAATTTAATTTTTATCAAAAATTTTAAAATAAAAATCGCACCGAAATTAAATTATCTAAATATTGAAGGCAATTTAAGGCTTAGAATTTTTTACCTATTTTTACGGCCTTCATTATAACTGAATTAATATTTTTACAAAGTTTTGGAATATTTGAACAAAATTTAATTTTTATCAAAAATTTTAAATGAAAAATCGCATCGAAAGCAAATTATCTAAATACTGAAGGCAATTCAGGGCATAGAATTTTTTCGCTATTTTCCAGATCATTATTATAATTGAATTTGCATTTTCACGAAGTTTCGGCATATATGAACAATATTTAAATTTTACCAAAAATTTTAAATGAAAAATCGCACCGAAATTAAATTATCTAATTATTGAAGGCAATTTAGGGCTTAGAATTTTTTTACTATTTTTACTGTATTTATTATAATTGAATTAATATTTTCACGAAGTTTCAGAATATTTGAATAAAATTTAATTTGTATCAAAAATTTTAAATGAAAAATCGCACCGAAATTAATTTATCTAATTATTGAAGGCAATTTAGGGCTTAGAATTTTTTTACTATTTTTACTGTATTTATTATAATTGAATTAATATTTTCACGAAGTTTCAGAATATTTGAATAAAATTTAATTTGTATCAAAAATTTTAAATGAAAAATCGCACCGAAATTAAATTATCTAATTATTGAAGGCAATTTAGGGCTTAGAATTTTTTTACTATTTTTACTGTATTTATTATAATTGAATTAATATTTTCACGAAGTTTCAGAATATTTGAATAAAATTTAATTTTTATCAAAAATTTTAAATGAAAAATATCGCACCGAAATCAAATTATCTAATTATTGAAGGCAATTTAGGGTTTAGAATTTTTGCACTATTTTTACTGTCTTTATTATAATTGAATTAATATTTTCAAGAAGTTTCAGAATATTTGAACAAAATTTAATTTTTATCAAAAATTTTAAATGAAAAATCGCACCGAAATCAAATTATCTAAATACTGAAAGCAATTTAAGGCTTAGAATTTTTTCATTATTTTTCCCGGAAATGGAAATTTCTAAAAATTACAGCTACAGGTCCCGCGCAGGCTTAATCCGACACCGTATTTCACTTATCAAGGTTCTAGGTTATGTGCCT
Organism: Rhagonycha lutea; assembly: GCA_958510855.1. Lineage (NCBI taxonomy): Eukaryota > Metazoa > Arthropoda > Insecta > Coleoptera > Cantharidae > Rhagonycha > Rhagonycha lutea. The sequence goes on from OY294041.1 coordinate 36,210,337, forward strand.
GACAAAATTCTAATAAGATCGAAACAATATTGGGTTAGAGTACGAAAAACCGACATCGAAGATGATTATAGATGTTTAGAATAACTCGGTGGAATCTGATAGATAACTTTAGAATTAAACGTTTAAGGTGAGGATGAACGTCAAATATCGATGAGTTTAAGCAATAATCGATTGTAAAGTTCCGATATTTTACGTTCGTGTGGTCTCGGTTGCTGCATTGTGTTGCCGTTCCGTGAGCTAGGCATAAATACTTACAACAAGGATTGGAAATGAGCGGATATACCAGTTTACATTTACTTGTGCTAGCAACTATTTTTAGTAGCATATAATTAATTTACAGATCCCGGTTTACAAGGATCCCAGGCGTAGATTTGATGTTAGCTGCAGTTATGCTTTTAATAGATTTCCAGATTTCCAGATTTACGAGTTCTATTAGTTTAAATAATTAATTTTATTTTTAATTTTTTAATTGAGATAATAACTCTCATAATAATTATTTGTCTAATTATGGGTTTAATTTATTGCAGTTAAGTTAATTTTTGTAAAAAAATATTTTATGCCTACCTAAATTTCAAATTTCATGTTTGATTTTATTAAGTTCATTAAATTTTTAGCATTAACCATTGGATTGGATAACTTCATTACGTTTTGCAGCAATGCGGCATATTATTATCAATTTATCATCCGTTAAATGACCTTTATCAAAAAAATCGCTGTATTTAACAAATACAAAGCCGGGCCGACTTTTTAGTTTCTCATCATTTATAAGTAAATACGAGCGCGCAGCTTTTCCTTTTGTTGCTTTAATCTGCTGTAATGTGAAGATTTCTTCGTCGGTTTCGTCATTCACCGAAAATGTAGAAAACCAGGGTATTTTAATTACCATATCTTTGGAGTTACCATATGATAAATAAAGGCCCCAGTTAACCCTAATATTGGTCTCATCACATGAAACAAGTTTCAAACGAAATGAAATTCCTTCTACAGCATTTCCTATCATTTTCTTACATCTGTTCATTTCCAAACACCACTTCCATCTATCATTATTTATATTTGGAAATATTGGTGATATTATTACTTCAGTACTTTTTGGGAAACAGAAACTAAAATTATTTATAATCCATGTAAATTTAAGCTTATCCACTTGGATGTCATCTGTCACACCAACACTTTCCAAATTCATATCCTAACTTTGTACTGTTGCTGTTTTGTAGAATGTTAGGAAGTAACAGCCTAAATAGTTAACTTGGGTATCTACAACAAAAAATACAATTGGTAATCAGATTTTGGACATTGTTCTCCGATAAAATCAATTAAGGCCTTCTTTTACAATTGTGTCAGTTAAAGCTAACCTAAAAATAAATTTACTCTGTGGACCAATCCACGGTATAAGTTATCCTCAGTTATACTTCAATTCAGTTCAGTATCCTGTGATAATTGACTCAATTAGTGATGACGCCTAGATATAGGCCAACCAAATTACACGACATTGAATAAGTGTATAAGTATATTGCAACTGATTCAATTTTGTGTAGTATGGGTAGCCTATATTTATACTTTTTGAATTCACATTTAGGGCGGGTTGTACCAACGTCGGTTAAACCTCGTTCAAGTTTGAACTCAATTCAAGAACGGTTCAACCTATCAACATGGCGAAACACGAGGTTTTTAACCATGCTGATTGGTTGAACTGAGTTCAAAGTTGAACGAGGTATAACCGACGTTGGTACAACCCGCCCTAAGAGGGACAATAAATTATAAAAGCAGACTTACCTCTTGAAAAACAAGAAGAATTTACAAATTTTTAATTTTCTTTCTTTCTTTGATTACCTCCTGTGATACATTATAATATTAAAGGTTATTTAGGTGTAGTTTTGTATAGTATATAATAATTATATTTGAGTATTGTAATTAGGTGTATTCCAAATTCACTAGATACAACAAATTATTTTAAATTCATTATAAAAATCATTATACATACATATCTGAGAGATACTCGAGATTTAATGCAACTCCGATAACAAAATTATTATCTCTTGTTTTTAAATTATAGCAACAGGTAGGTAACGATTTGGGGAATTCCAGAAATATTTCTTAATAGGAGTCGCAGTATATATTGTCGTATTTTTTTTGAATGAAGAAGCAGCCAATTAATTGATGAAAAGGATTGATTTTTATATTTTGAATTGTTCAATGTTTCGCGGCAGATGTGGGTCCCGGCGAAACCGACTGGGGGTCGGAAGAAAGAGGGTTTGCGTGCCGACCACCAAGTTGGGTGGTTGCGATTTTGAGTACTGTTGAAATAGTGTGATAAAAAGATTTATTTTGAATAAATGAAGTTGATTAAGTATCTTAGTTCGTGTTTATTTCTTTTTTAGAAGTAGAAAGGAAAATTTGGATTGGTAAATTGGAATAAATAAATTGAGTAAAAGGAAAATTCTAGAAGGTCTCGCGATAAGCGGCCCGACGGCGACGATAAGAAAAGCAAATTTGGACTGAGCACCTGGGTTCTAGATTGATAGCCCGGACTGGAGGATAATATTTTTGAAAAGTTCTGTTACTATCTTATCTAGATTCTAGATAAATCGTTATATAGAACGTTTATTATTAAATTATAATAAATTAATTGATATATTTTACGAATTAAAGGAATTCTATTAATATTATATTGCAGCTTTCAAGTGCAATGCACCCTTCGTCAGAAAATACATAATTCTGTTAATTCGTAAATTATTGAAATATATCAATTAATTTATTACCTATCACGAATTAACAACTAACCAATTTTAAATTATAATAGTAAAATAATTCACAAATTATTATACCGAGTAATTCATATTTTATATGAGTTTCAGAAGTGTATAAAAATTCTAGTTTCCCACTATTTTGAAGTATTTGTTCATTAAAATATGAAATAAAAATTCGGGGATTCCCAAATTCGATAGTTTCGATTTCATACGATATCCTAACGAGAATCGAATTTCCTTTCGTTTTTACATATCCAGATATTTCAAGATTGTGGTAAATTAGAGATTGTATTAACTTCTTGTATAATTTTGGAAATAAATTGCATAAAATATGAGTTTTTCAGTATATGACTATATTGCTTTTAAAAAATAGTAATAAATAGAAATATATCTTAATTAACTGAGTTTATATAAATATAATTAAGGACTTACGTTGGTATAAGAGACGAGAAACTTATATCTTGCTTTATTATCCAGCAAACTAATAGTAATCGCTAAAAAGTAACTATATGATGCATAATTCCATATTATGCGTTCCTTATCACTAAAGATTTTATCTACAAGTAGGTACTTACTTATCTACAGGGTTTTCCAAAATAAGCTATTGGAAACGATTATAAAAGGATATGTCATAAATTCTTATCAAGTTTTATGTTTCTAAGGGCGAGGATCACCGAAGTCAGTTAGTTTATCCTCCTGCTAAATAGTTGGATATAATTGTTATCGTGTAAGTGGGACTTTGAATAAATTTGACGTTTAATTTCAAAACGCCATCTGTCATCTGTTTCGAATTTAATATAAATCACTCACAAAACAGTTAAATCAGTAAGCTCAAGTAAATTATTTTCTAATTTACACGAGATTCTACGCTAACTTTCAGTTCTACAGATGACAAGATAGCGTTTGGAAATTAAACGTCAAATTTATTCAAAGTCCCACTTACACGATAACAATAATTATATCCAACAATTTAGCAGGAGGATAAACTAACTGACTTTGGTGATCCTCGACCTAAAAGTCTTATCTTGTGGTGGTTTCAAGGCAAATTAGATATGAATATTCTTTAAATTATTTTGTTTGGCACACATTCAGGTGATTCTGTTCATTAAGTTAATTCAAATATACGTCCTTTTTTAACATATCGCGAAACGTCTACAAATGGGACTTTTAACAATTTACATTGCTTAGGGCCGGTACTATAAAGATTTAAACCCTGAACAAATGATCGGTGTTTAAACTTATTATCGTGTGAGTGGACTTTGAATAAATTTGACGTATAATTCCCAAGCGCCATCTGTCACTATAGAACGTCAAATTTATTCAAAATCCCACTCACACGATAACAAGTTTAAACACCGATAAATTTGTTCAGGGTTTAAATCTTTATAGTATTTACCGAGAATAAATTATTTAGATGTAGTTTTTTCATTTTTTGATTTTCTATGTTATTACAGTGACAACTGTGCTCTAAAAACTACACTTACCGACTTACCTCGTGAGCTTTTGAATTTTTGTAGCTAGCCATTATGTCCAGTGTCGAGAGCAGGGATATCGTGGGTTCTTTTATACAGGTTGTTGCCTCTCAACTAACGGTGGAAAATTTGTGTAAAAGAACTCACAAGATGGAGAAAAATTATGTTTATTTGAAAATCAATGGAAAATAGTAGAACATAAACAATCATAAATTTAGAACTGCATTAAAGGAACTCATTGACATAAAATATGGTGAGATGAACCCATCACAATTGAATTCCAATGCAATTGAATAACTTCGATGTTAGGGTTTTGAAAGTGAATAAAAAAATGATATCTTAAGTCATCAACTTAATCTTTTCCTAATCCATTAATCATCAGTCCGATAAGCAAAAGTAGTACAGATAAAGAAACAAAAAATCTGTACACACAGTTAACAAAAATCCTGGCTTTCATTGGAAGTAATTGATTGAAATTGAAAGAAAAGCCAGTGGCCACTTTACCTAAAGGTATACTAATTTGTTTACCTTCCGGTACATAAATCTATCTTAATCGCTTTAAATTGACAATATTATGCTCGTTTCTTGAGGTCATTTATCGCATTCTTTCTCACCAAGCTTAATGGTAAGCAATTTTCTTACAATTAAAATATATGTTGGTGAGCATTGCAGGTTAGTACCCCTTATATATAACAACAATGTCTCTCACATGTACAAACTTGCTTTTGAATCTCTCCCCCGACTACTATACAAAAATTGCACTGTATCTAACCTTTTTCGTTAAAATTAACGATTACTATTTTAAGAGAACGTAAACTATGTTGCCTTGATTGTTCAAAGTTCTGACCATCTCCTATAAAAATAAAATCGTAAATAAAATGTAAAAATTAAACCAAATCTCGGATTTATATCGTAAAAGTCTTTAGAGCGATGGTAATAAACTCGGCATTAAGGTTTTATTTTATTATCAAATTTTATGGCGAATTGTAATTAGACGATGATTAAATTGTATTAGACCAATCACTTCAAAGTTTTGCCCTATTGAGTGCAATAAGTAAGAAAATATATTTTTTAAATTGGTCATAAAAGAAGAAACTTTGTCAAAGGTTTTAATTTTTTGAAAAGGGGTATATCGGGTGGTGCACTAAAACTAACAATGAAATTGCAATAATCTACGTTTTTAAAATATTTTTATTGTTAATCTCTAATATATCAATTCCAGAGAAAAGATATAAGATAAATAAAAATAAATGTACGTCACCTTAACTTATATTTAAAATTCAAATTCTTTAACTATCCCTTAAATTTTTATGTAAAAGGATATTTTAATTTGACACTTAACTTTTACCCTATCGAAATAAACACGAGAAAAAAATGAAACCAAAATCCTAAGTAAACTATTAAAGCTGGGAGGTTAGTCAAAATTGGTGCTTACAGTAATGGAAAGCGAAAGAACGAAAGAAAATGACAACGTGGAAAACTTGCGTTTGTAAAAGGTGTAAACTTAGATTACGTGGGAGCGATAACGGTCTAAGGGTGACTACCAACATTTCCTAGATTATGAATGGTCACTTTTCCGGTAACATAACAATATTTGACATTTATGCATCTGCACTTTAACCTTCGTATCGATAAACCGACCCTTAAAGGTTAAAATTAATTAAGCGATTGCTTATCGCCAAAATTAATAAAACACGAATTAAGTTATAAATAACCAAACAAGTCACTTCTGGATACTATCGATTTCCTTTCTAGTAAAAACATTTTCTTACTACCCCAAGTAAATTAAAGGTTTTTCCAATTTCATCCGATATTGTTGTAATCGAGTACGAGAAAATAGTTGAAATTTACGCTTATATGACGACATACTCATAAACTTTGTGACCACATTTTCCAATGACGTCAGATTTTCCACCGACCACCTACAGCACAAACTCCTACACGTAAATCGATGGCACTGTAACGTACCAAATGACGCTACACTGTCAAAGAAAAACAGTTGATTAAAAAACTTGAGTTTGTATTAAATTTAAAAATGAAATAATTTTTTAAATTATTTTAAGTGGAAAAGTTTTATTTCGGATTTTTTTCAATTTTGATTAATTTCTATTTAATAGGTACTATCGCTCAAAATTGACGTAAATATATGTACTACGTGAGAGAGCACTTTGGGTATGACAAATTTTTTGCATTACATGTTATATTACTTTGTATTACATTCCATTACAGTATAAGTAAACAATTTATTATATTCCATCAATGATAAATATTAAAGTAAAGTGTCTTTCAATAAATGGATTCAAGTTTTTTTCATCAAATTTTTTTTTGGTGCCTAATATTTTAAGAAGCTTTGGGTTACTTTATATTAGAAAATACTTCATTTTTCAAAAGTTAAACATTTTCAACGTTTCTTTCTCTCGTTAAGTACTAGCTCAAATATTATGAATTTTTAATAGCAAATATAATTAAATTGCATTCATGCATTTCATTCAAAAATATTTTAACAAATTTCAACGACTCTAAAAATTAGTTGGCTTAAAGAAAGTTCACGATTTGACACGGCAGTCTACCCAGAGCTGCGAGTGAATGCGGACGTATTTGTATTTTAAATACAATATTGGAGTGTTTGATGTCGATCAACAGCAACGGCGACTGATCCTTACCAGTTTTGTGTTACTAACGTGATCTACGAATTAGGTGCTTCTGTGTATTTGGGAGAAGTCCCAACCATTGCCGTTCATCTTTTGGAGCCGTTCATATACGCCGGAAACAACTACATGGTTTACTAGGAAATGATAATCAATAGAACGCCACTTTAAGGAAAGCAGCCATATAACAATTTCCAAAGTAGCTAAAACATTTATTTGCAATTTTTCTTTGCTTATTCAGCAATTACTGAATAGTACTCTATCTCTCAGCAGAAAGGAGGGATTTATTTTTGGGATGCTTCTGGTAGTACTGGAAAAACGTTGGTTAAAAAATTTCTACAGCCTAGTGTTTAAAATACCTGGACCGAGAGGGAGCTGAAGTGCTCCGTTAACAAGAGCATGGTAATCAAACATGGAAAACTCATCGTTCAAGTACTATTACCTATGTTGCAATCTCCTTAACGCCTAGAACTAACTAACCGGGATCTCTGAGACAGTCTACTCATTAAAAATATCTCTGCGGCGCACAGTGGGGAATTTTCACGAAATCGTAGCCAAAAATAAAATAAAAAATATTTCCATACAGGTAGAACGATCACGGGTATTGGTTGAGAACTAATTTCTGCGTAAGGTCCCTGTTGTCCCTACTTTTCATTCCTCATAGATAATTAGATATTTCAGTTCAAAGTTGACCTTCATTAGGGACAGTCGCGAGTGTTAATTGTTCTGCGTTTTGTAATGCAACTTTGCACATTTATATACAATTCGTAGAAAGTGTTAATCAATTTCAACAAAATGGATACTCTTCCTCAAGGTATGAAGAACATTTTACCTATTTTACAATTAAAAAATATTATTTATTGTTCATGTTTACGTAGTCCAACGATAATCCTGAAAAGTGCCTTCTTTCGGAATTGAATATTGACTTTGCATAGACTTTTAGTATTCATCCACAAACGTCCACAAGTTCGTTTTTTTTTTAAGTAGCTTAGAATATCAGCTTTCGAATGGCGTATGAACAAAAGTGCCCAAACGTGCGCGGCACATTTCAGAACATTTTTTGTACTATCATACTACTACTATTGTACTATTTATACTGCGTACCGTACGGATAATCAATGCCGTTCCTAGGGGGTATTACGCCTGCATGCAAGAAAGTTTTTCCGCCCTTTATGCTAGATGGGCTATAAAAAATCAACCGAGAAATTGTCTGATGAGCAAAAAAAAAAGTCAAAGATTTAAATAAAATTAAAATTTTAGCAATTCTAAATTTAACAAATTTTCTCTGTATCTAAAAAAAATTCTTATATCTCCCCAAAATGCCGCCCCTTACTTTTACCGCCAGCATGCGGGGCATGCACTGCATACCCGGTAGGAACGGCACTGCGGATAATATACGTATTTTACGTATAATATAGCAAGTGTGCTACTGGGGATTCTTTCATTGTAGGTTCTGGAGCCAAATAAAAATCTTTATCCAGATTCGGATTAAAATATTTTTTGTATTTTTTCATCAACGACCTCAAAAACATCGAAAAAGTGGATTTTTTACGAATTTATTGGCAAATTCTTGTTTCAACCAGCCATATTAGAACCGCCATTTTGTTTTTCAAAATTTTAATGTTAGATTCGTAATCAGCAACTTCAAAAACATCGAAAAAGTAGATGTTTTACGAAATTATTGGCAAATTCTTATTTCAACCAGCCATATTGGAAACGACATTTTGTTTTTCAAAATTTTAATGTTAGATTCGTAATCACCAACTTCAAAAACATCGAAAAAGTGGATTTTTTACAAATTTATTGGCAAATTCTTGTTTCAACCGGCCATATTGGAGCCGCCATTTTGTTTTTCAAAATTTTAATATTGGATTCGAAATCAGTGACCCCGAAAACGTTAATATACCAAATTTGGAAAAGTTCCGATAATCGTCCTATTTATGGCCACGATTTCACGAAAAATCCCCACTGTGGGGCGCCTTCCATCATCTAAACAATACAATACAAAACAACACATAACCTAAATCGAGAAATGTAAGCCAAATTCCAATTCTTTATTGACTGGTGCGGAGCACCAGGACTGTTGCCCCAAATCTCCGCTGTTTGGAATGTAGTTTGTGGCCTTCGCCGCAATAGTAGATCTGAAAGTTTTCTAGAGCCATAAGTGCGGTACATAAGCCAGGCGCGTGACTTCGTGAGGGTCACTAGCGTTCCCTGCTAGGGTTCAGCCAGGGGAAAATTCACGAGAGGTGATCTACGATTGTAGTGGCGAAGAAACATTTCGAAGTTGCGGAGACGTGGCCATCTTGGTGTTGTTTGATGGTGCGTCATCACTGGTTGTTGATAGGAGAGCGCAGGAGTGGCAAGATAATAAGGTTTGTTAGGGTTAGCACCTGCTTCGGTTGCCATCTTGGTTCGACATCGGTTTAGTATTGTTGTAAGGTGAGGCGTCATTGGAAATTTTCATATGCCAGGGGTGCATAATACTTGGTTCGCAATTGACAAATGACCGAATGATATTTTTTGTAATCACGACGATTACGTGCCTACAGTTAAATGTTTAGAAGAATAAATTAAAATTCGTTAAATTTTGAATTAAATAATTTTACGTACCAATTTTGAGGTTAGTTGCACGATTTTTATATTTGGTTCAAATTGATTGAAATTTGCCAACAAACTTTTTTATACGATTGCCGATCGTTTTAATCTGGAAAATTTGGAAGAATTGTGAAGAATTCAGATCACGGGATGATGAATTTCTTATTTTATGGAAAACAGAGCTGTTCGAAAAGGCAACAGGTTCACTCCGAATGACAGGTGTCGAGGTGAGGAATTTAAGAAGCAAGAACACAGTGGTTCTAAAACAATTTTCAACAAGTGCCGCATAACTGGTAAATAATTAACTTTGAATTTATTTGTTCCACCATTATTGTTATAAATTTATTTGTGTTACACGATTTACACTGGGCTCCTATCACACAATTTAACCCATTGACGACCAAAACGAATTTGTTCGTAAACAGCACATGCTCGACTTGTTTTCCTTATTGAGTTTAATTAATTTTATGAAAATTAAAATTGTTATTTTGTACGAAGCTGCGTTTGATTTTGAATTCATGCAACGGACCGGACCCCAATTTAGTTTTGATGTGTTGTCTATAACGACAATCATTTTGATTAAGGCAATTTATGCAAATTTATTCCTAAAGGAGGAATTTCATTTTAACGACAATAGTGCGGTAGTTCGGCCGCACATTTGTTTCGTTTTTGGCGACCTAGAGAGGAGAGAAGTAAGGAATCCAACCCTGAGATTTGTTCTCTTACAGAAATTGTATGCTCAACACTAACATAGCTACCGACGGCACTCTAGTGTTTGGATATTGTCCTGGTAAAAATAATTTTAAAATAGGGTCGTAGGAAATATCTCTACAATATATTTAGTATGGTGGTGCACTTTTTGATTGTAATCATTCATTGCTACTGTGCATGTTAGCGCAGCCATATAAATTGCAATTGTTGGAACTGTGATAATTATCTCTCAACTTCTGTGTGTCAATTAAAACATTTGATTTCTATTTGCGTTTTTTTAGTTTTCCCAAGCTACCGGTCTTTTTTTCAGAAACTCATGATCTGGCCTCTACATTTAATCAGGAGCTAGTCTATTAACATCGTGGCCCAAAAAACTAGTGAGGTCCTCTCCGGATTGTTACGGACTTTGCCATCTGGTTGAGTTAACTCTCTAATTAGGGGTTGCGATCCAGAGGGATTATTTGGGATTGATTTTGACCAAACCAACGGAAGCGTCCGTTGATGGTTTATCATCGAGTTCCGTTTGAGTAGCTAGAACGATAAATTTGTTCTGGGTGGGTGCTTCTTCTTCAGCTGAGGGTGACAGTTTTCCTTTTGTGTTCCTCAGATTCATCTGAGGAGTTGATATCCGACTGTGTAGGCAGAGGGTAGGCTAAAGTTCTTGCGATGTTCGAAGCTGGAGTGAAAATTAAGAAGAAATCGGTTTTGGGTGGAGTTGAGCGCGTGGACGTTTCCATGTCCCCATCTGAGTTGCTACTTTCTTCGTCCGTTTGGTTGCCGATTTCTCGTGTGGGACTTGATTGCTATTAGTTCGGTGCGAGTGTTCCTGAGTTGTTTCATTTGGTCTTCCATTACTTCCAGCATCCAGATGATTGCATCGTAGGTGTCTGCTGTGGGGTTGCTGGGAGTAATGCGTAATGTGACTGTTATTAGAATGCGTCAAGAAGGTCAACATTTTCGTAAAAATCTATTACTTTGAAATTGATTTTTTGCTAAACTAATCGATGTTGGTAATTCATCCCCACCTTACGTATACGCATTACTGTTTTTCAGACATTTATGAATATAATTCTACACCCAAAGAAAATAAAATTAAAAGTTTTAATATTTGTAGCTTCCACCACTGCGATCATTTGTGAAATAAACTGGAACAAATTAGGACTAAACAGAAAACTAATGGTTTGCTTTGAATGAACAGCTCGAAAAGCAACGATGTTTTAGTACTTGTGCAAATTTCATTAATTTCTATTTTTACTACACAAATTCACTGAATTTTAATAATCATCAAAAGTTATTAAACAATATAGAATATTTCAGCTCCGAGCAACTTCTTGTAAAATAAAATTTCTGTGCCTAATAAAAAATTATTTTGACGTAGTGGAACAAATTTAAATAAGAAAAATTGCAAGAGCAACCTTAAATTATCACACTTCCCTTCTTATTTATTTTCTTATTCCACCAATTTATGACTTTCATTAACTAATCCATTTTTAAAATTTATATCAAATTTAAAAAGCAATAATTGAAAATAGAGAAAATCTTGTCGAAAAGTTTAAATTCTTTCTCCACACATCGAGTTTTTTGATATAACCGCACTTATCTAAATGACGAAGCTTTACAAATCAAATGTATCTGATAAAAGAACAATCAGACAATTTGAAACTTTTTGGTGCTTTTCTTGAAAAGGAAAAAGTTTTTTGTTTATTTCGTTCTCTCTCTTTCAACATTCCGTTTGTGCTGTCGGTGACAGCACCCTAAAAAATTTGCATATAAAATCTACTACAACGGGAGCAAATTGTTATGAGTTTTGTACCCTTAGTAGCTTGGTGCATTGACTCGTCAACGAAATGTAAACATATAACTCACAATTTTATTTAAAAAAATAAAATTGCACCCTGTTAGTAATTTTCTTAAGGGCGTTATTTTTATGCGCCGCAAAAATTGTTCTTTTAAATAAAAATTTACCACCATCCCCTACAATATTCGGCTTGTTAGTCTTCCATTTGATGACGGAAAATTGTAACTTAATTTAAAAGTGTGTTAACTAATGTAATTTAGGGTCATTTCGAGGTTCATACAAAATATATAAATTTACTTACCGCATTTGCCTGCGAAATTTTCACTAATTTTAATAAAGTATGACGTTTAATTTACGAAAGCGCTCGTTAATATCATTTATTTGTTCCTTTTACAAATACAAAAAAATAGAAGGAACTTCCTCAAGCTTTTACGTTCGAAATTAAAAAGTTTCAATACTTTGCAAAATGAATTTTTATTGCTTTATTATGAGAACATTTAAAATGCAAGGGGCACCTCTCAGAAAACATTTCCTCCTTTTGTAATCCAACATTTGCAAACTTTTGCTGAAGATGTTTTTAAAATTTTGTTCGAACATATTATAATTTCATTGTTAACTGTTTTTAAAAATTGAGTCGTCTACGTTTCTAAAAACGGTGAAAATTTCATTGGAAAGTTTTTCTACTCGAAAATAATATAACGAAGTTGACAAAATTGCAGGTTTCGATTGGAAAAGATTGCCCCCTAATACGCCAATATGAATAACGTCAAAACAACCAATTAAGGATTTTAAATTTATGTTTCCTTATTAATTAGAAAATTAGATTGCTCTGGTTTGCCTGTGCGGCCTAAAGGCCGCATTGGAAATATTTTTAGGTTGGTAATAATGATTGACTAATCAGAAGTGCGAGAGTTTTGGATACAGAAACAATAGCGGTGCTTTTACACGATCAGGTGTGCGATGATGTAACTCCAAAGTTCCCTGACATCTTATTTAGTAGATGGGCTATACTGTATAATACCGAAGCACTTCTTTCAAACATTTTCTAATGGGTAAGAACCCTTAATCCAAGGTTTGAAACTAATAATAGCTTCAGGGTCTTCTCAAAGAAAATTAATAGATCGAAAATTAATTTATTATAAGCTGGCAACATTAAGGATTTTTATAAATAACTGGGCAAGAAATAATTTATTATCATCTACAACCCTAATACGACCGATTGAGCTGGCCTGGGTAAACGTGTGTAATTAATCAGACCGAGGAAGGTTAACAAACTTAGCGGCCCACATTTAATTTTCGAAAATTTGTATTAAAAAGTTTGTGGTCTGATAATTACTTTACAATATAACATACCATTTTTCAAGAAGGATTGCAACCTGGTGATAGAAGAGTTTGAGTGGACGAATAAGATCATTTTGGACATGGTCATCGATAGGAAACACTGAATTTTGTGTACGTTCTTCAACCAACAAGAATTTAATATTTAGTTCTTAGATATTGAGACTTAGAGCTGATTGAATTTTGGTTAAAATATTTCACGAAAATTAACGAGATTCCACTGGTTTTCTGAAAAATGATTCAATTTTTAGTGACTCAGGTGCCATAGGTACACTGTGTACGTCGCATACAGACGCCGAATAATAGGAGTGGGCAAAATCGGAGAAAAATATATTGTGGTGAAACAAAATGAGATACAGCTTTGCATTAATAATTTGTCTTAGATTAAGGGATGTTTTATCCATAATGACATGGTCGAGCAGGGTTTTGTGAATGAAGGTCGATTTATGTTACCACTGACACAAGCACACAATTATTGTTGAATGTTGGTGAAATCCAGTGATTTATAAAGTTTTTGCGGCGATATAAACCTAAAAAGGAACAAATTTAATTATTTACATTTGAATTTTAATCGCGAAAATTTACCTATTTTGACGTGCAAAGTGGCTCAAAATTTTGATTTTCTGTTGGTAATTTGAAGTTTTTAAACATAGAAGGTAGAGAATGTTGGCGAGGCAGCTTGGTCGGCGACTGTGAAGCCAGCAAGGCGTATTTTTTGGTGAGATCCACCATAAGTGACCAATTTTCCAGTTTTTCTTGGAAAACCCAAGTGTTTCTTAAGCTGAGAATTAGTGCGAAGTGTCGTCTAAAGTAGACGAGTGTTTTTTAGATTGATTTGGAAGTTGAATCTTCAAATTACGGCGTTTTTGAAAACGCACATTTGGAAAATTTTTTATCACACATGTGAAGGAGTTGCCAGTCCGCCATTGATGAATGATCGAATGTTTTTGTAATCGAAGCGATTACGTGCCTACAATTGAATGTTTAGAAGAATAAATTCAAATTGGTTAAATTTTGAATCGAATAATTTATGTACCAATTTTTGAGGTTAGTTGCACGATTTATTAAAAATGGTTCAAATCGATTGAGTTTTTCAACAAACTTTATTATACGATTGTCGATCGTCCTTATCTGGATATTTTTGGAAGAATTGTGAAGATTTGATGCCACAATTCGTTAATTTATGGAACACTGCTGTTCGAAAACGCAACAGGTGCTACCGTGTGACAGATGCTAGCGCAAGCGGAGAATTTTGGAACACAGAAAACAGTGGTTCGAAAACAATTTTCAACAAGTGCCGCATAAATGGTAAATAAACAATTTGAATTTGTACACATTTATAAAAAATTTATTTATGTCACACAATTATACTTTAATAGGAACCTGGAGTATTTTGAGATTTAGATTTGCAATTAAATGCAAATACGAAGGGTTTTTATTACACAATTAACACTTTAACGACCAAAACGAATCTGTTCGTAAACAGCTCATGCTCGACATGTTTTGCTTATTTAAAATTGAATTTATTTTATGAAAATTAAATTAGTCATTTTGCACGAAGCTGAGTTTGATTTTGTTTTCATGCAGCGAGACGTACCCAAGTTTAGTTTTTTAGCGTTGTCGATAACGACAATAGTTTTGATTAAGGCAATTTATGCAGTTTTGTTCCCGAAAGAGGAATTTCAATTTTACAACAAGAGTGCGGCATTAGAGCCGTACATTTTGTTCTGTTTGACGACCCGAAAAGGAGAGAAGTACGAACCCAACCCTGAGATTTGTCTTCGTACAGAAATCGTATGTGAACCGCTACAAAGCTACCGATGGTACTCTAGTGTTGAGATATTGTCCTGGTGAAGAGAAATTTTAAAGTTAAAGGGTCGTAGGAAATATCTCAACAATATGGAATGAGAATTAGAACGCGAAAAGGTAACGCCTATTTTCTTAATTGGTATGGCCACATCCGATATTCTTTAAAATTTATTTTAAGATTATAGTTCCTCTGTTTTTTAATACATTTTTAAAGATTCTTAGCAAGCCATTGGAAACTTTTTTTGATTATGTGGTTTGTCGCATTGCAGGAATGGCACAATCTTGTTTTCTTGCAAATAGTTAAATGTTTTACATCAAAGGTTGTTTTAAATTATTATAAAAGCAAATTTTGTTCTTTGTTGGATGTGATATTGCCACCGGCAGCATCAAAATATTAAGCAAATTTAGGTACGTTGATAATTTAATTTAATAATAAAATTTAGTAATTAATGTTGAGCAAACATCTTAAATGATCTGTTTTGAACAAAGAACTTGGAACCGGAGGCATATTAACATTCCTTACCCTCTCTCGCTACCGGGGTGAAAATCATGTTGTGATTGGTTGAAAACTATGGAATTTTTGGCTTAAACTTGCAGCAAAAAAAAGAGAGGTCCATCCCTTTCCAAGTAGCACACATTGCCGAGTTGGATGGCCCTAGGGAATATTTTTAATTGGTAATGTGTTGTCAAAACGGCTTTTGCAGCGACCGGAGCGAAGTGGAGGCGCCGAAGAGTCACAA
This sequence comes from Rhagonycha lutea, assembly GCA_958510855.1. NCBI lineage: Eukaryota > Metazoa > Arthropoda > Insecta > Coleoptera > Cantharidae > Rhagonycha > Rhagonycha lutea. Next base: position 36,226,198 of record OY294041.1, read on the forward strand.
GAAATTATGAGTCAAACCCTATTGGGTTAAATAACCAATATTGGTTTGTTTTACCAATCACTGGGTTGTTACCAAGGTTGATAACCTTCTTTTTTACCCTGGTGAACCCAGAACTTATTTCAATACTTTATGGAGAGCTCATCGAGAAACTCCCAGTAGCTGTCGGTGGGCCGGAATGTGACTGGCCACTACCGCATCTGCAACTGCAAACAACAACTTAAAATTGAACAGGTAACAATCTAGGACCAATTAAAAAGAGTTTCACTCTGGTCACTGAGAAAATGGAAGCAATTCTACTAATTTTATCAGAAACTGCTGCAAGAGGATCTACCCTAGTCAAAATAAAACATTTTTAATTTAAATTTTATTAAAGAAAAACACATAAAAATCAGTTTAGCGTTATTTGTCATAATATATTGGCACGCAATTTTTAGCCATAGCACAAAATGCTTCCTCAAAAAGATGTGGATAGTCCTTCATCATTTGTCTCCATCCAGTAGTAGCCATTAATTCTTTCGAGTGCTTTCGAATAAAGTTAAAAACTACCCTTTTTAAAGAAAAGGCGTGGTGCTTGTCAGCAAATATTAAAGTTTCCACAGCATTTTCGATAGAAACTTCGATTAACATTGAATAAGCCTCATCGCAAATTCCTTGTAACTTGTTCATTTGATATTTATTGGCTGCAACTAACAAATCCATTGCGACGTTTTTCAAATTTTTGACTTCACCAGTGTACATAAAACGCAACAATTCCTCAAAGACTTCATACTTTATGTCCACTATTTTGACGATATTATTCAAATTTTCTTTATTTTCATTACTGAATTTAGCTCTAAAAGCTGGGCTCCTTGCCACCAGAATTGCTTTATGTGCTTTAAGTTGTTTTCTTCCAAAGGAAAACGTCACGTCGCTAAAATCTTGATCTTTAAGCAGAGACCCCAAATCATCGCCTAACTCACTGTTATCTTTGCTATCGTTAGAACTTACTACTTTTCTAGTGAGAATTTCACAAAATATAGTTAATTGATCATCAGTCAATGCATTCAACAAAACATTTTTTTCGATAAACCGATTCCATCCTGCATTGATAATACCAACAGAGTTAGCGTGCTTATAGGAAATTATTATCTCCTTGGATGGAAAGTTCAAAATTTTCAATGTGGCTATGCTAGTTGGACTCTCGGATATATCTCCATATGATTCTAGAAAGAGGGATATATAATTTTCACTCTCGTTGTCATAACCCTTTGGATAAATTAACAATTGCCATTGCAATACATTGTGATATTCTCCCGTAGGAAACGTTGGTGAAGATAGTGAGCATCCATTTTCTTCAAGACGATTACTGAAATTACCTATAGTCCATGTGTATTTGCATTTAATAATTTCTACCCTTGAGGAACCATTGGATTCAATAATTTCGGTATTAGCTTCTGGTGGAATTATACTACTATTTGTAGCCATGGCGATCAATATTATTATAAAACTTTGTTGAGAATATTTTTTTTGTACGTATATAGATTTTTAACTTTTTTTTTAATTGGTACCTCAAGTTGGTACTTGTAGATAACTGTAGTTTTATGAAAAAAGTTAGTTATTGGGACCTCTGTATATTTTCCTGCTTTCAAGGTTCAGCTTCTTCAGTTGATAATTGTTATAAAAATATAGGTTGAATTTCCCCTCACCCAGTTAAGACTGGTAAATTTGCGTGTGGTGGCCGTGATGTAAAAACTAGCTCTATGGTAATTAGGAGGCAAGGTGAGGATTCGGTTTGCCACTTCTCGAGGTAAATAAAACTAGGTCGGAAACAAAAGCTACGTTTATTAATAATTACTGCCACAATAATCGCACACACAAAGGACATCCGTCGACTATATAACTGACTTGGTCAAATGGAGTTAGATGGTACGTGGAGGCACCAAAGCTGACCATAAAAGGTCTAAAATTAACCAAAACACAATCGCAATATAAAGGAATAAAAACTCACCTCAGATCTTTTGGTGTTCACAAAATCTACCTTACACAGAAAGAATGTGTAAAATGAAAACAAAAAAAGGTATTCCACTGTCCTCTTCTGCCAGTCCTAAACCAAAGGATCTCCTGGTATACGGTTGCTTAGCTGGAAGTTGGAAAAATTGGTCTCAATGATATTAATTGGCTCAAGGTCATCCGCCAAATGTGGAGTCCACAGAGTTACAGGTTGAATACTCCAAACTCAAAAGTGTAGGAAAATAAAAAAAAACCACTGCGCAACCTTCGAGGTCCACGTTGAAAGTGTAATAATCCAAATCTAAGATGACCGGAAAAGAGTATAAAAGGTTAGTAGTCTAAGCATGAGTCAAATCAACAGATACGGACAATCCGCAATGGAGCGGCCGGTCGTGAATTAACCCAACCAAGAACAGCTGCTTTCGCCACCCGCATCAAGCTAGCGCCGCCACTTTCGCAAAACCTAAAAGAAATATGTTGAGAATTTGTTGCTAATTAGTTGCGGAAATCGCAAATTTGTTGCTCTTACCGTTCGCGAATTACAGCCATTTAAGTGGTGGCGTAAGCTAGGTGTAAGCTAGGTTGATATCGACCTAGCGCCGCCACCACTCAAAAATTTACTAAAATTCAAAAATAAGTATATGGGAATTTGTTGCTAATTTGTTGCTAATTTGTTGCTAATTAGTTGCGGCAATCGCGAATTTGTTGCTCTTACCGTTCGATAGTTACAGCCATTTAAGTGGTGGCGTACACGACGCGCATGAATGGATGAACGAGATTCCGATTCCAATTTGTTGCTAATTAGTTGCGGCATAGCTACGGCATGCATAGCATAAAACATAGCACGCCCCCATCTACGGAATGGCAAGAATGATGCCCTCAGGAATACAAGTTTTTGTAACTTTTCAACTTTTCAATAAATTGGAGATAATTGGTAAAGAAACCCAGGGCTCATTTATAGAGAGCGGATTTATAGGCACAACAGACCGGTCTTGAATACAAGTTTTTGAAATTTTTAGTTAGGAAAACCAATTTTGTGATAATGCAAATGAGAGAAGTTGCTATTTTATCTAAGAATAGTAACGAACAGATGGAAAACCAAATTTTGATTAGAAAGTCTCGTCGATGTGCAGGACCATGAAATCAGTGGCGTAACTATTAGTGTGCGCGGTGTGCGAATGCACACGGCCCTTAAAATCTTATTAGGGGCCCGAGGTCACGTAAAGTAAAAAATTCTTAAACAAGGGTAAAAAGTGCCTGTGCAAGCCGGAAATGACAACTCGGCAACGGGAATCAACCGGTCGAGCTTAGGTTATTAGTGTTAGGAAACGATTTTTATAAATGAGGGGACCTTTCCTTGTGCTGGGGGGTATTCCCAACAAATTTTCTCCTGGACCTTCTGGTCTGCGTATTTTCAAAACAAAAATATAAATAGTTAGTTGGCTTTGATCAATTATCGTACCTAATTATTAAAAGCAAACATAGTTGCCATGGTTACCGATGATTTTCTTCAAACTTTACACATGGAACCATTGTAGGGTCAAGTGGGTTTGGGAGTCTGAATTTATTGTAGAGGGTAAGATAAACCCACACGCACTTAAGCCTCTAAATCAAGCTCATTGTACTACCTCCGGTTTTCAGCTTCACCCCCATCCTGTCATTCCCTAAGCCACTCCAATCCGGCTTAGGAGTATAAAATATTCCTTCACTAGTCTTTAACAAGAAGACAATAATCCCCCCAGACCCCCCGGTTTCACTCCCATTTCAGAGAAATAAATTTGTTTTGGTTTAACAATGTTTTAATTGATTTTTTTGTAAATTGATAATACTGAATTTTATATCATTTTGAAGTGTTTTTCAATTTTCTAGGGTGGATAAGCCCACTAAACACCCTAAAATGTGAAGAAATGAGTGTGCAATCTGTGCAAGTCTGGGGAGGTATGGACAGTGGCGTAAATAACAGGGGGGCAGAGCTAGGAATGGTCCCCTTACACTGTATTATTTTGGGACCAAATTTTGTTTTTAACCTCTCAATCTAGGGGCCCGTCAAAGCTCTTGCACCCGGGTCTAAAATTTGAAGTTACGCCACTGAAATGGTTTTGAACAACAAATTGGAATGGAACCAGATGGAATCTCGTTAATCCATTCATGCACGTCATGTGCCCCACCACTTAAATGGCTGTAACTATCGAACGGTAAGAGCAACAAATTCGCGATTGCCGCAACTAATTAGCAACAAATTCCCATATATTTATTTTTTCATTTTAGTAAATTTTTGAGTGGTGGCGGCGCTAGGTCGATATCAACCTAGCGCCGCCACTACTTAAATGGCTGTAATTCGCGAACGGTAAGAGCAACAAATTCGCGATTTCCGCAACTAATTAGCAAGAAATTCTCAACATATTTTTTTTTGGTTTTGCGAAAGTGGCGGCGCTAGCTTGATGCGGGTGCTTTCGCCTACTATAGCGGTATAAAACTAAACGGTAAACCAACAAAAGTTAAGCAGCTTTTCACACTTCAATCGCTCTCTTATCAAAAAAATCCAGTCCAACCCACCGCCATTTTCCCCATAGACGTAGCAACGAGACACAAGATGAAATCCATAGGCGTGCGAACAAAAACGTCAAATGACGATTTTACGTTACAAATTTGCGTCAATCGATTTTTAAATAATTCTAGGATGGTCCACTTTATTTGGTGAATTTAGGGACCCTGTTTTATTCGTATGATTTACACTCATAATTGAATTAATTAATTGGTAATGTTATGGTAATGGAGTGTGTAAAGCAAACTTTAAGGTTATTTTCGTCCGTATCTGTTAACAATCTCATATACAGACCATGCTTCAGGAGTACACATAAGAAAACTTCTTCGACAGTCACCTTATATTAAAATCCGCAACCATTGCCTCGCAGATTGCTTCTTCTTGGTCGGTATACGCCCGAATTCAGGCATCGTGGCAGCATTCATGATGAACAATTGCTTATCATTTGCGAATGCTGCTTTCTTGGGACAAGGTACGTATACAGTGGAGGTCCCTCCCTTTCTGCATAGAAACGGCCAGAATAAAATTTTTACTTTATCCGGAATCGAACCACAGATTGCTTACACAAATTGAAAGGCAATCCCTAAAAATTGGAAGGGTGTGACTACATTGACGTCTGATCCGATCAGAGGGATCAAATCCGAAGGTAGTGGCCATACTAGACCTGGAAAGCATCCGATCCAAACCGATCAGAATAAATGATTTCGAGATATTCTCAGATTTAAATTTAGATTTACTCGTTGCTGGATTGGGAATGGTTGAATACTGTCTGTAGAGTTAAGTGCCCTATTCGCTGGGTGCGTGACATCTGGCCACCTTTTTTGCACAATTTGTCTGCAGCGGACGTTGGCGCCGTTTTTTAATACCCCCATTATGCACTACGCACCCAGCCAATGGTTGCGTGACATCTGACCACTTTTTTTGCACAATTTGTCCGCAGCGGACGCTGGCGTCGTTTTTAATACCCCCACTATGCACTTCGCACCCAGCGAATTGCAGCACAAATTAAGTCATATGGCACTGTTCATTTGAACCATTATACTTATGGTGAATAATTTTTGAAGAATCAACCTCTAAAGTTTTCGCAACTGTAAATCAAAACAAATATTTTTAAATTTCATTTTATTTTCAAAGAAATTACATAATTAGTTTAACTTTCTACGCTTAGCAGTTTCCTTTGCAGCCGAACAACTTTGCGATATATTAGAAAATGCTTCTTCAACAATATTCGGATATTCCTTAATCATTTTTTTCCATCCAGATGTTGCCACCACATCTTTGGAGTGCCTTTGAATATAATCTAGAGCTGCAGTTTTTATTAAGGGATCCATTCGATGTAGAACAGCAAATGTATAAATTTCGGCAGCATTTTCGACGGAAATTTTGAGTGTTATCAACAGCTTTTCGCATATTACTTTTAGCCCTTCTATTTGGTACTTATCCGCTGCAGCAAACAAATCCAGTCCGACTATCTTGAAATTTTCAACTTTCCCTGTATAAATAAAACGTAACATTTCCGTCAATGCGTCATATGTTATGTCAGTTATTTTGAAATTACTATTCATTTTTTCTGTCTTCTCCTGGTGGAACATATCTTTGAAAACTGGGCTCCTGGCTGCCAAAATTGCTTTGTGCGCTTTAAGTTTTCTTCTGCCAACGGAAAGTGTTACGTCACTAAAGTCATGATTTTCAAACAAAGACTTGAAATCGTCGCCCAAATGACTTTCAGTTAATGTATGATCCGTTGAGTGAAGTACATAATCTTTCATAGTATGAATTTCACATGAAATAATTAGCTTGTCATCAGTAATTTCGTTCACCAAATCATCTAGTCGAATAAACTGCTTGATTCCTATAAGGGATCTTTTTTCCGAACCCAAATGAAAAGAATTCTTCATCGAAACGTTTTGAGATGGAAAATTTAAAAGTTTCACTGTCATATTACCTGTATAATCGGACAATTTTAGAACATCACTTAGAAATTCAACCATTATGGATATATAATTTGCACACATGTCATTACAACCATTTGGATATACTAAAAATCTCCATTGTAACCCACCATATGGTTTATCAGGAAAATTTGGTGAAGTTATTTCACATCCAGTGGCATGAAACTTTTTAACAACGCTAAAATTATCTATAGTCCATGTGTATTTGCAGTTAATATGTTCTCCTTGGGTGGATCCCCAACCTTTAATAATTCGGACATCCATGACGATCAAAATTATTATAAAAAAATATGTTGTGGATCGTTATTTTTACTTGCTACTTATATAAAAGCACTTGCACTAATTTAGTTATTAAACAAACTAATGTTGGTACCAATGTTGGTTGTTTAACCAATCAATGTTGGTTAAAACCGGTTAAAATTTGGTAACAAATTTTTTGCTTTACTACTCTTGAAAAATTTGTTACTAAATTAGTGCAACACTAAAATGTTTATCATTGCGCATGTTCGCCGTTAGGTTTTCAAACTTCCCCTTGCAAGGTTTAAAAGGGTAATAAAAGAACAACTGACCGAATGCGCGCTATACGATGTGGAAGAATTCTTCCAGGCCGAGTTGAGATGAAAACCAGCAACTGCTGATCTCCACCAGTTAGGATTACTGAAAATTTTGTTGTTGTTGTACTAAACTACTACTATTTTTTGTAGCCTAATAAAGATTATTATTATTATTATTATTATTATCAATCAATCAATCAATCAAAATAGTTATAACTATTTTGATTAGTTATAACTATAACCAATGAAAACACTGCAAACGGTGTTAAAATATGAGCCTGCATCAATTGTTTACTCTTAATTGTCCAATGACGCTGGACATAAAGGCTGGCCGTCTTTTAGGAAAATAATTACACGGCAAAGGATAAATCAAATTATTGTTGGTTCGCTAAACCTATTGTTTCATTATTATTTAAACAATTACGTGAGTTACATAATATTATTTTAATTTAGAATTTAACATGAAGAGAAGTGTAATATTAATTATTAAATCAATCATAATAATTAATAATTATCAAAATTAAATGCAGCTAGACGTGATTTTATAAATGCCTACGGCTGTATTAAAGTTTCCAAAATTGCTAGAAATTGTTAGCTGTCTAATTTAACTTTAAACCCTTCTAAACACAAACTGGCATTTGTTTTAAAGTTAATTTTGAATTTCGGTTTTTTGTTACTAGAAAATTCTGAGTAGTAGGCGTAAGTTGGGTGGGGTTTGAAGTACGAAGATATTCCGCATGTAAGTAGGTGTAAATACTAGAGAATTAATGTAATGTAACCGATATGATTACCAAAATTAAGAAAACTTGGTAGGTAACGAAGTTTCAAGTTTCTCGTGAGAGGACTTTTTGATTTTAAAAGTTTTTGGTTTTTTTGTAATTACACTGTAGTGTAGATAATGCTTTATTTACCTAAGTTTGATACAATTTTGTTCTTTATACCCATACCTTAGATTATTTTTAAGTTCGATCTAATTGAATTTTGTTTCCAGAGCTTTTTAAACTCGAATTCAACAATGTTTAGCCGTTAGGTTTTACCTCATCAAGGGGAAGACTAGGTAATAACAACGCTGGTCAAATATGGACTGAAGCTGTAGCGATGCGTACGAATGGTGGTACCAAAACGGTCACCCATCCAAGTATGAACCACAAGTACATAATTTGATACTTTTAATATGAAGGAACTGCTACTGTGGATATACTGTTCTGTGGATTATCTGTTTTTATTAACGTAAGATGTAATTGAAAAGAAAGAAAGCATAGTTACAATTAAAATTAATCATTTATGATTGATTGAAAATATCATATTCTATAATTTACTACTTTGTTAGCTTTAGTAATGAAGCTATTTTATTTTTAATATTATAATATTCCACGTACAAATTAGCTAATTTAATAAAATAAACAAAATAAGTAGGTATATCAATATCACTTGTTGATACAATTACCTATCGATATTATTTGTTTATTTTTACACAAATAATAATCAGGTGTATTTTTAGAAACAAATAAACCTAACCGAATAAAAACAAAATTTAAGCAAACTTGTAGTTATTAGTATAAATTAACTGTAGGTACTAATTTAATTAACTATTTTTATTAAAATAAACAAATATTAGATTTGATAAAATCGGTTAGGGCGCACCAGTTATGGACTAACACAACAACATTACAATTTATTAATATACAATAATAATAATAATATAAATAATGAGGTCAATTTTAATAGTTTCAAGTTAAAAATCTTGAAGTATTTAACCATGCACAATATTATAAAAATTTGGAGTTCAAATATTTGCGGGATCAACATCGCGTACTTTTAACAGCAAATAAAGTAAAAAACAATCTATTAATTTGTTCTTTGATCAAAAGGTTCATGTAATTCACCATTCACCAAGAAAAACGTAAAAAGTTGGTACAAAATTTAGTCAAATACACAATCCAGGGTCGAATACAAGGTGTTTTGCCACGAAGAGAGGTTGCACCCTCATGGCATAAGTAATTCTAAAGAATTACTGTAGATATACCCAAAAAATATTGTAGAGATATTTCCTGCGACCATACTACTATAAAAAATTTTATTTTCTCTCAGAACAATATATCCACCCTCGAGTGCTATCGGCAGCTATGCGTCGGCTCGCATTTGTGTGCGGAGACAAATAACAGGGCTGGATTCGACCTCTCTCTCTTTTGGGTCGCTAAATAAAATAAATTGCACGGCCTCAGTGCCACATTAAAATTGCTCAAACGAAATTCCTCTATCAGGATCAAAATTGCATGAAATGCCTTAATCGAATTCACTGTCGCTATCGACAATGCCAACAAAATGAATGGGGGTGTGGTTCGTTGCATACAAAATAAATTAAAACCAGCTTCGTAGAAAAAGACTGATTTAATTTTTATCAAATAAATTTAATTTTAAAATAAGCTTAAACAGGTCGAGCATAGGCTATTTACGAACAAATTCGTTTTGGTCGTCGGCGTGTAAATTGTGAGCATAGAAACCCTTCGCATTTGCATTTACTCGTAAATCTAACTCAAAATACTCCAGGTTTCTATAAATGTAATTGTGTGACACAAATAAATTTTCAACAATAAAAATGGTGTACAAATTATAAAGTTTTTATTTACCAATATGGTGGCACTTATTGTCGACGTTTTGGAACCGCTGATTTCCTATATTCGACATCTGTCACTCTGCAAACTGTGGCATTCCAGACCAGCTGTGTTCTTCATAAAATCGAATTGGAGCATCAATCCTTCGCAATTCTTCTTAAAATATTCAGATAAGGTCGATCGACAATCGCATAATAAAGCTTATTGGCAATACTCAAACGATTTGAACCAATTTTAACAAAAGGTGTACTTAACCTCAAATCTAGGTGAATAAAATTATCCAATTTAAATTTCAACGAATTTGAATTCCTTCTTCTAAATATTTGAGTTGTAGGCACGTAATTATCGTGATTACAAAAATCATTCATCAATGGCGGAACTGACAAAATTTTCATCCACATATGGTCAATTAAATTTTCAATGTGCGTTTTTACAAAAACGCCGCAATTCGAAGATTCTACTTCCAAATCAATCTAAAAACACTCGTCCACTTTAGACGACACTTCGCACTACTATTATGCTTGAAAAAACACTTGGTTTTCCAAGAAAACTCGAAAATTGGTCACTTAAGGTGGACCTCACCAAAAATCACTGTTGTTGGCTTCACAAGTCGCAGCCAACACACCTACATCAACTTTGTCTACCTTTCATGTTGAAAAACTTCAAATTACCAACAGATAAACGAAAACTTAAGCCATTTTTGCAGCTCAAAATAGGTAAGATTTTGCGCACCAAATTCAAACAATTAAATTCGTTTCTTTTCAGATTAAATTGCCACAAAACTTTTATAAATCACTGGATTTCACCAACATTTAACAATAATAGTGTATTTTTGTGTCGACGGTAACACAAATCGACCCTACTTATAACACTGTGCTCGACCTTGTCTCAATGGGTAAATCATCCCCTAATTTGAAATAAATTACCAATACAAAGCTGGATTTCAGTTTAAATCACGACAATATATTGTGGTGTTCTAAAACAAACTGCAAAGCCCCTCACTCAGAAACTGAGATAGTTGTGACGTTTCGAGCACTCACAGGTCAAGTTCCGGCTGCTTTTTAGTCAGTAGAGCAAATTTGAAACTACTTGTTTCTACAGGGAAGGCTAGATTCTAAAATTCAATTAAGGAGACTCGGGATATTTTATACTATTTACTAGATTTGAACCCAAAATGTAAAAATTCAATCTTGTTATGTGGACTACAAATAGTCCTATAACCGTATGTGTTGGTTTGTGTGATTATATCAAACCACCATTACATTTAGTATCAATTTTGCTAAATGGCGATCTGATGAAATCAGTGATAGTGACACAATCAATAATTATACAAAGATAACAATATAATAATAAAAAGTTTTGACGAATCAAAAAGTTATTTGTTTGGGAACCGCTGGCTGTGTTGAAAGTCCCGCCTTCGGAAGTCATCACGGTAGGATCACATCTGCAACCCACATTGACCAAGCTCTCGTTCGTATCAGAAGCCCTCGTGGTTGTTGCGGTTTTGTCTTCTTTAAACTTTACCAAACTCTAGTGAATCTGTGGAATAGCAGTTGTCCACAAACAAAATAAGTGCTTCTTGTGTGAATTAGTGCAATCGAACATCTAGATTAAACAGCCGGTTTTTGATACATAACCTCAACTTTTCGTATTAATTATTTATGGTAATTTTCACTATTCTAGGGCCCCTACAGCGTTTTTACAGTTGTATTAATCAATATAAACCAGATTCGATACTAGATGACCACAATTTTCATCAAATAAACGCAAATTTGTGTGTTATCTGAACACGTGCATCGATGGCGTTGTTTTTGAAAATTAACACACTCTTCCTACCTTGTAAAGAAATTCGGATATCCCGAATCAGGAAATAAGACACTACTTAATCGTTCGGAAAGGCTCCCTGGATCTTTTAATTTAACTTTAAATGTAAACAAGAGCTATTCTTACAACTTTAAGTGATCGCTTGCACACCTTTTTTGAAAATAATGTTCAATCCCGAATCTCTTATTCGCTTTTATGATCACAATATTAATATTAGTACGTGGGCTTACTGGAGAAACTGACCAAGTCGATCTTAGGACCCATAAGGACTGCACTGCATTGTCAGTTTTCAATTCTTTTTTTTAGGTTTAAATTTTCGTTAAAAATTAAAAAGAAGAATAGGATTAAGTTGTTCGGCTTTCGGCCCCACTGGTGAGAGACTTTTTTTTTAATTTTTAACTAAAATTTTAGCCTAAAAATGAGAATTAAAAACTGACCATGCAGTGCAGCCCACATAGGTCCTAATATAGACTTGGTCAGTTTTTCCAGTAAGCCCACGACTATTACTATTAGGGCCAGTTGCATAAAGAGGGCATCAGCTGATCCTGGTTCAAGAGCTGACCCAGGATTGTCATGACCTAATTGAACCTATCGAGCCCCACGTTGGGTTAGTCAAAAGTTGATATGTTTTTTTACCCTCAAAAACTTACTTCAAAGGCCGCTGTACTAGTTTCACGCCAGTAGCTGAGTTCTTCTCTTTGTCAAGGGTCAGTGGATTCAGACAGACGAAATAACAAGGCAGCAATTCAAAATCAACATCATTTATTAAATAAAATACCCAATTGCGAAAATTTGCATCAATTTGTAATTGGCAACAAATCTGCCTCGAACCAAATGTGTGAAATAATGTAACAATTAATAATCCAAGCGACATTTAATTTCCTCATAAACAGAAGCTGAACTTGGATATTCAATTATTCGTGTAAAATGATGTGTAACGTTTAGATCAACTGTACAAAATTTTCTAATAAATTCATTTAAGACACAATTTGTCGTTTTGATTTGAATTTATTAAAATAAAAATAAATTTCTACCTTATAAATTTTCAAACTGGTAAAATTCCACTAGATTCAGTGCGCCACTGGAATTCATGTTTCTTACTGCTGTAAATGTGACTTGCGTTCTAACTGCTACCGGTATCCTGTTGCAAACAATCGCGTAAAAGTGCCAATCCACTTCGTTTTCTTGGTTAATTAACTTTTTAACTTGTTAATTAAACAATTTTTGTCCTAGACAACACTCCGGTAAGTAATTTCTTGATTAGTGATTTTACTTCGATCATCAAATGTGTACGTAACCTCAAATGTTCTAAGCACATGTGCAAATTTTAATAACCAACTTTTTTTTGCAGATATTTGATTTACAAATACCATGTTGCATTCGAGATACACAATTTTCACTAAGTACACGCCGTACGTAGTTAATTACCACGTAATTACAAGACTCTGGTTAAATTGTTCACTTGTGTGAACTCGCAAATTTTATTCTCTGAGTTTTTGGATCAAGAACCCTCGCACGAGTTCCCAGTTTGAGATCCACCAAAGAACTCTTCTCCCTTCTTTTTGTTTGCTGGCTTCGTTCCCCCCATATTCAAATTTTGCTTTTTTGAGTGGGAATTTTTATTCCTATCAGCTAAATCGACTCTTCCTTCCAGGTAATATAAAGTTTTTATTCGTGTACGCACCGAAATATTATGAACACTTTGTTTTTAGGACTCTGGCACTATCCACCATGTAGAAAATTATACACAGGACGCGACACAAATTTTGTACTTTACAAATAAATTTAAATGTGTTAGTTTTATGTGTGGTTCTGTCACAAATTGATGGTTTTTGTAAAACTGATGCAAATATCGCTTTTTATACCAGTTGAATTAACTGGCTACTGACTTTAATGCAAATGAAGTCAAATTACCACCTCATTAATCTGCCTGGACCCCTAAATTAAGAAATATCACAACAATATATTTACTTGATCTATCTACCTTGCGTCGATCCTGCTTTGCTTTGATCCTTGGTTTATCCCTGATCTAAGGATGATCTGTTAAGCAACTGTCCCTTATTATACCAAAAAGGAAACTGTTGGCCATAGTTATGCCCAGCTGAATGAAGTGAAGTATCTGAAAATAATACTTGACAAAACGCTGAACTGGAGAAAATATTTACAAATAAACTCGAAAAAGCAAGGCTGGTCTTTTGGCAGCGTCGGGGAGCAATGGGACGGCCATGGAGCCTATCCTCTAGGATCACCCTATGGCTCTATACAGCGGTTGCCAGACCCATGCTATGCTACCGTGCCCTTGTATGGTGGCTCAGAACCAACCAGGTAAATGCTGCGTCCTCTTTACCCCAGATTCAGAAATTAGTTTCTTTGGCTGTAAATAAAGTAATGTGAACAGCACCAACTGCAGCTCTGGAGGCTCTCTTCCACTACTTGATCTTCATGTGCAGAGATGGCGGTTAGGGGTGCTCTTAGGTTGCGTAGTTGGAAGATATGGAATAATAGGCGAGGAACTACGGGCTATATGCAGATTTTGAAGGAATGTTCCAAGAGAATACCTCTGCTGCATTTTGAACCCGACAGATTCCACCCTAAATATAAATTTTTATTACCGGTCGCCGATGTGAACATAGGAAATTAATATGGGAAATTGATTTTTCTTTAATTCCTGCTTCCCATAGTAATGGATAAGAATGAAAAGGGTATCAATTTAAACACATTAGGGTGCGTTCCACTTAAAGCCCACGACGACTGCGGCGTGGTCCCGTGGTTCTTTGATTGGACTAAATATCGAACTCGGTTATTGATTGGACTGACGAACGACCATGGTCGTCGTTGGCTGTAAGTGGAACGCACCCGTATGTATCTCTTCCAGCAACGCTATCTCATATCTCTGATTAGTTGCTCGGTTATTACTCCCCTAAAAATAGTTAGAAAAAAAAGACCTCAAATATTTTTGGGTCAAATTTGGACCCGATGCCATAAAGTAGTATTTCACTCGAAGCGAAAGGTAAAGTTGGTTAAACGAGGTAAAACAGCTTTGTATATTTTATAAAATTTACATACTATTATTATCTGCAAAAATTTCATTACTTACGAATATTTGATCAATATGGTCTGGTCTGGTTTCTGGATTGTGGGTCTTGCAAGAAAAAATTGAGGTAAATATTTTAAATTTATACAATTTATTATAAAGTTAGTTTAGAAAACGTAGTTGGTTTGTAAAGTTTGTGGTAAATTAAACTCAATTTTTACTGTTAACTGGCGTGTAAAGATGCAAATTAAATTTAGAGAGTATTTTTCAAGTGTGTATTTTCTTAACAGTTTGATTTAAAAATAATTAAATATCCTCCTTAATAAGATTTTATTTTACATTTACTTGAATAATGTGCGAATTAGAAGGTTCTTGTTGCATTCTGGGACGGTTTGAGGGCAGCCCTAGACCTATAAGGTGAACGAAAACTCTTCTTATCTACGCATCGTCTCAAAGCGTCCACCATATTGAATTATTAAGACTACACCATTTCGACCTTCAATTCAGAAAGCATCAATTGCAGTTCAGTTGTACGAGGTCGAATATCGAGCAGCATCGTAGAGCTAGCCAGAAGAGTTAAAGTTGAACTTCGAACGGTCTCTCAGAGTTAACCAGAAGGGTGGCCATAAGGCCGGAATAACTAAAATTAATCTGATTTACAATTGATGTTTTCTGGATTTAACCTTGAAATGGTGTAGATGGTGCAAAATCATACCTTGTATTCTAACTATTTTGATTGGCCCAGGTAATTATTAAACGTCGAGGTAGATATCTATGATGTCTATTTCAGTCACAAGCCGGCCACCATATTGAATATTTTGACGTTTAAAGATGCGCAGTATCATCTCTTGTCAATCTATCAACCTTGGTTTGAAGGTACTGTATCTACCAGGCGCGACTGTGGTGCCTTTAGGGCCAAGAAATTTCGACCATGTCTTCTACATTTCTTAGAATTTTGATTGTTTTTCCATTTTCTTAGGTTTAACCTTCTTTTTTTGCCTGGAGAACCCAGAACCGATTAAAATACATTAGAAAGAACCCACCGGCTTGCATGCGATTGGGCACCACTGTATCTACTATTGCAAACATCAACTTAAAATTGAACAAATGTCAATCAAGAAAATAATATAATAAAAATTTTTTTTAATTTAAATTTTATTAAAGAAAAAATAATAAAAAAGAACAGTTTAGCGTTAGTCGTAAATTATTGGCAAGCAGTTTTCAGCTATAGCACAAAATGCTTCCTCAACAAGATGTGGAGAGTCCTTCATCATTTGTTTCCATCCAGTAGTAGCAACTACATTTTCAGAGTTCTTCCGAATAAAGTTTAAAACTACATTTTTTAAAGAAAAGGCGCGGTGCTTATCAGCAAATATAAAAGTTTCCACAGCGTTCTCGATAGAAACATTGATGGACAATAAAGCCTTGTCGCAAATTGTTTTCAACTGCTCCACTTGGTATTTATCGGCTGCAACCAACAAATCCATTGCGATATCTCTCAAATTTTGGACTTTCCCAGTATAAATAAAACGCAACAATTCCTTAAAGACTTCATACGTGATGTCTTCTATTTTGAAGATATTATTCAAATTTTCTTTATTTTCTTTATTGAATATAGCTTTAAAAGTTGGACTCCTGGCCACCAGAATTGCTTTGTGTGCTTTAAGTTGTTTTTCTATAACGGAAAACGTCACGTCACTAAAATCTTGATATTCCAACAGAGACCTCAAATCATCGCCTATATCATTAGTACTGTTCCGTGGTATACCTATTAAGAAATCTTGTCCAGTGAGAATTTCGCAAAATATGATTAATTGATCATCAGTCAATGCGTTCAATAACACATTTTTTTCGATAAACTGCTTGCATCCTACACTGATAATACCAAAAGAGTCACTATCGTTAATTAGAAACTCCTTGGATGGAAAATCCAAAATTTTCAACGTGGCTATGTTAGTTGGACTATCGTATATATTTCCACATGATTCAACAAATAGGGATATATAATTTTCATTCTCTTTGTCAAAACCCTTTGGATATAGAAGCAATTGCCATTGCAATACATTCTGATATTCTCTCGTAGGAAATGTCGGTGAAATTATATAGTGTCCATTTTCTTCAAGACGATTACTGAAATTATGTATAGTCCACGTGTATTGGCATTTAATAAAATCTGGTTTTAAGGAACTATGGGATTCGATAATTTGGAAATCAGCTTCTGGTGGAATTATACTACTATTTGTAGCCATGGCGATAAATATTATTTTAAAACTTTGTTGAGAATAGTTATTTTTTGTACTTATATAGATTTTTATTGTATTCAACTCCAGTTGTTCATTATAGCCAACCGTAATTCTCTGAGGGTGGGTTCTACCAACGCCGGTTAAACCTCGTTCAACTTTGAACTTAGTTCAACCAATCAACATAGTTAAAACCCCCGTATTTAACCATGTTGATTGGTTGATGACGATTTAAACTGAGTTCAGTTGAACTATAGATTTAACTTACGTTGGTACAACCCACCCTGAGAGAAGTTAGTTATTGGGGTCTCTATACATTTTCCTGTTTTAAAGGTTCACCTTCTCAGTTGAATTTGCATAAAGAAATTTTTAAATAATTGTAGGATGGTCCACTTTATTTCGTGAGTTCTGTCCGTATCTGTTAACGCGTTCATAAACAGATCATGCTTCAGGAACATAAGAAATTTTCTTCAACAGTAAAATAAAAATAAATAAAAATAAAAAATTCTACCTTATAAGTAGGACAATACCTCTACCCTAGAGTGCGATCGGAAGCTATATGCCGGTTTGCATTTATGTTGTGAGACAAATCTCAGGGCTGACTTTGTTCTCCTTCTCGTTTGGGTCGTTTAAAATAATGTTGTTGTGCGGCCTAAGTACCGCACTAAATTTGTTCAAAAAGATTCTTCTCTTAAAGACAAATTTGCATGAAATGCCTGACTTAAAGTTATTGTCCTTATCGACAATATAAAATTTAGTAAACTCGGGTGTGGTTCGCCTCATATAAAAATAAATCAAAACCAGTTTCACGAAAATGAATAGTTTAATTTTCATAAAAAAGTTTGAATCCAAAGTAAACAAAAACACAGGTCGAGCATATGAAATTTACGAAACAAATTCGTCTTGCTCGCAAAGTGTAAAAATTGTGTAATAGAGACCCTTCGGATCCACATTTAAATTTTAATCGAAGCCTCAAAATACTCCAGGTCTCTATTTAGTGTATTTGTGTAACATAAAATTAAGTTTTAACAAAAATAAATGGTATACAAAAATCAAAGTTTCTAATTACCAATATGGTGGCACTTATGATCCACTTGTTGGGAACCGCTGACCTCCTGCAAATGACACCTGTTGATGTGCAACTTGTTATTCATCAATCCAGCTGTGATCTTCATAAAAACGAAATTACGTGGAACTTCCGCAAATTCTTCTCTTGACATCCAGATAAGAACAATCGGCAATCGTATTATTACATTTATTGGCAATACTCTGAAGATTTTGAACCAAAATTCGTACAAGTGTTGTACATAACCTCAACTTCAGGTAAGCAAAAATTTTCCAATTTAACTTTCAAACAATTCGCATTCTCTTCTCTAATCATCTGATTTGTAGGCGTGTAATTTTATTAATTAAACAAATCACTCGACAATGGCGGTGCTAATAAAAATCTTCCTCACATGTGCAATTCCAAATGTTGCAGTTGCACTTTTACAAAAATTGTTCTAATTTGAGGATCTTACCTTCAAATTAACCAAAATCAATCGCCCAATTTAGACGACAATACGCACTTATATTCCGAGTGGAAATCACCCGGATTTTCCAAAGAAAAACTCAAAAATTGGTCACTTTAGAGGACCTCAGCAAAAGGTAGGTATCATATTATGACTTTAACGGAGCAGTTATGGGACTAGCCCAATTTCCTCCTTCATCTATGTGATGACTGGCTTTGATAATTTGGAAGAATTTGATTAGGCATTGAGCCTTAACATGATTATGGAGCTGGGATTTGATCCTCCGATGTGAAGCATCGGAGGTGCAGCTCTGATTATTTTTTTTTGCATTAATGCTTTTGATTCCTGTACCGTCACGAACTCGCCAAATCGACCGTCGCATTTATTAGTCTTTTTAAAAGCTCCCCTGGCATTTACAAACTTTATGCCGGGGAGTACAGATTTACAACTTAATTAGATCCCTGGGTAGGGTCGGACTTCATTTTCTGGAAGTTGAGCTTCATCCGTGGGGTTGAATTGCGCGTTCTATATTCTCCAGATTTGGTGGACTTCATCGTCGTCATCTTCATCTTCGTTGTCCATTGGAAAATCGGTAACCGATCGGGGTAAGGCGGTTGTATTATCTGGATAGGGGGAAATATCGTTTTGGTCGTCCACAACAGTGGGCTCCAACGGGGGAGGGGGATGATTTGGGTCCTGAGCCAATCGGCCACCCAAGAGGATGACCTTGGGTCGCGGGGTATTTGGGGTGTCTCGGGGGTCATAATTTCCTAATTGGTTAATTAGTGGGTTTACAGATTGGGAGCTGTCTTTATACAGTCCCTTGGTCAGGTCTTGAATGATATCCTCCAAGGATTTGGCTCCCGTGGCTGCTCGAACCTAGCGATTCGTCACGAACCATGGGGCCTGGATTGCCTGCCGAAGATTTACGTTATGCGTAGCATATAGCTGGTTCATATTTGACTTGCTTGTGAGAGCCCATGCGGGTGAAGCGTACGTCAGAATGGGTTGAATTACACTTTGGTAGATCCTAAGTTTGTTGCTAGCGGTTAACTTGCTTTTACTGCCCAGAAGTGGGTATAGGGCTCCTTTTACGCCCTTTGCTTGCGTTTTGCAGTACGATACGTGCTTGCTCCAGCAGAGCATTGGGTCTAAAGTGACACCCAGATATTTTGCTGAGTTTTTCCAGGGAATTTGTTCCCCGAATATAATGAGTTTTTGATGTACCGGTTGCCTTGTCGCTTGGCTGAAAAGCATGGCAACACTTTTGGAGGGGTTAACTTTTAACCACCAAAGGTGGTACCATGGTTCGATTATTTTTAGGGCATCTCTCATCATTTTCATGACTCTTTTGCGGCTGGATATTGTGATTATTCCAACGTCGTCCGCGTAGAACGCTTTTAGCGCATTGTCAGTGACAGGGAAGTCGTGCATGTATACACTGAAGAGGGAGGGGGATAGTGGGGATCCTTGTGGAACCCCTGCTAACATTGGTGTTGGATCGGATCTCTGGTTCTCGACTTTAACCTGGAACCATCTGTTGTCCATGAAAGAGGCCAGTAATTGGGTCAGTCCTAATTTTATTCGACCTTTTATCAGCTTGAAAAGGAGTCCGGGCTTCCAGACTTTATCGAATGCCTTTTCTACGTCCAGAAAGACACCCAAGCCTTTCCGCCCTTTGGCGAACGCGCCTGTGATTTCCTCTACCACTCTGAGAATTTTATGGGTGGTTGAGTGGCCCTCTCTGAAGACAAACTGTTCGTTTGGCATTAGTTCGTTCTTCTCTATTTCGTCTTTTAATCGGTTAAGGATCACTCTTTCCGCTACCTTTGCTAGTGAGGGAATCAGTGATATCGGTCTGTAATTGGTCGGGTTTGCGTGGTCCTTCCCTGGCTTGGGGATGAGAATCACATCCGCTAGCTTCCAGCGATCAGGGAAGTGTTTCAGCCTTATTAGGACCGCGTTTATGGTGTGCGTAAGCGCCGTTATTGCCTCACTGGGAAGGTACTTTAGCGCTTGATTCGTAATGCCGTCATGGCCCGGGGCTTTCCTTCTTTTGGTTTGCCTGATGATTTCTTTCATTTCTTCAACTGAAGTCGGCGGGATTGGGGACTCTGGGATTGGGGACTCCGGGATCGGGAACTCGCCACAAAGTCCCCAAAGCCAACTCTTGCTACCCTGCATGTTTTGAAAACTTCAAATTACCAACAGATCAAACGAAAATTAAACCATTCTGGATATCAAAATAGGTAAGTTTTTCGCGCTTAAAATTCAAATGTAAACAACTAACTCTGTTTCTTTGTAGATAAATTTCGCTGTGCACGTCACAAATCACTGGATTTCACCAACATTAAAAATAAGTGTGTTCTTGTGTGTCAACGGTACATGATTCGACTCTATTTTATAACATTCTTGCTCGATCTTGTTTCGATGAGCAAAATTTCTGCTAATTAATAATGAATAATTAATAATGCGAAACTGGATTTCAACCTAATTAAATAATATCACGACAACATATTATCCAAAAGTTTTGAAAACTGTTTCCGAAAAGACTAAAATCTGTCGTAGAAGACAACATGAACTTAACCACATACCACCAATTTGGATTTAGACATTGACACGGAACGGTGGAACAGGTACATCGAGTTATTGACCTGGAAAGTAAGAAGTACTGCTCAGCTCATTTCTTAGACATCTCGCAGGCGTTTGACAGAGTATAAGCTTCTTAGTTCAAGACCCAATTGGTGCATCCCAATGGCGTATCAAAGCCAACATCACAAAGTCGGTGCATACCACGTTTACCCTTAGAAGGGGAACCTGCTCAAGCGTAGTACTGTATGATGAATCATATCATCATACAGGATTCCCATATGGGGGATATGGATCCATATGGATCATATTGGATCCCATATGGACATACGGCATCCAGTTGTGGAGCTCAGCAAGCGATTCCAACAACAATCCAAAGTAATAAGCAGTATTAATGCACCCTGGTTAATTAGATTAAAGTATTTTCTTCTATCCATTTCTATGATTAAAAAATCGTTCATTTTGATTGGTTCTTGCCAGCTTTCTACCGAAGCAAGGCAAGACCCCACTTCAGTGTGAACGCCGCTTTATTAGTTTAGACCTACAAATCAGAAGTGCTAGATAAGAAATCACTAATGAGAGCAAAACTACCTGGTGGGTTTCGAGGATCATCCCAATGCATTAGTGAGTGATCTACTCGCTGGCTTACAGGTGAGAAGACTTAAACGGTGTGATCCAATGGATTTGTCCAAGTGATGAGTGTTGATACAACTTATCTATTGTAAGGGAGATTTCCACTATGTCATTTACTCGTTATTATCAAACAATGTTGCTTGACAGATTGCAATATAATCATGGAGTCAATTAAAAAAAATTTTATTTTCAAAGAAATTATATACAAAATGGAATAAATTAGTTTAACTTTCTACGCTTAAAAGTTTCCTTTGGAGCAGAATAACTTTGAGATATATCAGAAAGTGCTTCTTCAACAATAGACGGATATTCCTTAATCATTTTTTTCCATCCAGGTGTTGCAATTACATCTTTTGAGTGCTCTTGAATATAATCTAGAGCTGTAGTTTTTAAGGAATCCACGCGATGTAAAACAGCAACTGTAAAAGTTTCGGCAGCATTTTCGTTAGAAATCTTGATGTCTTCATATTGGCAAATTTCTTTGAGCCCATCTAATTGGTACTTATCAGCTGCAGCAAACAAATCCATCTTGAAATTTTGAATCCTCCCGGTATAAATAAAACGTAACATTTCATTTAATATATCATATGATATATCAGTTATTTTGACATCATTATTAATTTTTTCTTTCATATCGTGGTGGAACATAGCTTTGAAAACCGGGCTTCTGGCTGCCAAAATTGCTTTGTGTGCTTTAAGTTTCCTTTTTCCAACGGAAAGTGTTACGTCACTAAAATCATGATTTTCAAACAAATACTTCAAATCATTGCCCAAATCATTTTCTAAAAATGTATCATCGTTCCAGCTACGTACACAATCTTCCATGGTATTAATTTCACATGAAATAATTATCTTGTCATCAATCATTGCCCTCTCCAAATCAGTTTGTTTAATAAACTTTTCGATTCCTATGGCATGTTTTTCTTCCATAGGCAAATACTTATATTTGTTAATCGAAACGGTTGCAGATGGAAAGTTCAAAATTTTCAGTGTAATATTACCTATACAATTGTCCACTTCTACTGTATCACTTAAATATTCAACCATTATGGATATATAATTTTCACACGTGTCATCAAACCCATTTGGATATACTAACAATTTCCATTGTAACCCAGCATATGGTTCATTAGGAAATTTTGGTGAACTTGCTGCACTTCCAGTGCGATGACGCTTTTTTTCAAAGTTAAAATGACGCATAGTCCATGTGTATTTACATTTAACACGTTCTCCTTGGATGGATGCCCAACCTTCAATAATTTGGACATTATCTTCTGGGCGTACTGTATTATGCGAATCCATGACGATAAAAATTATTATAAAATTTTATTGAGATTAGTTATATTTACTTGATACTTATATTTCAGTTAGTATGCTTTTTTATAGTGGTAACACGAATTGCTATTTATAGCCAACCGTATGTTTCTGTGAGGAATAACAGTCGTTTAATTATGGGCGCCAAATCTTCTCCATTTACCTGGAAAAGGGAGGATTCAAAGAAAATTTATGAAAAGAACAAGGAAAAACTTTCTACAGCGTTCTTCATTTCGTATGTTCACCAAAATTTGGTCTCAATTTTCTTTGTTTTCATTGGCGAATCAAAATAGTTTACCAATGAAAACACTGCAAATGGCGGCCATGTTGTGTGTAAATATTCGCACTGAAATACGCAAAAAATCTGATTGTCGCTTCGTATTTGTCTAGTAAATATTGTTTGGTGATGTAATTATAATCCGTGAGATTATAAGTAAATAATTCACTAGATCCCTACTCTCGGCGCTGGATATAAGGGCTGGCTGTCCTTTAGGAAAATAAGTACATGGAAAAGAATAAACCAAGTCAGTTTGGGTTTGCTAAACCTATCGTTTCATTATTATTTAAACAATTACGTGAGTTACATAATATTATTATAATTTAAAATTTAATATGGAGCGAAATCAATCATAATTATAATTAATAAATTATTAAAATTAAATGCAGCCATACGTGATTTTATAAATGCCTACGGCTGTATTAAAGTTTCCAAAATTGCTAGAAATTGTTAATTGTGTAATTTAACTTTAAACTCTCCTAAGCACAAACTGGAATTTGTTTTGGAGGTAATTTTGAATTTCGTTTTTTACCGAAAAGGCGTAAGTTGCGTGGGTTTCGAAGTACGAACATATTTTGCATTTCCGTAGGTGTAAATAGAGAATTAATGTAATGTAACTGATACGATTACCAAAATTAATAAAAGTTGGGGGATAACGAAGTTTCAAGTTTCTCATGAGAGGACTTTTTGATTTTAAAATATTGTGGTTTTTTTGTAATTATGTTGTTGTGTATATAATTCTTTATTTCTCAAGGTTCTATCAGTAATTTGATACAATTATGCTTTTTATACCCATACCATAGATAATTTTTAAGTTCGATCTAATTGAATTTTGCTTCCGCAGCTTTTCAACTCGAAATTCATGATATTATTATTTAGCCTTTAGTTTTTACCTCATCCAGGGGAAGATTGGGTAATACAACGCTTGTCAAATGTGGACTGAAGCAGCAGCGATGAGTACGAATGGTGGTATCAAAACAGTCACCCATTCAAATGTGAACCACGAGTAGGTACGTAGCAATTTTTTTTTTCTTAATGCAAAATGGAATAAGTTGTAATTGAGAAGATAGAAAGCATAGTTACGATTAAAATTAAAATTAATCTTCTATGATTGATTGAAAATATCATATTCTATAATTAACTCGTTTGTCAGCTTTAGTAATGAAACCATTTTAGTTTTAATATTTTGTAATTCATTGTAGAAATTAGCTAATTTAGTAAATTAAACAAAATTAGTAGGTAGATATATCAATATCACTTGTTGATCACATAAACAATCAGGTATACTTTTGGAAACAAATAAACCTGACTGATTAAAAACAAAATTAACTGTTCTAATTATTATTTACCTAATTATTTTATATTTACGTTAATAATAATGGCAATAATAATAATAATCTCAAAAGTAAAATAGAGGGTTAAATTTTTCCCGAAATGAAAAGGTTCAAAATATTTAACCACAATAATATAGTAAAAAGTTGGTGTTAAAATATTTGTGGAATGAACCTCGCATAATTTTAACAACAAATAAAGTGAAAAACAATGTATTCATTTGTTTATTGACAGAAAGGTTAATGAAATTCACCCAGAAAAACGTAAAATTCAGTGTTAACTTCGAAGATTTAATCGCATCGTTTCCAATAATAAAAAATATTTTTTCAAGTAGGAATACATTATAAATATTTTCCTTAGAAATTGGTAAATTATTTTTACGATGTTAACAATTGGAAATCTCAAATTGTACAATAACAAAACAAAAGTTTGGTACCTTTAAAATTCTTCTTGGTGGTTGTTACGATTAACAAGCCTCTTGATAATTGCACCTTTAAAAAATCTAATTTTACTTATTAAATTTTATAAAATAAATAAAACTTTAGTATCACTTATTCGATTTCGTTGGTAAAATACAAAATGTGTTTTAAATAAAGAACGTCTGGGGATTTGTTATTCCATAAATTTAACCATAAAATTCTTTTATGTTTAAAATAGTCAATTTTGCATACTTAAGCCCTAATGCTGGAGCCTACATGCTGGTTTCACATTTCAAAGAATTTCATTGTTCACTTTGTTATCCTTGTAAAACTTAATCTTATTGGTTCACGACCCTCTGGTCATTCTGAACAACCAATTAGGAATTATTATTCAAGGATACAAGAAAAGGAAGGGTACATTTCTCACACGTGAACTTCACTTGTACTTTATGTTTCACAAAAGTAAGAAGTCTTTATGTCGTTCTGAAATAACTTTATTTTAATAATTTTACTAAGTTTAAAATGTCTTTAAAAAATAAAATAAATTACCAGTTTGAAGGTAAATGCCGTTATCATCAAGATTGCTCAGTAATTGAATTCTACCTCCAATTTATTTGTAATTATTTGTTAATAAGTGTTAAGCCAATATTGTTAAATAACTTTAATTTTTAAACGAAAGAAAGTGTTATCAATGGTTAATAATAAGTGTTGTCAAGATTTAATAATAAAGTATAAAATGGAACTTATGGTTATGGAAATGGTTCATCAGTTACGCAAACAATCGAACAACGATCTACGAGGAAATGGAATCTTCAATAACTTCGATAAGTGCACCATTTAAATTTGAGTTCGCATTAATTATTTTTGGTACGTACCTTAAAAAACATTTATTAAATTGGTAATTTTATGTCGTAAGCCGAGATTACTTGAAATTCAATAAATTAAGTTTAAGAGCACGCCGCAAATTTTGATGCAAAAACATGTTTCGACAGATGGCGTGCCCTAAAATATTAATCTTTTATTGTTATCTTTTTACCAAAACAGAATTCTAATAATTTATAAAAGTCATATGAATAAACGATAACTAAGCTAGGCAATAAGGAAGTTTGAGCTTTCAAAGATAAATATTTTTAAATATATTCAATATTTTCACATGTGCATATCTTTTTGGAATATACTTGTAAATATTTAACATTGGAAGCTCAAACTTCCTTATTGCCTAGCTTAGTTATCGTTTATTCATATGTCTTTTATAAATTATTAGAATTCTGTTTTTGTGAAAAGATAACTATAAAAGATTAATATTTTAGGGTACGCCATCTGTTGAAACATGTTTTTGCATCAAAATTTGCAGCGCGCTCTTAAATGAATTACTTAAATATAACTAAAAAGGTAATCGACGCTTGCTAGTGTTTAATGTTTATTTTTAAGTATTTTTGTCAAATTAAGTTTATTTATTATTTACTAGAAGTAAATAATCCAATTTTGTATTGATTTCTGTTAATTATTCATGTTTCTACAACTTTTTATTATTTCTTATTATAATGTTTTATTTGGATTCAATTGATTTTATTTCTAAAAGATTCACCAACCTTTTTATAAGAGAGGTAAGTTATTTTTAAGTAAACGTAAACTCCGACTTTGGGAGAAAGATTTCATTGCTGCACTTTTGAGCTAGCCAGGGTAAGCCCTTAACATGGTAACTCACGGACCCCTTAAAATAAAATGGACTGCTGATCAAGATAAGAAAAGTGCGTCTCCCTAGGAGGCCGCCATTTGTGGTGTAACTGTTGTACAACCAATAGTAATTTATGATTTTTGAGGGAAATTTAAATTTTGACAGCTCATAACAAAGAATGAGGTTATCTTACTGCTGAAATGTGAAATATACTAATTTTAGTACCAACATAAATCAGTAAATATTTGAAATTTCCTAGAACTTCAACACATGTGGCGGCGACCATTTTATATGCCTCACTTTTTTGGATTCATAGTCATATACATCAGGAGTCCATTTTATTTTAAGAGGTCCGTGTGGTAGCTTCACTATATCACTGCGGTGATCTTCGTTACCGGCAAAGTACAATATAACCTCTAATAACAGAAGCCTATCCAGATAATGGTGCAATGCAATAATTTATCTTCAAATATTAACCTCAAGCATATGCACGAAACCAATAACGAGTTAAGTGTGATTCTAACCTCAAAATTCTATTCTTCCAAACTATTAATTTTTCGAACTTATCTAGAATCATCCAGAAACAGCAACTCAAAATATCAATCATCCATCCAAATAATAACTGATGATCATCCAATAATCCAAAATTGTTGCAAATTACACAATGACGTTCGACCAAATTTGACTATGTAGCCACATTATAAAAATATTGTAATTATCGCTCGTAACTAATTACGTAAAGAAAACAAAACAAGATGGAAAGAACATTTGGAACGAATGACTGAAGATAGGCTTCCTTCAAAGATTTACAAGTATAAACCAGGAGGAAAGAGAAGCCTAGGTAGACCCAGGAAGAGATGGAAACCGTAACAGGAATTTAAATGCCTAATACGGAAAGTGCAGAAGAAGAAGAAGAAGAAGAAGAACTAATTCAAAAACTTTCCGTATCCTGGAATAGCGCAGAATTATCTCGCAAATACTTCCGGAACCAGGTTTTACAGCAGCAAACTCAAATTTATCGCAACTTAACAACGGACGAAAATTAGCACGCTCGTCTTTCCAAAATGGTCACCGGAAAGAACCTTCATGTTGGTACCACACTTCTCACCTCAAAAATCCGTGCGCTGCCATCTAACGCGGTAAATATGAATCGCACCATTTGCACTTTATTACATTTTATAATTTTATCTTTCACTTCAGTGAAGAATCCACCAAGGACATTACAAAATTATTATGACTGACTTTCTAGAAGGTTCATCAATCATCCAACCTGGAATAAGGACATTTTTCCTTCTTATAGAACAAAATAAACTGTTGGTAGAATCCTCCCAATTAAGGAAATGTCACCTTAATGCAAAACAAAACGAAATCATTCAAATTATTGATCTTTGCAAGTTTTCCAGGTCATCCTTTATTGATTTGTCACTGCTTTTATCTTCAAAATTATATGACAATATATACCTCTGTAACGCAACCCCTAATGGGAGGGTTAACTCAAACAGAGACCAGAGTCTGGAACAATCCGCAGGGTGTCCCAAATCTCAACATCATCCCTTGAGGGGATGATAGGCCAGCTCATGACTGACCAGAATATCAAAATATGCCCTTATTAAAAAATCGTTAGTTTTCGAGATATTGGCACTTTTATGAATTTTTTAAAAATCGACACATTCGTGCCACAGGTACGAAATTTCATATTATAAGATTCTAATTTTGATTAAGTAACCCTGAATATCCCTGCTATTGACCACACATTAAAACTAAACTAATAGTGCCATAATTTTAGAAAAAAAAAAATGTTTTCGCAGACTCATTTTTTTATTCTATTTGCTAACTTCGACTCTTCATACTGTAAAGAAATTGTAATACACTAACCTGGCAAGTTATTTTAAAACAATGCTCATTTAGTGTAGTTTTCAAAATGGTATAATATTTCCCATAATAATAATACTTTAGAAAAGAAGATATAACTATTTTACTGCAAAATGAGCTCATTGTGAAATTATTACAATACTCAGGAATTCAAATAAAATTAATATTTTTAGATTAAAATGATAGATAGTTATTTAAAAATAAACAACACTAACAAAATAAAACATCAATAAAAATCAAAGAATGTGCTTTTGTGGTTGCTGCGTCCGTCCATATTCCGAGGCTTGGCTGTGAGCTTTAACATTTTAAATATTTTACTGTGTGAGATTTTCCCCTGATTTTTTTTGCAATTTTTGGGCTGTCATCGTTTATTCCAGATCTTTCTGCTGCTCCTTAATTTGCTATTTTAGCTTGACGTTGAATCCGAGTGGAGGATGGTTGTCTTGTCAAAACTGACTCTTCCGCGCTGCTCCGCTCTGGACGCTAAAGAGCCGTTTAGACAACATTATACCAGCTAATAATATTTCCTAGGGCCTTCCAACTCGGCAAATTGTGGTACTGGGAAGAGGTGGATCTCTCTTTATTTTGCTGCAAATTTAAGCCAAAAATACCGCTAAAAATTGAAATTAGTTCGATGTTAACTGTACGATGGTGTAGACAACTAGCAGTGCCAGTGCTGCGTCGATTACCACTCTCCGCGCCTCAAGACCTAAAAATTAAGACGGACTGAGAACAGAATGTCAAATAAGGTCGAAAATCGAGCGAAAATTGAAAATTTTAAAATCGATTATTAGAAAAACTAATCGATATACGACATTCCTGCGTATCAAGTTCGTTTCGTTTTAATGTTATCTATCTAAATCCGTTAAGCTACGTTTAGATCTGACACTTATTTCATGAACTTTATGTCGGACAGAAATTCTGTCTCTCTTACTGTCTCTTATTCTCCGAGTCTTACTCTTACTGTCTTTTGCTGTCCGACATAAAATTCGTGCAAAAAGTGACAGATGTAACTGCACCTTTAGTTTTCTTAAAATCATTTAAAACTCTTGTAAAATCTTGAATGTCGTCGCTGGTTTAAGTTGTTCGAAGGACCATGAATGATTTCTAGCACTTTGAAAATTGTTTTGTGCTAACAATTCTGGTTTGATAGGCGGTCTTAAACTATCATCATTATATGTCGTTTAGTCAGCGAAAGGAAATACTGGTGACTTGTAATTCGGTCTTGGCCTTCATGGTTTTGCGTGTTTATCCAGGATTGTAGCATTCAAAGATTTGTCGTTAGATGTCATGTCAATTTGAAGAGTCGTCGGTAAATGAATTGAATTTGTGTGCTTAATAATATTGCTGTAATCTTGTAATGTTTGATTAGTTGTAAAAGGAATATTTCCGTAAATAAATAATATGAATAAAGATTTATCATTAGAAGTTAGCAATCATGTAGTAATTAATACTCCTTTTATTTACACTTTACATTGTTTATATTATATTAAAATTTAGCTGACTTTACATTTTCAAGTTCATTGATTTTAACAGGATATACGATTTTCTTTTACCGCTTTTAATTGCAGGAATATTTTTTTAACACATTTTATGTTCAATAACTTGATTTCCATAATAAGTTCAATGTTTAACCTAGATAATTTTTATAAATCTTCCATTTGCTATAATAGCAATAATTAAAGTAATCAATTTAGAATTTATTTAGAAATAAAATATTTGAAAACCGAAACATAAGAATAGCCCGTCAACCAATAAAATGAGAGAATGGCATAACATTCGACCAAATAACACATAAAACAGCAATGACTACACTGAAAAAAAAAGGTACGCCATATTGATGAACACCATTCATCAAGTGAAATTCATCGTAATGATGACGAAATTATCAATATGATGTACAAAAACTTAGATAAAATAATGAATTTGATTTCATCAATTTATTTTCATCATGGAGATGAAATAATCATCAATGTGCTGTATAAAGTCATCGATGAGGTTTAAAGAATGATGAATGATTCATCAATACAATGAATTTTATTTCATCGGTTTATTTTCATCATCGTGATGAAATATTCATTGACTTTTTTTTTCAGTGTATTATGCACATAGTACAAATGAATTCATATTATATAGGTGAAGATTGTTTTCCAATTATTGTATAACAATAAATAAA
Source organism: Rhagonycha lutea (assembly GCA_958510855.1). Classification (NCBI taxonomy): domain Eukaryota; kingdom Metazoa; phylum Arthropoda; class Insecta; order Coleoptera; family Cantharidae; genus Rhagonycha; species Rhagonycha lutea. The sequence goes on from OY294041.1 coordinate 36,256,752, forward strand.
CGTTTTATGCATTGCATTTTTAATTTTATCATGTTTAGTTAGATGTTAACATGTTTATCCAATTAAATAATTTGTACAACACGAAACAAACATAATTATATTATTTAGCAGTTTTAAAATTGCATCAACTAAAATTGCACAATTATTGCAATTCATTTTATTACATTTTATTTCGAACCAATAGAAACATTAAAAAATAATCATTAATGACTTGCGATATCAGGGGTTACAAGTAAGAAAAGTAATATGAGCGGTTATTATATTTTGACATATTAAAGGGTTCCATGAATTTGACATTTCAGTTAAAAAAATTGAAATGGATCGCTTCGGTTCAACCTCAAGTAATTCAAGCAATGAAAATATTAATAAATCAATAACGAAAATACAAAAGGAAGTAAGGAAAGTGATTGAAGGCAATTTGAAACATTTCATAGTGGAGTTTTTGTTTCCTTTTCTTGTATTCTACGTCATGTAATAATAATATTAAAAAAATTTGGTTTTTACCGTTCTTATAATAATATCATCAAACATAACTCAATAATGAGTGAGAGAGCTAATTATTTTCTTTGGGCTTGATTTCTTTGAATCATTCATATCCCAGATAGCAAAGATTGTTTGAAACAAGTTGGAATATAACTTGACATGACAGCGTTGACAGCTTACATCCAGCTTGTCACGGTAAGCTGTGAAGCTTATATCCAGCTGGAATCACGCTTCCTACTTTGCTTAACAAGCTTAAATTAAGCTTCCAAAACAAACTTGAATTAAGCTTAATTTGTCCAGCTTATGTAAAGCTTACTTTAACAGCTTGTATAATGTTAGTTGTTTAAGGATCCTAGATAGCAAATATGTATATAGTAAATATTATACTAGCATATGTATGGTATATAATGATAATAACATACCATCTATATATCATATTATTATATGTACCTATCTTTATTATATTAGATATTTGAAACAATGTAATAACAAAAGATAAATTCAGTTTAAAGACTAGTGTAATTGACGAAATTACTCATAATTTTCTGTAACAAACTAATTTTTTTGGATTTACTTTTAAATTTATTTTTTAATAAAAACAAAACAGCATCAATCTTTATTACATTCTTTCTCACAAAATAAAACTCACACTTTTAATTTGATATTAGAAATAAAAGATGTCAAATATTTGCCAACTAATTTTCTAGGATGTTAGCATAAAACCGCGCCATAGCAATGCAGTTAAGGGTAGGTTGTAACAGTAAACAATGGGCAGAAATGCAATGTGAACGTACGAAAGAAATTAGATACGTTGAATTTCCGTTTAAATTAGAACGCCCGTCCTATAATTTTTTATTTAAATTGAAACTGCGCAACCTTGTTAAGCTTCTTAGTTTTTAATTTAAAAATTTTACACGACCAATTTTTTTGAACGAAACTGGAAACCACTAAAAATTGGGAAAAACGTCTTTTGTTCAGTCCTGCTTGGAGCGCAATTTTTTTTTCAAATATTTTCGGTGCTACCTGGGTAGTAAATAGTATAATTATTGGATTCTCTTCCAGGGAGTAATTAAAATTTGATAACATTAAAAGTTAATTACCATTAATTTTATGTTGTATAAAAATTGTTTAGGTTTGTATATGGAGCTTTATCATGAATGGCAAGATCAGAAGCATCATTATGTAGAGCCTTGTTTGGTTTAGGGTAAAAGCAATGGTAGCGTGGATTATATCGATCCCATTGGCGGCGGCGCGCTTGTATTCTAGAAGGCGGCAGACGGAGGGCGGCATTGACAGGGGTTGTACTCTAAAGTGTGGTGTGACATCATGGCAGATCTGTTTGATCCTTCGTGGTTGTGAAGTGGTTCATACAATTGGTGCAGTGGTGCACCATAGTTTGTCTATTTACAGTAGACTTTACAACACATCGTAATCGTTAGGTGCTGGCTGTTCCAAGTAAGTTTTATTTATTTTTTTATCTTCAACTTTTACTCATTTTGCAAACTAACCGTAAAATTTTATAACATAATACGTTCCATTAAGGGAAATCATTAACGTTTTACTGCTGATGAACCCAATCCCTGAAATTAGACCACACTAGAAATTTGGCGCCAAAATTTTATCTCGAATAATTATGATTTAGCCTAAAACATATCGAAATATTCTTGCAAATAATTTAAATATTTTTTCACAAGAGCTTTAAGTTTGCTTGTAAAACACCGCACATTGACTACGTGCAAAAATTTTCAAACATGGACCACGCAAAATTTTTTTCTACAGTACAAAGAGAAGGCCTGCGTTCCAGCGTTCCACATAAATATTTTGTGCTTTGCTTCCGCTTGTCCTTTTTCTAACCAAAATCACAAGGACATTTTGTCACGATGTTCTTTTTCGAAACTTTGTTGTTAGTGCAGAATTTTTAACAGGAAAATATAAAAGTTTGATTTTGTGATGATAAACATAATCGTATTTTAGCATCAAGTGTTGCAAAGTTTGTAACTTAAAAAGGCCAAGATTCATTTACAAGTCTAAAAGGTGAATAATTTATGAATTTAAATTGCTCATCGGTATTGTATAAGTTAATTCCATCGTAGTTAGATTATTGCCCGTTAAGTAAAGAAATTGCAATAAAATATTAATTTGAAATTAAGATTTTGGGGAAGAGGTAAAATTAAACACGTTTTCAAGAACCTAACAAAATTATCGCGAAGACAGTAAAATTATCTTGAATAGCTTGAAAAATTTCACTCAAACGCTAAAAAATTACGTTTCTGTTGTTAAATTTAATTGGGGTGGTGTAATCGCATTTCCTGGGTTAGTTGTTCGAGTGGTTACCGGTTAATTTTCTAATAAAACTGCCATTTCAATTTTTCCACATAAAAGGTCCACTCAGCAACAGTCGGAGGATCTCCAATTTTACAGACCTGCAATAATAAAATTCAGCCTCTAATTTTAATATTTGTAGCAGAAGATACCATAGGTTTGTGAACATTTAGAAAGGAAGTACTTGGGCCACGAAATCCATTACTGGGTCTTACATTTTCTCATTTGCTCCTGCAAATTTCAAACTCGTGGTTGGCTTTCCGAACAGATAAACCGCGAATTTTCTTATTTCACGAAACCAATCGATCGGGTAAAAATTTTCAACACCTTCAGTAGATGGAAGGTGTTAATCCTCAATCATTAATGCAGAAGGTGTCGGATGTGTAATTTTGTGCCGGTCTTATTCCGATCGATTGGTGTAATCTTCGTATTATCTAAATAAGAAGTTAAAAGCATCTAATATTTTGCTGTTCGTAAATTTCGATTTAACACCAGAAATGCTAGTATTACATTCAGATTTTCTTTACGGAAAAATTAGTTAGCTTACAAAGTTTCAACAGGTTTTTTCACCCAAAACGGTGAAAAAGTTAGTATACTTTGTTAACCCTAAAATCAATGCGTCAAACGAAGCCATGAGGGCTAGCACATCAGACGGTCGCGGTTATGTGGGACGAAATGGTACCTGTGGGTTTTATACCTCATTTTTGACTCCACTAAAATTGATCAAACTTAAAGGAAACGGAATAGTGAAAAGTGACGTAATTTGTAAGGAAAATCACCTAATATCAGGTTAACCGCATATCCACTAAGTGGAAATTCAAATGCTTACTATCAGAGACATTTTTTGACAGACATAATTTTTTTAGACATTTTTTCGTTCAGTAATAAATAAATATTTAGGCTACAAATCATTGCTATTTATTATTTTATTGTGCTTATGCAAATTATTTCAAAACCTCCTTTCATCACGAAAGTATTTAATTTTGTGAAAAAGCCGAATTCATGATTGTAATTATTTTGCTGAGCGTGGGCGTTTAAATATTGAGAGTTAAATTTTATGCAAATAGATTTTGTTACATTGAGATGTAAAGTGCCTCCTACGTACGAATCCCACCAACATTAACAAAATGTTAAAGTTTACTCTCCACAAACAAAATTTTTTGAATCATTTTAACAAATTTAAAATTAAACTTTCTATTTTCAAATTGTTTGGTTATTTAAGTCGCAACCGATTATGTGTGACATTCCTGCAATATGTCTGAGAGGTTTTCTGATAGTGGCGTCTATGCTAACGAAAAAAGAGAGTTTGCTATAATTAACAATTTGCGAAACAAACTTTGCTGAAGCTTTCATGGACGTCTTGTATAAATTTGATAGTTAGGAACTTTAAAGTTTTGCTTAACGGCTAAGTAAAAGACCAACTTTAACTTCATTTACGAACGTAATCTTAACTGATATCAACGTTTTAAACTTTGAAATTTTTAAACAAAAATTAAACAGAAAAATGTGGAAACACAGGAGCACATAAATAAAAATCAGCGGTTAAATTTTGATAACTGACGTTGATACCCAATTTGCATATCACGGATATTATGAGATTCCTCCGAACAAAGCTTCTTTAAGTTTTATTGCAAATTTAAATATTTTTTGAATTTAGACAGGTTTTTTGTTGTTTTCCTTGTTATACGCGTTCCGGTTGTCGTGCTTCGCCGAGATTTCCTTAAATTTTGGGATAAAGTTTTCCCAAATTTCTTATTATATCAAGAAATATAATAAAAGCTATCAAGTAGGGAGACTTGGTTACCAATTGTCACCTAGGGACCATAAAAGGTGTCGTGGCGATTGTGTCTATCGAGAAGACAAATTGTTTTACCGTCCCTTTTATTGCTTTACGTTTTATTCCAATTTTTAGTTTCCTTACATTTGATATTTGCTTTCCTTCTTAAGTCACGCAAGCTGTCATCATACAAGAGAAAGTTAGGTTTCGTTTACATCAAATGAACTGGGTATGACTTGATTTAATAAAAATATTTGATACTCTATCCGCAAGGGTAGAAATTTAATGAATATCCATCTTTGAATACTCCTGAATTGATTACTATTACTAACACATAGTAATTATTAATTTGATACCTTTGAAGGATATTAATCTAACCTTTTGAATGCCCTCTTCTCATATTTAATTTTAGTATTTTACAAATTTTATAAACGTACATTCTGAATTTATTAAGCCACCCTAACGTCAAGACAAATTTTAAATTATTATGAGACAATGGCACAGATGTCAGGTTATGCGGCATACGTCACCAATGATTGAGGTTATGTTAGTTGCATTACTGATAGAAGATATTCAAAAATATTGTAACAAAGTTCATCAGTATAAAGAAATATTAATCCCTTAAACCTACAAGGGCGAGATTGGCTTATTTTGTTCATTTTTCTGTAAGTTTTGGTAGCTAAAAGCAAAATAAACGCAAATTGAACAACTTTAAAACTTATTTAGAGTAGCCAATTTCACCCCAATATGCAGTTTTCATCTCATGAAATTTAACTTGTTTTTGATTTGAACGAATCGTTTATGGAATTTATTCCATCAATATTTCAAATTTATTATTTCTGAACCAGAATCGTCAATTGTGTATTGAGAGCAAGAACAATCAAATTGTTCAAAATTTAGTACCCGCTGATCTGCGATGAGACACATTTTCAAAATTACAATTCAAAATTTTAAATTATTGTGAATGAAACTACTATTTTATTGTGCTCAAGTATTAAATGGATTGATAATATTGTCGTAGTTCAAAATGTCTTATGACCCTAAGTTCTATATCGAAGCCAAAATTAAATTGCTTTTTTTAACTTGAAAAAGTTATTAAGTTGTTATTCAGTTTATTTTGCAAGTTAAATAATGTCTGAATAATCAACTTATTAGTCGAGATATCGAATTTGAGCCAAAATTGAAACTTCGCGAGTGCGAAACCTGCAACTTACCAACTTTTCAGCAAGAAAGAAATGTTTGAAGCTTCTTGTGCCAGCCACCAGCCATAGTGTAAACCAAAATGGCTTGCTCAGCTTGAACTGTAAAAATATTGCGTTTCAATTGCCAATTGACGGCGAAACAATTTTTTTTATTAGTCAGTGAGACTTGTGCTGTTAGTTTTGAGTAATTTTCGAAAAACGAGATGCGTGAAATTTTAATTCGTATAAAATTAGGAAGTTTAACTGACGCAATTAATTTATTTGGAACCATGCATTCGTAATTCGAAGATAATTAAATGTAAAGAATTGGAATCTGGTTTCACAGTCACATTTATAGATTTTTGTTATTTCTTCTTCTAGTCCTGATGATGAATCTAGTATATAGTCCGAAACTGTCACTAATTCGATTAATTTCATTTATTTCTATCCACTAAGAACCAAGATTTTTTTACCTTCACTTATAAAGGAGATTTATTCTTATGAACTTACGTTTTCCGATACAGATACAGAAAACTTTAATAAATTACAGTTTATTTCTTTAATTTCAAACGAGCAGTTTTATTTGACTTCGATGAAATAGGATCACGAATGAATGTACAAGAGTCTGCATGCGGCATAAGAACCACTAAGCTAGTTAATTATTGTGTGTCTGCATTTCCTATATCACTAATTCCTTATTCTTCTAACATTCGTTTGTTTAATTTTTATAAATTTTAAATATTTATGTGAAAAAAGAACGTAGATAACTTTAAGCGACAAATTAAGGGATACTTAACAAGATTATTTAAGGGTAGAGCTACTGAATTCGTGAAGCTGTACTATCATATAAATAAAATACTTTTTCGTTATTCCGACCGTAAAGTGAGTGGTTTACGGCCTTATTTGAGGTACGAAAAGTGCTATTTTACGGCCTCAAGAGTAAAAAGTGACCTAGTCCCGGTACAACGAAAAGCGGTTTACATCAGCACGGCCGTAAGGTGATTTTACACCCTCGGGGTGTGGTTCCGGCACCTCGGCTTCGCTTTGCTTCACCTCGGCTACGAAACTTCGCCCCTCGGTCGTAAAATCTCGTTTTACGGCCATGTGATGTAAACTACTATTTGTAATACAACTCAAGAACCAATGAACCGATTTTAATTTTTCTTGTGTTGTTTGATAGCACAATTTTGTAGCTTTCGTTCGACATATTGGTAGAAAATATGTAGAACAAAAAATTTGTGATTTAGAAAAAATATCTCCAGAACGAATAGATGGATTATATTGTTTTTCCTTAGAAGGACAGCATTTTTTTTTACAGCTTTAAATACCAAATCGAATTTTGGGGTGAATTTGGTGTCAATCGTTAGAGCCTAAATGAGCTTCCATTTTTTTCGTTTGAGCCTCAACCGTCGCGAAGATATTCGCGAAAAAAGTTTGGGGGGGGGGGCTGTAGACACGTTACCCCCCAGTCGAATTTTGGGGTGAAAATGGTGTCAAACGATAGAGTTTCGTTATAGTATTATCGGACGCAACTTGCTCGGAGGAATCGAAAATTTGAAATGCCCGTAACTTTTTACAAAATGAAATTAGGATGTTGGAAATGGATGCTCATTTAGGCTCTAACGAAGCTCTAACGTTTGACAGCAATTTCATCCAAAAATTCGTAAAAATATCGAAAATAGAAAATCATGTCTGTGCCCCCCCCCAACTGTTTCGCGAATAACTCCGCGACGGTTGAGGCTCAAACGAAAAAAATGGAAGCTCATTTAGGCTCTAACGAAGCCCTAACGTTTGACACCATTTTCACCCCAAAATTAGACGGGGGGGGGCAGCGACATGCACCTAGCGAGATGAGCGAAGACAAAATCAAAGGTTTAAATAAAACTTTGAGTGTTGGGGTATACTTATCATAATTCGTTTCAAAGTCATTATGGATGGATTGTTTGAAAGGTAATTAACAAAACTGATCAAATCTGTTGTGACACATTTTGAGCGGAACATCTTCTAAACTAAAACTAAAACAAAATTAAAATTGATAAAGATTGAAAGGCAAATTTATTTACGTTTCAAAACTTTGCTTTTTAGTGTCTGGGATTATGAATTATAATTATTTTGTTTTAGATGTTTTCCAACTAATTAAAATATTTTAAATGAAACTTAAAAATTAATAGATAAAATTTAATAAAGAAAAAAGCATAAAAAAGTTGTATTTACATAAAGATTAAAATTTCAAACTACCTTCGTCATTTTTACTTGTAAGAATTGTCTGTCATCTGTCTGTTATAAACGTGACACGCCACCATTAAGATATATTTTTATAATTTCCAAGATCACTTATTCATATATTGTCATGTTTTCTTGATCTGTAAGAATAAGATGACATGCAAATTGGTTGGAAGGAAAATTAAATACTTTATTTCAATTTGAAATTTAGTTGACCACACAGAAGTTGTAAAATTATAATTTAGGAGCAGTTGAGCTTCAGATTCATAGGCGCAACTAGGGTCAAAAGTTTGGGGGGGCTAAAAAAATGTTTTCAATAAATTTTTGTAAGAGGGGGGTAAAAATAACGAAAAATTAGGATATTTTTTGGGGGGGGGGCTAACTTGAATTTTGGGGGGCTTAGCCCCCCCCCAAGTCGCCCCCTAGTTGCACCTATGTTCAGATTCCAATGCAATCATTATTTTTATCCCTGGAACTTGAAGACCATCTGATGATGTTGAAGTTGTCAATATTATTAAATCATGCAAAATCTCAGGTTTTGGGCGCTAAATAGCTAAATAACTGATAGATTATGTTTTAGTAACCATTATCAATATATTCAATAAATTTCAATCCTAAGTTTAGATATTCTGATTTTGTTTGCACTTAGATCACTAACTTCGGCGGGGGAGGGGGGTAATTACTCTACAGACCACCCAGGTGAGATTCCCTCCAGTAATTCAACGTTACTGTGCTTCCCAGATTCTCTGATGAAAATTGGGCAGCTAACATTTACTTCAAGTATTGAGAGCAGTGATTCTGTGAATTTTGTACTCAGGTACTTGTCTGTCAGTTTTCCTCCGAAGGAACATTTCGTGACCACTACATTTTAAAGGTGTTCTCTTAGCAGATTGGTTCGCTGATTTGCTATTGTCTGCCGATGAAAAACGGTTATATTAAACTTCTTTCTCTGCTGGGGTTCGAACTCGCAATTCCAAGCCATTAAGCTGTAGCCGCCTATCTAAGAGCGAACTAATGAAAAGTTCACAGTGTGTCAGATTATTAATTAAGCACTGCAAGAAAGAAGAGGAGATTTTGTTTCGAAAACAAAAGTAAATCAATAATAGGAGGAGATAACAGGTTTTAAATGCAAAATTAGGTATAAGAGACGGTCGGAGCATAGTGGTTGAATAAGTTGACTATGAACGCTAAATGCCCGGTTCGAATCCGGGCGAAGTAAGAACTTTATTCTGGCCGTCTCTCTGGTCCTCCAGGTTGGGGGTTCTACGTCGGGCTTGCTCCTCGTCTAGGTAAAAAATGTAAAATGCTAACAAAACAAATACCAATTCGCAAGGTTGGTAGTTGGGCTCGGATAACGTTGTAATGCGTTTCAAAACCGATTATATGAGAATATGAGAGGTATAAGACACATCCTAATACACAAATATAATACCGGATAGCAGGTTTCTGATAGCAAGCGCTGAAAATCTGCACTTGTTAATAATTGTAATCATTATGGTAAGGAAGCAGGTAATCGGGCCGATATTCAGATGAAAAAATTAGCCCTGGAATAAATACTAACTCCTGCATTATTTTAAAGATCATCACCATCAACAAAAAACTTTCTTTCCATTTGACAATCCAAGTTACACGAAGAAAACTACAATTCAATTGTGGTATTCCTTCATCTTCCATACCAGTCGCTTTTGTTCTCACAAAACCCTGACAAAGAAGCATTTGAAAATAATAAATTTAATACAACCAAGCTTTTTGAAAATTATCTAATTTTTTCAGAAAGCAAAATATTATTCTATTTTCTCGTTTGAAGTTTGGGCTTATAAACCCTGCAAGAATCTGATTTAGTTCTGGAATTTTATTTTAGTTACGTCATATAAAACATCTTATTGAGGAAAATCCATATAAACCAATTTAAAAAAGTCGGAAATGCTTTCTGCATCTTTAATAAGACGTGTAAACGCTAAGTATAATAATAATAATAATAATAATAATAATCTTTATTAGGCTACAAAAAATAGTATTAGTTTAATAGCAGCATCTTTTCCAACTGCTTCTCTAATTCTCCTTATAGCATAAATAAGGGGTGCTACAAGAAAGTTTCCAATTTATATCTCGTGCTAGCTGTTTTACGAAGTCATGTCAAGCCAAACTTTTTTCAAAATCATCGGTTATTAATAGAAATTTATATTTTCGGTGTCACTTTTAAATATCTCCTTTTTTTGATCTGTTGTATCTAGTGTAAATTCGTGTTTGTGTCTTCTAATTTGTTTTCCCTTTTTAACGGAAGACCAGAGCCCATTAGTTACGCCTTCCATAACTTTTTTGAGACATGCAACCATTTTTCAGTTTTTGCGACTCCTGATTTAAATTTTAATACTTTAGATCGGACACGCGAAAAATACTTTTCATTTCCTTTTTATTTAAATAAAATCCGTTGGTTTTTGCAGAGTACAGAAGTTAATTTGTAAGTGGTGAAAATACTTCTTTAGTGTAGTGTGTCTTGTGGGTAAAATTTGTGAAGAGGGTGTATTCGAACTGTATGATATATTAGCTTTGAACGTGCTCGGTGTTCGTTACTACAGCATGCACGAATTTGAACTTTCAGGTATAAATTAGATTTTCTTTGATTACTACCAAATTTTCAAAATTAATTGGATAATTTTATGGGCAAAAGGTAAAAAAAGCGCGCTCTGGTTATTTAAATATACAAACTTTCATGTGCACTGTTTTCGTAATTAAAGTGGAGTTTCTGTTCGATACTCGAGAAAATATTTCCTTTGTGTGGTATTTCATTAAATGGAATATGAAAGAAAATTTCTGTTTGATTCTTTTTTCAATGTATTGATTGATGAATTATATCTGTGTCACGATTCAATAAACAATATTATAAGAATGCAATATTTAGATATTTTTCCGAGCGCACATCAAAGTATTTTATTATGAGTCGTTGATTGAGGTATCCAAAGTAATTCGTCATTTAAAGCTTTTTCGCAGACTTGGAATGGCTTCTTAATGTTATCAAAATCCAAACTCACAAATGGTTGACAATTACTTTTTAAATGCAAATCACACATAGCTAAAATAGTCTCAGATCTGGTCCGGTACTTCTAATTTAAAAATTCGATTAGGTTTTTCTGTAAGGCAAGCAAACAACTATTTAAATTATGGTGATAAATAAAACTCTGCGAAGGTGTTATTAAAGCGAGATGGAGAGAAAGGGCTCAACACGTTTCGAGTCCTTTATTTGGCACCTCCACCATGTCGCAACTCAACTATATCTAAATTATTTATTATACCTTTAAAATGTAAACTGGGGTGAATTTGTCCTGGACATTCACTTCACTTTGCTTGTGATTATCCATTGATCGTTCTTCCACACCTTACCTTATTGGCTTGATTATTACCATCTGATGAATCCACACTTATGAAGTCATTGTCTTGCTAACTAAGGGTTTCTTTACCATTACTTCTGTAATACTTTGACTTCCGTTATACTAAATAATTTTGAATGTGGCAATAATACCATAAGACCTTTTTCAATTATATAATTGCATACTAATGATTGGCCATATTCAAAGTAACAATCACTGGATTTTGATTGCAAATTGAATATTTCCCATCCTTACTGTGATTATTTTCATATTCCTTGTTAAATGTCCTAAATAATTTCCTTTTTTGTAAAAAGTTTCCGGTTTTATTAATTAAATTTAATTAAATTAACGAGATATTATTTGCAAACTCTAGCTTCGAATTCATTTGTAACTGAGATAACCAAGTTGCCATAAATTTATTCATAACTTGGAAACTTTGCATGAGGATTATTTGACATTCCATTATGTGGACTAAACTGTTAGGTATCCAATAGTTTGGTACACAGGAAGAGTATCGGATTGCAGTTGAGAAAGCTTTTCAAAACAACTTGAATACCTATTGGATTTGACTGAAAGTTACAATGACAATTCTATTGTGTTATTTAAACAAAACAAACTTTTATTTGGTTCTACTATAAATTTTTATTTCAAATATATTTTTTGTGCTATAAAAACCCCGCTGGAGTCAAATCCGACTTAAAATCACAATGGATTTAATATATTTGATGGCAAATTCAAATAAAACTTAAATTTATTTGCTTTCTGAAAGATCAAGTTGTTACCCCATCAACTCAAGTTTTCATGTCATATAAAATGATCATCGCGAGTTTATTCCTACACCATTCGTGTTTGCTGAAAACCAATACGTTTCTGATTTAAAAAAAAAATCTTATTCACTTTTATTATTTCTTTTACATGAAGGCATCGCGTTCTGCAGCTGTAAACGCGAGAATTTCCACAAATTTTAACCGATTTAATTTTTTTAAGATTATTAGAAAGTTTTCTTCCATCCTTTTTTAAATTCTTGCTTTAAAATGCTTAGTTTCTGAAATTAAGAAAATATTTAGTTGTAAATTCAATTATATCGGTGATTTATTACCACTAAAACTGTCAAATAGTTTCGAGTTATTCAGTACTCAAATGTAAAGTTAGCGACCCTTGAAAACTTTTCGCACCACACATAAAAAATTCTGTGCATGTTTTTCAAACTTCGAAATTCCACTTTCTTACGATTGACGATTTAAATAAATAGTTAATATATCGAAGTTTGTTGATGCGGTTTCACCCGAGAGGTTTTCAATTATATGGTCAATCCAGCGTTATTTTGGATAGATAAATATGATCGTGGCCTCGAGAAAAGTCTAAGGATAATTATTAGGGCACAATGTTGCTCCGGAGGGGGGGAATGATGACGAGCCGTCGAAATTTACAACAAATAGCACCAAAGGTGTAAAAGTAGCAAATTCATGAGAAGAAATAAACAATATTGTGTACCTAAACGACTTCACAACGCGCAAACTATACTGCAACAGTAAAACTTGCAATGTAACTAATCAAAACAGTTTCAAAAAGTGCAACTTTCAACAAATAGTTAAAATATAAGAGAGGTTAAAAATGTTAACCTAACTAAATTGGCGTTTTGAATTCCTTAACTTAGAAACATCTTTTTTTGGCTATTTATGCATTTTCTGTGCACGTACTCTACTTTATCTATGTGTGGTGCGTGCAAGCGATTAATATCCGGCTTGCTATTTCTTCTTTATTCACAAGCTCTACTCATGATAACCGTTATTTGTTGTTCACTATAAAAGAACTTAATTTGATTTCTTTCTTAAAAGCTATGCCGATTTAAATCTTCTCATTTGTACAAAAAAAACCCAGATCGTTTCAGCGTTTGAGTAAGCATACAGAAAAGTCATTTGGATTAGTTTCAATTATGTTATGGTAACAAATCACGAAAATTTTTTTATGTAAATTGGGAGAGTAATAATTAGAATAAGTAATAAATTGAAAGGGTTGAAGCAAAGTTTTTTCGTAAATTTGCGGACTGTTTATTTTTTAGTCTTCCTGGAAACAAATTACACACCAAACCGCTACCCTAAAAAACTCGAGGCAGCTAAAAGGAATTGGAAAAGTAGGTAATATTTTTTCTAAGTTGTGTTGAAACTATTTACTTTTTCCTTAATCCAGAAACGGTGTAAGCACTAAATTGGTGGGTTCAATTTTCCAGTTTTCGTTGAAAAAATCTTTAACAAATAAAATGAAATTTATCATAAAGTAGTTTCTTTTGGTTGAAAATGAGAAAAGGTGTAGGATTTAGATTGAGTTTCTATTTAAAGAAGATGGCGTTATTAAATTTTTTAGTTCCACTTTAAAGCAGTGTTCTTTGTGGCGCAAACAAATGGAAAGCACACAAAAGTGGCGTTAAGATAAAAAAGGTGGTAGATGAAAAGCGACAAAAAGCCCGTCAAAAAGTCGCCGCAAAAACTATTTTCTCATCACCGAACAACAACGTTAACTTTCCTACCCAACGCCGAGGCTGTTGATTGCGTCTCTGTTCCGAGTTAAAAGAGTCGAATGTCCAATGGACCCAGACGTAAACGATCAACTTTTACAGGCCATTCGTACTTTACGATTCCAGATTAGATGAAGCTTAGAATTAGATTAACCTTAAAAAAACTGATTTATCAAGATGAGATTTCTAAGCAAATCAATTTTTGTTCTAAACGAAACATTTGTAAATATTATTCAAAAACCGCATATTTTATTATAAATTGTCTTTCTTATCTTCCCATTAACTTTGTAACTTCGCATTTGCTAGATTAAAATTGAAAGTACTTCGATGTTATTTACGGCCGAATTTTTGCCCCAGCAATTCATCATCAAACAAATTAAATATTTATACTATCTCTTTATAAATTAAACATATTTTATTATATCGATAAATGTAATTCCAACATTTGTTATACGGTAAAAAACATATTTTACTAAAAATATGTGTAAAATATTAAATAGGTTAGTAATTATTGCAAAAAATTGTAGTAGAGTAATTTGATAAAAAATTTATTAAATAATTTTCATATTTATTTAATCAATAAAACAGCGAGAAAATTACAGACAGTTTTTGTAAAGACTAAAAAAAGACATGAAAATATTATTTTCTCTCAAATATCTCTTAAAACATAAGAAAACCACTCAAACCAACTAAAATGTATCTTCTTTTTCTTTTAGTTTAGGTTTACTTTTTTTCATATTTTTTTTATGGGTTACTAAAAGATTTAATTAATATAGGAATAATGACGCCATAAAAAAAAGTTAGGTTATAACGCTATGTTGTATTGTTTTATTACTCTTCAACTAAATTTACGGCTAAACAATCGATATAAATCCGCAGAATCAAATTATTAATTAGTAGTTAGTTCTTACAATTCATTGAGTAAACGTAAATAATAACCTACAGCTCACGTGGAATTTGAACCACGGCTTGAATAATTTGCAACTAGGTATCGAACCTATTCGCTGCGTGCATTCCTCCTGCTGCCCTCTGGTGACTCAATAAAGAAAATGAATTGGGACTGTTTTTAAGGTTAAGGAAACTTAAGGATTTTTAAGGGAAATTTAAAATGTTTTCTATCGCATGGACAGCAATCTCTCAACCTCCCCTTTTACCCACAATAATTCGGGGACCGCTAGATTTTTATCGCTTATTAGAAAAAAAGCTTTTTCCCGCTCGCACCATAACTGTTCTTTTTCGCTAATCATAACTTAAATTCTTTAAAAATCGATCTCACTAAAATTTGCATTAAATAAATATTACAATATAAACTGGTTGATGTTTTTATTTCGGACGAGCCCCCTACTTTGTAGGTATAAATGATTAATTTATTAAAAGATCAACTATTTATTCACATACCAATCACAATACATCGTTAAATCATTTACACATAATCGTTACAAATGTGAAATCCATATGGGACACCATCAACCATTGGATTCATATAAATTAATGTAATGTAAGCATCAAAATACAATACATTAATAATTATTCGTTAAAAAGATTCGACCATGTCACCTTCAATGGCCGACCTTATTCATTCATTCACTTGTAAATTCCGTTTAAACGAAGTGTAATAAATCATGATAATTTCCCTTAAAAATACGGTAATAACTGATGACCTAACTCCAGAATCGTATATAGAATAGGTAGAAAGCCTTTCCAATGGTACCCCATGGTATAATTATTATACCATGGGCCTTCCCAATCATTTTGCATTTTGCAACAAAATTCCAGATCACCTAAGCAATTGGAATTCCTCCACACCCAGATAAGTCTGGTAAATTTGCGTGGGTGGCCCTGATGGAAAAAACTAGCTCCAGGATAATTCTGAGGCAAGGTAAGGAGTTCGGTTGGCAACCTATCGAGGTAAATAAACTAGGTCGGAAAACAAACATTATTTTATTAAACACAAAATTTCCACACAAAAGAGCATCTGCCAAATTATAAAATTGAGCAAGGTCAAATGGCTTGAAGGTACCTGGAAGTACCTGAACAGACCTTAAACGGACTAAAATTAAACAAGGCAATCGCAATATAGAGGATAAACTCACCTTAGATCTTTTGGTGCTCACAAATATTACTTTATACAGCTTCTCCGTATACGATCGATAGCTAAAAATGGTACAAGGGTATTCCACGATCCTCTTCTACCAGTCCTTAACAAAATAATTCTTCTGGTATACGGTTGCCAGCTGGAAGTTGCAAAGATGGTCTCAAAGATATAAAACTACCACTATGGTGCCACAAGGTTATAGGTTGGATACTCCAACCCAAAGGTATTGAAGGTAGAAAATCCACTGCACAGCCAGGAGGTCCACGTTGGAAATGTAAGTAATCCCGATCTAAACGATAGTAATTAGAACCGAAAATGATTGAAAAAAAGAGGTTACTTACAACGTGATAGCCTAAGCATAAGTTAATTAATAGAGTACGGAAAATCCGCAAAAGAGCGCCCGTCGTCAATTACTCAACCCCATACAAGGAAACAGTTGCTTTACGCCTATTTTTCAGAGGTAAAAGCTAAACGGAACTCGGTAAACTAACAATTAACAAAAGTTAAACGGCCTCTCACACTGCCAATCGCTCTTTTCTTATCAAAAAACCAAAACCACCGCCATCTTTTCCGTAGGTGTAACAACGAAACCAAAGGTATAAATCCATAGGCGTGCGAATAAAAACGTCAAATGACGATTTTACGTTACAATTTTTCTGTTTTCCACCACTTTCAACCATCCAATACCTGCTGTCTTTTTTAATAGTTCGTCCCTCCATGGTGTTTTTGGGAGTCCAGTGTTACTTCATCCAGACCTCGATTTCCATTGCAGCATCGTCCTTATCCACCTATTGTTCCTTATTCTGGTTATGTGTCCTGCCCAATTCCACTTCAGCTGGGATGCCCTTTCTACCACATCCCTTTCCATTGCTCTAACCTAACCGTATGTTAAAACAGGGAGGATGCATTAATCGTATACTTGTCGTCTAACCGACATTGATATTTTGGACTTCAAGATATATTTTGATTCTCCAAAAGCTCCTTTTTCTTAATATAATATAACTAATATAACTTCAGGTCGAGTGGCGTAACTACAAATTTTAGACCTGGAAGCAAAAGCTTTGACGGGCCCCTTGATTGAGTGTTAAATATGCGATTTAAAAACAAAATTTGGTCCTAAAATAATACAGTTTAAGGGGACCATACCTCCCTCTCCCCCCGTTATTTACGCCATTGTCCATACCTCCCCAGACCCTAGATTGCACATTCAATTCTTTACATTGAAAAAAAGAAAATTGAAAAACACTTCAAAATGAGATAAAATTAAGTAATATCAATTTACTAAAAAATTAATTAAAACATTGTTAAACCAAAACAAATTTATTCCCCTGAAATGGGCGTCAAACCGGGGGGTCTGGGGGGTATGGAATACCCCCCAGGTATACGTAAGCAACAAGCCGACTTATTAAAATTGATAACCAAGCAAGTATGATTCTTGAATTGTCTTCTTGTTGCTTTACATACCAAACGGAATATTTTATACCCCTAAGCACAGCTGGAGTGGCTTGGGGAGTGACAGGATCGGAGTGAAGCTGAAAACCGGAGGTAGTACAATGGGTCCGAATTAGAAGCTTAGGTGCGTGTGCGTTTATCTTACTCTCTACAATAAATCCAAACCCACTTGACCCTACAATGGTTCCATATTATGTCAAGTTTGAAGAGAATCATCGGTAACCATGCAAACGATATTTGCTTTTAATAAATAAACATAAAATAAAAGCCAATTATAATTTAAATAAAAATAAAACGATTCGGCAAAATAATTGCTTACACTAATTAAGCTGGGATGCCCTTTCTACCACATCCTTTAGCATTATATCATCATCCTTTATTATTATAATAATATTAATTAGTGTAAGCAATTATTTTGTCGAATCGTTTTATTTTTATTTAAATTGTATTCAATATGCTTCACATCAAACGTGTCACGAATAAATTCGTTGATTAAAGCCAATTAACTATTTATTTGGCTTTCCTATCTTCCGCAAAACGCAGACCAGAAGGTCTAAGAGAAAATTTGTTGGGAATACCCCCCAGCACAGGGAGAGGTACACAACAACTCTGCACCGGCGGATCTCCGTTTTAAGAGTTTATTGTTTCCTAATACTAACCTAAGCTCGACCGGTGGATTCCCGTTGCCGAATTGTCCTTTTCCGGCTTGCACAGGCGCTTTTTACCCTTGTTTAAGTATTTTTTACTTTACATTGCCTCGGGCCCCTAAGATTTTACGGGCCGTGTTCATTCGCACACCGCGCACAGTGGTAGTTATGCCACTGTTCTGGTCTGACGAAGAGGAAACACAACCCTCGAAACGTTAACTTAATTAAAAATAGATATATAGAGTTTAATATCCTTGTCCCCCAACCCCGCAAAGAAAGAAAAGAAAAAAAGCAAGAAAATAATAATTAAATATGGACGCAATAAATGAAATTACTTTATCTTAATAGATTATTTCAAACATGCCTAGAAAAATGTAGATGATAGTAATTATCAGGCGGCTGTTACTTTACATGTTATAAAAGTTTGCAAAAAATATCAAGGACAAACGGAGTGATGACGAAATCGGAATATGAGAATATAATCTGAAAACAAGATTGTAACAAATACTACCCTCTGAATCGCAACCCCTAATGAGAGGGTCAACTCAGACAGAGACCATATTCCTTCACAATCCAGAGATGACTTCTCCAATTTATGTGGTCACAATGTTAATAGACTAGCTCCTGATTAAATGTGGAGGCCATGTCATTGGTTTCTGAAAAAACCAGCGGTAGCTTGCGGAAACTCAATAAAACGTAAATAGAAATTAAATCGAGAATCAAATGCTTTAATTGACACACAGAATTTGAGACATGTATCACAGTTCCAACAATTGCAATGTAATATTACCGTGATAAACAGATACACAGTAGCAATGAATGATTACGGTGCTATAATCAAAAAGTGCACCCAAATTACACTAAACAAGTACCCAAATATAAACAGAATTCACCTCTAACGGTTACTCAATATTGAACACAAAATCCCAGAAATACGTCGGTTAAAATTGCCTACCTCGAGCTCGGATAAACTTACAATATAATGGAGACAGGTGTTCGCATCCCATCGCTTTCCAACGTGTGGCTTAAAAGATGAAAATCTGTTACTTGTTAATTTACACAGAAAAAACTTGATTGATATTCGCGACACAAAAAACACTGCTTGCAGATAGGTAGCAGGAACTCTGGACCAGTAAGAGATGGTATTGGAGATGACAACAAGATTGGACCATCCAAACAACAAAAAGAATTCCCTAGGCTTCATTCAAAACAAACAACAATATGATGTTGTCAACTCCAGGAAATTCAAAATGGTCGTCATCAAGAAACTGCGTAATAGATTTGCGCATGAAGAGGTTCTCCGGTTCCAGATGTTTACAAACAGGAACCAGAAATACCACACGACAACTATACCACTGTTTCACAAGGGAAGCCACGAATAAACAGTTGTAAATTGTAATAAACTTAACAAAATTGTCGTGAAAAATAGGGTACGTTTGCTATCGTTGAGCTTACAAGACTCCCCAACTCAAGTATTCTTACGCCAACGTTCCACCTGTCAACCATCTGCTGTAAAATGCATTGAAAAGTAAAAGCAGGCGAAAAAAAATTTGATTGCCTGTATGACTTTGCTGTTATGGTTATGGTTATGGTACTTAGGGGTCGATTGGCTACGAGAGCCTTTCAGAACTGCGACCAGTATTGATCTTTTGTTCATAACACTACTAATTAGGTGTTCAGGAATTCAATTTCGCTAGCGAAACACAGAATGCTCTTGAGGGGTTTGCTTTTTACCTCTTTGGGCGTCAGTTGTATCTGTCCCAGATGTTTAAGCCTGAGTCGGCCTAAGGCATCGCAGTTAGAGAGGATGTGCTCGGCCGCCTCAGTTTCCGATTCACAAAGTCTGCACCTGTCATTATCTTCTAGTCTCATTTTTTTTGAGGTGATATCTCACCGGGCAGTGTCCGGTAAACAACCCCGTAATGAGTCTAATTTCACTCTTTGTCAAAAGAAGAAGCTTTTTAGCCTCTGCAGTCGAGTACTTTATAAATTTCTTCGCCTGTCTTTGTCCTGGTGTTCCATAGAGTTTCTTTGCTCTCTGCCTCTCCCATTTTTGGACCTCTAGCTCCCTGTGTGCTTTGGTTAGCCCACAGTATGGTTCAGGTCCAATCGGAGGCGCTTTTGAGCCTGATCTAGTCAGTCTGTCGGCTATTTCATTACCCTCAATTCCCTCATGACCTGGCACCCAGCGTAGGGCAAGTTTGTTGCCCATTGCCAGTTTCTTGAGAGATTGTCTACATTCCCATGTAGACAAGGACTCAAAGCTATTTGCTTCGAGTGCCTTTATCGCAGCTGGGCTGTCCGACATTATATTGATCTGCTTTTCCTTTAAATTCCTTCGAAGGCATTCATGGACTTTGTTGTTACTGATAAAGGTAAAACACACATAAGGGTGGAAATCGAGAAGTGGGAAGCGGAGAGCATGAAAACTCTCTGGTACAATACACAACGACAAAAACAGCTTCTTCTTTTATCATTACAGAGTTGCTTATTAGATATTTCCCAGTGAGAAATAACCTCAAAAAATGGGACTACAAGGCAATGACAGGTTCAGATTCTGTGAATAGGAGGTCGAATCCGCCAAACGCATTCTCTGCAGTTGGAACGCTTTAGTTTGATTTATGCTAAAATATTTGGAACACGAAACCTCCTCAGGAGTATTCTATGCTTTGCTGGCAAAATTTAATTCCTAAATGAAATATAAAAGATTATGAACAAACGATTAACACTGGCCGCAGTTCTGAAAGACTCCCAACATTCGATCGACCCCTGAGTACAATACAATATCAGGGATTGAAATGGATCTATTATAAAAAAAGTTGCAAAAGTAATGTAATAAATAACTTTGAATTTTTTTTCTCGTTCATTAGTTGATTATTAATTAAAATTGTTGTCGTATAATTTAACCCATCAGTTATAGCCTACAAAACTTTGAATACGGTGGAGGATTTTTTGTTACGGTATGAACGAATTAATTATTTATAACAAACCGGAAAATCTTTAAAAATGACTTAGAGTAACTTTCCAAAAAGTTATTTTCGTAATAAAAAAGTTAGTTTTCTTGTAAAATTTATTAAGTTTATTAAGAACCTGTTGATGGAAGTTAACCATAGCATCATTGTGTTGATATCGATAAAGAAATATCAAAGTCGTCAAACTTTTACCAAGAAAGCGGGTTATTGTTTTTTGAAACGCACTTTTGTAAATACGCGAAAGCTCTCAACCGAATTTACTTTAAAATCTTTAAAACCTGGACGTTGGCGTCGCGTCCCTGCATTAGACTACGTTTATTTTTATTCTAATCTCATATCCTTTTGATTTAATATACTCCCGTATAATTTCAAGTTCAAACAAGCAATATAAAGAGCTTTACGTGCTTTTTGCTATATTTAGTTTTACACATCACGTTAAAGCAAAACCACACCACTTTTACTAACAACCCCACTTCTACTACAAATTTAGTTAGTAAATTGGATTTTTTCAACACAAAAAAAATTCATTAAATAAATTTTGGTACAATAGAATGAGCTTAAAGTCGCAATGCGTATTCACATTCCCAAGTAACTATTAGATAGTCAAGGGACCAGTAAGAGACCCTGATTCCTTCTTTCCACCTGATCACCTAGATTAGAATATCGAGATATCTTCAACTCTTAGATTAAATTGTTAAAAATAACCAAGCCAGTTTTTTTGTTGCAAATTTCCTCCAGGGAATTCAAACTTTACGAGGATTGCGCAAAAATAATTAAACTGATTGCATGACAAAATACCAATATAAGCTTTTCAATTTAACTTCCAAGCCACCTGTCCCGATGATGCAAAATGAAGAATAGGTTTTTCCAATTTTCCGTTTGGTAAATTATAAAATTTGGATTTTAAGTTTCATAATTTATGGCCGGCTTAAACTGCAGGTTGGAAAATGTATTTATCAAACATTTTAATCGAAAGCAACTTTTCTCATCTATTCCGAAATTAACGTAGCTAAAGCGAATGAAAAATTTGTAACTAAGGCAAAATTATTTCAAATCGATAATCATTCAATCTGTGTGAAAATGAAAGGTCGGTCGACACGCTTTTAGCATAAGCTTTTGAAAGCCCTTGGAACTTTCAACTCCTAGACACTCAATAATCTTTTCTTTGATAATCCTACACGATCACCTGAAACTGCTACATCACTCACACCCTCTCAGATCTATCTTGATCTTTTGCCATTGTAGGTGAAGTGCACAAATCGTGTGTAACAAGAAAACCAATAAAAATTCGACTTAGAAAAATCTTAATAAAGTTTTAAATTTATATCCGCAAAAAAAAAAAATAAAGACTTCGATAGATTCTAAAAGTTTCTACTTGACAAATTTACATAGCTAGAGGTTGCTTTAGGAATAAAAATTTTAAGAATCACAAAACTTTAAAATTGATCAATAGCAAAATATTTTTTAAATTTAATTTATCTATTCGAGTGCAATAAAATATTCCTGAAGTTTATAGTTTCAGTATATTTTTCAAGTCTTATTGGAAGTTCCACTAAAAGAGATTTTCTTCCAAACTTTTACCTACACCAGATAAGCCAGATTACTTTAAGTAAATCGTTTTCTTACCAAAGTTATGTTGGAGCATTAAATAAAAAAATTATCTCGGTACTGAAATTCGAACCTCCGATATGCAGATTTTTTATTTAGTTGGTTAGTTGCGTAAACATTGGATATGATAATTTAAAATTTTCTTTCGGTCCTACAAAAACGTTTTAGTTTTTTTGTCAAGAGCTTTTAAATTGAGCAGTTAAAAACAGACATTTGAAAGTAAACGCAGAGTGAGCAAAAAAAGTAATTGATTTAACATAAATCTCGAAGTGTGTGCTGCCGATTAAAACTTTTATCCTGCGATGTATTGAACATGAACACGATGTTCTTTCCTTTCGATTCGACGTCCATCCGATTTTAATCTATCAGATATCAAGCCCTGGAGGTTTCCTGGGGGCAATTTAATGCATAAGAAGATATTCGAAAGAGAACTCAATAAATTAAATGCCTTCTAGGTAATTTTAATATTATTATTTGAAAATTCTGTAGAATTGTGGATTTAGGCGACTCGCATACCAAATTTTTGCGTTGCTTCCAGCACAAAAGGCTTTAAGAAGTCCCATAACCTAAAAACGGCTAAATCGATAACTAAAATCTAAAATTAGTTTGAAATGTAGAACCGCCTTAAAATTATCCTGTAAGCCGCATAATATGTTTTTTTTAACCTTTGTGTTGCATTGCATGCAAGAATCAAGTCTAAGCAGGCGTTAAACAATACAATTAGCCACAAAGCGCTTAAAGCAGTTACGTGGTGCTGGAATAATCCGCTTCATCCCCTGATGCCTGGTAAACTACAAAAAGGAAACTATGAAGCATTTAAATGAACTTATAAACATCCGACTTTACCAGGAATGTTTTTGACAACCAGAAAGAGGCTTTACATAATATGTGTCTACCTTTACACTGCATTGCATGCAACAATGAATTTCTAAGGCGTTAACCAACGCTATTAACTACAAAACGCTTAAAGCCGTCACGTAACATCCAAAGTTATGCAGTTGTTGAATGCGTCATAACAACAGTTTACCAGCTGTAAATTTATTTGTGGGTAAATTTAAAGGTTCCCATTATTTCAAGCTGTTGTTCTCTTAGTGTCAGTTGATCAATAACTTAATAACTATAATAAGAGTATTTTCAAGGTATCACAAGGCGTTAAATAAATTTGGATTTAGCTTTGAAATTATTATTTTTATGTTGTTGATTAAAAACATCATACTGCGTTTAAATGGAGTGATTATGTTTAATATAAACGTAATGGTTAAGCTTGGGGGGGGGGTGAGATAAATTTTAACAACTTTATGGCGTTCTATACGACTAAGGGCGAGGATCACCAAAGTCAGTTAGCTTATCCTCCTGCTAAATAGTTGGATATAATAATTGTTATCGTGTAAGTGGGACTTTGAATAAATTTGACGTTAAATTTCCAAACGCCATCTGTCATCTGTTTTGAATTCGAATTTAATATAAATCACTCACAAAACAGTAAAAACAGTTAAAACAGTAAGCTCAAAGTAAATTATTTTCTAATTTACACGAGATTCTACGCTAACTTTCAGTTCTACATATGACAGATGGCGTTTGGAAATTAAACGTCAAATATATTCTCAAATTTAAGTCCCACTTACACGAATACAATTATATCCAACTATTTAGCAGGAGGATAAACTAACTGACTTTGGTGATCCTTGCCCTAAATTTGGCATCGCTTTAAGGCCGTCTTGTGGTTTAAAAGCATAAATTATGGGCGATTTGTCGAGCTCAAAAATAACAAAACAAAAAATATTTTTACCGTTCAGTTTATTACGACATATTTGCTGATATTTTGAGAATATACAAACAAATTTTTGAAAAAAACAAATGAAAATTAAATAAGTTCTAAGCTGGTAAAGTTTTGGGTAAACAAAATAGAGGGTGTGCTGGTTGACACGATTGCAACCCTTCTGGTTACCGGAAACAAAATTTAAAAAAAGATTCTTAATTAGTAAGAATGTCGTTATAGTTCCTACCAAACAGAAAACGAAAACAAAATTTTTTCGCAAAATGGCGGCTGTCTGAAGAAAAAACTTCAATATTTGACTGTGTTTTTCACAATTTTTAATTTTTTAAAATAGTAAAACTAATAATTTTGATACAAAAGTGGTAGGGGCGATAGACAGTTATATGTTGAAGGTTGGTACAAAATTTGAAGTAAATCGGTTAAATAGAAATTGAGATATCATGTCAACCATGTTGAAAAATGTAGTTTTGAAAAAAACTCGATTAAAAGTTTCAGTCAGTAAAACAAATAATTTTGATACTAAAGTGGTAGGGGTGAGAGGCAGTTATATATTTAAGGTTAATACAAAATTTGAAGTAAATTGGTCAAATAGAACTTGAGATATCATGTCAACTAGGTTGAAAAATGTAAAAATGTCATAAAATACATAGTTACTACGACCTTCGGCAAGTTGCTCACTTCTAGGTTCAGTTGCGGCGTCACTAAAATAACTAAAACGTGCTAAATTATTGGATTTTAAAATTTTCTCTCGAGAGTATTATTCTTAAAGGTCTAAACTTTAAGAATATGCAAAAAACAAAGAATTGAATTTTATTTAATTCTAAACCAGAAGACGGCATTAATTTTACAACTAAATGTATTTAATGCAAATTTGACCAGAGGTACC
The DNA here is from genome assembly GCA_958510855.1 of Rhagonycha lutea. Lineage (NCBI taxonomy): Eukaryota > Metazoa > Arthropoda > Insecta > Coleoptera > Cantharidae > Rhagonycha > Rhagonycha lutea. The sequence goes on from OY294041.1 coordinate 36,282,058, forward strand.
GCCGCATTTATTTAATAACTTGTCGATTGATCATCCAAAATGATTGGATAATTCAACCGAGTTTGATTATGCCATCTTCAATTTTTAAGAGTAACAAGAATTTATCAATTTTTAATCAATTTTTGTTGTAGCAGCATTAAAATTAAGAAAGCACTGAGTTAAATCTGTAATATGTTTAGTACCTGTTTAAATGAAAAATTATTTTGATTATGCCAGAAACCCTACCTTCAATAAGCCCCACGTTGGGAGCCATTTAAGAGTAACAAGAAATTTATCAATTTTTAATCAATTATTGTTGTAACAGCATTAAAATTAAGAAAGCACTGAGTTAAATCTGTAATATGTTTAGTACCTGTTTAAATGAAAAATTATTTTGATTATGCCAGAAACCCTAGCTTCAATTGGCCCCACTTTGGGCGCCAATTAAGAGTAACAAGAATGTATCAATTTTTAATCAATTATTGTTGTAACAGCATTAAAATTAAGAAAGCACTGAGTTAAATCTGTAATATGTTTAGTACCTGTTTAAATGAAAAATTATTTTGATTATGCCAGAAACCCTACCTTCAATAAGCTCCACGTTGGGAGCCATTTAAGAGTAACAAGAAATTTATCAATTTTTAATCAATTATTGTTGTAACAGCATTAAAATTAAGAAAGCACTGAGTTAAATCTGTAATATGTTTAGTACCTGTTTAAATGAAAAATTATTTTGATTATGCCAGAAACCCTAGCTTCAATTGGCCCCACTTTGGGCGCCAATTAAGAGTAACAAGAATGTATCAATTTTTAATCAATTATTGTTGTAACAGCATTAAAATTAAGAAAGCACTGAGTTAAATCTGTAATATGTTTAGTACCTGTTTAAATGAAAAATTATTTTGATTATGCCAGAAATCCTTGCTTCAATTGGCCCCACTTTGGGCGCCAATTAAGAGTAACAAGAATGTATCAATTTTTAATCAATTATTGTTGTAACAGCATTAAAATTAAGAAAGCACTGAGTTAAATCTGTAATATGTTTAGTACCTGTTTAAATGTAAAATTATTTTGATTATGCCAGAAACCCTAGCTTCAATAGGCCCCACGTTGGGCGCCATTTAAGAGTAACAAGAATTTATCAATTTTTAATCAATTATTGTTGTAACAGCATTAAAATTAAGAAAGCACTGAGTTAAATCTGTAATATATTTAGTACCTGTTTATGAAAAATTATTTTCATCGCTGATGTTTACCAAAATAATTAAATTGCAATGAAATGTAAATATGTTTCTGATGTTTGTATAAATCAACTTAATTATTCCCGTTATTATTTAACCGATTTTTCTATATAGACCATTGTCCAGAATATGTCCATAATATTTATCAACATTTCAAATTAGTATTTGTAGTGATCTCCCAAAAATGTTTATAAAATCGTACAAATTCAACCTTACAATAGCGAAATCGTTTAAATTAAATTATTCAAACAAAAGCGTATTTAATTTGGATTTTAAATTACACACAATATAGCTGGTAAATAAATAAATAGGATTATGCAAAAAGTAAATTAAATGAATATTATTACAATCAAATTAGTTAAAGAGCAATCGAATTATGCTGTTTGTTCTAAAAGTGAACCTTAAGCATCCAAAATAGGTTAAAAATGAGGGAGAAACAAAAACTACCTTCCGAAACGCAACCCCAAATGAGAGGGTTAATAAACCAGCTCCTTATTTGGTGATGGATTCTGAAAAAATAAAACTCAAAAAAGCACAAATAGTAAACAAATGCACACAAATTGACACACATAATTTGAGAGATACTACTACAGTTCCAATAATTGCAATGTGTATGGCTGCAAACATAGAAACAGTTGCAAATGATGTTAACAATCAAAAAGTGCATTTATGTAAGTTTACAATATCATGGTGACAGGTGTTCGTCTCCAATCGGTGTCCAACGTGCGGTTTAAAATGAAATCTAGAGCACTTGTCTTGATTTTAAGCAGTAGCACTTGATCGGCGTTTGCGACACTAAAACACTGCAATAAAACTAAGTCGGAAACAAAAGTTACGTTTATCAATAATTATATTGTACACACACGTAAGATGTCCTTTGTGTGTGCGATTATTGTGGCAGTATAATTATTAATAAACGTAACTTTTGTTTCCGACTTAGTTTTATTTACCCCGAGAAGTGGAAAACCGAATCCTCACCTTATTTACATACACCTCACGTGGTGAGGTACCAAAGCAGACCATAACGGACTAAAATTAACCAAACACAATCGCAATACAGAGGAATAAAAACTCACCTCAGATCTTTTGGTGTTCACAAACTCTACCTTATACAGAATTCGGCGCTTGCGACACTAAAACACTGCTTGCAGATCTGATGTTGCTGGACCAGTGAGAGAGCTGATGCTGGAGATGTTAGCAAGATTGGATCATCCAAATAATGGAGGAATTCCCCAGTCGTCATCCAAAACAACAACAATAACCATAGGAATCCGAAATGGTTGCACAACTTGCACACCTAAAACTGCTTAATAGATTGCGTATTGAAGAGCCTCTGCTAGTTCTAGATCTTCCTACTACTAGATAGAATAATTTTGTCTCAAAATATGTAGGTACTGACTGACAAAATCAACACTAACCTCCACATTGACATCATCATTAATCCAAAAATAAGATCATAGTAATCAAATAATCAAGCGCAAGTCGATATTATCTTGCAAGCAAATAAGCAATTACTTATTGAATTGGCTTAAGTTACTTACCGAAAAACTGATAACTGGTAACCATTGGTAAGTAATTTAGTGCTCCAATTAATTCACGATATGGCAATTATGTTTATTCATCGGTAGGATCTCTTTGCTTTACGTTACGAGTGCTAACGGGTTTAGAATTTTCCATGCCAAACCGATTCAGTATGTCCATAATGAATGCCTTTTGATGGAATCCAATCTTATTTCCATCACGAAAAAATTCAATTCCAAGTGTAGCCTCGATCTTGCCTGACCGGTTACAATAGCCTCTTGATCTCTCGATGGACTTGAGAGTAGCCAGCTGCGGATGTCTAATCCACAGTTCTAAGAGCAGGGTCGCGCGAACGCGGATCGCAGGTTTGAATGATGGTAGTGCGGCTGATGGTTGCAGGTCGCTACAGTCGGCTCTAGTATGCCAACGACAGTCTCTAAAAAGGTAAAAAGTGTGGGCGCCAGTTAGCTGCTTAAAAGAAACCACAAAGTTCCGTTTTGAACTAACAAAAAAGTATTTATTTACACACAGCCAATATAATGTACAAAAAAGTCGAGCTATTTGCTCCAAACATTCGATTATGTGACTGATTGTCCTCAACAATAATTGGATCACAGATCCTGTGACTCTTATGGAATCAGTTGTTAAAAGCATACTGAATTGCTCACCGATATCTAAGCATGAAGTAAAACTACTCATACAAATAGCTAAAAATACGGTTCTACAGCAAGCAACTAAAATAATCCGAAAACAATGAGATTTGGTGTGGCTTGAAAGTACAAATAACGGAGAACGGCCACATTAGCTCCCGTGTCACAAATAACTAAATTTGATTGTTATCATAATCGAATTAACTCCAGAAAACACTTTTTCAAGAACCACTGTTAACTAAGCGTCTTTTCATACCATCATCTTTTATGCAAGTCCCTATCCGCCATGACACGAAAACTTGAGCAAACCTAACAATTTTTGGTTTGAAAACCAAAAGTCCCTATTTAAAAGCATGTACCGGGAAATTCGTAAGTGAAATGGTATTTTCACGCATGTGTTCGGAAGGTTGCATAGCAACAGGCCAGAAGATAGAAAAATAGATAGAAAATAGAGAAAATAGATAGGGAAGCTCTGTAACTTGCAAAACGCAGGTTACACAAGAGAACATGGTACATTTTCTATATCTTTAATTTCAAACTGTTTGGAGAGTTCTATCTTGATAACGGTAATTGGTTTTAGATTTCTTGAAGCGATTAGAACCAGTACTATATTGTGGTGTCCTGTTTGAAGAGCACGCAAACAGACCAAAAATTGTTAAGGGTTTGTGTTGTGTAGATAAGAAATTTTTGTAAAAAAATAAGAATTTTGTAAAAAACTTTTTGGAAAAGTTTTCATGCGGCGCCGGCGCCTATGTCTTTTTTCTTTGACTAAAATCCCGCAAGGAGCATAAAAGACGACCTAGCAGAATAGACTCGCCCACAGGCTGGCGAGGAATATGGCGGTTATAATTTTTACACCTGAGATAATTTGTAAATTTGAGTGATTTTACGTTGTTTATTAAAAATAAAAGTTGTAAAAGAAAAGTGGTGTTTCTTTTAGATTTGTTAATAGCTGGAGAAATTTCGTTGCAAATTGGATTTGAGTTTATTTTTGTGAAGCGAAGAGCGATAGCGAGGTCACGCGGGCGATCACGGCGGTGCAGCTGTGGCATACGGTGCGTTTCAACAGCCGATGGGAAATTTGTAGTATAAGTAAGAAGAAAAATTTGAATAAAATAATTTTTGCAACCCACAAATGTTCACCGTATTGAATTTGCTATCTGAGATGAGTCTGCTTTATGTTTAACGATTAAAATAGTTCACTGGTGCACTTTTAATGTGGTTCTTCTTTTTTTAGGCTAGGATATCTCCTGTTGGCCTTTTAGTGTGGTGTTTTGTAGAAAAAACACGGCAATATCTTCCCCTCAACCCAAGCGGTATAAGCAGAGGTCTACATTTGTTTGTCTAAGTTCACAAAGGATTCCGTTGAGCTTCTTAAACCAGTTTCTACCAGCTTGTCGTAAACCGTAGAGTGATTTTTTTAGTAGACCCATCTTATCACCATTCTTCAATTCTCGTAACATGTTTTTGGCCTTCATTCCAACTTCAAGTCCCTCTTTTTTAGATATAATTCCCAGAACCTTCGATAATTCAAGTTTAATTCTTCACGATTGACTTGACTTCTCTAACCATTGCTTCGTAACATTATAGAGCGTCTGGCCTATTACCTGTTTGTTTCATAGAAACCTCTTAAAGCATGATTTCCTCAGAATCCTCCTTAATTCCCATCGGAGCCTTGGGAATCAGGCAGATTTCTCAAATTTGGGTCTTTCAAGACCGCGCGCTTCTTGAATTTCAATGCATAGAAAAATACGTTGAAGAAAGAAAAAAAATAATATAAAAATGTTACTAACCATCTAGTGAAATACTTTTAATTAGTTTTCCATCAGATTCAAATGAAAACTTTATACCAATGCGACAATAACTTATTAGTCAATTGCGTTGCTTCACTAAAAAGGTCTACCCGACCGCTCAGTTAATCATGGTTAATATGCATTTCATAAAATAATAATTCAACCCAATTTGACAAGATTCTGATATCTGGTTTCCTAATATTCAAGCAATATTAATATCCTCACCAAAATGGATAGTGTTTTCAAAATAAAATTAAACAAAGTCAGGTACAATAAAAAAAAATTCAGTATACTAACTCCTTCGAGTGGCCATCTGTTGTCTTTGGTATATAATATTTTAAAATGCAGTGTAATTTGGTCATTAGCATCCAATTAGTCACGAAATGTTAAAATATAACGCCTATTTAGCTTTCAAACAAGTCACGTAATAAAACCAATAATCAACAGCCCAATAAGCCGAAAATGCTGTAATGTCAGCAGTGAAGCAAACCGCAAAGTACTAAGTACCTCATCAAGCAAACAAATCAAATAGGTGCTATAGAACCGCCTGTGGAATCCTAGATTTCTCGCTCCGTTAACGAAGGCAAAAAATTTGTTACATTACTATTTAAACCTTATCATGTCACGGTATGTCTTCAGAATCTCTAATTTAAGTAATAACAAATTTCCTTATGCTAGCTGGTTAGGAAATATAAGATTACATTTCAAACTTTGTTGATTCGCAGGATATTTTTTGCTGACTACTAATTAGCACAAATTTGTTTCCAACTCAAACTTAATTTTATTATTTGAAAATTTTACGAGGTTAACTTTTGCTTGTATCTAAACCAATTTTACCGTCGACTTACTTTTGCTTTACTTGTTTATTTGTCAAACATGTAAAACTGCCTGATGCAAATTTAAATTTATGTTTAAAACATAAAGCACAAATAACATAATTTTAGTGTTAGTTTTACTACATCTACAATAAGATTGTTACAATACTTACAGGGTGATTTAACAATTAGTTTGTTGGAGTTCTACTGACTTAGTAGAGAAACGGTTAACTTTCTTTGATCTTTCGTGAACGACTTCAAAGGGCTAGGTTAAACAAAAATAAATACATTTTGGAAGGGTTTGCAAAACAAATAAAGGAACCTACGTTATTTGGATTGGCTAATTGTGAAATTTGGAATAATTAGTGTTACTTCATTATATCGCTTTGCTTAAAGTCTCAATTGTTTGTGTTTTAAACTAAGACCTCCAGAGACAACAGAGGTAAAAACATTAAAGCATAGGGTTAATATAACTGACTGATTTATAGGAGAACGTTTTTGATTAGTAGCTCAAACCCGTTTTAAAAGTGAAAATTGGTTTTTGAATAACGATAAAATGTTAATACACATCAGGGTACTTGTACCTGGTGCAATTTCCGCAGCGTTATAAAACCGATATTTAAATTTAGCCCACGCACGAGTAACACTAACCGGCAGAAGCCTCCCCCAGACAAAATTTAACCCAAAGGTAATATTGCAGATGAATAAAAATTCCGCTGTGTGATATCCCACGAGAAGTGAGAAAAAGATATTGTAAAATATTCTTTGTTTTATCAAGACTTATAAATGGATATATAAAGAGGTGGGTCGCTTCAAACTTCCTAAACGATTATATAATTTCGATTAAGAAGTTTATCAACAACTTTCTTTATAAAATAACCGAGTTAATAATAAAGCAATTTAGTTAAATTGAAAGTGTTTTAAGTTTTATTATACTCATTCCTGTACTTTTATCAAGTTGAATTGAAAATTTAATATCGATTACCGGTGTTTCCATAATTACAGGTTTTCAAACATATTTTTGATACATTATCTACACTAATAGCTATTAAAACCTTTACTTTGAACGTCAAACCGGAAGTAATTAACTATATTTTTTTGATTGATTTCGAAAAATTGTCACGCTAATCAGTTTTCCAGAAATTGGTTATTGATTTGCAAAACGTTTGGAACAACCATCGGAAATTTAACCCTACATTTATACCTCAAAGGTCCTTGATATTAAATACGATTTACCATTTCGAGAGTGGAAAATCCAGGATTCTTTAAGTCAGGTCCACATAGAGAAAGTTAGTGAGCATACTATTCTCGTGCGCCAAATTTTTTTTTTCATAGACGATCTTAAATCTAAAATTCCAAGTGGCGCCCTTGCACTGTGACAAATCTTCTTGCCGTCCTGATTTTAGTTATCTGTTATCCTTGCCATTTGATGTCCTTGGAACCTTTTACTGGACTTCATAGTCGAGCACCATTTCACTGCGCCCGGCTGGGACATCATTCTGCAAGATTCCGAACTAACGGTCGCTTATTTACCGTAAAATGCAGAAATCAGGTTAGGGCGACAAAACCTCCCTCACTTAACAACGTAATAAACGGACAAACCAGTTACTTGCTTTGAAAACGTGAGTAAAAGTTTGGATTATCCAAAGCGGGTCGAAATAATGACCCTACAGAGTTGGAATCCGACATTTGCATCTGGAAAAACTGTTAAGTATCACAAAAACTTAAAACATCATCGGCAATAAAAGAACAAAAGATGCTGCTAAAATTTTTTAGATCAACCGTACAAACTGGAAGCTTTCATATAAACCAAATAATAATACACGTCAAGTCTCCAGTTCAAAAGTAATTTATCTGAAAAAGCTACCTATGGATGTCAGAAAAATAAGGATTGCGTTGTTTGCTAATGGGGGTCACTTATTTGATTTCTTGTTTATCGCAGTTCTTATATTGAAGAATTGTATCAACACAAAATCAGTTTCAATTCAATTGGGGGCGTTAATGTAAATATTAATTAACATTTGGTCAGGATTGTTTATTTGGCAATTTTGATTGTTTATTACGTTAATTGGCTTGTTAAATTTTGGTTTACATATATTAATTTTTAAGCTGTGAAATGTCGGTTTTAAAGTCGAATAGCGTTTTTGTTAAATTACGTAATTGGAATTTTAACTTGCAGGTTCTAAATTTGACCTATAATTTTTTTGTTGCAATTTAGCTTTCACCTTTAACTTCATTTATGATATTTTATTACCAAACATTTTTCCAAAGTTTCGTAAGTTATTATTTTTTCCTTATTTTATTAAGTCATCTGACGCCCACCAATTTATGCAGTATTGCTTTTAAACTTCGTTTGATGGAAAATCACCTAATAAAATATTGTGGTGTTTTGAAAACTCTAGTCGTTACGTCCCGCACAATCACACTAAAAGACCACGGAAAGCTTTGTTGTCGGTTAACATATTCGAGGCCACTTATAACACAAAGAAGGCTAGATTCTAGATTCAATAATAAGAGGCTTAAAAGAGTTTTAAGTAATTTAATTATCCAAAGCAAAGCAATAAAGTTTGATCTGTTGATTTTGATCGCAATCGCCGCAAATGTAAAATTGTGTGTCCAATTCAGACATCCACTATATTTAAATTCAATCTTACTGAATGGACGTTTGATTGAATTATGTAAAGTGTAACAAAATCAAAAATTTATACAAAATTAATGCAAATTAAAGTTTTTAAGCAACGAACCAAAATGTTGGGTACTGCTGAGCTTGTAGACACGCCCTCAAGCAGCTATGAAACGGTAGTTGAAACGTATGGCACCCTCACGTGTCAATGGTTCCTGTCTGCCGGAAATCTGCTAGTAATTAGTGATCGTAAATGTTGTGAAAACTCCGCATAGTGAAATCATGGTGTTTGTCATCCACGGATGACTTTAGTGCTTCTTTGTGAACTTGTGTACAAGCAATCTGGTCCACAGCTTGGTTAAAAAGTATTTAACCTAAAAATTTTCTATAAGCCACGTTTTTGATAAATTTCAGGTTAAAAAAGCTGCTAATGCTTGTATTAACTAATACAACGATACAGTGGCGTAACTACTAGTATGCGCGGTGTGCGAATGCACACGGCCCTTAAAATCTTATTAGGGGCCTGAGGTCATGTAAAGTACAAAATTCTTAAACAAGGGTAAAAAGCAAGCGCATGTGCAAGCCGGAAATGGACAACTCGGCAACGGGAATACACCCGTCGAGCTTAGGTTAGTGTTAGGAAACGATTTTCTTAAATGAGGGGACCGTTAAAAGAGAGATCCTCTGGTGCCGAACTTCCTAGTGCCGAGTTTTCCCGGTGTCGAGTAGGCTGGTTTCCTTGTGCGGGGGGTATTCCCAACAAATTTTCTCCTGGACCTTCTGTTGCGAATTGCGAAAGTAAAATAGTTATTTGGCTTTAATCAATTCTTGTACCTAATTATTAAAAGCAAATACCGTTGTCATGGTTACCGATGATTCTCTTCAAACTTGACACATGAGACCATCGTAGGGCCAGGTTTGGGGTCTGAATTTATTGCAGAGGGAAGATAAACTCACACGCACTTAGGCCTCTAAATCGAGCTCATTGCACTACCTCCGGTTTTCAGCTTCACCCCGATCCTGACACTCCCCAAGCCACTCCAATCCGGCTTGGGGTATAAAAAAATATTCCTTCCTTAGTTTTCAACAAGAAGACAATAATTCAACAATCAAACTTGCATTGTTATCAATTTTAAAAAGTCGGGTTATTCCTTACGTATACCTGGGGGGTATTCCATACCCCCAGACCCCCCGGTTTCACGCCCATTTCAGGGAAATAAATTTGTTTTGGTTTAACAATGTTTTAATTGATTTTTTTAGTAAATTGATAAAATATTTAAAATTGGTTTATTATTAATTCGTGAAAATAAATATATTTAATTATTAATAAATTACGAATTAAGGAATAATTATAATGTTATATTTGAGACCTTCGTCAGAAAATTACAAATAATAAGTTATTATTATAATAAGTTATTATTATAATAAGTTATTATTATTTGTAATTTTCTGACGAAGGTCTTAATGCAAGATCGAAAGCTCAAATATAACATTATAATTATTCCTTAATTCGTAATTTATTAATAATTAAACATATATATAAATTGATAAAAAATACTTAATTTTATCTCAATTTCTTCTTCTTCTTAGGGTGCCATCTCCTCATAGGATGTTGGCTACCATGGCGCTGTATTCGTCTCTGTCTTTTGCGAGTCGTATCCAGGGACGTAGCTACAGGTGGGCCTGGGTGGGCCTGGCCCACCTTAAGTTCTGTCGGCCCACCCGTGTGCCCACCCTGCCTGGATTTAATAAAATCAGACAAAAATTAAGGAAAATAATATTAATTTAAACCTTTTTCGGGAAATGATTATGTAACTCAAAAAAATGTTACTCAATCCAACTGTTTACGTAGCGTAGATATAATTTTATCAAATAAAGTCTGTTATAATTTACGAGTTTGAGACGTGATGATTGTAAGTAAGAAACAGGAAACACAAGAAGTGTTCTTTGAAATTAATGCCGCCACAAGAACTGCTACATTGCAAAAATGTAGATTCTAATTTTATCCAGTCAGTCAGGCGTCGTGTAACTTAATTTGATATAATCGGTTTTTGAAACGCATTACAACGTTATCCGAGCCCAACTACCAACCTTGCGAATTGGTGTTTGGTTTGTTAGCATTTTACATTTTTTACCTAGACAAGGAGCAAGCCCGACGTAGAACCTCCAACCTGGAGGACCAGAGAGACGGCCAGAATAAAGTTCTTACTTCACCCGGATTCGAACCGGGCATTTAGCGTTCATAGTCAACTTATTCGACCACCATACTCCGACCGTCTCTAAATAAAGCAAATTTAATTTGCTTAAAAAAAATACCTTAACTCTTCTAAAACCGCGTTGACCTTGAAAATTCAAAAAATTTCGCCTGCGGCGCATATGATAGGGGACGTAACCCCTGCCCCCTCCCCACCAGTGGCCCACCTAAAAAAATATAGGCCTTTTGCTAGCCCACCCAATGTTAAAATGTTAGCTACGTCCCTGGTCGTATCAGTGTTGCGGCATCCGGAATACCAAACCATTGCCTCAGGTTCTTAAGCTAGGACTGCCTCTTCCTTCCAAGCCCCCCTTTCCCCTCTATCTTTTCCTGCATGATCAATTGGAGAAAACCATATTTCTCACTTCGAAATTTTGAACTCTCATGAAATTTGAATTTTGAAATCTCATTTTGAACACCCTAAAATGTGAAGAAATGAGTGTGCAATCTAAGGTCTGGGGAAGTATGGCCAGTGGCGTAAATAACGAGGAGGGGGGAAGATCCAGAAATGGTCCCCTTACACTGTATTATTTTGGGACCAAATTTTGTTTTTAAATCGCATACCTCTCAATCAAGAATTTGAAGTTACGCCACTGTAACGATACTGGAAAAACCGATGACTTTTACATTCATCCATTCAATGCAAATTTGAGTGTATTCTACACCTGCGACGATGACATCACTCTCAATCAAATTAATTCGAATTTCCTACCTTCGGAATGAAATTTCATTATTCCAAATCAAATTACACTGGGTAAACGCTTGAAATGCTTCCAAGACCTACAAATTTGGCCTATAGAAAAGTTAAACTCAAAAATTCCCTGAAGACAAGCCTAAATGATCGTTCATAACCTCTCAGCATCAAATTTATTTCAAAATTCACTAGAATTTCGAAAGGACACATAATTATTTTAAGGTGCAGTTTTCGGCGGGAGATTCGAATTATTCACTAAATCTTCTTATGTTAGGGTGACCAAAACTTTACACTTCAGGCGCACAAATCACTTCAAAAATCAAGACATTGTACCTATGTTGTGTGTTAACAGTACAAAATGTGGCTTTTGATATCAACAAATCAAACTTTTAGAACTTTCTGGTATTTGCTTACATATTTCGAGCCTCTTATTCATTTTTATCATTAGAATTATATTCAAACGGTTTTTGCAAGAGCGGTACATTGCAAAAATTGTGAAGTTGTTTGCTGGAATTTGTGTTGTGGAAGTAAAGCATGGTATTACCAATGCGAGTTGTGTGGACTTTTAAATAGATACATGTGAGATTACTGTAAGCTACGTGCTAGCTTTATGCTCGTTAAGCATTTAATTATAAAATACAAATTTATAAAATTTAAATAAATCTATGCTTGTGTTAAGAATTCGCAAGCGACTAATGATTATTACACAAAGTAAATAATATCTTGTTATTATCCTTTCCAAGCATTTCAAACAAAAACTGCTAATTTTGTGCTCCAACGGTTTTACCAGAAAAATAAATCTGTGAAAACCGGGTATACATATCACAATCCGTTTTCAAGTTATTACGAGTTACCGTTGTAAATGGGTCACACTGTATATTGTGCTATATTATTTTTTATAAATTTAGAACAAAATTAATCTAGTAATTTGGGGAAAATAGCGTAATGTTAAACTGAAGAGATTATAGACAATAATTACGATATTTGCTAGCTTTAGTCGGAGATTTTTTATTTATGAGACTCCAAATTATTGAAATTTTTGTAATAAAAAGATAAATTTATGTTGAAACAAAATGATTACTTGTTATTTATAACACCAGATTTAGAAATTTCCAAAAAATAAATTTAGAATACATCGAATAAAGTTTGAAATCAAAGAGAAAATCAATTTTTATTAATCATCTTCAATTGCTTAATATTTTCAAACCGCCCTGTACATTATAAATTGTCTGCAGGATAATTCAATCATAAATTATAATTAATCCCTATATCAAATTTAATAATTTTTTTAATTTAAAAAATCACATTTTTAAGTTTTTGATGAAAAATGAAAGGACTCTTGAACTAAACAGGTTAACAACTTCATAATAGGATTAGCAACACTTTCTTGTGAAGGTAAGTTAAGAAAGCGCTAATTAAAAAAATTAGTATTATTTTTTAAAGACCGCTTCACTTTTATGCTTCTATATCGGGTAAATTGCTCTAATTAGGCAATTAAGTAAATTGAATTTTAAATAAAGCGCAAGATAAAATTAATAAGAACAAAGATTTCATTATACCGCATTACGACGTACAATGCAGTTTTGCCGTTATTTTCAAATGCTTAATTAAACGAAAATAAATTAAAATGCTTCTATACGTAACAAATTCAAAACTAACAAACGATTTTTTGAATAATTAAAAACTTTTCATAAAAATTTTACAGTTTGTTTATGTGATCCCCTCGAAACTTTATATTATTAGAATATTCTTCGGTATCGATGGATTTAATGCCCTCTAGGGTTTCATTGGTATGTTGTTAGAGCTGGCGATATTTCTAAGCTTTGTTTTCAATTAACAATTTTTTTTTACAAAATCAATTATTAAGGTAAATTTTATAAAAGCGTTTACGCTCGCAGTGTACAAGGCTTGTAAATTTTTAACACCGGCTTTGCAACAAAGACTTTTGGTAAATAATAACAGCAACTTTATGTAATAATTATTTTGTTATCTTAAAAATATTGGAAATATTGTATCAATTTTATCGTGTTCGATTTTGCTCTCAAATTTTTTTGTGTTTAGTAAAAATAACGAGAAGCTCGGTTGCGGAACCGCAAAAAATTTGTTGAATGTGCTGTGATGGAAATTAACACCCATTTTCTTTTCTTTCGTATTATTTAATGCAACATTGTTAATTTTTGTGACAACTTGACGTTTCATAATTTTGAGTTTGCATTCATTAAAAATAAAATAAAAAAAATTGTAACGTAGCGTACGTTATATTTCAAATGAAAATGTTTGATGTTGGTCACGCATGTATTAAATAGAATCAAGTAAATGTGAAAAACCGTGAACATCGCACTTCTCACTGAAAGCTTTTTAATTTTACTCCTTTTCAATTCAACACACCACACTCGTCTTAAATTATGTTTTACCTTTCGATACTCTGACAGCTAACTTAATTGTTGTTTTTGTTTTAGTGCGTATTGCTGAAAGAAGGTGTTATAGGTGAGTAATTAAATTTTTTCTTGTTAAATTAAGTGTTGCATATAAATGAAGAAATATTAAAGTTTCATATGCTTTAGACTATAAAATACCTCATTATTTTTCAACAATTTGCCTTTGTTTAGTTTTAACTCAAAGAGAATAGATTCGTCTTAAAAGTAGTCCAAGAACGCTGCGGTTATTAATTTTAGTTAGAATATATTTCACAACCGCCATGGGGGGATTGGGGATATTACCCAAACTTCCCATTCTAATTCTCATGATTTGTAAAAAAATCATAATAATAACACATAAAATAAAGGTAAAATTTACTCCTACCTCTGTAGAATGCAGATTTGCCTGATCGACTTCACTTATCGCAGGAATTCACAATACTTTTTTCTGCTTTAGGTTTAATTTAAAGCCTTTTGGTAGACAATTTTCCAAAAAACATCTGAATCGTTAAAATGGCTGCCCAAAAAAGCTTAGTATAGCTTCCTTTCGACATAGACGTAAACGAAGTTTAAAATTTTTGGTATTTATTGTTTTACAATTAATTTTCAGGTTTTAATTCGCTTCTGGAATGTTTTGGAAGCACAAACCTTCCTTTTATAAAACATAAATTAATAATTTAAGCAAAATAGGTCACAATGCTTCAGGTAAACTCAATCATTCTTGACCACTATCAAAGTTTTTAGAAATACCAAATTTGCTTTCGAGAGATATTTTAGAATACGACAATATATTACATGTCAATATTATAAAAACGTATGAAAATTTCAAATTAATCTTTTTTAATATTGAATGATGCAGACAATTACGAATTTGCAACTTTTTCTAATCTCAAAATAGAATTTTTATTGTTTTAATGTAAATGTTTTAACAATAAAGTTTTATCATAAAATTTTTCAAACTGAAACAAAATTCTTCTTTTGTGCAAATTGCTGTTTTTATTCCATGTTTTACTTTAATTTAATATTTATATTTCATTACATTTTTCTTTGTTAAAAAATTGCATCTGTTGGAGTTATTATTGTAACCTGAACATTACGGAGAAACAAAAAATAAAATAAATAATCTCATATTAAAACTTCGAACTTTACCTCTGTGTGGGATGTACCTCCGAAAAACTGGAAATTAATGATTATTAAATTTTTTTAGATCCTCGATTGGAGAATAATATAAAGTTTAAATAAACAATACTTTTCACATTTTTCTATTGAGCGATCCTAGTACTAATTTCCTGACTGTCAAATAGATATGTCAAATGTCACTTGAATCTGTCTAATACTAGTTCAGTAAAGTGCCACTTTTCAGACTTTTTAAGAAAGTTGTCAATTAATACACAATTAAATTTAATATTGTAGTGCGTCGCGCGTCGGTTGCATTTTTGTATTCTTGCAATTTCATTTTCACCAAGCACTACCAAACTAAAGTACATCAGTATTTGATTTTATTGAAAAACAATCATATTATTCAATTTGGTATTGTATACCTCTTGACGTATTCAAGGTTTTATTTTTATTACAAATAGGGGAGTTGAGTCTCAGTTGAATGTGGCAATTTTATATAAATAAACGTTTGTAATTTCAATAAGTAACTTCTATTTGTTGTGTAATAACAGTGCCTCAGGTATTTGGAAAAATGAAAATAATAATTTGCAATGAAAAGAAAAGCATCTTCAAGAAAATGTTTGAAAAGTTCCAAATTTGTTTTTCTATAAATTTAAAATTGTAACAAAACATACAATATTATTTTTAAAATGGTTTTCGTTTGCCTATAAATACGCCGAGGGGGATTTCTTGGGAATCTTAAAATATTCGTTGCTAATTTTTTATTGATACTCGTATATAAAATTTGGCTTGAGTACAAAAAAACTACATCGAAAATATTATAGTTATTAGAAAAACTTGAAATAATCTGATAGATAACTTTAATATTAAGCATTTAAGGTCAGATTTAATATGAAGTATCGATAAGTTTAGCCAATCATCGATTGTAAAGTTTTGATTTTGCATGATATTCTTGTTCTGATTGGCTGGGCCTTCTACATTCTGTTGACCTAACTTGCGGTTTATGTGACAATTTGCAGTCATTGGTGCGGCTGCCATTTACTTGTTTCAAATTCATTCGAAGGTGGTTCATGCCTTGCGCGTACCAGCACAACCGCTAGTAGGTCATTGTTATAACGAAGGAGATGAGGTATAAGTTCCCCTGCTATATACAAGGATATACTAAGCTAGACTAAGGAAAGGACTGCTGATTGGCTGCGCTTTGCCGCATTCTGTCATTGATACGTGACCTCCACGTAAATACATACAACAAAGCCTGCACAGGAGTGAGCACGGGAAATTGGCACCCAAACCTTCAACTTCACCTCCAATGAAGAAACCGAGGACGCCAACAACTATCCACCATAGCTCAAACAAGATTTCTTTCTGGACGTCACCATCAACCCAATAACATCAACGCCTTTCCTCCAATCCGATGCATCTGAGGAGAGGAGAGGACCGAAACGATGACGGTTCAAAAAAACTGTGACCATTAGCCGAAAATGAAGTACCTACCCGAAAAAAGTTTACTATTTTAGATACTCAAACCGAACCCGACGATATCCCACCAACTGATGTAATCAATCCATAAACAAGTGGAAATCAGCACCGAGCGCCCGATTTCTCTGGCAATATAAAACGAGAACCTGCAATCCGTCACCTATGAATCGCAATAATCCGAGGCCTTCCATGCTCCACAAAGACGAATATCATCAAAGCAGAACTCAAGCAGCGCTTTTCGATCTCCTCGGTTCACCTTATTTGAAGAGGCTGCGATCGGCGACCCATGCCGCTGTTCATGGTCACAACCAGTCACCCGACGCGACGCCAAAAACATTTTCAAACTTGCTACCATCCTAGACAA
Organism: Rhagonycha lutea; assembly: GCA_958510855.1. Classification (NCBI taxonomy): domain Eukaryota; kingdom Metazoa; phylum Arthropoda; class Insecta; order Coleoptera; family Cantharidae; genus Rhagonycha; species Rhagonycha lutea. The sequence continues at coordinate 36,299,007 of OY294041.1, forward strand.
GGGAAAAGTAATAACGGTCGAAACCAAACGCAACCAACTCATCAGCCCGATAAACCGCAGCCACCACTAAAAATGCAAAGAGAAAATAGAATCGGCTGCACAAAGATCGAAAAACAACACCAAAAGAAGAAAAAAGGAGTCCAACAACCAAAGAGGTCATATCAACCCCGTACCCTCCGGCTAAGCAGCTACAGCAATATGACACAAGACCTCCAAAAACGCTCCAATAAGCTAAATCTTCCGAAATACAAATTTGCAGTGTCCTAAACATCGTGTAACGAATTTTTGCAATTTGTTACGGTTTCTGCTTTTCACTTCATGTCAATATTCCTAAATACGACTCTGCCTTTGTATTTGAATGCAATCTAATATTGCAGACACTTGGTGTTTGAACTTCGATGAGATTGTAGCGTAGTAATTCAGTTACCCCGACGCTAGAGAATCAAGCGGATGTATTTTTGTTCAATTGCAACGATTTCTGAATGCCGATTTTAGTAAACATTGATTTGGGTCAACAGCTTCTGTTTTCGAGCAAGTTTGTTTGGACAAGCTGTTCCGTTACCGCAAGTGTTTTCTGCCTAAACTGCTACGAGTTTTATTTTTGGTACGCAAGTCGAGCGACACCATCCGACTTTTAGCGACTTAAATGTTTGTTGTTCTTTTTAAACAACAACATAGCCACCAATTTTTATTTTTAATAAGTTCGAGTTGTTTTCGAATTTTGGAGTTTCGAACATCGAGGATCGGTGTTAATGTCGTGAACCATCAGCATCATCTCTCTCAAGGTCCAGCCACTGATCTGCTGCAGTGTTTGTTCGCAAAACCGTGTCTATCGAGTGTTTCCTAAGAGGATTTTGCAAGCTCGTTCATCTTTTGAAGCCAATCGTTGTGTCTCGAGTAGGAGGAAGTACCTGTCACTGTATAAATTGTAAACTTACTAGAACGCTGTATGTAAGAAATTTTCATTCTTCCTATTTCGTTTGGCCGACGTATTTTTGGCTGTGATAGCCCATTAGAGCTACGAATTTTGTGGGTGCTTGTAAATTTAAGGAGCATTGTTTACCACAGTAATTAACATTGCAACTGTTGGGGATAGTGAAAGCACCTTTCAAATTTTTTGCTTCAATTAAACCACGTTTACAACCATTTGCGTTTATTTGAGTTCCCCCAAGCTACCATTTTTTTTTCTAGAATCCATGACCCATGCCTGTGCATGAATAATGAGCTAGTCGATTAACATCGTGGCGAAACAAATTGGAGAGGTCCTCTCTGGATTGTTACGGAGTCTGGTCTTTGGTTGAGCTAACCCTTTCATTAGGGGTTGCGATTCGGAGGGCAGTTTTTGTTACAATCGTCTTAATTCATTACGACGAACTAAGCAAATAAAATTCGAATCACACAAAACGACAATTCTGCCGACGCAAGAGGGCAACCGCAGCTGCAAAGCTCCCCTAACAAACCGTGCTAGCTTATCTTCTTCTTGTTAATAATTAAACTATTATGTAGAGCACTCTCAGTCTAAGTAGGAAGGGTTGTGGCTAATGTGCAGTAACGAGAATTGGTTCAGTCAGTTTACACGACAGCAATGGCATGTACTCCCTCCACCTTTTCTGCGACAATTGGCCTCACCCCGGTCAACCTAAACAGGGCGAGCTTTATTCGAGTGAATTGATGTTTAGTGGGGGTAGTGTAGAATTCTTACCCACTACAAACCTACTTCCATACTTGTATGATTGTCACCAGATCACAACTTGCATGTGGTATCCAAATTCTTCAGTCGGAGAATCCTAGGGGCCCATACAGTGCCCATACAGGGGGCAGTATAGTGCCACTTCAGACCACCCATATAAAATTACTTTACTATTGAGACCCGGCTCAGGAGTGCCAACTAAAAGCATATTTTGATCCGAAGCGCAGTCCTCACACGTAATGGCCTACATTGCAGCACTTCGAACAGTTTCCCGACGTATCCGCCATCTGCACTCATAAAGAAATGCCCTCTCACATATTGCCCTTTCACTCGACATAAATTGAACCCCATTTTAAACTTGGTCGTGTTTAACAAAAGACTCCACTTTGGCTCTTTCCATTTCTAAACGTTGTTGTTTTAAGTATAAAAAGTCAGCCTTTACCATCAGTAGCAAGTTGATTATCTTGATTTACACTGTAGTCTTTCTTGTTAGGTCTTTGACTTGTAGACCCTCAGGGTTTTTCTCCAGCTTGTCTCATAATACCTGGGAACCGTGTCCCCATTAGCTCATTTCTATAAGCACCGCCTGAGCGGGTGGATTTAACGCTTCGGATGGCTTCTCGAGTTCCGTAGTCCTGGTCGATGGTCTTCTTAATTTCCTTTAGTGATTCCACGTTCGTGAGCTTTGGGATCGTCTCCACGACCACAGCCAGGGCCCACTTCCTATTCCTCACTTTAGGAGGACTTTCTTTTTCGATAGGCACATTTTCCGTGGAGCACTGAGACATGGTTTTGCTCTTCTCGGTCTCTTCCATGAGACCAGCATGAAGGGGTTTTCCTCCCATGCCCGGATCTTAGCATAACTCGTTTCATTCGTACTGGATTCGGTGGCGTTAGTTGACTCCATTGTCTCAGCATTTGTGGGTACTGGCACCGCAACATCTTTCTCCGTGCTATCATGAATTCCTCTACTTGTCATGATGTCATGGGGAGTTCCAGAAACTTGTCTCTGCCCATGAAGACGTTCGTTTTTGGTGTCTGCGGTTTTTTTTCACTGTTTTGGCGATAAAACCCGAACCTAATGGTGTTGGTGTTGTTAATGTAATATGAAAGTGACATATCAGATTCTTTTTGTTCATTTTCTTTCTCTCTTAGACAAAGGGTGGGCTGATAAGCATTTTAACGATGTAGATGATTAATCAATTATTCAGTGAATAGAAAATTAACAACAAACCACTTTATATACCGGTTAAAAGCATTACTGTCAGATTTGTACTAAATACTATCGTATTACAGCGACTCCACCACCGCTTTATTGCTACTGACCGAGATTTTGTTTAAAAAAACTGTCACTTTAGTTCAGTTAGAAAATCTGCATGTATTTGTCACTATTACTTTCTTGCTATGCTTTTACTTGCTGTTACTTCTACCGTTGCTTGTGCTAACCTTTTATTGTTCATGACTGCTTATTTGCTTTATGTCATTTGTAATACTGCAAAACTCTCAGCATTGGTTGTTCTTGTCACTATCATTCTATTGCTTCACTGCACCTTAAGAGACTTCGTGATTTAACTATAATAGCAGCTAGCTCCAATTGGAAAATTTCGGAATCGATTCTCGGATCCGCCTGTATTATATTAGGTTAGTTTTTTTTAGCGGTTATAGTCTCCAGGTAGACTCACCTGTATGGGAAGTACCTTCGGGTAACACCCGGAGATATTAATGTACTGTCGAAGCCCAGTGCTCAGCAGGATAGCTGCACCAGCACCAAAGCTAGAGATCTTTAATTGATGTGAATGCCTCTTCATTTTGCAGAAGATTGCAGTAGTTCTAGCTTACTTGCATACATACATGCATATATCGACGTTAAAGTCGACCACTGTTAATACAAAGTCGTTTTCAAAGCTGAGTTGAATGTGTTTGAATAAAAAATACATCGGCATGCAAATAATTAATAGCGCCGCAAGCGATTTTCTGAAATAATTCAAAGTAAAATTAATTTTAAAGGTACATCATCTTTTGTGTGCTTTTTGTATGGAAGTCGACACTTAAAGTAGGGGTACTTAAAGCAAGGGTTCTTGTATAAAAATTTTATTCTTGCGTAGAATTTTAAGTGGTTTCATATCCACACTTACATGTTTTACAAGACCATCTTCGAAAGCCAACAAAGTGCACAACCAGGATAACAGAACTTAAAAGCATCGATAAATTTTGCATTCGTTTACTTTTTTATTATTTGTGATCCGCGTCCTTCCTTTAATTAAACTCTTTTGTTCCCTAAAAAATACATTTTTAGAATTTGTTTAAAATCTTTCCACGTACAAATTTAATATTGTTATATCTTGTTTTTCTTTCCTAATAAAAAAATATTTAGGAATATACTTGAACTTTAAGTACATTTGAGATTTTTATCTCTAAGGATTCAAAATTCAGTAAAAGGTGGCTTTGGGTAATCAAAATGCAGCCTCCTCACAAAGGAAAACTTACGAGTAACTTTCCGAGCTCAATTTTAAATTATCGCTGCTATTTTGCAGAGCAAATTAAATTTTGAAGTCGAGTAAAATAAACAAACAGAAATATTAATTACGCAGAACGTAAGGCATTTTAAGAAACAGAATTAGTGAAAAATATACTATATTGCATTTTGTAAAGTAGAAAATTTATTTCATTCTTTGGGATTTCTATTCAATTTTCTTCTATTAAATTTACTTCTTGTACGATATTGCTTTTGTATATTCGAGTACAACGACCATAAAATTTATTTCCATTTTAGCTTTAATAACAGTAACTTAATGGAAGAAAATTGCAAAACTTGATCCACTTTCTTCCTTAGACAGTAATTGAATTAGTGACATTATAATGGAAGCCGCCACAGTCCACATGGGAAGTGGTTTTACCACGTTTTGGAAGCACTGGAAATATTTGCAATCGATAAATTTTATTATGATGAAAATGTAAATGTTAACGAGAAATTTTCCTTAAGGACGTTTTCATAATAAATTTAAAAATTATAATCACGATATGAAAGACAAATTTTGTATACTTTGATTATGTATATTCTTTTAAAGCAAAACACACGAAAAGCCCCGAAAACTCAGTATAAGCCCCAAAAGACCCATTGTGTGCAGTAACTTCTCAACTTTATGATTTTAATCGCGGGATCTCAGGCAGCGTCACGACGCATCGGCGGTTTCTGCAACGACCAAACTAAAATGCTTCAAATTTTATATTAAAGCCAAATAATTCTCCTTTATAGTTTGTACAGTATAAGCGCAACCAGTAAACTTTGTTTACTAATTCAACCAAACTGGAGCGTTCAATTTATGGTAATGCTTTTTGTGTGGTATAGGATGAGTCGAGAAAAGCTTACCAGATTTTCTTACCACTTCAGCCTATCGCTTAAACTAAAGCGGTTTTTTATTAGGTTGATCAAAATGTTACATGTTTTCGATTTTCCACTAAATTTCCTGTTTCTGGCGAGTGTTGTATTTTAATTCGCACGTTGCTGACCCAAACACCATCCACACAATTTTATTTCGCCAAGCTTTCTATTGCAAAATTTTGAGTTTTCCGATTCTGGAAAGCCACGCTTAGAAGACTGTAGACTGCCAAATCAGACAAAAATTATAAAAAACTTGAAAAATAAATGGGTTTTATAAAAAAAAGTGGAAGACGAAAATATTTGAATAAAAGCGCTGGAGAATACTTTAACTTCCACTCCTCTTTATAAAAAGAAGCACTTAAAGTATTGAATTTTTGGTTTATTATTTGTTTATTATTGCAGAAATCATATAAAAGCAATGCGAAAAATTGAAATCATATTTTGCGGCGCACTATGTTATCCGGTTTACCCGTGGGATTATGTATCTAAAGTGAGTAAATTTCAAAAGTTTTTCTATAACTGCAAAGTGGCGAATTTTCTGAATGCGCAACCTTTCCTTTACGGTACTTCATACATCACACGTCAAATTAGGATCTCAGTTTTCACGATACCGGTTTGCTATTTTCCGCAATGATAATTGCAAAATGTGGTGGTTTTGACTTTTATAACCCAATAAAGGTTAGGACTATTTACGATTGGATCACAGAAATTAAATGGAAGTAATCGAATATATTCGATTCTTTTTCCAAAATTACGTTTGAAGGATGGAGTCACTTTCACTTTCCTCACTACGTTTTTTTTTTAAATTGACAGCTTCTTCTTTAATAAAATTCGTTTATCTTCATACATTATGTACATTTTTTTCATTCATTCATTTTTTAGGCATTCCATTTTTTACTTAAATTACCGCAAAACGAAAGACCTTCGTGACGTTCCTAGTTTTACTTGAATTGTTTTAAAATTTAATATTTAGCCTAGTAAAAAATGCAGGAGATTTTTATAAATTTCAAAATTTCAGTTAAATTACGAATTTTTGGCGAAGTGACATCAGAAGTGGGAACGGAAACAGTTTTAATATTTTAGAGTGACCCATTTCGAAACCTGAATGAATAGCGAACGTATAAACAAAAGGTGTGACGTGTAGACAGTTTGAAATGGAAATTGCGAAGGGACATAAGAAAAGCATAATTTTATAGCAGAATGGAAGTGTGATCAAGCAATTAACAAATCAATTAGAATTAAAAGCTTACAAAATTATTAATTCATCCAATTTAGATAAAGGAATATTGATTCGCTACATTACCCTTTTAAAGGAGTACTTCGATGCAGAAGATTGTGAGGGTCCATCTCCCAATAATATGGCAAAGTAAATGATATTCCAAACAGGAGATATTACCTGAGAACTAACAAATTAGAGATTAGAGCGTTGACCAGCTCATCTTTACCCAGGAGAAAACCATTGCAATACCCACCACGCCTGGAAGTGTATCATGGCTGACTTAAATAAAAATTTTCCAAGTATGGGTTAATTCTGGTATCTCTTAGGTGCCCTTTAAAGTTATGTTACCTTCTGTGCCGGCCTACACCTCCGTACTCCTTGAGTTTGCCTGGTCCCACTTTTAACTTACATTAGGCTAAGGTGGGTCGAGGTCTCGGCTCACATGGGTTAAGTTCGTTTAGCCTATTGGGTCTTTCTGGTTTGGAACTTATGAGGACCCACGCGCAATTCATATTTGAGGCCCCCCCTCTAAGTATTTTCACTAATCCTACACTTCCTAAAGCAATTGATTTGAATCCCTGGTGCCTGGGGGCCCATCCACTAGCACCGCAGACGATTTATTTTTTTAATACTTTTTTTTACTAAAAATAAAAATAACTGCAAATCCAAGGCATCTAAGGGCTTAAAATTTTGTAGTTTTTTTTCGTGTGTTAACTACTGCAGAGTTGATATTGTCATTAAATTTCTGAATAATTGAACAAATTAAATTTTCATCAAAAAATGTCAATAAAAAATGTCACTGAAATCAATATATCTGCATATCTAAGGCATTTTAGGGCTTAGCATTTTTTCGATATTTTTTCTGTGTTTATTACTACAGAATTAATAATTTCATAAAATTTCAGAATATTTGAACATAATTAAATTTTTATTAAAATATTATTTAAATCAAAAATTGCACTGAAATAAAAATAACTACAAATCTAATACATCTTAAGGCTTAGAATTTTTTCGTTATTTTTCCTGAGTTTATTACAACAGAATTAATATTTTTACAAAATTTCAGAATATTTGAACAAATTAAATTTTCATCAAAAAATTTAAATCAAAAATTGCACTGAAATCAAAATAACTACAAATCTAATGCATTTTAAGGCTTAGAATTTTTTCGTTATTTTTCCTGAGTTTATTATAACAGAATTAATATTTTCATAAAATTTCAGAATATTTGAACAAAATAAAATTTTTATCAAAATATTTAAATCAAAAATTGCTCTGAAATCAAAATAACTGCAAATCTAATGCATCTTAGGGCTTAGAATTTTTTCATTATTTTTCCTGTGTTTATTACAACGGAATTAATATTTTCATTAAATTTCAGAATATTTGAACAAAATTAAACTTTTTTAAAAGAATTTCATATCAAAAATTGCACTAAAATTAAAATAACTGAGAAACTAAGACATTAAGAATTTATTCATTATTTTTCCTGTATTTATTACAATGGAATTAATATTTTCATTAAATTTCAGAATATTTGAACAAAATTAAACTTTTTTAAAAGAATTTCAAATCAAAAATTGCACTAAAATCAAATTAACTGAGAAACTAAGACATCTTAATGGTTTAGAATTTATTCATTATTTTTCCTGTATTTATTACAATGGAATTAATATTTTCATTAAATTTCAGAATATTTGAACAAAATTAAACTTTTTTAAAAGAATTTCAAATCAAAAATTGCACTAAAATCAAATTAACTGAGAAACTAAGACATCTTAATGGTTTAGAATTTATTCATTATTTTTCCTGTATTTATTACAATGGAATTAATATTTTCATTAAATTTCAGAATATTTGAACAAAATTAAACTTTAAAAAGAATTTCAAATCAAAAATTGCACTAAAATCAAAATAACTGAGAAAATAAGACATCTTAATGGCTTAGAATTTATTCATTATTTTTCCTGTGTTTATTACAACGGAATTAATATTTTCATTAAATTTCAGAATATTTGAACAAAATTAAACTTTTTTAAAAGAATTTCAAATCAAAAATTGCACTAAAATCAAAATAACTGAGAAACTAAGACATCTTAATGGCTTAGAATTTATTCATTATTTTTCCTGTCTTTATTACAATGGAATTAATATTTTCATTAAATTTCAGAATATTTGAACAAAATTAAACTTTTTTAAAAGAATTTCAAATCAAAAATTGCACTAAAATCAAAATAACTGAGAAAATAAGACATCTTAATGGCTTAGAATTTATTCATTATTTTTCCTGTGTTTATTACAACGGAATTAATATTTTCATTAAATTTCAGAATATTTGAACAAAATTAAACTTTTTTAAAAGAATTTCAAATCAAAAATTGCACTAAAATCAAAATAACTGAGAAAATAAGACATCTTAATGGCTTAGAATTTATTCATTATTTTTCCTGTGTTTATTACAATGGAATTAATATTTTCATTAAATTTCAGAATATTTGAACAAAATTAAACTTTTTTAAAAGAATTTCAAATCAAAAATTGCACTAAAATCAAAATAACTGAGAAACTAAGACATCTTAATGGCTTAGAATTTATTCATTATTTTTCCTGTATTTATTACAATGGAATTAATATTTTCATTAAATTGCAGAATATTTGAACAAAATTAAACTTTTTTAAAAGAATTTCAAATCAAAAATTGCACTAAAATCAAAATAACTGAGAAACTAAGACATCTTAATGGCTTAGAATTTATTCATTATTTTTCCTATATTTATTACAATGGAATTAATATTTTCATTAAATTTCAGAATATTTGAACAAAATTAAACTTTTTTAAAAGAGTTTCAAATCAAAAATTGCACTAAAATCAAAATAACTGAGAAACTAAGACATCTTAATGGCTTAGAATTTATTCATTATTTTTCCTGTATTTATTACAATGGAATTAATATTTTCATTAAATTTCAGAATATTTGAACAAAATTAAACTTTTTTAAAAGAGTTTCAAATCAAAAATTGCACTAAAATCAAAATAACTGAGAAACTAAGACATCTTAATGGCTTAGAATTTATTCATTATTTTTCCTGTGTTTATTACAACGGAATTAATATTTTCATTAAATTTCAGAATATTTGAACAAAATTAAACTCTTTTAAAAGAATTTCAAATCAAAAATTGCACTAAAATCAAAATAACTGAGAAACTAAGACATCTTAATGGCTTAGAATTTATTCATTATTTTTCCTGTCTTTATTACAATGGAATTAATATTTTCATTAAATTTCAGAATATTTGAACAAAATTAAACTTTTTTAAAAGAATTTCAAATCAAAAATTGCACTAAAATCAAAGTAACTGCAAATCTAAGACATCTTAATGGCTTAGAATTTATTCATTATTTTTCCTGTGTTTATTACAACGGAATTAATATTTTCATTAAATTTCAGAATATTTGAACAAAATTAAACTTTTTTAAAAGAATTTCAAATCAAAAATTGCACTAAAATCAAAATAACTGAGAAAATAAGACATCTGAATGGCTTAGAATTTATTCATTATTTTTCCTGTGTTTATTACAACGGAATTAATATTTTCATTAAATTTCAGAATATTTGAACAAAATTAAACTTTTTTAAAAGAATTTCAAATCAAAAATTGCACTAAAATCAAAATAACTGAGAAACTAAGACATCTTAATGGCTTAGAATTTATCCATTATTTTTCCTGTATTTATTACAATGGAATTAATATTTTCATAAAGTTTCAGAATATTTGAACGAAATTAAATTTTTATCAAAACATTTGAAAAAAAAAAAAATTGCACTGAAATCAAAATAACTGAGAAAATAAGGCATCTTAATGGCTTAGATTTTATTCATTATTTTTCCTGTGTTTATTAAAACAGAATTAATATTTTCTAAATATTCCGAATATTTGATCAAAATTAAAAAAAATGTAAATAAAAAATTGCAGTGAAATCAGAATAACTGCAAATCCAAGACATCTGAGGGATTAAAATTTTTTATTTATTTTTCCTGTGTTTATTACAACATAGTTAAATTTTCATCAAGTTTCAAAATATTTGAACAAAATTAAATTTTTGTCAAAAATTTCAAATCAAAAATTGCACTGAAATCAAAATAACTGAAAAACAAAAGCATCTTAGGGCTTAGAATTTTTTCGTTATTTTTCCTGTGTTTATTATAACAGAGTTAATATTTGCATAAAGTTTCAGAATATTTAAACAAAATTAAATTTTTATCAAAAAATTTAAATCAAAAATTGCTCTGAAATCAAAATAACTGCAAATCTAAGGCATGGGCTTAGAATTTTTGTGTTGATTATACAACAGGAATTTAATTAATAATAATTAAATTTTCCTTATTTTGAGAACCCTTGATTTACGAGGCCCTAAGCGTGCGCATCTTGCCTGCGCAAAATCCCTAAAGGGGCCAAATCTACTGCACCATGGAAATTGAGTTCGCTAAGTTGGTTTGAGGTCTCAGTTTCACAGGTTAAGATCTATTGCTTTTTAGTTTACCGTTCAGGAGCGCCCTCTAGGCTCCAGCCTTCAGCATCATGAACTGGTCATGTGTTGTTAAGGTCCCAAAACTCTTTTATTGGCACTATTACAAAATTTTCGGCCCTATTATGCCAGCAAAATAGATCTAGTAATAGTTGAAGTTAGTGTAAGTTGGGTTGCATAACCCAAGATCGTACAAAAAAGTTTAACTTTCCTGCCGATTTCAGAAAATGTTATGTTAGTCTTTTACCGAAGATTTAATTAATACTCAACGATGAAAATTAAATATTCCCTGTTCAAAATAATTTTTTGTGATTTTTCAAGTTTTACGATTATGTGACGCGATAAAGTTAAATCTTTAGGGACTTCTGAGAACATCGAAAAGGGTAATTTAATAACTTTTTTAATTAATACCGACGTTTAGATGCAAATTTTGAAAATTCAGGTAACGTAAAATAAAATTAATTTTAAGTGTTTGTATTAATGATCGGCAATTAAGCTTTCATTCTCTGAATATTTTATTGAGCTTTTAATTACATTTGCATTTTTTTGTAATTACCTTAGTGTAAGTAAACATTTTAACGTAATGAACGATTCTTTAGCAGTGTGGCCTATTTGTGAACCGAATCGACTATAAACAAGTCAAACTTCCCATCCATCCGCATTAATAAAAAATATAGTAAGTTCCCTGCTTGTGCAACAATGTGATGTATTTTTTACTTTGCAACCCCTAAATCGTGGCTCGTAAACCAAAGTTGTCGAGCGTAAAACTCCCAGTAAAAGTTTTTCTAAATCCACCGAAAGGAAACATTTAAAAATGCATCGCAATGAAGTTAATTTTTTAATACTTCTTTATGGATCTACAAAAAAGTTGTTATATATTTTTGCAGTGAATTTTATGTTTTACAATTTTCATTGCGTACTTTTTTTCGTACGTGCAAAGCTTTAGAAGCTGTAACTTGACTCTCTGGAAACTTTTGCTGTATTAAAAAGTGTGGTATTTACAATGTTGATGCGCTTCCTGGTTGTTTTAACCCGAAACATAATGACGATTAGGATTATTGGAGCAAGAAAAGTAAATTTTGAAATGTGTATTTAAGATTAGTACAAAATTGGGGTAATGATTATGACCTGCAGGATTACTGAGGCAGAGACAGATAATATTTAAAATTTTATATTTGGTTAGGGTAATTTCCAGGTAAAAAAATAGAACATCTCTTCGAAAATTAGAGAAAAACAATTTTAATTGGAAATCAAAGTTGCAGGAAGTGAGTAGGGTTCGCTGAGGTAGAAGGAATGAAAACGTCGGAAAAGCCGTTGGATTTAGTCGACTAAACCAAACTGCATCGGAAATTCAATGATATTTTGGTTAAAATAAGTTAAGGAGAATTTTTTAACATATATTTGCTTGTATATTACAAAAAATCTTTGGTAACCTGATGAAAATTAAGAATGTTTGATCAGTCCAGGTCGAACTTAATAAATAATTGTTTCACAAGATCTCGGTGACACTTCCTTCCAGGATCAAATAAAACTTCAATTTTGGCTACGTTGTGAACCTAAATTCTACAAATAAAATTAATTTATGGGTGCAGAAAATAGATATCCTATATCGGCTCTGCATGAAACGTGTCACGATTAACATTGTGCAGTATTTAGTAAACAGAATATTCGAATATTCTTCGAAATACCTGAGATTTCCGATATGGATGCTAATTAAATTGATGTTTACGGAGTACCAACCGTTGATTTTTACCATAACATACTGAATGGTGCAAAATAAACTAGAAATCGAATTTCTACAACTGTTACATTACTTTTTTTTTAAATTTTAGTCCCCTAAGGACTAAATTTGTCAGCGTCGTTTCATTCCCATTAAATTTTTCAACTAGAACTGCAGGGAATTTCTATTTTTCAATAATGCATGGAAATTCTTTTATTGTATTGCATTAACCTGAATATTATGAATAGTTAGTATAATTACGTACTCGTATTTGAACATAAAAGCTTTAATTAATAATAATAGTTCACATTTTCGCTATTTCGGCGATTCGTGTAGAAAAAATTTATAGTATTTGAAAGTTTATTTTTAATTATTCATACAAATTAATATGATATTTAACCTCAACTCTCTTTTAAATGAATTAAAGCGCCTGCATATCTCTGCAACATTAAAAATTGAATGCATTACTGAATGGTCATCAATTTGCGTTAAAAAGTTCATTATAAATCTTTAATTTTATTATAAAACAAGCTTTGAAAACATGAAATTTTTATCTTTGACCTATAATATGCGATTGAACAAATTTTTGTAGTATCATAAATAATAATTTTGCTTGGTTTAAGTGTGATAATATTACTATATTATTATTTTTTCGATTTTGGTGGTAGTAGAAAAAATATTGTGTGATATACGTCCGTAGAAAACGATTTTAACTTGTTTACTGACTAAGCTTACGAAAACCTCACAAATAAATTAAAATATTACAAAAGCAATTTCAAATTGTGTATGTAAATAGAATAACCAATAAAATAGATATGAAACAACATGGACTAATAGATAATAATTGTAATCTATTTTATTATGGCGTATATCCAAAATAAATTTTTAACCTCATTTTACATTACTATTTATAAACTATAACAATCAAGTATGTCACCTAAATGATAATGATTATGCCATTATCATAATCATTAATATAATACTATAATAACTTTTAGTCCTTTTTTGCATATTAGATGTAAATTGATTGTTTAATTTTAGTTATTCCATTTATTTTACGAGTAATTGACATAGTTAATTTTTTCTACTTTATTCTTAACAACTCTTACAATTTTCCACTGTTGACCTTTATCAAATTTTGACTTTTAATTTATTCTCCTCTTTTTTTCAACTAAAATGCTTCTGTCTGGTTGTCCTTCACCAACTACCTGGAATTTATTATTTTAAAACGCTAAATTTTATTTTTGACTCAATTGAAGGTAATTTAATCATCTCATTGTTTTCTATTATCACCTTAAAACTTTCTGCTAACCTCATCTCAGAATTCAGAACTTTTTCTAGCATTATCTTTTATATCTGACAGGTTAAAAATTAAAAAGTTACAAAATGAAATTTTAGTAGTAGTTTATTGTTATCTAATCAACAAAATGGTGCTTAGTATCAGAAATATTAAGCAATTTACAACCAATCAGGTTATTTTCATTATTTTGGAATTACTGCACTGTATACTTCGGCATATGAATTTACTGTTGCCATTTTGTCTTTAAAGAAAAAGTATTCGGATGTTGCTTGATATTCGCCATGTGGCAAAAAGGGAGGAAGGAGTTTTTCATCGATAATAAAATTATAAGCAGTATATAACTTATCCTAAAAATACAGTAAACTATTTATTCAAGGTGCCCCATATTATGACAGTTCTCACTTTTTTCCAATTGCAGGTAGAAAAGTTTCCACACTTCGAAAGTGTATTCGATCCTAGTATGTTTGCCTGAAGTCCTTTACAGAAATTCATCTGGAAACGCAGGGGAAACAATCGATATTCGTTACTTGCGCGTTTATAACCTTGCACTATAACCTAAAAGACATAATTTTTATTTATACACTAACAATACCACAGTTTACCTCAACGTCTTCTTTCAAATCATATTTAGGCCAAATACTAAAATTAAATGCTGTAGTTGTACGATTATATTTACCACCAATTATGTAGAAATCATGTAAAATGCTTTTATTCACATATTTAATTTCCGTCCTTAAGTCTCTCAATTTGAAGTCCGATTGATGGAACTGCAAAATTATTAAATTCGACGTTTAATGATGAAATTTGCCCAATGAAAGTCAGCCCAAAAATGGTAAAAATTTACAAGTCATGTCTTACCTTTTGAAACAAATCAAGGCAGAACATACCATGGAATGGTAATATTAAAACTACAAAAATCAATTTTTCTTTCACCATCGCAGGATTGCATTAGCTGCAGATACTTTGCCGGTATTTTTTTACAGAAGTGATATCAACTGAACCTATCAAAATATTTGGAAGTACTAAAAAAAAATAGTAACAAAATCTCTGAATAACATGGAGAGATAAGAAAATTATTTACCCATTAAAATCTCATTTGTTATGTATGTAGGTAATAATAACCTCGCTTTGCGTTAAAATTGCAATAATCAAAAATATTAACCAACGGAAAATTATAGTGTTCTTATAAAATTATAACAATAATTTTCTAGTTTTATATTTTTATTGTAGGTATAGATTGCATAGATAACCGAATAATAGTAATTATATTTGCTTATTTGTACAAAAAATGTATAACGTAAAACAATTTTGTTGATGCTTCCTTTTGATAAAAAAAGCTATAGAGTTTCACATGAAGAGATGAATTTAACGGATTTCTTTAACTTCCTAAAACTTTCTGTTAACCTCATCTAAGAACTTTTTTAGTACTAATTTTAGTAAGATCTTATTTATTGTTGTTGTGGCAAATTTGTATTAAGCTGTATTATTATATTGTGGTGTTTCAAACGCCTGACTTCTCAGCCCCTCAGTCGGAAAACTGAGGTGGTCGATATGTCTTCGAACAATCACTTTTAAGACCACGGACAAGCTATGTCGTCGGTTCGCACTTTTGAAACTACTTCTTACAACAAAGAAGGCTAGATTCCAGATTTCATTAATAGTAGGCGCAAAAAGTTGTATGTAACTTATTAAGGCAAAATAAGCTGCAAAAGTTCGATCTATTGATCTTGACCACAATTGGTTCCAATTCGCCGAAAATGTATAATCGTGTATCCCACTCAGGCATCCACTATATTTAAAATCAATTTTTCTGAATGGATGGCTGATTTGGATTTGTGTATAGTGTAGCGAGATTAAACTGCAATCAAATTTCTGCACAATTTTTTAAATGTTTAGGGAACGTCGTACATTTGAATAATTAAGGTTCAATTTGATACAAATGGTAATGCAATAAACAATATCTTAAACACGTAGACCGCCACGCTTAAAAATAGCCTATTGTTTTTAATGTTAGTGTGAGTTAAATTTAATGCACGTGACGGATAACGTACTGAAGTTGATATCTTATCGTAGAAGCTCTAATAACTGTGTCGATTACACTGAACGGTAAGCTGAAAGATGAAAAATGAAAGTTTTTCATTAAATCAATAAATTTTATTCAATATTAGGCAAATTGAGCAATTTACAACAAATCAATTTATTTCCTGTATTTTGAAACTTTTCGACTGTATACTTCAGCATAGGCATCCATTATGGCCATTTTATCTTTAAAGAAGTAAAATTCACACCTTGCTTGATATTCACCATATGGTAAAAACGGAGGCATGAACGATTCGTCAATAACAAAATTATAAGCAGTGTACAAGTTATCCTAAAAAATACAGAAATTACAAAACAATTTTGCTAATAGTTACAGGGTGTCCCAAATCAAATCCATGATAATTGAGAATGAAAAAAAAAGTCACTTTTTTCCAGTTGCAGGTTGAATAGTTTCCAAGAGTTGCGAGTGACTTTGCTCCTAGTACATTTGACTGTATTCCTTTACAGTAATTAATCTGGAAGCGGAGGGGGAATAATCGATATTCGTTACTTGCACGTTTGTAACCTTGAACTACAACCTAAAATGATAAACAATTTTTTAAGCACAGCGCAGATTTATTAATAATCATTAAGATTAGATTACCTCAACATTATTTTTTAAGTCAAATTTAGGCCAAATAGTAAAATTGAATGCCGTAGTCGTACGATTATATTTATGACCAATCACGTTGAAGCTATGCAACATACTTTTGTTCACAAACGGCACGTCGGTTCTCAATTCTCTCAATTTAAAGTCCGACTGATGAAACTACAAGATTTCAAGTTAATCAGAGAAATTATTTAAATTGTTAAGTTATTAACTCGTGATAATAATTAAATAGGATATATTTTTGAAATAAATTACTATATTATTCTGACGAAGGACGTACCCACGTCTGAAAGCTCAATAAAATTATATTAAATAATTTAATAATTATTTTAATTTAAATTTTTAGATAAATCTCTTACCTTTTCAAGCAAATCAAGTGATAACACTACATTAAGGTGGGTAAAAATTAAACTGACAAAAAAACATTTGTAGTTTATCATTGCACTGATTATAAATTATTAAATTATCAGGAGATATTTGCACTAATAGTTTTTGCGACTGAACCGCTCAATATCTTTAAAAGTAATAAAAAAAAAACACCTCTGGATACGACGGACTGATAATAAAATTATTTACTATTAAAATATCATTATTTGCTAGGTAGCAGGTAGTAATTTCTATTGCAACCTCGCTTTAGGTCAAAATTACAATAATCCAAAATAGCATCACGTATGAAGAAATGATATAATAATAATAATTTTCTAGTCCTTTTTTATATTACCTGAATAATACATGAAATATTTTAGGTAATATATTTGTTTACAAAACAAAAGGCCTTGGGCGTCTTCCTACACATAGCGAAGGCGTTTGACAAGGTCTGGAAACCTGGGCTGCTTTACAAAATGGCGAAGGGGGTATCAAGCTTGGACTGGTTTAACTGACAGCTTCCTACTTGCATAGGCGCAACTAGCGGGGGGCTAATCCCCCCAAAATTTAAGTTAGCCCCCCAAAAATATCCCAATTTTTTGTTATTTTTACCCTCCCCTTAAAAAAATTTGTTTGAAAACATTTTTTTTAACCCCCTCAAACTTTTGACCCTGGTTGCGCCTATGTCTACTTGGATTACAGATGTAATCGAATGCCAAAGGTCAAATCCACACCCGATGTTGGCAGGGGTACCTCAAGGGTCTCCTCTCTCGCCGCTCTTGTTCAACATCTACACGCATGACATCCCAAACCCGGAATAACAAAATCAAGGAGCAAACATCGACTAATGAAGTTGATGAGGGACGCGCTAAAGACGATAGAACCATGGTACAACCTATGTAGATTGGAGGTTAACCTCTCCAAAAGTGTCGCCATGGTCTTTAGCCGAGCAGTCAGACAACCGGTCCATCTTAAGCTAACAATGTTCGGAAAACCCATCCCCTGGCATAACTCGGCGAAATATATTGGGGTCAAAAATTTGTTTGAAAACATTTTTTTTAACCCCCTCAAACTTTTGACCCTGGTTGCGCCTATGTCTACTTGGATTACAGATGTAATCGAATGCCAAAGGTCAAATCCACACCCGATGTTGGCAGGGGTACCTCAAGGGTTTCCTCTCTCGCCGCTCTTGTTCAACATCTACACGCATGACATCCCAAACCCGGAATAACAAAATCAAGGAGCAAACATCGACTAATGAAGTTGATGAGGGACGCGCTAAAGACGATAGAACCATGGTACCACCTATGGAGATTGGAGGTTAACCTCTCCAAAAGTGTCGCCATGGTCTTTAGCCGAGCAGTCAGACAACCGGTCCATCTTAAGCTAACAATGTTCGGAAAACCCATCCCCTGGCATAACTCGGCGAAATATATTGGGGTCAGCAGCAATGGGTATCAAGCCCCTGGGTGAAACAATC
Organism: Rhagonycha lutea; assembly: GCA_958510855.1. Taxonomy (NCBI): domain Eukaryota; kingdom Metazoa; phylum Arthropoda; class Insecta; order Coleoptera; family Cantharidae; genus Rhagonycha; species Rhagonycha lutea. Next base: position 36,317,382 of record OY294041.1, read on the forward strand.
CAAGCAGCGCCCTATCTTCTATCCCGTTAATCAGACAGCTTGGCCAATACGATCCCAAGTCCACTCCCAATATCCCATAATATAAGTTAGGGTTGATAAAGAGTCCACTTGTTCCTGTTCCTGATGCTGAGGGAAGCGAATAATAAGTTAAGGGAAGGTAAGAGGACAATATGTTGTTCACGTTGTAATATTTGGGTTGTGTTGTTAAGTTGTAATTTTGTTTCAAAGGCATATAGATGTTTATTCAATAAATACACGTGGTTGTTGCGTCCGTCGTAAGCGTGGTTGAGGTGCGAGTGAGTAGAAAGGTATGGTAATCAGTGCTGCATCACGGATGCCTCACATCGGTGAATCAATCCCAGCACCATATATACGATGAGGCTCAATGCTTGGCACAACAATTTAAATTCAAAACCATTGTTTCATTTAGACGAAGGAGGTAAGCGGGGCAGTCCCGCATCTTCTCCACCAAGGCTAAACTGATGATACCTGATTCCTAAGGATAAATAAAGATGAAATAAAGCGAATTAATAGACTAAAGAATGGAAAAACAGGGTTCTTTGACCAGGATTTGACCAATTTGAAAACCATTCGCTGTTACGTAAGGTTTCATCTCGAATGCTGTTGAACAATTTGAAGGTTCCTTTGTTTCAAGTTCCGAATTTTTTATCACACTGACTGCAATTTGTGGGATACCTGGGTTTATCCAAATTGGGCAGTAGGAGAAACTACATGGATTTATGCTACTAAGGGTGGGTTGTACCAATGTCGGTTAAACCTGGTTCAACTTTGAACTCAGTTCAACCAATTAACATGGTTAAAAACCCGTATTTAACCATGTTGATTGGTTGAATCGTTGCAGAACTGAGTTCAAAGTCGAACGAGGTTTAACCGACTGTGGTAGACTTCGCTGCAAATAATCTCATCCATGTTCAGTTTGTAAGCCAGACTTATTCCGTACTGATTTTCATAGGTATGGGATGCATTCACGGGTTACAAATTTGCTGAATCTTCCCAACAAAGTTGAAAAAATTGAAAAACTTTTAATCAAACTTTATTTCGAAAATGATTAATTCATTATAGCAAAAAATTATCCTTTTTAATTTACTTTCAAATGTCTGCACTGTAGACTTCTGCGAAAAAATTTACAACTGCCAATTTATCCTCCAAGTACAATAAAGTTGATACAAATTTATATTCGCCATGCGGAATAAATGGAGGAAGTTGCGATTGAACTAAACGAAAATTATATGCATAATATGAAACATCCTACAAAATATAAATAAATAAATAAGTTTAACTAGATACCAGTTTCCGTACCTTTTTCCAAAAGCAGGTCGGAAAGTTTCCATAGTTTGATATATACTTCAATCCTATGACATTTGCATTGAACACTTTGCACAAATTAAGTTGTTACCGAAGTGGAAATAATCGATATTCATTGCTTGCCTTTTTAAACCCTTGGACTACGAGCTGTAAAATATTTTTCAATAGTAAAGTTCAATACAAAATAAAAACATTGTTCCAAGAAGTGGGATAATTGATCCTTCAAGAGTGGTTATAAATTCAAGGACTGCAAACAATTATATTCTGGCTTCTGTTATCTGATATCTGAACCGTAACGAGCTCTATTATTATTTAATATTTATAATTATTTAATAATAATAATGCTACTCCAAGTTAATGATCATTAAGGATCTTTTCAGAGGAAATTTCAAAAGACAAATCATGGCAATCAAATTACCATTTTTTCTGTTATTTATTTAACTATTATTACAGCAATTTTTAGATTAATTAATTATTCGCTTATCTGATTAGAAACGTAAATGATCATTAATTTTCATACAATTTATATTACATAATAAATAACTTAATAAAACTTAATAGTAATAATGTGACGTAGCAAAATAATAAGATAGTCAGGACAAGACATTTGGGATAAAATATTTTCTTTTATATAAAATAATTTCGATAAGTTTTAACAAGTAAAACTAACAAGGGGAGTACCAACCTACCCACACTTGCAATATTTTTAATATGCGTTTCGGTCATAATTGGTAATACATACATCAGGTGAAAATGAAAAAATCATTAATTAAGCTAATAATATAGAGAAAATCCGGTTTGAAGAACGAAAATTGCAAGGTAATCTTACATTGCATACATCAAGGAAAATATTTTATAACGGAACATATTATGCATTACGATAAAGCAACCCATGTTGTTCTCATAAGAATCATAATGGTGAACTTGTACATAATCTAAATGCAAATTATACAGTAATTACACGAATCCGTTCTTCAAAATCGTTTTTCGCAAATTGACTGAATTTATGATTTACTTTACTTCTACTTATGATCAACATGTATAATATTAAAAATAGTGTAAATCGGTGAGTGTAAATGTTGTCACTCCCCTTGTAAGTCAATTATTTTAATTTTAATCAACAACATATTTTTATACATTTTAGAATTGACTAATCACTTTAACTAACAAGTAATTATCCATTTTTATTGTACTTTTCCCAAGCTGCACTGCAGGCTTCTGCAAATATATTTACGATCGCTAATTTGTCCTCAAAATACAATAAAGTTGCTTCTGTTTTATATTCGCCATACGGAATAAATGGAGGAAGTTGCGATTGATCAATATCAAAATTATAAGCAAAATATGAAACGTCCTACAAAATATAACAACTAAATAAGTTTGACTAGGTACTACTTTCCATACCTTTTTCCAAAAGCAGATCGGAAAATTTCCATAGTGTGATATATTTTTCAATCCTATGACATTTGCATTTAATACTTTGCACAAATTAAGTTGATACCGAATTGGAAATAATCGATATTCATTGCTTGCCCGTTTATACGCTTGAAATAAAACCTGCAAGATTATTTCAGAATTAATGAAATCCAGCTCAAATAAAAATATTGTTCTAAAAACTAGAAAAGGCAAACTGAAGACAGTATAGGGAAATAATTGAATTATATAAATTTACTATTTTTTATAATTATTAATATTTCTCTGATTATATTTGATTTCTGTGATGTATGAATCTTTTTACATAAAAAATACGAGCGTGGATCATAAGTACCCGTGCTTGAAGACAGGTGGCGTTGCTGAGGGAAGTTGACATTATCGTCGTGTACTGCCATCTGTTAAACGACACTGTACTAAATTTCAGACTGATTCATTAGTTGGTTTTTATTTGGCCGCCAGTTTGATCAAACTCTTCAAAATGCGCTTCTGCCTCAGCGATAATCTCTCGTTTGAGCTGAATTTTTTCCGCCGAGCCATATTTTTATTTTGGGAAATAGAAGGAAGTCGACGGTGGGTACGACAGTAATTTTTTAACGTAGTTCATGCAATTTGTCCGCAACAATTCTTGATGAATTTGCTGGTGCATTATCGTTATGAATCAGCACTTTTTGTTCAGCCAAATTAGGCCGTGATTCCTTCCATTTCTTATCGAATCGGTCCAATAATTCACTGTAGTACTGCCCAATGATCGTTCTTCCATTCTACAAAAAGTCCATGAGGATTATTCTCTTAGAATCCCAAAAAATCGTGGTGTTAACCTTTCCAGTCTATGAGACCGTCTTTGCCTTCTTCTGAGCAGAATCATCCAGAAAAATCCATTGTTTTGACTGTCTCTTGATTTCTGGCGTATAATAATATATCCAGGTTTCTCCTCTTTCCAAAAACTCCTGCGAATTTCGCTTAAAGAGGTCCAAACACTGCTTTGACATTGACAGTCGTATCCGTTTTTGGTCTACCGCGATCAATTGCAGCACCCATCGGGCCGACAGCTTTCTCACACTTAAGTGATCATGTAAAATATTAATTGTCGTTCCGTACGACAAGCCTATGGCCTCTGCTACTTCGTGCACTTTAGTTCGGCGATCTGCGAAAATCATGTAGTGGACCTTTTCAATGATTTCCTCGATAACCACGTCTGTCAGGCCGCCTGGCCGCTCCTCATTAGAAACAGGATGTACGACCACATTTAAAATCGTCGAACCAATATCTAACAGTTGTCATAGATGGTGAAGGGTCCCCAAAGAGAGCATCCAACTTCGCATTTATTTCTTCGCATGATTTCCATCCAAAAATTAAAAACGAATTACGGATCGAAATTGGTCTTTTTCCATTTTATCAAGAAACAAGAAACATGTGTGATAAAACTGGCTGCCAAATAAAAACTAACCCATCATGAAACAGTCTGAAATTCAGTATGGTGTCGTTTGACAGATGGCAGTACACGACGGTAATGTCAACTTCCATCAGCAACGCCACCTGTCTTCAAACACGGGTACTTATTGATCCACCCTCGTATATTACCGTCATAAACGACTACGTTTTTCCATAAAATATTACAATATTTCACAGAATTCAAAAATTTAGAATTGAGTTGCTTTTTTCAAAATTCTTTTCAATACATACCAATATTCACAAAAAATTACGATTTGAAATTGTTTTTCTAATTTTACCTCAATTTTATCATACAGATAAATTTTAGACCGAAAAGTGACATTGAATGCTGTGGTCGTACGATTATATTTGTGACCAATCACATTCAAAGAATACATTAAACTGTAATTAACATATGGCACCTCAGCTCTCATACTCTTTAAGACGTAATCCGACTGATGGAACTAAAAAGATTTAACCAATATTAGAACATTTTTTAACATTTTTTAAAATCATTTTTTTCACTACCTTTGAGAGAATATCGACACAGTAAACATAATAAACTAAAATTAGAATTTTAAAAATTGAAATTATAAGCAACATCACGACGATATAGAAGTACCCGTGTTACTTTAATGGTTACTCACAATAATGCAACTATTGCATCTGAAAATAATTTATCGAATTCAGAATCTATTATTGTTTTTGTTGTTAGCAAATAATAATAATAATAATAATACCGGAAAATATTACATGGTATATAAGCACAAGGATTATAATGAACAATACGGTGACTTCTGTTATCTGATCTTTGATTATAACGAGCTCTATTTAATACCTTTCGTACACTGCCAAGTTAATGATGATTAGGGGGACACCGGGGTTATTATGTACATGGGGCTAGAGTAGAAAATGCTGTTTTTCGTTTGAAAACCGTTTGCATTACGTGCCATATTCCATAGATTACTCTGTTTTTTAATGGAATCTCGTCCTATAAAGTTTGGTAGACCTGAGCGACCTGTTGTCAGTGTCAGTAGCGTTTATGCGATTAGTGACATTTGTTGGTTATATTTTCCCAAGTAAATTTGTTGTATTATCAAAGTAAGTTATTTTTTCAAACCGGTTGTGGGTGTTTTTTAGTCACTTATATTTGCATTGTGAATTGACGAATTGTTAAATGTTCATCTAATACTGTAATACAGGTATTGTAATGTAAATGCAAAATGTGGTATTGGGGTTAGTGTGGACATGTGATCGAGGTTTGATAGTTGCGGAAGTAATAAAAGAATCCAGCGTGAGGAAGACGATGGAAAAATATGGGCTCAAAAAATCTATATGTGTCAATATTTGGCGCCGCCAATAGCTTCAGTTACTCAGGGAGAGGGCATAATTTTTGAATTTGTCAAAAAAACTGTCCACACTACCCCGGTCTCGCCTAAGGATCTTTTCAAACTAAATATCCATAATAAATCATTGTAATCAGATTACCATTCATTCTGTTATTTACTCTACTGTTATTTATGGTTCTTTAAGACTATAATATTATTTGCGATTCTGATTAAAAAAGTTAATGATCATTAATACTCAGTCTGTCTGAGGTATAATTCGTAATATTCATAACATTATAGTAAAAATGTCTTCTTCTTCCACTTTCTAGAAGCAATTCTGTGAAAATCCTCTTCTAGTAGACTAAAGCCTGTTATTTTACCAATAACTGCGTCGTTTCCTCGGCAGTGTTAAGCTACGTTTAGATCTGACACTTATTTCTTGAACTTTATGTCGGATAGAAATTCTGTCTCTCTTACTTACTTTTACTGTCTCTTACTGTCCGACATAAAATTCGTGCAAAAAGTGACAGATGTAACTGCAACTGCACCTTTAGAAACCTTGAGCATAAAAATATTTTTATATCAGGTAGCTTGCTAGACTTACCTTCAGATGTGCCTTATATCCTGGATTTTATGCTAATGGTGACATTTCACTAACCCACGGGACCATCAGACTTGAATCTGCTGAGTTAGTAAATAAATTAATAAAAATGAAATGAACTGTTCTTAAGTTAATTATTTTATTTTTAATCAAAAACATATTTTTAAAAATTTTATAATTGACTATTAATTAGTCATTCATTTTAACAAACAAGTAATTATCCATTTTTATTGTACTGTGCCAAAACTGCACTGTAAACTTCTGCATATGCATTTACGATCGTTAGTTTGTCCTCCAAGTACAATAAAGTTGTTTCTACTTTATATTCGCCATACGGCATAAATGGAGGAAGTTGCGATTGATCAAGATCAAAATTATAAGCAAAATATGAAACCTCCTACAAATATAAATAAATAAATAAGTTAGACTACGTACTACTAATTTCGGTACCTTTTTCCAAAAGCAGATAGGAAAGTTTCCATAGTTTGATACATTTTTTAATCCTACGACATTTGCATTTAAAACCTTGCACAAATTAAGTTGATACCGAATAGGGAATAATCGATATTCATTGCTTGCTTGCTTATAAATTTGAATTAACATCTGTAAGATTATTTCAAAATAATTAAATTCAGCCCAAATAAAAATTAAGGATTAGGGAATAATTGATTCCTTGATGGGAGAGGACGAGAGGGAAATCTGCCTCAGGTATCACAAATTTAGGTGCCTTAATTTTCGATTTATTTTGATTTATTATAATAAATAAATTAAAAAATAAGTAAAGTCAATTTGGGACTCTCTTCCAAAAGGTAACTTAATGCGTTTAAAAAAATTATATTATAAATTCATGATTTTTCATCATTATTAAGTATTTATATTATTTCAACTATTTCTCTGATTATATTTTATTTCAGAATTCAGAAATTGAGAATTGATGCATTTTCCAAATTTCTTTTCAATCACACCAATATTTACAAAAAATTACGTTTTGAAATTTTTTTCTACTAATTTTACCTCAACTTTATCATACAGATCAATTTTGGAACGAAAAGTAGAATTGAATACTGTGGTCGTACGATTATATTTGTGCCCAATCAAATTGAAGGAATACATTAAACTGTGATTAATATATGACACATCACTTCTCATATTTTTTAACACGTAGTCCGCCTGATGGAACTAAAAAGATTTAAATAGTTTTATTACAAAATTTCTAATTATTCACCTTTGCTACCTTTGACAGAATATCGACAGAGTAGGCATTATAAGCAAAAATTAGAATTTTAAAAATTGAAATTATAAACAACATCACGACGATATAGAAGTACTCGCGCTAGTTTGATTACTCATGATAATGGAACTATTGCATCTGAAAATATAATTATCAAATTCAGAATGTATTATTTTAATGTTTATGATGTTAGCAAATAGTTAGTAGACCGGAAAATATTTCATGGTATATAAGCACAAGGACTATTATAATAAACAATACTCTGACTTCTATTATATCCGTAACGAGCTTTGATACACTGCCAAGTTAATGATGATTAAAGACCTTTTCTAACGAAATTTCCAAAATAAATCAATGTAATCAAATTACCATTCATTCTATTATTTACTCAACTATTATTTATGGTTTTTTAGGACTAAATTATTTGCGAATCTTATTAAAAAAGTTAATGATCATTAATATTCAGTCTGTCTGAGGTATAATTCGTAATATAAATAACATTATAATAAAAATGTAATGTAACAAATTTGGGTTAAAAATATTTACTATTATATAGAATCATTTCCATAAGTTTTCATAAATTCTAATTTATCTCAGTTTTGCAAACAATTGCTCGACTTTTCGTATTATTATTATTATATACAACTGACGACGTTTCAAAATAAACATATTGAAGTGTGAAAAAGTCGATCAAATAAGCAAATAGTAAATTTTGGTTAAATTTAAATTTTGTCGACTTTAGACATTTAATTTTGAAGCAATTTTGAGATGACGGAAGCGATTGTATTGTTACTTCCAACACACAAAACAATACAAACTTGATTTTTCTTAAAGACTGATATTTCTTGAGAATTTGTAGTGTTATCTAAAAAGTGAAAAGTGGTAATTTAAATTTATGGCGGCAAAAGTGGCGCATACTTACAAAATTTGTTTGAAAATTTATTGTTATTATGATGGTAATTTGAACTATGAAGCCAATTTTGCGGCGAGGTTTTTTGGGTCTTGCGCCGACCGGTTGATGAAGAAGATGCATTTCGTGGGTTTGTGAATATTACCTCGAAATTAAACCCATGAAGACCAATTTTGAGAGTTTTTGTAGTCTCAAAAACCATTATTCCAGTGATAGGAGATAAGCGTGAGTCATTTTTGAAACGTATTATTTTCATAAATCAACATTTACGTGCATTTTGTGGGCGCAAGCAATATTCGACTTTATTGAGGCCATTTTGCTTTTTGGATAATTTCGTATCTGAAATTACATTTAGAAGTTTAATTTTGATGATTTGTGCAATTACACAAATCAAATTTCATTGTACGTACCGAACAAGTAGATGTTCGCTAATTTTGGTGGTTTATAAGAATCACATGTGGAATTTGGAGGTTACGATTTTCCAGCCAGATGTTTATGTTTCCGATTTAATTAAGAAGTTGGAAAGATTTGTTTAAGCCGACAATCGAGGTTTGAATACTACACTGGACGATTTTTACACGTTCACTTTACTGTTTTGTTTGGATAAACGAAGAATTTTCTGGATCGACGCAGATGTTGTTTCGCTACCGTTTACCAACTGGACACCGATTAAGAAGTGAATGTTAAGCGGTGACGTATGGTTTGATGTACAGAGTGCTTCATAATAAGTATCAACTACGAAATTTTATGAGTAAGAAATTGAACATTATTTTATAAAAACACCATTGTTGTAAAATTTTCTTTATTAATATTACACAATTTCACATTTATGGAACATCCAATAAAAGTATAGCTGAAGTGTTGTACATAAATGATACGGTTTATTTATTGGATGAGCGGTATGCTCCTGCGTGTTAAATTAAATAGCTAACTTGTTCCAACATTTATTCGTAACTAACTAACTACAATATACATTTCATAACAACGTGGTAGCCTCTATTAGTGGTACCAACCTACAGTATTTAAATAAACAATAAAAAGAACAGCTAGGCGCCATCTATTATCAACACCTTCACTTGTTGAATATTAATTATAAAAATAATAATACATAAATACAAAAATTAATGCTTCAACATAACCCCATATTTCTGGTGCAATACGAGTGTTTCTCTTTTGTTACTGCCTTGGTAAGGCTGTCTGCCGTCATTTCTTCGGTAGGGATATGACTGATTACAACCGTTGAATCTTCAACCTTCTCTCGCAAATAATGATACCTGATATCAATATGTTTTGTTCTTGGTCGAAAACCATCCGAATTAGCAAGCTTGATTGCGCTTTGATTGTCGCAAAAAATGTGAATTGGTTCTTCAAACTTTTCGAAAACCTCTTCAATAAATTGTTTCAACCACACAGTCTCTTGTACAGCTGCTGACAAAGCCATATACTCCGCTTCCGTGCTTGACAAAGCTACCGTAGCTTGACGTTTGCTGTTCCACGTAATTGCCCCATTTGACACTTTAAAAAGATAGCCTGTCGTTGATCGTCTTTTATCGATATCGGAGGCCCAATCAGCATCAGTGTAACCAACCAAACCATTGCTTTCGTTTTTTGTATACTTCAGCCTAAATTCTATAGTTCCACGGAGGTATCGTAATATACGTTTAACCGATTTCCAATGTGCATTTCCATAATTGTTGTTAAAACGACTTACATCATTTACCGCAAATGCTATATCGGGTCTTGTACATTGAGTTAAGTAGAGCAAGCATCCAACTACTTCTTGATATGGTACTTTACCAGTAAGTTGTTCTTCACCTTCACCTGGTACCATGCTAATCGATAGTTTCTGATTTATGTCACTGGGGGTCGACACAGGCTTGCAATCTTCCATTCCAAAACGTTGTAGTATTTCCTTTACATACATAGATTGGTCCAAATAAATACCATCTTCGCATTGTGTAATACGCATGCCTACACAATTCCTCGCAGTTCCCATATCTTTCATCTTAAATGTTGTGCTTAATGCATCCTTTAGTTTTTTTAGAACTACTGCATCTTTCCAGAAAATCAAAAAGTCATCAACGTAAATTGCCACGAGCAAGTCTACGTTTTCTGTGTAGTAAACACATGGATCCATTTTTGATTTCCTCAAGCCAAACGATTTTAGAGCCGATTCCAGCTTCAAATTCCATTGTCTGCCAGCTTGCTTCAGACCGTACATGGCTCGATTCAGCTTAGAGACCTTGCTTGTTCCGTCGTGAAAACCTTCGGGTTGTTCCAGGTAGATTTCTTCGTTCAAATCCCCTTGCAAAAATGCTGTTACCGCATCCATTTGATCGATTTTTAAACCCTTTTCTGCAGCCATTGCAATTAACAAACGAATAGATGCATACCTTACTACTGGTGAGTATGTTTCGTTGTAATCCATCCCGTATCGTTGCGAACAACCTTTGGCGACCAATCTCGCTTTATGACGAATAACGTTCCCATGTTCATCTAGCTTCGTTTTAAAGACCCACTTCGACTTAATCGCTCTTCGATTTGGCGGTAGTTCTACTAGGCTCCATGTTTCGTTTTCATCTAAAGAAGACATTTCTTCTTCCATTGCGGATTTCCATTTGCGTGCATCGTTTCGGGTAATGGCTTGTTGAACTGTTATCGGGTCAAATTGTGGTGAGTCCACCTTCACTGAATAAGTTATGTGGTCATCAAATTTACGCGGTTTTGGTGTCCGCTTCGATCTGCGCAACTCATCACTTATTACAATGTCTTCCGGGAATTCGTATTCTGGATCGTCTATTGAGTCGTTCCCAATTTGTTCTATTGCAACAGGCTCTTCGATTTCATCAAGATTTACAGTTTCTTCAGACTCTACAACCTCGTCTTTGCTACTTGTAACTTCCTTCACTGAATGAAGTTCGTCAACATTTGCCTTTATTTCGATCGAATTTGTATCACTTACATCCTTCTCAAAAAACACTACGTCTCGACTCACTGTCAATTGTTTTGAAACTTGGTTGATACATCGGTAACCCTTTTTCTCGCTGTCGTAACCTACAAAAATCAACTCCTTCGATTTCTTATCCCACTTTTTCCTTCGCTCCTTTGGTACATGAACCATTGCTTTTGATCCAAAGATTCGTAAGTTCGACAAGTCCACCTTGTGACCAGTCCATACTTCTTCGGGTGTTTTGTTAACTAGCGACGAACATACCGAACGATTCACTAAATAAGCATCCATGTTAACGGCTTCTGCCCAGTACTCCTTTTCTAACTTGGCATCAAAAATTAAGCACTTCGCTCGTTCCACCAAGGTTCGGTTCATCCTCTCGGTTACACCATTCTGCTGCGGTGTGTAAACATTGGACAACTGGTGATGGATACCTTTTACTCGACAAAACTTCTTGAACTCCTCATTGCAATATTCAGTACCATTGTCGGTTCTAAATACCTTGATCCGTTTATCGGTTTGATTTTCAACGAGATTTGTAAATTCAATGAATTTCGCCCCAACTTCTGATTTTGATCTTAAAAAATAAACAAAAACTTTTTTAGAATAATCGTCTATGAAGGTTAAGAAATACCTGGCTTTGCCAATTGAAACATTTTCCATAGGGCCACACAAATCCGAATGCACTAAATTTAACACTTCAGTTGCATGGTTTTTACTGTTTTTAAATGGTAAGCGCGATTGTTTACCTTCCATGCACACTACACAAGATTTCAGTTTGTTATTGTCATTCTTAAATTTGACACCATTTACAACACCATCCCGCTTTTACACAAGTCCTGGTAGTTCAAATGTCCTAGGCGCAGATGCCATGTTGCCGCACTGCTTTCATCGATGTTAGATAACATATATTGTTCATTTTTCACACGAAGTTTATAAACACCATTTGTTGCCTTACAATTGGCTAACAGCACGTTTTTATCACTGTAAATTGAACATCCCTTGATGTCAAATATTACCTTATTATTTTTTTCAACTATTTTTGAGACCGATAATAAATTTGCCGATAGTTGTGGCACGTGTAAAACTTCCTTGACTTCGATTTCGTTGTCCTTAAGGGTTAGATTTGTCGAACCTGCACTAGTGACCGCCATCTTGGAATCATTTGCCGCACTAATTTCACCACGTTTTGGTTTTAAATTTTGCAATATATCCTTGTTTGGGGTCATGTGAGCTGAACATCCACTATCGATAAACCAGTCTTCTGAGTTTCCTCGACTTCCCTTTGCAATGAAATTTGTCAGAAAAACACTTGTCGAAGATTCAACTTTCTTCTTTGCAACCACATTTTTTGTACTTTGATCAACATTGTTTTGTCTACAGTCCTTCGAAATGTGACCTTTTTTGCCACATGTGTAACATGTTGGTTTCTTTGGTGGTTTTTTCTTCTTACCAAAAAAGGCGTTTTCCTTACTCCTATCAAAATGTGTATCTAACAATTTTGATTTGATAGAGTCGGCTGTAATCGTTGAGCTACTACTTTCCATGCTCATGATCATTGGTTTGAATTCTTCCGTTAATCCTGCAAGCAGAATAGCACCAAGCCATTCGTCTGATTTATCGAAACCGATTCCACCCAATTTGTTCGATGTTGTGATCACTGCATCAACGTACGCTTGCATCGATTCACTGTTTTCCAAACGTGTTGAAATTAGGGTTCTCAACAAACCAATTTTACGCATCAATCCTTTGTCTTCGTAAAGATTTTGCAACGTGGTCCATATTTCCAGCGCGGATTTTGCTTTCTGAATATGGACATACAAACTCGATTTCACACACAACGCCAGACGCGACTTTGCCTCACTTAACTTCTTGGCGTCCGTCTCCGTAGCTGTGGTGATTATGCAGTTTTCTAAACCACGTAGTTGTAGATAATTTTGCATCGCAAATTGCCACGTGTGGTAGTTTTCGCTTCCCTTCAACTTTTCTATGTTGAAATCATTTCCCGACATTTTTCGTGATATTTATTTAGTCTCGTACACAACGAATTCGTACACAACGAACAAAACAATTCTTGCGAATTTTTCAACTTAACAATAAATAACGTGCAACAAATGCATCACAAAAAATACTTTCCGATTTCACTATTTAATTAATGCCTGGGTCCCATAACCTATTGGATGAGCGGTATGCTCCTGCGTGTTAAATTAAATAGCTAACTTGTTCCAACATTTATTCGTAACTAACTAACTACAATATACATTTCATAACAACGTGGTAGCCTCTATTAGTGGTACCAACCTACAGTATTTAAATAAACAATAAAAAGAACAGCTAGGCGCCATCTATTATCAACATTATTGGATGTTTCTACACATTTACACACCTGTTTGAGTATCGCTTGACGATTGTGTCAGGGGCGTCCAAAATTGCTTCGTATTTGCTTTTGGGTCATTTGAATAAATTGCTTTATGATTTATTGTGCTTATTAATTTGCTTTAATCTTGTCGATACCTACAACCTGCAGATATTGTGGCCTCGAATATGTAAACCTGACGTAAAGCTAGCCGGACCTCTTTTGTTGAAGTGTACACATTAGGCGAGGTTTCACCGCTGACTATAATTAGGGGTGTTATTGAGCCGTGCAACACGACAATATACATACAGGTAATCTCAATTTAAAAACAAGAGTAAATAATGAAATTATACTAAAATTTATTGCGAATCATGGGGATGCTATCCATAAGGTATTAGGTATGATACTTTACGCTAAAATATTTTTCATGGTATGCAAACACAAGGACTTCAAACAATACTCTGCACATTCTGCATAATAAAAGCTTCCAACCAGAATGACCAAACATTCTGTAGTTTATCATTCTGTTATCTTATCTCTGACATCTAAACCCCGTAACGAGCTCTATTTAATACCATTGATACACTGCCAAGTTAATGATCATTAAGGATTTTATTTGTAGGTAATAATTCCAAATTACTACGATAAATGTACCAAAGCTTTTTCTCAACAAAATAAGTTGGTTTTGTGTTCATTATTAACCAAATTTACTTTTATTTGTCGAAGTAACTTGTTGAAAATTATTGGTTTTCGAGCAAAGACAATGGCAATAAAATTCAAACAAGGCAAATATTTTAATAGTGAATTTTTAACTGTAATTAAAGAACTAAACATGTCGAAATATTCTATAAAAAAAATTAATAAAACAAAATTTATTGTTGCAATATTTAATCAATTAGAAACCTTTATTAATTTAGAAATTTATAAAGGTATGATTTATTTTAATAAGAAATTATCCATTTTTGTTGTAGTTCACAATTTCTGGACCGTAAATTTCGGCATAAACATTTACAACTGCTAATTTATCCTCAACCAGCAATAGAGTTGCTTGAAAGTTATACTCACCATGAGGAATATATGGAGGAAATTGCGTTTCATCGACCAAATAATTATGAGCAAAATATGTTACTTCCTATAAATATTCTTTATTAGTAAAAACTTATAATATGTTGGGTTTTCCAAGACCAATGTAAAGCTCTCAGGTGGTGATGGAAGACAAAAAATAACCAGTTGCTCTGATTTTAAGACAACGGCTAGAAAAATTGCCTTTTCCACAAAAGTTTAAACTTATTAAAAAGTCTATTAGAACAGTGTCTTCCAACACCACCTAATACGAGGTTTGGATTGGTGATTGGAATATCGCAAATAAAGTTTCATCACCTTTTTCCAATAACATATCGGAAAATTGCCATACTTTGGGAGTGATTTCAATCCTGCGACATTTGCTTTTATCACCTTACACAAATTCAATTGCAATCGAACTGGAAATAATCGATATTCATTGCTTGCCTTTTTATAGCCTTGCACTAACACCTGAAATCAAAAGGGTTGTATTTGTTTTACCAGTATTTTAATTTTAATAAATGGTCAGTATTTTAAACATATCAAAACAAAACTTTTTTTTATCAAACAAAACCTGAACTCTTTATTAATTGTCTTTCTTCTCACTAACATGAATTTCAATTAATCAATTAAATTAAACATCCCACTATCCCGATTTTTGTATCAAAATAATTTTAAGCTTCCACTTCCTGGATTTTGTTGAAAAATTAAATTATACATTTTTTAAACGACTTTACCCACGACATTTATCCCTCCAAAATTTTGACAAAAGGAATGTTCCATTCCGTTGTAAAGATTTTTAAATTATTACTACTATCAATCAACTTTCGCTTATTTTTCTTCTTATTATTGGGAAATGGTGTCTTCATCGACTTTCCACCTTGCACGCCGGTACTGCCACTTTGATAGGTTGACATTTCCTACACTTTTAACCACTTTTTCTTTTTCCAAAATTATTTATTTTAAACACTCTTCTCCAATTGTTACCCAACTTCTTTTTTTAACATCTCCCTCACATCAGAAACCCAAAACAATTTATTGGACGGTATCTCTTTCTCATCATGTTCGTTCTTTTCTTCATTCCCCCATGTTTCTGCGTGGAACATATCTTCACGGATAGACTTCATGTTCTTTGACTCGTTTTCCACTTTTTCTATCTTATTCTGCTCACCTACACAATTTCCTTTAAGGTAAAAATTTCTTTTCTCTTGTATTCTTCGCCATCTTATTTTCCGCATGTTCTTTCTTGATAATATCAGGATTTTCTTTTCCATCCTGATTGCATCACACTTTTCTTCTTAGTTTTCATCCTCGGGGATAATTTCTTCTGATGATTTTTCTTCTTTCGTTTCTTCTATTTTAAGGACTTTATTGTTAGTGTCTTGCCTCTTCAAGCATTCTTCTTCATTTATTTTCTTCTTCTCTTTCATTTGCTCTATATTTTCATTTACTTGTTCATTAATTCGATCAAATCATTTATTCATGTTTTCATTCCATCGATCAAATCCTTTATCCACCATTTCCTTGATTCGTCGCGTTTTTTGGAATTGGAGTTTGAATTGGAGTTGGATCAAATACTGTTTATGCTCAACATAATTTTCCCCTTCTGTCTGAACTTTCATTTCCATTTCCTTCTCCGGTATGTCACCCTCACCATTTATTTTTTTACTTCTCGTGTCCATATTCTTCTAATTTCTAATTTTGACGTTTAAACTTTTTTATTTTTCTCTTGTTCGTAGGTTCGACGATTTTCCTTGTCGTCGTTTTAAGGAGTACCTTTTTACCACATTACCGCCGCACGTTTTTCACTCTCCACCCCACGTTGCTGCACCAAAATATCATATAATTTTCAACCATTATTTATTCTTTATATTATAACAAAACTTTATTTAATTAATTACAACACTCATATAAAAAAACACAACTTTTTTATTATCAAATAAAAACTGAACTGTTTATCAAATGTCCTCACTTCCCTTAACCAATTAATGTGTGCACACCAATGTTTACACCTATTTAATGAATTAAAGAGGATATTTCTGTATTTCAATTTTTAAAAATTAATTAAATAAAAATTTTATAATAATTATTTGGATTTCTAATTTAATATTAAAAATGGTTACTGACAACAAAAATTAACTAAGCAATAAAATATACCAACCAAACAAGCAACTTACAGTACTATACTGACCAAAATATTATTATATACTGATCATTTATTTTAAAAAATACTAACCATTTAATGATAAAAATACTGACAAAAAAATTAGTTGTCAAATCAAAATATGTTAGGAAATAGTTTAATTGACAAGAAAATGGTCACATTATCGTAAGAAATGGAAATACAACATGAACAACATAATTACCTCAAGTTTATTCCCAAAATCCACTTTAGGCCGAAAAGTAGAATTGAATGCAGTCGTCGTACGATTATACTTATGTCCAACCATATTGAAATGATACATTAAACTATGATTAACGTACGGCACATCAGATCTCGTATTTTTGATCATATAGTCCGACTGATGAAACTAAAAATGATTTCAAAAATTTTTCGAGAATTCTTTAATTACTGATCTGCGTTACCTTTGCAAGAAGATCATCGCCGTAGGAATTATACACAAGAATTAGAATTTTAAAAATTGAAAGTATTAAAAACATCGCGACGAATGGGTACTCTATACAGCAAACGTTACATGTTTTTTTTTTTTTTTTTTTTTTTATTTCAATTAATTCTTACAATCTGTCTATACAATAAACAATAAGTAATTGGAATGACAATATTAGGTCGCGTAGAAAATTTTCCACTGAAAATTTTCTTTTAATAACAATTTTTTGGTTTGGGTGTTATAAATTTATTTCATTGGGCAAATCGAGTAGCTAGATCAGCTATCCTGAAGCGCTTCAATCGTCTTATTTCGTGTGAGTTGTCGAGTACTGCGTTGGCTAGTTCATTGGGATGGTTTTCCAATCTGTTTTTGTAGTTAGTATAATTCTTATGGATTTCGTCCCGAATGGAATTCAGACCCAAGTCCCGCTGTATGACAAAGTTGGGCACATACCATGGTGCATTTACAATGGTTCTTAGTGTCTTATTTTGGAATCTCTGCAATATTTCGATGTTGGATGCACTGGCAGAACCCCAGAGTTGGATACCGTACGTCCATATAGGTTTTAGTATAGCCTTATAAACCAGAATTTTGCTTTCTATGGATAACTGTGACTTCCTTCCAATCAGCCAATTCATCTGTCTAAGTTTTATACCAAGCTGTTTGCGTTTGTTGAAAATGTGTTTTTGCCATGTAAGTCTTCTGTCAAGCCACATACCTAGGTATTTTGTGTCTTGGTCATGAGGTAAGATGCAGTTGTTTAGTTTTACGGGTGGGCATGATTCCCTTCGCATTGTAAAAGTGACATGTGTCGATTTCACTTCATTGGCTTTCATTCTCCATTTTTTTAACCAAGCTTGGATTTTGTCGAGGATGTTTTGTAGATTTTTTGAAGCAAGTACAGGGTCGATATGGGATGCTAATATGGCCGTGTCATCAGCAAACGTGGCCATTGTTGTTAATCTTGTTGTTGGAAAGTCTGCTGTGAATAGTGTGAAGAGTACCGGTCCCAGGACACTACCCTGTGGTACGCCAGATTTGACTGTATATAATCCGGTGTATTCGTCATGATACTTGACCTGGAAGTATCTATCATCCAAGTAGGAATTTAGTAGCTGATAAAACGGGTGAGGAAGAGTCTTCTTGAGTTTGTACCGTAGGCCATCATGCCATACTTTATCAAAAGCCTGACTGATATCTAGGAAGGCAGCGGAACAGTATCTTTTATGTTCCAGGTCGTTGCTGATTTTCTTGACTACCCGGTGTACTTGTTCGATTGTGCTGTGTTTGTTTCGAAATCCGAACTGGTGATCTGGTATAAGTTTTCTTTCAACAATTATTGGTAGTAGACGACGGAGAAAGAGTTTTTCAAATATTTTTGAGAGCACCGGTAGCAAGCTTATTGGTCTGTATGATGTCACCTTTTGGGGCTCTTTTCCTGGTTTTGAGATCAAGATAATTTGAGCAATCTTCCATTGGATGGGGAAGTAGTTTAGTTTTATAATTGCGTTGTAAATAAATGTGATGAGCTTGATACATTTAGGTGTCAATTGCTTTATTACTCCGCCTGTTATTAAGTCAAAACCAGGTGCTTTCTTTGAATTTATTTCTTTCGTGATGATCTGTTTTACTTCTTTTATTTTGAATTTTTTGATTGGTGAGTCCATCTGAAATGGTGCATCCAAGTAGCGATAGATTTCTGAGTCATCCGTTGTTTCTGTTGAGGGAAATGGTTTGAAGACTTCCTCAAGGTGTTCCGCGAAAGTTAGAGCCTTTTCTTTGTCGTTTCTTGCCCAGTGCCCGTTTGCTTTCTTAATTGGTGGTATTGACTGTTGTGGTCGTTTTATGTTTTTTGTTGCCTTCCATAAGGAGTAATCATTTGCTTTTGTCGCTGACAATTTACTAACATAGTCGTTAAAAGATTGATTTTTAAGATTAACAAGCATTGTTTTAAGGTTTTTAGCCTCCTTGTTAAATTTTTTCTTGTCCTCCGTTGTTCGGGTTGTTTGCCATTGTTTGCGTGCTTTTCGCTTTTGAGCAATTTTGTGTTTTATTATTGTTGGAGTTATTTCTTTTGCGAAGGTTTCATTACTATCAGGAGTGGCCAGCCAAGCTGCGTTCTGAATAGCTTTTGTCAGGTGTTCGACTGCAGTTTCAATGTTGTCTTCTGATGTTAAAGGAATGTCCAAATGAATGTGTTCATCCAGTTGAATTTTGAAGGTATCCCAGTTGGTTTTACTACTGGATAGTGAAGGCTGCTTTGGCTTACCAAGTATTTGTGAGTAAATCGTCAGTAAGAGTGGCGTATGATCAGATGTTAGGTCGAGTGACGATTCCATCTTACACTGCTTCGTGTTTATGCCTTTAGTTACGAAGAAGTCAATCAGATCCGGTGTTTTGGTTATATCAGTAGGCCAGTAAGTTGGTTCACCTGTTGATAGGTACGACATATTATTAATTCTGATTGCTTCTAGCAGTTCTTTTCCTTTGGTGGTTGTAAGCCTTGAGCCCCATTGAAGATGTTTGGCATTGAAGTCGCCTCCTGCAATGAATTTGTTGCCCAGTGTTTTGAAGAAGTCTCCATATTGTTTTTTCTTGTTGTTATGTTTAGGTGGGCAATATATCGCTGAAATAGTGAAGTTGCCCAGACTGTCTTCAACAACTATACTGGTACCTTGAAGGTAGTCATGCTGGTATTTGTCAAGTTCGCAGTGTTTAATATTTTTCCTTATGATGATTGCGGTTCCACCGTGAGCATTTCCATCTGGGTGTTGTGTGCTGTATATGGTATAGTTTGGTATTTTTAGATGACTTTTTGCGGTGAAGTGAGTCTCGGATACTAGCATCACATCTATTTTGTGCATCTCCAGAAATAATTTGAGCTCTTGTGCATGTTGGCACAAGCCGTTGGCGTTCCATGTGGATATCTTGAGTACATCAGCCATTAATTAATTTTACTGACTATGGTGGTCAGCAAGTTTAACATGGTAGACATTTGTTCCATAAGCTTCCTCATCATTTCTTTGAGCTCCTCCAAGTCGTTGGGTTGTTGTACTATTTGTGGTTGTTGTACTATTTGTGGTTGTTGTACTATTTGTGGTTGTTGTACTATTTGTGGTTGTTGTACCATTTGTGGTTGTATTATTGGCTGTTGTATGCTATTTGTAGGGGTATGGTTCTCAGTTGCATATTGATCAGGTGCCACTGTTTGTTTGGCATTGTTATTGGAGGCACCTGTTTGACTTGTTTGGAGAACTTTGTTAATTATTGTTCTTTCTCGTAATTCAGGGTAAATTTTCTCTTGGAGTTGCCTGTGCACCAAGCATCCTCTGAAATTTGCAGGATGATCACCATTACAATTTACGCATTTAACCGCTTTATCTCTTTCTTTCCTTGGGCATTCATTTGTCATGTGGTTGCCTATGCACTTGACACACCGTGGGGGTTTGTGACAGTAATTTTTGGTGTGCCCAAATCTTTGACATTTTGCGCATTGTGGGATTTCTCGTTTTACGCGTGGGGCTTCAAATTTTACAATGGTGTTCATAAGTCTTGTAATTTTATATATTTCTTTATTATTATCGTTTTGTTGAATGTCGATAAAGAACATGTTCAAAGGATTTTTGTCAGCTCTATTTTTTATGTTCCAAGTATTTACCACGGTATGTCCTAATCCCTGTAGTTCCGCTTTAATTTGGTCCATATCGGTTGATGAGTGTAAGTTCTTTAGAACTACTCGGAAGTTTCTTTCTTGCTTGGGTTTGTATGTATGGAAATCGGTACCTTTCGCTTTCAATTCCTTAATGATGTTACTGTAGTGTTCCCCAGTGGTTGATTGGATTTTAACTACATTATGCTGTAATGTTTTGATTGTGTAGCCATTTGTTTCTATTTTGTTCAGTAGTTCGATGAGCGGTCTAATGTTCGTAACGCCCTCCACAAAGACTGGTGGAGGTTTTGGTTCGGATGGTTTAGCAGTTTCCCTCTCCTCATTTTTGTCTCCGTCTTCAGATAACTGTTGATATCTATTTTCTGTTGTAAGAGGAGCATTCAACCAGTAATCGCTCACCTTTTTCTGCTTGAAGATTCTTGTGTTCTGTTCTGGGCTTCGGAATCGCTTTCTGTTTTGGACCGTTTTCCAGCCTTCTTGTTGACTTGATGAAGGTAACGGTGGAAAGTTTAGGGTATCTGTAGGTACATATTGATAAGAATTTCCAGCGTGATGTTGATTATAGTATGTCGCATTATGTGCCAATAGAGGCTGTAGCGGTGTAGGATGCTGTACGACCTGAAGATATTGACCCGGTTGCATAATTTGTGCAGGTGGTGGAAAACCTCGAGTTTGGGAGTTCTGGTCACTCATAGTGGGTATGCCAGATTGATCATACTGAAGAGGAATCACAGTAACAAGCCTCTGTGCATCTGCCATGATTAAATTTGGAGGTTATGACGTTTATAATCTCTTACGTGTTTGTTTTTCGCCTAAAATCTGTAGTTTTTGATCGCGGATTTTGCAGTAATACGTTCACAACTCTTAACTCAAGTAACAAAACTCTCGCTTCAGCAATTTGAAACAATTTCACAGCTCGCTCACTTTTGACGTTTTACCTTGCCAGTGGCGTACCATATAATTTTCAACCATTATTTATTCTTTATATTATAACAAAACTTTATTTAATTAATTACAACACTCATATAAAAAAACACAACTTTTTTATTATCAAATAAAAACTGAACTGTTTATCAAATGTCCTCACTTCCCTTAACCAATTAATGTGTGCACACCAATGTTTACACCTATTTAATGAATTAAAGAGGATATTTCTGTATTTCAATTTTTAAAAATTAATTAAATAAAAATTTTATAATAATTATTTGGATTTCTAATTTAATATTAAAAATGGTTACTGACAACAAAAATTAACTAAGCAATAAAATATACCAACCAAACAAGCAACTTACAGTACTATACTGACCAAAATATTATTATATACTGATCATTTATTTTAAAAAATACTAACCATTTAATGATAAAAATACTGACAAAAAAATTAGTTGTCAAATCAAAATATGTTAGGAAATAGTTTAATTGACAAGAAAATGGTCACATTATCGTAAGAAATGGAAATACAACATGAACAACATAATTACCTCAAGTTTATTCCCAAAATCCACTTTAGGCCGAAAAGTAGAATTGAATGCAGTCGTCGTACGATTATACTTATGTCCAACCATATTGAAATGATACATTAAACTATGATTAACGTACGGCACATCAGATCTCGTA
Source organism: Rhagonycha lutea (assembly GCA_958510855.1). Taxonomy (NCBI): domain Eukaryota; kingdom Metazoa; phylum Arthropoda; class Insecta; order Coleoptera; family Cantharidae; genus Rhagonycha; species Rhagonycha lutea. The sequence continues at coordinate 36,339,907 of OY294041.1, forward strand.
TTTTTGATCATATAGTCCGACTGATGAAACTAAAAATGATTTCAAAAATTTTTCGAGAATTCTTTAATTACTGATCTGCGTTACCTTTGCAAGAAGATCATCGCCGTAGGAATTATACACAAGAATTAGAATTTTAAAAATTGAAAGTATTAAAAACATCGCGACGAATGGGTACTCTATACAGCAAACGTTACAAGTGAATGAAAAAAATATGGAAAATAACTATGCAGTTTTGAAAAATCTGTAAAAAATCATATTAAAGGTAATGATGATTATACCTAACATATAATGCAAAATCACCATTATGGATTCTTTCATCAAAATCAGCGATGCCGAATATCTCTCCATCTAAATCGAATGTAACCAGACATGGAAATTGCAATACATTGTTAGCAAAAACCTTTGAAATTTATAAAATAATCAGTAATGGCGCTCAACTTGTTAACAAAAGGTGACAAAGCAAATCTATTTGCTCAGACAACTTTGATTCTAAAAATAGTTTCAACTTTTGTTCCTTGTGACTTTTTAAGGTTAATAATAATATGTAATAACTAAAAGAGAGTAGTTTAAGATGGGTAGTTGTAATAGGGTTGAATACCTATTAGACACACAAAATAGTGTGCGGGACAGGCGTAGCTAAATAAGAAATAAAATACGAAAAGCTATAAATCGTAGAATAGCGAATTTTTAGAAGTTGAGGTAAAAACCAACAAAAGAAATTGCGACGATATTATAAAATAATCCGAACTGAAACCCCGAATAATTACAAAAATAGCAAAAATGAATTATTTCAAGAGAAGTTGATAAAAAATTTGATAGTTTTTTTCTACTTTTAAGCTGTCTTGCATTCGTGGCTTAATTCGCTTTGTATAAAATATGTTTTCCGCTTTTGAATACAAAATTTAAATCACATTTTAATTTAAAAATTTTAGCAAAACTTTTCTCAACTGAATTTTCTTTTAATGTACTTTGTGTTTGAATAAATTTTAAAATATCTAGAATTTTAATACAGAGCCCAGCTACAAGTTTGTAAACATACAGAATTTCAAATATGGGTCAGTTTAATTATATTTTAGCAAGCCGAAACAATGAAAAAAGTGATGTAATTTTCAAACCATACATTTATTAATAATAATTTTATTATTAGCCAACAAACACGTAAAGAAATTAACGCTTTTTAATCTCGTTTTGTGTTTTTGAGTGCAAATCATTATTTTATTAATACCAAACTTGTAATCTAATTTAGGGATTACAAAGGGGTCACTAAATAGACTTTTAAATTGAATTAAAATAAAATTAGTACAAAATTTCATATTTATCTTCTAAAAAGGTAAATACAGTATTTTTAGTATTTTGTAAAATTATATAAACACAAACTTGATTTAAAGTTTGTTAATATTTAAACGAAACTTCAAAACATGGAAATTTTGCATTTCTCCAAATACTCGAATATTAATTTTTTCTCCACCTATTCTGACAGTTTTTCTTTAGCGGAACTTCAGTCTAAATATCACTTAGCAATTAGTAATTAAAACTTCAAGCTTCCCTTAAAGCAAATACTTCTATAAATCAAATAAAATATATATTTATCTGTTCAGATATCAATCATTTGATAAACATTTCCGGTACTTGTTTAATTTGTTATCAAATATTAAAATTTTCATTTCAAGTTCACTGGAAGGTTTTCCAATAAGTTACGCAGAAAGGAAAGCCTTCCAATGTTTACTTTCCGCGATAAATTGATAATGTAACATTTTTAAATCAGAATTTTTCAATTCTTACCTAAGAAGTTACTACAAAGCTTGGGGGGGTAACGCAGCGGTCGTAACACATAAAATTACGCTTTCAATTCGAATTTTTTCATTCCCTGCTCATTCGAGCATTATTCCAGCCCGATGCATGTCTAATGAACAATTCCTGACAGCTCAGGAGCTGCAGCAGATTAATTTCTTTGATTCAAGTTTATTGAAGCAAGAAAGCTTCTCTCCGAGTGGAACTAACAGCTTTAGCATTTGAAAGCTTTCAGCGTCAAAAAAATAACAAAGACCGTTTTTCTTTCTCTTGTGACCACACCAAACAAATGAATAGAAAAATAAAATCGATTTAGCCCTTCGATTATTTATAACCTAAAATAACTTCGAGTATCCTTACTGCAACATCCATTAAGTTACATAATTAATAAGAAATTGACACGTTTTTAAAATCCACTTAGTTTTATTGCCCATATAAAATTAATCAACCCATTTCATCGGTTCATCCTTTTAATCTAATATTTTATGTATAGTTTCAGGTTACAAAAGCATTAACCATCTTTAAAAAGTGTAATTAATCGAATAATAAAGTGCAAAGTTTAGGGGTCGTTTTTTATAAGTCACAAGTTTCAAATTATCCAGAAGGAAAAAATAAAAATTCGTTATTAGTCGTTGCGTGTACCGAGCATTACAATAAAAATTTATATTCCTCCACGTCGAGACTTCTGATGATGTAGAATTAAGTCGAATTTATTTAGTAACAGCGTGACAATATACCGAAACACCGCAAATATTTTTTAGGGGGCGTTTTGTAATAGCGCACTTTTATAAATCGTCAAGTGTCGTCCTAATTTTGGTAATTGACCGATTTTACATTTCAACTTGCGAAATTGATGTTATTTGTACAATTCCTGCTTCTTGTTGCTGTAATGTAATTACTTTTTTATGTTCAACGTTTTTTTAAAAAACTTTACTGCTCATGATAGATGTGGGCTCTTTATCTTGATTACAAAGATTTTTTTTAAAACACCGAAAGCAAACGCAACTACGTATGCTTAAATTTTATGAGTAACAAAATTGCTAGCACTTTGCAGGCATGAATATAAATATTTGACATTTATGTTGTAATGAGGAAGTTACGTCTTATTTGTCTTGTCATCCAATATTTAACAAAATTTTGTTTGATTTTTAAAATTTCCTAACGCAACTTGCTCGGATTATTTCGATTATTTCCTAAACGGTATGTAATATTCACAGTTCTGTAGAATTTTTACTTAAGTTTTCATTACCTAACCTTTTTTAATTTCCCCTAACACTAAATTATATGATGACTGTGATAACAAAATTTATCTTAATTTCGAAATCTTCAAATTAACACGAACGGAAATACTAAATTTGTATACGAAAGCCTAAACTAATATTTTTTGTTTACCTGTTCGATTATTCCATAATTAGTTTTTTTGTATATTTGTACTTTTTATCTAAAGACATTTTATTTACTTTATTTTAATGAAGTTTCATAATATTCTAATTTTATTTGGAGTTTCAAGTTTTGCTAGGTTTATTAATTACAGCATAATCATGTAATTTCAAAAGTGCTTTGCTCTAAATAGATCCTATTTATTAACTGGGATGTGTTTTATCTTGTGTTTTCTGTTTGTCGCTTTTAATTTATTAATTTTTTTTGTGACATTTTTTGTTAATAATTATAATAAAAGCGCTGTTTTTTTGAAAATTAATAGTAGATACCTAGATAACTAATGATGATGATGATATTAAATGATAACATCTAAAAAAGTATAAAAGTTGGTCATCATAATTCTTAAATTAAATCAATTAAATCCCAAATTAGAGACGGTCATTGCCTTGCAGCTAACGCAGTTGGATGCAAATGCGGGGCACCGGGTTCAAACCTGGGGAGAGTCAAACTTTCTTATGACTAGTCTCCGTGCTTCGGAAGGCACGTTAAGCCGGTGGTCCCCTGGGTTAGTGAATTGCCACGATTAACATAAAAAACCAGGATACATGGCACATCTGACGGCAAGTCTAGCAAGCTACCTGATGGATGTAAAATATTTATATGCCCCCAGAACCAACACTGCCAAGGAAACGACGTAGATGTTGGTAATAACAAGCCTTAAGGCTTAAACTAAGAAGAAGAAGAAGAAATCCCAAATGGTCGAGAGCACATACTCCCTCAGGGAAGATTAGGTTCAAACTCAAATTAAAAACTCGGGTGGATAGTGCAGATTTAATAAATTTTTCAATTACGTTGATAACAATTCCGTTTGTGACAATAATTTTGTGCTTAAGCCGTTTGTGTAAAGGTATAAGAAAGCTTCGAACTACAATTACATTTACTGTCAACTTGGTTTTTAAATTGCTGTTCGAAACTTTCATGTGTTAACAATGTGTAGCAAAATTCAAATTTTACAAGTAAAAAAATGTTTAAACCCAAAATTAACACTAGCCGTTTTGTTGAACCGTTTCCGGATCAGTGGAATTACTAACTTGTTGCGGTTTGTTACGTCATCCAATATGGTCGACAGATGTTTGGGCAGATCTCCTTTCTCGTGGTTGATTAAAATCGAAGTTTTACCATCAAAGCCAACCAAAATCTTCTTGTTTTAATTGTTGTAATTATCATGCAAGTTGCGTATTTCATGCGAATTTAAACGCAAATTCACAAATTCTTGTGTCTCGTGGTCAGTGAACCTCTAAATTTTCACAATCTTCCTAAATCTCTGATTTCTAGGCACATCCAACACAATTATCGTTGGATTAAGAAGCATCCGCCAAATTAGCAATCAGATGATCGGTAATTTGTACAAAAATTTATGAAATGTCGTAATCAACCAACGCACTTATCAATCAGTCAACTTTTCCAAAAAAACTCGTAATTTTGATCTTGATCTTGATCAATAAAAATTAATAAAACCATTATGTCTAATAATTTATGATTTTACTAGAATACTTAGGTTGCCGTTAGCGTATCTAGCTTTGAGTTCTTCCGATTGAGGGGGGGGGGTAATGCGTCTTGTCCTAAGGTGATGTGTGAAGGAATGGGTGTGAAACCAGGAAGGTCTAGGGGTATGGAATATTCTCTAGCACCTACACAGGTGGTAACCAAGGCAATTTGACTCTTGAAAAATAATCATGTCCAGACCCCCCCCCCTCAGTTGCCTTACATTAGTGAACCTAACTTGATCACATTGTCAAAATGTTTATCAATTTTCTCCTCATTGTTGCAATTAATTACTCACGCTCTCAATTAAATATAACAATTTTTTTGTTTATTTTTCATTTTATAAAGGTAAACTTAGCCCACTTGCTCTCACGTTGGTGTCCCCAACGCAGACAATGCGGGAGACCTCAACTATTTCTAGATTAGTAATAAATTAACGTAGCCATCCTAATTGGGTCACGGACAGAATGTTATGGATTAGATATTGATGTTTTTAATTGTCCTAGAAAATTTAATTGAAAAATGATGAGTCCAATTTATTTTGCCCCGGTTCCAATTGGGAGCTAAAAGTTAGAGTTCTTACTGACTGATGCAGTAATAAAAAATCAAGATTTCTTTCATTGCAAGAAAATTGAGGATTAAAATAGCAAAATATCAGAGTAGAGAAGTGCGAAAGCCTCAGGCCGAGCTATTTTAGTCGGGGATGTGAAGACCAGCTGTGAAAAGGGAGAAGTGGTCAATAATTCCGAAAGAAATGCTGAGTTTCATTATAGACGACTCCTTAAATGCCAGAGTTGGTTTTAAAACTAATTTTGCCAAATTAATGCATATTTCTTTGTTTTTGCGATACTGTGATTAAATTTGCACATACATCGAAAAGAAGGTCATCCTCTTCACTTCAACGGTGTAATGCAACCAGGAATTAGGATTGCTAATGAATTTCATAATAATTTTAAGAAATAAGAAGGGATTTCTGATTTGTGCCCATCGAACGTTCTTGGGGAGGGGGGAGGTAACTTTCTACATTACATAAGTACACTACATTTCTAATTAATTTCGTCTACAGAACCTAAGATTTTGGGGGGCCATTATTGGCCCTCTGCCCGCTGCTCTTGTGCGCTTGAAATTAAATTATTACAATCAAATGACGCCAGGCAGAAATCTGACATTTGAAACGTCAGTGTATACGACCGACCGCTTAACGTGTAATTCGAATTCAAAAGTAGTTGAACTTCAAAAATATTGTAGAGATATTTCCTACGACCCTTAATTTAAACTTTCCTTTTACCAGGACAATATCTAAACACTAAAGTGCCGTCGGTAGCTATGTAATCGTGAGCATACGATTTCTGTACGAGAACAAATCTACAGGGTTGGATTCCTACTTCTCTCCTCTCCGGGTCGCCAAAACGAAACAAATGTGCGGCCTAACTACCGCACTATTGTCGTTAAATTGAAATTCCTCTTTTAGGAACAAATTTGCATGAATTGCCCTAAGCAAAATGACTGTCGTTGCAGACAACGCTACAAAAATAAATTGGGATACGGCCCGTTGCATGAAATCAAAATCAAACGCAGCTTCGTACAAAATAACAAATTTAATTTTCATAAAATTAATTAAATTCAATAAGCAAACACAAGCCGAGCATGTAAAGTTTACGAACAAAATCGTTTTGGTCGTTAATGTGTTCATATGTGTAATAAAAACCCTTCGCATTTACATTTAATTGCAAATCGAAAATCTTAACTTGCCCCAGGCTTTTATCGTAATGTAATTGTGTGACATAAATAAATTTTTATAAATGTGTACAAATCAGATTCAAAATTGTTTATTTACCAGTTATCACTTGCCGAAAACGTTTTAGAACCACTGTTTTCTTGCTTCCTAAATTCCTTACTTGGCACCTGTCATTCGAAGTGAACCTGTTGCATCTTCTGTGAAACATCTGTTCCTTTTCTAAACTTTAAAGTAATTTTCCAATTTGTGAATTGAATTCTTCACACACAAATCCAAATTATCAACAACAAATCGATCAGCGATCGCATAAAAATACTTGTTGGCAAATCTCAAACAATTTGAACCAAACATAAAAATCGTGTGACTAACCTCAAAATTGGTACGTAAAATTATTTAATTCAAATTTAACGAACTTGAATTCATCCTTTTAAATTTTCTAATTGTAGGCACGTAATCGTCGCAATTACAAATACCTTTTGATCCTTATGCCAATGTCGGACCAACAACTGCACACATCTGGCATACGAAAATTTCCAATGGCGCCTTTATTAAAAATCGCTGTAATTTGAAGATTCTACTTCCAAATCAACTAAAAACGCTCGTCCACGTCGGACAACACTTTTCACTAATTATCAGCTTGAAAAACACTTTGGGTTTTTCAAGAAAACTCGAAAATTCGTCACTTATGGTGGACCTCACCAAAAACACCTCTGTTGGCTTCCCAAGTCGCGTGCCAACCTCTTCTACCTTCTATGTTTAAAAACTTCAACCTACCAACCAAAAATTGAATTTCTTGCCAAAATTGCACTTCAACAAAGGTGAAATCTCGCGCTCAAATTTCAAATGCTAATAATTAAATTTGTTCCTTTTTAGGTTTAACGTCGCAAACAACTTTATAAATCACTGGATTTTAATAACGTTCAACAATAATTGTGTACTTGTGTCAGTGGTAACATAAATCGACCTAAAAATAACAAAATCATGCTCGACTATGTTATTTTGGATAAAACATCCCTTAATCTACGACAAATCTATTAAATACAAAGCTGGGTTTTAGTTCGTTTCACCACAGTATATTTGATGTCATTGCCATTCAAATCATCAGTTTAACTTCGTTTTTACCGGACTGACATGTTCTCTCTCCACATCTACTGCGCAGAAAATTGGCTCCGCTCGGTTATCTTTTTTGGCATCAACTCTATAACTACAAGAAGCAGCAGTCCCCCAGTAAAATCCTTAGCAGTAATCATAGATATTTCGGATGTCCATTCGAAATAGTAAAAGAGTTTATATTAGAACCAACAAATTCTTAGAAGGCATTTCTTTTATGGAATAAATAACATAAACTAACACTAATCTAAGCTCAAGACCGGAATCGCTGTGAAAATATGCTTCTTTTACTAAATAAATAATATAAATTAACTCTAACCTAAGCTCAAGTTCCGGATCCTCGAAAAAGTGCGGTAAATTAATTAAAATTAACATTTCTATTCGATGGACTTTGACTGATTTAACCCCTCCACATTACATTATTTTGTTGGAAAATTTCATGTTTTTAATAATACTTTTGTATTGCATTTTGCGAAAAATATTATATAAACATAAATATCACATTTCCTTGCTAAAATAGAAATTTAATTACTGAATTGTTGCAGGTTACTTCCAAAGCGGTGCTCCATATTTTAGAAGAGATTTTCAACAAAAACCACAAGTAAGTCTTTATTAGTTAATTTTTTAAATTATACAGGAAAACAGTGCAACTAAACCCCCGTACTCGAGAAGTTGCAATTAAAAATCAATAAATTTGGTGAACTGTGTCAATATCGATGGGTGCGTGTTCGAATAAAAGCAAAAATTTCCATAAAATAACGTAGGGTCGTATGAAATATTTTGTTTTCTCTCCGTTATATTTTTAAATTTTACGCAGTAATGCATATTGGCTAATATAAATTACAAATTTTACACTTATCCACCTAAAATAATTTGAAAATATAACTTTTTGTTGTTTTCGCTTAAGGGGATTAATTTTTTGTGTTACCATAGTACGTAGATTAATGCGACAATTAAATCACAATAACCGAAACTATACAATTATTACGCGACAATATAAGCAATATTCAGTAATATCCCTTATAATTTGCAAGGGTGACTAGCCTTTATTTGCAGTTCCTGAGAGCTCGGGAAGTCATGATATAAATGGATCAAATTAAACCCACAATATCGCATTGGTGACGTTATTGCATACTTTTAAACAATTACTTAACAAAAACCTCCAAGAACCTAATGTAGTTTGTAAAAAAATTTCATTAATAGAAAGTAATTCGTAGTATTAGTTGTGAATGTGATTATTTGAATGAAAATATGGATTTTAAAAATAGAAAATGTAGTAGGTAAATCACACTTAAAATAAAAGTCAACTTGAGGAAATTGTTTGTAATGTCTTCACCTCCAAATTCAACATGCTTATCATGCTGCTCTACTTCCACCTCTCTAATTATTGAAATTGGCTTCGTAGATATCTCATTCATATTTAAACTACCTTAAGTTTATTGACAATTTTGTATGCACCAACTAATTTAACTTATGACGTAATCGGTGAAGATAAACATGGGAAATTACTTTAATGCATTTCCTTGTTACCGATTTCAATTTTCTACGTGACAATAATTTTCAGTTAGTATTCACGTCACTTGTGTTGGTTTATTTCCTAATTCAAAACATTTAATTAACATAGACACGCACTGAGTAACTTAAAAACGTTCTTACGAACCAACTAAACGAAACATTTAATTTTTTGTTATTTTTCAATTAACTCTCTTAATTTTAATTTTAAAATTTTTTTTGAATACGCAGACATTTACTTTTATTTATTTTTGGAAATATCCTTTTATGGTATAGATAAATTTGGGAGCGATCGGGAGAACTTGTGATCATAACTCCTCCCTAACCACTAAACCAAACTACCCGTACGATCATCGAATAAATCATCAAAATAAACTTAATGTTTTGTTTTTATTCCGTTAATTTGATTTCGTTATTTTGCTTTCGACATTCATAAAATAATGAAATGCGCTACGTGGCATAATTTAAACTTTTGTTACTTTCCTATAATTTTTTTTTTTTGAAACGTGTTAAAATTCTTAATTTTTTGGTAATTTAGATTTGTAATAAACAAAGTAGCAAAACGATTAATACGTTGATTTATAAAACACGCGAATGCTTCATTTGAAATTCATTAAGTAAATTTCAGTTTGAAATCGTCCTGAAACTTTAACCCGCCCATATCCTCATAATAATTTTCTTGTTTTCACTTTTATGTTTAAAAAGCAATATAGTGCACTTAGAAAATTACCCCACGGCTACATAAGTTTTTGTTGGAATAAAGTCATTCAGGTTATTACACATTCTAACTTTTTATGATTTATTGATTTTGTTACCGTTTGTAAATTTGTAGTAAATTTATTTTTAAATTTAACACGTGTGATTGGTCATAGCTTTTTTTTAACTCACTTCTGATGGTAATTTTAGTTCATTTTTTAAATATCGAGGATCTTCTGTTTAACGTGGGGTCTGAACCGCGAACGCAGTTCCAAGTTAAATTAATTCGATGGTTTCCCATAGCGTTTGAGGGAGAGACGGTCAGAATAAAGAATAAAGGTCAAAATAAAATACATAGAAAGGATTTTGAGTCCTTTTAACTAAAAAATTGGAACCCTTCTCAGGTTTTTTTGTCCTTTTTTTTATTAAATCTGTAATAAATTGTTGCTATTGATTTGAGTCCCGCCGAAACACATAAAATTATATTATTAGCACAAATAAAGTGTTTATCCTTCCAATAAAACCTACATATTTATAGTTTTGATTGATTATTTTATGTAATAAGACTGCGTGTAATTATTCATTACTATTGATTCTACATTATCATTATTAGGTATGAAGGTCATCAAAATACCGATAACTTTTAAAACCGACATTGTTAGCTAACGATAAGAGCTTTATGAAATGGACCAATTAAATAATTATTAGGCAAACTTTTTCAACAATCGAAGGCGAAAAGTAATAAAAAAGAAAAATATGCGTGCTCAACACAATAAAAAGTTTTATGATTAAAACGTCTATAGGAATAAATATAGCAAGCATTTCTGTTGAAACCTGCTTTGAAATTTGAGTTTAGGCTAGTCCTTCCTAAGGGTGTACTTAAGTACACTAAAGAGCATCCATCTCTTATGAAAAACTACACCCTCTACGTAGTAGCTCCAGTAATCAAAATAAAAATAAACTTCAAGGTAAATAAAAAGTGGTTTAATGACGACTTTTTTTATGGAAAGTTGCAAAATTTGCTTTTTCTGTGTTTGCGGTGTTGGGACCAACACAATTCATCCAAAAGGAGAAAACGGAAGAAAATATATTTCCCATAATTTTTATTCACGAAGTGGAACGGTGATGCTTACACTACAATAAAATTGTCATTGAATTGCTAATGTAGCATTGTAAATGATTACAGTTTCAATGTCAGAAAACGAACAAAACAATAAATATTTTGATAAAAACACTACCAAAATATTAAAAATTTAAGTTGACTCGGAAAAAGTTTCATATTTCGGTATATTATTCAGTAGGCTATCACTTACATAAAAATCCTGTTGTTTTCCTTCAAAGTTAACCAGACAATTTAGATAGGGCAATTCATCATTCATAGATGGTAGTGCGGCTTCCCTCTATTTTAACCAAATAAAGTGCTGGTCCTGCATGAGATGCACTGGGGAGTCCATAAGTAAATTCAGGAGGGCACGGAGCAGTGGCGTACCTTCAAACTTTGGGACCGGGATAAAGAGGTTTGTTGGCAGGACCCTCGATTGCGAGGTGTACGATTTATAAATAAAGAAAAACAAAATGTAGTCGCAATATAGTGCATTTTAGGGGGGGCCCAGGGCCATTCCTTGCTCTTCCCCCCGGGTATTTACGCCCCAGACCCTCGCTTCCACTTTCATTTATTCACATTTTAGGGTGTTTAGCGGAATTATCAGGGACGTGCTCACAGGGGGATGGGGGGAGCCTCCCCCCAATATTTCAGAAAGTTGGAAAAAAGTTGGCAAAATCACTCAAAATTTGCTCAAGTTGGCAAAATTCGCTAAACCGATAATAGGAAAAATAGACAATTACCAAAAGTTGACAATTTTTAATTAATTAAGTTGGCAAATTCCCCCCTCAAAAAGTTGGCTGGGCACGTCCCTGGGAATTATCCACTATAGAAAATAGAAAAGAAACACTCAAAAATGTGATAAAATTAAGTTCTGCAACCTGTGGCATCCTTGTACAGCTACGTTCTTCATAAAATTCGAATTGTGACTCCAAATCTTCACAATTATTCCAAAACATAAAAAATAAAACGATCGGCAATCGTATACAAAAGTTTGTTGGCAAATTTCCTTCAATTTGTATAGATATTTCCTACGACCCTTATATTTAATAATTTATTTCTCCACCAGGACAATATCTAGACACTAGAGTACCGTGGCAGCTATGCGTCGGTTCGCACACGATTTCTGTACGGATACAAATCACAGGGCTGGGTTCGCTCTTCTCTCCTTTTTGGGTTGCCAAATAAAATAAATTGTACGGCTTAGTTACCGCACTAATATTGCTCAATCGAATTTTCCCTCTCAGGGACAAAATTGCATAAATTGCCTTGATCAAAATTATTGTCTTTATCGACAATGTTAGAAAACTAAATTTGGGTACGGTTCGCTGCATGAAAATAAAATTAAACTCAGCTTCGTGAAAAAAGACTAATTTAATTCTCATAAATAAATTCAATTTTAAAATAAGCAAAAACAGGTCGAGCATGAGCTGTTTACGAACAGATTCGTTTTGGTCGCTAAGTGTAAAATTGTGTTATAGAAAACCCTTTGTATTTGCATTTACTAGCAAATCGAACTCAAAATACTCCAGGTTTCTATTAAGTGTAATTGTGTGACACAAATAAATTTACAACAATAAAAATGGTGTAACAAATTATAAAGTTTATTATTTACCAGTGATGCGGCACTTGTTGTCGACGTTTTAGAACCGCTGTTTTCTTGCATTCGACACCTGTCATTCTGCAACCTGTTGCATCCTTGTACAGCTACGTTCTTCATAAAATTCGAATTGTGAATCCAAATCTTCACAATTATTCCAAAACATCAAAAATAAAACGATCGGCAATCGTATACAAAAGTTTGTTGGCAAATTTCCTTCAATTTGAACTAATTTAAATAAATCGTGCACTTAACCTCCAATTTTGGTGAGTAAAATTATTCGATGCAAATTTTAACGAATTTGAATTCTTTCTTGGTTTTCCAAGAAAAACTCGAAAATAGGTCACTTCTGGTGGACCTCACCAAAAATACGCCTGGCTCCTGGCTGGCTTGAGGCATTCATTGAGGCTTGAGACAACATTGTCTACCTTCTATGTTTAAAAACTTCAAAATACCAACACACAAATCGAAATTTTGAGCCATTTTGCACGTCAACTTGCAAAATTAAATAATTAAATTTGTTCCTTATTAGGTTTGAATCGCCACAAAAACTTTATAAATCACTAGATTTCACCAACATTCAATAATAATAATGTGTTTGTGTCAGCGGTAACATAAATTGACCTTTAATTTCAGAACCGTGCTCGACCATGTTGTTATGGATAAAAACATTCCTTAATCTGTGATAAATTTCTAAATACGAAGCTGAATCTAATTCCGTTTCACCACAGTATTATGTAGTTTATGTTTCTGAAAAATCTTCCCCTGATCTGGAGGGTACACAATACATAAGTAACCAATAATATAAAAATCGGGTTGTATGGAATACCCCCCAGCCATAAATAAGCAAACTATGTATTCTCAAGAATTAAATTTGTGTCTTTATCAATTTTGAAAAGTCACATCGTTACTTCCTTGCACTGGAGGGTATTCCATACCCCCCAGACCCCCCGGTTTGGCACCCATTTCTTCACATTTTAGGGGAATAAATTTGTTTCGGTTTAAACATGTTTTTAATAATTGTATAAATAAATATTTACAAATCTTGTTTGAACGAGAGGGGGGGGGGTGCAAATTAAACCACTTGCCACATACCCTTTCTACCTTCGTTACCGCTATAGGGGATGAATAAACACAATTTTTTGACAATTTTATAGTATCTACATCAGGAGTGGCCAACCCACGGCCCGCCTTGAATATTTTTGCGGCCCTAAAAGATTCATCACACATTTACAAAATATATTTATTTTATAATAATAATTATTATAATAATAATAATAATAATAAATATTGTAATAATTAATTAAAATAAATAAATATTAACAAATTTTAATTACAGAATAGGCTATAATTTGCAAAAATTGTTTTTGTTATTATGATACTTCAGTTTAGTGGAGAAAGAAACTTGAATTCATTAGCAAACGAGGAGGTTAACGTCGAAGGCCAGGTTTTCGAAAAGTTTATTATTTAAAAAAACATAGTTTTCTGCCCCTGTAATTACAAAAATTAGCAGAAATACTTCTTTTTATAATTTCTAACTTCAACTCTAAAATCTGTTGACCTTGAAAATCTAAAAATTTTTGCCTGTGACGCAATCTTTACCCCCCGCCCTTCAAACAATGGTTTGAAGACGTGGTTTTAGCCCCCTCCTCAAACTTTTAACTCTAATTGCGCCTATGATAGTGTATCTAAATCTAACATGGGGATATATAATTTTATATGCGGCCCGCGGAGTTATGATGCATTTCCAAAGTGGTCCGCAAGATCATTTGGGTTGGCCACCCCTGATCTACATACTAAACAATTAATATTATTAACGTACAATTTAAAATTTGTAGTTTTTAGCCTTTTTTTTCGATTTATTGTAATTCATGGGGGGGGGGTCATTAGTAATCACTAATTACTCCATTTGATAACCATTAAAAAGTTAAAATTTTCGACTTTGAAATTTTATGTATCTAAACTTTAGAGGAGGGGTGGCCAAAACGCGGCCCGCCTTGAACATTTTTCCCACCCGCGAGATTCATCACACTTTTAAAAAATAGGTTATATAATTTTATATTAGGCCCGCGGAGTAATGATGCATTTCCAAAGTGGCCCGTTAGATCATATAGGTTTACCACCCCTGGTTTAGAGCAGGGGTGTCAAACTGGCGGCCCGCGGGGCACATACGGTTGCTTGGAGCAAATGTAGGAGACGAATTCAACAAGTTAGTTCAATTATGAAATAGGATTGAAAAAAGATCACTCAAAAACAGTGTCGGGAATAATTGAAAATTAAATGGACATATCATTCAAAATTGGAGAGAGGGTTAAAAAAAAAGGTAATTCGTGAGGCCCGGCGGAAATTCTGCATGTCAGGAAATAGCCTGCGGTTGGAATGAGTTTGACATCCCTGCTTTAGAGGATCACCTACACTGTCATGGATGTTATTTGGCTGAAATACTTAACTTTTTTTTCAAAACGTAGTAACTTTTCATACAGTGAAAGACATTAAGGGTGCGTTCCATATAAGGTCGATCGTCAGTCCAATCAAATAACCTCGTTCGTTCTTTAGTCCAATCGAATAACCACGGGACCACGCCGCGGTCGTCGTGAGCTTTAAGTGGAACGCACCCTAAATCTAATATTATCCGGATGTTATCCGTTATGTTGTATCCACAACTGAGGCGCATGAATGGATCAAAGATGAACAATATTCCAAAATTTGTTTTGAAAATTCGGTGCAAAATGGCGATTATGATAAGGCTAGGGCACATTTTCTTCTGTATAATTTTGTGAGGTCCGAAATCAAGTGTGAGGCCGTACGAAGTTGCGTACGCCTTACGCCGCCACTGATTTTTGGGGCAGGGAATGCTTTATCGTTAGTTCCTTGAGCTGGAACCGCTTGCCGAAAATACAATTTTCGGACATATCTCAACAAATGGAATTTTTATACGGACGTTACATTTGGCTAACTGCTGCCCTAGTCACACTTGTGTTATTTATGTTTTGCGACTGACCCCTAGGCATAGGCGCAACTAGGGGGGCCCCTCAAGTTAGCCCCCCCAAAATATCTCAATTTTTCGTTATTTTTACCTCCCCCTTAAAAAAAATGTTTGAAAACATTTTTTTAGTCCCCCCAAACTTTTGACCCTAGTTGCGTCTATGCCCCTAGGCATGGACAATGATATCCTGCATGGATAAATTGGGGGGTCTGGGGAATATGGAGTACCCTCCAGTATAAGGAAGTAGCAAGACGACTTTTCAAAAATCAAATTTGCATCGTTAAATTTTTTTTTGTTGCTTCCTTAATCCTGCCGGATAATTACAAGGTACTTACCCCCCGATTTCGTGCCCATGTCTACACATTTTAGGGGAATAAATTTATTTTGGTTTAAACATGTTCTTAATTGTATACATAAATATTTAAAACTCTTCTTTGAGCGGGGGGGGGGGGGGTTAGTGCAAATTAAATCGCTTGCCACAGGCGCTTTCTACTCTCGTTACGGATCAGGGGGAGGGTTAAATACAATTTGTTTGAAAATTTTATAGTACATTTCGAAACAATTAAAGCACATTTACCAAATTTGTAGTTTTAGCAATTTTTTTCAATTATTTGTAATTCATCGGATGGCCATTAGTAATTTATTCTCTTTGGTAGCTACTAAAGAGCTCAAATTTGCGATTTTGAGATTTTCTGTGATTAAACTTGGTGTGTGTGACACCTACACTGCCATAGATATTATTTTGTACAAAATCAGGCTCATAGGAGCCAGACGGCAATTGCCCCCCCCCCAATTTTTGGGTCCTGCGGGCGAAATTAATTAGAAATCCTAATTGCCGATAAGGACCGTGAGGTAGATTTTCTCAGTATGATGCAAGTTTTGAAATGAAAACTCTAGACACATAGACCTTTGACCCATGGACGTACAAGTCAATACCGAGCCCTGGTGCAAGACCGACAACCCCCTTCATTATTTTACAAAAAATATATTTGAAAAAAGTTCTGTACAATGTACAAAACTTGTGTTATGTACAAAAATAGTCTCTATAAATAATAGAAATTAATTTTCTCTGTGTCCCGGGCCCTGGTGCCTGGCATCACTCGCACCACCTGTTGCTACGTCCCTGCTTTGACTTTATAGACTGCTATTGCCATGTTTTAAATCCTATTTCATAACTGAACCTGTTTTATCGTTTGCCTACATTTACTCCGAGCAACATACATTATTTTTTACTTTAAATTGCCTCGAGCTCTCGGGTCGCTAAGATTTTACAAGCCGTGTTCATTTGCACACCGCGCACACTGGTAGTTACGCCACTGGTACGGAATTCATATGTTATCACTTCCAGTAGTTTAATTTGATCTGACGGCAGTCCAACTGCCGATGTTTGAGACGAATTTAGACTTCAGTTCCACAAAAATTAGAGAGTTGAGATTGTGGCTTCGCAGTCGAAATGATTATGCCTGTTAATATGTAAAAGACGGGTGTACAATCAAATTTACGATTCCCGTGGCCGGGTATTTTGTATTCAGGGATTATCTCGAAACTGTGTGGCACACATGGATGCCTCACAATCCAGGAATACTTACAAGTGAGGCACTTAACGTGTTAAACTTGACTTAACAATGAAATACGAATATTTCGGTTCTGCAACTTTATTTCATTACATTTATTCCAGTATTAATGTTTGGAATATTTTTATTTTTCAAATAGCAGCTTTCGATTCAATAAAATAACAAACTCACAAAGAAAAATATTTTTGCTTAATATTTATCGTTATTCGTTTCCTTCAGTTTACTTAAAATTATTTTAGTATATTCTTTTGTCTTTCGAATCTTCAATAATTTATTATTTTATTCTAACAAAAGAGGATATTTCAAAAAATACCTCGATGATTCGCCTCCCTTTCCTGGTTTTGATTTCATTAAATTTGCTTAAAATAATAATACACCTGCGTAGGTACAAAAAGAAATAAAAAGCTTTTAGTGTAATTAAATAAAAAAATTACGCGCACCTAATTAATACGCTCCAATAATCATATTTTAAAATGAAAATACGAAACATTTTCCTTAATGCAAACAAATTACGTATTACACATAATTGAAAGGTTAAGTAGATATTAAGACCCTAATTTCGGGTAATAACCACTCCTGGATTATCAAATTTTATAAAAGCGAAACACGAAACGTTTTTAATTCCATAATTTTGGCGCGGAAGCCATCCGACCTCAATGTCACAACGCGATTTCTGTCTGAATACGCAAAAAATACAATTGAAAATAGAAGTTGGAGGATGGTCTTTTGAAATTAATTTCAAAAGTGTTCCACAAACCACTTTAACTAATAAAACAGTTGGTCACGCTATAGCGCACTTAAAAACCCAGGTTTGTTCAACAATTTCAATGTTAATCCAAAAAATAAATTCGCAAATACAAAATAATATCAAAATGTGCACCACTTCACGAAAATTAGTCAATATATGGACAGAAAATTTTCTGGGTTAGATCAGATTTTCTTGATAAGTTCATTTTATTGACGGGACACGTTTTCCTGTGAAATTATTTATTTACAACTAGAAAACCTTGATTAAATACATAAAATTTAATTTTTACTGTTTAAGCAAGCAATTTAGTTTCGATAGACAAGATTACGATTGTAATAGCTTTCCACATGAAGCACACGCAGAAAAATAAATTCGAAATTGTATTCCATAATTTATTTTAAAATTTAACCCTTCAAAAGAATCAAAATAACATTTTCGGTACAAGGTTTTCCTATTATCGTACACGTGCCTTATAAAATGTTGGCAACGTAAATTTATGTATGAGAGTTTGCGATGATTGAATTCTTTTTTATGTTTGAATTCACATTTGTAGCAACAAAAAGTGAAAATCGGTTTGATTCTTTACGAGCAATGTGATAAAATATAGACGAAGTATTTGACGTTTTTTAATTTAAATAAATTGAGACAGCGATTACCTTTCGTGGTTGTTGTTTTCATTCATAACAAAAACATCCATTCTGGGATTATCATTCATTTTTTATTATTTAAATTCGTAACTCAAACTGAGGCGCAATATTGACGGAAATCGATACTGTAATGGTAATAAGACAGAGTTATTTCCGATTTTCAACCAAATTTGCACGTCTACGTGCGCCTCGTCGATCACTCCAAAATTATTTTATGGTTTTTCTCCCTATCATGCGTGTTCAAAGATGGACTGGCAATGTAGATAATGAGGGCAATTCCGCATTAAGGGATTCGTTTGATAGCCGCATTAATGATTTTTCTTTCGACTTCCCAAACCTAAAAATTATATGTGCTGGTTCAATTGCGGAAGAAGGATATAAGTAATAAATGGGAAGAGGAAATGCACTAAATATATTATGAAAATATAACATTTGCATCCTATAGTACTAAGACTATAAGTTGATGTCCAGCAATTGTTGATGAAATTCCATTCATACCTTCAACCTGCCACATAATTATCATACAAATGCGGTCGCCACAATAATACTACTAATAACATAGTAGTATCCTATGTCTAACCCGAAGCATACTACATTTCAAGTTCAACTCAATTGGTTACAACAGTAAACTTATCATAATTTCCAAGTTTAATCGCATTTTACGGCTTTCCTGATGGAAGTACGACAATAGGAAACAATTGGGGGTACCAAGATGCTTGGTACCTGTAAGACTATCTTTTGGACTACTTTGGTTTAAGAGGTTTTCTTAGTCGCACAATTCAAGTGGGGTGAAATATTTTTTAGTAAAAGAAACACCAAAAACCTACAATCTGCACCATGACTCTGCCATCTTTAGCCTAGTGATTGAGTTGAAAATCCAATCATGCATGCAGGGTATAGTTGTTCGGCCTTGTGACAAATCAGATGCATGCGTCTTTTTTGTAGATCATACAATTGTTTTGTCTAATGATGACACCCAAGGGGATAAAGACCTTTCTAGCTAAACTAAACATTTTTAAACTTTCTGCTTCCAAACTAATATATTGGGTTTGAATTTTACCATCACAAGTATTATTATTATAAAAGACGGACTACTCTGAAATTGGGGGTTGTCAGTTCAATAATAAAAATGGCTATTTGAATACAAAACCTACTGTGGTGTTCCAAAACCAACTTTGCAGTCCCTCACTCGGAAAACTGAGATAGTTATAATGTTTCAAACATCCACAATTTAGATCCGACTGCTTTTCTTGTCGGAGAACAAATTTGAGACTGCTTTTCTACAAGGAAGATCGGATTCTAATTTCAATAAGGAGATTTGGGTAGTTTCTAACTGTTTAATAGATCTGAATGCAAACTGTAATAATTCAACCTTGTTGTTCGTACTACAGATAGTCGTTTAGCCGTATGTGTCGGTTTGTGTGATCCTATCAAACCACCATTACATTTAATACTAATATTTCTAAATGGCGTTGTGATAGAATAGATGAATATATTGTCGTGATTTAAACTGAAATCCAGCTTCGTGCTAATTATTTATCATTAATTAGGGGATGTTTTTACCCATAACGACATGGTCGAGCATAGTTTTGTTAAAAAAAGGTCGAATCATGTTACCGCTGACACAAACACACACTTGTTATTGAATGTTGGTGAAATCCAGTGATTTATAAAGTTTACGGCGATTAAAACCTAAAAAGAAACAAAGTTAGTTATTTTGAATTTGAATTTGGTGCGCAAAATCTTACCTATTTTGATGTCCAGAATGGCTCAAAATTTCGTTTTATGTAGTGGTATTTTGAAGTTTCTAAACATAGAAGGTAGCCAAAGTTGGCGTAGGGGACTTTGCTGCGAGCTGTAGAGCCAGCAAGGCGTATTTTGCGGTGAGGTCCACATAAGTGACCGAATTTCGAGTTTTTCTTGGAAAAACAAGGTGTTTTTCAAGCTGATAATTAGTGCGTAGTGACGTCTAAAGTAGACGAGTGTTTTTAGATTTATTTGGAAGTAGAATCCTCAAGTTGCAGCGTTTTTGGAAAAGCACATTTGGAAAGTTTGGTATTGCACATGTGGAGGAAACTTTGGTCAGTCCGCCATTGAGGAATGACCGAATGATTTTTGTTATCACGAAAATTACGCACCTAAAAGTAAATGTTTAGAGGAAGGAATTCAAATTGAACGGGATTTAAATTCAAATAATTTTGCTTACGAAATCTGAGGTTAGTTATGCAATTTTCTGAAATTGGTTCAAAGCTGTTACGTTTTGCCAATAAACTTCGTTATACGATTGCTGATCGTTTTTATCTGGATATTTTGTGGAATAATTGTGAAGATTTGATGCTCCAATTCGATTTTTTATGAAGAACAAGCTGTTTCGAAGATGCAACAGGTGTCAAGCTGATGATTTCGCGAGTAAGAAATCAACGGTTCCAAACAAGTCGACGACAAGTGCCACCGTACTGGTAAATAAACTTTATAATTTTGTACACCATTGTTTTATTATTGTAATTCATTTGTGTCACACGATTACACATTAATGCCCGTACTAATAGTCGCGGATCAAGCCGAGATCAATCGATTGACCCTCGGTTAAACCGTAACCGGGTAACGAGATAGAGAGAGAAAACCGAGGGTCAATCCTTGATCTCGGCTTGATCCGCGACTATTAGTACGTGCATAAATAGAAGCCTGGAGTATTTTGATGAGATTTCAATTTATAATTAAATGTAAATACGAAGGGTCTTCTATTCTACACAATTTTACACTCAACGACCAAAACGAATTTGTTCGTTAATATCATATGCTCGACCTGTTTATAATTATTTTGAAATTAGATTTATTTTATGAAGATTAAATTGATTCATTTTTACGAAGCTGGTTTTAATTTATTTTTCACGCAACCAACCACACCCGAATTTAGTTTTTCAGTGTTGTCGAGAAAGACAATAATTTCAATTAAGGCATTTCATGCAATTTTGTCCCAGAGAGGAAAAATTCTTTTGAGAAATTTTAGTGCGGCGTTAAGGCCGAATTTATTTTATTTAGCGAGCCAAGAAAGAGAAGGAAATCGAATCCAGCCCTGGGATTTGTCTCGTAATTTAAATGCGAACCGACGCATAGCTGCCGATCGCGCTTTAGGGTAGAGATATTGTCCTGATAAGAAAGTAAATTTTTTATTGTTGCAAGGGTCGTAGGAAATATCGCTACAATATTATGTATGGCAAAATTAAAATGTGTACAAAATTATAACAATTTAGTAATAAAAGTTTACAAAAAACCAATTAATTCTTGAGTCCCTGAGATGTTGGTTCCGCCTTCAGTAACTTGTTCAGGTAGCCGACCATATGCAACCATCTAAATACCATGCTTCTGCAGGTTGGAAAATCTTCGTGTGATTGTGGTGGTTAATCTTCTTTAAACTTTACTAAATTCTAGTGAATCCATGAAATCGCAGGTGTCCATGAACAAATTAGTGCTGTTTGTGAGTTTGTACAATTGTCCATCTGGATCAACAGCCGGTTTTCTGGTACATAACCTCATTTCCACTATTTTCCACTATTTTAGAGCTTGCACTGCGTTTTTACAGTTGTATTAATTGATACAAACGAGATTCAATACTGGATTACCACTTTTATCATCAAATGAACACAGATTTGTGCAATTCTCATTCCGAATTATAAAATGCACTATTGAATCGCTCGAAAAGGTTTTTCTGGAGCGAAACTTCGTTCCAGAAAATACAAAACTCGTACAAAGTAAAATCGACGTCACAATTCTACAACTAGCTTGGACAACGTCAACCAACGGAAATAAAAAATTATCGTTCTTAACATCTCATCCACCAAAATTCGAAATTTCCCTAGGATTTCCAAAAAAAAAAATATAAAATAAGAGGTAAAACAGTTTAAGCGGTAAATTTGAATTATATGCACTAATTTAATCTTCTCTGTAGGTTTAACAATTTATTAAACACAACAACCGCACAAATCACTTTTAGAATCAAAATATCGTGTTAGTGTAATGTGTAAAAGTAACAAGTTGGCCATGAATGTAAACAAGATCTATTTTTACAGTTTTAAGTGTTCGCTTGTACACCTTTTTGACTAAATATTCTATCCCGAATCTTTGATTCGTTTTTATCATCAAACTATATTTCCTACCTCACAAGTGGGGGTGCTATATAATCTCTATTTTAATTGTGATCAATAAACTCAAATATAGTAACTCCGCTTATGACTGGAGGGTATTCCATACCCCCAAACCCCCCGGTTACAAGGACCCCCATTGTGTAATTGCTTTAATTGATTTTAGAAAATTGCAACCGGTCCAAATAGATTGATTCAAAATTGATTATGATCGGGCTATTTATTATGGTTGTTTCTCCACGGATTTTAACAAGTTAATAAATTTCAACACCTTGCAGATAAACCAGTAGGTCAATGTCACTTGTAACCGCTCGCCGCTTTATCAAATTTTTTTTGCATTGCATAAATGATGCAAGTATGCATTCTGCTTGGAGGAGGAAATCTCGTCTGAGACAGTAGTGTTAGCCTTCACTGACTAAAACCTCCCTCCCCAGCAACCCCCTTAGCTGCAAGAAATCCGCCGTTAGGCATTACTTTCACATTTATGGGGAGTTAAAATGTTCATTATCGTTTTCTGTCCTTTCTGGACTTGAGTTTAATTGGGCATGAACTCGACAGCGCTAGCTTCCAAGCCTATGGACATCCAATCTACGTATAGGACAGTGGGACTCGTTGGTGCAGACTACAGAACACTGCAAAGTATTCCTGTCCTATCAATTCCTTTGCAGATTGATGTAGAGTGTCCCAAAGACCAACATCTCCGCGTAACGGAGCTCTGGGCTTCTTCTCCGTTATTAACAGTGAAAATTTTGTGCTGTTCTTACGATAAAGGATTTATCGCGGAAGTTTTTCAAGTGTTCTACAGCAGCGTCTGTTGGAAGACGTATTTGGTTTCGATTATATCATCGAAGCTGCCTATTTCTGGAATTTTTGATAATTTTGTAAACAGGTGTGACAAAATTTTATAGTCCACGGAAGCTTTGATGAATTAATGATCATCGGCTCAAGGAAGCGATCAAATTTGTTTACTCCAGCAAAGTGTAAGCGAAATTTTCTATATTTGAGAAAAAAAGTGGAAAATTCCTTCAAAACCGTGCATTGTGAGGTTAACTCACCACCTTTTTGGTTATTTCAATCTCAAAAAGGAGAAATTTTGCACAATACACACACTTTTGGTATTTTTACAAAATTCAAGAAGCGGCTAGCATCTGCAGCACCACATATTCACTGTGTAACAAAGATTGACACATGCGCGAGCAATATTGGACAAGCTCTTTATGTCAGCAGTTGCCAACAAGTGGCAGTTTTGGTAAATTATAACATTTGTAACCTTTATTTAAAATTTATTTGGTAACACATTTTACATTTAGGATCAGTCACTTTATGCATTTTAGCCAAGTACAATTTTACAAGTTAAATGTGATTGCATGAGGGCGGTTGTTTGTACACAATACACATCTATGACAAATACGAAAATTGTCGTAGAGAATTTTATGCCCGATTTTTGCTTTAGTTTAAAAATTAAATTTATTGCCCCGAGTTTATTCTTTTTATTGTTGTGAACCACGCACTCCGAGAATCTCTTTAGAGTCTGAACCCAAGCTCTGAGCAAGAAGCTCCAAAAATTGTTTTCCGACTAATATAGCGGACCGGTGCCTTAGTCGTTAATGGTTAATATAATTACAATGTTTTATATTATCGCGGTTAATTAAAATTAATTAAAATAATAAAAATGATGAATGTACTAATAATATTTATTTACACACCGATCAATAAATTGTTTACAATTGCAAAATCCATATTGGGTACCGTTTACCCATACGATGTAAATCGTTACGCCAATTAATAAAACATAAAACTGTTATTATGTTCTAATAATTATTCGTCACAAGATTGCACCATGTCGTCGTCAAATGGTTAACTTTATTCGTTTAACAACTACCCTATTACATCGTCATTCGTTTACCTAAGACTCGACTACCCTCATGATATCGCTTTTCGAGTCTTTTGATGCGTTCGCCCATTTTTCTTTAGTTCAAGTAAACAAACCGTTCTTTTTGAGTTGCTTACGCTAACCGTAACATGTTTGTATTTCTTTCTACATCTCCAAATTGTGTCCTAGTCCCTAAATCTACCAGGCTCTGGTTCATCCGATCTATTGAAACTTCAGTAGTTGAAGTCCTGGGCCCTGTAAGTTATCTATTCTGGGAATATTGAGCCGCATACCCACTGTGGCAGATTTTGCCACGCGACATGACTTTAAGTAGAACAGGCGAGATAATGCAGCCCTGTGTCATTCCTTTTCCGCTTTTAAAGGTTCCTGTCAATTAGTCATTCACTTTTATACATGAGAATGTCAAAACTGCATTGGAAATTCGGGTACAGCTTTGTAAACACGATTCAGTTTGTGAATTAAAGTTGAAATAGAAAGGTGGCACAATTCTGGAGCTAGCGTTTATTTTTATTGTTTTCTGTAAAAAATACTTATCACCTCTGATTAGTTCATCATAAAATGATAGTTGACAGAACAGTAACGGAACATTAATGAGTCACAAGTTAATAAAAATACAAAAATGGAGCAAATTCAACCATGAAATAATAGTGTGAACCAACTGTAGCTAAAAATCTCTCAAGTTTTGACGGATATGTTAAGAGTAATGGCTAAACTCATCCGCTCCGCAAATACAAGAATCCCCTAAGTAAATAAAATGATCTGGGTCAGTTTAGAGACATACACTTGACGACAAACAGAGAGTTAATGTGTATGAAAAAAAAACGCTTAAAAAAATGTAGTTTGATCGACTCAATAAAACTTTAGCGCCAGACCGCCCCTGTGCGTGCCTGGTTGTGTACTCTCATTATGCACAACGAAACTATGTCAAGTCTATGAATGCCTGTTCGTCTTACCAATTTCGATTCTGTTAAAATTTTAATTGTGGATAAAATTAGAACCTGAATAAATAGCACGGTTTAATTTTAACACGATAAAGCAAATCTAAATTAATTGATCTTTTATTTGGGTCAGGACAATCGAGGTTTCCGATGAATACTTAATTTTGATTCTCATTTCAAATTCGATTTAATCCAACGCAGCAACTTGTTTGACTTTAGTTAAAACTTGCCGAAAGATATCTTGCCAAATTTGTGTAACAAGTGGTATAATTAAATCATTCGCAATTCTTTACAAATAATAACTTTCCGCAAAGTAAATAATAAATTTGAAACGGTCGTTGAATTGTTAAAAAATTACTTAAGAGGATTTCGGGAAGATCTAGTGAAAAAATAAAGTGACACTAAATAGACGAATGTGACGTGTGAATTTAGTTCGGGGGATGCATTGCATGGTTTTCGAATAAACCGACCGAGGTCAGGTCGATTGGTAACCTTGACTCGTACGGCGCCGTGGCACGACATACAACCCCCATTTTATTCGACGCCGTGACGTCACTAGACGCCGTCACTACTACCCTAAAATTTATTCTTTAAATGTTTGAAGTAAGCATCCATGACTAGTAAAATGCTTCTGAACCTAGTACAAGGTTTTTTCTGTAATTTGTTATCACGACAAGGGGATTCTTATTTATAAAATATTCATTCCTTTTCTGTTCTGTTCAAATAATCGATTATTTAATATACAAAACAGAATCATAACGATAAAAAAGTAAACAATTCGTAATTACATTTTCATAAGCTTTCCATTGAAAAACCTGTAAATACATGGAGTATCGTAGAATTATGTGTGATGGTAAAAATAATGTTGGGTACTCACGCCAGAGTAGTTTATAAATAATTAAATTATCCAAAATAATACTTGTACACAGTGGTACCTAACCTAACCCAACTTACTCTAGGATAACCTAATTATGGTTTTCTTGAACTTGTCTTGTCTTGAGATATTCGATTATTTTATTTTAGACAAGAGTAGGGCAATAGAGAGATAAACCTATAAAGTCTGCTTTGCATGATGAACAATAATTTATTGCCATACAATCGCAAGATTTAAAAATGAAAGTCGACCTTTGCTAAAGAATTTTTAGTTTATTATACTCGTAGTTTAAACTTCCAATAAGTTGTTGGCGATTTATGGGTTATGAACAAAGTTAGCTATCAAGGGAGTCAAATTTGCAATAATTCTTCACTAGGAGACCAACATTTCAGACATTACCTTTACTATTGAATATACCTTTTAGGAATCCATTTTATCGCAAATTTATAACATATGGAACAAAGAAAATATGCAGTACTAAAAAAAGTTTAGCTTGAAGGAAATGGATCAAGGAGGTAGCTTAAGCTCTGTGAGCTAAACAAAACATTGCAAGTGAATGGGAGTAAAAAGACGTCCGACTATCCAACATGAATTAGGAAACAGAGACATAGACGAACATGTGAAAGATATCCAAAATTGTATTCAAATGAAGTTTGGACAGAGATGAGTTTAGCAAATTAAATTATTTGATTTGAACGTTTTAGTTAAGCTATTTTTGTTTGTGCATTTCTGCTATCAACTCTATAACGATGATATATCGTGATTTAATGATGATGATACCAGAAGGTATGAAATTGAGCTGGAAATCCTAAGGATAGGGGTAGAAAAGGTCATAAATAAACACTGAAGTTACAATACAATAGCACTCGTTCCATTTTCCAGCAAGTATATTGTACTATATTATCGTCACGTATTTTCCGTGACGTGATTGAATAATAATAGTAATTGATAATATTATTTAATAAGTAAATAATCTTTTTTAGGAAAGCAAAGTAACTTACCCTAACATAACGGTGATATTAGGAGCAGGAAGCCTTCTTGACAAATCATTTCCCTTGCATAATAATTTATCGTTATAACAAACCATGAACTTAGAAGGTAACAAACATAATCGTTGGTCCTTCCTTTATTCCACGCTGTCAGCTGTTTCGACTACCAAAGATGGAATAGCGATTCGAGCTTAAATCTCAAAAGTTTGGAGTAGATGAGAAGAGTGGATCGGATATATCAGGTTCTTCTTAAAAACAACATATGAGCTATTAAGGCCATCGGTGAAGGTCATCTCAACACAAATTTCTGCATGTCTAATTTAAAATTTGCCTAAGTGATGCGGTCAACCAAACAGCTCATTCGTGCAGATAAAAGGGCTATATTGGATCACGTCTCAAGTAAATGCGGAAATAACCACGCATTCACCCTAATCACTCTAGTTGATGATACAGAGATAGAACTTTTAGTTTTTAGATGCTACTAGACTTAACAATTATTTGCATCCTCCCCTTCGAGAGCTATCGGGTCGTAATTTATACCTTACGACAAATGGTCCCCAGCAAGCCGAGAAGCATGCCAGGATTCCTACCTAGCTCAGACTGCAAAGTCCAGTCCAGCGGTAGGTGGAGGGATCACGACAGCCAGGTCGTACTGAGGTCCAGAAATAATTATAATTAATGGACACTTCTTTTGCCTAAACATTCCGGAACGTGCCACTACGAATGCAACCTCAATGGTGGATTCCACCAGGATTTCAATCTTCCGCTCTATGCAAGTCACCCTGCATGTGTTAAGACCATTCTCCTTTAAGTGTCCATTTAAGGTTGCTTAAATTCAAGTGGACACGAATGCACTCACAAATTGTGGGTAGCAAAGCAACGCAATTCATGCTCAAGTTTCCAGGAGTTTCCTTCCAGAACTGACTTTTGCACGACAAGAAACATGTTCTAGTTCCCGCCAATGCGTAACCTTCTACATCATGTAACTGTTCATGTATTAAAGTCGTCAGTCCTTTAGGTTCTAAGGTATTTCTTCTCTGCCTCTTATGACCATCACCATTAAGAAAACACAGACATTTTCACCTCCTTTAAGGCCACCAGAACAACAGTCTTCGGCCTCACACAAGGTAACAGTTATCCCATGCCCACCTCGATGACGTATCTTTGATGGAAACCAGACACAATCTGGTTAGCATCAAATAGGGGCAGTAACCTTTAAAGCCGATCTCTTACACCAATTAAGTAGTGAGTTTAGATCATTGCTTTTAGGTAACCATGGTTATTCGTTCAATGCTCATCCACATTTTTATAAGTGTTATAGCCTTCCATATTAAGAGTTTAGTCTTGAGTTAAAACCATTGTCTCCTTTGGGTAGTCCTATTAGAGCATATCTGGAAATATTTTGGATTTAACCCGTTTTCAAAATATTCTATGAGGTCTTCATTCGGATGGGTGACCAGAAATTCTTCCTCCTCCGTTTCCAATAATTAGCATCGCGGTAGAAGGATGGCAGGTCATGGTGCAGTATTTACTTAGGTTTTGGACATTGTCCCCCGAAAATAATTTCATAGCACATAATGAACTGTTTAAACCATCCGTGGATAGTCGAGGAATATAGCATAATTTGTCTTCATAAGCTCGGCATCGATGTAGGGCTACATCAAATGATAGGCTCTACATGTAAATGACTCCCATCTGATTTTTTTCCAATCGCCCGTTCGGTGAACCTGGGACAGTTTGTTAACGCATTTCCTATCAGTCGATAGTTTATTTTCATTCTTGCATTATTGCAAATTTGGATAATGCACTTCTGTTAATTGAACTTCCTGACGGAAACCGTTGAAAGTTCAATTAACTGAGGTTCAATTTTCTTGTGAATAACTGCGACATTTTAATCCGATATAATATTATTTTAAATTAGGAATAAATTTGGATGCTGCAATTATATTCAGCTGGGCAAAACTGAGGACTAACCTACTGCGCTACGAGCATGTCGCAGGTTAAGGTTTCAATCTTCCTCCATGTTATGGTTCCGTTCCAGACATAACCTTTCATATCAGAAGTCGTGAATTAAGGTCTTTGCCCGTTAGGACCCGGGTGACTACGAGAAGGTCGCTATGTCTGAACCTTCTGTCCTAAGCAGGCAGATTCTGTACTTTACGCCTGTTTTCCTTTCATTTACTACACCAGATAGCCGTTATTGGAGCGGTCTTTACTTTATTTCAATTTCCTCCTGTGCCAATCTTTTGTTGCTAGCGATTGATCAATCAATTGCCAAGTACCACTTTTAACTCATACCGTGCGGGTTGAGGTGATTCAAGCTCTCTTGGACTCTTGGTCTCTTGCTCTCAAGACCTCCTGCACCGTACTCCTCAGGTTTTCAGATCTCACTTTTAACTCATACTGTTATATAAGGTGGGATAAGCTGTCAGCAGGTCCTACCAAGATCATAACCCGAGCGTTTCGGTTGTCCACCATCTGTCCCTTGAAGTATATGGCGGGTATATTTCTCGCCTTCTGAGGTTGGATGTGTGGACCTACGCGAGACGATTTATTGTCTAGAAGGTGAGGAGATGATAAGTTTGAGTAGATGCTTGAGAAGAATTTTAGAAGTATTTTAAGAAGTGTTTATGTGGTGTTTATTGGAGAAGTGTTTACCGGAGAAGTATTTATTGGGTTTTGGGTAAGATTGAATACTTTTTTTAGACCAGCAGTCTGGCGTAAATCAAACACGGATAGACTAGAGAGCGGAAAACCGCGGTTCTAATCCTGATTGCGTCGGTATGTGCTGTGATCTAAAAAGTCCAAAATCGATCTGTTGACTATGGGGAAGGCAACGGGAAACCACCCCATTAACATTTCCCTAGTATAGTCTTCCTGGCTTAGCCAGGAGGATCGCTAAAATCCGGAATCGGATAGGCACCTGAAGAAGAAGAATACTTTTTGGAGTGTGGGGTTTGATTTTTGAAGGTGATATAGAGATACTGAAGAGAAGGAAGTGGGCGGAGAAGTCATTTTTGTTTGTATGAGAATGAGAGGTAAGAGATGTTGAGAGTGCTGGTGATGTTGGGAGAATGTGGTGTCATTGCAGTGGAGTTGGTTACCTAACTGGAGCATTCCTCCTACTCAGTTTCGTTTGCAAAATTTTCCCATGTTTCGATTTGTTCGCATGAGCAGTCGGCTGTTTCAGAAATGTTGAAACCGTGCAGCTTGCAGTTGAAACTACCGTGCCCGGTGAGGAGGAAATTTAGATGAGTACTGGAAGAGAACCAAGGTTTCTCCATGATGAAATTGACGTTAGGAATGAGGCTTCTTGTGACTTCTCCGTTCGTGGAATCTCTCCACCTCTCGTTCCACATACTCATTAATCTGGTTCTTAGCAATTTCTTAAAGGCAGCTTTGGAGAGTCGTCTTTCTACCGCAGTTGTTATATCTCCTTCTTTTGGAGTAACTTCTTTTCTTCTTTCGTACATTTCTTGCCATTCTAATGTTACGAGGTCCTAAGGAAGTGTCCCTGCTAATACTTGCATTGCCTCCGTCGACACCGTTCTGGTGAAATTATTTGAGGCTATGAGCGCCGTTCTATGCGCTCTATTTATTTTATCACTATAATGTGGACTTCAGCATTTTATGTGGCCAAACGCTTGCTCCATACGCCATGCTTGCTATCTCATGACGATACAATAATAATCTATTGTTTTCCGGTCATATTAATTTAAATAGGAAGCCATCCAAATGTATGGCTGTATTGTCGCGTCATTCTCTTCATAACATAACGTTATTCTATTTCTCAAGTGGTTAGTCAAAATGCTTCAGTTTATCGTAAAGTATAATAATAGAACTCGGTCAACCTAATCTTAAAATTAGGACATCTGTAATTCAACCAAATGTGGCATCCAGCCCATTTTGCAATCAAAACTTTTTGATAATTAATTCCACTTTTCCTTCTGTATTTCTTTAATGTTCACGGAGTATTAATTTTTTCACTTGAAAATTTTAAAACAAAGTAACGAAATAATATTTTCTTTGTTGCAGATATAATAAGATCCTAACTTTGTTCGTAAACTTTATATTCTGTTTAAATAAATATTGTTCAAAAATTAACGCTTTGAAACTTCAAATTGGATCTAATTCCTTCATTTTTGTTTCCAAATATAATTTTAGTTATTAATCTTACTTATTCAAAATTTAAATTGAAACACATTAAAATTTTGACACTTTTTTTTTGATAATTGTTTATTTTATATTTTGTGGTTTAATGAGAACCGCGGAAGCTGGATAAACATCAATAATATTCTGTTAAGTACACAGTAAAAGCAGTTTTACGATCCGGTTTATCCGTTTCGATGTTTGCATTGAAAAACCTGTCCGGTTGCCACCTTCGTTTGTGTTCTGTTACGTTAATTAACTTGGAAGGAGTTGAAGTTGGTAAGCCAGCGCCAGAAAACCTTCCTTCATTCTGTAAAAAACTAACTAAATAAACCACAAAAGAAAATTAATCCCTTGAGACGTTCCATCTTCAAATGATTGGATGTAAGTAAATACTAGGTTATCTTATCCACACTGTTTGATAAGCCATACTGGTTAATTTGAATTCTTTTGTTTGTTAAGAAATAGAAATTCCAATAAATAATGAGATAACGAGGTCCCCTAAAAAGAAAACAGTGGGAAATGTAATAACTTTCTATAAATAAACTGAAAAACAACTGTCAGGAGTTATTTCACGCATTGAAGCATCTGAAAAGTTTCACGTGCTTACTTAAAGGCTTTTTAACAGAAAAATAGATGGATATTTAAAAAAAACTATTAATAAAAATCTTGAGTATGTTATTTTGTTTTTTGTATGTTTTGAAATTCGAATTTCCGGTTTCTGCATTCTGTTGTAGCAGATCACATGTCGAGGTTGCAAAAGTAATAACTTCGTATGAGAGAAAATAATTACATTTACATGATCAATCGATATTAAAATTAAATACAGGAAAATACACAAAGCAGATGCTATAATTGCAAAGATACATACAAAGCATACAATTTGTATTTGTTGGAAAATCCTCCTCAGTCCATAACCCTTCTGCAGGGTGTGGTGAGTCTTTTAACAATGGCTTTTCATGGCAGATTACACCCCGGTGGTTTGCCATTGCCTGCTGAGGGGAGACGGCCACAATATGATTCTAACTTCGTCCGGAGTCGAACCGGGTTCTCTGTATTAGCAGTCTATGCGTTTAATCGCTATGCTAACGTCTTTGGACCCGTCTTTGGAATTGGAAAATATTGTGATGAAAAAATATACTTTTGTGAGGTTAAGATTTTTTAAGTTAAAACTGCAGTCCTGAAGCAAATACTTCATTATGCTGATCAGTACTTTTTTTTGTTAAATTTTATGAATAATTATACAATTAATTATAATTTTGTAACACAATGCCTCAGTTATCCAGTTAGGTTCTCCCACCTTCTCAAACTTAAAGCTACAATTTTATGGAATTCGAGCAACATAAATAAAATTTACATTAAGTAACTTTGAGAAGCTTACAGCAATTTCGTGTTGTATAAGGAAGATGGTGGAGATAAATTATTTTGTTGTAGTGAGCAAGTGAGCACAATTGGGCTTATTTAGTATAACAATTTAAACAAATTAAATTTCCCGCAGGATTTTTAAATTAAAGTTGAAATTGTTTTAAAATTAACGCCATATTTTGAATTTCAAAATTTTTAAAATAAATGTAGCTTTTATATTCAGGTTTAATTACATTTTCGAAACGAAATCGATAATTAATTTCCTATTATAAATTGAAATGAATTTTTGTTTTAGATTAAATTATCTTTATTATAATTTACATGCAATTTTCATTTTTTAACGTATCGTGCCGTTCGAGTCGTTAATTGTTAATTTATGCAAGACAGAATAAAAGTTTGGGTTTACCTTAATTATTATTTATGTGAGTCTCATTAGGGGGCTGACTTATCAGATTTTGAATTTTTAAAGTTTTTGACCTACACCACGGTGTTTGTTTTCGGGCCACCCTGTAGAAATGAAATGTCAACAATTATTATATTCAACCCCAACGATTTAAATTAACATTTTGTAATAACGGTTGAAGGTCGCATTAGGTCGATTTCTTAGAAATTAAGTTAAAATAAACTACATTGCATGATGAAAATAACGAAAATATACAAGGATGTATTGATTTTAAGATAGGTCAATGCTGTTACTTTATATTATTTTAGAGTATGAATGAAAAATTTTGTTACGTGATATTATAACCATTTGCTTATTCATATTCTTCGTTTGAATTCTAAATTAAACTATCGATTTAAATATTAAATGAAGCAAAAATTTCTTGCTTAAGTAACTTTTCAAATTTAAATACAAAAGTTTTCTTATTTAAATGCATTTCTAATGTATTTGCCGTAGCTGCTGAGATTTCATTTCAAATTTTATGCTGCATAGGTAATACAAATTACAATAAAAAGAAAATGGAACCCTTAAGTGCACAAATTTCGTAACATTTCAATTTTATAACAACATAATACAATTTTCTTACAAAAGAAATTAAAAAAAAAACTGCAGCTTATTTTTATTTAAAATATGTCATTATTTATTATTATTATAGTACTATTATTTTCAATTTAATAAGATATTTCTCTCTCGTTAACGTTTTTAATTACGGACATAAAAAGATGGCCGATACTACACCCGCATATTCGCCTGCTTTACAAGATCGTAGTTATTGTTTATGACTGTACGTTCGAGTACGATAAATCGACATCAAAAACATTACAGTTATTTATAAAACTTCAACGCAATTTGATAGATAACTTTAAATGAAGCGTTTTATTTAAATATCGATTAGTTTCAATATTGCATGTTTGATTTGCCCCAGTTGTTGCATTCTCTTGACGGTACGTGTGCTCGATGTAAAACCGTACAGCAAAGCTTTATTAAGAGGCCAGGGACACAGCTGAGGTGTTTACTCAATACCTCGGCACCGTCCTAGATCAGTTTCTTCAAAATCGCTGTAGTGTATGAGTATTACCACTCAGATAACTAGACTCCTTATGACGATTTGGTTTGGCGAAGGACACAACCGTTTCCTTCAACGCTTAAAAATGGAAGAAAACCACACTGTGGTCATGTGACCACCAAATTTCACCAAAATACGTTGAAAATTGGCACTAATTTGTTTTACTTTATTAATTTATTTTTGGATACCAACCTCATAGTATTAAGACCCTAACTATTGACAAGATTCATATATTCAAATTTAGCAGGCTTTGATTAATCCAAAATTGAATGGCGTTAAGAACACAAAACGTCCCATCTTGACTTAATAACCACACAGTATAATAGTGAGGCGTAGCTACGTAAATCAATAGCCACTTAAACAACCAAAAAATTTTAAAATACTCACAATTATATTGAATACAGTTTTTGATACCTAATTTTCAGTCATTTTATTTTATTAATTCCCTAAGAATATTTCACCACCAAAACTTCTTTAAGTGAGTTATTAAAATTAAATTGTTATCTGTTTCTCTTGTTCCAAGAGTTTAGAACGTTGTAAATTTCTGTTCTGCAAGGTCTTTTGTTTCTACAATTTTAACCCCTGTAGCTCCTAGGCAAATAACTGGGTTTGAACAGTTGAAAAAGTAATTTGTTTAAATAATGAATAACAAATTTTAAGGCAAACTTTTTCAAATATTAAATTAAGTGCGTACAGAATAATTTATTAAAACAATGCGACAAAGATCTCTTCACAATATTTACATAATATTTAAATTTTAAAAGCTTCTCGTGAAATAAATTAATGTTAGGGAATACAAAATCAATTTTTTATCGTCATAAAATTTTTTCTAATTGCGTTAACTTTTTCAGCTTTCCAGAACTTGGAAACAAAGCGCAAAAAATTAACAAAGCATTTAAAATCATAAAAAGTCAGAGGAAAGTGTGAAAATCCAGGAAAACTAAATTTAACGATTAAACTTTTTTAAGATTAAAGCTATTAGTACGTTTGATTGCCAATAAGCTTAACAAAAATTGGCTATCAACAATCGGAAAAGAACTGGGGTCGTATTTTTACTTTAATCTTTTACTACGAAGATTTACGCATCGATGGTATCAATTCTAACAAATAATGTTATCCCTATAAATCACACACGAATGGAAAAAATTTTATTTTATTTATAGAATTGTTTACTACTCTTAAAATTATTAAAAATCGATTCAAACTTCACGTAACATCCATTAAAGTTCAATTTATTTATGATCCTTATCGTTACGGTTTTTTATGTCATTGCGACTTCTCATTAAATTTTAATAAATAGAATTATTATAGTTTTTCCATTTCCCTCTGCGATATTTCTAACGCTCTGTATAAAACCACCAACATGAAAATTATTTTCATTCATCCGTTATTATTTCGCAAGGATTGCGAACCACAAATGTATATGAAATTTTCCTTCACAAATAATTCTGTAATAGGTACATAATTAACGTAGCGTCGATTGCATGTTTTACAACATTTTCCAACAACTTTTCATTAGAAAAACAAAAGTTTTATAATTTGCTTTTGTTTGTTTTTGAGAAGATAAACCGTAATACTTTATCTAGATTTTAATTGTGGAGTAGCTGTTATTCGACGTGTCTAATTAACGAAAATTTGTTCCAAACTGTTTTTAAAGTGTAATATTTTATAATTCCTAACAAGCAAAGTTTAAACGGAATAATTGACTTATTTAAAGTTCCGTCGTAATATTATGTATCATTAAAGTAAAGTTCATAGTTAGAAAATGCGAAAAACTATTAGCTTTAATGGTCTTCACGTGCTGATGTATTTTTAAACACAGCTTAAATATACAACAAATATTTGATTATTTTTTTAAAGAATATAAAACAAGGAAAGTGTCAAATATTTGAAGTCCTAGAATGAAATTTTTTTAAACTAGTAGCAAT
Source organism: Rhagonycha lutea (assembly GCA_958510855.1). NCBI lineage: Eukaryota > Metazoa > Arthropoda > Insecta > Coleoptera > Cantharidae > Rhagonycha > Rhagonycha lutea. The sequence continues at coordinate 36,376,123 of OY294041.1, forward strand.
TAAATCAATTATAACATAATTTATCGATCGTAAATTGTTGCTTATTCCACTTCGAAAAGATGTACCGCAGCTGGAATTAAATAGTGACGTAGAACTGCAAGGTTGGAGCAAGAGAAACTGATACTGCACCCAGATACAAAACACTAACAATATCAAAGCAAATCAACAAGGACAGAAGACATCTGCCAGTAGTTTAGTCGAATCTATCTCATTTATCATTATCGCCCCCTCTTCTTTTTTGTGGAAACCAAAAATTATTAACCAAATCGCAAGTTGAAGAAAGTAAACTAAATTTTGACACTAAAACCAACATTACTTCATTCCTACTCAAAGTCCTCATTTTGGTGGTATATGGGATGTGGGACTTAAATCGACGAAACAATATTTAAAATGGTTTTTATGCAATACTCTTTGCGAAGGACTCATAGAATATTTTTTACTGTTGTAACAATTCAAGCCCTAACTTTATGATTTTAATTTAATTATAAAGTTTTTAATAACGCGCCACACACGTGATAGTTAATCCTGTCGCTGCTATTAAACAAAGTATTATTAATTAAATGTAAAAGTTTTAAAATTAATGACGAATTCACTGGTCATAAGTTTATAAACGGAATTACCATCGTTGGCGTCGCGTCAAATGTAAAGGTGACTATAAAAGAAACCTAAATTTTATATGAGGAACTTTTATTTGGAAATGTTCAACAAATGCAATATTGGAACTATTTTTCTACTTAGGCTGGGTTGTGACATTCAGTTCATATGTGTGGTTATTCTCAGAAATAGAATTAGTAAAATCATCATTTAAATTGCAGAAATTTACTTACTGTCCCTTCTGGATAGCTTGATCACTGGAAGAACTAACGAATTATACGCAGATCACTAATTTTCGGCCTTATTGTATACTTTTCCGATGAAAATCTCAGGAAAGATCTGAGATAGGTGTGCTTTGGTAGCCGGCTCGCACAGAAGACTAACAATTCTTTCATCAAGAACTGGACGTAAATCAACTTCATTAGTTTAATTACGTTGGTTGGAAAGTTGAAAATTAAAAACCATGCGCTCTTTCTGTTCAGAACAAAAGCAGCTCATTCTTCAGCTTGATCACTGGAAAAACTAACGAATTATACGCACATCCCCAATTATTCGGCCATATTGTATATTTTTCTAAGAAAGATTCTAAGAAAGAAGAAGAAAGATCTAAGATAGGTGTGCTTTGGTGGCCGGCTCGCACAGAAGACTAACAATTCTTTCATCAAGAACTGGACGTAAATCAACTTCATTAGTTTAATTACGTTGGTTGGAAAGTTGAAAATTAAAAACCATGCGCTCTTTCTGTTCAGAACAAAAGCAGCTCATTCTTCAGCTTGATCACTGGAAAAACTAACGAATTATACGCACATCACCAATTATTCGGCCATATTGTATATTTTTCTAAGAAAGATTCTAAGAAAGAAAAAGAAATATCTAAGATAGGTGTGCTTTGGTGGCCAGCTCGCACAGAAGACTAACAATTCTTTCATCAAGAACTGGACGTAAATCAACTTCATTAGTTTAATTACGTTGGTTGGAAAGTTGAAAATTAAAAACCATGCGCTCTTTCTGTTCAGAACAAAAGCAGCTCATTCTTCCGCTTGATCACTGGAAAAACTAACGAATTATACGCACATCACCAATTATTCGGCCATATTGTATATTTTTCTAAGAAAGATTCTAAGAAAGAAAAAGAAATATCTAAGATAGGTGTGCTTTGGTGGCCAGCTCGCACAGAAGACTAACAATTCTTTCATCAAGAACTGGACGTAAATCAACTTCATTAGTTTAATTACGTTGGTTGGAAAGTTGAAAATTAAAAACCATGCGCTCTTTCTGTTCAGAACAAAAGCAGCTCATTCTTCAGCTTGATCACTGGAAAAACTAACGAATTATACGCACATCACCAATTATTCGGCCATATTGTATATTTTTCTAAGAAAGATTCTAAGAAAGAAGAAGAAAGATCTAAGATAGGTGTGCTTTGGTGGCCGGCTCGCACAGAAGACTAACAATTCTTTCATCAAGAACTGGACGTAAATCAACTTCATTAGTTTAATTACGTTGGTTGGAAAGTTGAAAATTAAAAACCATGCGCTCTTTCTGTTCAGAACAAAAGCAGCTCATTCTTCAGCTTGATCACTGGAAAAACTAACGAATTATACGCACATCACCAATTATTCGGCCATATTGTATATTTTTCTAAGAAAGATTCTAAGAAAGAAAAAGAAATATCTAAGATAGGTGTGCTTTGGTGGCCAGCTCGCACAGAAGACTAACAATTCTTTCATCAAGAACTGGACGTAAATCAACTTCATTAGTTTAATTACGTTGGTTGGAAAGTTGAAAATTAAAAACCATGCGCTCTTTCTGTTCAGAACAAAAGCAGCTCATTCTTCAGCTTGATCACTGGAAAAACTAACGAATTATACGCACATCACCAATTATTCGGCCATATTGTATATTTTTCTAAGAAAGATTCTAAGAAAGAAAAAGAAATATCTAAGATAGGTGTGCTTTGGTGGCCAGCTCGCACAGAAGACTAACAATTCTTTCATCAAGAACTGGACGTAAATCAACTTCATTAGTTTAATTACGTTGGTTGGAAAGTTGAAAATTAAAAACCATGCGCTCTTTCTGTTCAGAACAAAAGCAGCTCATTCTTCAGCTTGATCACTGGAAAAACTAACGAATTATACGCACATCACCAATTATTCGGCCATATTGTATATTTTTCTAAGAAAGATTCTAAGAAAGAAAAAGAAATATCTAAGATAGGTGTGCTTTGGTGGCCGGCTCGCACAGAAGACTAACAATTCTTTCATCAAGAACTGGACGTAAATCAACTTCATTAGTTTAATTACGTTGGTTGGAAAGTTGAAAATTAAAAACCATGCGCTCTTTCTGTTCAGAACAAAAGCAGCTCATTCTTCAGCTTGATCACTGGAAAAACTAACGAATTATACGCACATCACCAATTATTCGGCCATATTGTATATTTTTCTAAGAAAGATTCTAAGAAAGAAAAAGAAATATCTAAGATAGGTGTGCTTTGGTGGCCAGCTCGCACAGAAGACTAACAATTCTTTCATCAAGAACTGGACGTAAATTAACTTCATTAGTTTAATTACGTTGGTTGGAAAGTTGAAAATTAAAAACCATGCGCTCTTTCTGTTCAGAACAAAAGCAGCTCATTCTTCAGCTTGATCACTGGAAAAACTAACGAATTATACGCACATCACCAATTATTCGGCCATATTGTATATTTTTCTAAGAAAGATTCTAAGAAAGAAAAAGAAATATCTAAGATAGGTGTGCTTTGGTGGCCAGCTCGCACAGAAGACTAACAATTCTTTCATCAAGAACTGGACGTAAATCAACTTCATTAGTTTAATTACGTTGGTTGGAAAGTTGAAAATTAAAAACCATGCGCTCTTTCTGTTCAGAACAAAAGCAGCTCATTCTTCAGCTTGATCACTGGAAAAACTAACGAATTATACGCACATCACCAATTATTCGGCCATATTGTATATTTTTCTAAGAAAGATTCTAAGAAAGAAAAAGAAATATCTAAGATAGGTGTGCTTTGGTGGCCAGCTCGCACAGAAGACTAACAATTCTTTCATCAAGAACTGGACGTAAATCAACTTCATTAGTTTAATTACGTTGGTTGGAAAGTTGAAAATTAAAAACCATGCGCTCTTTCTGTTCAGAACAAAAGCAGCTCATTCTTCAGCTTGATCACTGGAAAAACTAACGAATTATACGCACATCACCAATTATTCGGCCATATTGTATATTTTTCTAAGAAAGATTCTAAGAAAGAAAAAGAAATATCTAAGATAGGTGTGCTTTGGTGGCCGGCTCGCACAGAAGACTAACAATTCTTTCATCAAGAACTGGACGTAAATCAACTTCATTAGTTTAATTACGTTGGTTGGAAAGTTGAAAATTAAAAACCATGCGCTCTTTCTGTTCAGAACAAAAGCAGCTCATTCTTCAGCTTGATCACTGGAAAAACTAACGAATTATACGCACATCACCAATTATTCGGCCATATTGTATATTTTTCTAAGAAAGATTCTAAGAAAGAAAAAGAAATATCTAAGATAGGTGTGCTTTGGTGGCCAGCTCGCACAGAAGACTAACAATTCTTTCATCAAGAACTGGACGTAAATTAACTTCATTAGTTTAATTACGTTGGTTGGAAAGTTGAAAATTAAAAACCATGCGCTCTTTCTGTTCAGAACAAAAGCAGCTCATTCTTCAGCTTGATCACTGGAAAAACTAACGAATTATACGCACATCACCAATTATTCGGCCATATTGTATATTTTTCTAAGAAAGATTCTAAGAAAGAAGAAGAAAGATCTAAGATAGGTGTGCTTTGGTGGCCGGCTCGCACAGAAGACTAACAATTCTTTCATCAAGAACTGGACGTAAATCAACTTCATTAGTTTAATTACGTTGGTTGGAAAGTTGAAAATTAAAAACCATGCGCTCTTTCTGTTCAGAACAAAAGCAGCTCATTCTTCAGCTTGATCACTGGAAAAACTAACGAATTATACGCACATCACCAATTATTCGGCCATATTGTATATTTTTCTAAGAAAGATTCTAAGAAAGAAGAAGAAAGATCTAAGATAGGTGTGCTTTGGTGGCCGGCTCCCACAGAAGACTAACAATTCTTTCATCAAGAACTGGACGTAAATCAACTTCATTAGTTTAATTACGTTGGTTGGAAAGTTGAAAATTAAAAACCATGCGCTGTTTCTATTCAGAACAAAAGCAGCTCATTCAATCAGTCTCGTTAATTCATTCATGAGCGACACCTAAAACAATTTCCAGTAAAGAAGCAATTTTCGATGTATTTGCGCTTGCAAAACTTGAAGCGTACGTACAATATTTTTAAAACTATGATTAGCAATTTAGTATTTTTATTATTACCTTATTAATGTACTATTATTACCAATATTCATATTATATTTGGTTTTTCATTGTGTGTACTTATTATCTATTTTAAGCCAAATGCTTTATTATGAGCAAATAGTAAACACTAATCATTGTTGATATTCAGTAAATAAATTGAACAAATAACTTGACAACTCACTTATTGTTCTATTTTTACATTACGTAAAGGACCTCGTGGTTTCAAAATCGGTTTGAAGATTTATGCAACTCTTCAGTTTCTTTAGATTCTCTTTCCGGAGAGCGACCACAATTAAAATTGACTCCTGTAGCTCTTCTTCTTCTTTAACTTCTTTTAGATCAATGATCTGTTCTATAAAGCAACTGTTTCAAGCATCCTTGTCACAATTACCACTATGAGCATATAATTATTGCTTTACATCTGGTAGGTAGCCTGCTAGGCTGGCCTACAGATGTGCCTGTATCCTGTTTTTTATGTTAATGTTGGAAATTCGTTAACCCATGTGGACCACCGGCTTAACGTGCCTTTGGAATAATGAGAAAGTTTAACCCTTCCCAGGACTTGGACCCGTACGTCGCATTAGCAACCGATCGCGTTAGCTGCAAGGTCGCAAGGACGCCTAAACCTATTTCTGAAGCCACGATTAATATTCCCTGTGTTTTTTGTTCTGTAAGTATTAAATTGTCCATCCGCTTAATAATACACATATTACATTGTCATTATAATAATTATATAATCCATTAAGTCCAAAAAGCTTGAATGGGCAGAAGTAAAAAAAATATAATTATTGTTATTATTCAATAATCATCAGGATATTGAATGAACAACTCAACAACTCTATTTTATTATTTCACTTCAATCTTGCGTAATAAAAACCAGCATTAATATTTAATTCCTTGTAAATCGAATTTGATATTTTCAATATTTCGACGAGAACTTTTTACAAATTAAAGCTTTCATGTTAAAATTGGTTGTGCCAGATTTTAACAGACTTTTATATTAATGCAAATTGCTTTTTAATCGTCTGTGTTTCGTGATTCCGCACCAACTCCAATTTTTAACACATTTTAAGTAAATAATAAAAATAATAATTTTTGGATAAAAATTCAGAACTAAGGAAATTTAATTTTAATTGCCTTATCGGTTACTGTATTGTAAATCATGATTTCTTATTGGAAAGCAACTACGAAGTCACGTGGGGTCTATCGTAACGTGAATTTAGAGTGTGTGAAAGTGTGTAGGCGCCCTTATACCGATAATTGTAAAACAAACTCACTTATTTTTAAAAATGAAACCTGAATGCACCTGAAATGTAATTTATTATACTTAACAGGTATGCAACACAAGCTTGAATATCTCGTTCGTTGTTAAAAAATATTAGTAGTTTTATAAAATAGAAAATTAAGTGATGCAGGTGGAACTGTAGGTGCACTTATGCGAAAATTTAATGAAGAAGTCAGCCAAAGGGTATGCAGTATGCATGCAGTGCTCATACGTTCCATTGTATATAGCAAACATTTCTAGGATATTTAAAGCATAATCATTGTTGCGAAATAAAACGCAGGAAAAAGTAAAGAGGCAATTAAAACAGATTTTAATTGGTTAGATTATAAATATTTCACCTGTGCTCTTATAAAACAAGAAAACACAATACGGGGTCATCCTATTATGCAAGTCGATTCAGTTTTTTTTTTTTTTTTTTTGATAGCAAAAAAATATTCATGAGTACCGATCGGCGCCGGTAACCAGAAGCAGGCAACCTGCTTTCATTTTGTTCGCATCTTAAGGCAGTTAAAATGATTTTATGAAAGTAATTTGAAATCCAAAGTTTACTGTGGGCTACCAAAACGGTCAAAAAAATATAAAACAGGAACTTTTTAATAAACTGTTAAAGGTATCATTTTTTAATGTTTTTGGCAGCTGGGGCAGTTACTCTCTTCGTTCCAGACCTAGACGACCTTCTATGTAGGTCTCTACGCCTATAGCTTAACAAACTATGAGAGATTATACATATATTTGTTCTGTACAACTACGCAACTTAAACCTAAACAAATATGTGTATTGAATTTCCATTTGTAGAGCAATGCCGAAGGGACTTGAAGGCCTAAATTAAATGAGAACTTTCCCCACGGAAAATTTAAAACATTGCCTACCTTTTTAGTTTTTTATGTAGTTATATTTGATGTAAATTATCGAATTGATAATCAAACTATCGGGGCTTAAATTAAATGATAAAAAATCTTTAGTTTTATTATCTTCTACAGAAGCAAATAAAGAATATAATTTTTGGTATGGAAATGACCTATAAATATTATTATTCAAAGATTGACCTGTTATACCTAGTTAATTTAATTTTTGCTATTTTTATTTTTAATAATAAAATTGCAGAGTGCAATAAATAGCTAATTATTCAAAAGTCCTACGTGGCCAATAAATTGTTTAGATAAAATTACAAATGCACCTCTGCACATAAATGCAAAAGTGAAAAAGACAAAAAAGTGTTCTAGACTCATAATATGAAAATTCCATTATATTTTTCTTTCTATGAAATTCAAAATGACAAGGTTGATTACTCTACCTAAATTATTTAACGGTAATAAATTTCTGCCATTAACAATTCAATTGACTGACTAATGAGAGTTTGCATTTCGACATTTAATTTTCTCTTCATTGACATTTTAGAATGTTTTTCTCAAATATCCACTCTATTCCACTTAAATTACTTTCTATAATAGCATGGCTAGAATACTACACAGGCGGCTTAAATTAGAAACTATCCGGCGTCGGTTTATTTGCTCGGGTAGTTTTTCTCCATTTTTCCTTGTTAATTTCAAAAGTAAGCAGAGTTTACTTCCAAAGCCAGCGCCCTTTCAACACTTAATTGGAAACCGTGCAGTAATTCGGAGAGTAAATCCCACAATCACAAAGCTGTCCTATTGATCTGTTTTTAAAACGGCCAAGCAATTCGACCGAAATTTTGATATCATAATCGTAAGTCGTGGTAATTTGTTATAGGTACTATATTTACATCAAAAAACGTCCTCGTTTATTTTTACTCCGTACTTTTTTTTACCCCCAAATTGATCAAATTAATTTCAATTTGTGTGAATGAGAGTTAATGGAACAGAATTTAATTTACTTTTACAGTAATTTGTAAAAAAAGTCAAATAGTAATCCAATTTGAAGTACTCGCAGAGAATTGCAAGGGATGAAATTTATGCCTATTTATAAAATGAAATTAGGTGACCTGATGAACACCAGAAGCTAATTTTTTTTTTTTGCTTAAAACACAACATTAACTCAATAATTGATATGGTAAAAAGTTCATGAAGAAATTGGCAACAAACACGAACTCTTCGTTTCAACCAACAACCTTATCTTAATTTTATCTTAATGTAATTATGGCGGTTAAAAATTAGATTTAATCAGATGATTAGCAATTCTTATTTGTTTTGTTTTTTGTGATCAATTTGAACAAATTTATATGTTTTTGGCGTTTTCCGCTTATTTTCGTTATATTAGAATTAAGTACGCCTTATAAATCCTTTTATGTTAACGTAATAGCACACTTTACTAAGCATTAGAGGGCGATTTAGATAAGTTAATTGGAATAAATTAGCATGTGATTGTTCGTTTTGAACTATCAATTTTCTCTATTATCATTTTCTGTTCTAATATAACTACAGGGTCTTTTACATAATATATTAATGCTGTAGGTCATAAAGTAGATAAAAATTTTGTTAACTTACGTATTGGAATTTTGATGGTGCAGGTTATAGAGGAGACTTGCGAAACTAATTTAAATCCATTATAATTTAATTAATAACATCAACATATTAACACATTCTACGAGGAACATTTTGAAACTTAAGTCCATTATTAACAACTGATAATTACGATAATCGACTTGTCCATATTGCCAAGTATTAATTACTCGTGCCCTATGGTGAGTTGCAAATATATGCAAAGATATGTTAAAAATAGCCAACTTATGATTGTTTATTTTTAAATTTAAACCTGTAACATAAAATTCTTCTCCACAACAGCTCTCTTCCTAAATGGCAGCAGAGCGGAGTAGACGCGTTATTGAGTCCAAATTCAGATGCAATTTTGTCTAAGAAATTATCGCATTAGTGTCTTCGAGTGCTAGAAGATGCTATTTTGCTGCTGAGAGCTGGAAAGCCCTCTTAAATTTCATCAACGATTAATATCTGGAATTTCCACGCTATCCTGCCAAAAAAACGATGACGTTATAACGTTTTTCATCTTTACGAAGCCAATGCAAGTAATTTTGCTGAACTTTAAAGTTAAAATCAATTTCATTATAATTAAAACATTTTACCTACCTTATTCGAAGTAATATGCCGAATAATTAGTTCCACCTTTTATAAAAACAAATTATATTTCATTTCACTAGAGAGTTTCTTTTATTTATTTTTAAAACTTATTTATGCGGGGATGTTCCGCATTAGCACCCGAAAATTTAAAGAGCATAACAATAAAAGTAAAATTAATCCAAAGAGTACAATCACATACTGAGCTGAACCCGAGGCAAAATAAGTTGCTACGTTTACTACGAGCGGATATTTCACCCCAAATATTTTCATTATCCTGACAATCGCAGTAGTGGAGTACAATTTACTATTTGAGCATCACAGGGATTTTAATGTAGTTGGACATCTAATCATACAGGTCTTGATGTTGTATATGTTTCTAACGCACCTCTGATTGGCTGGGATTAGAAGTATCACCAATATAAAATTTACATATGATGAAGGCAAAGTCCTAACAACTAAATTAATCAATAATCACGCACCAGATGGCCGCTTGTTCCAATTAATATCAAATAATTTAGTAAGTCGTCTGATCGTTCCTACGTCGTCGGTTATCTCGACTATCGGCTATGTTATGGTGTGAAGACCTAAATCTACAGCTGCCAGAGCAGCTGCATGACGGTGGTAAGGTTGTGACCAGCACAAAGGTGCCTGATTATACGGGGGACGGTGGTAAAATAAATTTCCCGTGTTGAATATCCTGCGAAAAGCGCCTGTGCCACCTACACGCTCACCCTACAAGCCTGGATACAATGAATTTCTCTATTTTAAAGATCCGTAAGCTTTAGCTTTCAAAAACATTCATTATATGGCATTAAAGAGGAATGAGAGGATTTGATTAGATTTACCATACCACTTCAAAAGGAAACACATAAAACTGCGCAGTGCAGTGACGTAACTTAAAATTTTGAGGGAGTTCAAATCATTGGGGCCGTTACCATTCCACGCTGTGCTCCCCTCCGGTATTTACGCCACTGTCTGTAGCTCCCATACCATAGTTGCACGCTCATTTCTTCACATTTTAGGGTGTGTATCGGGCTTATCCACTCGAGCAAATAGAAAAAACAATTCAAAATTAAATAAAATTCCCCTGACCTGTAGGGTACCCTAACTATGCATCAGACAGTCGTTTTGACCCTCAAATGTTGGTAGGGTGGTTGCACTTCCCCATAGTCCAAAGATCAATTTTGGACCTTTTAGATCTTTAATATTTAAGGATTATCTTGGCATATTACTCTCGGTGGGTTGCCATTGCCTCCCGAGGGGAGAACCTGGTATTTAGCGTTCATAGTCAACTCACGTGACCACTATTCTCCGACCGTTTCTCAACTTAACCAGTAAACAATTGAAAAACCGGGTGCCATGAAACACACCCCAGCTATAAGTAAGTAAAATTGTGTATTCTCAAGAATTAAATTTGCATCTTTATTAATTTTGGAAAGTAATATCGTTACTTTGTTGTGCTGGGGGGTATTCCTTACCCCCAGACCCCCCGGTTCTACGCCCTTTCCTTCACAATTTAGGGGCATAACTTGGTTTTGGTTTAACGATGATATTAATAATATTGTAAAATTAATTTTAAAAAAACTGTTTGTTCGAACGAGCCGGGGGGGGTAGTCCAAATTAAACTGCTTGCCACAGGCGTAATTTACCCTTGCTACGGCTCTGGGGGGACGGAAAATACAATTTTCTTCCATATCCCAACAAATGGTATTTTTATACGGACGTTACATTTGGCTAACCGCTCCCCTAGTCACACTTATGTTAGTCACGTTTTGCAACCGAACGTCCCGCTTTTAGGTAGGTTGTCCAGTTGTTGACAGCAAGCAAGTCAAAATTTAGTTGTTACAGAATCCCAGTATTTACTTCAGGAAGTAAACGGAGACTACTTTTAATTGTAATGTGATAGTCAGGGGCGAAGCTAGAATCTAAAAGACTTGGCATATCATAGAAAATTTTTAGCGCACCTTAGATAATTGGAAAATATGTAAACAAACAATTTTCCCCAGGAACCGGGAGGTCTGGGGAGTATGGAATACCCTCGAGCAAGATGACTTTTCAAGAATCAAATTTGCATATTATTGCTTTAGAAAAGTTATCTTGTTGCTTCCTTAATCCTACCGGCTAATCACAACGTACTGTGGGATGTTCCATACCTCCCACAACCCACACCCCCCAGTTCCTCGCCCATTTCTTCACATTTTAGGGTGATAAATTTGTTTTTCTGTTTTAAATGTTTTTAATTGTATAAATAAATATTTAAAAAAATACAGTACAAATTAAACCGCGCTATTTACTCTCGTTACGGCTCTGGGGGAGGGGTAAATACAATTTTTTGAAAATTTTATAGTACATTTCTATATAATCAGTTAAAGTAGATTTTTCAAATTAGTAGTTTTTACTCTTTTTGTCGATATTTTGTAACCCATGGGGGGTCATTAATAATTACTCCCCTTCATAGCTAAACTTTTGAGGATCAACTACACTGGTCCCCATAGGAGCAGGGGAGTCCGACTGCAATCCCCCCCAATGTTTAAGTCCTGCATACGAAATTTATTAGAAATCCTAACTGCTGGTCGGAACCGTGCGGTAGGGGCCATTATTTTTTACATTCATTACCTCGGGCCCCTAAAATTGTTTGGGCCGTGTTCACTCACACAGCTTGCACACTGGTAGTTACGCCACTGGCGCAGTGGATATCAAATCGAGCTCAATTATTCTTCTCTCTTGTTAGAAAGTCTCCGCAGTTGTTACGATTATTCTGCAGGAATCTCAAGTATTGCGGTTATTACCAGGTGTGAAATGTCTAAAAGTCGATACTAAGCTGTGTCGAATTCCATCACGTTGGTAATTGGATAGGCCTGCACGTACTCGAACCTTTGACCAGATAACCATTTAAAGTTCGTAAATTGAATTGGACTTACGTAAAAGTTTTACTTGTGTTGTAGAAGCTGACCCAAAATGGAATACAATGCTTAGTATTCACCTACAAACGTAAAGCAATAAACTTTAGGGATAATAAGATCATTCAATTTAAAAAATCTTAGACGAATAAACGGCACTGCGTTTTTGAATGGAGCGGCGCCTGCGTCCATCTTTTGCTTTGATTCTGACGGTGTTTAGAGTGAATTACTCGTCCAACTCTCGAGATCAATCTTATGCGATGAAGAAGGTCAAAGGGGCTCTTCGTCCCCAACATACTCCGTACAGTCAGATGTGCTGTATCAGTCAGAATTAAGTACTAAATTAGATAATATTGGTAATTCAGAACAATAGGAAATTCTTTTTTTCCATTTTCCAGTACAGGCTAAAAAATGCGAGGCCGTAGGCCGAGTTATGTATATAAAATTCTTGTGCGAAGGCCGGAGGACGAGTTATGTATTTAGAATTCTTGTGCGAAGGCCGGAGGCCGAGTTATGTTTATAAACTTTTAATGAAAGAGCCGCAGACCGAACTAACAGCTAAGTAATTAACATTTAAGTGCCACCCAAGTAACACACACCCTTCTGGAGCGTCCTATGGACGCCCGTTGGAGATCAATTGTAGGTAAATGGTCCCTGGACGTTCAATGGATCTTTAGCGGACGTCCATGGGACGCTCTAGGAGGGTGTGTGTTACTAGGGCACAGCTTGGGTTATGTACAATTTTAGTGACCAGGTCACAGGTTGAGCTATATTGTAGAGATATTTCCTGCGATCCTACAACTATAAAAAATTTTATTTTCTACCAGGACAATATCTCCACCCTAGAGTGCTATCGGCAGCTATGCGTCGGTTCACACTTCTTTCCAGAGATAAATAACAGGGCTGGATTCGACTTCTCTCTCTTTCGGGTCACTAAATAAAATAAATTGTACGGCTTTGATGCCGCACTAAAATTGCTCAAACGAAATTCCTCTATCAGGATCAAAATTGCATGAAATGCCTTAATCGAATTCACTGTCGCTATCGACAATGCCAACAAAATGAATCGGGGTGTGGTTCGTTACATAAAAAATAAATTAAAACCTGCTTCGTAGAAAAAGACTAATTTAATTTTTTATCAAATAAATTTAATTTTTTATCAAATAAATTTAATTTTCAAATAAGCTTAAACAGGTCGAGCATAGGCTATTTACGAGCAGGTTCGTTTTGATCGTCAATGTGTAAAGTGTTATAGAAAACCCTTCGCATTCGCATTTAATTGCAAATCGAAATCTCAAAATACTCCAGGTTTCTATAAATGTAATTGTGTGACACAAATAAATTTTCAACAATAAAAATGGTGTACAAATTATAAAGTTTTTATTTACCAAGACGGTGGCACTTGTTGTCGACGTTTTGAAACCGCTGATTTCTTGCATTCGAAATTCCCCGCTTGACACCTGTCGTCCAATAACCAGTTACGTTTTCTAACATCTGTGATTTATACACTATCGAATTGGAGCATCAAATATTCACAATTATTCCATAAAATATCCAGATAAGGACGATCGGTAACCGTATAATAAAGCTTATTGGCAATACTCAAATGATTTGAACCAATTTTAACAAAAAGTGTACTTAACCTCAAATCTAGGTGAGTAAAATTATCCAATTTAATTTTCAACAAATTTGAATTCCTTCTTCTAAATATTTGAGTTGTAGGCACGTAATTATCGTGATTACAAAAATCATTCATCGATGGCGGAACTGACAAAATTTTCACCCACATGTGCAATATCGAACTTTCCAAATGTGTTTTTCCAAAAACACCGTAATTTGAAGATTCTATCTCCAAATTTATCTAAAAACACTCGTCTACTTTAGACGACACTTCTCACTATTATTATGCTTGAAAAACACTTGGTTTTCCAAGAAAACTCGAAAATTGGTCACTTTGGTGGACCTCACCAAAAATACGCTTTGCTGGCTCTACAGTTTCCTCGCAGCTCTTTTTTACTTCTATTTATCTCAGAACCAGCGACTTAATACATAGTCATTTCTACCTAGAAATTTCTAGACTCCCGCTGGGATCGAACCAGCGCTTCCTGATCACAAGCCGCGCGACTTACCTTCTGCGCTACGTGCTCGACCATGTCTCTATGGGTAAAAAACATCCCTTCGTCTGAAGCAAATTACCAATACGAAGCTGGATTTCAGTTTAAATCACGACAATATATTGACCGTACTTGAGAATGACTTCAGAAAAAAAGGCAGTAGTTCGTAGTAGTAGTGCTTCTCTAATTGCGCCAGTGACTGACGATGAGGTGAAAACTGACATTTGGAATGTTCAATTTCAGAAAATTGGCTTCCTGGTGATTACAATGCAACTTATTGTGATCCAAATGTAACTCTCTGGTGATAGTACATTGTAGGTATGCTTATTGCTTAACCTAGCCCTTAGGAAATTAAGTTGCAGAAGAAACAACCACATTCGAATTCGCTTAATCCGCTATACGATATTATTATACAATGGTATATTGTAGTTATTTAGAGATTATAAACTTTTAATTAAAATCGAATCAAAATACTTATTTGTTTGTTTATACGTTTTTATCCTTCCAAATTTTATTCCATAACTTTTCAAAGCTCCTTCTTTTTCCGTTACGGACCTTTCATAATTTCGATTCTCTTCTAGTGTTCTGCAATTTCATTATCATCTTCAATCTTCATATCGACCCTTATTTAATAAAATCCTTCAATACTACTTAATTTTTAAAATTTCCAACTAACAATTTCATCTCCTTAAATAATTTCATTAATTTTGATACATTTTAAAGCTGTAGCTTCATAAAAATTTTTTTAAATATGCAATACACATCATTTAAAACTCTTTTACCTATTTCTTTACTAATCATCCAATTTCAATTTTCGTAGTGACAAATTCCTTCAATAACCATCAATTTTCAAATTAAATTTTTCCATTTGATTGCCATAAACGCTAATTTCAAATTTACTATTATAAAATGCAGCAATTAATTAATCCATTTTTCAAATTTTCAATTTTTGGAAACACTTTTACTTTCTCAAATTTTGTTATACAATTTATAAACTTTCCGTCTGCTTATCTTTCGAAGATTGTCCTTTTCACTTGTTACATTGGTTATTATTAACTTGTTCGAATTTCTATTGCCTTTTATTTAATTATGATTTTCAGTTTTATCATGATGTGTAGTTCCTTCTTTAAATTTTAATATTTACAACCTTTTTTTTTTAATTTTATCAAAACACATTTAGTTCCATTCATTTTCCATTTAAATCGCGGTTATCCTTAAATTTGTCAATCTTCTTTATTCGTCCGTGGTTACTTTTCATATTTGATTAGATTAACCACCCTCCATCTTGATCGCCGATACTGCCACTTTTCCAAAATGACCTTCATTTTGTTTTCCATGACGTCTTCCTTTTTAAAAATACGTTTCTTTTCACCAAACCACTGTTTCTTTATTTTCTTCTTCTTGAACCCAACTCTTCTTTTTCAAAATACCAAATTACTTTGTTGGACGGCATATCCTCTTCATCCTTTATTTCATCCTTCCAAATTGCTGAACGGGGAACATCATTTCCATCGGAAACCATCTTGGATGAAGTAATCATGTTCGTATTAATTTTATTTTTCTTCCTTTTACAATAATTATTGTTATACCTTCTTTCAAAATTACTTTTTCGTCCACGTTTCATCTTTCGCCATTTCATTCGTCGCATCTGTGTTCTGGTGAATATCCGGGCTTTTTTATTAATGCCGCCGGTATGACCCGTTTCTTTATTTACTTCTCCTTCCATTTTTTCATTTCTCAAGTCTTCTTTATTTTCATTTTTCTCAATCTCTTCCGATAGTTGCACTTTTTCTGCTAAAGTTTCTCCTTTTATTAAACTTATTTCCCTTCTTATCTTCTAGTTCTTCCTCATTTTCATTTTTTTATAATTGGCACTGCTGATTGTTCTGCTAAATTCTTCACAATATTTTACCCATTCTTTTTTGTCCTCGATCCTATTCTTTTCCCTCTCTCTTTTATCTTCTATTCTATTCGTTCTCCTCTCTCTCCTGTCTTCAGCCATTTGCTCTATCCGCTGTTGAAGCATCCAGTCAATTCAGCCAAGTAGCCATGGTCAAACTTTTCTTACTAAAAATCTCAGGGTGACAGCCGGTTCTGCGGTGAACATTTACAACCATAAACTAATCATCCCAAATTGAATTCAAAAAAATGTTCACCAAATGCCGCACGTTCGGGTAGCCAAGTTGAAGTGTTATTTTGCACCCTTAAATATTAAATATCGAATTTTCAAATCTTCTTCGTAAAATTCCAATTCGGGCGGAGAAATCACCTTCTTACCCGGCTGGCTCAATCGGTTATCTTTCAGTATCGCCCACTATCAAGCGACCTTGCATACCTTTTCCGAAATAATTCCACTTGCATTTAGTATAATTCACAAAATTTTCTCTTCTAATTTCTCAATCTAAAAGAAATAACACTTCTTCAAACTTTACTTGTCTTTTATTCTCAAATAAATCAAATTTTTACAACTAAAAATCGTCAGAAATCAAAATGTCGACCGTCCACGACTTGGACGGCGTACGCAAGTCTTCTCTTCTTCACTGCTCGCGCTCTCTCGGCTTCTCCGAAACCGCGAAACATACAAAATTCAAATTATTTACAAAAACTCAAGCAAACCATTTCCTTATTCCAAAAATTACACGACAGCAAACCAACTTTGTTAAAGCTCTGCTAGCAAAACAACAGATCCTATTTTGAGTTTTAATTTGTGTACCGGAAACCCATGGAAATTCAACGAATTTAAATATTCGACTTCATATTCCAACCGAATGTCCTCATCTGTTTGATCGACCCCTCGATGTTTAGCTGTATCTTCAATTAAGTAGGTATGAATCTTGCCCTCGACCAAATTTAATATTTTATTGTTAAGTGTGCGAACATCATCATTGTGGCAGGCTAATATAATTCTGTCGGAGAGATCGGCATTACAAGCAATTGAATTGCTGTAAATGTCCTGAATTATATTTGTAGATTTCCAGCTATTCGGTACTTTCAATAATATAATGCTGCTTGGCCAAATTGATATTGACTATAAAGTAAAATTGACTATTTCCACAGGTGAAGCGTATTTTATAACAGGTAAAACTTGACGAAAGTCACCACCGAAAATAACAAATTTGCCACCAAACGGATTTTTGCATTTACATAAATCTTTCAATCTTTGTGTTTTTGCGTCGCATGGTTTTGTTGCCTTGCTTTGCGTTTACTTTTTGCTCTTGCTTTTTTGCATTTGCTTTTTTGCATTTGCTTTTGCTTTTTGCTTTTTTGCATTTGCATTTGCTTTTGCTTTTGCCTTTGCTTTTGCTTTTGCTGTTGCTGTTGCTTCTGCTTCTGCTTCTGCTTCTGCTTCTGCTTCTGCTTCTGCTTCTGCTTCTGCTTCTGCTTTGCTTTGCTTTGCTTTGCTTTGATTCATCCGTTGATGTGATTATAATGTTGATTTGGTGTCGTCCAATAGCTGTTCTCAGCGTTGCATAAAAACGTTGCATAAAACGTTGCACAAAAACGTTGCATAAAAACGTTGCATATTTTGTCTTATCTTTTTATATATATAGAGTAGATTAGATCTGACGATACTATAATAACAAAATCGGTTATATAACAAAATTAATACATACAAACGGAACCATATCTTGATTGTATTTTAATGATTACAAAAAGTTTGGATAATGGAAAAACACACAGAAAATTAAACTTTTAGTTTGTTTATGTCATAAAAATATTGACTGTTGAAAGAGGACTCAAAATGGAATAAGGTAAAGTCGTACTAAAATTTGATCGCTAAGATAGTAAAACTTGAAATTACGTAAAAGTTGAAGTGGTCAATTATTGGAAGGTTAAAGGGTCAACTGGGGAGTTTAATGATTAAAAAAATAAAACAAAGTAATTAATCCGAGGACAAGAAGATTGGTGAAAAAAAAGGAATAAAAATAGAATTTTGTTTGTTTTAATTGAAACTCTCTAGAATGCTAATTTCATAACCTTAAAATAATATGGAAGGTTCTTCGATAAATGTGTAACTCACATCTATAATTTTATTATAAAAATTTCATAGGAAAATTTTGTAGGGCGTCGGTTTTAAAAGCGTCCTGTATATTAACTACTATATAATTTATCCAAGTTTTCAGTACTTCATCAAACTATAACTACACTTTGGAGCAACTTTGTCGTTCAGACAAACACCTACACAATTCCTAATTAGATGATGGTCTGGTAGTTTCACAAAGGATTACAAATTTTGAGTTTACTCCATCGGTATTTCATCCAACCATGAAAAGTTTACAATAATTTTGTAATTAACAGTAATTTTGAATGTAAATTGCTATCGTGTAAAACCGACATTAGGTGTAGATTTTTCTATAATAATATCTGCTTTGGGACTTGAGTTTCGTGTCTTATTTTTTTTTTATTTGGCGTATAAAGTTTGCATACATGAATACGCGTCGTAAATTATCGTTTCCTCTTGTAAAATACGTGCAAACGTACAGTTGATTATATCGTATAATTGAATACTCCTCCGAGAGCCGTCATGGAGTGTAACCAATTATCCGACAACAAAATCAATAAAGTAAGAGGGCTAAAAGAGTATATTTACCGTAAAATACGAGGTTTGTTTAAAAGAAATGCGTGTATAAATTGGTTTTAACTATATCTTAAATATTAAACTCGGGCGCCTCTGGTATGTACGACGCAGCCACTTAACAGCAAACCCATTTGTCAAATTACATACGTGCACATTTACCTATATTATTCATTAATTTTATATGCTAGACACATAGAAAAACATTAATTTTACTAAAATAGCATAATTACTAAGTAGCTCCACTTTTCACCCCAATATTGATTACATGTCTAAATGAAGTGGATTTTTTAAGTGTTTTTTTTCAGTTTCGTGTAAAACACCGCCCTTTTTGTTCGCACGTAGAACTCTGTGCCGAAAATACTTAAAATTAGGTTTTAATTCACAAATAATAGAGGAAATTGACGAAACACGTTAATAACTATCACGTATCACTTAAATTTAACCTCATTTTAGAAATTTCGCTATGCAGTTAAATCCTACGCGTTTTCAACATCCTAGAAAGATAATTTGATTTGTCACAAAAGTTAACAAATTTTGCTTTATTTTGTTTTGCGAGTTTACAACTTTTGCACGTTGTTTAAAAGCGACATTACATAAATTATTTTTAAGTGAACTTTTAAACTTTTTTTTAAATCTAAAGAAAGTTTTAAATCGTTAGTTTTTTTAAATTGTAAGTTTGACCTCCAAAAAATATTTTCTCTAGGATAATTAGACACGGTCGGTGGTGGAAATTATTTATTAAGCCACTTGCACTTGGTTAAATATTTATCACGGCTTTATGGAACTTTGCAAACGAGAGGGTGCAATTTATGGAAATACTCTATTAGATTTTATTTTCAGGTGCTGTTTTTATGAAAGTTGCGGAAGTAACCAGAAAATGAATTCAACCAAAACAGACTCACGAAGATCATGCGTTCGTCCTCCACACTTAGATATACTGTAAGTTCCTAATTTTTAACAAATGTTAAAATAAATATGTATTTTTTAATTTTTTCAAAGCTTACATTTTATTATAAGCTCCTCAGATGAATTTAATAAGAAAATAATTAAAATATTTATGGTCGTCATTAAAATCTGCTTTAAATTATTATGGTAATAGATATAGTCCACTTAGGGCCAGTTCTACAAAGCAAGTATAAATTACGAATAAGCTATACTGAGAATAAGTCACACAGATTTCGTTCTACGCAAGCGTAGAACGCAATTTATAGAGAGAAAAGAGAGACTTATTCTCAGTATAGCTTATTTTTAGTATATACTTGCTTTGTAGAACTGGCCCTTATAGGCAAAATTTAAATAATGGAACCATCGCAGATCAAACTTGTTGATTAGTAAACAGATTAGTAGTAATTTTTATAACAAAAAAGTGAATATTATACACACACAAAATAAAACAGTAAGGGCAGATTTCATAATTAAAGCGTTAATGTCCGCTTAACTAAAAGATCCTTGATAACCAATAGAAAACGTCCGTTCACCTTAACAAGCCAATAGAAATCCACTTTTATTTTTAACGGCTCTTTAAAAGTATTATGAAATCGGCCCTTAGATTAATTAGTACATCAATAACCCACAAACCCAGAGTCCTTTGTACTTTTACAAAGATAATAAGGATTAAATTGAAACACAGTTAAAATAACCGTATTTAATTGAAGTATTTGATTAATCTGATCAACGAAACTATGCAAACTATTCCAACATTAGGCACTAAAATTCATGACTACTAAAAATTACTTGAATAATATATTAGTAAATAAATAATTCGTTGAATATAATATTAATAAACCAAAGAGTCGATAATCGTTCAAGGACGACTTGCCCATATATCCAGCGTCCAGGGCTGACATATTCATTAGCGCTTGTCAAAGGACACTCAAATAGTTTTTGATCATTTAACTACCGAAGAAAAGTTGAAGAGAAATTGCAGAGTGATAATTGATCAAATTATTTATGTAGATTACTCAAAAAGTATTGTCGTGTTTCGAACCAACTGTCCACCCCCCCCTCTTAAGTCGGGAAATGAATCACACTGATATGTTCTCCACACGAGCAAGTCAAGTTCCGGTCGCTTTATTTTGTCGGTTCGTATATAATTGAGATTCTTCTTATGCAGGCAGATTAGATTCAAAAAAGGTATAATAAGGCCTTGAAATTGACATACAATGAGTTAAATCAATCTTGTAATTTGGGACCACAAAATGTCCCTCAACCGTAAGTGTAAAATTGTGTAATTTATTCAAATTATCATGATATAATGGTTTTGATACGCATGCCGCTGTGTTGAACACGCCTTCTGCTTTGCTACCAAATTTCTCTACGGCACTGTCCGTAACTGAGCACTCTAGATTGTTGCTGAAATTATATATTTTCCAGTTTTGCTCCAAATAACGTCGGAAACTCGTGAATTAAAGTTGAAAGTGTTGATCCACGTATAAATACAAGTGTTGATGTGCTTTAACATCCAAAATTTCAAACCACGCCAATAAGGTAAACCTAACCTCAAAATTTGCACAAATCTATCCAAATTATCGTTTTACAGGGTCATCCAATAACGAATCAACGAGATACGCTGTCTTAAGCACAAATAATAAGACTGCGAACACTGTTTTTCCAAAAATATTCACTTTTGGTCGAATTTAACCAAAGTTTGGTTATAAGGTCGATTTTTTCAAATTTTTATCAAAAAGTTCCTAATTACCTTACGAATGGAATTTTCCTGGCTAGGAAACTCCGCTATGCATTCGCAAAACTTTCTCTGAGGCAAACAAACCCATAAAACGCTAAAATCCACACAAATCAGGTGGAGCAAAACTATGCACACCCTGACCTCTCCAACTTTGCCGGAAGTCTCCTGCTTATCTTTTTGTGCCCACGTACACCAACCTTTCGAAATTTTGACAACTTTTAAAACAAAGTAAGTACCCGCTTTTCGGCGGTAGATTCGAATATCTAACCGATTAAATTGTTGGTTAACTAACCCCGGCTAGAAAAATTTAACCGTAATTTAATTCAAAACGTTCCACCATCTAATTTGTATCTATGATTAGTTCAATGCTTCAACTTCGGAAATACTCGCTAAAAACTTCAAAAAGCTATTCTGGTTAGTTGATTGATGGTCACCTGAAAGTTGTAGTGGGTGGTACTACTGCTTGTCATTCTCGAATTTTACCGAGATATGGCCAAAAAACCACTTCAGCAGTGGGCGAAAAAGGCTGATAAAGATGGTCGAGATGCACGGAGAGTTAACCGTGATTAAACTCGACTAAGTGGTAAACATCGACCGATTAGTTTGAGGGCTGATTAGCTTGCTTTAATCATGGTTAAAAAGGTGGTCGGACAGTCTTTTCTATTTAACCGTGATTAACTCCAACTAAACGTGATTAAATTACTTAACCAGAGTTGGTGGAACTGGCCCTTAGCCTCCCTACAATTCTAAAATATCATCACCGATGTATTTAATCGCAGTTGTATTGCATTAGAAGATTGTATTTAATAAACTTCTACGCACTTCATCCCACATGGGATGAGCTTTAAGGTTACTACTCTGTAACTTGCGTGAAGTTAGCCCCATTCACGTCACCTGTGTATGCAAATACATTAACATGTTCGCTAGGAACCTAAGAAGGAAAGACAAGGAAGGGGAAAGATACGGAGGACTTTGTAATTGAACAGCAAAATTACTTTAATTGAAGCAATTAAAACTTTAATTAATCAAATTGGAACTCTTGTTTTGTTCTTAAGTAGAGTGGAACCATCTGAGCCATTTTACTGGAATACATTCAGCCCTTAGAATATTTTGAAGCTTATCTAAGAAAAATTACAATAAAACCCTGGTCTAGGACTAGGGAAAGCGGCCGGTTGAAGGCGATCGGTTGAACGCGGTCGTTTGAACGCGATGACATTTGACCGCAGGACGTTTGAACGCAGGGACGCCCGCTCTGCACGCTCCAGAGCCATTTTGGCAACACTAAACTCATTAAAAGCATCCCCCTAGGGCCTTCTAATTCGGCAAATTGTGCTACTGGCAGGAGATGAATCTCACTGTTTTTGCTGCAAATTTAAGCCAGAAATTCACTTAAAATGTACGTTAAAATGACGTTGGATCGTAGTCGAGGGTGGATGTCTTGCCAAAATTGACTCTTCCGTGCGCCCACTATGCTCCGCTCGGCCCTGCATGCTAAAGAGACATTTTGGCAGGACTAAACTCATTAAAAACATCTCCCTAGGGCCTTTAATGTACTAATTAATATTTATTTTTACACCAAACACAACGTTACATTGTGTAATTCTGTAAAATTGTGTAAAATTGTTACACATAATCGTTAAGAATGCGAAATCCATATGGGGTACCGTTCACCCCTAGAATTTATCTTGTTAATTCGAATTAATAAAAGATAACATCGAAATACTTATATTTAACTAATTATTCGTTAAGCTGCTGGTCACCGCACGGACAACTTATTCGTAAAATAAAATCTTCAAGACTGTTGTTGCATTTGCACGTCTTCCTTTAGTTCAAGTAGTTCAAGTATTTCTTTCTACCCCACCTACTATTTGCATAAATTTGATGTTCATTATGGCTACCCTATCTGCTTATGCGATACCAGGGTTTGGATGTAAATTATCGCTTATTCGTTATGTTAGTTGTATTTGATAAAACTAACTTTGAATACTAATTAAATTACTCTGCCACGAACTTTTATATTAATGGAATCCACAGGAACACAAATTATAAAAACGAAATCGTTAACGTCTTCTAAAGATTTTTCCTACCATGAAATAAACTACTCTGACGTGGAGGACCATTATTATAGAACAAACGATGAATTTGATCAAATTCACAGTCAAGAAATCATTACGAAAAGTTTTATTGAATGTAACTTCTTCATTAGATGGTGTTCCAGTCCAGATGGTCTGGACCCAATCAAGTTCGAAATTTCTAAAATCAAACAAGTGACTTGCAGTTGTGGTAAAGTTAGCCCAAGGAATTATGACCGGACGAAGCCAAAATATTGCGCAGTAGAGAACGCATGACACCCAATTCCACCAACATAAACTTCGAAAGGACGAATTTTCGTTTCTGCACATTAGCTCCGTCATAATTCCTTGGGCTAACTTTATCATGATTTGCTATTTATGTGGTCAAAATTGGCATGGTCCAGTCAAATGCGCGTTAGTGAAGAAATGGTTCAAAATGTATTAAAAAGATTTAGCTGAAAATGCAAGAGTATCCTAACGTTTGCAAACGTTTATGGAAATTTACTAAAAAAGTTTTTAATTTGCAATTTTTTTAATAAAAAGTAAAAGTTTAACAACAATATTGTTTATAAAGGAAGGATACAGGAGTTTCAAATAGTCGAACAATCTTTGGTTGATAAGGCTGCCTCCTCTTGCACTTCCAAGGCGAAACTCTGGGAAAACGTTAATTTAACAAATAAAATTGTAAGTTCAAAAAAACTTACCCTACTCGGTCATGCTTTATGACCCTGACAATGAGGCAATGTTTCGGGAGGGGTGGTTTCCAGCGCCAACCCCAGCAATTTTTTAAATTGCTACTTCTCAAATGGTTGCAATACAACGGCGCCTATTTTGAAAAGAAAAGAGTTACGAAAATCAAAAATCAAAAATCCGCCCTATAAGCAGCTCCTCGACTTACTTTCTTTAAAATTGCCTTCATATCCTTCTTGTAATTTGTCGTACAGTGATCTAAATAGGTACACATATTGTAGCACTTCTCCAGTTCCGTTGTGGAAGTATCTGCAGAAAATTCTGCTTTGAAAAATTTTGATTGGCCATAAAAATCAAACCATTTTTGACATACGTTACATACAGTCAAAATTATATCTGAATCATCTAATTTGCTAAAAATTTCCAGAAGCATTTCGTTGGGTAAATGGTGTATGGTTGTCGTTGAATTAATTTTTCTGATTGGAATTTCATCATCAACGTATTTTTCATTTAAATTGCTGCAGTCTTCCGAAAGCATTTCATTTTCCACATGGTCAAGGGTTTTCGTAAGAATTTGTATTTTACTTGGTATTTCATCATCGCTGTGTTGGACTTCGACTATTTTACGTTTTGTGCTTAATTTTCCCATTTTCCTTGATGACGTTTCTTTCAAACTTACAAATTTTAAGTTTTGCCAAAATATTCAATATCTGACAAATAAAAACATTCAAAGATTTCTTGATTCAATAATATTTTTAATAGTGCTTGATTCCTAAAAACGAATCCAACAGATTTGGAACAGAACTGTTCTGTATTTTTCTACCCTTATTCGTTACTTGTATCTACAACTTGAAATTCATCTAGAGATATTTTGATGGAATTCATTTGGATTTGGATAAATAGCTTCGATTATATAATTGAGACGGTCATTGCCTTGCAGCTAACGCAGTTGGATGCAAATGCGGGGCACCGGGTTCAAACCTGGGGAGAGTCAAACTTTCTTATGACTAGTCTCCGTGCTTCGGAAGGCACGTTAAGCCGGTGGTCCCCTGGGTTAGTGAATTGCCACCATTAACATAAAAAACCAGGATACATGGCACATCTGACGGCAAGTCTAGCAAGCTACCTGATGGATGTAAAATATTTATATGCTCACAGAACCAACACTGCCAATGAAACGACGCAGATGTTGGTAATAACAAGCCTTAAGGCTTAAACTAAGAAGAAGAAGAAGAAGAAGAAGAAGAAGAAGAAGAAGATTATATAATAAATTACTTTTAATTATTTTTGGTATCTACTTTGTAAATGTTTGTTTATTTGTTTACATTTTATATTTTTTATTACACTTTGTTATAGTTTTAAATTTCTATGGCTGTCACCACTTCATAAAAATGAAAGTGGGCAGTGCATTGAACATCTCCAGCGAAATTCTGTAAAAATATTGCTTTAGATGTAAAATATTAAGTCATAAAAAATTTACCTTGCTCCATTACACTTCATGGTTCCATTTTTTTTTAAATTCATCCATAACTATATTTCTATTTTTTCGTTTCGAACTGCTTCGATCGGCTTCGATGTCTAAATTTATCAAATGCTTGCTGTGCGCGCCTTAAATTAATAAGAACAAGAAGTTACAAAAACCATTAAAATGGAAGAAGAAACCTAGAGGAGAGTCAGAAATCAGATGAAGAGGTTTGCAATGGACAGCAGACAATTTCGATGTAGATTTCACCATAAAGTAAAAAAAAAAAGGTTTAGGTTTGCCTTAAAATGTTTAACTTACAATTTTTGGTTTTTCCTTTTTGTATACTCCGAAAAATGAAAATTGTACGTATTATGTCTTCTTTTGAACAACACCAATGGAATTCTGCAAAAATTTGAATTAAAAAAGTAAAAACTTAAGTTATAAAAGTTCTACAATTCTCCATTGTGTTTCAAACTCTTCATTTCAGGGCAACCATTTTTAATTTTTTTGAGAGCTCTCTTGGAGAGTGTACTTTTTCCAGGGCTACCCCAACAATTACTTAATTTGATGCTTCTCAAATGTTTGCAATACATTGCTGCCTGAAATTAAAATTAACAGGCTTAAATTACAACAGATGTTAAATCTTATAAGCAGCTCCTTGACTTACATTGCTTAAAATTACATTTAAATCATTCCTGTGCCTCGCAGTAAAATGTTTTAAATTGGTACACATTTCGAAACATTTCTCCAAATCACTTGAGGATTCATCACGAGAAAATTCAACTTCCACAAATTTTGATTTGTCGAATAAATCCCACCATCTTCCACACACATTGCATATGTTTAAAATTATATCTGAGTTAGATATGTAACTGAAAATTTCCAAAAGCATTTCGTTTGGCAGGTCGTCGATGGTTTTCTCCAATAACATTTTTTTACTAGGAATTTCATCATCGGTGTGATTGGTTTCGACAGATTTTCGTTTCATAATATTGCAATTGTCTTTCGAACTGATTATCTTTCCAGGTTTACCCGTAAATTGTACTAAAATTTCATTTATAATTTTTGTGACAGCTTAAAAATATTGAAAGATTTCTTGATCCATAAGGTTTTTGACACCTGAAACGTCAATGCACACTGTGTCATTTCTTCATTATTTTCTGATTCCGGTCTTCACTTTTCCATCCTTCAATTGTTTTGTTCCATCTTTGGAATTCATTCGAAATTTAATGCTTTCGAAAATAATAAATGAAAACTTTTGCAAATATTGAAAAAGATCGTTGGAAACTCAAGATGTGATAAACATTTTGTGAAAATCCATTGAAAAATGTAATTTACTTGTACTAAATTCTCAAAATAGTTAAGCACAATAATTATCCTCATGAGCCATCTAAATTAATCAAACTCAAATTGGGATGAGATAAACAGAACCATTAATTCAAATCACATCAGTTTTAGTTTATCAGCACAAATGTACCCATTACGAGGACAGAACATAAAATTTATAGGCAAAATTGTTTTTTAATATTAATTAAAACTTGCAAGCAGCTCCCAGACTTATATTAAAATTCTACCATTTCTTACTTTATGTTCAAATGAATACAGACCAGAAACCTTGCAATAACTGCATGGGAGGTTTCACAGAAATATCTAAAATAATTTGTTTCATTTCTAATTACTACAATTACCATTTAAAATACACCAGAAAAATGTAAATTTTATTTTTATTACTGGGGAAGTAAATTTTTGTGTAATAACAAGATAATTTGTATTTGCATTTGCTGTGAGAATTATTTCAATTTTATTTAACAGAATGGATGCGCTTTTTGTGCAATTTATTAGACTAATCAAGAAAAATTGTTTTCTTTTCTGAGAATATTTTCTCGAACAGTAAAATTTGAAATATCGACTGCAGAGTTCAAAAGTTTTCTAAATAACTTGCATAAATTTCAGAATATCAGCAATATAAATTACAAGATTATGGAGATTTGCAACACGCACAAATTCTAATATTTAATTTTAAGTACTACAGTAAAATTTTTACTACCAAACAAAGGTATGGTTGAATTTTAATTTTTAAATGCGGTACTGTATAGCTAACAAGTTTGATTTCATGCAACGGAAACATGACAAGCCCAAAGGTGATAAATTGAGATATTGGTTTAGCCAATTAAGAAATTTTCGTACTGTAAAGTGAAACACAAACTGTCCTTCTGGACACAACCCCAAATGAGAGGTAACAGTTCAAAATTGATTCGCAACCTTAAGAGGATGACTCTCCAGTTTGTATTGACACGATGTTGGTGACCAGCCCTTGGTGATAATTGTCGGAGTGCAAGGGTGATTGTTTTTTGGGAATTATTTGACATCTGGATGGGTTAAAATTAATACTTGTTACAACGACTGCTCACCCGACGATTCCAGCATATATTAGTGCAATGTATTTGTTTTTCCATTTTTGAAGCCGCACGTCAAAGACGATTGGAAGAAAACTACTGTCACTTTTATTGCACCTATTTGTTTCCTATACAGGGTTTTATTTTATTTTTATTTACGTTAATGAAGATAATACCATCCATACCATGAACCAAGTGTCATATTATTATATAATGATTGTCAAATTATAAAATTACATTAATTGATTACACTTTTGAATTTTTTTTTAATGTACAAAGTAAGATCATGTTATGTAATACTATACAAATCAAGGATATATAAAAATAATCTTAAAGAAAAGTCCACAATCCAAGTGTTTGTAAGTTATAAAATTTTCTAGCAGTCCATGAAATTCTGTAAAAGTATTACTTCTAAAATAATGCAATGTCGCTTTGTTAAGAGCAAAACTGTCACTTTTTGTAATGAGTTTATTACTGAAGCGGATAACCTCAGGGTGTCCGGCAAACCACAACAGTGCAATTTTGCTCCGCATAAAACTTTCTATTTGTTCTTCAATCCTCCAATAGCTTGACTGTTTTTACTTTGTCTGCCGCTGGCAGAAGAAGATAATTTTAAATGTTAATTAAGCATTAAACTCTTACGTTAACGGTGGATCGTGTTTAATAGTTCTTAATTGCGGGCAATTTTCTTTTAACTTTTTCACCACTCGGTCTTGCAGAACAGCAGGTTTCTTAAAGCCCAAACAACGCTCAATTGTAATGCTCGTTACATTTTTACAATGCTGTGACACCTACAATTCATAAAAAAAATTATCGAATAGCTGCAAGAAAGGCAAAATGTTTTTTAAGCAGCTCCCGGACTTACTTTACTTAAAATAACATTTAAATCTATCCTGGACTTAGATATAATTTGGTTTAACTGTGTAAACATTTTAAAGCATTTTTCCATTTCAATTATGGATGTATCACTAGAAAATTCTACTTCGTGAAACTTTGATTTGTCGTATAAAATACACCATCTTTTACAAACGTTACATATTTTCAGAATTATGTCTGAGTTGGATAAATAACTAAATATTTTTAAAAGCATTTTGTTTGGCAAATTGTCTATCGTTGTCGTCAAAATACATTTTTTTGTAGGAATTTTATCATCTGGGTAATTGATTTCAATATGGAGACGTTTTCTATTGTCCATTTCCACTGGTGATAAACATTCAAGATTTTCCTAAAACCATTAAAATTAATGACAATTATAATAAAACGTCAATGTAAATGTTGACAAACAAATTGTAGAATGGCATTAGAACGTTGAATACATACAATTACATTAAAAGCTTGGTAACTGCATAGTTACACAGGTTTTACAAGAAATACATAAAATTCTTGAAGACCATAGATTTGTGTGTATTATAAAGTTAAAAACATAATTAGGAAAGGAAATGAAACTCAGAAAATTACTTTGTTCAGTTACAGAATTAAAGACAGGAGCAACGTAATTTTAATTATAAAATCAGTGACATCTACAAACATTTAAGATCTAAAAAGTTAAATTGAATATTAAGCTGTAGGTTAACTTCATAATTAAAATAATAGTTCAAAACTGAAGCTATAACAAACTTTTGTATTTGTTACGTGGCACAATATATTTTTTTAATGCAATCTTTTATTGGAGTGAACGAATATAACCTGTCATGAACGAAGCGCTGTTAAGTGCCGGGTTTCGTGCCAAGTCGCTTAAGACAAGTAGTCCGGCTGTCCTGTAGTGCTTTTGAGCTATTGTGTAAGCATCTGGTGAGGAAAGGTGATAGAAGAGGGTCCTTTATGCGCAAGAGCTCTACGCAGTTTTGGTTAACCAGTCTGACAACCATTTCTTATTCCCTACGGTTGGCAACGTCTTTTGTGTTGTTGTTTTTGACATACTAGAAGAACCTAACCTTCCAACATCGTTCTATCTTTGAAGCTACGGATTACTTTGGGGAATTCGTTTATTATCTGTTCGCGATTAACTACGGTTAAGTGTCATCTATTGGTTTGGATCAAGTGTAACCAGCTGTCAACTTGTCAAGCTGTCAAATTTGCAATTGACGTACAAACTGTACGGGCTTTGATTTAATTTGTTGATAATCAATTTGAGATTATAGTTCACTTACCTTTTGACAGCGTAGTTTAATTATTCATTTGTACTTATTTGTGCTTTATTTGGCACAGTCATATTACATTGCAATTATTGGAATTATTTCCAAGGAATCGAGGCCTGGTCTATTAACATCGTGGCTACACAAACTGGAAAGATTCTCTCCATATTGCGACAGGCTCTTCAAATCTCTCATTAGGGGTTGTGTCTCATATGGCAGTTTATGTTACAAAGCTACTCCTAAAAAACAATTTAAAAAAAAACTACCCTAAAGGAACATGTAAATGATTGTTAGGTTTAGATGCTAGATGTTCAAACAATTATTATCGTGCATCTTCCCACCCATGGGAGAGCGGTAGGGAAAATTAATCCCTTACCTAAGGCTGCGATTCTTCTTTAATAGGGTATAGTCTCATGGCAGAGCCCGCTCACACCCGTACCTGCTGCAGAGACTGCACCACTGTCAGATGTATCCCTCGCAGGGGGTCTTTCGGTAAAGCTTTAGTTTCCTATTCATCATTACTGAGTTGAAATTGCAAGCAAGGAGGTCCAAACACTCATTACAATAGAAGGTTACTTTTTTAAAGCCTAAAATCCTGCAAAACCACGTGCCAGTACGAAACCAACCGCATGGTGGGAGAGACCAGGCAAGCCTAGTCACGCAGCACCCACCCCCGCAGTAGTTTTTGGTTTGAAAGCATGACCCCATTAGGGCCAATGTTTCGTAAACACCCTTAAAGAATGCCGTCTCATTTAAGCTATTGCTTTTGAGTCCACCATTATTTGGACTAACCTGTCGCACAGGTACGAGTTAAGGCTATCCTACCTTAGGGGTCCATCTGGTTCTCTTTAAAGCTAGCATTAAGGAGCTTCCTAGTTCCCGCCAGCTTTCGAACCTTTTGGGTTTAGGGTATACTAGCTATTTGGCTTCTGGTGGATAACCATCCAACCAAGTCAAAAGGAAGTTTTCGCATGTTTTTCTCTCCAGGTTCCAAAAGGAGGATGGATTGCAGGTGAAATTCCGTTAGTGTTTGCCTTTCCGGTTTCTGCTTTTGGTTCCGTTTTAGATGTATCTCTCATATCTTGACCGTGGATATCTATTGCCCTCATTAGATTCCCTCCTCTACGCCTCTTATCCTTTCTGTTAATCGATCATCTATTGCACCAGATGTTTGTTGTTAACAAACTTTTCACCACAGCACTGTGTAACAACCGGGGGTGCGTTTTTTAAAAATAATTATAATTAATCTTCAATTTATTTTCAAAAAACACCGGAACCTTTTATTTGGCCTTAAATAAAAGTCGCCCCGTATTTGTTCTTTTATGAATTAATTAATTTTCCTTCCTTCCAATTCTGCCCCAAAATTTCTTAGAGTTTTGAGATACTCAAATTTTGGGGTGTACCGACGATTGGTCCAAACTAATAGAGGACAGTCTGTTATTTGAGTTGTTTATGCTGCCACCCGACCTAGTCCTTTATTTGTAAATTATCCTTGGACGTCTCCTCGATACTTCCTGGTAGCTCTGGTTCGACTTCCCAGTCGTAACGAACGACGTCGGTTGCGCCCGGCTAAAATTTGAGGTAAAGGTGCCTCCGTGCGGGTACAGCTAGGAACACTTATGAGCGTTAACTTTTGAAAAAAAATACGAAGAAACTCTCCCTAAATTAATGGTTCACTTTCAATTCAAAATGAAAAACTTATTTTCTTTTTCGACAAAATAACAAATTTATTCACACACAAAATTGGTTCAAGTATTTATACATAATATAAACTCAAATTAAAATTCATTGGTTCCAAGTACAACCCCAATAAATTAATTTAAGTTTATCAAATTCACAGTTACACCTTATTAACGAATTATTTGCTAATTAAACAAATAACAATTAAACATTTATCGCGTTTTCAACAATCATCGACGCATTTAACAAAAATATACAACAACTTATAAATACAAAATATTTTACCTTAGAGCTGTATCATTAACATTTCTACACCCACAAAGTTTAATCGCAAAAGATTTGGAATTAAATTAATTTAATTGATTCCACTACGTATTTATTTCACCCATTGGTAAATAAATAAGCTTCGACAAAAGTACACTTGAAGTTACCACCACCGTATTGCAAATCAACCGAACTTGAAATTGCAATCTGCCCGGTCAAAATTCGCTTGTCCCCGAACAACGATTTTGACTTGTAAGGAATGATGAACTCCTCGATTTTTGACGGGTGGCAATATTTATAAGAGTTCCGCCACCCTTTTCTAATTGCATTTGTAACCTTCTTGGTTTGAATTTTTTCATGGGTGTGACAGTATTGTCCGTTGATTAAACAAAGAACATTGTTTTAATCGATCCCCCATAAGTAACACGTGTGGTGTTCAGGTTCCCTATCACGTTTACTAACTGGTGACTTCAAATTTTGTTCTAACTTTTTTGGTTTTTCACTTTTCCAAAATATTTTTATACACTTTTGACTTGTGTTTCCCAAAGGTCCCAAAACTTTAATCCATTTAACTATAGGGTCACTATTAACAAAGTTAGTTTCAACATTTTTTTGGTAAAACTTGAAGCTACTTGCATTCTTTAGTTAAAATTTGTTTAGTCTATTTTTTCTTATCTATTTGATAACTTCAAAATTTTTATTTATATTTTGAGTAATCCTGGATTTTTCCACAATATTTTTATACAACGTTTACCTGTATTTCCCAAAGGTCCCAAAACTTTAATCTATTTCACTCTAGGGCCTATATTAACAAAGTTCGTTTCAAAATCTTATCACGGGAAATAAAGCCACATAAATTCTTTGTTTTATCTAATCTTCCATTTCCTGTCATGGCTCGTGTGGTTTAATTACGTTCTATATTTTTCCTTATACAGGCCCAAAATCAAATATTTATACTCTAAATAAAATTGATCCGACCTTGTAACCATTTTTGAAAACACCGCGAATTTTTGATCGTTCATTCGGTATAAAATTCAAAACTTTAAGCAAAAATTCTATTATCTATTAACATTCTTTTCCATAGGCGTGCGACATTTATGTTACAACCACTCACGCGGACTTAAACTAAACATCCCGAAATTAACTATTAATTTCCGGGATGTTACAACTGTACCTTAGTAACATCTTACGGGTACATATTGTGGTGTTCCAAAACTCAACCTTTCAGTCCCTAGATCGGAAAACTAAAGTAGTCGTTACATTCCGAACAATCATTATCTTAAAGTACCACTGAAAGCTTTATTCCCGGTGAGCATATTTGAGACCACTTGTAAACAGAGAAGGCTAAATTCTAGATTCAATAATAGGTTGAATAACAAGTTTCATATCTTAATGATGTAAAACAAAGCTGTAAAATTTGATTATACTGATTTTGACCACAATCGGTCGCAATTTGCCGTGAGTGTAAATTGTGTATTCAATTCAGACATCCACTATATTGAAATTCAATTTTAATGAATGGACTTCCGATTGAATTATGTAATGTGTAACAAAATCAAAATTTATACAAATAATTTTCAAATAAAAGTTTTTATAAAACGAACACAACTTGTTAGCAACTACTGGTGTGTTGGCCACGCTCCTCGCTATTTGCAAACTGCTTCTGAAAGGTATGCAGCGGTCATGTTGAACGCTTCGCCTACCGTGAAGGTTTCCTCTCAAATCGGGGTTGTGAATCGTACAAAAACTCTCCAATTTTAGTGAAATCGTGGTGATTTAATTATCCACGGATAAATTTGTGCTTCTCGGTGAATTTGCACCTGTGCAATCGGTCAAAATCTGCTTCAAAAAGTACTTAACCTCAAAATATTTCGTATGCCACTATTTTGATAAATTTCAGGTTCCAAAAACTGCTGATGCTAATATAAATGACACACGAAAGCTGATGACTATAACATTCATCAATTCTAAGCAAATTTGTGTGTTTTCTACACCTGCGACGATGACGTCACTATCAATAAAAATACTAAAATTTCCTACCTTGGGAAACAAATTCGATTATTCTAAATCAAATTGCACTGCTTAAACGCTTGAAATGTTTCCTAGACCCCAGCATACCCAAACTACCCCTGGAATGTTTTCTCAATATGGCATTTGGTCTATAATTTCACTATTATAATAAAAATGTAATTTCTCGTATTATATGAAAATTTTAAAGTTGTCGCAACGTTAACTGGGTCTTCGTGTATTTTTATCCTTGCATCAAGTTTTCATGCATGAGTGAAGTGCCAGACATCTATTTTTTGTGAAGGGTCCGGTAATTTACATAAGCACGGCCATCAAACCCATTTCACACCCTTTCTATGGACACATAAAGACGTCAGTCGTCAGAAGGGTCACATAATATTGTCTCTGAAGTTGTGATTAATAATGAGTCTCAAGAGAATAATATAATAGAGTAGATGATGCTAACCTTTTAAATGTTGATGCGGAAAGTTTGAAAAAACTAATTGTTGAATTTATTATAAAATTTTCATACTAAATTAGAATTTGTTTAATGACTAAAACTGCACTCGAATTTAATCACCTCCTTAGTTATAATTTAAACTAATTTAATTACAAGTTATAACGAATTCGAAACTTTTAGTGGGAATTAAATTTAACTGTAATAAAGCTCAACTTTCACAAACTATCGGTAGTGTTTTGTTTTCTAAAAAATTGAAAAATTGTCATAATAACAATTTCTTTGTTTCAGATGGTTGCCTCGAGCCGCAATGCGTTCCGTCGAAGGGGACCCTTCGGATTGTGTGCTAGTAGTTGGAGTATCTCGACCAAAAATGGCTCTAACAATATTGGCGGTGATGCTTGTATCTTTATTTCTCACATTTCACATGCTTTATGATAGCGCCCTTCATACTTTTCAAGCTTCCAGCGTAGAACAACCACGTCCACCCTTATTGTTATTATCTAGGAGGCTGTATCCTTCCGCTGCGAGGAGATTACCGCAGGCGATTATCATAGGCGTTAGGAAATGTGGAACTAGGGCGCTTTTAGAAATGCTTTATCTCCATCCGAGGGTGCAAAAAGCTGCTGGAGAAGTGCACTTTTTTGATCGGGATGAAAATTACAACCGTGGTTTGGAGTGGTACCGAATGAAGATGCCACATTCTTACCATGGACAAATCACCATCGAAAAGAGTCCGAGCTACTTTGTGACGCCCGAGGTAAATCATGAGATTACTGTGCGTTCATGTTGCGGGTATTTATGCAAATTATTGTATTGTACCCTAATGTTGAACTTATCCTAATTAAATTATGTAGTGGGGTAAAGCACTTTCGGTAGGAATGTTAATTTAATTTTTGAAACTTTCTTATGTCATGTGAATGGCAGCTTTTGTATTCATTTCATAATTACCCACTATTTTCGCTTTGGAGTATCAACTCTGTTTAACAACTTGAAAATTTCAGTTTTAAGTACAAAGACGCATTTCAACGGGGTCGCATTTAAATAATAAAAAAAAACGAAGAAAAAGTTGCGATATGAATACAAACGATCCAAGTACTACATATTTTAAAATATGCGAAATAGTCACACGCAGAATAAAATTGATTGTTGTGTGGGTGGCCATTATTTATTTAACAAAATTACTTTGTTACGCAAAATTGTTCTGTGTTCAGTAAACTCAGCCGCTGGCTCATAAGCGGCATTTATGCTAGCATAAGAGCAATCAAATTTATTCTTTATATGTGATTTACTTTTATCTAAAATTTTGTTGAAACGACCGTAACGATTCGAATCTAAATCGCATTATGATTAAATTTTAACAAGCGATGTTTTCGAGTTAAACTTTGCATTATGAATACAAAATTTAGTTTGCTTTTTAACATGGTTTGAATGAAATATGGCAAAAAATAAATTATAAACATTAACATATCCCCAAGTACTACAAAATTTGGGTTTGCTAAACGGATCAAAGGAATAATATTGAATAAAACATTAAATTTGTACCGCTCGCTCTTAAAGCAAGCTTATAAAGTTAATAAATAAATTTTATTTAAAATTTATAAAGTAAATACAAATAATTGCACGGACTTCAAAAATGTTTGCTAGTCTAAATAATAAATCGAAATGATTTATTACGTAAAAGTAAATAGTAATGAAAGTCCTTCAGTTTTAAATCTATCTTGCAAAAAATAGTTCTGGTTAGCACTAAGGGAGGATATAAATAAATTGAGCGGTTCTCATCAGATTACGAGGGACAAGCAAAGTTTTTAGCGGCTAACACTTGGATGGGTGACTGATTCGAAAACACACACAAACTTAAACAAAGATTCAACCTATTTATTCGTTTTTTGTTAAGAAACAAAAAAACGAAAAATTTAGATAAAGTTACATTTGTGACGACGGTTTTGCAATAGCAGCATCAGATAGCAGAGTTGTTTAGTGCTGGTGCTCGAATCTGGGTTCGAATTTAAGTACTTAGCTTCATTTTCAGTAAATACTCTTGAAATGTGATATTTATTCTAAACCGCTGGAAGTTATTAAGTTTGTTGTCGTTAAAATTGGAGTTAGGTTTGTTTTTTTTTAGTTTCAATTTTGAAAACCGAATATAAAACTTACATTAGCAGAATTAGGTTATAGCTGTGATATTAGCAACATTAATTTCCATTTATAGCATTTTCGAGGGCCCAAGAAGTTCTGCATAACAAATAATTGGGATATAAAATTCAAATATGTTAGGGTTTTCCAATACTTTTAACCTGAATTGGTCAAGTTTCCAGTTTTTTAATCGATCTACTGATGAAACTAATTTTATATTCAAAATGTTAAATTTTCCCAAGTTCTGGAGTGAAAAAATTTGAATTAGTCAAAAATATAATAAATACTTAGGTATACCTCAACCGATATCCGAAATGATCTGGTAAACCACATAAATTTTGGACTTTAATAGGGTTAGGGTTAGACCTAGTTTACTACCCAGGTCCTTCGAAAAAACCGCATGACTAAACTGTACGTAAATGCACTTAATGACTTATAAAGGGTTAAGTAGTAATTTTGGACTTTAAAGTTAGTAGTTGCTTCGAAAACTTCACAAAATATTAAATACCAGTTTGTACATAGTTTAACTTTAAGGATACCCTTATGGAAAACCATGACCCTGCAAACGCAAACATACAAATTTTAACACAGAGAAATTAGGAGCAATGTAAATTAACAAGAAATAATTTGAATTGATTATCTTGATGCGATCAAACCCATTCTCTCAGCGATTTAATAACCACATACCGAGACCAACGAATATAACTCAATTAATTGTAGTTAATTTGCCTAATACCTAATAAATGCTATCCCTAAACAAGAATTGGCTTTTACAAATGAATAAAAGAAATTCTTGTATATAAAAATGTCATTTTGATGAAGTGAATTACCTCTTCGTATCCATTACGTTTTATTCGTTAAAACGATTTCCTTATCTTCCAAAAGGAAAACTCTGTACACGTTAAACTGATGATAGGAGATTAGAAAATCCACTTACTTCGTTTGAATTTTAACGAAAGACCACTTTACTGGCTAGCTATTACAATGCGGAAGCAAGGTCAGTGGGTTGTGGTAAATTGAAATCAATACACAGCGTATAAATAATAATTATAGCGAATGTATTCCAAGTTTTGAGAGCAAATGCTTCAATTTAGTTACTAATGGTTCTTAAGATTATTTATAGCAGTTTCGACTTTTTGAGAATGTTCCAATGTTCCAAAGTAGGCACACGCTTGCATCTAATAGGTTGAATTTGAATTGAAGGCTGTTCCATATCAGGATACTCGTGCAATTCTTGAATTTATACCTCGACGGGTTAAACCTGATTCTTTTAGCAATCAATCAATTTTCTCTAAGCAAATTTTTGTGTTTTCTACACCTGTGACGATGACGTCACTATCAAAAAAATACTACAATTTTCTACCTTTGAAAACAAATTTGATTATTCCAAATCAAATTCTTTCATGCCCGCTATCGCCCCTTTAAAGCTAGAAATCGCACACAGGGGGGCGATATCACCCCCCTTGAGAACCGCTGGTTTAAGCGCTTGAAATGTCTTGAAATGTTGAAATCCACTCCAACCCAAAACAAAAGAATTTACAATCACACGCTTGCATCTAATAGGTTGAATTTGAATTGAAGTCTGTTCCATATCAGGATACTCGTGCAATTCTTGAATTTATACCTCGACGGGTTAAACCTGATTCTTATACTTTTCAAAATTTTACGTGCATAAATTCTTTACATGACAAAATGTTGCGTGTTGAAAATATACTACATGCATTGTGGACCACAGCTTAACGTAAGTTAAGAACCACGGGATTACACAATAGAGGAACCTTTTTGAAGATTTATCATGACAATTAGGGTCAGCAGGTAGACATCCTATAGATACCACCTTGGCGTGAGACGGTAACACGATAACCTCTCGACCATTCATTCCCTCGAGATATGAAATTTAATAATTCAACTACCGGATGTCGCGACCGATTTGGGTATTCAAATTTCGTAGTAAATCATTACGAATTATGTTTGATTATATGGAAGTTGGAAGACTTCATTCCAGTGCCTCTACGCGTTTTAATGTCATCGACGGAACATTAAATCGCTAAATCGACATGTAAACAACCTAACTGGCAAATAAGCGTCCTGATTGGTTAGAAATTTGAATTATGCAGACGGAAGGACTCGGAGTTCTCTATTGGGAATTTACATTACCGTTGGTGGCGCCACCGGCACTACCAACATGGCGTGGTTGATGAGTACAGTTGATGTTGTTTATATGGGTGTTCGTGTGTTTTGTTCATAAAATCTGTGTTAAATATGTAATGGTGCCTTAATAATTTTGTGTTTTGGACAACTCTGAATTAGTCATGTGTATGCTAATCAGATTATATCATAAATCATAACCATATTAAATCATTTTACGGTTGTCGCTCGAAAAATGGAAGAGAA
Source organism: Rhagonycha lutea (assembly GCA_958510855.1). Taxonomy (NCBI): domain Eukaryota; kingdom Metazoa; phylum Arthropoda; class Insecta; order Coleoptera; family Cantharidae; genus Rhagonycha; species Rhagonycha lutea. The sequence continues at coordinate 36,415,398 of OY294041.1, forward strand.
TGAAGCTTACATTTTCAACAATTTCCGCATCCAAAAAGTGGTTTTTCTATTAATAAAAAATGTGTTTGGCATTGAAGAGAAGGTGGATAGTAGGAAAACTTGGAAGAATGCTACTATAAAATCTTTATCGGAGAATGAACAAATGGCAGTAGATAGTTTACTATGCGAGTAATGTACCATATTAATAACTAATTTTTAATAAAATAAAATGCATTATGATAATAATGTTAATATTTATTTATGTGTACATATCACATGTAACATTTTATTAAAATAATTATTCTGTAATCGTTGAATTAATTTCATTTTCATAGTAAAATCTACATCGTACTTGACAATTATATTAATAAATGACGAATCAAAAGAAGCAAAGGTAACGAAAGAGCATTCATTTAAGTTTAATAGTGCCATTCCAAACTGGAAGTGCATAATGTTTTTTTGAACAAAATTTCCCCATCAACCGTAACAACATATTTACATGTCGCGATGCAGTTTATACCATCGTGGGTGAATCTCAACCAGGGCTGATGTTTATTTATTTAGCCTGGTTTGTGTGTGAAAGATAGGTAATATTTATTACTCATAATTGATGACTTGCTGAAAAATACCTACATGAATTTAAACAGAAAAATATTAAGATCAACATTTGACTTTTAGGTTAAGTGTACCTAAAATTAACGTTTTTAATATAAATTTTAAATAAAACTATTTACCAACTTAAGTAATACATGAATATATAATTAACAAATTAATTATTTGTTAATTTTAACACAAAATAATAATACACTAATCATAAAGATCATACAAACAATGTAAACAAACGATCTGACAGCTGCAGGTGTACGCATCGACCAAGTTCAAATTACCGACGAGTGGTGGCGTTTGGTTAATGTAAATTCCCAATACTGTGCAGAGAAAAATAAAAGGGATATGAATAGTCTTTGCTATATTTTTGACAACATAACAGCAGCTTTTAGCGGGATTATTTGGATGTGTTACTGTTTCAAGTTCAAGTCCGACCGTCTCTATCTGGAAATTAGCGAGTTAAAAATAAAATAATCAAATTATTTAATATCATTTTATTAAGCTTTCAGACGTGGGTACGTCCTTCGTCAAACTAATATTTTTATAACTCGATGTGTTGTAAAATGTCCTATTTAATTATTATCACGAGTTAATAACTTAGCAATTCAACTTATTTATAGATTGATTAAATAGAAAATCCCGAAATCCATCAACTTTGTTAATTTTGTAAGGCAGCACAACAACTATAAAAAGCTCGACTTTTATTTATAGAATCGTTAGGTAATCGTGGGGTGGTCATTACATGGTGATTTTATCTAAAAATAGTAATAATGTTTAATTTATAATTCAAATTGGTCGTAGATAATCAATATAATGATAGGCAAATCCTTCACACACAATCCACAAGCGTCGAATGTTAATTATTGCCCGAGGACTCCCCCCGCAGAAGCAGTTTTTAAGAAATGAGCCACAACCCTCATTGGAATGTCGCGGATTTTGACATTAAGAGAAAAGATTGGATTAACGAGATTATTTCTACAGTTATTAATATTGAGTTTCAATTATGCCATCTTTTAACTTACGTGGTCCATTAAGGTCTGTGCTTGTCCAATTCTATTACAGCGATGAAGATAATCCAGATGATCAAGAGACATGCACCGATTTCCGGGCTTCCCTATTTCCCGTCATACATTCAACCAAATTATGAAGAAACAGCACTTCAGAGAGTGCACCTTGTAACTGTGCTCTTTAGACACCTTCTTCATCAGCATTTTTTCCGCCCACTGCTGGACATAAGCCTCTCCATATTATGGAGGATCTGGCCATAACTCACCACGCTGGCCAGAGGGGTTGGTGAGTAGTCCGCAGTTCGATTTTGGACTATAGTTGTTTTACATCCGTTAACAGCTTGCTAGATTAGCATTCAGATGTGCCTGTAGTCCTGGTTTTTGTTAACGGTAGCAATTCGTCAACTCAGGAGGACCGCCGGCTTAACGTGCCCTCCGAAGCACGGAGACTTGGTCATAAGAAAGTTTGACTCTCCCCGGGTTTGAACCCGGTACCCTGACTCTTGCATCCTACCAGTACTGACTTACAGAATGGAAACAATGGCATTGACAAGTAAGAGCTCAAAGACACTGCAAGTAACACACAACGAGCAATGGAACGACGTATGTTGGGAGTGAGCCTACGTGACAGGATAAGAAACACGGAACTTCGGACACGAACAAGAATAATAGACGTCATGCGGAGAGCTGCGGAGTTGAAGTGGAGATGGGCGGGACATGTAGCAAGAGAGGGATCTCGAAAGTGGATAAATCGAGTAATCGAGTGGCGTCCGAGAACCACAAAGAAAAGCGTCGGGAGACCCCAGAAGAGGTGGTAAGACGATCTCAAACAAACTGCAGGTAAAAATTGGCAACAGGTGGCACGGAATAGGGCGGAATGGAAAAAAATAGGAGAGGCCTATGTCCAGCAGTGGACGAAAGAAAATGGCAGAGAAGAAGAAGAGACCCCGCGTTCGCATCCAACTGCGTTAGCTGCAAGGCAATGACCGTCTCGTCTCTAGACACCTAATTGAGGTTTTATGCTCTACTACGTCGATTTCTTCATAGTATACGCGAATGTAGTTCCTTTAGACTTTTGAAGATATCCATATCCAAATGAAGTGCCTGACCGATTACAATCGCCTCTTTCTCCTTCGATGGTCGTGAAATAAGCTAACTTCGGATGTTTGGTCCACAGTTCTGAGAGCGCGGGTCGCACTGGTGCGTGTCGTGGGTCCTTTAAATTTGTTTGGGCTACTGATGGTTTGAGAGCCACTATAATCTGCTTTTGTATGCAACAGACAATATCTAAAATGTGATGTAATTGTGGGCGCCAGTTAGCTGCTAATGAAACTACTATGTTCTGTTTTGAACTAACCAAAATGAATTTATTATAGCTCTATATTGTAAACTCCATTTATATTTCTGTTATACTTGGATGTATAGATATATTTCCAAGGAAAGGAAACTCCAGCTAGAATCAAGATTCCAGGTTAGTTTCGAACAGATATGTATGGCGTGGTTTGGATTCCACGTTTAACTCTTGGTCTTAATAAAGAGAGAGAGTCGAAAAATATTAACTAGTTGAAGGAAATATCAGTTCCATTTCTAATATTCCACGGTGGTAATGCAAAGTCGAACTGTACCAGTGATCTAACTATGAAAGTCATTACATGACATTTTTTGTGCGCATTTTTCACTGAATAAATATAAAACGCAATTGAATGTTATGTCGTATGACTCGCCGTATTGATTTAATAAAGTTATTGGCGTTTTCATAATTTTTATTTTATTAATAGATTTATCCTATTCTCTTATTACGAGAAACTATTTATATTGAAGCTAAACAATAATATTGCTTTGAGTGAGAGGTAAAATATACACCTACTTTGGTAATTTATAGGTCCTTTCTAAATAGAAAATTAAACTGCATTGCTTGCATATTCAAAGGGATATAGTAATGTCCTTACTTGACCTTTTCATAATTTTTCCCTGCTGAAGAAGTTGCTTGGCCAAATAATTCTATTGCTAATGAAGGTCATAGTTTATCAACGTATTTTTTACGTGTTTTTTACGTGACCATATTAGTGTGCGTCAAAACGCCTAGAAGATAGAGCAACTTTGTTACTCAAAAGTGACTCAATGTTAAATCAAATAAGGAACTTTTGAAATTTGAGGTCACTAAAATAATTTTAGAATATTTTTTCGAACAAATATTGATAGTGCAGGTTCTACACGTCCTACTAAATTTTCTGTATGAATAAAGTGAAAGTAATTGGTAACGCTGAATTTGTTAAGTTATTCAAATTGTATATAATCTGATCTGACATTCTCCTAATTTTAGAATATTTTTTTTCATAGTTTACCTCGTTTTACCTGCCTATTTAGCTCAAATTACAAAGATAATAACGTATTTAGTTCGAAAGCTTTAACGATGTCCTATAAATACACCTTCATAAAAATTTCAGTAACTATCAGTATTTAAGGACACCCTCAAACGGAACCTTGACATTTCAATTTTAAATACTTTATTTTTAATTTTTAGGTACCGGAGAGGATAAGAGCGATGAATGCAAGCATCAAGCTTTTGATGATAGTTCGAGAGCCTGTAACAAGAGCAATTTCTGATTACACCCAATTGAGAACTCATGCAGCGTCAACTGCATCTACAGTCATGCCAACTTCACCACCACGACCTTTCGAACAACTTGCGTTAACTTCAAATGGATCTGTCAACGAGCAGTATCGACCCTTAACAATTTCCATATATCACAACTACGTTCACAGATGGTTAGAAGTTTTTCCAAGAGAACAAATTTTAATCGTCAACGGTGACCTCCTTATCGAAGATCCCGTTCCGCAACTGCAAAAAATAGAAAGATTTTTAGGTTTAGATCCTAGGATAGGTACGCACAATTTTTATTTTAACGAAACTAAGGGTTTTTACTGCTTACGTAACGAAACTGCAGATAGGTGTTTACGAGAAAGCAAAGGAAGGAGACACCCGAGGGTGGATCCTTTTGTTGTGTCTAAGCTTAGAAAATATTTTGGAGAACACAATCAAAAGTTCTACGAGCTAATAGGTGAAGATTTAGGCTGGCCCGAAGAGTAACGCTAATTAATAATTAGAATATCCAATTAATTAAATTACGTTTTTATAAAAATTATCGGGTTCAAAAATTTCGTAAATTAAGATTCCATTTTTAACTGAAGGACGAACTTTGAAAGCTCTGCGTGTTAACTTTGCGTTTGTCACTGGAACAGATTTTTTCCCTTGGTATCGCAGCGCTGACGCGTGCGTTTAATTTACTACAATTTCTTTTAAATAAATAAAAAATTATCTTCTTAATTTTCTATAAATTACACAGTGCTTTCGATTTAAATTATGATTTGACTTGTATAGAAATTTAGGACCCTTAAATTTTATTAATTTCTTTTTTAATCTAATTTAGTCTTCCGTTTTTCCTTCCCATAAATATTTGAACGAACCCTTCAAGGAGGTTGACTAATTTGGATAACGAACTTCCTTTTATTTATTTGCACTGGGATATACAATTTAAATGAGATCAAAATTTGAGAAATTATGGAGGTCAAATTGATGAAATGTAATTTGACCAACTTGTTCCAAGTTTCAAACCTCGACAGTCCTCGACCAACTGATTATTCAGAAAACAATAAATATTTAGTACCTCGTAATTATCATTTTCGGTTTATTTTTCGACAGTTAAATTTTATGTTTTTGTTGAGAGGGTCAAGGGTAATTTGGCAATTAAATGAGAATCAATTCTGAAATTAATCAATCATTGATGTAATAATAATAAAACATAATGGAATTTTAAATCGATAATTAAAGTTGTGAAGGCTTCGTGCATTCTTGTACTAAATTAGTTATTTCGGTGTTATTTAGCAACATGGATATTAAATCCACAATCAAAATCTAAACAATTCTATAATATACAAACTTTTTTGTTTCGTTTACTTTAACTATTTATAAAAAGGGCACCAAACAATTTTCTGTTATTAATAGTTAATTAGGCACTTTAAATAGTCATTTGAAACCCAAATCAAATAAAAAGGTATTTCATTTGATCAAATTTTTTTGTCGGTGGAAATTAAAACCACATTGATTCTTGTTAAGCCGCAGCGAGCGGAGCGAGCGCAACTTTCCTTTCGTCTATCTTAAATTTAAATACAATTTAAAATTGTTTCAAAATTTGTTTTATATTGTTCATCGTTGGCGAATTATTAGAGAAATGCTGTTGTAAATTATATTGGAGCTCCCCTTGTAACGACGAATAGACTAATTAATCAATAATTAAAAGTACTACAAATATGGGTGTAATTTTTTTTATCTAGTGGAGGATGTGGATTAAAAATTAATAATGGATGAAAATAATCAAACCAAAAGTTGTCCACAAAAACCTCTTTGATTATGTAAATTCAAAATACGTCTACAAAGTTCTTCAATTAGCAATAAATTATAATGTCCTGTGGTGACCGAAATTTGTTATCCGAATGACCCTTAAATGTTGGATTATGTTATAATTAATTGCTGCTAATTGATGAAATTAAAATCGTTTTGATTTTGCTTGATGGACATTGATTTATGAGATAATTTGATTTAGTGCATGGGAGACTATGTGGGTAGGTAATCTGCTGCAATTCTATCTAAAATTAGAAATTTGTCGCCCCTTTAATAAAAAAACTTCTGATTAAATACTAAATCCTCTTCTATTATGTATAAAACTTTGAATTATATACTGATAAGTTTCCCGATCTCATTTACTTGTCTGCATCAATCCGTCTATTTGTTTATTTATCTTTCCTAAATCGATGCGATTTGCTAATGAATCCAAAGTTTGATCTAAAACTTTCTTCAAGTTCTGTCATGAAAGGTCAGGGTAAATCTACCCTCTGCAGTGCATTGCCGTTTCAGATGCGTACGTTTGCTTTAAACTTGCTTGATATTCATTCACATGAACGGTTTCAATTAAATTTTATATTGATTGAACAATTAACAGAGACAAATACCGATTGGTTTACTTTGAAACACCCATTCGTGCGGATGTTGCTCGGAGCCGATCAATATTTTCATTTTATTTCAGCTGGTTTTTTACTTTTAATTCCATATTAATTGAAAAACATGTCGAAAAGAAAATTTTCTCTTTCTATTAATTACTTCTAAAGGTCTGGAAGGTTGAAAAACAAGACAAATTTATTTTCAATTTATTGGGACCAAAACTGACCTATTCAATTTGATTTTGAAATTATAGAAGCATTATTGATTCGTGAAGATGCAGTTCCATAATTTTCAATTTTTCTCGGTTAAAATATTACGGTACTTTTAAACTAAAACCATGAGGCTGTACGGATCCGTAATATAGCCCCACGTTGGGCGACAATTTAATGAAAATTTTTCTCCTTTCGAAACGAATGATTCAAATTTTTAAAAAACACATTTGTAATTCACCCAGATGAAGGTTTAAAATAGTTACACAAATCGGGATCATAAATTGAAGAGTGCCTTGGCATCGGAAGTGAGACAACCAGGCAATGATCATCGAAGGCCAAGATTAATAATGGGGAGATTGTAAAAATAGTGCAATTTCGCACAATAACCATAATATAATTTCAATTTCAGAAATGTGAACTTTTATGTAATCAATAATGCAGTTCTAATACTTAAAGTTCACGACGAAACGATAATACGATCGTTCAAAATTATACTTGAATATTTGGAATTTTTATGTCTGAAAACTTGCCCGCCAAAGGCTTGTTAAAAATGTAAGTTTTCGTGTAAAATTTTCAGTTGGTTTTGACGATGTAGGTAAAACTTCGTTTCAAGTAGTAAACATTTTACAGTTTCCTTTATTAATCAACTCGGTATGAATATTTTAAAAATTATTATTTTGATTGTTCACGATTTTTATTGCATTATTTTATTAGGGTAGATCATAAATTTTTATATCAAAAAACATGGAAAATCATAAATTTTTGTTGGAACATTTTACGAGGGCGCTCCGTTCTTCAGTTAAAAAATTTGCTCAAATTTTACCTTACTCTGCATTACTTAGTGTTACTCGTTCGCAAAAACAAGACTTTTGAGGCTGTAAAAGTAAGTCTAAATATATTGCAATTTTAGCTTGCAAGTTAAGTGTCTGAAATCGATACATATCAATTTAACCAAACATATCAAGAAATGCAAATTTATTTATTGACCTGATATTTGCTAGATCATATTGGTCAGTGCCTTATTTTAGTTGATCGTAATCCATATTGGACGTTGTTACAAAAAAATTTTTGCACTACAAAAATCTAAATAATCCTCATCAGAATAAAACCCTGTAATTTGCATAATGCACGAATTGCTGGACTTACAGGTGCATTTGCATTTTACTTATGTAAAGAAGCCACTTGAATTTATTTTAAAATGATAAATGCAAAAAAGGCGCTCGCGTCATTTCGTGTTTTATTTAAATGAATGCAGGTGTAGTGCAATAATTTTCCATACATTAGATTCGTCTTAAATTTTTGAGGTGAAAAATTACTTAAAAAGCCTCGATGCAGTGTTAGGAGCACAAAGAATTTATATATTTACAAGAAAAAGAAAATGAAAGAAGCAATATTATTTTTAAGTATTTTTATGACATTTATAAAAATATTTCGTTTCACTATGTGCAAAAATTTAATGACGTATTAACTTTTACATATCGATTACGTTAAGATAAATTTAAAGTTTACAAACATATCGTAAAATTAAAAAATAATACATATCAAATTGTGATTAATAAATAATTAATTAATACATTATAATATACTTACCTCTCTTATTACATAAATGTAACGCTAATAATTGTTTTTAGATTTTATATTGTTGTATGCCTGGTTGTACAGTCTGTGCATGAATGTTATTAATTTAATAAATTCTACTACTCATTCATATTTAAATTGGTGCTTGAGATCATCGTTCATATTCCGAAAAATACAAATTTTTAAAAATTATTAAAGTAACAAATTAAAACTGCCACTCGACATCAAAATTGTACTTGATGTTTCAATGTTTTCCACAGAAAAAACAACGCATTTTTTAGACCAACTTTTTGCTAATTCAAACTAATTCTAGTACACAGTTGCCATTCTGGAGCGAAACAATCAAAAAAATACTTGAACACCGAAAATTAAAATAAGTATTCGTTACACTTCCTCATAGGCAACAAAAAAAAAGGAAATTCAAAGGAGGCTGTGTAGCCCATTTAGCCGAAAGGTAAACCTTGTTTACCCTTAGAAGGGCAGGCACCACGCATACCCATTCATTTAATCACAAAATTTAAATTTTAACCTTCATCTGCTCGCATATGCGGCAAATTGACCGCAGTAAGACAATTAGGTTCGTTTGTGGCTGTACTAAGCAGGCTGGTGGAGCTTTGTTTAATCAAAACACGGATATGATCTAGTGGAGGAGAGAGTAATTAAAAAATACAAGCCCTTTCCACTTCTCCCATGACGCTCTGGAAGGAAATGGGAGAAAGAATTCAAAAAGGCAAATTTCAACTCTAAAATACGCTAGCGGATGAAGGTTAAATAGAATGGGGAAGTTGCAGAAATATATCTGAGATAATTTCAAATTAAATCTTCAGAATTCAGTTACTAACAAATTGTAATATATCACCCCTGCATTATGCGATGAGCTCCCTCAAGCAATAAATTAACTAACTTACTAAAACTAAGGCTGGGAATTTTTACCTTTTTTGTATTCGAATATTCATTCAAGAAATCACAAGAATATTCAAATTATTCGAATATTCGAATGATTATTTGAATATTCAAATTACTCGAATATTCGAATAATTTGAATAATCGAATATTTGAATAGTACCGTTGAGAAAATATTCATATTCGAATACTCGATTAGTTGATTATATTCGATTTTTTGCTCCAAAAAACATTTTTAAACCCTTTTTTTTAATCTCTTGCTCTCCCATGGGGGGATTTGAAGGTTTGAACTCTAAAAACCACCCCCGTATATAGTAAGGCTGGGAATTTTTAATATTTTTGTATTTGAATATTTGTTAAAAAAATGACAAGAATATTCAAATTACTCGAATATTCGAATAATCATTCGAATAATTTGAATATTCGAATAATTTTAAATATTCGAATAATTTTAATATTCGAATAATTTGAATAGTGCCGTTGAGAAAATATTCATATTCGAATATTCGAATAATCGATTAGTTGATTATATTTGATTTTGATTCCCAGCCTTAACTAAAACCCAACATTTTTATGGTTACAATTAATTTTTGAAGATCCAACAAGAAGAAACTTCATTGTGAGATAGTGGTGCCTAAATGCTTAAGAATGTTTCTCAAACCAACCCAAAAGTCAAAATTAAATCTTATTTGCGATAACATCTTTGATAAACAAATACAACATCCATAAAAACATGCGAAGAACTTCTTCTCCTTGGAGACCTTACCTCTGTTGCAGAGAAAACTTAAATAACTGTACACATAAAAAGGACACAAACGCGTACATGCTCAATTTTACTTCTACGCCCTAGTGCAGTCTCGCATCATAGATTGCGGAATCAATGAGTGACTACGACCACGTAGAATGGAAACTCTCCACTGCTCTTCCTTGGCTCTGGTCCTCTTTGATAATTATTGTCAATTCTTACAATATTAATTGCTTAACTAGCACCAATCAACCCATCAATTATCACTTAATTATCAAATTATACATTTACAGCCGTATTAATAAAAACTTAAAACAGTCTTGTAAGCCTGTTTCAGTTAAAGAGCTTTTAACATAACTTTTTACTTTGTTTAGCTTGCATTTCGAATATTTTTAGGTTAAAATACCAACTTATTACAGTAAACGCGATAAACTCCCTATAAATTATATAGGGACTTACTATTTAGTAAACTATTTTATATGGAGTTTAGCACGTTTACTGTGATAAGTTGGTATTTTAACTTAAAAAAATTGACAGCCAAACAGCTAAAAGAAATGACAGCCATGATGAAGGCAATTCCCCTCGGAAGGCAATGGCAAACCACCGAGAGTAATATGCCAAGAAAAATCCTTAAAATGTTAATGATCTAAATAAGTCTAAAATTGATCTGTGGACTAAGGGGGATCTAGGAAAATTCACCGAAAACAATTCACCGAAAGCAATTCACCGAAAACAATTCACCGAAAATCAATTCACCGAAAATACAATTCACCGAAATTACAATTCACCGAATAACAATTCACCGAAAGAAAATTCGCCGAAAAATAGGAAAAATAGTTATAATAAAATTAAAAATGCATGATTAATAAATTTATTAACATTTTTACATATCAATAACTAATATTGTGGGATATACCACGCAAATAATCTCAAATAATGTTTTACGGCCGATGGGACCCTTTTGGCCGTTAATTGTTGCTCGATGACAATTATACATAAGTCATAAGGGGCCGTCCATTAATTACGCAAGGGCTTGGTGGTGGTGGTATCGGAAATCTTACGGACCCTTACGTGGGGGGGGGTCCAATGTATTCTTTACGTAAATTTCTTAAGAGCAATGTCCAGTGCTACCCCCCCTATACAGTGTGAATATTTGTGTTTTATGTCATTTATTTCCAGGACGTTACAAAAATTTAAATAATTGCTAGCATTGCAAAATCTTTCAACTTTCTTTTATGTAAAAACGCTAAAAGAAATTGATTTACTTATTTGAACATCGCGTAATTCAAAAACTACGGTTGGAGGGGGGGGGAGATTCCCATGTTCTAATTTTCGAATAACATGGTTTTCCAATAAATAAATCAACTTCCTTGAGCGTGTTTTTATAAAAAAGTGTTGAAAGATTTTGTAATGCTAGCAATTATTTAAATTCTTTGACAGAAAACACAAATATTCACACCGTATAGGGGGGTAGCACTGGATATTTCTCTTAAAATATTTTTTTATGCATTTAATTATCTTTATTAACTTTTTGTATTTCCTATAATATATTTATTATTCATATTTTATAAATATAATATAAGGGGAGGAGAGGGGTAAAAATTAATTTTTTTTTAAATAATCCTTACGTAAGATGTAGGTGGGGGGAGAGGGGTTGATAAAATCTTACGTACCCTTACGTGGAGGAGGAAGCGGGTCAAAAATTACAAAAATAATCCTTACGTAATTAATGGACGCTCCCTATTATCCATTTAATAATAATAATTAAATTGATTTCGGTGAAATTTGGTGAATTTCTTTTCGGTGAATTTATTCGATGAATTGTAATTTCGGTGAATTGTATTTTCGGTGAATTGATTTTCGGTGAATTGTTATTCGGTGAATTTCTTTTCGGTGAATTGTTTTCGGCAAATTGTTTTCGGTGAACTTTCCGGCTACCGACTAAGGGGAAGGCAAACCACCACCCCATTAACATTAACATTTCCCTGGTACAGCCTTCTTGGCTAAGTCGGGGGGATCGCCGTACATCCAAAATCGGATAGGCACCTTAAGAAAAAGAAGCCATGATGACAGCAAAACAAAGTAAAAAGTTAGGTTAAAAGCTCTTTAACTAAAACAGGCTTACAAGACTGTTTTAAGTTTTTTATGAATACGGCTATTAATTTTTTTATGCAATTAATTACTCTTTAAGAATTACTATTTAAAATGTTAGATTTTTTCACAGTGGGCAGTGGCATTCCGATCTACAGATCCTTGGTTTATATGATTCGTTTCATTTTCATCTAAGCAGTTTCCTTCTTGCTTAACAGATGTGCATTCAAGAGGATGGACCAATTCACTACACGACAATCTTATATTGTCTATCGGAATCATCTTGCTTAAAATCATCCCTTAGTCCATTAGTTCCTTAGTTGACAAATGACATCTGGAAGCCTGTCTTTATTTTGCAATTTCTTCAATATAACAGTATCCTAAATCCTAAGGTCCATGCCTAACACAAATTGCTCTAAATTTGTGCCACTGCCTCGATGTCCTACCTGTTATTATATCAAAAACATAGGTGGCTCGTAAGCTCAGGCGATTGTTTGGCAACGAACTAAGGGAAAACCTAACTAAGGCGCCAGTTAATTAAATAAAAGTCAGACGTAATGAAAAGAAAGGTATAAAGGTAGGGTTGACATATTGGACTCCAAAATTAGGTACACGACATAACATAAAGACTAATTAAATTTAGGGTGAAGTAATATAAATCAAAATAACCCTTTTTGTGTACGAATCAAAAACATGCACCTGCAAATCATATCAAATACGTTGAAAATTACATAGTTGTCGTTTTAAGTTGGTTTTTCCTCTTAGATAGTTTTCCATTGCTTTTCGATGGGAAAATAATGTTTTCATTCATCTGGAATCGAACCCAGCACTCAGAATTAGCATCCAACGCAATTACAAATTATAATCAGTAGAAGGAAGTGGCAAAGGAGAGGCAAACTCAAACCCACAGCTACGACTAACACACTGTAAAAAAATCACGTAAAATTACAGTAAAAAACAAGTAATTGTTACAGTAAAATTCATGTAAAAATACATATTGTGTGATATTACAGTAATAATAGTATTACTATTACGACTATTATTACTGTAATATTACACAATATGTATTTTTACATGAATTTTACTGTAACAATTACTTGTAATTTTACGTACTTTTTTTACAGTACAGAGTAGAAGTGTGGATGGACAGAAATCATAGGGCTGCAAATCCAGAAACTTTGTGTATTAAAAAATTTCCTGAACTGAGAATAATTCTGTGAATCTTCTTCAATTACAATTTTAGTGTGGCAGTTTTAAAACCAAATGTTCCTTGTACTCTAAGCTAACTCATTTACTCAAAAATCTCTCTGTAACTGTCTCTTAGTCTAGAATATTCAACTTTTCTATGTTGTATTGTATAACTGTAGTAGTTTCGTCAGAGTATTTTCTATAATAAAAAAAATCAAAGTAAATACAATTCGATTTGTGTAAAAGTTATAAGTTGGCTGTTTTTGAGACAAAAAAATATATAGTCGTAGGAATAAAGTTACATTTAAATCGACCAGTGTTAGTTTTTCTTGTTAAAATAGTAAGTAGGCTTAATGAAATTTTATTCATGTTTATTGTTTACAAAATATTTAAATAAATTATATAATTAAATTATTAAGTTTAAAATAATTACTATCGGAGTAAAAAGTTTTAACCCTCTGAGTTTGTTTCCCCTGTACTGTGTAATAGTTTGTACAATTTAAGCAAAAACGTTTTCTTGTAACGCTTAAGGGGGTTATTCTGTAACTCTAAAAGATTCCTTAAGGGGGTTATTCTGTAACTCGAAAGGATTCCTTAAGAGTTACAGAATAACCCCCTTAGAATAAATTATACTATATAAATATTTTTGAATTTAAATTTTTTTAGGTTATTAGGGATCTAAACGTTTTACTCAGATAATAGTAACGTATAATTTTGTATTATAATAATTATGTTGATACTTTTATGCACGACTTCTTTACCTTCACGTATTCTTATTTTATCAAGGGAAAGATTCTTCGATAAAAAAACGGGCCGAACATTTCACCACTTATTTTTGATTCCAAAATTTGAAATGGTCGGTTTGATTTTCTCCAGTTTGGTAAACTAATTTTATCGAAGAACCGCATACGTTTAAATGTACTAATTTTTTTAAGCATTTAAATTACATAAAATAGGATATAGCAACTAATCCTGAATGTGATGATTAGTTTAATACAGTGTGATAATTTAATACTGGTACTAGTCAAACAAACCAAATAACCAATAGAATTTCAATAATTCCAACAGTTTCATCCTAAATGCTAATGCTTAACGCCATATTTTATGGAAACGCCAGTATTCAATTTACCAATACAATAACTAAATAAGATTTTACATGAACTTACTGTTATTTCAATATACAGAATGTACCACAGCGAATGGACCCCGATTGGGGTGGGTGGTTAAGTAGAATCCACGCAAACAAAATTTTTGGGTAAACAAAATAAAGCAAACGTTGAGGTAGTTAAGTGGTTAAACCACAGGCTTCCGAGCGGTTGACTTAATTTCAATCTCTAGTCAGAATAGTCAGAATGGATAGCTAGTTATAGTTTCTTTTTGTTTACCTACCCTAGACATATCAAGTAAAATAGTTTCATTAAATTTTTAAATACATAAATTATATATTTGTAAAATTGTACATTGAAACTGTTATTTATTTAAAATATAATTCGAAAATTTATAGAATAATTTTCACTGTTAAATATCAGCACACAAATTATAAAGTACATTGTTTTTTAAATAATTGGTTTTTATATTTCTAAAATTGTTTTATAAAAAAATGACGCCTGTTGCTCTGAGCAAGAAAAGCGTGCATGTGAACAAATAAAAATAAATTATAATAATATAATTATAATGTACACTTGTCAAAGTTTAAATAAATGTTTTAAATATGTTTTATTTCATTCATCAGAAGTGGTGTCTTTGCACCACCAATCCACCAATAGAATGGTGGCAGCGAATTGAACTAAGTTGCAAAAGTACATTCAACTCCCATCTCCTAATTTAGGTTAGGGCAAAAATTAAACAAAAAACAACGTACATGTACCGTAAGCGAGGTCGAAGGCCGAGTTAGAACTGAACAGTTAATCAACTTTTGTTCATCACAATTTTATCCTTAATTGAGCCCAAAAACGTCGAGCATCTCTTGTGTTGATTTTCCTGTTATTAGGCTTGCTAAAAACTTAACCAAAATTTCCAACAAAACTTTTATGTCCAAAAAGTTCACTGACGAAATGAGATGGTATAAGGCTTCTTGGTCACTTATAAGGAACTGACTATCCAACGGACAAAGATACTGCACACAATTCTCCATGCTGATGTCCTCAATATTTGGAAAACTATTCTTATGGTGGCTTATCCACTCAACAATCAATTTAATCGATATTGAATCAATATTTGGTAAAGAAATGGATTCATCTTCTTCATAATCTTGTATTTCCAACAAAGTTGAAAACGTTTTTGAAAATTTCAAAATTTCGACATCCACGTCCAATATTTTTCCATCCGAGGTTTCAAGTTTCATGTTAATTTTTCTTCTATTTGTTTTTCATTTACCTAATATCATGACGTTGAATGTAGGTCTCAAGTTTTTCTATTATATAGCCTTTTCTTACAGTTAAAAATCAGATTAAGTAATTATTATCAAAACAAAATTAATGATAATAATTATAGTCAATCAACACCAATGGATTTTTACTTCAATATTTCGTGTACCTACACTAATAATTATATTATGTGTACCTAAAATTAATTATATTCGCAATTCTTCAGTTAAGTTTACTGTAATTTATTTATTGCAATATACCTAATACAATTTTAAAATTTTTAACTCAACATTTTAACATTTAAGGGCGAGGATCACCAAAGGCAGTTAGTTTATCCTCCTGCTAAATAGTTGGATATAATAAATTGTTATCGTGTAAGTGGGACTTTGAATAAATTTGACGTTTAATTTCCAAACGCCATCTGTCATCTGTAGAACTGAAAGTCAGCGTAGAATCTCGTGTAAATTAGAAAATAATTAACTTTGAGCTTACTGTTTTAACTGTTTTTACTGTTTTGTGAGTGGTTTATATTAAATTCGAAACAGATGACAGATGGCGTTTGTAAATTAAACATGAAATTTATTCAAAGTCCCACTTACACGATAACAATAAATTATATCCAACTATTTAGCAGGAGGATAAACTAACTGACTTTGGTGATCTTCGCCCTAAGAAGGTTAACCAATGATTAAATACATAAATGGTTCTACATAATTCTATTGGTTAATTTCTTAAATGTTAAATGAAAAATGTCATGATTCATGAGTACAGTTGTAATCACAAATAATGAAGCTTAAAGTGGTCTCAAATAAAGGTGAGTGGGTGGGGCTAATGCGTACAAACCAAAACTCGTATAATCGTGTTTATGTTGGTGTCAATTGGTGGAATTGGGTGTCACGCGATGTCTACTGCGCCGGATTTTGTCTACGCCCTCTCATCTATATTTGCGATCACTTTACGTCGCAACCATCTGAATTAAGTACCGACAACTTCTTTTTTTAATTAATTATAGTAACATAGGTGAAACAAAGACACACTATATTAAATTATTCTTAAATGTCTGATTTTAGAAATCTTGTACGTCGAAAATTATCTGATACCCAACGGATGAGATAGAAAGAGATAGATACAATAGTTCTTAGCTTACATAATAATTTTAATGAAAGTAGTTTTTATATTGACTGTTTCTATAATTTTGACACCTTAGTTTGGTTTGTAGGTTATATTTCCATTTCATTAGAGCAGAGTTTCTCAAACTTTTTGAAAAAATTATTTTTGATTGGTATATGAACGAGAAAAACTGTTAAAGCGTATTTTCGCGAGGATCCCGGTTAGTACCGCTCGGTTACTTTTGGTCAACTTTGGTTAGTCCCCCACCACAATTTCTAATTTAACATAACCTCAAATCCTCGTCTTTAGAACGTTTAGAACCACTTCCAACTTTAAAATTTAAATTGTGGCGCACATTTGTACTAGCAAAGCAACCGCAAAAAGTAACCACTGATTTTGAGCGGTCGTCTTTGGTTAACTTTGGTTGGGTAACTTTTTAACCAAAAACTACCTCCCCTCTAACCGTTCGTCGCGAAAATGACACCGGTGGACACCGGTTAGTTTTGGTCACTTTTGGTTAACTTTTATGCCTCGCGAAAATACGCCTGATATTACGGTGCCAGACTTAATTATTCAATTAAATGATGATAACGATTCTGACATTGGCATTGAAAGTGATTAAAGGGACAAAACCGCCGATGTGGTAAATTTGAAAACAACAGCGAGTGTTTTACAAACGTATCCGTTTCTCGAATCCCACCCTCCAAACCTGTCTGTCAGTCCAATCATTGTCTTGAAGTCCTCTATCCTTCATTGCCTACCAAATCTCCTGTTCCCATGTTTTAGCAGGTTTTCCTAGTTTCCTTCCAAAATGTGACTTCCATTATTCCCATATCCTTTTCGGTCACCTATCGTTCATTGTTTGAACGTGTCCATACCACCTCAGTCTTTTAACATCCACTGTATCCAACACTTATTTGACTCATAATTTTCGTCTTATTTCATACAAATGCCGTTCGTGACGTAGCTTCATTATTCGTGCCAACAACTGTATGTGGGGTTTTTTAAGCCTTGAATATAGAAAAGAAATATGCACATGTTAGTAATAGGTGGATGTAGATAAGTTGCAAGAAGGAGATTATGTGAAGGGTAGTCGCGTGTGCAGTGGCGTAACAACTAGAAATTTTCTTGTGCGCCAAATTGTGGAACGGCCCCCCCCATACTTAGAATTTTTACTTTTAGAAATATTATTTAATAAAAACAAAATTTATAAAAACTGTCAAGGTAAATTTTATTTTAAGTTTATTTAATTCAAAAATAAATAAAAAGCATATAAATACTAAATGAAACATATTAAGAGTGTGCTCCACTTATTAAAGCTCATGACGACCGCAGCGTGGTCCCGTCAGGCACGTAGCTAGACTGAATATGAAGGTAGGGCAAACAGTTTGTATCGCTGGGCAAATTTTTGCGCAATGGGTGCGAGGCGGGTTTGTGAAATCCTCCCAAGCGCCGCAGGCGAAAATTTTGAATTTGAATTACACTGATTTCTTGCCATTACTCTATCTTCTACTTCAGCAATACCAGAGGACATAGGCGCAACTAGGGGGCTGGGGGGCAAAGCTCCCCCAAAATTCAAGTTAGCCCACCCCCAAAATATCCCAATGTTTCGTTATTTTTAATTATAAAATAAAAAAATTGTTTGAAAACATTTTTTTAGCCTCCCCAAACTTTTGACCCTAGTTGCGCCTATGCCAGAGGAACTCGAATATGAATGAGCGGATTCAATGTTATCATCTATGCCAGAGTTGAATGTAAAGAAATTAGTGATTTTTGAAAATTTGCTTTATTTTTGTTCCTCTTCAAATTTCTGTTTACACTTTGTAGCTCCTGATTGTTGTTTATATATTTTTATATGAAAATTATTAAGCATCTCACCAGAACTATTAATTTATTTGCGATATCAATTCTTATTTGGTGTTTTACTACGCCAAATGTATACTGTAAAGCTAGGTTTATCATAAATTTTTTGAGCCAAACGCGAACACTCAATACCCATGTTGGTCAGTGGGGGGGGGGGGGGGGGGACACGTGTAATAATTTAAAAAAAAAATTTGTAACAACGCATTGATTCATACATTGATACATCGGTATCAACATTGGTTTGTTTAACCAATCAAGGGTTTTTTAAATTTTTTAAAAATTAAAAAAAAAAATTAGTACATGTGCGTTAAATTATTTTCAAATTATGTGTTTCAAAATGTATTAATTTTTTTAAACTATATTTAAAATATTTCTTTACCTGTTAATCCTATAAAATTAATCCCTATTTCCTCGAAAGTTTTAGGAAATTTTAAAATGCGGTCGTATAAGCAAGGGTAATCTCAAAGTAGGTATTATTTATTATTAGTATTATAACTGTACATTTTACATAATAAAGATAAGGTGGCCGCCCCCACTGCATTTCAATAATACTATCGCCAAAGCTATGAAAATTTTACAGGTTATTCCTCAAAGCTTCCCGTGTAACATATTGAAATATGAGACAATTATGTGTATTAGTTTTCGCGTAATCATGAGACTTCGCATACGCATGCGCAATACGCGTCATCGCCTTATTTATTGAGTTATCAATGTAATAATTATATTATACGCCTCATATTTCAATATGTTACACAGGAAGCCTTGAGCAACAACCTGTAAAATTTTCGTAGCTTTGGCGATAGTATTATTGAAATGCAGTGGGGGTTACATCAATTTTAGTTAAGTAGATAATCCCCATAGAAATCGGCCACCTTCTGTTAACAATAAATTAACAAAGGGAATTAAATTTTTGGAATTAAAATTATGGTTTTAAATTTTAAACTTCGAAATTTTTAATTTAAAATTTTTTTGGGTAGCTACGGGCCCTTTGGGCCCCTAAGACTGACGGGCCGTGTGCATTCGCACACCGCACACCCCGGTAGTTACGCTACTGCGCGTGTGGTAGACAGAGGTAAGGACTAAGGACTAAGGACGGGAGGATCACTGAGGCTTAAATCGACTAATATTATTTGACAAAAACTAACAATCAACTTTACAGAATTGCTTTATCAACAATTTTCAAAAATATTTCAATTACATAATTATCTAAAACATCCCCCCCCAAAAAAAAATTAATATACGTAAGATCGTAATTAAATTCGGTAGCTACCATATACGAAGTCTTCGCTTTCAAACTCGGGCCTCGTTCAACTGTAGCACTGACTAATCCGAATTACAATTGATGCTTTTTGAATTAAAAATGGAAATGATAGATCTCTAGATGGCTATCGATCGGTGATGTAATCGTGATTGGTTCGACTATTTATTATTAATCCAAACATTTTTTCAGTGCGGCCTTCAGGCCGCACAGCCTGGGCCATTACTTTAGTAGGTTATTTTTCACCTGTCCTGGAGGGTATTCCATACCCCCCAGACCCCCCGGTTTGACTCCCATTTCTTTATACTTTACACATGACCTAGCGCCTTAAAATAAGTAGCTGTACCCCCAAGCATTCAGAGTTATCTAAAGACGTTCAAAATTTTGTCTCACCTCCCCCCCGTGCGGGAACATTTTATTTTGTTGGCTTCTTTTCAATTTTTACGATTTATATGCATTATTTTCGGTTCATTTGTGGCGTAAGTAATAAGTAGACAGTTTCCACACGGGGGCGTTTATTTTCCAAACGCTTGGCCATTGGCGCTCCCACTTGCGTCACTTTCATTTGTAGTCAAGCCCTACATATACCGTAAATCTGGACGAAATCGGTGATGACGAGTAGAGTAGGACATCATTATATTGTACTCTACCAATCGCTTTATTAATAAATTAAACTGTGAGGAGGGGAATTTTCCGAAGCGATTAGCAAAGACAATCTGTAATGCTCCGGCCAGCTAAATTAACTCAATGTCGTGGATAAATCTTGATAATGTCAATCTCATGGCAAGATCAGCTGAGGAACTTGGAGGGCTAATTCAAGAGCTAGTAAACGAACTTTAGAAAATTATCTTTGTGATTAACCCGGCCAAAATGCAAAGCCCTATGCATAGTGGGGGGAAAGGCAATAATCAGGAGTTACAAAGTTAAAGAACAAGTAATTCAATCCATGGGGTGGTATGAGGAAGGGAAAGTTTCTTAGAAGAAACATAGGATTTAGCCCAATTCAATCATCGGTTGGAATGGGAGAAGTTAGTGACTTAGGGCTCAGCATTCTGAATTCCAAACTGGCTCCATGGCAAAGAATATGAAGACATTCGTGAATAGTAAAGATTAGTGTCTTACCTTGCTTAGGTAGAAGCCAGCAAAAGCCAATCAGATTATACATTTTGTATAGTCTTTTCTATGTAAAAATCACTATGTGAACGCCGCTTTGCTTTCTGAGGAAAGTGGTCATCCTTAATTGTGGAGGAGAAAAAAATTGCTATGCTTGTCCAGCCAGGAAGAAGAAGAAATACCGATAATATTATCAAATCAACCAATTTATTACATTTTAAATAATATTTTCAAATAAAAGCGCATCACTGCAATGGTGGTTGCCGCAGTAACTACAAATAAATTAAGAGAAATTATTCAAACGTACGTCGACACTTAAACAGAACCGCTCAAACATAAATACAAGTGACATTTACTTGACGTTTCTCTCGCTAGCTGTAGTGACATTATCTTTAAAGGGTTTGGCATTTTATTTAAATACCAAACACTTTATGCAAACATTATTTTATCATCCGTTTCATTACACAAAGGAAGTGCGGTTCAAATGAATGCAAAATCTGCTTTAACGATTAAATCGGTCATCCTAGAAGCTTCGTCTATTCAGCATTTTAAAAATAGTTCCCACGTCACTAGAGAGTGAATTTATTATTATAATGAGAAGATTTGTTTTCGTGTGTGTTAATAATAACAAAAAGTGAAGTCGTCGCAATTCGGTGTGCAATATTACGTTCCTTATTGCTAATTAATTCAAATTCAATCCTGTACTTAAGATGAACAAAGAAGACAACGAATTGGATCCTCGAATACAAATTGAACTGGAAAAGTTGAACACAGCCACAGATGAAATTAACAAATTAGAAATTGAACTCGATGTAAGTCAAACTCAAATTTTTGTGTACCGCAAACTGTAACATTTTCTAGGAATCCAACACGACTTTTCGTATGATCCTCAATGAATCGACAAGACGGCTTAAAGTGTTAACGAAGAGGTTGGGGAGTTGTATCGAACGAGCGAGGCCTTACTATGATTCAGTCGAGGTAGCTAAGAAGGCCCAACAAGATTGTCAGAAGGCAGCTGTTATATTCCAAAGGGCAAACGGTATTTTAACTGAAATGCTTATTCGAAATGGTTTTATTCATGTTTGTTTTTCTTATCACAGAAATTCATGCTGCAGCTAAAGAGACGGTGGCTCTTGCGGAGCAACGCTTTATGAGTAACAAGGATGAGTGGCAATTTGATAATGCGTGGCAGGAAATGCTCAATCATGCGACCATCAAGGTATTTATTCAATTTTTGTTACTATTATTTTTTAATTTAGTTAGAAACACTTGAAGATACCAATTGGTTCGTGGGTGTACCCAAATGGGGGTCATGTAGTTTAGAATTTTTTCTTATGCAATCAAATGAGATTTTAGAACTTTCATAGGGTAATCCAAGTTTTATTTTAAATTTAAGCTCTGGATTTTATAATTATTGTTGCTTTTATATTGTATTGTCTTGTAATTCTAATTTACTCTGTCTTCTAATTCGTCAGGAGTTCCGTACAAAAGTTTCCACCCCAAATATCTCTAGTAAATTCTTTGCGGCTTTTTTTAAAGAGCTGCAATTTGGTAGAGCAAGCGCAAAGTAAGATGAGAGGGCGTAGACAAAATCCTGCGCAGTAGACATCGCGTGGCACCCAATTCCAACATAAACACGATTGTACGAGTTTTGGTTTCTACGCATTAGCTCCACCCTCTCATCTTTCTTTGCGCCTGCTCTACAGCTTCCATTCGTTTAATATTTTCATAAAAGTAGGAAAAAATCGACTTTAAATTGAAACTATCGCGAAATCCGTAACAAATACGAAAATACACATTCTCAGAGGGAAGAGGGGTAGTAAAAGTTTTCATTTTATTCTGTTAAATTTTTCCTAAAAATAGTTTCCTTGTAGTTTAAGGGTGCGATTTTAAGGACTTTTTCAAAACTTCATCTACAGATCAAAATTGGTTATAGATACAGCAATAATTTTTTTTAAACGGAAAGAGGAGAATTTTCTGAAGGTTTTCTTATTAAAATATAATTTTTAATCGATTTTAATAACAGATTCATATTTTGATCATGTTAATTAGCGATTTTATGTCAAAAACGCACAATTAATTAAAATTTCAAATTGTTTAAATTTCAAATTGTAAGTGCTTTAAATGAAGTTTCCTTTCGACCATAATTTGAATGATTTCAAAAGAAATTTACTTTCATTTTTTCCAACCAATGTACTTATTATAATATGTATCTACTTATTTTTAGAAAATATGCACTTATAATAAGCACTAAAAATTGAAAAAAAAAGAGCACAATAAAATCTTAAATAAGCAGTCAAAAAAGCTACATAATAAGAAATATTAATTAAAAAATAATTGTGTAGTACATAAAAGAAAAATTCTTAAGCTTTACCAAAGATGAATTTGTATATTCTTAATACATGGATGGCATACACAAAATAGAAATTTATCAAAAGTATGGGTGTTACGAGGAAAACATATTATAATAATCAAATATTGTTTTAAATTTTCTTCTTAGAACTTCTTTCTATCAACTGACGTTATCGGCGCATATTTAAATACATTTGCTGGGAATGCTGAGATTTTTAATGCATTCACCTGCAAATCTAATAATTAGCTTTCAGAAATTCCAAATTTTGCCATAATTCGTCATTTTTTAAAACTTCTTGGTAATCTTTAATAATTGCTACTGCAGCTGAATCGCACAAATTACACACGAATTTTTTTAAATTATCGTATATTATGTTCTGCATAATACAAAAGCAGCTGTTAACCATGTTCCCCATTTAGACACTAAATCTAGGTAACTACGCCACCTCTTGAAAAATTTCTTGTCCTAATGATAGATCGGACCCTTAAATAATTTCCTTTTTTAAAAATTACGTAATTTTATAATATGAAACAGTTTGAGTACTAATATCAACTCAATGCCAGTGCCAACTGCTTTTGCCCCCCCCCCCGCGCAAATTTCTAATTCTAATTATGTCGCCCCAAATCACAGTTTCAATGGTCAATAAGTTTTTCTCTTTTTATTTTTTCCTTTGTGCTAATTGCACAGCGAATGACCTTTTTTTTAACCTCCTATCCTAAAATCAATATCTATTTTTCTAATTGGGCACCTTTTTTAAACCTTTTTTTTTCTCTAAATGCACAGTGATTAACCTTTTTTGACGATCCTAAAATAACCAAAATTTAAAATTTACGAAAAAAATTACGCTCTAAATTTCTGTATCCCAAAATATTTAATACGACAATATATTATATACTTATTATTTTTCTATAGACCAGCCGTCTGGCGTAAATCAAACACGGATAAACTACAGAGCGGGAAACCGTGGTTCTAATCTTGATTGCGTCGGTTATGTGCTGAGATCTAAAAAATCCAAAATCGAACTCTCGGTTGGCCACCGTGGCGAGTTATGGCTAAACAACCCCCCATAGAAATATGGTGGGGGCCTACATCCAGCAGTGGACTGACATAGGCAAATCGTGATCGTGATTTTTCTAATAGAGCACAGCAATTCGGGTGCATGTCGCTGCCCCCCCCCCATCCAAATCGAATTTTTGGGTGAAATTGGTGTTTATCATTAGAGCCTAAATGAGCATCTATTTTTTCTTTTTGAGCCTCAACCGTCGCGGAGTTATTCACAAAATAGATGGGGAAGAAGAAAACTAGCTTATTAAATATTATAACATTATAAATATATAAAATTGGTTTTTATTATTAATAAATTACGAATTAAGGAATAATTATAATGTTATATTTGAGCTTTCGGTCTTGCATTAAGACCTTCGTCAGAAAATTACAAGTAATAAGTGGGTAAACATGGAAACATGACAATACAATGTACATATATATGTTTCCATGTTTACCCACTTATTATTTGTAATTTTCTGACGAAGGTCTTAATGCAAGACCGAAAGCTCAAATATAACATTATAATTATTCCATAATTCGTAATTTATTAATAATAAAACATTATAAATATAATATAAGCAAAATTTGTAATTCATAAAATTGCAAAATAAGGGGGTATTAAAAGTTTAAATTTTATTTCATCGTACAGTCGTTTTGCTTCTTGACAGAAGCGTCGTGACCCTCAAATGTTGGTGGGGTGGTTATACCCTTCCCCATAGTCCACAGATCAATTTATTGTTGGACCGTTTAGATTATTAACATTTAAGGATTCTCTTGCCATATTACTCTCGGTGAGTTGCCATTGCCTTCTTACTTCACTCGGATTCGAACCGGGTATTTAGCGTTCATAGTCAACTCACGTGACCACTAGGCTCTGACCGTCCTCAAAACTTTATTTACAAAAACACAATAAATTAACCTAATAATTTTCAATTTTTTCCCGAACATTTTTTTGAATTACCTCTTTTTAACCCTATTTCATAATTGAACGAACTTGTTGACTCCCTCGCCTACATTTGCTCCGAGCAACATGCGTCGACCGGATTGAAGGAAAAAATTACGGGATATATTTTTACCTGGAAAAACGGAATCCCGTTTGAGAAGCCCTACCATCGACATCAATCTATAGGTTTGTTCGTTTGTATGAACTAACTTGCTCGGTTCAAGTTAGTGCAAATGAACTGTGTTCGTTTGGCTGCTCAGTTCATGACCGAACATGAACTTCTTGCTTGACCTCCATAGGAGTAGGCAGTGCAAGTTAGAACACTATCTAACTTTTGTGGTGGGTGTATTTTGATCTCGAAAGATAACCCAGTTCAAGTTAGTTCATACAAACGAACAAACCTAATATAATTAATAAAAATGTATCATCCCGTCCCGCTCGGGACTGAATTGGCATCTTGTCCCGCGCGAGACTAATAATTTCGACCCGTCCCTCGACGGGATTTTTCCCATCCCGCATTCTTCTTTACTGTAGCCCCCCCCCCCAAGTCGAATTTTGGGTGTGAAGTTGGTTTCAAACGTTAGAGCCTAAATCAGCTTTCATTTGTTTCGTTTTAGCCTCAACCGTCGGCGTCGCTGAGTTATTTGTGATATATTGGGGGGGGGGGATATGTTTGTAGACATATTTTTCTATTTTCACTCTTATTTTGAATTTTTGGGTGAAATTGGTGTCAAATGTTAGAGTTTCAAACGTTAGAGCCTAAATCAGCTTTCATTTGTTTCGTTTGAGCCTCAACCGTCGCCGTCCGTGAGTTATTCGTGATATATTGGGGGGGGATGTCTGTAGACATATTTTTCTATTTTCACTCCTATTTTGAATTTTGGTGTCAAATGTTAGAGCCTGAATGAGCTTTCATTTCCATCATTTTAATTTCACGTTCTACAAAGTATTTAAAATTTTCGAGTCCTCCGAGCAAGTTCCGTACGATAAAAGTCAATTTAATTCTATTTTGTCAGATTAAAATTTTTATTCCTATTAGAAAAAGCTAATTTTACTTATATTGGTAAATGATCACCATTGCATTAAGTAAATAATTATACTACTTACAATAACAAAAAATAATTGGTAAAATAATCTTCTTCTTTTGGCTAGAATAGATAAAATAATCAATCAATAAATATAACAAAGAAAAGAATCATGCTTAGAAAATTTGTAATAGTATTGATCTTACCGAACTTTGCGTCATTTATAGTTGCAAATAAAGAAAACATTTATGAATTAAGTGGCAAGAATTTTTCGTGCCCAGCAAATTCCTGCTGGACGGAAACATTAATAAAATTTAGTGACTCCATTTTCATTTCTTTTTAGAAATCGATTAGGTTTTTAATGAATTCTTTGGAGGATTCCATCAATAAATCTTTGTGACCGACTGCCGATCTGAACATAACATGGAAAATTGATTTTTCGTCCACACGGACGCGAAAGCGACGAAAAACGCATTTCCTCAGCTCAGCAGTAAAACACCGTTACATCCTCGGGAGCGAAACGGCGTTTTCCTGCCTCGTGATGAAAAGTACTATTTTTTTAAATTCCCGCTTCCCTTTAAGTATTCGCTGGGTGCGAAGTGCATAGTGGGGGTATTAAAAAACGACGCCAGCGTCCGCTGCGGACAAATTGTGCAAAAAACGTGGCCAGATGTCACGCACCCAGCGAATAACAGATAAGAATGAAAAAAGTATCAATTTAAAGAGTTTTATTTTCCGCGTCTAAAGACACCCAGCACTTAATAATTTGTTCTTTAATAATTATTGTTAAAAACTGAAGATAAAATGACCAAATAGCACTTTTGAAAAGATATTAGATGCCTTGTTTAAAATTCACTGCCAATTTTTAAGCAAGTCTGATTTTTCAAAAATCGCCAAGTTATTATTTAAACTTAAAATTTTAAATTTAAAATCAAAGGACAGTGGAAATTTCATTAATCCATTCATACGCGTCAACATTTTTTCGCTTTGAGAAAAAGTTCACAAACCTGTACACCAAAATTCCACAGTAGCTGACCCCTCAATTTGATTTTATCAAATTTGATTGATAAACTAATATACGAATGTTTATTTTGTTTTTGATTAGTTCAATTAATCAATCAATGATCTCACAGTGAGAATAATTTCGATACATTCGTGCTCTAGAAGGTCACAGCGGCTAATTTTAAACAGCTGGATAAGTTAAAAAGATAATTTATTTTAATAAATTTTAAATATTTGTTGTCTATATCATCGCTTCAATACTACAAATAGAAGTGCTATTTTGTTGGTTTTGAGATAATAACCGACAAGGAAGATAAAGTCAGAAATACAAATAAGCTAAGTTATTCCACCATTGATGATTTTTTTTTTGTATTTGTACCTTAAAATATTGAATTTTAAGGCAAAATAAAATTGAAACGTTTTTCCCTCGGGTAATTTTTGTCCTCGGCTTCGCCTCATGCAAATAAACTTACCCTTCTTCATAAAAAGTGACTTCATTTCCAAGTTATAATAGCTTGGTTTGGTGCACACCCATATAGCACAAAGTGATCCTATGGAAATATGTTTGTGATAGCTCGGCCTCCGGCATCGAATTCCTCGCATGTATTACCCCCATCAACAGTTAACTACCAAATGAGAAGTGCAAATTTATACTTCAATCATTAACAGACTTTTAATGGAGCATTCAAAAATTGCCCTAATAGAACTCTGTAGCTGTAATTAACCGGCGAAGGCCCTTATGGCCCCTTACCTTATAAAATACAATTAATATTGAATTAAATTCTTATTAGTATTACAATATGGCGCCATTTCAACGTTATTTTGAATCTTTAGTTGAATATAATGATAAATTAAAGCGGCTCTCTTGTAGCTTAAAATGCAGTGTCTTGAACAAATCAAGATTGTGCTGTTCAATAAAATTTGAAAAATGTATTGCAAAAAATTTAATGAAAGCGAACCTTTCTTATATATTATGTATAATATGGTAGATTTAAATAGTTCAATTTGAGATTCTTTAGTTTAACCTTGAGGAGAAATTGAAATGCTTTTTTTAATGATGGTGATTTCTGGATTCCTTACTGTGAGACTCATTGGTGCGAGAATACTTTCGACCTTCAAGAGAAAGTTGTAAGTTTTCTTCGTGGTATGACCCGTGGTATGCGTTAACCGATCAGTAACGAGACCAGTGGAAGTCACAAAAAGTTAAGGCGACTTACTGCAATAATTTTTCATCAAATCGAATTTCATACTTAATAAATTACTGATTAGCGTGATTACATAAAGGGGAATCGGTTTTTTGCACATTTTGAGGGGAAAAATCTTCAGTAATTTAAACGTGGAAGACATCTCAAGGCGGTGTTACGTGTTACTCAAAATCTGTAACTTCGAATGCTTCCCTTGCTTTTTTTTTTCATCATTTTACTTTAGTTTTTGTTTGGGTATTATATTTAGGTTTAATTCTACCACTTACATAGAAATAAATCGTATATTTGCTAAAGAAAAATTTTATCGCAAATTTTTATCAAGCTCGGAAAATTTATTAATTTCAAAAGTTTATTTATCTTATTTTGAAAAGTAGGTAATGATTCGCTAATATTGGAATTTCAAATTTGTCATAACTCGTGAGTCAACATGTTGATAATTTAATTAGGCAATTATCGTGATAATTCATGCAAATTTCAACCTTGGAAAATTCGTTTATCGCAAAATCAGCATTTTTATCTACACACGAATCCCACGTGGATTTATCGATTACTTTTTTCATTCAATGTTTTAATTACAAATACAATAAATTAATAGTACATTCAAGTGCTGGAATTTTATTTACTGTAACTTTACAATATTGTTTTGTAAAATTAACCGTGTGGTACTATGGTACTGGAAGTACCAAGGTCGGAAGCTTTTTTCATTTCACTGGAGAGTAACATCTTTTTCAAGGATTTTAAAGAAGACAAAAACTGCTATTGATTTGTGCAACAATATTTTCATTTACTGTGTTTTTAAATTTTCCGTTTCAACTTTTATTTTCATTTCTTCATTATCAAATGTTTTCATCTATTCGTAAATTTATTTCACTTTTAAAATTTACTCAAATTTTACGCTGTCACGCAATTACACTTGAATCGTTTTGTATTCTTTTAGGTCATGGATGCGGAAAATCAGAAAGCAGAAAGTGGACGCGAGCACCAAAAACGTGCGACACTCTTCAATGCAGCAGAACAAAACGTAAGTTTTGAAATTCTTTTTGCAGTTTTCTCATTTTCGGGTACTTTCCAGGTCTTACAGTTGGAAGATCGTCTTCGTAGGCACATAATAAAATCTCGACCGTACTTTGAAGAAAAAACGTTGTGCCAAGATCAGTTGAACACTCAGAAGCAACGCATTGGGAGTTTGCAGGAACAAATTAACAGGACGAAGTTTAATTATTCCGAAGCACTGAAAGAATTGGAAAGAATTTCGAACGAAATTCACATGAAACGTCAAAGTTTGGGAATGTCAGATGCCGAGTGTGATATATTAAAGAGGCCTAGGGAACCAGGCGTGGGTGCAGAATTATGCGAACACTCGAATGTTGCTGGAAACTTTAACAGCAAATCACCTTTGCCAGATTTTAATTTGGAGTTAGACAAGTGTGAAATTCGCAGCATGGGGTCTGTGAGTGGAACCACAAGTTCTGCTGTCAGTGAAAAGGACGATGATGAAGAGTTGGATGTGGAATGCTTGGACGTGTTAAAATTGAAAGTTAAAGAGTTGGCTATTCGCCCCATTGATGGTGGGGAAGGAAAAAGTACCGACGAATTTTGGGAGTCTGAACTGAAAAACACTGTCGATAAATTGGATCACATGATGCTGATGCAGGAGTGTGCCAAAGATTTGAAGGATTATAAGGGGCAAATTGAGCAAAACACTGAAACGTTGTAAGTCATCTCGTTTTTTTTTTGGTAGCAGTGGAATTCTGCAACAGCCTGTGTATATTTTGCAATTTATTTTTAAACGAGGAGATTTTTGGAAAGGAAATTGATGGGTTAAAAATGTACCAACTTGGAGGACAGATGGATGAACTGTTTAACTTTTCCAATTGTACAATTTTTATATAAAAACTCAAAATATTACATAATCTCGATTTTTAGATGTGAAAGGTAAAGAAGGTGGGTGCAATTGCAACTTACTGGGTTTTCCAAATTTTTTACTCAACGCCCAACGAATTCTCAATGTTTCTCAGCAATTGCACTTCCTGAACTCACTTTACTTGGCCTTACACCTCGGTTAAATAAATTTTATCTTGAAATTCTTGTTGTAGATTGTTGTTAAATTGAACAAAAATTATGTAACGTACAGGGTGTTTATTTTTATTTTTAAATTTTTTCTGCATCCTGGATCTGGCTACTTATAATAATAAAAATTGTTGTGAACGTTTTAGGTGCAATAACACATCTAAACAATGTGGTAGGTTTTTAAGTGAAGGTCTAACACAGGAATATTTTATTTTTTTGAAGTATTTGCATTTTCATGATGCCTTTTTTTTAGTACAAATTATTTTTAAAGAATAAATAAGAATCTTTACTTTTAATAACACTCAGACTTTTTTATATAATATTTTTGGTTGTGTTGTAACAAAATTCTGTGCCGTTATTGCCATTTTTATTTGTTGTTTTTGTATAATTTATTTCGTGAAATTGTTATATTTATTAACTGAAAATAAATTTCTATGAATTAGCATTTTTTTGGCGTTTTCTTTGTGGGATTAAATAACCTCGTTCTGATTAGCATTGAATAGTATAATTTGCACATTTCTCATGAGAATTTACCCAAGTTGGTTTTACTTTTATTATTGCATTGTGTGCAGTGCACTTTGGAATTCTGTTTATGTATTTTTTATATTCATGAACTTAATAATTTAAAAAAATTATACCTAATAAAATTATATCGCGCATTAATAATTGATTTTTATTCTACACTATTAAACTTTTAATTAAATTAAAATTTAGTTCTGATTATACACCTACAATATCATCAAACTTAAGTCAGTAAAATTATCATCTTGATGTAATAAACTAGAAAAGAGAAAGCTTACAAGTATACAGGGTGCTCAAAATTCATCAGTTTATCCGAAATTATAACGAAAAATAATTTTTGAATTTTCCCTGAAAAATCAGGAAGCTTCCATTCTTGTAATTTTTGTTTCAATTTCTACCAAGTTACGCATATTTGTAATTTAGTTCTTGAGAACTTCAAATATCCGCATAACTTTGTAGAAAATCAAAATGATGATTTTTAAACGCACGGCACTGAAAAAATACTTCGATTCCATCAAGAACTGTGCAAGGTAGATAAATTGCTGCAATTTTTTTCGATATAAAATATGTGGTGCGCGGAATCTACGCACGCATTTCAAAAAGTTATCTAAAGTGTTGGACATAAAACATGTTTTTACTACAGCATACCACCCACAGGAAAACGGCATAGTGGAAAGATGGCTTTCTGGTACAGATTTCGCGAAGCCTTTTGCAACCACATTTTACTATTTAAAAAATTATTTAACAAATGAGAAAAGTTCTTTGTTACTATCCGAAATTAACCAAAAACAAACATTATATTTTTTAAAAACAATAAAACATACAATTTACTATTACACAACTGCGTCATTAATATTTACAACAGATTCGGGATTACTAAAGTCATTAGAAACATTCATTTGTATCGATTCGATCTCTTGTTCCACTTCTTGCCCCATATTCGTAGTTGAGATCTCAAGGGGCATGGGTTGTTGATCAGTAACCTCGATTTGCGCGATATTACTGATAGCCGTTTCGGCCGAAATAATACTTTGACTGACAGAAGTGAACTGATTGTCTTCGTGTTCATTAACAACGTGATGGCAGCAAATGTTTTGAGTACTCGGCGCGATGTATCTCACCACACACTCCCTTTGCCAACAATAATACCACACCCTGCCGTGATACCGTATCACCATATAAACCCACAAATAATATCCCATCAACATTATCGAAATCATAACGAGAAGTGAAACCGACGTCCATTTCGCAGCGGGAATATTAGAAAACTTTTTTTGGTTGTAATAGTCGGCCGAAAATAGACATATATAGGTGATAACGATAGCTAAAGGCGTTAAAATGGTACACGCTAAAACGTCACTACGTAATCCCCGAACGTGAAATCCGATATTTAATGGTTGATAACGGAACCATCTCCAAATTGACTCTCTTGCAGTGTATTTGGGCGTCCTTTCGGTTTTGTAAACGTACTGACATAATTCGCATGAAGTTGTGTTGGATTCTGCTAACCAGGTTTCCAAACAGCTACGGTGGACAAAGGCGACTGTCCCCTAAAAAAAATAATTAGAAAATAATATTGCTGATTTATATTATAGCTAACGGAAAGAAAACAGAAAAGATGTCGATATTTTTGAATATGTCCAAATATTTTACTTTGAGATTAGTGCGGGCCGCATTTCACTGAGAAGAGCTGTTTTTTTTTTAAAAGGTAATTTATTTTAAAGTCCGCGGGCCGCACCAAGACCTTTCGGGGGCCGCGGGTTGCCGACCCCTGCTCCAAGTGCCCAAATCTATCGTTAAGAATCAGAAAGGGAATCAAATTTTTTTAAATTTTTATTTATTATTGTCATGTTTGAGCAATTTTGATTAATTTAGACCAACATCTCTGGCACTCTAATCTTCCAAAAATGTCACTATGAATCATTAAAGGTTATCGAAATGTTTTAAAACTTTCTATTTTAGTTTTTGGGCAATTTTGACCGAACTTGACTGACTTGTGAATGTTTGCGCCAGTCACAGCTGAAGGTTTAGTACTCTAGCTTCCAAAAATGTCATTAATAATCAGGAAAGGGCATTGAAATTTCTCAGAATTTTCTACTTTTTAATTTAGGGAAATTTTGACAGATTTAGCCCACCGTAGGGATATTTGAACAAATCCCAGTTGAAGTTCGGGTACTATAAGCCCCCCAAATCATAAAAAGGCTTCGAAAAGTTTCATAACCCTTTTTTTCATTTTGGGCAATTTTAATTATTGAGTTTGACCGATTTGGGGACGTTTGCGCCAGTCCCAACTGCGACTCCTAGTTCTCTGAGCGACCAAACTTGTAATTAAGAATCAGAATTAATAGGGCATCGAAGTTTTTCAAAATTTGAAATTTTAGGCAATTTTGACCAACTCTGGGACGTTTGCGCAAATCCCAGTTGAAATTATAATACTTTAAGCCCCCAAAAATGTTATTGAGAATATTATAAAAGGGCAACGAAATTTTTCAACATTCTATGTTTTTCCCTTTATAAAAAGGCATCGGCATTTTTTAAGAACTTTCTATTTTGAATTTTGAACAATTTTGATCGACTTGTAGAAATTAACGCCAGTCCCAGCTGCAACTATGGTACTGGTAATCTAAGCCACCCAATAAATTTTTCATTTTTATTTTTGGGCAATTCTGATCGACTTTGACTGACCTGGTTCGTAATATGTGTTAGTCCGAAATGCGGTTCTCGTTTGCTAAATTAACAATTTCGTAATTTAAAGTGGTAAAATTGTCTAAAAAAGTCCTTAAATATCAAGATAATATTGATTCGAAATTAAATTTAATTTCAAAATTATGAGCCTTGATCAAAATAATTTTTTACGCGGGGTGACTGGAATACCCCCCAGGCAGGGTGACAAAGTTAAAAGTTATAGATTATATTGGTTGGCTGGCAAAGACATTTTATTGATGACTAATAAATGAAAGAACCAAATTAGAAACTCGGCCATAAATGACACGGAGGCGGAGGAGCTTTCTAGCAAATTATTATATATTGGATTTAAATTTTGGGGAAGCTAATTCAGTTATAAAAACAGATATTTGAATACAAAATCTATATTTCCCACCTCTCGCAAGTGGGGGTACTAATTCAGATTTCACCTGTGCTTAACAAAGTAAAACCCTGTAACTCCGTCTATGATTGGTGATTGCATAACCCCCCGAAGACCAACCTATTGATCTGTCTTTAATTATTGATTTAATACGTCGGTCGAAATGCATATAATATTAAAATCGTGGTATTATAACCGGGAGGTCTGGGGGTTTAGAATACCCCCCCCCCAGGAGGAAGAGTGAGAGTTTTATAATATTAATTCATTGAACGCTCAAATAACATTCTAATTAATTGGTTTAATAATGTTCCAGTTAACCCGACGATATTTTAAAAGTATTTATTATACAATTTTTAAATATATGTAGGGATCGTTCATAAAGGCAGTGGCGCACCGAGGGGGGGGGGGTTAAAACCTCTCCCAGAGGCCGATTAAAAAATACATTTTAATATGTATTAACAATATTAACAAATATTATTAACAAATGGTTAAAATTGTGTCTGCCAACCCCCCCAAATTAAATCCTAGTTGCGCCACTGCATAAAGGACATTCATGCGAAAGAGGGGGGGGTCACACAACGTGATTACCATAAGTATGACCAGGGGGAAGAATATTTACGATAAGAACAAAGAGCTGCCGTTTGTTTTGTGGACTTGGTGGTCCCAAATAATTAATCAAGGAAAACACTGCAAAAGGCGGCCATTTTGTTGATAAACACGCACACTGAAAAAAGCTATCAAGTGTGAGTGTATAAGTTTAAATAAAGAATCAAGTTTTGTTATAATATCCCTCAAATGTCCAGAACGTGGCCTACCCAGACCTGTAAATCTACCGTCGCGACGCCGCTGGTCGACGAAATTAATTTTATCAACCCTTAAAAATTATTGTAACCCAAAATATTACGAAAATTTCTTTAATAGCACGCACCTGATCCAGATGCTTAAAAAACTTTTAAAATCTATTTTTTAATTTCTATAAATAATTAAAACAAGCAGCTGTGTTGATTAGTGTCTGGGTTGACCACAAAAGTACAAAATTTGCAGGCGCACAGAATTTTGAAACTGTCACAACATGAAACCATATGTTATTTTCAAAAAGTTAAAAGGAAAATCAAAAATTGCTTACTTTGCATTTACATGGAGTGATAATGGATTCGTCTTTGTCACCATCATAACAAATTCTGCATACGATGCTGATAATTGACGATTTATCTGGTTCGCAGGTACAAATTTCAGATTTAGAACCATCGTTGGGCTTAATAAAAATGTGCGAGTTGCTGGCTTTTTCCAAATTTGACTTTAACATTGCATAAGATTTTTATTTTGACATTTTCGCTTTGTTTTTGTACCTACCGTGTAGGCAACACAAACGTCAACGTAGAGGTTAGAATTATTGATTTTCAAATTTTGAGAGGTGAAACCACTCGTCGTGATTGGACGTCGCGACGCCTTTGTTTTTGTTTATTTCCTAGTGAACCAACCTTAAAATTATTTTAATTTATGCAGCAGTCAAAATTCGCAGTGACGCAAATATGGTGGTATTTTTAAATCAAGGTTATGTAAATTAATTGTGTGGAAATTAAACGTAGTTCGAAAATGGCTAAAAATTTACAAGTGAAAACGACTAGAAAATTTGTGCACCCCCTTTTTCATTTGCAGGACAAAGATGAAGACGACCGTAACCTCTCCAAAGGGATGATTAAGGTGGTTAAAAAAACTGGACAGTTAAACCTATCGGGACGAGGATTGGCTACTGGTAATGGTTAAAACACCGATTTTATCACTTCTAATGCTCGCATTTTAGTGCCTGCCAAGATGTTCACGATGTATGAGCGTGATAATGACAACGAGATCAATTACGATCTAAGCAAATCACCCGAAGAGCCCTGGTGGAGCTTTAAACCGTTAACTTACCTAGATTTAAGTTCCAATGTTTTACAAACAATTCCACCTGAGATTGGGATGTTTGAAGACCTCATTGTGCTAAATGTAAGTTCTTATTTCACTGCACCTTTGATTATATTGAATCAGATACGCAAACCTTAAGGAAGTTTTGAAGGAAATATCTTGTTTAGTTCAAAAGATTACCATTAGATGGTGCTATTACATTTGAAATATTCGAGGGGTTAATCACGGGCATAAATTATGTACACCAGACTTCAAACTTCCCCGGACTACCCGAGACTTCCTCGGACTGTGTTATATTTTAATAAATTATCTATTGCTAATAATTTGAACTAAACCAGGTGGTTCCGAAACTCATACAAGGTTTACATAACTGAGACTACTTAATAAAATATTTAACGTTTCTTTTACTGGTTTGGTCTTGACTCGATTAATTGTAGTTGCAAGATAACAGTTTAACCCAAATGCCACCAGAAATTCGTCGTCTAACAAAATTAAACAAGTTAATCCTTAGTCACAACAAACTTTTAACTGTTCCTAGTGATTTGTTCAAGTTAACCGAACTTCAGCACGTCTCGTTAGCTCATAATTTGTTAGAGGAGATAACCGACGACATAGGAGATTTAATTATGTTACAGCATTTGGTAATGAGTTTGTATGTAGAATAACTAACAATTTTAATCACTAACCTTGTAGGATGTGTCTCACAATAATATAACTTACTTATCGCCTGGAATTGGTTTCCTGATGCGTTTAACAGATATGAATTTGTCCCATAATAAACTAACAGAGTTACCTACAGATATTTGTAGTTTGAGAGGTAGGTTGTGGTATTATAATCTAGGGGGGTTAATTGTACCAAAAATATTATGTGGTTTGCAGTTTTACAGAAACTCGACGTAACGCACAACAGTCTCAAATTTTTACCGCATTTGAGTCAGGCACGAAAATTGCAGTGCCTTTACGCACAGCATAACGACATTCAAGAGCTACCCATTTTGAGTGGATGTGATAATATTGAAGAGTTGTACTTTGGAAATAATTTTATTAGGGTGAGATAAAGAAATTTGTTGTGATTGAAGTTAGGGCAAATTTAATTGCGACGCACCAGAATAGATTAATATGGCACGCCGTTTTACTTTTTATTACAAAATTTAAATAGTCTAAAGTTTTAATTTCTATTGCTTTAATATAATCATTGTAACGATACTTGAAAATTTTTGTTGCTATTTATACGTTACTCGAATTTTAGCAATACAATTTAAACAATTCACAAAAATTTTTATTTAATGATATCGATTTAAAACATTACACAGAAAATTTTTGCCTACCGTTTTATTTTGTCTCTGCCCATCGGTGGAGAAATTTTGAACTTCGCTTTAATTGTTTTGGCAACTATGTTCAAAATTCAAATCCTTAAGATTGCAGGTAGTGAGTGGCGTGGGTTGCATATTATGTAATACGTAATTTTTATTTATTTATGTTCAGATTAGACAAGAGATAAAAGATGCGCTGAAAGTGAAATTATTAACAGCAACTATAATATATAAATTTATAAATCAATAATTATTAAGATATTCTAAAGATTTTAAAAAATAACTAAATCTTTAACCATTTTATGTTTAGCATAAATGAATCCTTTACTTTTAAAAGGACCTAAGTCCTGTAATTATATTTTGAGATAAACGAAAAAAATTTATAACTTTTTACTTTAATTATTTAAATAATTTGCAATTCTATTGTAAAATTATCACTGTTTAAAAATTTGTAAAACTTCACTGCTTTAGTATCTTTCTAAATAAATTTTTTTTCAAATCGTGACCTAATTCATTTTGTCAAATATGTCTACAGACCTCCCCCCTGAAGATTTCGTGAATAACTCCGCGATGATTGAGGCTCAATGAAAAGTCATTAAGCTCTAACGAGGCTCTAAGTTTGACACCAATGTTACCCCAAAATTCAAAATAAGGGCTAAAATAGAAAACAAGTCGACCCCCCCCCTCCAAAGATTTCACGAATAACCCCGTAACAGTTGAGGCTCAAACGAAAAGATGGAAGCGCCTTTAGGCTTTAACGAGGCTCTAACGTTTGACACAAATTTCACCCCTAAATTGGGGGAAAGTGTCTACTTTTAGGAACGCCGCGCCGTTAAATTTATAGTTATTGCAGACACCCCTCCAACGAATTTTATGGTAAAATTGGTGTCATACGTCAGAGCCTCGTTTGAACTTAAATGAGCTTCATGTTTTTCTTTTGAACCTCAAACCGTCGCAAAGTTATTCTAGAAATATTTCGGGGGGAGGGGGGGGGGAATTATAGACATGATTTCCTATTTTCACTCTTTATTTGAATTTTTGGGTGAAATTTGTGTCGAACGTTAGAGCTTAGTTGCCTGAATGAATTTCCATAATTTTAATTTTTTATTTTCTGCAAAGTTACGGACATTTCAAATTTTTTAGTCCTCCTAGCAAGTTTCCCACGATAATCCTCAAGTTTAAATCTATTTGATCAGATTAAAATTTGTTTCGATTAAAAGGTTACTTGCAGTTGGGGGCATGAAAAATAGACCTTTTTAGGAACTCTTTTTGAAGTGTTGTTTATTTAATGCATAACACCAAATTTTTAGACGATTTAAGAAGCTTTTTCGAATATTTTAAAAAGATAATATTTATTTTGGACCAAGTTATGAACTCGATTGTAGACCCCTTTGGGTTCGTCCATTAATTTGATATGTTTAATTTAAAATTTACTTTGTTAAATTATGCGAGTTACATTATCTTTGTCAGTGGATTGTTTTTATTAAAGATCTATAAAAATATATTTATGCTAAACACAAAATGCTTAAAAATTTAGTAATTTTTGAAAATCTTTAGGATATATTAATCATAAACATAGGTACAGAAATTCTGATTTATAATTTGTGTTAAATATTTCGCTATCAGATTATCTATATTTTTGTATAATCTAAAAATAAATAAAAATTACGTATTACATAGGCAACCCACACCACTTCCTGTAATTTTAAGGATTTGAATTTTGACGTAGTCATCGTCTTAGGTCGACGCACAATCGGTCGACGTAGTTGCCAAAAATATTAAAGCGTAGTTCAAAATTTCTCCACCGATAGGCAAAGACAAAATAAAACGGTAGGCAAAAATTTTCTGTGTAATGTTTTAAATCGATATTATTAAATAAAAATTTTTGTGAATTGTTTAAATTGTATTGCCAAAATACGTGTATTGTATAAATTGCAACATAAATTTTCAAGAAACGCTGAACTTATTAGAATTAAAGCGATTGAAATTTAAAGATATAAAAATAAAATTTTGAAGTAAAAAGTAAAATTTAGATTATGTATCGTTTTAATATCAATTGATTTTATTCTAATCTTTACAACGTTACTTGAAATTTTTTTTAGCAATTTAAGCAGTTGTTTAAAAATATATGTTCATTTAATGCAATTGTTGAATTAACAGTTTTTGAGAATTTAAAGGAAAACATAAAGGACATGGACGCACGTGCATGAATGGTTTAACGAGATTCTGGGAAAAATTTACAGCATGAACACCAAAATAGTCTCAATCGTTTGTGCTTCGTTTGTGCCTGTTTGTGAAAACATTTTTTTCGTTTGTACCCAAGCAGTTTTTGAGAATTTAAAGGAAAACATAAAGGAATAGACTAACGAGATTCTGGGAAAAACTTACAGGATAAAGACGTAAATAGTCTCAATCGTTTGTACCTGTTTGTGCAAGTTTTATTTTCGTTTTTACCCAAATAGTTTTCGAGATAATTCAATTTTAAGTTTGGGGGGGGGGGGCTGGAGAAATGCTGTTTCGAATTTCGGATTCAAAATAGTCTCAATCGATTGTACTTCGTTTGTGCCTGCTTGTGCAAGTTTTATTTTCGTTTGTACCCAAATAGTTTTCGAGATAATTCAATTTTAAATTGGGGGGGGGGCTGGAGACATGCTTTTTTGACATTCGAATTATTTTTGAACATATTATTTTTAACAGACTGCGAAAATCTTTTAATTAATCCATGTGATATTTTTGGAGTGGTTAAGACATTGGGAGCAGGGGTAGAGAAAGTTTTCACGAATTGGGGGTGTGTCTGCACTGACTGAGAGTTTGTACAGTGTTTATAAAGATATTGCTCTTAGGTCGCTCGCGAATTCAATAGATCGGGCCGCACTAGACCCCCCCCCCCAACTTAAAATTGAATTATCTCGAAAACTATTTGGGTACAAACGAAAAGAATGTTTGCACAAACAGGTACAAACGAAGCACAAACGATTGAGACTATTTTGGTCTTCATGCTGTAAGTTTTTCCCAGAATCTCGTTAATCCATTCATACAGGTGCGTCCATGACCTTTATGTTTTCCTTAAAATTCTCAAAAACTGTTTGGGTACAAACGAAAAAGATGTTTGCACAAACAGGCACAAACTAAGTACAATCGATTGAGACTATTTTGAATCCGAAATTCTAAAATAACTGTTTATGTTACCACGTGCGATGTTACCGAAAATCTCGAATATTTCAAAAACTATTTGGGTACAAAAAAAAAAAATGTTTGCACAAACAGGCACTAACGAAGTGCTATCGATTGAGACTATTTTGAATCCGAAATAAATAAATCCCACTGCATATAATAAGCATAGATTTTTGACAAAAAATAGTTTGTTAGGAGGGCCTTATTACCTTATTTCAAGAGGCTTCGTATTCGTATATTATGCTACTTTTGTTTTCATTCGTACCCAAATCTACAAAGTTTCCCTATATGCTGTAAAGCACATTACTTTATTTCTCCATGTAAAATTCCTATTTTTACGTTTATTAATTAATTTTTTTGGGAATTGGACCATTCAATAATATCTTAATAAAAACAGGTAATAATAATAATAAAAAAGAAATTTTGATTCTCTTGTCTAATTTAAACATAAATAAGTAAAAATTACGTATTACGGGGTTTTGTAAACTCCGCTAATTTCGACCCACTTTAAGATGGGGCTTATTTTTTTTATAATCTTGGTTGTAAACTCCCCTAACGTCGAGGGATTACTAGGCAATAAGATTATAAAGCTTATAGATAGGCTTTAGGGTTAATTATATTGCTACCAACTTTGATGAATATAAGTAATCAATCATTTATTTGATTACTAAGCAAATAAATGGAATAGAAAAAATAAGTTAATTAATTAAAATGTTAATAATTGGTGTAGTTGTGGTTCGTTTTTCTACAATAAATTGTTACATTATGTAAGTTTTAGTTTTTGAGTTCATTATTGGCTATAAATGCAAAATAATGCTACACAACATTGCTACACAACATTATTTTGCATTTATCACGTTTGGTTGTTTGTAATTATGAAAAATATTTTTAACGTTGTTTCAAATGTAAAAATGTTGGGTATCCATAAGTTACTGCTTCAGGGGTTTATTATCTCAAGTTGTTCTTATTTTTTATGTAAATACTTTCAAACATATTGGCCTATAGTTGTTTCACGCAGCTTTCTTTGTTTTTATTAAAATTATTTTTCACTTTTTAGAGCAATTTTTTTAATTTTAAATAAAAGGTCAATAGAAACTTCATGTCAATGTGAAATCCATAGCTAGAAAATCATAGCACATCAGAGCTTAGGTTATTTTTTGAAATTCGCTCTTTTTTTTATAAATTTGTGGCCAATATGCAATCTGTACAGACAGGTTTAGAACATCAGAGCTTTGGGGTCGTCCATAAAAAAAAACATCTACGTCTAGGGGGGAGGGTCACAAAATGTGTGCCATATAAAAAAAATTTTATTTTCAAATATATTGGTCTGTAGTTGTTTCAAGAAGCTTTCTATGTTCTTATTAAAATTATTTTTTAATAAACAAATTATTGTTTTAACAAAAACTTCTTGTCAATATGAAATCCATACACAGATAAGTTTGGCACATCAGAGCTTAGGTTATTTATTGAAATTTGCTCTAGTTTTTATACATTTGTGGCTTGTTATGTTTGCTATATAAAAATTGTTTTTATAATTATTACTTCAGGGAAGTTATTATTTCAAGTTATTCTTAAGCGGCGTTCACAATAAAGTGGGGTATTGCCTTGCTTCGGCAGAAAGTTAGCAAGAGCCAATCAGAATGAACAAATTTTTAATCATAGAAAAGGATAGACGAAAATACTCTAATCTAATTGGCGCTTGCCAGCTCTCTACAATGCAAGACCCCACTTCATTGTGAACGCCGCTTTATTTTTTGCGTACTTTCAAATATATTGGTCTGAAATAATTATTGGACTACTGGTCAATGTGGTAACAAATTGTTAATTTATGAGGATTATAAATTTTATTTTAATCGTGCATTAAAAAGTGGAGATGCTGTGATCAAACTTCCAACAGTGAACAATAACCATTGAGAGATAGAAATTAATTCAATTATTTGACGAGAAACATCATTAATTATTATTATCAAATATGCAAAAAAATATACTGAAACGTTTGACACCTATTTCAACCAAAAAGTTTAAAAAGAACTTGCTCGGAGTACTCGAAATTTGAAATACTATTAATATATTTTATTATTACATTATAGTAATAATAATGAAAATAGTAATAATAATGAAAATAGGAAAACATGTCTCCAGCCCCACCCCCCAAATATTTCGCGAACCGAGACGGTTGAGGCTCAAACAAAAAATTTGGAAGCTCATTGATACTCAAACGTTTGACACCAATTTCACCCCAAAATTTCACTTGAAGGGCATGTCGGCATCACAGTTTTATAGGTGATTGGTTTTCATTAAGAATTTTGTGTATATTTTAAACTTGAAAGTTTAAATAAATTCAAAATTTTCTGTTAGTTATTATGTATAATTTAGTTAAGTCCTTCTTAATTATCCTACTTAAAATGTATTACATTCGGGGAGTTTACAACTAGGATTATTGGTGAAATCTTCAAAATTAG
This sequence comes from Rhagonycha lutea, assembly GCA_958510855.1. Lineage (NCBI taxonomy): Eukaryota > Metazoa > Arthropoda > Insecta > Coleoptera > Cantharidae > Rhagonycha > Rhagonycha lutea. Next base: position 36,458,525 of record OY294041.1, read on the forward strand.
GGGAGTTCACCACTTTTTTTAAATTCTACCTGCTGGATTAGGGGAGATTACATATGCCCCGTATTACATAGGCAACCCATACCACTTCCTACAATCTTAAAGATTTGAATTTTGTACGTTGTTGCCAAATAAAATAAAGCGAAGTTCAAAATTTCACCACAGATAGACAGAGACGAATTAAAACTGAAGGCAAAAATTTTCTGTGTATTGCTTTAAATCGATATCATTAAATAAAAATTTTTGGGAATTGTTTAAATTGTATTGTTCAAATTCGACTAATGTAAAAATTCAAATATTTCTTTTAACAATTGATTAAATTAGAATAAACAATTTGAACAAACGTTTAAATGATTAGAATTAGAGCGTTTGTCATTTAAAGGATAGAAAATAAAATTTATAATTTTAAAAATGAAAAATTTTAAAAACAAAATAATTAATAACGTCGATTTGATTAGAATTAAAACCTTAGAAATAAAAACTTTAGGCAATTTAAATTTTGTAATAAAAAGTAAAACGGCGTGCCATAGATTAACGAGAAAGAAACAATGTTCTAGCTTCACTCATGACTTTCTTTTGAATTTTAAATTGAAATATTTCTGTCTGTAGGAAGTAAGCAAAGAATTCTGTGAGGAAATGGTTCACTTAAAAATTTTAGACTTACGAGATAACAAACTTGAAAGTTTGCCTAACGAAATAGCAATGTTGCAACACTTAATTCGGTTAGACTTGACCAATAACGAATTGGAAAAGTAAGAGTATTATTTAATAAATTGATAACCTGGAATATTCCGATCCAATCTGTTTTTCAGCTTGCCAAATAGTTTAAGTTTACTGTGCCACCTTCAAAATCTTCAACTTGAAGGAAACAAAATGAAACAAATCCGAAGTGATATAATAAAGGGGGGAACCTCGCGTATTCTGAAACATTTACGGGAAAAGTTCGACTTGGAAAACGAAGGCCAGAAATTGCCTTGTCCTAGTGGTGCCCCAGCTCCACCGCCCTCTTCTTATACCTTTCCGGATATGTAAGTTTAAACGAATTGAAACTTGGGTTTCTTGTAAGTTGAAACTTTACAGGTACGTGATGAAGCACTCAAGAGCACTTCCTCTTGGTGGTCTCAGTTTAACGCAAATTCCTGCGAGCGTCTTCGAAGATGCGAAGAAAGCCGAAGTTACCATGATTAACTTATGCAAAAATAAATTAGTTTCTGTTCCACCAAGGTAAATTGGTTAATAATTTTGTCCCAAAAATAAACTTTCTTGTTTGTAGCCTGCAACTAATCGTGCCAAACATAACAGAGTTGAATTTATCTTCAAACCAAATCAAAGTAATTCCTGACTTTTTCTCCGAGTTAGTAAAGATACTATACCTTGATTTGGGAAATAATTTATTAGAGGACCTGCCAGCTGGTTTGGAAAACTTGAAATATTTACGTGAACTTGTAATTTCGAACAACAGGTGAGTTTCAACTTTTTATAGGTTGGTTGTACTGTAAAACTTTCAGATATACACAAATTCCTAACTGTGTGTACGAAATGCCAAGTTTAGAGATACTTCAAGCGGGTGATAATCAAATAATGGCTTTGGATGTGGACGGTTTGCAGAAACTGAAGATGTTGTCGACTTTAAATATTGCAAATAACAGTATAAAACAAATACCACCAGAACTTGGCAATTTAAAGCAGTTAAGATCGCTGGAACTGAGGGGAAATGGGTTCAGACAACCCCGATATGCTATTTTAGAGCAAGGAACTGATACTATACTTGCTTACCTTCGAGATCGTATACCTCGATGAAATTTTATTTTTTTTTTTAGTTACCTGCTGCCTAGTCATTAAGTATACACTATAAAGACGTTTGTTGTTTTGTTTTTGTTGTTCTATTATAATTAAGTTTATGTTGTTTATATTCAGGTCAAAAGGAAGAAGGTTAATCGCCCATCAAAGTGACGCGTGGAATTGGCATGACGTGCGGACATTCTATGCTATGCCACACGTGCCATGTCAATGCCACGACACTTGGATGGGGATTTGGCCTGGGGTAACATGGAATAAATATACTTGTGTCATTTGTGAGCTCATAGTTCCGAAGTACTGCAGCTATCGACGTAATTTTTAAGCACAGAGTTACATGATCATTCCAAAAGGGCCTTTAGCTATAATAAAACTAAGGCATCTCGTTTTATGCAAAAGTATTCATTGTGATGAAATTATAGTATTTTACTATTTTTCAAATCACGCCTTTTGAGTTGTGTTTTTTATTTTTAGTCAGAGTATTAACATGTTTTTTTTTTGTTACAACAAAGCACTGCTTAAGTGATGTGAAGTACCTATATTTTTTATTTAAAAGAAATATATATTTGCTACATTATTAATATTTTTTTATCACGTTTCATCCAATTATTTATATTCTGAAAATTATGTTGCTCAATCTGGATTCGAAATTTGGTGAATAACCGCGCTAAATAAGCTATGCTATCTATTGTAACTTCAGGACTGCCGCATTTCCCACCAGAGCATAGTGGTAGGTAGATCCACTTTGTATAAAAGTTATAAATATTGTAAGTACCTACTCATATGTATTTGTTTAATTATAAGAATACACAAATTATGGTGAAATAACTGAATTTTTGAAGATGGTATGTCAATAAGACACAAAAAAGGCAATTTTTGTTTTATGCCAGTTTTTACTCGAGCCTAGATTTTCTCATGCATCTGACAGTTTCAAAATATTTCATTTGCTGCAGAAGCACGAGTAATATTAGGTTTGTTTCTTCAGTAGTTTGAATAGTTTGAAAACCGTCAGACGCATGCGCAGATTTAAAACTGAACGCGGTTTTAAATCTGCGCATGCGTCTGACGGTTTTCAAACTGTTCAAACCGAGGTTCAAACTACTGAAGAAACAAACCTAATATCACATTCTAATTCTAGCTCACGGATTGTAAATAGAATGTGTCAATAAGGTCGAAATTTGCATAAAAACATAAGCTTCAGAATATATTTTGGTAGCAGGTAAGTAACCAGGACTCGAGGATATTAAATTTATTACAGAAAACTGAACGGATTTAGATAGAAAACATAAAAATGAAGCGATTAAGGTGAGGAGGATTGTCTCTTAAGTATATCGATTAGTTTGGCCGTCCATTAATCGATTTTAAAGTTGCCAATTTTCGAACTTCTCGGGCATTCTATCGTCGGTCCGTGTTAATTGAGTTGGTTTTACACTCGGCGAGTGCGGACCATCGGCGAACTCCCAGTTGTACCTACACCATCCAGTTAATTTCACTTTTTAGGGGTATTTTTGGCTAAAAAAACGGAGAAATTCATTGTACAGTTAATATCGATCTAATTTCACATTTTAAGTGTATTTCTGATTTAAATTTACAGCAAAAAATTACATGAATTCCTCCAATTTTCTGTGGACCCTGGCCAATTTCAATTTTATCTCGTACTTTTGCAATTTCTTTTCCCATTTCATGAAATGACATTCATTTACTCAAATTCTTCACTACTACTTCAATAATACTTCCAATTTACATCTTCATACCATCAATATCAATTAACTTCAAACAATTATGCTACATTTTCCAAAGTGGTAGCTTCATTAAACTTTTCTAATTATCTACTCAATTTTTTATCAATACTAAAATTTTCATAATCCATTCATAACTTAAATTCTTAATTTTTTATAGTGACCAATTCTTTTAATTACTTTCAATTTTTTATCAAACAATTATTTTCAATTGCAAAGTAAGATCCCAAAACCTATCATTGTTTTTAAATTTATCTAATTTAATACCTTTCAAATTTTAATTTCAATGCCTATCAACGTTCACACTCGGTCTTGCTTATCTTCCAATTGTTGTTCTTATCGCAGTTTGTCATTAAATTTTCGGGTTTATGAATGTTAATTTATCAACCTTTTAAATTTTGTTGTGCATAATTTAAAATTATTGTTACTTTCAAAAATTTTTATATCAAATTTACAATTAATTGTTCATTTCCATTTACACTTATCAGTTTCGTTCGTGGTAGTTATAAAATTTTTAAGGAAAACATTTCTTACTCAATTATTTTTCTATTCCTCCTTGTTAATTTCCTGGAGTTGATTGAATCGGTAGCTTTCCATCTGGCTCGCCGGAATCCCCATTTTGGTAGGGTGGCCTCCCCTATATTCTCGCAAACGTCCATCCCCTTCGTTCGATTGTTTAGAAAAATTTTTTACTTCCTTCCTAATTTTTTCTTGTTGAAAATTCTTCCCATTTGTGGAAGAACCACATTTTTGCGGTTTTCAGTGCGTGCAGGGATATGTTGCCCCTTAAATTAACTTGATAGCGTATCGGAAACTCGCGGTACTCGTAGGTACTCAGAAACTTATAAGAACAAGTTTTAACCTTGAACAAGTATCTAAAATTATTAATTTATTTTTGTTACATTATATTTCTATTTTCAATATTTTACGAAAATTACGTAAACCAAAACCTACAGATAATTCCAATTTAATTAAAGTGTACTCATTACCTCAATGTTATCTTTAGTGTCAATGTTTAAGTTCAAATTAACTACTATAATATTATGGGCAGTAGTAGTACGATTATATTTAAATGGTTTAATTTAAAAAAATTTGCAAATATTTTTATTGTAACTCATTAATTGGGGTCGAACATCTTTAATTTTCGGAGCAGGACCATAGAACGCGGCCGGTCGTTTGAACGCAGAGACGATTGAACGCAGAGACGTTTGAACGCGAGGACGATTGAACGCGAGGACGTTTGAACGCAGGGACGTTTGAACGTGAGAAATTGCACATTCCCTCGACTTATTAACGACGCACTTTATTATGACCAAATTAGGGCAAAAGGTAGATCCACCGGTCGAGGCTAAGTTAGTGTTAGGAATCGACTTTTATTTAGAAAGAGGATCATTATTAAAAGGTAGATCCCGGTTGAGGCTAGGTTAGTGTTAGGAATCGACTTTTATTTAAAGAGAGGATCATTATTAAAAGGTAAATCCCGGTTGAGGCTAGGTTAGTGTTAGGAAACAACTTTTTTTTAAGAGAAGGTCATTAAAAGGTCGGTCGGTACCTAATCTATTTATCTAATTAAGTACCTATCTAATTGTTTGCGTTCAATCGTCCCTGCGTTCAAACGTTTAATTTTGTATCCATTTTGATGAAACTAAATATTAATTTTTATCTGCAAAATATATGATTGAGAAATTCCTTTCCTAATTTTTGAACTGATAAACTGTGTAGAAATTCATTAAAAACAATGTTGTTTTTAAGGGTGGCTAATTCTTTATCATATTTTTGGATAAATGAAGAGGAAACGTTAGGAGACGGTCATTAGCATAGCGATTAAACGCATAGACTGCTAACACGGAGAACCCGGTTCGACTCCGGACGAAGTTAGAATCATATTGTGGCCGTCTCCCCTCGGCAGGCAATGGCAAACCACCGGGGTGTAATCTGCCATGAAAAGCCTTTGTTAAAAGGCTCACCACACCCTGCAGAAGGGTTATGGACTGAGGAGTAGGAGGAGGAATTCTTTATCGGTTTATCTTTATCTTATGAGCATTAGAATCGATCGTCGTCGGTGGCGAATCTGCAGACCGCGTACAATTGATGACCGACTGTGTGGGACATGGTTTACGTCGCAAGTAATAACCCGGTATGATCCGGTAGAAGTTCTTGCATTTTGCAAATTTCACATCCACACTGTAACAGGTCTCTTTAACCTCCGAAGTAAAATTGTTGCGTGAATAGACAATTTCCATCAATTGCAAACCCATCGCTCATGCCGTACACTTTCTATTTGGTCCATCAAATCCATCAGAAAAGGCTTGAAGCAATAATTGGATATGCTGAGTTTTCTTCAAGATTGGAATTAATTGCCTAACTTTGATTTCGACGAAGCCTCGCCGTGCCAAATTATTACCCGCCGATAGAGACTTTGTGGAGGTCATAATAAAACTGTGTGCTTGATGAAGAACGATGGAGTTTGTCCCATGCAGTTTCTCCGAGTATGATTGCATTGGTCACAGTGAAACCATTTTAGTAGTTGACTTAGAAGCGTTGAAAGTAGAGCTTTCTATACACGAAGTGTCGCTTTTCGCTTAGCTCACAATTTGATAGTAATCAAAGTTGTATGTATGTCTGGAAGCGAATGTAAGATTATTAAGCCGGATCCACACTATGTAACAGGCCCGTAGCCAGGATTTTATTTCGGGGGGGGGGGGCACTTGTAAAAAAACCTTTTGTAAAATGTAAAATTTTCTGTTTTTCCCCATCCATTTTCTTTGTCTTTTCAACATTTCGGGGGGGGGCACGTGCCCCCAAGTGCCCCCCCCTGGCTACGGGCCTGCTATGTAACAAAACATGTTAAAAAATAACAAAGTTTTATAACTTGTTAGAGAAATTCAAGTAAAAAAGTTATAAAACACAATGTTATACAACAATTTTCTTGTTGTATAGCATATTTTATGTTATCCATTAGGTGTGGGTAAATTATAACAAAGTTATAAAACTTTGTTTTATAACACGCCCCGACTTGTCCACACTTGTGTTATTAAACATTTTCTGCAGCACCAGGGCTGAAACCTTTGAAAATGGTAAAAAGTGAAAAAAAATAATAGTAGGATAAAACCCATTGGAAAAGGAAGAGAATATACCTACATAAGAAAAATGAAATGAAAAATAAATTACGGGCGACTGAGGCAACGGCGCGCCCGTTGTAAGAGTAGCTAGGGCCAGTAAACAAATATACATAAGGGGCCGCTAAAAAAAAAAGTTTTTTTTTAAAAGCCAGGAAAAATAATGAAAAAATTCTAAACCAAAAGTTGTCTTTAATTTCCGATGATTTGGTTTCGGAGCGATTTTTGATTTAAAGTTTTGGATAAAAAATAAAGTTTGTTCAAATATTCTGCAACTGCATAAAACTATTGATTACAACATAGTAAAGTCAGGAAAAATAATGAAAAAATTCTAAACCAAAAGTTGTCTTTAATTTCCGATGATTTGGTTTAGGAGCGATTTTTGATTTTTTTTGGATAAAAAATAAAGTTTGTTCAAATATTCTGCAACTGCATAAAACTATTGATTACAACCTAGTAAAGCCAGGAAAAATAATGAAAAAAATCTAAACCAAAAGTTGTCTTTCATTTCCGATGATTTGTTTTCGGAGCGATTTTTGATTTAAATTTTTGGATAAAAAATAAAGTTTATTCAAATATTCTGCAACTGCATAAAACTATTGATTACAACCTAGTAAAGCCAGGAAAAATAATGAAAAAATCCTAAACCAAAAGTTGTCTTTAATTTCCGATGATTTGGTTTCGGAGCGATTTTTGATTTAAATTTTTGGATAAAAATAAAGTTTGTTCAAATATTCTGCAACTGCATAAAACTATTGATTACAACCTAGTAAAGCCAGCAAAAATAATGAAAAAATTCTAAACCAAAAGTTGTCTTTCATTTCTGATGATTTGTTTTCGGAGCGATTTTTGATTTTTTTTGGATAAAAAATAAAGTTTATTCAAATATTCTGCAACTGCATGAAACTATTGATTACAACCTAGTAAAGCCAGCAAAAATAATGAAAAAATTCTAAACCAAAAGTTGTCTTTAATTTCCGATGATTTGGTTTAGGAGCGATTTTTGATTTAAATTTTTGGATAAAAAATAAAGTTTGTTCAAATATTCTGCAACTGCATATAACTATTGATTACAACCTAGTAAAGCCAGCAAAAATAATGAAAAAATTCTAAACCAAAAGTTGTCTTTCATTTCTGATGATTTGTTTTCGGAGCGATTTTAGATTTAAATTTTTGGATAAAAAATAAAGTTTATTCAAATATTCTGCAACTGCATGAAACTATTGATTACAAACTAGTAAAGCCAGCAAAAATAATGAAAAAATTCTAAACCAAAAGTTGTCTTTAATTTCCGATGATTTGGTTTAGGAGCGATTTTTGATTTAAATTTTTGGATAAAAAATAAAGTTTATTCAAATATTCTGCAACTGCATGAAACTATTGATTACAAACTAGTAAAGCCAGCAAAAATAATGAAAAAATTCTAAACCAAAAGTTGTCTTTAATTTCCGATGATTTGGTTTAGGAGCGATTTTTGATTTAAATTTTTGGATAAAAAATAAAGTTTATTCAAATATTCTGCAACTGCATGAAAATATTGGTTCTAACCAGCGGCGGTGCAGGAGTAGCTCGCCCGTAAGCAAATATACAAGACGGGCCCCTAAAAAAAAGTTCGTAACGTTTTTACTTGCATACAAAATTTTTATTTTTGTTCGTTCTATAATAATTAAAGTATTGCTATTGGGTATTGTCTATTTATTTTAATAACGGTATATGGGCAGGTAGGGTAGGGCCCCTTATGATCCCGGTCCCCTAAGCATAGCTTACATTCGCTTACTCATATCACCGCCACTGGACTGAGGTCGGGAAGTGGAAGTGAAAATTAGGGTTCCTTTTCGATATTAAGTCAAAATAAGGTGAAAAAATAAATATTTTAAATAAAAAAAATTACAGTGTGTTTAGGACATAACAAGGTAACTTTTCACCAAATTTCGTGAAAAAAATTTTTGTTGTAATAGATAAAAATAAAAAACTAAAAACTTGGTTATATGAATTTTTCGCATAAATTTTGAGGTTATGTGAAAAAAGTGTAAATACAAAAGTTGTAGATCTTTTTATTACCTACAACTTTCCTATTTAACTTTATTCCATAGGACTTGTAGTTTTGCCGGAAATCGAGATAAACCGTTTTTACCCTTGAAAACTCACCCCCTTCCACTTCCCGACCTCAGATCGTCCGTAATTTATTTTTCATTTCATTTTTCTTACATTCTCTTCGTTTTCCAATGGGTTTCATCCTACTATTATTTTTTTTGGTTTCAAAAATTATTGACCATGGTCTAAGCGGCGCCGGCGTTTGAATTTAGTAATGTACACTCATTTTGTTTAGTTTTGTTTTGTTACATAGTCTGGATGTCTCTGATATTTTATAACAAGTTATAAAACAATGTTGTACAACAGATTTGTTGTATAACTTGTTATTTAACATGTTTTGTTACATAGTGTGGATCCGCATTTACACATTTGTATATTTTGCTATGACATGATAATAATATAAAATAATATAATAAATAATCCCAGGTTTATGTATGGTGGTGAACGCAAAATTGCTATTTCGAGAAATAATTTATTTATTTATGTCTGCCCGTAAATGAGAAGTAGCTCTAATTCTTTTTTAATTACGCATAATGAATAGAAAAACAAATTAGTGCTATCACTTAGATTAGTGATATTCACATTCGTTGATAATAATGCCATGACCCTTAAAATTGTAGTTTTATGCGATAACGCGTGCTGTATATAAATAATATGGATTACCAAATAAAATTGTACAGACCAAAGTGTGTGACTATAAAAACATTTAAAATAGGCAAGTAAGATAGTAAGACTAATCTAATTTTAAAAATCATTTATTTTTTATTTTTTAGAACATACCATATTTCAGAATAGAATTCAAAAATGCTTACGTTAATTTTAGGAATAGTGGCTATCGTAGTTTTTTACCTATACTTGAATGAGAAAAGGAATTACTGGAAAAAAAGAAACGTGCCACATAGGCAAACCAAAATCTTTTTTGGAGACTTCCTCGATTTTTTTTTGAAACCCGAATTTCCGGCCGAATACTTTAAAAAAATTTATAATGAATTTCGGGGCCCTTACGTGGGGTTTTTAGCGTTTACAAAGCCAGTTCTAATAATTAAGGACTTGGATATTATAAAATCAATTTTGATAAAGGATTTCAATACATTTAGGGATCGCTTTTCCTTCGCTAATGAAAACAATGATAAATTTTTCGGGAAGTCCTTACTTGGAATGAAGGGTAATAAGTGGAGAATTGTAAGATCAAAACTGTCTCCTGTCTTTACATCAGGAAAGCTCAAATTGATGCAACCATTAATAAACGAATGTGGTGAAAATATGGTGGAATATATGAGAAAAAATGTTGAAGAAAGTTCGGATGTGAAATCAATAGCGATAAGATATACAACGGATTTAATATCATCGTGCGTTTTTGGAATAGACGCAAATTCGTTTGAAAGGAAAGATAGTGAATTTTTTATTGATGTAGTACCAAAATTGTTTCCACCTACTTTCTTGCAGTACCTGAAGATTCTTACTTACTTTATGGTACCTGCGAGCGTAAAACTGTTTAAATATACATTTATTGATGAATCTGTTGGTAAAATTTTACTTGATTTAATTAACGAAACAATAAGGCAACGAGAAGATAGTAAATTTGTAAGAAATGATTTGATTGATGTTATCATCAATTTAAAGAAACAAGATGGTGACAATGAATGTAATTATTTAGTAGAAATTAACAGTCTTTTGTGACTACATATTAACTTTTAGATAGTGATGGACTGACAGTAAATGCTTTAGAGTTTTTTTCTGCTGGACAAGAATCAACCAGCCAATTAATATCTTTTACTATTCATGAATTGTGTATTAACCCTGATATTCAAGATCGACTTAGGAATGAAATAGAAGACTGTATCGCAAAGCATGGCGGCCTAACGTATGAAGCAATACAAGATATGGAATATCTGAATATGGTGGTATCTGGTAAGTTATTCGAGTTTGAATTATTAAAAAAATAAGCAATATGCTACATAATAAAGAAGTGAAAAAGAAATATCCACTGTAAAAAAAATTTTCCTAGGAGTAGGACGACCCATGATAATCAAGTTTTAATGATGTCCATACATCTGATTAATTTGAATTTCAGAATCATTACGAAAATATACCGCATTTCCATTCCTACAGCGTATCTGCAATGACAATTACACAATTCGTGAAACAGGACTAGAAATTGAAAAAGACACCATTGTAATTATACTACCCCTCGCCTTACATTGGGATCCACAATATTTTCCAAATCCTGAAATATTCGATCCTGAAAGATTCAGTGAAAATAAGAAAAATATTGTGCCGTACAGTTACCTGCCGTTTGGTGAAGGACCCAGAAATTGCATAGGTAGATAGAGGTAGCATTTTACCTTATTCATCATTTTAATAAATCAAATTTTAGGAGAAAGATTAGGGGTACTTGGTGCTAAATTGGGAATCATTCATTTAGTAAGAAATTTTCAAATAAATCGTAATTCGTTAACAACGGAGAAGTTAACATATACTTCGTCAGCATTATTAGCCAGTGCAGAAGGTGGAATTCAAGTTACATTTTCAAAATTGTAATAGATTTACAGAATATGTAATATAAAATCTATAATAAATTCTATACGCCATCCACAAAAAAATGACATGAAAATTATTCCTCTAGATGTTATTTCTAATAATTATTAATAATGACTACCGGCAAAGACAATCCCGTACTCCGACTAGCAACGACACTTATAATATGCTCTTGCCAGGTTCTGCGAATACGATACGAATCAAAATTCCAAGCGTCTTATTTTAAAAAGTATATACTACAAAAAAAGAGGGTAATCCATAACCCCCCGACCTCCCAGTGTTACTTCTAATAGGTTTAAAGCAGTCTTCCACCGTACAGGAGGATAGAAAGAACTGGACGATTATTGTAAAGTATTTGGATATAAAACCGGTGGATCTGGGGGTTATGGAATATCCTCCAGCCATAAGAATGCAAAAACATGGCTTTTAAAGGTCAATAACGTCGCAAATTTGATTCTTGGAAAGTCACTTGTTACTTACGGCTGGAGGGTATTCCATACCCCCATGGTGGGAATGCGAATGTAAGGAAAATATATTTTCTTTACAAACTTTTTTAAATATTTATTGAAAACTTACAACATTAATCTCAAAGGGGCCCACAGTGCAATATGCAAAAGTAACCTGAATACACCATGTAAATAAGGGGGAGGATAGATATTTCCGTATATTTTGAATTATAATATTTATCAGTTGTTCCCCATCCTATTTATTTCTTTGGATACGCTATTGGAGTATATACTTCTGCAAACATAGCCAACAATGCAACTTCTTTATTTAAATATAAGAATGCTGCTTCCATTTTATATCTACCATTAGGAATAAGTGGAGGCAAATGCGCTTCATCAACAACAAAATTGCAAAAATAATATGTAATATCCTGTGAAAGAAAACTGGTAGTTACGTTTGCATTACTGCAAAGTATTAACAATACCTTATAAAAGTAAAAGCTTGTCATATTACCACACTTTAGCATATTCTTCAAACCCAGTGCGTTTGAGTCGACAAATTTCTTTAAGTTAACTTGGAAACGTATCGGAAAGTCGCGATACTCGTTACTTAAAAACTTATAACCTTGAACAAGCATCTAAAAACATTCACTTATGAATATTGTTAACTAAATTGCTGATTTTCAACATTTTATAAAAATTTCGTAAACCAAAACTTTCATAGCTATAGCTGATTCCCATTTACAAAAATTGTATTTATTACCTCAGTGTCAGCTTTTGTGTCACATTTTAAGTTCAAACTACAATTGTGGGCCGTGGTAGTACGATTATATTTAAATGGTTTAATTTCAAAAAAATTGTAAATTTTTTTATCGTAACTCATCAATTGGATTCGAACATCTTTAATTTTGTAGCCATTTTGATGAAACTAAAAATTGAATTATTGTAGAAAATGTCGTTTGTAGTATAATAATTAAATTCTGTGTTATTTTTAAATATTGGTTGTTTAAATAACATAATACTATACAAAATTATACTAAACAAGTTATTTGATTCTTTACTAAATATTTGGGCCACGTCTTTCTAACTAGAAGCAAAACAATTGAGCCGAATTATTTCAATTTTTAAACTTACCTTTGACAATAGACGTTCATTACAGGAAACAGTTAGGACAAGAAATCCGACTGCAAAGCCCAAAATAGCAATTTGCATTATTTTCATTTATTTTAGTTATATAAACCGTTGGATTACATAGATTGTTGTACAATGACGAAATCTGTAACAACTTTTTAAATGCGATCTGTACATGAATGTATAATAATAAGCATTTTGCTCATTTTTAAGTACAGTAATTTCCTAAAAATATAATTTGTATAAAACATTCATTAATGTAGCATGATATAATTTTCTTTTAAATTGTGATTACTCCACATGAAAATGTTGTTGGTCTAAAATTACAAAATGTCAACTCCGACGCTAAAATTTAAATTACAGTACAAAGTACATGAATCGTCCTGTATTTTAGATTACCTTCAATTTAACTTTAACATTATGCCGGTTGAGATGGTCACTGTCTTGAAGCTAAAGCAGTTGCATGCGAATGCGGGGTACCGGGTTCAAACCCGGGGAGAGTCAAACTTTCTTATGACCAAGTCTCCATGCTTCGAAGGGCACGTTAAGCCGGCGGTCCCCCTGAGTTGACGAATTTCCACCATTAACAAAAAACAAGACTTACAGGCACATCTGAATTCTAGGCTAGCAAGCTGCTACCGGATGTAAAACAACTATAGTCCAAAATCGATCTATGGACTACTTACCAACCCGTCTGGCCAGCGTGGTGAGTTATGGCAAAAAACCTCCATAATATGGAGAGGCTTATGTCCAGTAGTGGGCGGAAAAAGGGCTAATAAAGAAATTATGTCGTAATCACACTTCATAATATATCTGTGTCCGTAATTGATGCTCTACAATCTGGTGTCCTGCCAGTTACAGCCATGATAGTCGAAGATCTACAAAAATAATTCAAAATTGAGCTTCAAGGTCAACATACGTAAAGTTGGAGGAGATGTCTAACCTTTCAAGGAAGTGCAAACTGGAAATCTACTTACAATCACTACCTACCTTGTAGTTGCTCTACTAAAATCATAAAGGGGAGTATGTGAAGGAACAAAAGAAACTCAATAACAAAAGAATACTTAAAATTTACTTTATATTTACATCTTACAGAATTTATACCATATCATTTTACCTAAAACCTTGAGTAAAACAGTGCAATATGTAAAAACAACTTCAATAGGCCTTGCAGGAAAGAGGTGGGGATAGATATTGTCATACTTGTACCACTGGATATTTATTTCTTTGGATACGCTATTGGAGTATATACTTCTAGAAAGAGATCAATCAACGCAGCTTTTTCATTTAAATATAACATTGTTGTTTCCATTTTATATCTACCACTTGGAATAAGTGGAGGCATATGCGCTTCATCAACAACAAAATTGCAAAAATAATATGTAATATCCTGTAAAACCAAAATGTTAGTTACGTTTTCATTATCGGAAAGTATTAATAATACCTTATAAAAATAAAAGCTTGTCAAATTACCACACTTTAGCATTCCCTTCGAACCCATTGCGTTTGCGTCAACATATTTTTTTAGATTAACTTGATAACGTATCGGAAACTCGCGGTACTCGTTACTCAAAAACTTATAACCTTGAACAAGTATCTAAAAATATATTTCTAGTTTCAATATTTTACGAAAATTACGTAAACCAAAACCTTTATCTAGCTACAGATAATTCCAATTTATTTAAAGTGTATTCATTACCTCAAAGTTATCTTTAGTGTCGAATTTTAAGTTCAAACTACCATTATGGGCAGTAGTAGTACGATTATATTTAAATGGTTTAATTTCAATAAAATTGAAAATAGTTTTATTGTAACTCATTAATTGGAGTCGAACATCTTTAATTTTATATTCATTTTGATGAAACTAAAAATTAATTTTTTATAGTTCAAATCTTCGTTTTTTAATTAATATAACTACACAAGGTATGTTTCATATTTTATTCTTAACAATTATTACAATTTGCTTCCACTGCAACATATATGATTGAGAAATTGAATAATTTTGTAGTGGGTCTGAAAAATGTATTAGTATGCCGAATTATTTCAATATTAAAATTTACCTTGGATAAAAGACCTTCATTAGGAGAGACATCAGTAACAAGAAATCCTACTGCAAATGCCAAAATTATAGACTTCACAATGTTCATATTACTTTTTTATGTAAAACTTATACCGTCTGAATACATGGATTGCTGTACAGTAATGAAAATTTTGACGATGTTTTAAGAATAATTTGTTGCGGTTCGCTTATTTTTAACTTAAGTAATTTCCTAAAAGCATTATTTATATTTTTTATTATTGTACCAAAAAAGTGATTTCCTTTTTAGATTACTAAGCTGTAAACATTTTTGCTGTTTCCTTACCTGGTCTACTAATAGTCCGAATAAAAGATTTAGTTTTTCGTCGCTAGCATTGTAGGGCATTAAAATTATTATAAAACATTGGAATATCATAATCAAAAGATTTTCTGTTTGACAATCAAAGGTTCACACACTGTAACTTTAAAATTGTACATAATATAGAATTGAATTTGGAATTACTAAAATTTAACCCTTACGTTGCTGATTACATTGATCGCCATCCTTTCAATTCTTTATCGATTCTACGCATCTTATGAGCATTAGAATCGATCGTCGGTGGCGAATCTGCAGACCGCTTACAATTGATGACCGTGGTATAATCCGGTAGAAGTTTTTACATTTGGCACATTTCACATTCACACTTTAACAGGTCTCTTTAACCTCCGAAGTAAAATTGCTGCGTGAATAGACAATTTCCTTCAATTGCAAACCCATCGCTCATGCCGTACACTTTCTATCTGGTCCATCAAATCCATCAGAAAAGGCTTGGACCATTAATTGAATATGCTGAGTTTACTTCAAGGTTGGAACTAATTGCCTAACTTTGATTTCGATGAAACCTCGCCATGCCAAATTATCGCCCGCCGATTGGGACTTTGTGGAGACCATAATAAAACTTTGTGCTTGATGAAGAATGATGCGCCCACAAACAGTTTGTCCCATGCAGTTTCTCCGAGTATGATTGCATTGGTCACAATGAGACCATTTTGTAGCTCTTCCAATATTTCTGCACTAGTCGACTTAGAATAAGCATTGAAAGTATAGTTTACGATCGCGACAGTTACACAACTTCCATTCAAACTGGAAACTCTCAGAGCGAATTCAATTACTCAAGCAGCCTGTCGTCCTATAAGTCCAAGTTACTGAGGATGTTAAGCAATAGCAGCTTGACGAAAAATAAGATCGATTTCAATTCCATCAGTATATTTGAATTTTATGACTGGGTCGGAAAAATCTTTTTCGACGTTGGCCTATAATACTTGAAGGAAGGAAATTAAAAAACCCTTGCTGTATTTTTACTCAGATGCTATACAGAAAGTGTCAATCGTCACCGTTAATACAAACACCCAGTCGGTAACTGCCGACAAGAAATAAATGGTGCCACTAACTTTTGTGGCCCGTTTGCTGGGTATTCCTCGTTCCAGATGTAAATACTTGACCCACGTTTGGAAAGTCGAGTCCAAGCCGTTCAGAACAAATAAAGGATGATTTAATTTCTTTTGGATTTTACAACTTCGACCGTCTCTGGCGATCGGCGACGTTACACATTTGTATATTTTGCGATGTCATGATAATAATATAATAAATAATCCTAGATTTATGTATGGTGGTGAACGCAAAATTGCTATTTCGAGACATATTTTTTTTTATTACTGTACCAGTAATTATTTTTTAATTACACACCATGAATTGGACAACAAATTAGAGACATCACTTAGTAATATTCGTTGATAATAGCGCAATGACCTTGACAATTACGATTTTATGTGATAACGCGTGAAGTGTATAAGTGATATGGATTACCAAATAAAATTGTACAAACCAACGTGTGTGACTATAAAAACATCTAAAACAGGCGAGTAAACTTTAACTCATCCAATTTTAAAAATCTTTTTTTTTTTATTTTTTAGAAGATACCATATTTCAGAATATAATTCAAAAATGCTCACGTTAATTTTTGGAATAGTGGCAATCGTAGTTTTTTACCTCTATTTTAATGATAAAAGGAATTATTGGAAAAAAAGAAACGTGCCACATAGGCAACCCAACATCTTTTTTGGACACTTCCTCGATTTTGTTTTGAAACCCGAATTTCCGGCCGATTACTTTAAAAAAATTTATAATGAATTTCGTGGCCCTTACGTGGGTTTTTTAGCGTTTACAAACCCAGTTCTAATACTTAAGGACTTGGATATTATAAAATCAATTTTCATAAAGGATTTCAATTCCTTTAGGGATCGCTTTCCCTACGCTAATGAAAACAATGATCCATTTTTCGGGAAATCCTTATTTGGAATGAAGGGTGATAAATGGAGAATTGTAAGATCAAAACTGTCTCCGGTCTTTACATCAGGAAAGCTTAAATTGATGCTGCCATTAATAAACGAATGTGGTGAAAATATGGTGGAATATATGGGAAAAAATGTTGAAGAAAGTACGGATGTGAAACAAACAGTGGTAAGATATACAACGGATTTAATATCATCGTGCGCTTTTGGAATAAACGCAAATTCGTTTGAAAGGAAATATAGTGAATTTAATGAAGCAGGAAAAAAATTGTTTCCTCCTACATTCTTGCAGTATCTGAAGGCTCTTACTTACTTTATGGTACCTGCGTGCGTAAAACTGTTTAAATATTCATTTATTGATGAAACAGCTGGTAAATTTTTACGTGATATACTAAACGACACAATAAGGCAAAGAGAAGAGGGTAAATTTGTTAGAAATGATTTGGTTGATGTTATCATCAATTTAAAAAAGCAAGATGGTGACAATGAATGTAATTATTTAGTAGAAATTAATATGTTTTTGTGACTACATATTAACTTTTAGATAGTGATGGACTGGTAGTAAACGCTGTAGAGTTTTTTTCTGCTGGACAAGAAACAACCAGCCAATTAATATCGTTTACTATTCACGAATTGTGTATTCATCCTGATATTCAAGATCGACTTAGGAATGAAATAGAAAATTGTATCGCAAAACATGGCGGCCTGACATATGAAGCAATACATGACATGGAATATCTGAATATGGTGGTATCTGGTAAGTTGTTCGAGTTTGAGTGTTGGAAGAGAAAAATAGTGTCAGTGGTGCTTTTGGCAAACCAAAAATAGGCAATGTTTTACATACAATAGAATCTGCTAGGACCCATGATAATCAAGTTTTTATGACGTCCATGCATCTGATTAATTTGAATTTCAGAATCATTACGAAAATATACCTCAATTCCATTCCTACAGCGTGTCTGCAATGACAAATACACAATTCCCGAAACAGGACTGGAAATTGAAAAAGACACCATTATAATTATACTGCCCCACGCCTTACATTGGGATCCACAATATTTTCCAGATCCTGAAAGATTCGATCCGGAAAGATTCAATGATGAAAATAAAAAAAATATTGTGCCGTACAGTTACCTGCCGTTTGGCGAAGGACCCAGAAATTGCATAGGTAAGTAGAGGTTGCATTTTACCTTATTCATCATTTTAATAAATCAAACTTTAGGAGAAAGATTGGGGCTACTTGGTGGTAAATTGGGTATCATTCATTTGGTAAGAAATTTTCAAATAAATCGTAATTCGTTAACAACGGAGAAGTTGATATTTTCTTCATCGTCAGCTTTAGCCAATGCAGAAGGTGGTATTCAAGTTACGTTTTCAAAATTGTAAAAGATTTACATATGTAATATAAAATCTATAATAAATTCTATACGCCATGCACACAAAAATGACATGAAAATTATTTCTCTTAGATGTTATTTCTAATGATTAATAATAATTATTCATAAAGACTACCGGCAAAGACAATCTAGTGCTCCGACTAGCAACGACTCTTATATGCTCTTTTCGGGTTCTGCGAATATGCTAAAGGACGCCTTATAAAATTTAATTTAAAAAAAAACTCGTTCTCAATGAACAAAATTTTATTTTTTGCAAAAATCTACACATCAACAAAAAATAAATTGTTTTTGGTACCTAAGTAAAGGTCCAGATGTACGCCTATGTCATACACTTGCAGAAAATTTGACACCGTTGTACTCGTTTCAACCACAGAAATCGTCTACATGTGACCAGTAACTGTCATCCAAACCCAAGAACTCCGTATGCCAAAATCACCATTATTGTCTTCCAAAATAATGCTGTATTAAGGTATGATATTCTACACCCGCGTTTAAAAACAAACGATCTTAACCTCTAAGTTTTCCACCTTTATCTCCAAAGATTTATCGAACATCATCCAATAATTTACGAGTTGAAAGCAATAACCATTCAACTAAATAACGATTCGTGAATATCCAGCCATCCAAATTATCAAAATCGTTGCAATTCGACCAAAACCTTGACCATGCGGTTACCTACTATGAAAATCTTTAGATTGTCGATTTTTAATAATCAGGGCACGTCCCGTATTCAGGTAAAGAGGCAAAATCAATCACTACAGTACTTCCAGAATCAATCCTGACTCCAGAAACTCAAAAATTTCTAAAATTAATAATATCAGATAATAAAATCCTGTCTAAAATGGTCACGGTTCATCAGGTCACTTAATGAAAAAGAGGAGGATTGCTCTCTAGATCAACATTGAATGATTGATGCCTCTAGGACGGAATGTCATTTCACCATTAGAATTTCAAACTGTAGGGTTTTTCGTTCATTACCTACAGAAAGATCAATTTTTGTGTTTTTAAATTTACCTGGAAGTGCAGCTAAAAGTAGAGAATTTTGTGTTTCGACGCGTTGTATAACGGCACAAAGTTGGATTTCCTGGGGAGACCATATTGGAAGCGTGCGTGAGATTTTTCCTGCGATTTTAATTTTTGATTTTGAATTTTTGGGGATGAACGTTTGGTCCTGGAAGGGAGTGTTGTTTTTTCTGTGCTGGATAGCGGATTCCTCTAGCCAGGATGCCATTAAGTTCGTTGTTGGACTATTTTTGCGGATTTTTCAAGTTTCAAATACATGGCAATTTTCGGAAAGTGATTTTGAATGTTGGATAATCATTAATTATTCCTTTATGAGTAAAATAACAACAAGTCTTGATTCCTTCTTTAGGAGTGGTTATCGCTTTGAAGTTCGACAATTCTAGATTTGCGAAATCACATGTGTAGAAGTGATGTTATGAGAATAATTTCTGTTATTAATTAGAAATCCATTTTTTTTGCATAAAATTTTATTTTAGTTTCGCTCCATTGTGAATGCAAAGTGTAGTACAGTTTTTGAATAGTAAATTCCATATTTCAAGAAAATTAAATGATCGGTTGGGTTGCATTCAAGTTAGCAAGCACAGAAATTAACTTTTCTAAAATTAAATTGGCGAATTCGTCAGTAGAATTTGATTAAATTTAAAAGGTATTTAATAATTCATTCATGAATGGTCATGACACTTTTATTTAAACACAAATTTACAAAAACAGTCAACAGTTTAATTTTGTTGTGCTATGATGCACACACTCGCAGTCACAAAATTTACTAGACGTTAGTGCCCCTGAACTTCTTATTAATGAAAATTAGCCGAGACACAAATTTAAGTAACTCTAAAGAATTCCTGTTTGGCAAAACCAATTAAATTAAAATTAAAATTAAATGAGACGGTCATTGCCTTGCAGTTAACGCAGTTGGATGCAAATGCGGGGCACCGGGTTCAAACCTGGGGAGAGTCAAACTTTGTTATGACTAGTCTCCGTGCTTCGGAAGGCACGTTAAGCCGGTGGTCCCCTGGGTTAGTAAATTGCCACCATTAACATAAAAACCAGGATACATGGCACATCTGACGGCAAGTCTAGCAAGCTACCTGATGGATTTAAAATATTTATTTGCTCACAGAACCAACACTGCCAAGGAAACGACGCAGATGTTGGTAATAACAAGCCTTAAGGCTTAAACTAAGAAGAAGAAGAAGAAATTAAATAGTTCTGAAATTTTAAGCTGACCAAATAACCAACATATTTTATATGGATTCGACCACAAGCTCAAAGTTCGCGAGCGTTTTGAATTACTACAATATGTATAGCTAATAATAATAAAATATTTAGTACAATTTCTTCTTCTTCTTTTTCCTTTGTTACGATTAACAATCATCCTGTATATTGCAAATTTAAAAAATCTAATTTTGTTTAATAAATTGAATGAAATAAATAAAAATTCCGTATTACTTATTCGATTTCGTTTTGTAAAATACAAATACTTATTTAAATAAAGGAAGTCTGGAACTTTGTTATTCAGTAAATTGAGAATAAAAATCTTTTATGTTTAAAACTGTTAATTTTGCAAGTTATTTAATACTTTAATCCTCAACATCTGTAGACACTGCTCTAGCTTTAACAATTCTTAGAATTCCTTTATAGTTTTGTTATTCATGTAAAGCTTATTCTGATTGGTCCACGACCCTCTGGTCATTTTGAGCAACCAATAAAAAATTATCATCCAAGGATAAACGGAAAAGAAGGGTAAATTTCTTAACACGTGAAGAACACTTGTACTTTATGTTTCAACCAAGTAAGAAGTCATTATGTCACTGTGAACAAATTTACTTAATAATTTTACTAAGTTATAAATATGTCTTTGAATAATAAAATCAATTACCAACTTAAAGGTAAAATGCCGTTATCGTTTAATCTGTTCAGTAATTGAATCCTACCAAAAATTGTATTGTAATTATTTTATAATAAGTGTTAATCAAGTGTCGCTAACTAATTTTAAAGTTTAACGATAATTAAGTGTTTATCAAGATTTATAAATACAGTGAAAATTGGAACTTATAATTTTGGAACCCGTTCAACATTTACGTCAACAACAAGGAGACCCACAATGGAATGGCTGCATCAAATAACTTCGAATAGTGCGCTAACGGACAGTGAATTAAAAATAATAATTCTTTTGGTACGTACCTAAAAACATTCATTTAACTGTATTTTTATGTCGTAAGCTAAGATTACTTGAATAATCATATATCATGATTAAATTATGAACAATTTTAATATAATCACTATAAACGTAATCTAAGCTTACCAATGTGTTATTGTTTAATTTTAAGCTTTTTATGTCAAGTGAAATGTTACTGATTATTTACTATAAAGTAAATAAGTATAATTCTGTATTGATTTCCGTCATTATTCATGTTTTTTACGATTTTAAATTATTTCATATTATAATGTTTTATCTGATTTTGATTGGTTTTATTTCTATTGTAATAACATGCCTTTTGATAAGCAAGTAAGTTATTCTTAATTAAACGTAAACTCCGATCTTGGGTAAAGAATCTCATTGCCGCAAAACTGAGCTAGTCCGGCGTTCCCCATAACACCTTTATATAGGCTCTGCGTCTGTTTTTCTTTGCACGTTTCCTATTCTATAATAAATATTGAAGTGTGCAAAAAGTCAGTCAATTTAGCCAGTTAGAATTTGCTTAAAATAAGTTATGTCGACTTTAAAGACATTTAAGCTGGATGAAATTTTACAAGACGAAAGAGATATTTTGTAACCTATGACACATGAAACATACAATTTTGATTTTTCCATTTGTAACTTGATGAGAGTTTATGTTTTATTCTGAAAGTGAAAAGTGACATTTAAATCTGTGGCGGTAAAAAATGTGGCACATACTTACGATATTGTTGCTAATTTTTATTTTTATTATTGTGGTATTTTGAACTTTGAAGCCAATTTGACGGCGAAGGTCTTGTCTTGTGCCGATTGTCGAGAGAGACGTTTGTAAGTTGCGGACATTTACGCGATTTTCCAAAAAAAGACCTTTCTGCAAGCTTTTGTAGCCACAAAAGCTAATATATCGGCGATAAATAGTAAACGTGAGTTTGTTGAAAAATTTTTCTCTGTAAAAACGACGTTTTTACACATTTTTGCAAATCGAGCATTTTCTCGATTCCATTATTAAAATTTGCGTTTTGCATGCCATCGCGTCTAAAATATCCTGAAATATAATTATTTCATGATTTCTACGTTGTATAAATCAAGGTTTATTTTACGTACCGCCTTTGATGAACAAAAAGTTAGATGATTTTTACCATAATTAAAATTTGGAGGTTAAATTTACGCATCACATGTCCACGTTTTTTCTGTTCGACACAAAAACCAAACAACTTTGTTTAAATCGAGATTCGAGATTTAAATATCACACGAGAAGAATTCACACATTGATTTCACTGGTTTCTTGCAAAGAAAATAAGATTTGGATGAAAACGGGAGCCAACTGCTACCATTTCAAATCAAGCTGGAAGACATACTGCAGTGCTGTTTGCCTATCGTTCCATCATTATAATTCCTACGAGGTACAGGGTGCTTCAAAACTCGTGCAAATCAAAAACTTAATGAGTAAGATACAGAACTTTATATTTATAAACATTTTTGATAATTTGTCGATGTATTACACTTTAAACATTTTTACAGTGTTAAATGGAGGTATAGCATATTATTTGAACTTAAATAATACCATCCATTTCATACTGCGTACACAACTACATAATTTTACATCTTTTTTGACATTTGTGTCAATACCGTTAAAAATTGCTCCAGCGTTATATCTCAATAATTCAAATAAATTACCTTTTGACTCTTTACACTCTTTGATTGACTTACTATTGCTGAATTCTGCAACCTGCAGATATTGTGGCCTCAGATTTGTGAACCAACGTAAGACTAGCCGGGGCTCTATTGTTCGAGTGTACACATTAAGCAAGATTTTATTCTCTGTTATTTTACTGGAGGGTTTGATTGAGCTGTGCATCACGACAATATTCTTAATTTATGCTGTTTTTCTGGTCATACTTCTTGTGGTAAATGATATTCCAATCAACATGAAATTTATAGCTGTTCAACTTGGAATGCAAGTTACATTTGTTGTGACGGGTTACACAATATCGCTTTTATCGGAACTGAACGATCTGGTAAGACAAAAAATATTTCTACGTTCTGATTTTTCAGTTCCATTTTAATTTTGTTCTAAATTGTTTCAGAACTACGATTTATTGATGCAGTTACGTCAATTTCCTCTAAGTCAACTAGATCCCGATGAAAAACTTCAAGTTAGTAAAAATTACTGTACTCTGCTATCTATCCATCTAAACAAATTATCCGTCTGCAAACACGACCCCTAATGGGAGAGTTGGGATAATTTGTTACATTGGGGCCCCACGTTGGGCGCCAATGTAACAAAAACTGTCCTCTGGATTGCAACCCCTAATGAGAGGGTTGGTACATCAAAGGCCAGAGTCTGCAACAATCCGAAAAGAAACTCTCCAGTTTGTTTTGCCACGATGGTAATTAGACCAGCTCTTTATTTGGGCGGAGGCTGAATCGGGGTTCTGTAAATAACAGGTAGCTAAGGGTGAAAAAAACAATAAAACACGTATGATGGTCAATGATAACAATAGAATCTGAGATACTCTTACAGTTCCAAACAATTGCAATGTATAAATTACTGTGGTAACACTGCACAGTAGCAAATGAAAAAATGAGCGGTTCAATCAAAAAGCGCTCCGTCGCAAATATAAATAAGCACCAGAACAAGATAACAACACCAAGGTTGTTCAATTTGAAACACAAAGCACACACACGTTGATGTTTACGATATGGAAAAATGAAAATGCTTACCTCGATATCTCGTTAAGCTTACAATATAAAAGATGACAGGCACTTCCAATCGAGACCAACGGGGTGCGATACAGGTGAACCTGGAACTTGTTGAACTATCTAAAACAGTAGCACTTGACCGAACTACGCGCACAAATAAACACGGCTTGGAGTTGATGGTGGTGAATTGAGAGCAGGTGGAATTGCTGATCGTTACAGTTGGAGAATCCAGGTTGACACTTCGAACGGTTTGATTGTTGTAAGTTGTCAAAAGATAAACGTAAACTGGCTTGCGCAAAACCTTGCATACGGGGAAAAATCGTGCAATATGCTGATAATGGTGAATTTTGTAAAAATCCACATGTGGTATACTTCCACAGTAGAAAAAACTGTGACGCAACAGTGAATGGCTTAAAGTAACGTTCACTAAAAACGGAAGCTGGCCGATCAAAAATAATGGATAAAGCACCAGTAATTCGGCACTAAAAGGCACTTTGAAAACTCAGCGCACAAAAATCGAACGTACTTATTCGATATCTCAACCCAACTGGTACGACTCAACCGCGTTCGCCAGCAAGGCATATGACATTTCAAAAATTGCAAGGTCAATGCAAAATGCATTTAAATATTCATAAAAGGAATTGGCCGTACTCAGGGATATTGTGAAATGATTTTAAAAGGAGAGCCATAATAACAAAGCAAAAATTTGTTACAATATCAACTTTAAGAAAGTCAAGTTTCACATTTCGGATAGCTACAAATAATTTTTTAGATCCCCCATTATATTCATTTATACTCAAGGTCTCCATTTGCATCACGCTTTTCTTTCAAGAAAGTTCAATGCACATCAAAACGACGCAGATAAAATCACATGCATTACTTTATAAGATCCAATCGTCTTCAAACAACAAAATCATATAATAATAATTAGAATAAAAAATTTTCCCTATTTTTCCCATGCCAATCATAAATTCTCATTGTAGTATGTGAAAATACTTCTAACTTAGCTTATAGTAGAGAACGAGTAAGCCGAGACCCATTGTTGGACATCGAAATCAAAAATGAGTCTAAAATCGAAACGACGTGACGCAAATCGAGATCTACACTGAAAAACATTTATAGTAATTTAAACTACAATTATTGTAGCACAAGATGCCTAGTGAATAGTACAAAGTTGTATTATTCTTCAATAAAATGTTTAGGCAATTTTTGTTGTAAAACTTGCTACAAATTATAGTAATAAGTACTATTTACAACGGAAGTGAATTTATTGATTGTATAGAACAACAGCACAAATTTTATACAAAATTTTTCTTTTAGTTTGACATCTTCTTACAGCTGGTAATACATTATCGCCCAAATTTAATGATAGCAGAAATGATAATACTTAAATTTCCACTGTTCGCAGAAGTAAGTTAAATAGTTAATATTTTTTATTATGTGCAAAAATGACACTTTTTTTGTTATAAAAACTTATTTTTATGTTCAACATTTTTCTTTTCTTTCAGATATTGTCCACAGTGTTGACTTACGTCTTAGTTGCAGTACAGTTTGAATTTTTGTAATTTAAATCTCAAAATTTTTGTATTCACATTTTTTCCATTGTATTTTGCAAATTTACACTCGTACATGTAATTACTATTTTGTATATATTAATTTTACACCGTGTTTGTCATCCAGAAATACGAGTTTGGCAATAATATTTTGCACCAATTTTCACGGATTCGTATTTGCTATGCATTGTGGATAAAAAATGTAATCTTAGTTATAATAATAAAAGATAGTTTAATGTAAGGCATATATTATATTATTTTGGAACGTGTGACTGGACGGATAGACACTGAGCCAGATCATTGAACTGCTTGCTATGCAGCAAACTTGCCTAATTTCGCAATGCAACCTTCAATTTAATATTTGTATAATTTTTGTTTGTGAAATTTATACTTGCTTCCTCTCTTATTTGGCATAAATGCACTTTTTATTAGCATATTAGCTAATTTTCAAAATTATGGTAAATTTGAGGAGTGTCACTCAGATAATTAGTTGAATTGCGATTGATAAAAAAAATTTAAGACTGCATACGTGCAACCCAAGCTTCTTAGCCTGTCCGATAGTTGTCCTTAGTTGGACGATTTTTGCGGATTATTCAAGTTTCAAAAACATGGCAATTTTCGGAAAGTGATTTTGAATGTTGGATAATCATTAATTAAATAAAGATAGTTCGTTGACCACATCTACGATAATATTTTTTGAGAACATTCGCTTAATTCAGGAATTATTCCTTTATGAGTAAAATATCATCAATTCTTGATTCCTTCTTTAGGAGTGGCTATCGCTTTGAAGTTCGAGAATTTATTCTAGATTTGCGAAATTACATGTATAGAAGTGAGGTTATGATAATAATTTCTGTTATTAATTAGAAATCCATTTTTTTTTGCATAAAATTTTATTTTTGTTTCGCTCCATTGTGAATGCAAAATGTAGTACAGTTTTTGATTAGTAAATGTCCCTTTACATAAGCAAGAGAAGTCATCATTTGGAAACTGTGTTTTTCTAGTCTCCATGTTTTGGAAGGCACGTTAAGCCGGTGGTGGTTAAGGCCGGTGGTGGAAGAATTCCGGTCTTGGCAAAACAAATTCAACATATCTGAAATTTTAATGTGACCAAATAGCCAACACATCGTGGATTCGACCACAAACTCCAAGTTCTCGGGCATTTTGAACTACGACAATATGTTGTAACGAATTTTTATTAATTCTTACTTTGGTTTCCTTTTCATATCATTTCGCAATATTTCTGAGTACGCCCATGCATTTGTTTTAAATGCAATCGCAAATTTTGTGCATTTTGTTAGGCAGATGGTGGTGAACTGTGAATGTTCGATTTGATGGGAACATTTCCGGCGTGGAATTTTGTATTGAGGACAGTTACCTGAGTACCTAAGAACCGAGCGGTTGATATTTTTGTTGCGTCAGTTTCTGAGTGCCGATTTGGAGTGTGTTTTTGTTAAACCACTGGTTGATCGGCCAGTTTAGTTCGTAATATGGTTTTCCGGCTCTGGCTATGTTTTTGGTGCTACTGTATGACATCTGACAGTAGATAGGTAACTCAAATGTGCAGGAATCGATTACAGTTTTTTTTCTTGTTGGTGTGCAAGTTGTGCGACCATTTTGGATTTCTTCAAGTTGGCTACATCCTATTGTTATTGTTTTTGGATGGATGAGCACTTGGGAAATTCTTTCCATCGTTTGGAAGGTTCCGTCTTGTTGACATCTCTACACCATCTCTCACTGGTCCAGGTTCCAGCTACAAATCTACAAGCAGAATGTTTAGTGTTCGCGATTATAGCAATCGAGTGTTTTCTTGTGTGATTTAACAAGTTACAGATTCCAACCTTCAAGCCAGTGGTCAATGTCGAGTAGGAAGATGCGTTTGTCAACATCTAAGTTTGTAAACTTATGAAACGTTTATGTAAATAAAGTTTATTCTATCATACTCGTCTGACCGATGTGCATTTATTTGGCTTTTGTATATTAATTACTGGTAGCCCATAGCGGTTACTGTGTGTTTTGGTACTTGTTAAATTTAAGCTGGGTGCACTTTTTGATTGTTACCGTAATCTTTCAGTTGCTACTGTGTGCATTGTTGCAACAGTAATTTACATTGCAATTGTTGAAACTGTTGATACATCTATCAAGTTCTGTGTGTTCAATTAAAGCATTTGATTCTATTAGCGTTTTTTTGAGTTTTCCCAAGCTACCTGTCTTTTTTTAAGTAACCCATTGACCCGTGCCTTCGCATAAATATGGCTAGTTTATTTACCATCGTGGCAAAACAAACTGGAGAGGTTCTCTCCGGATTGTTACAGATCCTGATCTCTGTAGGGGTCGACTCTCCCATTAGGGGTCGTGTTTGCAAAGGGAAGATTTGTTTACAATGTATAGCTGATAATGAACTGATATTTAGTTCAATTTCAAGTTTTCAAATTTATTTCGATTGAGTTTCTTTCGTTTGAATTTGTTTGAAAAAGCTGACATTAATAAGATTATTGCTAATGCTAATTGAACTGATTGATTTAGCATCTCTCTTCTTGGAATGTGCTGGCCGCAAATTTACCCCTTTCGCAATCATATCATTAACTCATGGCTGCTAGACGGCATTTTTCCTGATGTTTGGTAGTCATTTACAGAAAGTACGTAAGGATTCTGGATTGGATTCTGGATTGAGTGTGGAGGGCAAACCAACGTTTACACGCACTCAGGCCACAAAACCGGGCCCATTATGCTACCTCCGGTGTCAGCAGCCCCCATCCTCCTATTCCTCAAGCCATCCCAAACTCAAGACGAACTCGAGTATTTTTGAAGGCGGTGTGCTACTAATACTGGCCATGCTAGGCCAGAAGCTACCCAACATGGATCCTCTTTTCGATGCTAACACTGGGCAGTCGCAAAGCACATGTTCCACTGTTTCATCTTCTTCTTCACATCCCCGACACAATGGGCTGTCAACAAGTCCCATTGTGTGTAAATGCTTGTTTAGCTTACAGTGCCCCGTAAGACATCCCACGATAATTCGTAGACTGTCCCTAGACAACTTCAGATAGTATCTTGCATGTTTGTCAGACGGTGCGTTAATTGCCGCCTTAGCCTGACGGCATCCACCGACATTCACCCATCTTTCCGCATGCAGTCTGCGGGTTTCCCCTTTTATGATAGCATCAAGGGTTTTAACAGCCAGTGTGAGAAAAGGTTCCGGACCGCATGGTGCATTTCCCGAACCCAGCCTCGCCAGCTCATCAGCCCTCTCGTTGCCCTCATTCCCTTCGTGCCCTTTAACCCAGCTGAGAGTTACGACATTATGAATTGATATCACGTTTAGTGTCTCGATGCATTGTAGCACAAGACCAGAGATGATCTTGCAGCGATTTAGTGCCGCAAGGGTCGCCCTACTATCAGTGATTATTTGAATTGTTTTGCCCCGGATATTACTTTCCTGGACTAATTCTGCGCAGCGGAGCACTCCAATGAGTTCCGTCTGGAAAACAGAGGCGTACCTCCCCAACGATATCTTCATATCTAGCTGCAGTTCCGAGGAGAATATCCCCACACCCGAGCCAGTCTTGTTTTTGGAGCCGTCCGTGTACAGACATATGTCAGCACGGTTAGATCCTTTTGTGTCTAACAGAATTGTAAAATTTCTCCTAAACACATATTTGGGGGGGATCCTGTCAGCATCAAGACTCAGAAGAGGCACCCTTTTAGAGTAGTCCTCCAGAATCCGTGTATGCCCCTTGGCTCCCCACCTATGGGTCCAAAGACCCCATGCCCGCATTCTTAGAGCGGCTCTCAGCGCCTGCTCCTCCACAAAGAGATCTAAGGGAGGAAGGCAGATGAGAACCTCCAGTGCAGCGGTGGGTGTTGTTCGCATCACTCCCGTCACTGCTACGCAGACTGATCTTTGCAGCCGTTCAAGAGAGGACACCACGTACCAAGTACGTAAGAGCCCCATTTGAGTTTTAAAGTTTATTGAGTGGATTATTTAAGAAAGTCAAGCGGATTATGGAAGGGTAATCGAGGTGTTTTCTGATATAAAAATTGAGTTATGGTTGTTTCGTAACCATAAAACTCCATATTAAATTTTTCCCATATTTGATATTGTAATCTCCATGAAATCATTAAACATCATTCTAAAAACCAAGAACTATTTGTGGTTAATATTACTTTAATCAATCTCTTTCTTTAATCAATCAAAATTATTAATAAAAGAGCGAAAATTTGTTTTGCGTTGACTTATGCACTGCAGGTAATTATAGCGTAGCTGTTAATCACTCTAGTTACCAAAAATCACTAAAAATACTCAAAATTTAACGAAACACCCCAAATATGGCTTAGGATGAAATCATCGAAAAGAAAAGAAAAATTGTTGCTGCATTATTTTAGATTTTGCTCAAACTTTGTGGGAAAGTTCTTTGGGATTCCAAAGACCAAAATACAAAAGGATTTAATTTTCGCACCCGCCACTTCCGGTCCACACAAAATAAAGTAATTAAAAAGTCTTATTTTTGTGCTTTGCGGTTTTTGCTGTAAAATTTTTTCTATTGGAGCTATCTACTCGACCAAGGTGGCATTTTGAAGCTGAAAGATGGTAGTTTCTAAAAAAAATATATAAAAATTTAGATAATTTTTATACCTTAAAAATAACATGGCATTGAAAATACGTGTAATTTATTGATTTGTTGTGATTTTCAATTGACTCCAGTGTCTGCGCTGTTGAATATAAAAGTCTAATCAAGTATAGTTCATTTGTTAGTCAGCGGTTGGTTTTACATAATTAATGATATAATAATATATAATTATTTTCAAATTAGGAACAAAAAGTGAGTATTCTGATCCGAGAACTGATACTATATATATACCGGGTGACCGGCCACCGATGTGAACGTAGGAAATTAACATATGAAATTAATTTATCTTTAATTCGTGCTTCCCATCAGAACGGATAAGAATGAAAAAGGTATCAATTGAAAGACTTTTATTTTTCGCGTATAAAGACACCCAGCACTTGATGTTTTGTTCTTTAATAATATTAAAAATGTAGAATTAAAATTTAAAAGTGCTATTTTGTCATTTTATTTTGGGTTTTTAACAATGATCAAAGAACAAACCATCAAGTGCTGGGTGTCTTTAGACGCGGAAAAAAAACCTCTTTAAGTTGATACTCTTTTCATTCGAATCCGTTATAATGGGAAGCAGGAATTTTAAAAAAATCAATTTTCCATGTTATTTTCCTATGTTCACATCGGCGCGGCGGCCGGTCACCCGGTATAATAAGTAAATAAAACAAGTCAAATAATAATATATTTGTACGAAAAACTATATAAATAATAAATTACGAAACCAATAAAACATTTTGTTAGATATTCAAATAATAGTTCATATTATTATAGTGCTCTTGCCTCATTACATTAATTTGTGATACAAAAATGTTTCAGAATAATATCTCTCAAAATTGTGTTTATTGTGCGATGGGTCCAATATTAAAATTTTGTGGTTTTTCAGGATTAGTGCCTGGATATTGGAATTGTAATCATCAAAATCAATTGGTTCGAACAAAATTTATTGTATCAAAATTAAAGATATTTTCTTCAATTTTAGTCTTAATGTTAACCGTTGGTTCCAACTGTTTTTGTGTTAACAAAATGTATATTGCAATAAAAAGCAAAAGTTCGCTATTTGATCTGCTTCTAATTACTTATGATTTACTTATAGGGATATTAACATATTCTACAGTTATACAAAGTTTATACTTTTACCGACAAAGTGCAACCAATTTAACTTTTTTTAATGCCACAGTAAAAAAGTTTGAAATAAATACTTCGCCGTCACTCCATCTGTTATCTACTGGCGATGTTGTTTACTTTCGAAAACGTACTTATGTAGACCTATTATTGATTTTCATGATCATTTCCATCATATGTATATCTATATTTGGTTTTGAAATTGATCCCAATTGGAATGTAATCGAGAAAGTTGGACTTTTTGTAGCTTTATGTGCTACCATGATGAATTTTAGCGCATCCCTTTTATTTATAAAGATAGTACAATTTACTTTGAATAAATTTCATGAATTCTTAAAAATTGATTTGGAAAATTTAAGCAATGATCTGACAACTCCATATGTACTAAATGAAAATGAAGATATTATTATAATTATTACTCCAAGAGTAGATATTATAAAATTTTTTCAAGTTTATGGTGATACATTCAAAGATATAGTGCAAGTAATTAAATGTCTTAGTTTTGTTCTTAATCCTTTTCTCTTGATTCTGATCCTCATCGTCGTGATATTCTTAGTTTATACTGTTTTTCTGGTAATATTTCTTGTGTCATATGATATTCCAATCAACATGAAATTTATAGCCGCTCAACTTGCAATGCTATTGACATTTCTTGGAACGGGTTACTTCATAGCACTATTTTCCAAACTGAATGATGTGGTAAGACAAAAAATATTTCTACGTTCTGATTGTTCAGTTCAATTATAATTTTGTTCTCAATTGTTTCAGAACTACGAATTATTAATGCAGTTACGTCAATTTCCTCTTAGTAAACTAGATCCTGCTGAGAAACTGCAGGTTAGTGAAAATCCATTTTGATAATTAGAGAAAATTTGTAAATGAATGTTATGAAAGCAGTGTAAATCTGGCATCTAATCTCATGATCGGAATACACAAAGTTGGATGAATTAATTCAATGCCATAAACTTCATGGGTAGGAGCCCCGGAGACAATCTTCGCACTTGTGCTTGTTTGCAGAGGCGTAGCTATGGGGGGCAGGGGGGTACATATGTCACTGGGCGCCACAGCTTAGGGGGCGCCAAAATGAAAAAATTAGTTAAATAAACTCCGGCCCCTGTGAGTCTCCAGACTCTCCATACGAGAAGGGGCGCAGATTTTGTGTCTTGTCCCCGGGCGCAAATTACCCTAGCTACGCCACTGCTTGTTTGTCCCCGTCCATCGTAGTGGTTGCGGTTTTTGCAAAAGAGTTTGTAACGGAAATTATTTGGCTTGCGACACGTCAAAACCGGGAATTGGTCCTTCTCACCTTAAGTCAATGGTCGACTAGCTAAAAACAGTGGGGACGGCGTGGTTCAACAATCCAGGCAAGGAGGTTTGGAACGGGTTAGAAGTAAAAACCATTGCGCAGCTTTCACTTCACTTTTTAAAGTTGACAAGTGCTTTTATATCAGTCCCCTCGAGCAAGAGGGTACGTTTTTGTATTGGTTAGTTCATTTTAATGCTTTGTTAAATGCTTTATGAAACATGGCATAAATGTAGGTAAATAAACAAGGCAGTGGGACTGCCTAGCACAATAGCACAAATTATATACAAACTTTTTCTTACAGTTTGACATCTTCTTGCAGACGGTAATACATTATCGCCCAAATGTAATGGTAGCAGAAATGATAATAATGGAATTTCCACTATTTGCAGAAGTAAGTTAATTAGCTAATTGTTTGCATAAAACTTCTAATAAATCTACTAATCTATAGAAATTCCATAAATTTTCTTTTCTTTCAGATATTATCCACAGTGTTGACCTACGTCTTAGTTGCAGTACAGTTTGAATTTTTGTAATTTAAATCTTAAAATTGCTATATTCACATTTGTATTGTATAGTGAAAATTTTATATTAATTTTACACCGTATTTGTCAGCCAAAAATAAGAGTTTGGCAAGAATATTCTGCACCAATTTTCACGGGTTCGTATTTACTATTGCAGTGTATTAACAACAAAAGATGTAATCTTAGTTATAATAATAAAAGATAATTTAACGGAAGGCATATTATATATTATTTTGTAACGTTTTGAATGGACGGATAGACACTGAGCCTGAGCCAGATCATTAAACTGCTTGCTATGGAGCAAACGTGCCTAATTTCGCAATAAATCTAAATGCAACATTCAATTTAATATTAATTTGTATAATTTTTGTTTGTGAAATTTATAGTTGCTTCCTCTCTTATTTGGCAGTTGGGTAATATTTAAAGTAATAAATGCACTTTTTATTAGCATATTAGCTAATTAGCAAAATTATGGTAAAGCAGACGTGTCACTCAGATAATTGGTGAATCACAACATAAAAAGAACTTAAGACCGCATACGTGCAACCCAAGCTTCTTAGCCTGTCCATCTCTATATTCGTGGTCCATTGAGACGAATGGTTTAAATCTAGAGCAATTTGTGTTTCGGTGCGCCACTTCCGTAATGGAAGAATACAGAGATTGAAAACTCAATTAATAAACAATGTGATGGCTTACACAACATACAAAATTAGTTGAAGTATTTAAATACCAATATAACAGGTCACAATCTTGACAGGGAATTTGATACACTACTCCGCTCCGAGCATCAAGAGGAGTAGGATATTTGACATTGGTAAAGAAACGTCTATTTTTATTGGGACAGGTGAAGCCAAATTTAATATTGGGGGTTTGTTTAAATTTGATTAATTTTTGTTAATTTTTCTGATAGTCCCCTGACATAAGTGAGACTGTGAGGGGTTGGGGGGGGGGTGTTAGTTTTAGTTACGGATATACTATGTTTTTATATTGATTTTAAAAGTAAATAGGAGATGGTTTTTGGAAAATCATTATCCGAAAGGACTAGGTGAATTATTTCATGATTTTCGGGTATGAATTTTGGATGGGATAGGGTGAGGACTTTTTGGATAAAATTGCGGGCTACGTTTAGGATCTGGTGTCTTGGATTACTGTTAAGAAAACTAATGTCGTGATAATTAAGGGTAGTAGTATTAACTCTCAGTATGAGAGCCTACAATAATCGGGTCCAAGAGTGCCATTTGTGAATGAAGCGACCATTTTAAGCGTCCAAAAAATCTAATCCTTTAGAAGGAAACAATCCTTCAGAAGCAATAAAGGGATAAAACAATAAAACGCTGCTAAGAAGAAAGAATAAACTGTGAATTGATGATTTGAAAAAAAATGAGACTGTCCATGTCTAGGAAAGATAAAAAATGTTATGTGCAGAGGAAGAGGAAACTTCTTTCCCTGGAATTGTTGTTGTAATTGGAAAGACCCTGGAATTATCATCCGAGCAAGAGTCGTGGATGGAAAGGGGAAGGCTGGGGATATTTGGAAATATGACAACCGATTTAAGTTCTAGAAAAGGAAAGAGGAGAATTTCATGACTTAGGGGATTATTCTGTAACTCTTAAGGAATCCTTTAGAGCCGTAAAGTTTGGTTTACATTTATAATTGAATTACATTTAAAGGCTTTAATGGATTCCTTAAGAGTTACAGAATAACCCCCTTAGGAGTGCAGTAGAACAGCTCATTCAAGTTTATAGGGGGGAGGTCAGCAAAAAATGATTCCACCGCTGCTCTCTAATTTTTTTACAACTCACACTCCAAGAGTTTAAACTCCAGTTGGTTGATCAAAGGGAGGAATTCCGAATTCGGAAATTGCGCTACATCGGGTCCGTTTACTTGGCCCCACTAAGTTAATATTTTCTCCCAAAAAGCTAGCTCCCGAATCCTTAGAGCTAGCACCGGTTAGCACCCAAATATAAAAGCTATAGCACCATTATAGTTTTTCCACAAATCGATATTGAAAATGGGTGGGACCAAGTAAACGCAGTCCCACCAAGTTAGTATTTTCTCCCAAAAAGCTAGCTCCCGAATCCTTATAGCTAGCACCAGCTAGCACCCAAATACAAAAGCTAGCACCATTATAGTTTTTCCACAAACCGATATTGAAAATGGGTGGGGCCAAGTAAACACAGCTCCACCAAGTTAATATTTTTTACCAAAAAGCTAGCTCCCGAATCCTTATAGCTAGCACCCAAGTATAAAGCTAGCACCGTTATAGTTTTTCCACAAATCGATTTTAAAATGGTTGCACACTGGTAAATCCTATAATCATGGGAAATATGTAGATACACATAAATCCTGTCATAATATGAAGGCGGTCTTCAATATGCATGAAATTTGGTATGCTAAGGTTTTAGTGGTTGCTGATTAAGACTAAAAAGTCGAAATTGCAAAAAATAAAATGGCGGTTCAAATATGGCGGAAATATGTATTTAAATATTATAACATATAGCTGAAATTTTGTGACGGGGTGTTTTTGGGGTAAACGGACCCCGCTACATCTATGACAGACTTCAATCGGGGGTTTCTCCAATTACTTGAGGAATTTTTCGTGTTCGGCATGTCCTGCGAGTGGTTGAGCCACTTTGAAGGAGGAAGGTCTTATATTTCAACTGGCCTGGAAAAGAATCTTGTACTAGAAAGTTTACAGATATGCCTTTTTTGAGTTTTTTCCAAACATTGAGCCTGGATATTCCCAGGTCAATGAGATGAACGTCTGATAATACGTCAGCACCTAAAAAAAAAATACAGATTTATAATATTCGGTCATCACTCTGCAACAAGTGCCATAAGCAACAGAAGAGAAGAGAAGAATAAGATGGATGGATCCTATGGATCTAGATTTTGCTTCCTAAGCCATGATGGGGCCGGTAGATCTCTTTTGCAGAGTTAAAAAATTTGATCTCCCAGTAAGCTTTTACTTCATTCCGCATGAAGTTAATTGAGTTAATTAGAAAGTTGAATTTGTTCAAACATGGGACACACATTTCTGCATAGTGAATTTGTTATCAATGATAACTCTGAGGTGTTTAAATTGGTTCACAAGTTTTATCTTATTCCCGTTAAGATAGATACACCATCTTGAGTAGTTAACCCAAATTGGGGAACAGACCATGATTTTCATCTTGGTTTTAGACAGATTCACCTTCATTTTGCCATAGCAATTGTTAAGCAGATTCCAGATGTACCCTTTCATCTTTCTTACAAAATTCAAACATGCGTACTGGTTAAATGATGTAACTAATAAATTAAATAGTAATATAAATAAATAAAGAACACTGAATTTTTAATTAGACCGAATATGGATCTTAAAAATAAATCAGAAACATATCATCTGAAACTTACTTTCCATCTCAAGTTGATGAAGATTCATATTCTTTTTGATGTTAATAAATAAATACATAATTTTCACCCCTAAAATTTCTGTTCTGCAATAGTTTGTTAAATAAAGCCTCTTTAAAATATTAAGAGGATAACACAACTAGCTGAATACCCGGTTTCGCCCGGGGTTTTACATAAAATAAAATACTTTTAACTATCAGTTTGTTACTTCCATGAGATTCCTCTACAGCTGACTCTAAAAACTAAATTAAAACTAAATTTGAACATAATCTCATTAGTATTTTTTTTAAATTATGATATACTAATGCTACTACATCGCAGTGTAGAGTAAAGTATACACCGACAAGCTATGGAGCAGAAAGCCTCGTTTCCATGTATAGGCACTGCTATGATCATAGATGTACAAGAAAAATTTGTTGTACAGGAATATTATTCAAAATCGAGGTGATTATGATCCCAATACTAATAAAATTATTACAAGAATTAAATATCTTAAATGTTCACTTAACCTTTATACGCTCGCGTCTATTAAAATCACACTTCCGATCGCGCTATGCGGTAAATTGGCCGCATTTAGGCACTTAGGGTTGTTTGTGGCTGTACTGAGTCGGCTGGTGGAGCTTTTTTATAAGAACATAGGCATGGTTTAGTAATTAGAGAAACCAAGCCCTTCCCACCCCTCCCATGACGCTCTGGAAGGAAATAGGAGAGAAAATTAAAAAGTGCGGCCAATTTGACGCGTACGCGAGCGGATGAAGGTTAAACATAAACGTTTTGATATTATGTAAACAATAACTGGAATTATACATAAATTTAAGTTATGCAGTGTTGTTTCTTTCATCATACTTTCTATGTTACTGCTTCTTCTACGCAATGTAGTTCTTAAGTTTCACCCTAGATTTGCTGTACCTGCTGTACATCAACTCAACCATTACCTAGAATTTAACCTTCATTTGTGGACCTCTCTTATTCAAGCAATTTAACTTTTTGTTGGCCATATTTTTGAGTTTGATTTCTGAGTTTTACAAGTTGATGTAAAACTTGGTAGAGAAAAAAATGTTTTTCATTTTAAGATATATCGATATATTTTGGAGTGACCAATTAATATGATAAAAATAAAATTAATAATACAATAACAAGGCAATTATTATCAACCTACAGACCATTTTATATGTGGGCGCCAGAAAAATAAATAGTACAATGCTCACGTTTACGTACTACTCCAATTTTAACGCACAAACTTTATAAGTTGATTTAATTGCTCTAGAGTAAATAATTTTTTTGCGTTTTAAAAATTCATGATTACTAAAAATAAAAAAGCCTTGAAATTATTTTATAGATAAGTTAAACTTGAATTATTTTGTGTTTATAACTTGAAGCTCGAGATTTCTATATTAACGATTTTTATTTCGATTTGAAGATGCAAACGTCAAGATAAGCGATTAAATTTGAGAATAAAAGTTGAAAAATCTAATGTTTCTTTTGCATCGTTTATTGATATAAATGGTTGCCAAATAAAAAATGCTTGCCAATCTGAAGTAAGTGGAATAAACGTAGATTGCGCGCAATGCGTGTGAGTGGATGTAAGGTGAACAATGTTTACTTATTTTTATCCTTGACGGGCAACAGGTTCGAATCTGAATCGAAGTTTTCTTTATTACCCACCTAGACTTACTGATGAGCTTATTT
This sequence comes from Rhagonycha lutea, assembly GCA_958510855.1. Lineage (NCBI taxonomy): Eukaryota > Metazoa > Arthropoda > Insecta > Coleoptera > Cantharidae > Rhagonycha > Rhagonycha lutea. The sequence continues at coordinate 36,497,260 of OY294041.1, forward strand.
TGGAATCTGAGATGTGAAAATGAATCCATTGTTGTGCTGAGAATAAGAAGGGTTGTAAAATAAAACACAGTATAGAATGGAGAGAGCTTTACTTGTGTAACACAGCTGACATGACATGTAGAACCTATACATACACGGGGCTGAGTATTACACCGACAGATTAATGAAATTATATACAAGATGTATCAGTACTGAGAAAAGAACACAGATCGCCACCAGGGCGATCAAGTGTCGCGGTGTCACTCCTCTATGGTAAGGCATGTCAAGGGTATACGGAAAGGCCAAAACTTAATATACGTACACTCCCAGGAACTGCAGGGACAGGCTGCAAGCCCAAAGATTATCAGTCAAGCGATGCAAACATAACAAACGCCGCGACCAGCGCGGAAAAGGGAGTGAGCAGAGAGACAGAAGACGCCAGCGTCTACTGTCGCACACGCCACCACTGCTGCACCTTTTCGGTGAGCTTTCTACAGAGGCCAAGTAGCCTCCGTCACATCGGAGCTTCGGCCTCTGCTTCGCCCTCCTCCAATGTTACTTGAAATCTAATACTGCCAGGTCTTTGAGAATCTTGCACTTCTTCAGCCGGTGGACTAGGCGGAATCATACCCTGATACCAGTCCCTGTTCTCTTCTAAAGTATCTAATATGTCCTGTGCGTCGGGATGTACAAGATCTGCCCACGTTTCCCACAAGGGATGTACGATATAATCGATGAAGCCAACCTGGGTTTTTTCGATAGTCGCCGAGTGTCGATCACACATGGGACTAAGTTCCATTTTGGCTTCTCTTTCTCGATCACCTTGCAAGAAAAATTCTTCCATAAGCAAATCTACCCAACGACGATACAACGGGAGTGGTTTAGTGGGATTGCTCAAATCGGCACAGTGTACTAAATTTTCTAAGACTTGAATACGATCTGTGTAATTATCTAACAGAAGAACTCCAGAACCGGCTACTTTTTTAGTTTCTACCATCGTTTTTAAATCAGCAAGAAGACTCATATGTTTTGACATGTCCGTGCTCAGCACCATATCAATGACCATCTTACGAAGAGTTTGTCTTTGCTTTTTGCTCATATTACAAAAGATGTCACATCCTTCATTTTGAAGTAATTTAAACGCTACGGCTAAGTGATGGTTTTCAAGTACGCTTTCGTCATTGTACATTAGCGCCAGCTCGGAACTAGAATTTATAAGAAATTGGTTTGTTAATCCAGGATGGTCCACATCGTGTACACAAGCGGCGAAGAGGGCAGCAGTCACTTCTAATGGAGTAAAGACCGATTCTAATGCGGGGGTATTAAGCAACACATGGGTACTTTGGGCTACATCAGCAGCATGAAGGGAGTTGTGAAAAGGGTTATCTTTAACATAATGATCTTCTAACGTCATTATAAATGTTATAAATGTCTTTTGTGGTATCATTAGGTGTTTCAGAAGATCACGTGACGTAAATGTTGTATAAGCCACACAGGTTAGTGGTCTTATATTACTTAAATCTTGAATGCGGAAAATGTCCACTCCCCATCGATCGACTTCCGATAAAACTTTGCCTAGATCTTCCTCGTATGGTGTTTCCACTCCGTACAATGGTAAACGTTCACCAGTAAACGAATTGGTGTGACAGAGCGACTTTCGATTCACAACCGATATTTGTGACATCGGGGTGGGTGGAGGCCTGACGGGTCGCTCTTTGCGTGGTTTTGGTTCTCCTTTCGGAACTCCATCATTTGATTCATCCAGCCGTAAAGATGGAATATCTAGTTCCTGTTGTTTATCTAAAAATAAATGATAAATTAATTAATCAAATTAAACAATTAATTCGACCAACTTTCGTTTACATATTGGAACGCTTTCCTACATTTCTGAAAGTTGAACAAATGTAAAAGAAAGTTGGTAATTTAGTTTTAATTGGCAAATTAATTGCCGACAATTTTTGTTTACTTACCAAGGAAAGTCGAGCAAATGTATTCCGAAATTTGGTTTCCAGATTTACTAGACTCGGAGAAGTGAGACAGTTCCTTGTTTAGCATTCTTTTGAACTGAAAGCAAAAAAAAAGTGTTAGAAAAAAATTGTATAATTTCAGAGTTGGGGAACGTTCGCACGTTTTACTTATTCAAAAATGGATCGATTCCTTATTAAGTTCGCCCACAGCAGAAAAAACATGATAAATTGTTGGAAAGGAGACACGTTTAGAAAATTTGCATATTTGGGCTAATATTATAAGACTCCTAACATATATCAAGTCATGAAAGGTAAACAAATGGTAATACCAAAACCGTAGATAGGATCTTCTTCATTAATGAGGGAGGGGAGTAAAAATAAAAAGTAAACATTTACAAAAAGTCATTTCAAAAAGCAAATAAATAAAATATCGAATTTTCACCCTTATAACTCACACTTAACGAAACTACATGAGGGCGTGTTCATACTAGGGTGACAATTCGAAGTAAGGTCATTGTTACAAATTACAATTGTTTCGTAATCTTATTACAACATGCAATCGTTTAAAATGCATTTTAATTTTCACTCGTAACTCACACGCGACAAAACGACACGAGGGTGCGTTCATACCAAAGCGACAATTATAACTGAGCATGTTTGTGGTAATAGTAGAAACTTTTCTTGGTTTTTTTCCAGTTTCTATTTTAAGAACGTCGATTTGAAATAAATTAAATAACAGTAAACTAAGAAAATTAAATTAACACCCGTGAAAAGCTATAATTAGTGTTAATTGCCGCGCGTTTAAATGAAAGTATCAACAAAGTATACGTCAAATTCGTTCGTTTATTGGATCTAAATAATCTTGGCAGACAGTTCATTAGGTTATTAAAATCACGAATCCGTAACATGGATGAAAGACTTGAAAAAAAGTAAACATTGCACGTCATTGATGTTTCAATCGCTTGACCCACGTGTTATCAATTGCAGCAATAACAATTAAAATTTTTTAAACAAATCGTAACTTTTGCAACTGGATTTGCGAGATAAGGAGAGGTGAACAGTCCATCGCGATAATTCAGCGGTCGTAAAGTCTGTGGGTGTGTATGGGACCCCGGACGTTCCAAAATCTCACCCTTATTTTAAATTCGAAACAATTACGAATTGATGGATTTTCTAACGGTAGCATTGTGACTTCAACAAGAGGAAATTACCAACACTTTCAGGACATTACGTAATTATCAGTAATGACATTTCAAAAGACATTAAAATTTGTGAACATTAGATAGGTTGACCTAAAAATTACAGGGCAAATTGTCTCGCCAACGATTCAAGCGCCGGTAATTGAATTTTAAACTTTAAATTTCAAAATTACCTTTAGCTCGGCAAGAGCGGCAGTGAGTGCAATATCCGACATAATGCTGACCCAAGGAAGATTTTCAAAAAGTTTTTCCGATTCGGGTGGTATGCGGGTCATGTTGTATTCGTCTTCGGTAGACACACTACGTTTTAACATTTTCCTACGATTTCCGTCCACTTCGTTTGAAACCATTTTCATTGAAATAATTCACAAAGAAAATTTTAAGGTACAAAAATTAACACACTAAGTTTTTCACTTGGTAAAAGTAACTCGCGGTAATATCCGAAAAAGCATGTGGAGTTTGTATATTGAGTTGCTTTGTAACTATGAGTGCTGCTGGTGGTCACGATTTTCTTAAATAGACGGTGCCGCTTTCCACCTCCACAGCAGCAGCGTATAGTAATCGGAACTACGAGTCGCAATTGTTGATTCAAATCAATGTGTCATACCACCTCGTATACAATTGTATTCATTATCTACGCAATCTTCTGATAAGCCAACTTACGTGTCAGCAAATATTGAAGCTGGAACCGGTCGATTTTCCTAGCTTTCCCGGAGAATAGTAATATTTACGGTCGATCTACCACACTCCACATTTTCATTTTAATGCGTTGCGAAAGTTATGACGGTTTTCTTTTTATTGATTTTCGTATCAGGAATTACAGGATTAATTTATCAAGTGTTGATGCAATTAAGTTCCATTGTTATCAATTTCAGCAGGTTAACATGGTTATTTTGATTTTCCGTCACATATATTGACAATTTCAAAAATTACTCACTTCTCCAAACGGAAAGCAAACTTGACACGTCAATTTTTGGTATTCGGCCAACTGTTGTTCCAATTAAAAGTATTCAAAAATATTATACGACGAATTAAACCGCACAAAAAGAAAATATTTGAAACAACTCATTGTTTCACATTTTTGGAATAAAATAGAATCATTGATCCGGATGTAAAAATAATTTCAGTCTTTGTACAACTAAAATAAGCTACTTAGGAGTGAACAAACTTTGACAAATGTTAGTTTGCATGAAAATTTAATGGAAAGCTAAGTTATCCGTGCAAATCCTACAAAAATAAAATATTGAATTTAATTTTTCAAGCTCTCGAAGGTTTTACCGAAAATTCTATAAATTTTTCCGTTATTAAATTTTTTCTCTATTTTAATCAAACTTCTTGACTCAATTTTTCCAAAATTACCAACAAGATACGAGATTGGATCAACAGAAAATTGAAGTGGTTGTCTATTAATATTTTACTTACTTTGTGTTGCCAAGTGCGAGATAATACCATATTAGTAAAATTTCCAATACAAATCGACAAGTAAGTTTCAAAATTAAATGTACCAGGTAAGTGGAAAAAGATAACTATTGCGATTAAATCGTCGCAAATGAGAAATTTTTAATTATGTTCATTGGATAACCGAAAATGAATGAGTCGAGTGTTCATTTTATTAGGAAAACTCGGAATTTTGGGAAATATCTATTAATCACAATATGGCACTTTAGAAGTTGAGAGGTTCCAATAATTAGCTGGACTAATTTTAACCCAAAAGTTTTCTGTAATCTTTGATCGCAAATGACATCTTCCCCAATGATTTCGTTTAAAATTTTAACTTGAACAACCCAAATGCCGATAACTTTGAGAAATGTGATCATTTAAGTGTGCTTCTGTTATTAAGAATGAAAATTCCTTAAGATTAAATTTCATTCTACATTTTTTCTACTAAACGGTTTAGTTTTTGTGCTATCGCATGTAAAAATTCTAGTACGAATTTCGTAGTTTAATTTCGAAGTTTTTACATTTTGAAACATTTTAATTGCTAGAACTTCTAAAAAAAATGTCTAATTTAAATTTTTTTACATTCTTTGTAAAGAAAACTCTAATATCTTACAAATTCTTTTCAATAATTTTTTCCCTAGACTGTCTAGTTTTTGTGTTATCTCTTGTAAAAATTCTAGGACGAATTTCCTAGTTTAATTTCGAAGTTTCCACATTTTGAATCATTTTAATCACTAGAAGTTCTACAAAAAATATTTAATTTAATTTATTTTACATTCTTTGAAAAGAAAACTCTTATATCTCACAAATTCTTCTCTATTGGTTTTTTCCTAAACTGACTAGTTTTTGTGCTATCGCTTGTAAAACTTCTAGGACGAATTTCCTAGTTTAATTTCAAAGTTTTCACCCTTTGAATCATTTTAATCGCTAGAACTTCTATAAAAAATCTCTAATTTAAATTTTTTTGGATTTTTGGGAAGAAAACTCTAATATTTTACAAATTCTTCTCTATAATTTTTTCCCTAAACTGACTAGTTTTTGTGTAAAAAATTCTAGTACGAATTTACTAGTTTAATTTCGAAGTTTTCACATTTTGAATTATTTTAATCGCTAGAACTTCTACAAAAAAATTCTAATTTAAATTTTATTCGAATTTTTAGAAAGAAAACTCTAATATCTGACAAATTCTTCTCCATAATTTTTTCCCTAAACTGTCTAGCTTTGTGCTATCGCATGTAAAAAATTCTAGTACGAATTTCCTAGTTTAATTTAGAAGATTTCAAATTTTGTATAATTTTAATCGCTGTAACTTCTAAACAAATTATCTAATTTAAATTTTTTTACATTATTTGGAAAGAAAACTCTAATATCTACAAATTCTTCTCCATAATTTTTGCCCTAAACTGTCTAGTTTTTGTGCTATCGCTTGTAAACGTTCTAGGACGAATTTCCTACTGTGATTTCGAAGTTTTCACATTTTGAATCATTTTAATCACTAGAACTTCTAAAAAAATATCGAATTTAAATTTTTTTGGATTTTTTGCAAAGAAAACTCTAATATCTCACAAATTCTGGTCCATAATTTTTTCCCTAAACTGTCTAGTTTTTGTGCTATCGCTTGTAAAAATTCTAGTACGAATTTCCTAGTTTAATTTCGAAGTGTTCACATTTTAAACATTTTAATCGCTATAACTTGTACAAAAAATAACTAATTCAATTTTTTTTTGAATTTTTGGAAAGAAAACTCTAATATCTCACAAATTCTTCTCCATAATTTTTTCACTAGACTGTCTAGTTTTTGTGCTATCGCTTGTAAAAATTCTAGTACAAATTTCCTAGTTTAATTTGGAAGTTTTCACATTTCGAATCATTTTAATCGCCATAACTTCTACAAAATGTTTCGAACTTAAATTTTTTTAGATTCTTTGGAAAGAAACCTCTAATATCTCACAAAGTCTTCTCTATAAATTTTTCTCTAAACTGTCTAGTTTTTGTGCTATCGCTTGTAAAAATTCTAGTACGAATTTCCTAGTTTAATTTCGAAGTTTCCACATTTTGAATCAATTTAACCCCTATAACTTTTACAAAAAATATCTAATTTAAATTTTTTTTGGATTCTTTGGAAAGAAAACTCTAATATCTCACGAATTCTTCTCTATAATTTTTTCCCTAAACTGTCTAGTTTTGAGTTATTGCTTGTAAAAAATTCTAGTACGAATTTCCTAGTTTAATTTCGAAGTTTTCACATTTCGAATCATTTTAATCGCTAGAACTTCTACAATAAAAATCTAATTTAAATTTTTTTGGATTTTCTGGAAAGAAAATTCTAATATCTTACAAATTCTTCTCTATAATTTTTGCCCTAAACTGTCTAGTTTTTGTGCTATCGCTTGTAAAAATTCTAGTACGAATTTTCTAGTTTAATTTCAAAATTTTCACATTTGGAATCATTTTAACCCCTATAACCTTTACAAAAAATATCTAATTTAAATTTTTTTAGATTCTTTGGAAAGAAACCTCTAATATCTCACAAAGTCTTCTCTATAAATTTTTCTCTAAACTGTCTAGTTTTTGTGCTATCGCTTGTAAAAATTCTAGTACGAATTTCCTAGTTTAATTTCGAAGTTTCCACATTTTGAATCATTTTAACCCTTATAACTTTTACAAAAAATATCTAATTTAAATTTTTTTTGGATTCTTTGGAAAGACAACTCTAATATCTCACGAATTCTTCTCTATAATTTTTTCCCTAAACTGTCTAGTTTTGAGTTATTGCTTGTAAAAAATTCTAGTACGAATTTCCTAGTTTAATTTCGAAGTTTTCACATTTCGAATCATTTTAATCGCTAGAACTTCTACAATAAAAATCTAATTTAAATTTTTTTGGATTTTCTGGAAAGAAAATTCTAATATCTTACAAATTCTTCTCTATAATTTTTGCCCTAAACTGTCTAGTTTTTGTGCTATCGCTTGTAAAAATTCTAGTACGAATTTTCTAGTTTAATTTCAAAATTTTCACATTTTGAATCATTTTAACCCCTATAACCTTTACAAAAAATATCTAATTTAAATTTTTTTAGATTCTTTGGAAAGAAAACTCTAATATCTCACAAATTCTTCTCTATAATTTTTTCCCTAAACTGTCTAGTTTTGAGCTATCGCTTGTAAAAAATTCTACGACGAATTTTCTAGTTTAATTTCGAAGTTATTACATTTTGAATCATTTTAACCCCTATAACTTTTACAAAAAAAATCTAATTTAAATTTTTTTGGATTTTCTGGAAAGAAAACTCTAATATCCCACAAATTCTTCTCTATAAATTTTCCCCCTAAACTGTCTAGTTTTTGTGCTATCGCTCGTTAAAGTCTAAAAATGTAAAATTTCATAAACTTGAAGTTTTCTATCTAAAATTTTGTAATTTTTATTACTTACTCGTTGAGTACAAAAATATATTCAAGTCTTTATTTATTCAGTAAACATGGATCGTTAAATATGTAGACCACTACGCATTCAATTTACGTAATTCGTAAGTGTGTGCATTTTGAATCACGTAAGAAAAATTATTCCATTTAAATATTTTTCGATTATCTATCAATAGAAATTCAAACTAAACTATACTTTAGATAGCTTTTTTATCAAAATTTAAACTTTTTGGGTTAATAGATGCTCGTTAAAGTAAAAAAAGTTGTAGAATTAAATTTATTTTATAATTTCCGTATAAAGCGAACCGTATTTAATTTTTTGCTAATTTACAAACAATATTCTACAATTTTTCTAAAAAAAAACTAGGATATTACCCACTTAATTGTTAAGTTTGCACGGTTTTCACTTATGAATCACTCAAATGACTTCTACATAATATTAGGTAGCTACTATTTAAATATTTTTATTGTTTGTAAAGAAAATTTTTCAAGAAAAACTTTCCATTTAAAAAAGTTTGTGTTTTAAAACAAATTTGTTTTCGAAATTATACCATGAAATGGACCCCCCCCCCCCCGATTAATGTTTTTACATGAAATTTTAGTTCCAGAATCTGCTAGCCGACAAATAGTACAGCTATATAAACTGGAATCTCGTTTATCCATTCATGCGCATCACGAATACACACATAATTCTTAGCTTTGATACATTGGAGCTTGCTGGTCGTTAATCGGGCTGATGCTAGGTTTTTGAAATAACTGTGGCGGCGGAGGGGGGGTTAGTGTTAATTAGGACACTCCCATGCAGTTTAAACTTTAATTTGTGAGAAAACTATAATAGTGCTAGCTTTAATATTTGGGAGCTGCCTAGTACCAGGTACAATAAAAACAAACATGAAAATTGTCACCAGATTGAAAATATGTAATTTATAATGAAAACTCTTTAATAAATAATCCATGCTCTCGACGCTGGTTTTCGCTCTTAACAGCAAGATTATAGGCAATAAGCAAATCTTTGAACTAAATTATGGCAATATAATAATGGCCTATATTATGTGTTATCACTCAATTTTCCAATTAAATTGGGAATAGAATTAGAAAACACGAAATAAAAATTATAGGTTTTCACCTAAGTGACAGCTTAATCAGAGATATCTCAAAAACTAAGCATTTTAAGAAGAAAAACTTTCCGTGATAATTTTATGCTAAACTAATTGTCTGTCTAAAGAGCCCATAAAAGATAAAATCAGTTAATTTGCCCAGAAGTTATCGATCGAAATCCTCAATAACAAACTAAAAATGCCACAACGTTGTTTCCTTAAAAATTTCTTATTGTTGACTACACAAATTTCATGCAAATTACCTATCCTAAAATACAAATTAAATTTTCTTCCTTTGTCAACATATTTTACGCACAAAGAATAATGAATTATTGTTAAACGGATAATTTGGTTATTTAGTAAACGAACTCTTGAAACTAAAAAGAATATTCGCAATGATGCTCAACAAAGAAAATATTTGCTTTTCTCTGTTAATCCACTGCGTTTCATCGACTCTTACGTCCACATCAAATAAAAATTCGTCTTGATTAAAAAATTTTCTTAAATTGCTTTGTTCGAGTTCGATTCGTGTTTATATAGCTTTGTGAATAAATTATTAACTTTTTTTTTAACACACCACCAAATTGCCAAATGAGAGTTTAAAATTGATGGATTATATTTTTGTTGTCTTTTAATTTTAAGTTTAAAATTGAAATTGCAAGATTAAATCAATTTTTATTAAAATTTAAGTCCGATTTTTTATTAAAGACTAAAATAAATTTCTAAACTGGTCAACAAACTCACAAATAAAACGAAATTAAGGAAAAAATAAGATTCGATCTTTTCATATCAAAAGGTTATTTTTAACCTAACGAACTTTTTTTTGGTAGTTTTACCGGTTATTTTAAGTGAAAGCAAGTTAAATAAAATATTTTTAGCCCGAAGGAAATTTGAGGGTCTTTTTTGTATATTATTACAGCTTTTATGCAAGGAAAGTCATCTTCATTAACATTGAATTAATTTTAATGTGAGGTGACTTTTGTTTACGTTGGTGGAATTTGCAACGTTCTGGAAATATTTTTATTAACAATCGGATTTGATTAATCACCTAATCATAGCAATTGATCTGTAATTCCATCTGTTATATTACGTCAATAAGGCAAGGTCATCAATTACAGGTAACAAAAATATTATAACAACTGTAACAAATTGTGAAATTCATCTGCTCCAAAAAATGGTTAAAAAATTGAAGATCTTTTAAGATGAGAGATTTACAGAGCTTTTCTCTGAAAACTTTGTTTTGAAAGTGTTAAAGCGCCTCACAGAATTTTATTTTTAAGTCCCCTCAAGAAGTTCTGTTGTTTCTTATAAATTCCTAACGCCTACGAAGTATTTTATATTCTCAGTGATCCGCGACCCTAGTAACCTATCAAGCTCAACGCTGTGCTTATTCTCGTCTAAATATAAATCCTTGTATTATGTAAAGTAAAAGTTTTTTTATTTTAGATTTTCATATGTTTTCTATCAAGAGTTTCCAATTTTTCGCAGAAATTTTCTTTATTGTAATCGTCATTCTACTGAATATCCAACTTATGAGTTCATTCTTGTATAATTATTATCAAAACCTGAGAATTTCATAATTATAATTCGGTCAAGTTCCTCTTAATTTGTAATTTTAGGTTGTTACCAAATTAGAAAAAGAAATTTTCTATAAATTTTAAATGTTGCAGTTACATTTGTTGAAGTTGATTTATATTTTCTTGCACCAATATGATTCGGAAAGGGTTAATTTTACAATAAAAATAAGTCGATTAAACTGAAACCGATCATTCGTTAAGGTAAATCAGGCTAACGTAAAACAGGCAGTAAAGAAATTTTAAAGTTGCAGTTACATTTCCTTTGTTGAAGTTGATTTATATTTTCTTGCACCAATATGATTCGGAAAGGGTTAATTTTACAATAAAAATAAGTCGATTAAACTGAAACCGGTCATTCATTAAGGTAAATCAGGTTTACGTAAAAACAGGCAGTAAAGAAATTTTAAAGTTACAGTTACATTTCCTTTGTTGAAGTTGATTTATAGTTTCTTGCACCAATATGATTCGGAAAGGGTTAATTTTACAATAAAAATAAGTCGATTAAACTGAAACCGATCATTCGTTAAGGTAAATCAGGCTAACGTAAAACAGGCAGTAAAGAAATTTTAAAGTTGCAGTTACATTTCCTTTGTTGAAGTTCATTTATATTTTCTTGCACCAATATGATTCGGAAAGGGTTAATTTTACAATAAAAATAAGTCGATTAAACTGAAACCGGTCATTCATTAAGGTAAATCAGGTTTACGTAAAAACAGGCAGTAAAGAAATTTTAAAGTTACAGTTACATTTCCTTTGTTGAAGTTGATTTATAGTTTCTTGCACCAATATGATTCGGAAAGGGTTAATTTTACAATAAAAATAAGTCGATTAAACTGAAACCGATCATTGGTTAAGGTAAATCAGGCTAACGTAAAACAGGCAGTAAAGAAATTTTAAAGTTGCAGTTACATTTCCTTTGTTGAAGTTGATTTATATTTTCTTGCACCAATATGATTCGCAAAGGGTTAATTTTAAAATAAAAATAAGTCGATTAAACTGAAACCGGTCATTCATTAAGGTAAATCAGGCAGTAAAGAAATTTTAAAATTGTAGTTACATTTCCTTTGTGGAAGTTGATTTATATTTGTACCCATATGATTCGGAAAGGGTTAATTTTACTAAAAAAAACGTCGATTAAACTGAAATTGGTCATTCATTAAGGTAAATCAGGCTCCTACATTCGATTTAATTTCGAATCGGACGACATCCTGATGAATATTTTGTAATAAATAGTTTGTTCCTCTTCACTTCTTTGTAACTGCGGTAGTTTTTACATTAAAGCATTGATTATTTAGCGAGAATTAGATCTTCAAATTTTGAGTAATGAAAAAGAAGGAAGGAAGATTTATAAAATCTAGAATATTTTTTATATGAAATCAAATTACGTTGGAAGAAAATGATTAAGCGTTAACCCCCCCCCCTCGCAAATAAAAAACCAACTTTCTTTATTATTTATGATCAATCATAATTTTTCGCCCCATAAGGTTACTAACAGACAGACATACTAAAAACGGTACAAGGACGGACAGATCTGTGATTACAGTAAAAGCAATTTAGAAATCAAAATTTGATTCAATTCTCAACAATGTAATTTCAATTGATATTTGAATTGAGAATTGAGTGGAAGAGCAGGCGGTCCCCTTATGGGGGTTATTCTGAACTCCGCCCTTCTCCTATGCAGTGTTGCCAGCACTTAAATTTGCGAAACCGCTAGATGACACGCCGATCCCGCCAGAAACCCGCTAGATGACACGGCGGTCCCGCCAAAAAACCCGCCAGATATTACATTTTTACGAAATAGCTAGAAATCGCTAGATGACACGGCGATCCCGCCAGAAATATCATTTTTAATAATTTAAGATTAGCGTATTAGATGTTTTAAAATAAAATTACACAATTTTTATTTATTTTATTTAAAAAAAAAAAATGTATATTAAAAAACATTTATAAATCTAAAAACAAATCATCGACATCGTCTTCGAGCTTGTAAGTTTTTTTGTAATAAGTACCAACATAACTGAAGACTGAACATAACCCAACATAACTCATGCCATTTATAGAGCGGTAAGATTGTGTACTAATTTGAAGGCGGTGAAATTTTAAATTTAAAAAGAAAAAAAAATTTAAATTGACTGTCGGCAGTTTTTAAAAACCGTCAGATTTCCCGTCAGATATTCTTTAATTAAGCTAAAATTCCCGCTAGCCGCTAGATGGAAATTTTTCCCGCTAAAGCAACTTAAAACAAGTCAGATCTAGCGGGAAAACCGCTAGATTGGCAACACTGCTCCTATGGGGTTACTCTCATTTCTCTTGTTTTTATTGTTATTATTATTATTTATATTTATAATAATTATGATAATCTTGTATGAATTTTGTATGTGTGGTATGCCCATGGGAAATAAAGTCTATTATTATTATTATTATACTTCTTTTCTCACAAATTTTTGAGTCGATTGAATCCATCAGGTATTGATTACCCCTTTCCAAGCCCGGTTTACCCATAACCCATATTGATTTGTTGTTTCATTGATTCATTTGATTGATTATTGATTTCATTGTTTTTATTGATTCATTCAAAATTTAGTTTCAATTACTGCCTTGAAAATAGAAACTTCTGGTTCAGAATTTTAAATTACCATAAGTTAATTATAATCTTGGAAATAGAAACTTAAAGTTCGAAAATTAACATCTTGAAGTTATGAAATGTAAAGGATTAAGTTAATTATAACCTTGGAAATAGGAACTTCAAATTATAATATTCAGATCTTCAAGTTACGAACTTAAAAAAAAGTTAATGATTCAATCCTCGATAATGTAATTTCAATTGATATCCGAATTTTATTTATTTTCTCACAAATATTTGAGTCAATTGAATCCATCAGGTATTGATTACCCCTTCCGGGCCTGGCTTTGTTTTTTAACAATCTCAGAATCCTACCATGACCACCCAGTTTCTGATTAATAGTTTAAAACCCATCCATAACCTCAAACTTTATACTCACAATGATTACATTTTCTGGGGCTGTATGAATTTTGTTATATTTATTTACAAACATTTTTTTCTTTGACCTTGAAAATCATGGTTCTTCAATTTATATTCAATACACATTACACAGTTCATTCATTAAAAAATAACTTTAAATTACTACCTTGAAAATAGGAACTTCGAGTTAAGAACTTTAAATTACCATAAGTTAATTATAATCTTGGAAATATAAACTTAAAGTTCCAATATTTACATCTTGAAGTTATGAAATGTAAAGGACTATGCTAATTATAATCTTGGAAATAGGAACTTCAAATTATAATATTCAGATCTTCAAGTTACGAACTTTAAAAAAAAAGATAATAAGGGTGCTGTGTGGGTTGCGGTGCTGTAGTTGTTTGATATTCGAGGAAATAGAAAACTTGAAATGACAGCAAATTCTGTGCGTATGACCGACTGGGAGATTTATAAAGCAACGAAACTTTTCTGTGTAATAAAATTATTTACTATCTTGAAAACAGGAATTTGAAGGTATACAATTCAGATCTTGAAGTTATGAACATTGAACTGTGTAAGCTACAATATTCTTTTTAATACTAAAGAATACCGGAAATGAAAGAAATTTATGTGAAAGGACCGACTGTATAATTTTCTATAAAGAAATCTTTCGACTGAATGTCAGGAATACTTGACCTGAATATTGTTTTCCATCGAGATGACGAAAATTTCGAAAAGGAGGATTAAAATTATTGAAACGTATAGAATGTTAAAATTAATATATTGCATTAATGAGGACACCCTTACATCTAGGGTTTAAACTTTGTTTGAGTAATTTGAGCTCAACGAGTTAAAAGCTTAAATTTCTCTCAAGTAATTCCGTTGGAAAATCGTGTAGTAAAACCAAAACTTCTATTTGGGTTACATATTTTTTATCTGTTCCACAAAGCCATACTTAGCGATCTTATATAAACAAATCAAACTGATAATTAATTTTAATTGAAACTGCTAAAGAAAAAACATCCCAAAGAAAACATCTTACATAACCAATTGTTTACAAATTACGATCAAAATATCGCTATTTTTGAATAATGATGGTTAATTAAATCGTTTGAGGAGATGCGATTAATTAAAAAAAACAATACAAATATTTGCGTGGGGTGGAGATTTTGCATAATATTTTCAAAATAGGTTTCCAAACCTACGCAATGGTACCAGTATAAGACAGTCGTATTATAAAAACAAGTTATGACTAGAAAAAGAAATGTTGGATGAAAAATTCACAGAAAAAATTGCGACCACTATATAGAAATAAAAAAAAAAAACTTTAAGGTGACGAGCATTGGGTCACCACCAAATTTGGGTATTGAAATTGCCACACTTTATAAATGCAAAAATAATCCTGCTCCTAAAAATCGAAATAATACTTCAAGGAAGAAATATTGTTGAAAATTGTTAAGGAAATTCGTTAATTTTAATTTTAAAGAATCAAATTTTAGTTAAAAATTTAAGTAAACCTAATAAATTTCTAAACACGCAGTTCAATAACATGGAGTAGATTACTGATTGATAATCAACGCAATTTTGGTTCGATGCATAATAACCTGCCATTGTGTTGGTTAATCTATTAATCTGTTAATCCTGATGGATATTATGTTGCTTTTAATTATAAATTCGCACTTTTTTGATGGATCAACAAAGTTGTTAACACGTCCTTGATTTCTGCAGTTTTTACTAACACCTCTAATAGAAAAAAACAAACAATAATTAAAAGTTATGTTTTGGTTAACGACCTCGATTTATCTCAAAAATTGAAGGTTTTAGTAATAAAATCGGTACGCACTAAAAGCTTTTACGATAATGGGACGAAATAAGAGATCGAAAAGGTAGCAGGGCTTCGAGAAAGTTAAAATTAATTAAAACTGAATTTTAGTTAAGAGCATACTTTTCGGGATTAAAAATCTAGATTATTAAAGCTTTTAGTAATTACGAGGGACTATCAAAAAATTTCTTAAGCTTTTATTAAATTGTTGATTTTTAAGCACTTCATGATGAGTAATTATTCTTGCATTTGACAATATTATAATTAATTTGTTAACTGTTTTGAACAAAAACAAGTTAATTTGTGATGTTGTCGCGTCTTCCTCTTGATAACACGACCAAGCGGACTCAGAGTTGCTGTGCTACCAGAAGAAGAATCTGTAAAGCGGCGTTCACAATGAAGTAGGGTCTTGCCTTGCTTCGTTAGAAAGCTGGCAAGCGCCAATTAGATTATAGTATTTTCTTCTATCCCTTTCTATGATTCAAAAATTGTTCATGTTTATTGGCTCTTGCTTGTTTTCTACCGAAGCAAGGCAAGACCCTACTTCATTGTGAACGCCGCTTAAGTGTTAACCTGATACTGATCTGTGCACGAAGTATTAAAAATCATCCTGTAAGTGAGTAAACATCCCAATATTAGAAATTACGATTCTTTTTTATAAGAAGTTACTGATACACCAAACAATGAAATGAATTCTTACGAAGTGTCAAGACGGGAATAAATTATCATGACAAAACAATTCAGATTTCGTAAAACCCAACGTCATCTCGTAAATAAATATGAAAAGCTTCTCAACTTTCTGATTTTACAAACAAATAATAAAGTTTGGCAACCCGAGTTCCAATTCCAATTAGTCAAAAACTTTGTAATATATCGGTCCGATTGTTTTTCTCGTTGGTGAGACGAAGTTATGCCAAAAATTAGTCTGACTCGAAAACTTGAAAAAGTTTCAAGGAAACAAGTAAAAGCATGCATCACAAAATTATTGGCACATGAAAACTGATGGAAAATCGAAGTTAACTGGAAAAATCATCTACCGTTTCGAAAGTCGTAATTTCCTGGAAACTGTCAGGCAATATCATTTTTGTTAAGCAAACTTTGAAACGTAAAATTATAGATAACCCAATTTTTTTTAAACGCTTATCTGTAGCTTTTTGAGGTAGTCCTCCGAGCAAGTTGCGCTTGAAAATAAAAACAAACTAAAGTTTTCTAAAGTTAAAACGTTACGCATAAGTCGATCACTTATTATAGTGTCTGCCAAGTCGGCCAACTATGCAGAAAACTCATTTAATAAATAATATGAAACATTCTTGGCTAATTTTCCGAAAATTGCATCGTCGGCTCCTTTCCTTTGCTATAAATCGCTCTTTATTATTAATCCAAGGTATGTTTTAAAATTGTTTCTCGTGTTAACAACTTTAACCCTGCATTTCATTCAAAATTAACTCTATCACCCAAAAACCTTGTCCTCCCAAAGTTGTTAAAATGAAAAATATTTACAGGAAGAAAGATTTCCTTCGACAGCTCCCTTTGATCTTATTTTTACGTTAGAAAAAAACTGGGTGGTTTATTTTAATGGCGCTATAGCCTGCTGCTATTTATTGGAAAGTTTTTTTGCACTATCTGAAAACATGAGAGCATACGATGCCCTGGTCACGTATGTGCATACTATACCATCCACATTTTTGAACAAAACAACAAAAATAAGAGTCGTAGCAAAATTTTGGCTACATAAAAAAGGAATTGAAGAGCGAAAACAAAATATTTGTTACGTAGTAGGCTCAGGAAAATTAACAACTTTAGATTAAAATTGAACAATTCCAGCAATTTAATTTGGATCATTATTTTGTGATCGATAATTATACCACAACGTCTCAGTAGAAACGTGATCAATGACACTTTTTATCAACAAATTAAAAAAAAAACGTCTGTTTTTATTTTTTAAACCTGCCAGTTGATGATAAAATTGGATATGATGTAAATAATAATAATCAATCGCAAAACCGATGCTTAATGAATCATTATTGGCAATAAACTTGAACTTTTAAGCTTCCTCTAATTATCCATTTATTATGTCTATTCGAGATTTTTAAATCATTCCAATAGGAATGCGCACGTGTATCATTCTAAACATACGAGAAGTTTTGTTATTTATAACATTTTTCCAAAATTGTTATCCAATATTACAGCCATCGTTCAGACGATTTCTTTGTAGTCGAGTTTTTGCAATTTATTTGATGGTTCACATGTGCATTTCATTTTTAATATTAGACATTTTTTAAATTAGGCTCCATCCTGTTTTGACATCTATTTGAATATTTTTTAGGTCAATTTTCAATATTGCCTTTATACCATATTATGTTTATATACAGGACGTTTGCTATTCAATTATGCTAATAACGAGACAGCTTAAATCAAATCCAGCAGTTAAGAGAATAAACAATAAATTATGTAAAAATTTGACACAATTGAAATTTTTTTGGGGATTCCAAAAGACTTTCCTTTTATATTGTCATGTTCTTTTTTATCAAATCTTGTTGAGTTATTTTTGATTTTCGTCAAAATGTTTGTATAAAGCATTTCAGACCGACAAAAATAAAATTTTGATGGCCACTCTATCAAATTAAATTGCATGAATGAAGGTGAAATTTTCCTACAAGAACATTGAACTTGGTGTGGTCGAACAGGGATCCAAATATTAAAAGGTGGTGAACAGTGGTTTTATTGAGTGGTTGATGACTGAAGAGAAAAAGGGTGAACAGAATCTTCAAAGGAATGTTACGAACTGAAATTTTAAATCAAATAATCGAGGAGAATATTAAAAATAATATTTGTGCGTGGAATTGAAATTCAAGAGAGAATTGTAAAGTACGAGCCAAGTCTGATAAATTAAGAGCCAAATCATTTTTTTATAAAAAATATTCGACGATAAAATTAAATTTTAATCAACAAATAACAAATCTGAATTGTCCTGTCAAGTAACGTAAACAACATTCATTTTTTATATTTTTCGTAATAACGTTAGAAATTCTTATAAGATGCTTAATTCTGTAACAGTTTGAGAATCACTGCTTTAATCCTAAAATTAGTGTGTTTGCTAATGGGAAAGTATTTGGTGTCTTGCTTATTTATTTTGACTAATTTCGCCAGAGCCGTAACAAGGATAATAGACAGCGCCTGAGGTAAGCAGTTTAATTTGCGCTAACCCCCCCCCCCCCGCAGATCGAACCAAAGAATTTTTCGAAATGTTAAATATTTATGTATACAATCAAAATCATCGTTAAACCAAAACAAATTTCACATTGTTTGTTTAATGACAAACAAAAATATTCTATTGTAAGAAGTGACCTTTGACCTTTGATCTTAAAAATTAAATATTATTTTTTATTACTTGAAACTAAATAATGATGACAATGAATGATTGTCCGTAACCCCCAGATCTCCCGGTTCTTTGATTGATTATTTAAAAAAATACTTTACAGGTTAGGGGAAGATTTTTAAGATACAAAAACTACACAATAATTTTGGGAAAGCATTTTCTTGCTGACTTACGACTGAAGGCTATACCCCCCACCCCCTCACAATACGCTAAGTCCCCTAAACTTTGAAGAAACCGGGAGGTCTGGGGGGTATGGAATACTCCCCAGTATAAGAAAGTAATGAAGTGACTTATTAAAATTGATAAAACTGCGAATGTAATTTTGGGAAAACATTTTCCTGCTGACTTACTACTGAAGGCTATACCCCCCCCCACAATACGCTAAGTCCCCTAAACTTTGAAGAAACCGGGGGGTCTGGGGGGTATGGAATACTCCCCAGTATAAGAAAGTAATGAAGTGACTTATTAAAATTGATAAAACTGCGAATGTAATTTTGGGAAAACATTTTCTTGCTGACTTGCTACTGAAGGCTATACCCCCCCTTCCCCCACAATACGCTACGTCCCCTAAAATTTGAAGAAACCGGGGGGTCTGGGGGGTATGGAATACTCCCCATTATAAGAAATTAATGAAGTGACTTATTAAAATTGATAAAACTGCGAATGTAATTTTGGGAAAACATTTTCTTGCTGATTTATGGCTGAAGGCTATACCCCCCCCCCACAATAAGCCCCCAGATCCTCCCTTTGCGATAGTTTACCTTTAGTAAAAGTACCACACAGACTAGGTAAAGATTCTGCAAGGAACATAAACTACATAATGGCAAAGCCTTCTATCTTATTTTGAATCCTGTCCAACCATCGCATCGTCACGCCTTAGTTCAGATTCTTAATTCAGATTTTGGAACCAATGTATGAAAACGTCAGTTTAAAATAAAAGAAATTGGTGAAATTTTGTGTTTATTGTGTGATAATAATTAGATGAGAAAAATTTTCCAAAAATAGAAATTGAAAGGAATATCAAAGAAATGACAATTGAATATTATATTATTAGTTTTACATAAATGTGCGACCTGAAGGCCGCACTGGAATAATTTCTCTATTGATAATAGTTAATGAATGACAACTAATCCTGATTGCGTTATAGGCCGAAAGTTAAGGGCAGATCTAAACGTTTGCACACCTGCACAAACATGTTTTTTTATTACTACTAATAAAAGATCCAATCAGAAGTACAAAAAGCGTTACTAACAGACAGACAGAAAAATAAACACAAACTTAGAGAGAGATACCGACAGAGAGAGCTATTTTTAATAGAAAATTATGGTCAATGTTGGCGAACGCATACGCGGCAACGTCTTATTGTTGTTGTTTTGAATGACGATTGGGGAATTCCCTCGTTATCTGGATGGTCCAATCTTGTTAACATCTCCAGTATCAACTCTCTCACGTACCGGTTCAAACAAAAGATTTGCAAGCTGTCGCGAAGTCGATCAAGTGCTCCTGTGTAAAATTAACAAGTGTTCCTTCATTTAAGCCACACGGTGGATAGCGATTGGAAGCAAGCACCTGTCACCGCTAAATTGTAAGCTTAAACGAACACGAGGTGATCAAGTTTATCTTTTCCAATTCGTGTGAACCGACGTGTTATTTTGGCGTTTGTACTTCATTCTGAGTAACCGTTAGAGATTACTGTGTTTTATAGTGCGTACTTGTATAAATTTGAAGTGGATGCACATTTAGAATGTGATTTTTACATTTACATTGCAATTGTTGGAATCGTGATAGCATCTCTCAAATTCTATTTTCAATTAAACCACTTTAATTACTATTTGCGTTTGTTTGAGTTCTCCAAGCTACCATTTTTTTTCTGGATCCACGTCCTGGCCTTCGCATAAATCGAGATTTGGCCTATTAACATCGTGGCTAAACACTGGAATGGTCATCTCCGGATTGTGACGGACTCTGGTCGGGTCAACCCTCTCATTAGGGGTTTGCTGTTCAGAGGGTAGATTTAGTTTCGCTCTTCATTTACAAAAGTAAAAGTTGTAAAACAAACAATAAACGTAAACGTAAACGTTTATTACGCAAACGTCAAATATAAGCGTTGGCTTATATGATAATACAAAATTATATAATTAAATTATAAAGCCACAGTTTACACACTGTTAAATTATAATAACAACCATCCAAGGAAATAAATTCTTCTTCTGCTCCTTTGCATTAATTTACGACTTCGTCCTGTTACTACCAACTGTGATAAACGCACATGTGTTTCTATTAGTGCTTAAATTGGTTAGTTCTTATAATTCGCGATAATAAATTAATTGTTATATTTTAATAACATTATTCTGACGAAGGGTGCGTGAGCACTTGAAAGCTTATAAATAATATATTAATTTAATTCAATTAATTCGTAAAATTACTAAAATGTAACAATTAATTTATATAAGTTATTGTAGGGCCCTGCTAGATGATTTAAATAGCCTGCAGATCTAGGGAGTAACTACCGAAGTTTCAATGATTTGGTTGAAGCAGGACCAGGACCCATTCCGGATAAATACTATAAAATATTTAATTTTTGTATTATTTGCCATCGAATGCTAAGAAAAAGGTAAATATTTAGTTAGAAGAATTTTGAATTTTATTGCTACTTTTTATTTAACGCCGATTCTGAATTAGTTCGTCGATGTTTGTAATGTTAAAAATGCATCTACCGGATAGATCGAAACAACAAATTTACGAAGATATGAATACAAATTGTGCCAATATCGGGGACCATTCTTAGAATTACAGAAAAGTCATAACCGGTGCTTCAAACCAAATTTGAGTGAATTTCACGTAACTTAGATATTCAGAATATTACAGTTCTATTTTTCTAGTTTAATTTAAAATTTTGATATCACTGTAGGTAGCTACCCACAAATAGTTAGAACGCTTAAATTTTCGTCATAAATATCACCAGAAATCATGTCAACATTTCCTAGTGCAGTAAAAAGATATTAAAACTATTACAGTTGTTGTTCGAATGCAAATTTTACTTACGTAACTGTTACGGAACTATCCGAAACCCTTGCGAAATTTTTTCGGATTCAAAGATGGAAAAAATAGTCTTATTGATGGATCACGGAAGTTAATCATGTTAAATTAACTATAATTTGCCGATTAATGCAAAGCAATGAATCTTCCACGTGTTCGTTTTTATATTTTCACGCATTTTATGTAATTCAAATTAAAAATACAATTTGTGTCATAAAGTATACTTAAGCATGGTGTATTAAATTTTATGACCTCGATCATTACACTTGGCTAATGCAGTTACTATTATTTGTTACCTAATCATCTACTTAATTCAAAAGTTATTTATATAAAGTTTAAAGTCATAAAAATAATTTAAATTAAATACCATGTATTTACAAAAGGATCTATTATGAACACACAGACATTTTTGTAATTTTGCTGCCGTAAAGATTGAAGTTCAAAATATTGAAAGTGTTTCTGGGCAACATTCCGCTAATGGTATTTTGTAAATAAATCAAAGGAAAAGTTAACAAATGATACCAGTTTTCTCTAAAAAGCGTTTAAATTGGGTTAAACTCAAAGTTTTTTGGAATCCGGTTTAACCTGGTACTACATGAAATATTTGATAAACAAATCAGAATTTGTAGTGTGACAGGGATTTTAGGTAGTACGTAGTAACAAATAATGGAAGCTACTTGGAATATTGATAACAAAACTTCTGATGAGTACTTTATTTATGGAAACCCACTTCACTTCACAATTTGGTTATCAACCTAATTAATTAAGATTATCTTGCGGCTAACACCGTCCGTTATATTAAAAATGCAACTTTTATAAATTTGTTCGGCCGAACAGGGTGAATTATTTCTAAAATATAGAAACTGTCTAAAGGTTGATCGAATATTTATGTTCACAGATGCGTATAACGTAAGATGTTACAGCAACGTTTTTCGGAATGGAAGAGGTAAGGAATTTTCTGAAGCGTACACGAGTTGGCTCAGAACCCCCAATTAACCTAATTTTAGGAAGAATCTTATTCCTTCTTCCAATAAAGCGCTTTTTACGTAATGTCAGATAACATTGATACTGGAAAGCTTTCGAGCTGTTAAACAGCACGAAAGATAACACATATTTTCAGAAAACACCACGTTTTTAATTATTACAGATTTTTAAAAGCCGCTTTCCAACATCTAATAGTGAAAAATCACTGCGTAACTAATTGGCGCCCAACGATAGGCCACATCAGAAGATGGTTGATATTTAATTATCAGACTAGGGGATTTCATATAATTTATACCGATTATTATGAGGTGTGAGGTCTCACACCGAAACTATTTGCTCCGCGTTCAATGTGCCCGCTTGCCACAATACGAGTTTGTTGACAATCTAGCTGATACTATGATCCTTAAAGCCAAATCTCCAGAAAGATAACCGCTTTTATTAAAAAAAACGTAACACAATTTATTGCAGCGTAAATCCGAACCTCCACAAGTGGTTCACATACATAAATATATCAGCTGTAATCTTCGAGGACACAGTAGGAAATAATGTCGTATTAGAATCTATTTACGTAAGAAAGTAAGATATATTCTTGAAAAAGTGACTAACGGTCTTAAAATTACAAAAATGTTTTTTTAACACGGCTTGGTAGTACCACGTACTACTAACAATTTACAACTTGTTTGATATGTCTACAAATTTAAATAAAAATTGTTGCTTTAAAGATAAGAGCAGTCTAAATAACCGGAGTAGTAATAAAGAAGTAAATAAAACAGCAATAGAGAAAATCGAATCAGCGAAGGGGAAAAGCTTTTAAGTGACCATTATTACAATAAACATAGGGTTAATGTTCGCTCTTAACGATCTTAGATTAAGTTTTCGAATTATTCACTTAAAGAGATGTCATCTAAAATTAGAAGCGTGCAATAATCTCACAGAATTTAAAAATAAAAAAAGATGGGTGTTGATGCTTTGGTAGAATAATCGCTGTCTGGTTAACCACTTTCTCCTCGTAACAAACGCCCCAGATAATTTGAATTGTAAATTTTACTAATTAAATCTTTAACAGGCGACTTGATCACCGTAAACAACATGGAAATGCTGGTTTTTCTCAAGATGATTTTGAAGTAGCAGAATCCTTTATCTATTTTGATAAGGATTTATATAGTTTCGTCACGGTTACTTACGTATTCAGATTTTGAACTGTGCAAAATTAGATTTTATACGAAAGATTGAAGTTTACGATTTGAAGAAAAAAAAGGAATAAAATTATCAGCAAAAACATGAAGAGTTTTTTTGCACAATGTTGCAGCAATTATTATCGATCTTTGTATCATATTTAACCAACTTATCAGATAAATTATTGGAAAAAATAATGATAGCGCTATTTTGCTTAATAGTTTAAGTGACTTTTTAACCTAACATAATTTTTATAAACAATAACATTGATATGTACCCAGAGAGGCAAAATAGAAGTTATGATTTATGTAATTATGGAATAAAGGTCGTGTGAGCATGGAATCTGTGCATGAAATGTTGTTATGATTCTCCCAGATTAATTATTTGCACTTTTTTGTACTTAAACCTTGATTAAATGGAACGAATTGGAAGAGTTTTGCAATAAGGTTAGAAAAACTGGGAAGAACAAAATGACAGAATTTGGAAAAATGAGGTTAGGAGGAATGAAGTTCAATCAACCCAGAGTCATTTACCTTTGTAGATTTACCAATTCTGCATTTAATTTGTGCTTTGTTTTAGTTTTCGAAATGCTAACGCAGGTTTATTAAACTTGACTTGCTAACCTAAGAAATTAGCAATTGCGGTAGTCTTGAATTATTATCTCAAGTAACAAATTGATTGTGTAATTGTAAAAATATATTTCCGATTTTTCCATTCATTTTGAGATTAGTTGGGTTGTATTGCATTGGAAAAATTTGCAAGCACCAGTCACATAGAATTATATTACTTTTTGCCCGATTCCACCTTATAATGCAAACTTTCTTACATAAAAGTGTTAAAAATGCTACACAAAAGTCCAAAGAATCTTCTAAATAGGTACTATCGATTGCAACCCTGAATACCATAACCACATAACCTAAAATTGATAAAAAAACAGCGTTTCCATACCTAGACTCGTGTTTAAAAATTAAAAAAAGGATCAGCTTGCCGTAGAAATTGTTTAGCCTAACTTAGAAAATGGAAAACGTAGCTAAAAAAAATGAGAAAAAAAAAAATAAGTACCTTCTAAATGCAGGTTATTCCCCAAGAAATTGAATTAATCGAGATTAAAGAGTACTCAGCACCCCCTATAACCCCGATTAGGTACCCATTGCAGACATTTTACACACCCTAACCCTTCTTAGCATTCGATGCTGCCGACGCAGTGGGAATACAAAATGCAACACTAAATTGGTTCCCAAAAAAAACCTTCATAAACAACAAAAAGGGTTCAAATTAAATTCTAAAGGAAATTAAGTTCACAGAATCACTAATAAAAACTATAAGCTGTGACAGGAACGTCCCTAAATAAAACCATAATTATCCTGATTCAGCATCATTGATGCATCAATGAATAAATGCATCATTGAACATCAATATTAAAAGCCTACTAATAATTTAATATATTTAAGGAGAAAGTTAATAACATAGCCTAGTGCATAGCAAGAACCTTATTTTGACCGTCTCCCCTCGGAAGGCAATGGCCAACCACTGAAGAGAAACTTTACCTAGCCAACCTTCTTAAAATTACTTTTTGGTAAAGCAAGCTGCTAATGTTAGGGAGATCCGACAACGCACTTCCAAGAAGTATGAGAAGATCTAGTTACCAAAATGGGGGAAGAATGTTATAGTAACATCGAGCTAAACCGGTAACCATGGCAACGAGAACTAACCAGAAGTTGTTTTCGCACCTTTTAAATGAAAAGTTTTACTTTTGTACTTGAAGCCATTTTTCGGATAGCACATTTAATGGGCTAAAAATTGAATATAATGAACTTTTCGAAAAGTCACTCCGTTCCATAGGAAATATTTGAACTACAGAAGATAATCAAATTTAATTTTTAAGAAAAAAACCACTGTTGACAGTGCACACAGCACAGAATAATTTTAGTTTTACTACTATGCTAAAGTTGTAGCCCATATTAAAATATGAATTCCGAAATTGAGCTTCAATATTTTTGTGAAACATTTCATTTAAATAAAATAAATGACATTTCTCTATTTAATTTGTTCCATAACTCAAAAGGCGATGGATTTTAGATAATAAAGGGTTAGAATTTAGTTTATAGGAAATTGCACATCACTTGAAAAAGCGGTAAGCTACGAACACTAAAAAATTAATAGTTACATTCGGTGCTATGGCCATTTGAAGATTTAGAGAAGATGGAATTGTATTTTCACTGGCCGTCCAATAGAAATTACGAATTGGTCTAGTATGGGATTATACTTTTGGTTCAGTGGTATCACCGGTGCAACTTCAAAATTTGAACCCGGGTGCAAGAGTTTTCACGGGCCCCCCGATTGAGAGGTGTGCGATTTAAAAATAAAAATAAAACAACTTTTGGTCGCAATATAATGCAAATTAAGGGGGTTCAAAGCATTGGGGGCCGGGGCCATTCCTCTCTGTGCTACCCCTCCCCCGGTATTTATGTCACTGTCTGTACCTCCCAGACCATAGTTGCACGCTAATTTTTTCACATTTTAGGGTGTTTAGCGGGCATATCCACTCTAAAAAATATAAAAAGCAATTCAAAATTAAATAAAATTCCCCTGACCCTTATAAGTTATAAATTATAAGTAAACTAGTAAATAATTGAAAAACCGGGTGCCATGAAACACCCCCCAGCCATAAGTAATCAAAATATGTATTGTCAAGAATTAAATTTGCCTCTTTATCAATTTTGAAAAGTTATATCATTAGTTTGTTGTGCTGGGGGGTATTCCATACCCCCCAGACCCCCCGGTTCTACGTCCATTTCTTCACAATTGAGGGGAGT
Organism: Rhagonycha lutea; assembly: GCA_958510855.1. Classification (NCBI taxonomy): domain Eukaryota; kingdom Metazoa; phylum Arthropoda; class Insecta; order Coleoptera; family Cantharidae; genus Rhagonycha; species Rhagonycha lutea. The sequence goes on from OY294041.1 coordinate 36,524,141, forward strand.
TACTTTGTTTTGGTTTAACGATGCTTTTAATAATATTGTACAATTAATTTTTCAAAAATTCGTTTGTTCCAGCGAGCCGGGAGGGGGGTAGTACAAATTAAACTGCTTTCCACGGGCTCTTTGTACCATTGTTACGGCTCTGGGTGGAGAGAAAATACAATTTTCATATATATACCAACAAATGGGATTTTTATAAGGACGTTACATTTGGCTAACCGCTTCCCTAGTCATACTGGTTTAGTCACGTTTTGCGACCAACCCCTAGGCATGAACAATAACATCTTGCATGGATTAACTGACCAAATGTCTCGATTTTAGGTAGGTTGTCCCGTTGTTCCAGCAAGCAACTCAAAATTTAGTTGTTACAAAATCCCAGTATTTACTTCAGGAAGTAAACGGAGACTATTTTTAATTATGATTGATAATCAAGGACGAAGATAGGATCTAAGAGGCTTGGCCTATCCTAGAAAAATTTTAACCCACCTTAAGATAATTGGAAAATAATGTAAACAAACAATTTTCTCCAGGCACTAGGGGGTCTGAGGGAACCCATGAGGATGAGGAAGTAACAAAATGATGATGTTTCAAGAATCAAATTTGCATCGTTATTGCTTTAGAAAGTCTTCTTGTTGATTCTTTAATCCTACCGGCTAATCACAAGGTAGAGGGGGGTCCATACCCCACAAACCCCCCCGGTTCCACGCTCATGTATTCAAATTTTAGGGGGATAAATAAGTTTTGCTGTTGCTCAAAATGTTTTTAATTGTATAAATAAATATTTAAAAAAATCTTTTGTTTTAACGGGCCGGGGGTTAGTATAAATTAAATCGTTTACCATAAGCGCTTTTTACCCTCGTTACGGCTCTGGGGGAGGGGTGAATACAATTGTTTTGAAAATTGTATAGTATATTAATTTTCAACAACTAAAGTCGATTTTTCAAATTTGTAGTTTTTAACCTTTTTGTCGACTTTTTGTAACCCATGGGGGGTCATTAGTAATTACTCCCTTAATAGCTAAATTTTGAGGATCACCTAAACTGTCATGGATGTTGTTGTACAAAATCAGGCCCATAGGAGCAGGGAGTCTGATGGTAATTGCCTCCCCCCCAAATCTTTGAGTCGTGCAGACGAAATTTGAAATCCTAACTGCTGGTCAGCACCGTGCGGTAGGTGCCATTATTTTGTACTTCACATTACCTGGTTTATTTTAAATGCGGTAGATTACAACTCCATGGGTACGTACCCCAATGTTACACCCACTTCAGCACATTGTACACACTGCACTTTATAAACAAGGCTGTATCTCCTCTAGGTTAGATACACCATTGCATATAAGCCAAGGTACGACGGTCTAGGACAAAAGGATGCGACCGAAAGGATGCGAGCGTTAGAATGCAGACCCAAAATGACAAGGGCCATAAAGACGCAGACCCAGAAAGACGCAAAACCTTATTTTACATTACTCAATTTAAGAGCGCGCTGCAAATTTTGATGCAAAAATATGTTTCGACAGATGGCGTGCCCTAAAATATTAATCTTTTATAGTTATCTTTTCACCAAAACAGAATTTTAATAATTTATAAAAGTCATATGAATAAACGATAACTAAGATAGGCAATAAGGAAGTTTGGACTTTTAAAGATAAATATTTTTAAATATATTCAATATTTTCACATGTGAATATCTTTTTGGAATATCTTTGTAAATATTCAACATTGGAAGCTCAAACTTCCTTATTGCCTAGCTTAGTTATCGTTTATTCATATGACTTTTATAAATTATTAGAATTCTGTTTTGGTGAAAAGATAACTATAAAAGATTAATATTTTAGGGTACGCCATCTGTTGAAACATGTTTTTGCATCAAAATTTGCAGCGCTCTCTTAACGACAGTTGATTGGCTGCCGCTAGTTAGTAAGCCCCACTACAGGCACACCCTAACATTACTTTATAAATACCAGTTCTGTACTTTGTAAGATACATTCAGATTTAACGATGATGGACCGAGATTTGCAGTGGTTGCGTTGTCAAAATCAACTCTCACGTCATCCGATCCGGTCCCCTACGCTCCGAGCTGTTTTAACTAACACTACTAAAGATTTCCTCTAGACTCTCGACTACTCGGCAAAATATGCTAATGGGAAGGGGAGGAATCTTTCTTTTTGCGTCTTTCTGGGTCTGCGCCCTTTCGGTCGCATTCAGTTGTCCGGCACCGAGGGTAAGGAACAAATAAGGACTCTGAAATATCGGTGATATATTTCTTGGTCTTTTAAAAAATTTAATTTCAATAAGTAGAGCTAGAAAAACTGCTTCCTAGAATATGTTCTAATGGCAACTTTAAATAAAGCTAAAAAACTGTAGATAAGATACTTTGTTTACAATAATAACTTTCGAATAATTTATAAAAAATTGCCTATAATAATTATTTTGAAAGCGAAATTAAAAACTGCTTTTGTTGTTCGTATAATAAAGAGTTAATTCAAAACTGGGTCATCCGTCCAAAAAGTCGACAGTCTAACAGCATGTCTAACATAAGCGGCACTTTGCGATAATTGAAATAGAAATATGATCAATAAATTATTAAATTACTGCACAGCAGGGGTAGAAAGTTACCATAAGTGGTTTTTTTAATATTTCATGTAGTTACTTCATTAATGGGTTATTTTTTAGCCATTTGTTAGGCTACATATCCACTTCCCAGAGGGTTCTCGTTTGTGATATGGAACATACGAGAAGATTTTTTACAAACAAAAATAAAAATTTGACAAGGACAAAACGTGTAATTATTGTTGAGCTTTACATTTCTCCATAACCTCTCTGTAACATTTAATTAAATTTTGCATAAATTAATTAAAGCCAGATAAAGAATTAAAAAATGGTTTAAAAAACACGAAACGAAAAGCTGAAGTTGTTTTTGTCGTTTGATATAACCAAATATTAGCTCCACGGATTACCACGCGATAAGATAACTTTGTGTAACATCAGTTATTGTTGTCATTAGAAGTTAATCTAAAAACAATAAATTAATATTTGTAATAATTAAAAAATTAATATCAACCACGCCGAACTTAACTTCCTGCAGCAAATCTTCATTCTCTCAGATATTCCAAATATGGATAGTATTTACGAACACAACAACTAATGTTTTGCTTTAGATACAAGAGATCCGGTTATTTGTAGTAAAAGTCAACTTTTTGAGTTCATTTCTTATCACATTTTATCAAATATTCTTTGTCCGTGGCCTCTTACAAGCTCACCAGACGTTGTGACGCATGAAAGAAGCTTTGCTATATTTTTAGATGAACCGCATTTTTTTAAGGGAAAAGCGCAAGTTTTCAATTTGCAAGCGTTTATTTAACGTAGCTTTCCATCTCCAAATCAATCGATGTGTACGGAGCAGAAATAAATAACTTGGTCAGTGATTTATGAAACCGGGAGAATACGAAATGTGCGGGTCAAAAAACTTTCCCAGACTAAATAACCAACATCCCCTGGAAATTGAACAGCACCTAGGAACCTAGGACATCTGCAGTTCGTAATTAAGCGATTACAGAAATTCGATAATGTAGCGGTTTAATTATTTTTCATGAGAATATCCCAAATCCCAAGAGGTAGCTTGGGAAAAACAAAAAATTCGTGAATTGTAATGGTTATCCAGTTAGTCGTGATCTTTTTAATTATTATGTTGATCGATTTTCACTAAATAGATCTAAATTATGGCACATGCCTAAAGTAATTATTACAATAAAAATACCTCGAAATATTTAAATGAGTTTACGTTAACCGAGCGTTACATAATACAAAAACGAATCCGCGTTTGGACAATAAATTTATAAATAAACATCATTACAAAATTATAATTTTCAAGGTACCCTTTTAAATTTTATTTGTAAACATTGCGCGTGATTAATGATGCGATTGCTTTTGATATCAGTTCAATGATTTTAGAACATAAAATTAGGATAATTCAAGTAAAAATAAACTCGCATTTAACTGTTGTGGCGAAGTTGAAACCTTTAAATTCCCGTTGAAAATCGAGAATATAGTACTATAATCAATGGTTGAAGCTGAAGAAGAAGCAGTAACATTATTTTGACCATTTCCCCTCTTCCTTGATCTTTGAAGGATCAAGGAAGCGCAATCTTTCCCGAAAATGAAGTATAAATTTCATTTTTCGAGCTTCAAGACCCATGTTAAACTGTAGGTCCCCCATATCTTTACTTATTTAATTGTAACTAAAAATGAGGTCTAATTTCATCTGCAAAGTGAACGAGAGAGTTAAAAATCTAAATATTTTAATTGCAGGAAGCTAGGGTACAGTGGAACGGTGGGAAATTTGCCCATAAAATTCGTATTTGTGATGTAAATAGTGGCGTAATTATGTATTGGCATTTGGTGTACAAAAAAGTAGTAAATATTCCAAAAGTTATTGTTTACCGTTATATGAATGTGAAATTTAATACTTTGTTTATAAGAAAAGTAAGTGGCAAATTGAGCAAATTTTAGTCGCCCATTAATAATACAAATTGCAAAAATGTACTTATTTTGTGGATTATTAATTTCTGAAGTGATTTATAACAATCTCATTGATTGTTGAAATGTTTTTGAATAACAAATTTTTTTATTTGATTTGGGGAACCGCGGTCCAAAGTGATAATGGTTATTCTTATGGAGAAAACTGACACTTTGCCCCATCTTTCCCTAGTTCTTATTTTGTCCTTATTATAACTGGGTTATGATATATCGTAACACAGTGGCGCCCAACGCATAGGCCAAAAAGTTATGTTATTACTAATATTATAATAATTATAGTATAATTTGAAATTTATTCGAATTGTTCGAAAGTTTGAAGGACGATTTATATCAATTTTTGATTAGGTATTATGTGGGCTGCGTTATCTCCTTAATTTCGTAGTAATTTTATCGCTAGTAAATTTGGAATCGCTTGAGACACAAAATTAAAAATAGCATAAACACTTCAAATACTTTCTTTATCTTCTGTATCTATCACTCTGATCTAGTAAAAGTAACCAATAAGGAATCGAAGTTATTGATGTGTGAAATCGTTATTATAAGAGTAGACAATTTTTTGAATGCTTCTTTGAAGTGAGCGGCCACTGAGAGCGAACAAAAAGTACAAAAAAGTTATTATAGTGAATTTAGTTTCGCTATTGTATGAAAAGCAATTAACAACAGCACAACCTAATTTCAAAGTCAATTCAAAATAAAAATGTTCCCTTTCTACAATAATAACTTAATTTACATGCAATTTTTCGTTACAAACGCAAAATTTTACCAACACGACAAAAAAATAATAGAAAATCTATGTACATTATGAAAAAAATTTAGCTTTGGTGTGAAAGAAATTCGATAAAGTGAAACGTCTGCGTGTCCAATTTCCTTTCCAAACTTTTCCCGAAGTTTCCGATTTGTAGTAACAATATTGTAACGCCATCAATAACGTTTTCGATTTCGGTTTCCAATAAGGAAACTTTTTGAAAAATTAAACTGGGCAGTCGTATTAAATCGTTGAACGTGAAAAATGAAACTGTTGTTGATACTGCATCTCAAAACTAAAAAGCTTTGCGCTACTTTAAGTTTCGAATTGTATGGAAAGTGTAAAAATACGTCACTACGATAACAACGTAAACATTAGTTAATAATTGACTTAAAAATTACATATTAGGAAAATTTATGTAGTTAATTGCCGTACTAATATTGATCGAGTTCCGTGTAATAATGGGAAAATTAAAAATAAAAATTTGAGTAGAAAATTTTCTATTAATTACAATTGAATGATTTGTTCGTAATTCACGTATAATTAGCAATTTGCAATTTAATTTGCGGATGATGACGATGATAATATTGTAATTTTATTCCAAAAATATTATGTTAGTCATTTTTCTAGTTTCGCAATAAAATAATTATTAGATGAATCAGTAATTCCTTAACTTCATTAGTCCCTTTTTTCTTTTTTCGTTTTTCCATTCTGCATTCTGTCACAATGTTAACTAATGATTTCTACCAACGCAATTAGCTTCCGACCAAAAAAATCCTTTGATAAGTAAATTTCAAAATTTAAAACATGCGTAAAATTGAAATGCAATTACAGTTTTTTGCTTTCAAAAGTGCAGTGTTCACGAAAGTTCAATGATTCAAGTTAATAAATTAGGCTAAACCAATTATAATATTCCATCTGTTAAATGAAATAATAGATAACAAATCCTTAAACAATTAATGATCACTCAAATAGACTTATCGTGCTATAAAAATTAAATCCGACTAATAAAACCTAATAAACTAATAAAAAAAGTTAAAAAAAAAAACGATATTGTTTTATCGATTATAAGTTTTTCTGAATTTGTTGCTATGGTGATAAGAACAAACTACAACCACCTTTAAAAAAGGTGACTGTTGGTTTTGAACTCGCGGAACAATACAACGTAATATTAAACAGTAATAAAATTATGAATGAATTTTGTTATAGTAATAATAATTTACAACCGGTTTTTGAAATGGTGCAACCTACGATACCAATTTACTTCCATTGTATCAAATTTATAGCATCGAGTTAATCCCGAAAATCCGCCTAACGGTGTCCAATTTACGCACACGTCTTCTGTTTTGCATTCTTTTGTAGACCTAATACGTCACCGCATGATAATTTAATACACAGAGAAAAGGACGAAAATTTGAAGGGTCAACAAAATCATAAAAGGATTTATGGGATAAGTACCAGCGTGTGAAAGCTTCCATAAGTTAAAAGGTTGTTCTTACGAAATTGTCATAAACGTTAAGAAAATTATCGTCACGCAACGAACTGAAGATTTTATTTGCTTTTGTTATCAGCATTTGTGATCAAATAATTAGCCTGGTATTAAAATTTGTATCAGTAAAGTTAGGGCGTGATCCATTAAAGATTGTTTCATGCAAATTGTAACGCAAACGTGAACACGGACAGTATAAGTTGCAACTTTAACTGGCGGTGTCTCACATTTATGACAAATTCACTTTCTTTTGGATTTACTAAGTAAATCCTTACATAAAATTTGGAACAGCCCTTTGCTTGGGAATGCATTAGTACTGAGTTTCCCACCATGGCATCCATATGATGTTACTGGGTGTCTGACAGACGTAATTTAATTTTTAGAGTAGAAAAGTCTGCAGAAGAATTTAAAATAAATCAGCGATAAGGTGTATCAATATTTGCTACAGGGGAGGTCATGTGCGTCAATAAAATTTTTCCGCAAAACATAATATCTCTATAAAAATACTAAATCGACAACACAATAATTAACTTCTTTGATTAAAAGTGTTAAAATTTCCACTCGTTAATAAACATCTTTTAAAAAATATCTTACTTTATCATAAATTTTGATAAACCAGAGTGGGGCAGCGGGGTCAATTGTTACTTTCTTCTAGAAGGGTTCCACGAAAGGTAATTATTTATGTGAAATTTTAATTCTCTCTCAAGATTATTGCGACCCATAAATAATATAAAAAATAGTTTTCTAGCCATATTTTGTTATGGTGATTATTTTTATTGATTTTACAAAAACTTTCTTTTATCAAATGTTTCTAGAAGCTGTACATTTACCTGGGTGCCTTAATATTATACAGTTTGAGAAACACAGGTACTACAGATAATTAAAAATTCGATTACAATTATTTAATAATTTATTGTTGAAATTTCAAAATAAACCAGTAAATTATTTTAACCATTATTAATTTCACGAGTTAAAAACTTAAGTATTATTGATTATAATTTATGCGAGATTTATTATGGCAACCAATGTAAAACTAAAACTAGCGCTAATCACTAATCAAATCAATTTTTAATCTCATTCGTTGAGTCGAAAAAGTGATTTTCCACCGGCAGCCATACTAGATTTTTCGCCCCATATCTCTAAATCGTCATAATTATTAATAAAAGTTTTGTAATTTGGATTATTTCATAAAAAAAGACAAAGTTCCTTTTCCGACCCGTTGCTATAATATAAGGACTACTTTTCTGCCCTGGGGCCGAAAAGCAGTGTTTCATCCGCTAAAAAAAACTTTGAGGAACCCTGATCTATATTTTCGCATTATCTATCGGTAAAAAATTTGATTTTTACAGTATTTTAGCATACCTTCCTACTAAAATCAAAATTATAGTCAAATTTTCAAAATCAAATGATTATTTGAATGATTGCATTAGAATTACTGTATGAAAATAAATTGCAATTATAAATAATTGTTGTAAAATAAATTAGAAAAGCACAAGTAAAAAACCTAAACAGTGAAACATCAACAATTTAATGGGATATTCGGTGTAAATGTTAAAAAACAGTTGATTTTTTGTCCATAATTATTTTTTACATCTTTTAAGAATATAAAAGAACACATTTTTTGTATTCCAAAACACGTGCATGTCGTTGCCCCCCTCCAATCGAATTTTGGGGTGAAATTGGTGAAAATCGTTAGAGCCTCCAGTTTCTTCGCTTGAGCTTCAACCGTCGCGAAGATATTCGCTAAAACGTTTGGGGGGGGGGGCTGTAGACATGTAGCCGGTAATTTGATCCCCAGTAATTCGGTCCCTGATAATTTCGCCACGGTGTGGAGTGATGTGATCGCTGGTTGAGTTACGGAGCGGAAATTCTGGAATCAATTTAAACCCTTTCCAAATATTTTTGGTTAGAAAACAATTTTTTTTATGAGAGTACCGTTAAAAGATACATTCACCGGTCGAGCTTAGGTTACTGTTAGGAAATAATATTTTTTTTTTAATTAAGACCGTTTAAAGAGAGATCCACCAGCCGAGCTGAGGTTAACTGTTAGGTAAAATTACCGCCGGCGCAATTACCGGGGAGTAGTATTACGTTATAATATTAACGTTTCCCCCACCACTATTGCTCCTTCCACTACCAAATCTTTATCAAGAGGTGTTAGAGCGCAGTTTTAGCAAGCGGTGCGGTATGAAAGCGGTATAAAAACGGTGTTAGAGCGCTCTAACCGCGCTTCCAGTAGTATAAGTATACGATTAACGTTTCCCCCACCACTTTTGCTCCTCCTACTAACACATCTTTATCAAGCGGTGTTAGAGCGCTATTTTAGCAAGCGGTGCGGTATGGAAGCGCGGTTAGAGCGCTCTAACACCGTTTTCATACCGCTTCCATACCGCACCGCTTGCTAAAACAGCGCTCTAACACCGCTTGATAAAGATTTGATAGTGGGAGGAGCAATAGTGGTGGGGGAAACGTTAATCTTATACTACTCCGGGGGCAAAATTACAGGGAGTCAAATTGCAGGGGACCAATTTACCAGGGGTATCTAATTACCAGGAGATAAATTACCGGGAACCAAAATCACCTAGTGCCTACCCCCCAAGTCGAATTTCGGGATAAAATTGATATAAAATGTTAGATCCTCGTTATAACATAAATTCCATAATTTAAATTTGATTTTCTATAAAGTTACTAACATTTCAAATTACCCTTTTCGAAGGTCGTAGGACACCAAGTGCCCACAGAAGATATTATTAGCGATTTCTTTCCAAAATTAGTTTTGAATTTGAATTGGAAATTAGTAACATGAATTAAAATTCTTAAATTAAACAAACATTGAAGGTGACTTTGTTGCTCAAACAATTGAATATAGGATTGATATGGCCCCCAAAATTCAAGTTAGCTCCCCCAAAATATCCCAAAAATTATTAGTTTTTAATGGCGATATTATGAAAAATCGATTAACTTAATATCCGCAACCCTTAGAATATGCTATAGCAAAAATTATTTTTGTTATTATGATATTTCAGTTTAGTGGGGAAAGACATTTGAATTGATTAGCAAACGATGAGGTTAGCGTCGAAGGCCAGGCTTTCGAGAAGCTTATTATTTTTCAAAAAATAGTTTTCTGCCTCTGAAATCCCAAAAATTAGTACAAAAACATCTTTTTATATTTTCTAACTTCAAATCTCTTGACATTAAAAATCAAAATTTTTTGCCTGCGGCACAATTTTTTGTTATTTTTACTCCCCTCTTAAAAAATTGTTTAAAAACATTTTTTTAGCTCCCCCAAACATTTGACCCTAGTTGCGCCTATGATTACTGACATTGTTGGGGTCGCAGAAAATAAGCAAGAAAATTTAGAGGTCGCGTCATAAAAAGGTTGAGAACCACTGCTTTAGATAATATGGTCGAATGTCATAATAATTGATTAGTTTAGCCAAATATGGAGTTTAAAATTTTTACGAAAATTTTGACCTTATTGAAGAATTCTGTTCGTTCACGGTAAGTCTACTTTTGGTTAGAGCAAGGGTGGCCAACCCAAATGATCTTGCGGGCGACTTTGGAAATGCATCATAACTCCGCAGGCCACATATAAAATTATATATCCCCATATTAGATTTAGATACACTATCATAGGCGCGCAACTAGGGTGAAAAAGTTTGGGGGGCTAAAAACACAATTTTTGTAAGAGAGGGAGTAACAATAGGAAAAAATTACGCCGCAGGCAAAAAATTTAGATTTTCAAGGTCAATATTGAAGTTAGAAATTATAAAAAGATGTATTTGTACTAATTTTTGTGATTTCAGGGATAGAAAACAATTTTTTGAAAAATAATAAGCTTCTCGAAAACCTGGCCTTCGAGGCTAACCTCCTCGTTTGCTAATGAATTCAAGTTTCTTTCCCCACTCAACTGAAGTATCATAATAACAAAAACAATTTTTGCAAATATAGCATAATATTCGGTAATTAAAATTTGTTAATATTTATTCATTTTCAAAAATCAGTTTTAAGCATAGAAAAATAAGGGGATAGTTCTTAGCATTTCTGACAGATTGCCAACTCAAAAATAAAATTTCTGTGGAAATTCAGTGTTTACTAAGAAGGTAAGGGTTGCAAATATTAAGTTAGTCGATTTTTCATAATATCGCCATTAAAACCTAATAATTTTTGGGATATTTTGGGGGGGGGGCTAATTTGAATTTTGGGGGCATAGCCCCCCCTCCGTAGTTGCGCCTATGTACACTATTGACATTTTTTTGAGTGAAAAATTGAAATTTAACGAGTTATTATATTATTTATTATAAAATAAATATATTTTGTAAAAGTGTGATGAATCACGCAGGCCATAAAAGTATTCAAAGCGGGCCGCGGGTTGGCCGCCACCCCTGGATTAGAGGTTTAGAAGTTCTAAAGAAGTTAAATTGTTTTTTGTTGGCTCAGGGGTATATTTATTGAACTGTCTCAGAAATTCATCCTTTTTAGCATTCCGGTTGAGTTGGTGAGTGTTCCAGAAATAATTTTAATAAGTTGAACTGTCTCAGAGATCCACATTTTATTGGTTTCAGGTTGGGTTGGTAAGTGCACACCAGATATATTTTTAATAAGTTGAACTGCCTCAGAAATCCACATTTTCTAAGATTCCGGTAGGGTGAAGCTAATATTTATGAACTTCTGAGAGGGTGTGGTAAACTGGGAGGGGGGCGGAACTATAATTTCACAGTAATAGCTACTACCGTACCCGTAAGTAGGTTTTTAATATTTTTGGCAAAATTTAGGGCCTATTTTCAATGATTTCGTCATGTTTGTCATGTTGAATTTTAGATAAATATGGCGGTTCTTTGATTTGTGACAATCGGACATTCCCCAGGAGGGGGGGCAGAATATAGTTACCAACTACGACAAAGGGGCGTGGAGTTTAAAAACAATCAGCAAAAATATCGGACGTCCTTCATGGACGAGCCATCATGTATGTCCAAAATTATGGTAATATTTTAGTTTTTTTTTTTAAACTACCCCCTGATAATTCATAAATTATTTAACGGATTTTATCAGTATAAAAATAAAATTATACCAAGAAACTTGAAAATGGATTATTGAAAAACTGAACTTTCTAGAAAATTTTCCACTATAAGTCAAAAACTAACCTTCGAATTTTAATTATCCTTGACACATATTTTGATTCATAGTGAAATTTTTTATCGCTTGAACTACAATTAGTTTAAGTTTTTACTTTTATCTGTATAATCAAGTACCATAAACTTTAAGCGCGATTTCTGAAAAACTGCATTTTTCAAAACGTTTTCCACGATCACCCCAATCTTATGCTTTTTCTGTATTCTGAACCTGTTAGAAATAAAAAAGAAAATCATTGAATGTCGAATTTTTGATTTTAACATTTCTCCATTTTCTTAATGTGTTTAAACCATAACAAAAATGCAAATACTGCAAATATGTGATGCTAATTTTTTCAGTAGAACATAGGAATTTAACATTCAAAATCAGATATAATATGCAATCGCGTCTCCTGATTATTTTAGAACAAAATGGAATCAAGAACAAAATCATTTTTTACCTGATATTTTTATAAAATTCGGCCGCATGCCAGCTTTTGCGTTACTAACAGATAGACAGACTGCCAGCAGATAGGCAGAACTGATATTTTGCTCTTAAATTTTTGTCGTACGTGAACTTTTACATGTGGTTGATTATTTACGTTACTAATACAGATAAATATGATCAAAAACAGATAAACAGATGGACAGACAGACAGAACTGTGATCATGATGATTTTTATCTCTACTCACTTTTGTTCTAAAATAATCCTAAATTACTTTTACATGTTAAATCTATATAAGCACAAGTAGAAGGTCACGTACGACCAAAATCTAATAGCAAAATATCAGTTCTGCCTGTCGGCCTCTCTGTCGTCGGTCTGTATATCTGTTAGTAATGTATTTCAATTCGTACCCTTCCCACGAGTTACAGTCAATTTCTTCACTCACCAAATTTACGATTTTCATTTCTTCCCACCATCATTTTTATATTTTCATTTTTTGACCTTCAAATTTTTCTCTATTTTTTGGGGACTTCCTTTGAGAAATGAATGACCGAGTATTTTTCATTTAATTTTCATTTGCAGTTTTTTGATTCATTGTATTAATTTTTACGTTTCTTAAATTATTTTCTCTCAGACAAAGTAAAACTGTAGGTTTTTGTCAAACAAAGTCTTGCTCTTGTGGATTTTAAATTGTATTATTTCGATATCACGTCAGATAAATCATATATTTGACGCTTTAAATAATTTTTATTCGTTTTCGAGATTTGAAGAAAAAATAGCATATTTTATGAACAATAATTGACGTTTTATTTTTATTTCAATTCACTTTCCCTCTAAATTAGTTATGTGACTAGGGAATTGTACTATACGTATAATTTTGTGTTAAATTACTTCTATTATGTTAATGGATCGAATATGGCGCCGACAACGTGGGGCCGGAATATAGAAAATTACAAATTACAAATTTCAATTTATTTTAAAGTGCTTTAAAAAATGGAATCATTTGAAATATATTCACTCAAATTTGGTTGAATTTTAGTCAATAAGACAACAACAAAAACTTTATGAAACTAAAATCCAAGAATGCCGGGTGAACAAATATTATAAAAAAGATGTTAAAAGTTAAATGTTATTATTATTATTAGGAATTTACAACTATACCCATGAGGTCAGGGAAAAGCCGCTAGGTTTATCCAAATTTAGACTGAGTTTCGGCGTTTCATTATACTATAATGAACAAAAATTGCATCCGCCCAATTTTTTTCTATCTCCAATTTAAAATTTTGAACTTGAATCGTAAAAAGGAAATGCAATTACTTCTTCAAATCCAGTTCCCGTGTTTGCATTCATCAAGTAAGCAAACATTTAAATACAAAACTACTCTCTATTTTGCAATTGCTTTTATGTTTACGGCCATGAAGTTTATTGAATGATTTAATGCTTAATGATTTTAAAATATGTCGGTAAGGAATTTATTCTCGATTCAGATTGTCTTCATACTTGGCAAATTAAATCATTAACATCGTAGATTAATCCCGAGCAAAAAAATAGCTCGTACTTGAAGTTAATGAAACCGATGCGAATAACAACAATAAAAAAATTTATTTTTATTAAGATTTGTTTGCTGGATGTTTTGCACACGCCGAATTAGAAGCGCGAATTTTAAATTGAACGTTAATTTTAAAATAACAACAAAGCTTTTAGGTAAAAGTTGCGTAAAATCTGTCTACGTGACCTGCTACCAGTAGACCCGACGATTATTCCAAACGTGAAATCATACAAGATAAAATTTCCATTATTATTTAAATGCTACTGTTTATTAGTTGTTCATCCAGTGCTGCATTAATAAACTCCCAACTTTCTGTAGCAAAACTTTTAATTAGGATTCAAAAAGAATAACATAACAAATATATCGTTCTAAAATGCAATTAAAAGTTTGATTAAAACCAAACAAAAATTAATTTTTCCCAAAAAAACTGGTAAATCCATACAGAAAAAAGTGTAAATTCCGTAATAAATAGTTTTCTGATAAAATGAAAATTATGGCTCGAGTTTCAGGAAGTGTTGACAAGCTGACATAGTTTTTGTTTGATTAAACAATTACTACGTTTAATATTTTAACTTCGTGCTGACACGCATTCATGATTCCATCCAATTTGGGATTTTATATGAAAAGCAACGCGTGGTGGGATTTTCTAACAAGTAACACACTTAAATAATTGAATTACCTTTAAGGACGCCATGTCTGATACCGATCTGTGCGTTTGAATCGTTTCCAGTTGGTCTAAACACCAATCCAGTTCTTCCATTGTCTCCAGTGCCATTTTCATGTAAGACTCATCTGAAAAAAGGAAATTCTTTTAGTTATGGTAACTTCTCTCTCGGTGAATGATTTCGTGAGACAATTTTGTTTTCAAGCTTGGATGGAAATAAATTATAAAAGTAGGGCAAGTGCAATCTCAAGTGTTTGACACTTCACGTCATCTTCTCACATTTAATTATTCATCATAATTCGATAGTAACCTCGACCTTTGTTTAAACAAAAATGATGACTCAAATTATAACATTCTGATGGAAATTATTTTTGTAGTTAGTATTTAACGAGTGGTCAGTTTACTTGGCGGAACGACCCGGTTATGCGCTATTCAAATTAGCCTGAGTATTGGGTTAGGTTACACAAGGGGGATAAAGTATTGCCTAAAACCCTCCGTCACTTTTAATGTGACTTCAGACGTAAAGATGTCATATGGACCTCATAATTTAAATGCAGATGATGAGGGTTGAGGGTAAGCAAAGCAAAGGTGTAACAAGTCGGCAAATAAGTAATAAAAAATGTATTCAGTGTAATTGAAGAGAAAAATTCAAGTTCATTTTAGACCCTTACCACCCCGTATCACCCAGAGTGGAACGGTATGGTTGTAAAACTATTCTTGATTTGTCACTTGTAATATTTTACTGTGAAGTGATTGCTAAAACAAAGTTCCACTTAATTAAGATTTTGAGAAAATCCATCAAAGATTTTAGAAGTTGTGGTTCGTACTGTATAAGTAATTAACTTGAAAGGTTTAATCACTTAATTAAATTGAGAAATTTGAATTTTCCAACAACGTTGTAACAGATCCTCTAAATATTTGAATGAATATGTAACAAGGAACAGTGCGAGTTGTTTATGGAGACTCGACCTTAATTATACGCGCAAGTCCAATGAGATAAATAAATTATAAATCATAAAAATTTATATTATGTGTAAGTTTATATAAAAATTAAGTAGAACACTTGAAATTATAGTAACAATCCCATTGAATTGCAAAAACGGAGGCCAGTAACTCCAAACAACATAATTTTATAGCAAATAAACACCTTTAATGTGAACTTAACTCTGATCGTCCACACGTCCTCCTCAGAGGACACTAGGAACAATTACTCGCATTAATAGCGTCGGTAGGGTGAGCCACTTCTACTCCAAGTACTAAAATGGTAATAAAAATTCCCTACTAAACTTTCATTATTTAATAAACTGTGGTTACTTTGATCATTTTCAGCTCCTTCACGATTTAAGTAATTGGTGAGTTTTACCTATCAAAAACAGATTCTTGTTAACATTTTTCTAATTTAAAATTGAAAAATTAAGTTTCTCGAAAGAGCAAGCGGAGCTAGCAGCAATAACTATTTTAATAAAATTAAATATTGGAATAAGTAGGTAACGGTTACAGCAGGAAAATGCAGAAGGATTTTCAGATTCTAATTAAAATTTAATTAGTTTCTTGCTTTTATCCATAAATGTATTTACAAAGAGCAAACCGCTGAGAAATATTCCAACAAAATAAATTATTTATTTACGAAATTGAATTAAACTTTTCGTTGACATATTCTTACAAATTAAAATAATAATTTTTAAATTACTTTGCCAACAAATTATTTAAAAAACAATTTTCCCTAGCAAATTTAAAATTTTTAATTATGGTCTTAAGGCGAAAATTGTTGTGCTGAAGATTTTCGTTATGGCGACTGTTGATTTTGCATTTTGAATGCTTGAATTATTATTTATTATAGATTCTCCTGTGTTTGATTTCAATTTTACAGCTGACCGGCAAATTAGTCCTGTGTTAGAAAATAAACGAAATTTGGTATTCGTTCCCCATTTGGTAGTATCCAAAAAAATTGAAGCGAATAAAAAAACGAATGTGGGTCCCCAAGTGAGAAAAAAAAATCATAATTTGAAAAGTAAACATACTAAAAGCAAAATATTATTATATATTACATAATAAGAGAGATAAAAAGTTATTAAGTACATACAAAAAATGCGATAAAGCTAAACACATTCGTTCCAAAATTATCTATGTGGTGTTGAAATTTGTTGTATAATCTAATAGAAAAGTGTTTATTAAATGCATTAAACATTTTCAATACGTAAAAAGCGAATAGAAGAATTTCCCTAAGGGTGGCTACATTCTTAAGTTCTTTAAATTTTTTAAATTAAATTTTGGTTCCGTCAGGTTAATGAAATAAAAAAAAATGAAAGAAAATTCAAATTGTCAGCTTTCACGCATACGATTTTCATGTAAATTTGAAAAAATCGCCTATGGCCAGGTAAACTTCGTTGTAACGAAATGGAGAAAGCCTTGGTTACAGTTGGAGGCTTGACTTGCTGGTACCAGTTAACCCCCGTCAGAAATCAGCTTTGAAACACTGATAGTGTCATAATAATAACGATAAAATATTCTTGTTAGAATTTCGGTTCTTTGCGGTTCCTGTGAAATGTTATCGGTGACTATTGATGATGACCTCTATCGTTAAATCTAACGACCTTTGCTATGCCTGACCCTGCTTTAGTTTTTTTTCTTATTATACTAATTAAAATTTTTGATCGCAAAATTTAGACCTTCGTGTTACCTTCACTGCTTTCTTTGATTATTTGTTTCACTGTCTTTTACTTTAACCCTCGCACGCCGCTTTTGAGAACCACCTGTGTCAACATAGTTAACTTTGTAACATTTTAAATGTAAGTTTTAAATTAACCGTCGTCGGTTGAATAACAATTTATAATTCAAATTTGCTATATTAAATTAATTTACCAGGTAACATTGGGTGTTAAATTTATTTGTTTAATGTGTGGGAAGGTCATCTTCCGATGCAGTCTTGTTTTATTTACACACATTTAGCTGCTTGGTTGACTTTTCTCGTTTTTAAACTATAATTCTATCAGCAGCTGTTGTGCACTTTAATGAGTTTCTAACAGACAGAGATTGTATTGTAAAATACATAGTTTACTGTTTTGCAAAACTATTTTAAACAAAAATTAGATCCTTAAAATTAAGCTTAAATTTCTCTTAGAACCCTGAGTAAATAATTCCAAATTTTGGAAATAAAACGCAACTTTCTCTTCGCAGTGTTATAATATTATGTAGGTCACAGAGTAGATTGTAAATCTATATTGTATTTCCTCCGTGACTATAGAGTGTTATAAAGTTTAATCCCAAGCCTGAAGCTATTTCGCACGTATACGCAATTTATCCCGATTTTCCAAACCGTGGGAATATCAGTAAGTTGAAATTCAAATTAAAAAAAATTTGGGTGAGAGGGACACAATTAATATGACGAAAATTAGAATAAAAATATCACATAAAATAGGAAGTGCGAGTTTTTCGTATATTTTCGTCACATATTAAAGAAATGAAATATTGCTGATAATGGAAAGTGCTATCTTAACACCGGGATTTGAACTCGAGCTCTCGACCCATATACTGCTATCTCAGCCACACACCACAACATCAGCGGCTATTCACTACCATTTTTTTAACTCATAAATTTTATTTTCTAACTCAAACAGCTTTTTTAATTCAAATTTTTTCACCGATTACAGCAATGAAATTTTTAAAGCGAATATTAAAAACTTTTTAAACCGAAGATTTTTCAAGTAGCTTTAAAGTCTAAAATTAAATTTAAAAGAAAGTTACTACAGTAATCGTGAATAAAAAACGACAAGATGACTTAATTTTTTTTATTCCCTCAGGACAAGTGAGTTTCACGAGCGCTCGTTATAATAAAACATTGTACAGCTGCAATATGAATTGCCTAACCATCAGGATTTTCCTTACGAAAGGAATAATTTTTAACCATTTTTTTTTCTATTAGTTTATTTACGTCTGCTCCGACTGCTTTCTCGATGATTTTAGCTCACGCCCCAGAAAAATTAAAAACATTATTGATAGGTTTCCATAATTAAACCTCGAGCGATTAAAAATTATGGAAAATTGTGCACATAAAATTAAACATCTAAAAATTTCAATAAAAAAATGTGACAATGTTTAAAATAATGAAAACTGGAATCGTTTTATTTATTAAAATATTTGTCATTCTCGCCGGTTAATAAATTTTCAGAAAATAATATAAAGTGGAAATTGCAATTTCAAAACAGACAGGACGATTAATCTGATCCAGGTAGGAAAGAAAGAGCAAAAAGGAACCCGCTATCGCTATAAATAGAACTTACCTCCAGGATTGACGTTCCTGGCTTGCGGGGTCGTTCCAACCGCCGCCCCTGACGAGCGTCGAGATCTGAAACGAAAAAATATCTAAAATTGCCTGCTAAAGCGATTAATAAAAAGCAAAGTTGTACCAATTTTCATCCTACTCATATTAAGCCAAAAAAATTTTGTCGGGCAAAAAATAGTAATTAAATAGTTTGCTAAATTATTATTATTTAACATTCCAATGATTTTTCAAACAACAGAGAAAATGAAAAAAAAAAATTTCGTTAAGAAGATTTTCCGACAAAGAATCGTAGTTTATAAATTGGATATGCGTTGTATGGCTTTGTTGCTCAAATATCGCAAAGATTGATAAACAAAAAATTTTAATTTTTGGTTACCAAACTTGAAATATTAAAGACTTTGATTATGAAACTTTCACCAGAGGAAATTTAACCTTTTGTCGGGTGCCAACTAATTTGAAAACTTATAATTATGTACCTGAAATATTAATTAGAGAAGTTAAAATCAACTTCATTAACTGCCACACATTGGAAAATTACAAAAGCTTGCTCGAATTTTTTTGCAAAATAATCAAGCCAAGTTGTTGATGAGAAAAGTGAAAGTGTGAGGTTATAAACAAGAAAATGCTTTTTCGGGAGTAATGAGATGGAAATGATCGGGAAACTTTATTAGTAACTTGAAAATCCAATATTACAAGTTTCTGAAGCTATTTGCTACGTTGTAATCAATATGCTGTCATAGAAGTGGGCTAATTGAACCCAAACTTCAAGGTCCTTACGGATCGAGGCTTTAGGTGATCTCGGAAATATTGTGAGATCAAATATTTCCAGCTTTTCGAGTGAAAACTGGAAAAATTGGTGCTTAACCTCTGTGATTTGAACCTTAACATTGATCAATATTGACAAAACTTGAATAGGAGGTTTAAAGTATTTGCGTATTGGAATACTCGATATGATGGTGATGAATATCTCAAGATTTCCATCTCATGCATAGAACAAGCGACGGAATGGAGGAATATTGGTCGCTACACTAAACCTTTCTGATGCAAATGAGAATAAACAAAGCAATTTAGTATAATCACCTTGATAAAAATGTAAATATTATACAGTGCAAATTTGAGAAGCAGAGTAATAGATTATTTTTTGGTTAATTGCACCATTTGAAGAAGTATAACATTAAATTTCGAAGAAAAAACCATATTTATTTTATTGTACATTATAAAATTGCTAGTTAATTGTGCACCACTTTGTATGCTCTGATTTAAACCACACTTGACAATCTGACGTAGGCGGAATTTTTGGTAGTGACCTGCAGTTGATTTGTTATATCCCAGAAACTGGACAGTAATTTGTGATTAGCTGTGATTTAAAAAGGACTCGCTATCCATTGAGCATCGATTAATTTTATAATTACTTAATCTTGCACTTACTGCACCTCATTTTATATTTTTGATAAATAAAACCAACTTCTCCTTATTCTGGTGTTTCCTTTTGAAAGGCGAACATCGAAGTACAATTCTCCTTAGTTAGCTGCTCAACAATTGTCTGATTGCAAGGTAGCGAGGATCCGCACCTCGTAGAGCGCAAACCAGATTTGGGTTATTCCTTTAGCTAGTCTGTCCACAAACATTTGTGGATTATCAAGGCAGTGCTACAGCTTTTAAGATCACAAAATTCGAGTAAGTATAAGAAGTAAATTTATTACTACTGATTAATGGGCTTTCTTTTCATCCGAATGACGCATTAGTTTAGTATTTGATCACCAATTACTTATAGAATGCGTAGTTTTATCAATAATTCAGTCCAAGCTTTTGTAACAGTTAAATTATTGCTAGTTTGGATTCCTCATAAATTTTAACATTATAAGGTACCTACGCTTCAATGTATTTTGTCTTTAAATATTGGTACTCTGTAAGCCCATCTTTTTTTTAATCGTTTAATTTCAAAGTCGACACAGGAATTTTATCGATGCGGCAGTAGTTGCACGATGAACTTTTAGCACTTTTCGTTGCAAATTGCTCGCAATGGAAGTTCACATTTTTGTGTTAATTATTTTTTTAATTAAAAGTTGCAAATTGGAGTTTAATGTCTTTTAATATTTAAATTAAAATTTATGTGCTAATTGGCAGGTATGCAATTTAGTTTTGCAGTTTTACAGTTTATTTTTTTTCCTCTTTTTCTAGAAGCAATTCTCTAGAAAGTTCTCTTCTACTAGGCTTTACGGCCTGTTATTTCCCAACATCTGCGTTGTTTCCTTGGCAGTGTTAGAAACTCTGAGCATATCAATATTTTTTATCCATTAGGTAGTTTGCTAGACTGGAATTCAGATGTGCCTGTATTCTGGTTTTTTTGTTAATGGTGGCAATTCACTAACCCATGTTTCCTTTCCATCGTATATATTATTTATTCCTCTTAATATAAGGTTCTAAAATTCTGCAGAGCGTTGGTTTCCGAAGCAATTCTAATCATCTATCAATAATATTCCCACGCGACGCGACGCTAAACCCTGCCATTATTTTGTGCAGAGAAGAACCATCATTTTTGTATCATTTTAAAAGTGTAATTTTAAAGTTTTTGCAAGATTTGCTCTAACATATTTCATTCTTCCAGTAATCGGTTCATCAGTTTCCAAAAGCATTTCCCGTTGACAATTACGCCCCATAATAAAATTCCTTCGTTGACGATCAAGTGTTTACCGTTGTCCTTAATATTCTCAAAAACGAACAAACTTCTTTAATCAATCCATTCTTTTGTTGGCAAAATTGAAAAAAAAAACTAATTTAAAAATCGTTGACGTAGCTTGATGGAATAACAAATCCTACGCGACGATGCAATGTCATCAAAAATACAACGCTAAAATATTCTTAAAATTTAAAACAACAAAATGATTCTTATAAGAAGAAATTCAATACTTACTTATTGGTGGGCACATTGGTGAGACTTAGAAAGTTGTTTCGCACGCTTCGTAAACTGGCAAGAATTTGTGCAAATGGTGTTACTATGAGATCTTCTCCATGGCTAGAAATAAAAATTTAATTTAATTTAACTTAATTTTAAAACAGTTCATGCCAAATTCTAATTAAACTAGAAAATTACTATGTGTAATGTGCAGAATGCGATTTGTTGGTGCTGTTTAGAAATCACATCAAAAGGGTTTTATTTTCCAGAAGCAGGAAGTTCGCTAAAAAAGCACCAAGGGAAAAATTACATCGAAGTTAAAGTACAAATTACTGTTCCCAAACCTTCATCAATTGCAAAATTGTCTGATTTTGCCTCAGGGAGGTTAAATGAAAATGTAGAGGAGTACGATTTTCAATCTAAAGGAAAAATGACATCACAGAGGAAGGGAAATTTTAAAAGGCGTTTCGATGGTAACTGAAACTAAGAGATAACGAAGGAGGGAACAGTTTTTATTTATATTATGAAAAAATGTTAGCGGTGAAAGCAGGAAGTTATTAGTTCAACAATAAAACAAATAAGAAGTGATTTAAAATAAAATGGCAAAGAATGGGACAGTCATTTTTCATTACTGTCATCTTTTATCCAAAAATTTTAATTTAATCTTATCTATCGCAAATGGAAGAGCAACCTACACAATTTTTAGTTGTTATGGTAACTAATAAGGATGAAAGGAACGTTACTATACGGCTATTTCAGTTTTTCCTTCAACAGCAAAATTTACTTAAAATTATTTCACGTTTCATTGTTTATCTTTCGCAGGTGATGGTAACTGATCGATCTGAAAATGTTAAAGTCGGAATTTTGCTTTAATTCCTAATAAACTAACAAGGAACTAAAGTTAGTGTAACTTTAGAGAGTTGCAATTTAAATCATTCTATCAATTGATATGATAAGATTGTTTTATCCATTTCAAGATATGAACGTTTAACCTCAAATTAAGAAAACTGTAACTCAACCCTGTCATTTGTTTTATTTTAGTCGGCATAATGCGAATCCGTTTGGAAAGGAATCTACATTTTCTCGACCAGACATTTTTATCTGAGGTCGCAGAATCATTGTGGAAAATTTGAACTTTCACGTTATCAGGAAAACCGCAATTTCCCGAAGGGGAACTAATGCACCGAAAGATGAGCAGTGTTAATTAGCTTAAATAATCTTCCACACAATTTTTCTACAAAATCAATGAAAATTCAGTTTCCAGTTTGTCAACCTTTAACACGATAAAAGGCCAAAACTAAAAGTCTATCCGACGGAGAAAGATAAAATTTAATTACCCCACGTTAGTTTCTAACGATTAAATATTCAATAATGGCCGTCCTTTCCCTTCACTTCCATATTATTTTATATCTTTCACGTAAATCTCTTTAGTGTCAACCGTACACGTGACCGCGTTAGTTCACGTATTTTGTTATATTTCACACTTTTTACAGATTTTCAAACGAAAAACCTTTCCTTCCGATACTTCATCAAATTTTTTATTCGTTGTTTTGCCTCCTTCAATCATCCCTCTTCGCTTTTCACCTTCAATTAAATTCTAATTTGCATATTATTAGCAAAGTTTACTTTGTTAACTAGCAATGTTTTCTTATTAAATCTTTCCCGATTTAACAAAAAAGTTTACTATAATTCAAACAAATTCCCCAAAAATGTGTTAGATCAACATGAAACGTAACATCAATGAAACTTTGTTTAACTACATGTTTGGAAAGCATCAACTCGTGAAACCTCTGTGTTTGCTCTTCCAACCGCTAAAAACGGAATAATCTTCTTTTGTAACCATTTCAAACAATCCGTCAATGAACTATTGCGTTTACAGTAGACTTCATTTTGACCCAAAAAGAAAAACCAAACAAAAGGATTTCCATAAAAAGCAATTATTAGGTTTTTTTAAATTAGTCAAATTTATTTTCAGTAAAATAGATTTTCTCTTCAGATTTGTAACAATAAAACGGGCCATTTTGATTCCTTTATGTTACCCGAGTTCATTAAATGATAACAAGACTACCGCATTATTGTGACACTCAGTAGTACGTATGATATTCACAGAAACACGAAACAAAAGATTTGAAATGATAAAGCTTATAATTTCAAGCTGAAAAACGTGAAATGGAGTTTTACAATCAGAAAAATGAGTTTGCCATCCCAGCAAATACTGTGATTGTTATAAAATTATTTGTCAGCTAGAATAACAAGGTTTAATTCAATTTTACATATTAACCACTTCACTTTGCATTTACTCCTAATTGTTAGATAATGGCATGCAATTCCGCAGTAAAAAATTTAAAATTCTAACAAATTTTATTCAAAGAGCATATTATCATGCTCAAGCGAATCCTGAGGAAAGAGATAATCGCTTTTTACAAGCAATACTTGCTACATAAAACATGGAACACTAATTTCGGTGCCTTTAATACTTTTGGAAGTGAAATTATTTTAGAATGAACCACATTTTTTATAATGGCCGATCATCACCCTCTGGTATGGCTGAAGAAATTGAAAGAGCCAACTTGTAGATTTGCCAGATGCTGTTCATTTTTATTCATTGATGTGTTGTTACCAATTATGATAGCCAGCTCTCTGTAGTGGGTGGTCTATCTGATAAAATTTTACCTCCTTTATGTTTTTCTGTAAGGTCGATAGCCGCCTATGTGTTATCGCCTTTTTTTTGATATTGTTTTTCTCGTCATCTTGGCTAACTAATCTTAGCATACTGGCTAACGTATGAAATTGAACAATTTTGAGCGGAAAACACAACTAATCCTATTTGCAGGTGTCAGTTTAATCAAAACTGTTTGTACATAATATAATAATAATATTTCTAATTAAAAACGCTTAACAGATTTGCTTTATTTTTACCGATGTATAAAAACTTCTCGGTTTTCATTGTTACATGTTTCAGTAGAAAACTAAATGGAGAAATTTGTTCGAGAGGCTCTTGAGATAAACTATATTCTCTTGACTCCATTTTCATTCAACTTTAATATTACCCGCGTTCTTCAAAGCACTTTTGAAAAATGCAGAAGATCAAGTTAACAACACAAAATGACTATAAAGCTAAAAAAAGTGGAATTTATCTGCAAAGTTTGCCAGGTAGTTTGCATATCATAACAACTTTACGCTGATGTTCCATTTTTTCTGTTTGTATAGCTTAAGAATTTAATTTAACACTCAAAGATCAAACAGGAATTTTTAATGAAATTGAAGAATAAAACAAAATACTTTCTAAAAGCTGTAAATTTGTTAAACTTCACGTCAAGTTCAGAGATAAATTTTAGTTTTCGATGGGGGTTAGCAAAATTAATGAGAGGTTGGTTTTCTTAGCAAAACTGCTCTAAGTGAGTGCGTTTCCAGTTCAGGTAATTTATCATCAAGGTAGCACCAAGCTATTTTAAGGTATGCTCGAAAATTTCTCTGGTCTAATTAGCATAATTTTGCTTAAACAATTTCAAAAATGAAACGTTTTAAGGAAAAAGCTTCGTTTTATTTTAATTACTGCTGAATATTTTAATTTAAAGGTGTAAATTGGTGTGAGGATTTATTTTTCAATCTAGCAACTATTGCAGAGGTTACATCAAAGTCCTGTAATTGCACCGTGGGGATATAACAAATTGCATTTTTAAATTAAAAATCTGCATTTAATTTGCTGTAGTTAACTGCAACGAAGGTTGTGGTTTTGTTAATGACGGTGATTTAAATTACATACAATGTAAACGAAACATTTGTTTCGTTTGGTTTAATTACGTATGTAATTCACTCCTAACCTAACCACAATCATGGTTAGGGCGGACTGTAACTTACAGCTTAGCGAGTAGAAGTTTTAAGCAGCCTTTAATTCGAAGGAAAATCGCAGGTGTTTTTGTTTTCAATAATATCAACTCTAAAGGGGAGGATTACATGAAATTTATTACCATTAAAATCGTAAATTGTAAAAATATTATATATTAAAACTATTAACTCCCGTAACAAATGGCGCCCAACGTGGGGGCAAATTACTGAAACTTTATTATCAACTTTATTAAAAGACGCTTTTCACTGATTCGAAAATATTAAAATAATTAAACAAAATTCTAATCGAAAATCGTTAGAATCAAACGCAGTGGAAATGCAGTTTCATTCTTATTATTTTGTAATGCATCGAGCTATAAAATTCAATTCCTGCTGAATGTCGATCATAAAACTCTATTCAAGTTCAAATTTCAACATGCAATATTAAATCCTAGGTCGAAAATATATGTAGTTAAGCTAGGATTTGGTCGACATATATTGAATTACATACAAAGCTGCAATAAAAGGTCTTTTTTGTAAAAAAAATTCTTAAACTGCATTTTTTAACAAAGATACTATGTGACTTTACGTCATATAAGATACGAGGATCGGTAAAAAACATATCATCCATATTTATTTTACCAGTTCATTAAATTTCTAAACCGCTGTCAATCGACGTGATTAAACTTGAATGGGTGACCCCCCTAGGAGCATGTACCGTTGACTTTGAGGCTCGGATCCCCAATTAAACTGTTTTGTAGTATTGTTTGACTACGGCTAGACGACTGTGGGTACAATGAAAACAAGTAACCTGGTTATTTACTGCAAAATCTTATTAAGAAAACCGGGCATTACTAATAAAAGATTTAGTCTGGGGTAATGATGATTGGGAGTTCGAATTCAGCCTACGTTTAATTTGATGAATTAAAGTTCATAAATTTAATTCTATTTTTAAGATATGTAAAATTGCAATTTTAAATTCCAATAATGATTAAATTACTTGATCCATGATATTTAAAACACAGCTTTTGCTATATTTTTCAAAATAAATTAAAATCAAATTGAGATAAAATTCTATCAGAAATAGAACGCAATAAATAAATGTAGAATGGGATATTTACTTTTGGGCGGTGGAAACAGCTCTTTTTTTAGTTTTGCTTGATTAAAAACGGTTGAACTTATTTAAATTATGAAAAGGAACAATGAAGAAGTATTTCAATTTAATTCCTTTGGAATAACTGCGTCGAAAGCTTTAAATTTAGTCATGAAAATAAAATTTCTCTCATTCACGTAACACAATAAAAGTAATCTAGAAGATTAATAAGAAAAATAATTATTAATACCTACTGCACCCTTGGCCTCATAAAATAATAATATAAATATGAATAAATTTATTGTTGGGCATTGCTACTTAAATTATAAAATAATGTGCTCCAGCTGAAGAAGCAACTCGAGAAAAAACACGAGTAGAACCCTACTTGAAGTTTTCTCTCAGAATAAAGCAAAATCCATTGACCTATTTTGTTTTTGTTTAGCCGAAGTGCTGGTACATCATTATATGATATTACAAGCACGCAGTCAAGTAAATCGCGCTTTTTAAAATGAACCCAAATTTCGTCAAAAAAATGAAAAGTTTTAATATTGTTGTAATTTACCCCCCCCCCCCCAAGTTACGGTAATTTAAAAGATAAAAAATCTCGCAACTTACTTTTTATGCTGGCCTAGCATATCCTGCTGGCCCTCATTAATTACCCTCTTTGTGCTTCCAATACCAGCGTGTTGATGTTACACAAATAGAACTCAAGTGTTCATTAACTTGTCCTTTTGTATTTTATGGGAAAAGCTTTTGAAGTTTTAAGAATTCAATTGAGAGGATTTTTTTCATTAGGATCCTTATAAAAATGTACTTTGTTGCAGAACAGAACTATAAAGCAGTTTGGCTAGCGAAACCTATAAAATTATCCATAATTTTTTACCTGTTCAACAATGATTTGGTACTGATACCGAGAGAAATTTTTTTTTCTAAGGCTAAGTACAAAGTAAACGCTGGTTGCCGAAACCAGCTGACCTGCTATGAGTGAATTTGTTTTATTTAGGGCTAGGATCACCAAAGTCAGTTAGTTTATCCTCCTGCTAAATAGTTGGATATAATTATTATCGTGTAAGTGGGACTTTGAATAAATTTGACGTTTAATTTCCAAACACCATCTGTCATCTGTTTTGAATTCAAATTTAATATAAACCACTCACAAAACAGTAAAAACAGTTAAAACTCAAAGTAAATTATTTTGTAATTTACACGAGATTCTACGCTAACTTTCAGTTCTACAGATGACAGATGGCGTTTGGAAATTAAACGTCAAATTTATTCAAAGTCCCACTTACACAATAACAATTATTATATCCAACTATTTAGCAGGAGGATAAACTAACTGACTTTGGTGATCCTCGCCCTTAGTATCTGATTTATCAAGGTAGGGGATAAATAATAATCATTTTATTCCACCAGGGACGAATTTTGACGTTTAAGTAATGTGGGAAGGGTAATCTTCCTTGTTGAACGTCACTGTCGTTTCTTTGGATGTAAAGGGACATGATACAAGCGACAGTTTCTCCCATGGATCAACGAAAGTGGGAAAATTCTCATATTTTTTACTCATATTTTTATTACAGCTAGTTTAACTTTACCTCGCCGTTCCATCTACGTAGGTGAGGCAGTAATCGAGCAAGGGATATAATTATAAGCGACAGTTTCTTCTATGGATTAACGGAGGCGAGAAAATTCCTTGATATCATGAGCCATCGTACTATTTGAAGGTGGAACCTCCCGATTTTCTGTTTCGACTCTTATTTTTTTAAAAAAAGATTTTGTAAGATGAATTTTTAAGATAGATCTGAATAACTTAAAATGTAGAATCAGACAAATGCATAGGAGAAGTTAAATTCCAATAGCTGTACTTATTTTAACTCTTATGTTTATTTTGTTTTCACAATGGCAAAGTTGAACAGTCTCTTAGATGTGTGAGTTCATTTTTTATTACGATTCATTTTTACTTAACTTTCACTACTTTTTAACTACAAAAGCTAAAAAGCACCCATCGAATTATTCGCGAAGCAAACCAAAATGTAATGCAGTCAAGTTTCTTCTAGCCCCCCCCCCGGTTTAAGCAACATTTGTAGTTAAAAAACCGTTGCCTTCTTCTTCTTCCTCTTAGTTTAAGCCTTAAGGCTTGTTATTACCAACATCTGCGTCGTTTCCTTGGCAGTGTTGGTTCTTTGAGCATATACAAATTTTACATCCATTGGGTAGCTTGCTAGACTTGCAGTCAGATGTACCATGTATCCTGGTTTTTATGTTAATGGTGGCAATTCACTAACCCAGGGGACCACCGGCTTAACGTGCCTTCCGAAGCACGGAGACCAGTCATAAGAAAGTTTGACTCTCCCCAGGTTTGAACCCGGTGCCCAGCATTTGCATCTAACTACGTTAGCTGCAAGGCAATGACCGTCTCATAAACTCTCATAAACCGTTGCCAATTTTTATAATTACTGGTTAGAATCATGGTAGCTAGCTAATTATCGCTATTTTAGCTTTGAGGTAAAACCCAAACAAACAAACCGAACTAAAAAACCCAACTGTATTCGAAATTTGACTGTAAAAGCCGAACAAAAAACGCCGCATTTAGGATTATGGAATAACTGAATCCGACTTCACGAAAACCGATTGAGAAATGCCCAATTAAGACCAACACTTCACTAAACCAAAAATTCAAAAAAAGTCGTTATCGAATTATTATCCAATCGGTGGATCCAGAGAAGTCAGGCCTCTCGCGACGACGTATTCACGCTGAACTTACGGCTATGTCCGCATTGAAGCTTCTGCTTTAATGTTTGAACATGCTACCGATTTTACAGAACCAATCACGTCTATGTACCTACGGAGAATGTTACCCTCCCTTCCCCTTTTTTCCCAATATGCTACCGATCTTGCAGACATATTCACATCAAAATTATTCCTTGCTGTGGCTAAATGATGATTAAAATTCTTTATTTTTACGTAAAAATTGGTATGAACCAAGAGCTACAACAGCAATTACCCCACATGTGGTGTAGGTTGACACGTTTGCTTTCTGTTGTTTAAAATCGAATAAAATAAATATAAATTTGTTAAAATAGGACCTAAAACTTGTAACTTAAAGATCTTCAAAACAACCAAAAATATTAAAAACTGGAAGTTGTGTCATCTATCCCGTTTTTCCACTGTTGTTTAGATAAATTGCTATAGCGATCGGGTGCACACAGCTCTAGAAGTATAAAAATGGAATCATTGCTACAAAATGGCGAAACAATTCAGGATTTGAAAGAAATAGGAAATCGAGAACACTTTGTAGCCATTAAGTTGGATAGCTTCGCCTTCCGTAACGTAGTAAGTATCCGATAAATGAGACAGTAAACTGATTTTCACTAAATTAAATCTAGCTTATCGATTTCTAAAAATAAAATATAAAATAAATAAGGAGACGGTTAGAATTTTATTTTCTTCAATTTTACCATTTGGTAGATTTAATTAGCATTGTTTATTTTGGAAACGCGGCATGTTTATACTTCTTCTAGAGGGAATTTATAAACAAAAAATAACAGTATCGATCAGTTCCTTCAAAAACGATAACATCAATTACAGAGAATCAAAGTAAATCAGGTCCGTAATTGATTTATCGCTTCTACGCATTTCACCTGCACCATGCCAACCATAAACTTGAAATCGGTGCGTATTGGTAAACGACGGATCAATGGCTTAGTGCGCCATTGTAATACAGTACAATTTTCATGTTTCCATCTTGTAAGCCTCAATTAAATTTTCAAGATTACACGGAAATCCTTTATTCGCTGACAACCCACGTATACGTAAATCAATTGAAGTTTTCTTCGGAAGCGTCAAGTTAAATTAAATTAAATGTAACAGAGTTAACTATTTTTATATTTGAGTATTTGATTTACAGATAACAGTACCAATGGTTCCCAAAATAAATTTCCTAAACAATTTGATTGAAATATTTACTTAATGCGTGGGATTTAATGTCATTGCTTTACAATTACCTTGATTGATCCATTAATCGAATTGAACCCTCCAGTTCAATTAATAATTGATTCGTCTATGTATAACCCCATAAGGTCAATTAAAAAATATGTGAAACTATTCTTTTTTTACCTTAATCAAGTCTAAATAAATCAATTTTAGAACAATGCTGCACGAGGGCCCTAAACGTGAGCTGAAAAGCTCGCATCAATTTTATTAAATATGCGGACAATCCTCGAACGCTTAAAGAAAAACACAGAAAAAATTCGAAAATTTTATTATAAAAAGCTTCGAGCGTGCATCACTATAAAATTCAGGACAGCTTAAAAAAGTTAAGAGAATTCGTTTAAGGTTAATATACAAGAAAACTTTTAAATTCGAAAAAAAATCCTTTGAAAAGCTTTCTTGATCTAAAAAATGGTTAATAGAATTGTAATCTATTTATAATGAACGAAATGTGACGTATATTCTAATAGAAGAAACATAATGGCTGGATGAAGTAATTTTTTGGTCCATTTTAAAGAGAATTTCAAAATACATTTCAGAAATAGAGTTCGAAAAACTTCGACAGTCCAAAAAGAAAGTTTAGTTTAGAAAACGTGCGCAAAGGTATCAATTTTCAAATTTAATCTCCTGAAGGAAAACTAAATAAACTTGCTTTCAAATTAATATTCTAAATGTTGCTTGGGCAAAAAGAAAAAAGAAGTTTTCTCGAAAGCTATTAAACAGCATAAACTATCGTGTTTCCGCCATTTTGTAAATCTGCAAGTATTAATTTCCTTTTAACGACCGATAAAGTTCAAGCAAAAATGAAAAATTAAGTTGTAAAGTGGGCAATTAAATCACTTCATTCACAAAATTAATTTTAATTGCTAGAATTTTCTACTTGTAAATTTTCCACACCTAAAATTTTATTGGGGTGGTGAGAAAGTATCATGGGCTGTTTTAATTAAAAATTATATTGCAGTCACTGACAAACAAGAAATTAAATTTAAAAAAAATTCGCTGATGTTTAAAAAGCAGTTTAGATAAACAAACTTCTCGTTAATCAATACCCTGCCGTAAATGCGATTTTCTTTTTTCCCTGAAAATGTTCCGTTACCCTTCAGTGCAAGTAACCACTCAAGAATATTACTTTCAGCGGTTTTCTTTTGTTGAAAAAATATTTGATACTGTAGCGTGTCCACTTAAAAGATAATAAAATAAATGAAAAGTTTACCTTTCCAGGAGGAAAGTAAAAAAGTCCTTGTTCAAATTACCCTGTAGGTTGTGCTTTAATAAAATTAAAACACTTTTTTGTTTGTGCATCTTTGAGCACCCAATCTCATTCACATTATGCACTGAGTGCAAGTAAATTAAGTAGATGAAATTCGAAGTGCGGCCTCAAGGTCGCACATAAATCTTTTTAAGGTAATAAACTTTCATGTTGTTCCATCACTGTGCTGTTATCTGTTATTTATATAATGAACCAATCAGGTGTGCTATAGAAAGCAGAAAACTAATTCTTCTGATTATAATAAATTGTTCCATTTCCTTAGTATTACAATTAATTTCTCTAGATACGCTTGGAACGTGCAAATCAGAATTGTTTTACAATTGACCATATTATTTTAACGCAGACTAGTTTTTTCTGTATCAATCTATTATTTCGTCTTTAAAACTTGGAAGCGGATTTGCTAGGCTTTGCAAGAAGCCACGAAAGCTTAATTTTAAATATTTATTTCATCTTTTGCTGATGTATTTTTTGTTATTATCCTTCATTAAAAATTTAAACTTCTATGCAATCGTATAATTTCATCTTCAATTATAATAAGCTTCTTTGTTGTATTTTACTGCTCACCCACGACCTTAACACCGACCTGAAAAAGCTAGCAATCACTCGCACCACCCTTAAGCGAAAAGTGCATCCCAAACAACTCGAGTAAGTTTTGAAATTCGGAATAGTGCAATATCTTTTATTTCATAAGTTAGTGCGAGTGGTCGCTAGCTTGGTCAGTTCGGTGAGTAGAGCGAGAGTAATTTTTAAATCTTTATTTGTACAGTCAAAAAATTTTTAAGTATAAGTAACAAAATCCTTTTGGGGAAAGAAGGATTTACAACAGTTCCGATATTAAAATATGACACAATTCACACAATTTGTTTACTCTTTATAAATTCTGCATGATCTATTACAAAGCTGAGATTTAAAATTCCAAGCTGACAAGTCTTTTGTGCGTCCTATTTAAACCCTTTTCGTATTCTAGTTAGTCTGGATTAATTACATCCTGTTCGTTTCAATTCCAGGCTACATCAATGGAAACATGATGAGCTAATTTCCACCGTTGAAATTTTGTGGTATATTATATTGAATATTCACACTTTCCCTATTTTATCAATTTTAAACCGCACTTTGGTTATGAACACAATTAATTTTCTAATGTAACAATAAATTTTGAATTTAATTTATTGCTTGTGCTGACGTCGAACAAGCCAATTTTTTAAAATGTAGGGAGTCTAAAAAAGACCATAATACTTTCTCACCTAATAAATAAACTTTTCGTAATCACAAAGTTAAATAACTGTAGTTCTTCCTGAGTTTTCCTAACTTTCTACGTTCAAGTTGACCGAGCGTAACTTCCTAAATTCTCTTAAAAATCGAATTCGTTTCAAGAATAGGCACATAAATATTTTATTATGCTTCAGCTTTAATGTGGTCGAGTACAAACATTATCTATTTCGATAACTAATTCAGTCGGATAAGTAGATATTCAACTTACTAGCATCGTTTAGTCCTTTCTTTCCAAAATTTATCCCAAAACGAAGTGCGTGGTTTAATCGGTAACACGGAAGTTGAAAGTGTTCGTGGTAAAGTCATTAATGGGTCAGCATGGGGCGGTGGGGTTGTCATGAGCAACGATGGACTTGAACAATTGCCGATAGCAGACCGGGATAACGAGCCCCTGTGGGATAGTGATAAATCAGCGGGAGGGGAAGAGGGGGATAACGAATATGTGGGAGTTGGGGGTGACGAGGATGATGCGGGCCTTTGAGCTGCCAGATTGACACTGTCACTATCACATTACTATAATTAATTCACAAATTTTTTTAATTTGGAATGCATTTTGAAAATCTTAGGATTCCAGAGGACAGTCGTTTTGAGCTCGGGTCACCAACATTTTTAAGACTCGTTGTACACTTTTAAGACTTAAATTCGAAATTTCATCCTTAAAAAATGAATTTCTTTTTCAAAAAAAATTGTGGAGTATATTGCGTTGTTAAAGTTTGATATTACAATTAAATTGGAATCGTCGACACGAATAGAAAGGCAATAAATATGTAAATAAGGTTATTACTGCGTTTGAAAACACAATTATGAATTTTTAAAATAAAAGAAATAGAAAAGTTAATTATTTTTTTAATAAAATAATATTTGGAATTTTTGCTCTAATTTTCGAGCAATTGAAGTCTTAGTGAGCAAATTTACACCACAGCGTAGTACTAAAAATTTGCATGACTTACGAATACAGTAAATTTTACGAAAAAGTAAAGTTGCCAGTGGAAACTAAAAAATGAATATTCAAATTTAATTCAAAATTTATGGATGGAAATTCGAATCACCTAACGCGATTTGCTTCTGCTAAATCCAACTGCAGTTTAATTGAATTTTTTCACGTACGGATAAAATTTAATTTTACTGGGTGAATGAAATTTACCACCCTTCTTGTTTTACTTTTGATTTTGAAAATTTGGTCGTACACTTTATTTATCACAAAAGAACCCTGTATTTCTAACAACGTTTCTAAGCCAAGTAGAATAAAGTGCAATGGTTTCGATTAACGTAACAAGTTTAACCGCATTCTCAGTAATTTTTATTACTACGCATTGTTAACTCAAACAATTTATTGGCTTTTTTTGCAAACCCAACGTAAAAATTTCCTTTAGAAGAATTTAACACAGTTGAACACATTTGACAGGCCTTTAGTGATAAAAATATTTGCAACGCGAAATTAATAACGGTTTTTACTTTGGTCCCAAATTAACAACAACATTTACGCAAATTACGAAAACAAGCCAATTAAAATTAATTTAATGATGTGAGGGGGCTCGTACAAAATGCGCGCGTTATAAAGGACGTTTGAAACGGCACTGAGGTGCGGAACGAAATGTGAATCAGGAGGGGAGGATTTTCCTGTTCGTGAACCTCCTACAACCCTGGCATAACCCTCCAAATCCGGCACTATTTGCATTCAATATTTCCTCAGACTATTTAAATATTTACGGTTTTTGATGCGCTACCCCTAATAATTGATTAATAGTATTTTCATTCGGATTATCTCCAATGGCTTCAAAAAATTAACTCGATTAGACAAAAAAGTTGTAACGGAGAAATGGAATTAGGAAGATATTTTCTCGCGATCGAAGGGTCGCATTATGTTTTTTTTAGTAATAGGATCCGAATGAAAAAGATATTTTGAGTTGCCATCATAACATTGTTGTTTATTGAAGTTTGTAATATATCACAACAAATTTTATTTGTTTACCAATAATTTAAGTTTAGGGTTTTATATAAATATTGCAAGAAAAATCATATTTCGTTGTTGATATAGCCCTAATATTGATATAGGAACCTCAAAGCCATAGATAATTTAAAAAGTTTTGGATTACTGCGTTATAACTTAAATCGCCTGTGTAATCGTTGTATTAACTAAGTTTACAGAATACTTAATTTTAGTCTACTGATGACAAAACTATGGGCTAAATTGAAATCCTTTACACACAATTCCCTAGCCAAGTATAGGTAATTAAGGGGGCCATACGTCACCACAGTATGCGGGAAGAATGGAAAGGGTTGGATAGGTCCTTGGATAAAACTACAACAGTGAATTGTTGTGAATGCGAAATGAGAACTTTACAATATTTGCAATTCTATAACTGAATAGTAAATGGAAACTCACGTGCAGAGCACAAACACGCACACTATCAATTGTTTGTGATTAAATCTTGAAAGATGGCCTGCCGTGACAGTTTCACGGTCAGTTTCACGTTTCATTTTTTAAAGCGGAAAAGCTCCAGCATGCAGCTAAAATAGAAACAAGTTTTGGAGGAGGAATATTATGAATACCCGCACTGTGCGGCCTGAAGGCCGCACTGGAACGACAAAATTACCGAACTAATCGTAATTGTGCCCCGAAGTGTCACGGACAGAACTCATTAATATTAATGATTAATTAATATTAACATATTAATACCTTTGTCTGCCGATACGGGTGGCGGAAAAAGTCTTTTACAGCGACTCTGTCAAGCAAAGAAGTGAAATTCTAGGGCTTAAAAATAGTTTATTCCACAATTTCCAGCGGGCTGAAAAGTGTCACTTTCCGTACGAGCGATTCCAACCCCTGATCTCCAAATGATTCATAGAATATCAGTCCAATAGATGAATACGGAGCTGGTAAAGTAAGTTTTTTAATTAAAGGTTCCCAAATGTCGTTTTTGAATCTTTCTTGTTTCTTATAGTTACACACCGAGGGCGGTATGTGCATTTAAGCGGTCCAAGATGAAGTTTGGAGCTCGAGATGAAGTCGAGGGATTTAATTTTAGTCGAGCAGGTCAAACTAGCCTACTTTAAATTTTAACGAAACCAATTTTTTCGGCCGAGTCGTGACAGGATAAATCAGTTTTCTTATTTCTGTTCATCTAAGTTTTACAGTGAAACAGAAGACTATAACTAAGGGCGAGGATCACCAAAGTCAGTTAGTTTATCCTCCTGCTAAATAGTTGGATATAGTTGTTATCGTGTAAGTGGGACCTGGAATAAATTTGACGTTTAATTTCAAAACGCCATCTGTCATCTGTTTTGAATTCGAATTTAATATAAATCACTCACAAAACAGTAAAAACAGTTAAAACAATAAGCTCAAAGCGAGCTCAAAGTAAATTATTTTCTAATTTACACGAGATTCTACGCTAACTTTCAGTTCTACGGATGACAGATGGCGTTTGGAAATTTAAAGTCCCACTTACACGATAACAATTATATCCAACTATTTAGCAGGAGGATAAACTAACTGATTTTGGCGATCCTCGCCCCTATACAGATAAAACAAAAAAGTACCGTAGGTGAGTTTTTGACAATATTTATTGTGTAATTTCCACGGCAACAATAATATAATGTTTTACGTAGTATCAAAGTGGACTAAAATTCTATATAATCTACTGAATTTTTAAATTGCAGTTTAATGGAATTAAATATCTTAAATAAAGATGAATTTTCTTTAATTTCACGCAAACATTTTTGTTTGAAGGAAAATATTGAGATCCTTGCAGAATCTTGGCAATAAATTATTGTATAAAAGAAAAGATTCACGAATTATTATGATTGATGAAACCTCTAAAAAAAAAATAAAGCCGTGCACGAAAATTCAAGCTTAAAAATTAAAAGCGAGATAAACGATTTTATTTCGTGAATGTCATAAATTTAATTTACTGGCAAGATTTGCGCATTTTCTAGTTTGTTAAAAAAGCGAGGAAAAGTAAAAATAACGGAATAGCGGTTACATAAATAAAACCATCCTAAATAGACAAAGGAGGGTGGAAGGTAAATAAACAATTCCGCCTTCTGGAAATTACAGAAAAGTGACGAAATAAATAGGAAAAGCAATTCTATTAGGATTCTAGTTCGAAAAACTACAAGCACCAAAAGTGAGTGATTGCTATTACTTTGCTATTTTAAATGCTTTCTATTTTTTAAATACTCACCAAGGATTGTTAAACGCCGACCATTGCCTGCAATAATATCGATAAAATTATAAAAAAATAATTCAAGTTTTGCTTGCATTAGAAAATTAAATATAATAAAAACACAAACATAAAATAACTCAAACATATAAAAAATTAGTTAAAACACAACAAGAAAAGCAATAACTAAGGAAGAATTAAAATACAAATAAATTAAAATAAATATTTTAATATTCATTCCACAAAATTTTCAATTATTAAAAAATAATTTTCTTTTCATATTATAATATATTTTAAGGAAAATATTTTTTTTCAAAATTTAAACCTGACAGCATCAATTTCCTTTCAATTTATTGAATACATTTCTTATGAACGCAGGTGAACAAATCCCAATTTGTGAGTTTTTTTTTCTCATTTCTTAAACCGATTCGTCGGTTAAAATTGCAGGAAACAAGAAAACTCAAAAAATGTTTTCTCAAAAAATTACATAAAAGCTGTAGCTTAAATATTTATAATCTTTCTATTGATGTAGGTATAAATAAGTATTGCATAAATATAACTTTGAAATGTTCACAGGATTATCGCGAAGCGAAGCTTTTCCATTGCTGATGGATTTTCTCAGTACAGAAATTTTATGATATCGGAAATAACTATAAGTTATTGAAACGTTTTCATCAAAGCTGCAAGTTTACGATTAGTTTACAAAATGGTGCGTTTTCTTCCCCTCAAAATGAAATTGAAAATTACAGTTTAGCAGGTACTTGGTTCCAACCCCGGTGAGGAAATAATTTAATTCTGGCTGATTTTCCTCCGAAAGTTATATAAAATTACCGAGGAAATCTTCCATGAGTGAAACCAAGAGTGTTAAACAGTAGGTCCCCTTGTGTATGTGAAAATACTTCAAACATACAACACACAAAAGAGAGGTCACGATTCGTTCTTAAAATTAAATCAAAGAGAATAATAAAATTAGAACTTTATCGCGGGCGTCAAACAATCGTAAAAAAGTTTATTTATCTCAAAAACTTGAAAATAGACACAGATCAATAACCGTTTCGTTAAACTATTACAACAATGTAAATATCGATACATTTGAGAGAAAATTATAAACGATTCATTTGTTACTAATGCGTAAACGCTTCAGCATGAAAAACTGCGTTTCCATAGCCAGAAATTAATATACCACATTCCACATCAGATGAATTATTTGATTAAATTATTTGAATTGATGATTAAACTAGTAATTTTCGAAATTAAATTGAGTGTAAAGCGGATTTATAGTTATTGTTTTTTGTGTTGGCGCCGGCGTACACATTAGAGTGTAAAAATGATGCATTAATTTAATCCATACATGTACTGAGGTTCACGTGGACGTCTACTTAGAAGAAGTTCAAAAAGATGTTAGAAAAATGGTTCCAGCAGGATGGGGCTACTTGTCAAACTGTTGATGAAATAGTGGCTTTATATCAGTAGTTTCTCAGACCGTGTAATTTCTCATCGGGAAATGTAAATTGGCCGCCACGTTCCTGTGATTTAACCCCTTTAGATTCTTTTCTCTGGGGTAGTATGACAAGTGCCCCCATCCTGCTGGAACCATTTATAAAACAAATTTATAAATGTGTTTATTATTATGCGAGTTCAAGTAGTACGACATAGTATCAAAGTTTCATGTGTTTTCCATTATTTTCAATCCACATTGCAATGTGTGATGTGAATGCAAAAAATAGCATATGTACCACGGGAATAAGTGACTATTATAATGACCATTGTTCTCGATCTCGTCGTCAGAGTCATCGACTAAACTATGCATGAAAAAATGTGACCCCAAAACCTAAATCCACGTTAATTTATCTTATCACCTATTGAATGATACAAGAGCACTCGTGAGGTACTGAAAATTTGAGATAATAAAGAATGGATAGAATAATTAATTGTTTACCTCCTTAGTTTATGTCTTTTGGGACCAAACAGTTTCAGATATCTTATAATTTACGACCTCTCTGACAGGATAAGATGCCTACGTTGACGTTAGTTTGCGTACATTGTGATGCTTGTCAAGTATCGAAGAAGCTTTCAAGAAAAATTTAATGATTTGCACCAATATCATACTAAATTGTCACTTCCTCGATATAATCGTTTCAGAAAGTTTCGAAGAAATTTAAGTACTTCAAAATAATTGTATCGGCAGCAAACAAAAATGATGCTGCTTGTCCAACATAGTAATAAACTTCGTGACGAATCATAAAGTTTCTGACAACTGTTACAAACTCTCCTGAGGGTTAACTAAATTTGTGGTTACTTTTAATCCCAAACGTGTGCTTCCAATCTACTTAGGGAACGATTTTTTATCGTTTGTAGGGGTGGCTTTGATCACCTACCGCGATTATCATTTTTTAGAAAGACTTGGTAACTTTCTGGATCTGCAATTTTTACAAGTAAAAGTTACCCTAGTGGCCAATTTCACCCCACAAATTTGTTAAGAAGCTGTTTAAAACTCTTTTGAGACGTTAAACCGTGGACAAAACTCATCTTGAGAGAATCCTAGTTCAGTATTAGTAAATTCGTACAGGAATTCGGAGCGATTGGGCAGATTCACCCCATAAATTTTCTAGAAAGTTACTAAAAACTTAAGCGATGGAGTTACTATATCCTCAGACAAATTTGTAGGACTTAGTGCCAATAAACGGAATTCTTAGTATATAGGAAGAGACTTTAATAAAGTAATATGCAACTCATGTATTTCTGGATCCATTTTCCGACATACGTAAAGTAGGTTAATTCCGAAGTTTGCTAAATTTCCACGTAAGCTCTTAGGTGCTCTCCTATCAGATTTGCTCAAGTTATTATTTGCTAATGGACATCTCAAGAAGTTCCTAGAAATTTACCTAACAGTTGCGAAACAAAAAACAACCCAAGTGGTCTTATATACGGCAGAAACTGAATCAACAACTTTTTTGATTATCCTTCAAAAGATCAATATGAAAATTTATCGAAACTTTCCAACATAAAATTAGACCGAATGTTATTTTTTTAAATTTTATTGTTACCAAACTATTTAAAGTTGTTTTAGTTAAATGGAATTTAAATTAAAGATGACTGATAACTGTGATAAGATAACTTAAAATCTTAAAAGTGCTTTATATTGCTTATAATATCCGCCGTAGTGGCGCCACGTTGCTCACAAAGTGCAGAAGTTAGTAGTTAAACTATAGCGGTTCTGGGGCACTTCGCTCATAAGAAATACATGGTGTGATATTTGTGTCATTTTTTTGTTTCTTATTTTGCCCCTAAGAAATAAAAGAGGAAAAACAAGCTTGCAGTTAGTTTCTCAGTACATTTGTTAATGTTATGCATCGATACCCGAATTGAAAAGTAAATTTAGTAAATGAATGCAACAGCATCCTAATTTTCAAACTCTTTGCCTGAACAAGGCCATAAACGTTTTATAATTAACGAAATGCATAAAAAATATACGAAGCAAAAATTTAATTTAAAAATGACACGCATTTAAAAATGCAATAACGATTTCAAGTGCTTACAAATGAAAACCTACAACTCAGGTAATAAAATGAAGGAAATGTTATAACCCAATAAAAATTTTGCACAATTCTCGTGTAGATAATATTCCTATTTGTGTGCTTTGGAGTATAAAATATAGAAATAAAATTTCATTTTGAAATATCCGAAGATATTTGGAAATAATTTGTAGAAATATAAAAATGCATTAGGTTTATCTTTAACTCTTGGTTTGATTCCTACCAAAATTAACCTCACTTAGTTTACCATAATTTTTCTAAGATTTTGAGATGTAGCAGATACAATTTTTCATCATTCGAATTTTGCGATAGAAGTTTTCTCATCTAGACGTTAGGGGTAATAATTGTTTCAATAATAATTGTGGTATGCATGAAATTTGTTCAGTTTGTATTCAAGTGGGGTTTGTTTATAGCAAAGTTATGAACAAGTTCTGCAACCAATTCTAACTAATATTAATTTATAATTACGTAATTCCATATACTACGTCGTTTGTACTTCTATAATAATCAACTCGTTGAAAATTTGCAATTGTAATTGATTGTTAGTTAATAAAAGGAAATTTGCTTACAAAATTTAATTATTGTACATCGACATTCCAATTTATACATAACTCTGCGATAAACGCTAGAATTTGCTGTTATGTTCGATTTTTGTTTCTGAAAGTGCAAAATTTAATAATGAGAGAAATAATATTTGAAAATCGATTACATTATGTAGCATTGATTATATTGTCGTATTCGATTTTGAGACCCGGGAATGAAAAGCGAACTTAAAACTTTAAAATTTTATCAAGTTCTATTAAATTAATAGGTCATATTTAGCAAATAAATTTAAATTTGAATGGTGAAGAGCTGTGTTATTATTTTTGTAGTGGGAAGCAGTAGTTAGGGGCTGATAGAAGCAAAATTAAAATGGTTGCGCTAAAATAAAATGTAAAGTAGATGGACGTTCGACGTCTGAAGAGCCATAAGATTTATTTCGAATAGGATCGCATTTGAAAATTTCCGAACAATGCAAAGCAAAAATATAAAATCAATGCTTCGAATCATAGTATCCAAATCGTTAAAAGAAATAAGACCTGTACAGGAAATAAGTAAAATATTTTCACATTCTTTAAGTACACCGGAAAATAAAAAAAAATTACAATTACGCGATATTCTCGAGAGAATAACAAAAGTTGGTACGACATTTGGTTCAAGTGTCGTTAACACGAGACAATTTTTGCCAGTTAACGACGTTATTAGTCCTTATTACGGTCGAGTGAACGTTTATTACTAAATTAAGCGCTCAGCGTACTACAGAAATATCAGCAAAAAGTTTTAATAAGCGTCCATTTTTATTCAAAGCTGTGAAAAATGGTCTATCAAAGCTTAGGTGTATTTCATTGTAAATTTTTAATTAATTCTGGCATTACATATACATATATCACTCACGAATTGCTTATTCGCATTTTGCTTTTACAATGCAATAGATTAATTAAACAGAAAAGATATAAAATGCTATTTCCGAATAGAAAAATTAATTAACTGGAAATAATATACTAAAATGTTGTGTGTTCTTAATAAAAAGCTCGATAGTTCAAAAATTCTTTAGTTGCAACTAATTTGGAAATTACATTATCTGTGGAGCTAAACTGTAGGTCCCCTACGTGGAAAATTTCCAGAAGTACTGAAGCAAGACGCAAATTAAGTAAAAACCGAAGGTTATTTGAAGGTTATAAGAAATCTAAAAGGCGCGATATGATTTGAATATATGAATCTTTTATTGTCTATAAATTCAGTTAATTTTATTGTAACTTTTTTATTGCCTCTAAAATTTTAATAATCACAAAATAAAAAATCATTTTATTCGCTTTTCAAATAGAAGTGTCGATGTGGAATTCGAATGCTTCGTTTTGTAGTTTAAACACAAAACAGAATTGAGCTACATGTAAAATTTGTCTGTTATATTTAAACTTATTGTTCGAATTTAAATGTGAAAAGTGTGTTGACATTACAAAGTTTCGTCAAAAGTAACTTCAATCCAGCGTGAATGATTTTGTGTGTGAAAATAACCGATGACGCTTTCAAAATTTGATATTTTCTTTATCCAGTAGTTTACATTCGCTGAGAATTGTATAATGGAGGCAGGATTAACATAAATTTTATTCCGAGTTAAATATGCAGTCTGGGAAATAAATATGTCAAGAATGAAATTCGATTATGGAATTAGATCAGAAGGAGACGGAAATAGCCTAAGCTACTCGATTCGATACCATGGAAGGCAATACAAACCACCGAAGTTTGTCAGT
Source organism: Rhagonycha lutea (assembly GCA_958510855.1). Classification (NCBI taxonomy): domain Eukaryota; kingdom Metazoa; phylum Arthropoda; class Insecta; order Coleoptera; family Cantharidae; genus Rhagonycha; species Rhagonycha lutea. Next base: position 36,567,301 of record OY294041.1, read on the forward strand.
ACCATAATCAGTTTAGTGCATCTTCTCAAAATGAAGTTTGGAATATTAATATTTAAAAATTACGTAGTTTAGATTACCACCGCATTCCATCGCAATTCAAGATATTTTGGTTCAAAAATTTTAAGTTTTTCAACAAAACCACCAAATTTGGAAAAATTGTTCGATAACAAACAAGTGTACCAACCGATTTACAAATTCTGATCGTAAGAAATTATCCCTGGGAACCACGGGCACAACGATGGCTCACTGTCAAAAGCTTTGCAGCTTGACCTCGAGGACAAAGGTCGCCCTGCGTCCCACATCAACAGCCATTGAAGAGTTCTTAACAGGAAAGATGGTTCTCTGGTCAAACCCATCCAACAATCTTGCCCGCCGAATAGAAATAATCATCTGCTATCACAACGAAATCAGCAAACCCACTGTTGCTGTCAACGAGGCCCCCTCGCACAACAAATGAGAATGCTGAATGAACTGGAAAATCAAGTAAACAAACTATGCAAATCTTGTGACAACCAAATAGCTGTTTCAAATGAATAAGGAAAAATTAGCGAAATCGGCACCCAAACGGACGAAGACAGCTCCAGCTCCGACGAAAGTATGGAAATCAACACGCCTGCAGTCTCTTCCAAAACCGACTTTTTCCAAAATTCACAACAGCTGCTACCATTGCCAAATCGCTTACCCGCTCTGCCTTCCCAATCCGATTTCGACACCTCGGAAGAAGATGAAGCCTCCTTCAGACCGCAAAAAAGGAGAGGACGATAAGTAGCGCCAACAGAAACTATCGCCCTCAATAGAGAGCGAAGTCCCCATCAGAAACAAATTCATTGTTTTAGATACACCAAAGAAAGCCGATGACAAACCGGCACCGGACGCACTCAATACTTCCAATGACATCCAGATAACAAGAAAACACTGCAAGCCCGACCCGAGAAATCGAACCCATGTCCGCAGTGCTAACTACCGACTCAAAAAAGCAATTCAAATGAAATCTTGGCAGTTACAACATCATCCATGGTCAAGGATCTCCCGAAAGCTCTCCAACAAGCCAAATTAGCGGAGAAACTAATATGCAAGGTCCTGGATAGGGTCTTAGTTCACTACGATGAACTAAGCAAATAATCCCCGACAATTACATCAAAATTTCCGAAGACGCAAGAGCACCAACGATGCTACGCACTCCTAATAAACCCGTGTTAGCTTGCCATTGTTGCGTCCGTCCCTGCAGCCCTACGCAAGACAAACGAAATTACCTGTCAAGCAATGGCCTAGCGCTAATTTTCAAAGAGATCATCTCCCTTAAAATAATTTCTAATCCTCTGTTGCGGCCAAGGCCGCAAACTACCATTAAGTCAGCGAAGATTTGGGACAAAAGGCCTAGTGCTTTGCATTAGTCGATATATGAATTGATTACCAGCGTTACATCAAACACATTTCAGTTTTCAGTGCGGTCGACTTTGGATCGAAGGGTTCGAATCCAGCAGCTCCCAAATTTATATGTGCCGTGATTTGGATTGTACTTAAACGTCATTGGATAATCTAAATTATGTGAAATTCGGTTAACTTCAAATATGGCACTGCTTGCAGTTAGTGCCATCTAGCCTCTCCTACTCAATCTCGACTCTCACCTCCACGCTGGTGAACCCCGTAAACCTGAGCAACCCAGTTGGAGATCGGGTAACCAACCCCGGTGGAAGGCTAGGTCAGGGCAAGCGAGAGAAACTCTCCTCAAAAGAAAAGCATCGGCAGGCAAGGCTATAGCAACCTACCGGCCGATGTAAACTAAAAATTCTTCATAGAACCAATCACAATGCCTCGGATGCTGGACTGATAAATACGATGACGAACACGGCGAGACTAAGGAAAATGCGAGAATGGAGATCCAGAGTTCTACGGATGGGGTGCTGGAACATAACATCATGGACCGGAAAGGATCAGGAGGTTCTAATGGAGATGGATAGACACAAGGTCGATATATGCGCCCTCTCTGAAACCAAAAGGAAGGAAAGAAAAAGGAAGACTGGCTAAAGTGGCGATGACGGGCAAACACATCTCCAGAAGACTTCCGAGTGGTACGAGAGTTGGACTTCGGGATCTCAAGATAATCCATGACACACGGCATGACAAAAATTGGAAAATACAGGACCTAGTCCTAATTTACGAAGATAGAACTGCAAATACTTCCATTTACGGGAATAAATAAAATAAAATACCATACAAATTTAACCTTGATTATTTTCCCTAATTAGAAAGTCATTTTACCTGATTCAATTGTGATCAGCGATGATCTTGAAGATAAACCAAAAATAGAAATCAGATTATGTCATTATACTCTCGATTTCAAGTGGATACAGGAACTCAAGATAATGAATACTTTTATTTGGATAAATCGCAGTTGTTTTCGGCATTCAAAAAGTCCTTATTGATTTGGAAATTTTGTCCAAATTAGATGATAATTTTTAAGTAACTTAGGTACAATAATAAATTTTTTAAAGCACATTTAACAATGTTTCTCTCTTACGCTGATCATAAAGTATCACAAGTTGTATTTTTACTCCAGGTATTGCAAAAATTGCTATTTACGTAACCAATAATGAAATGTCAACCGAAGATGAACCTTAAATATCTACTTACAATGTTCATGTTGTATTTCTGTTTCTTAGAACAGTGACAATCTTGTCCTTAATTAAAAACATTTAAAAAAACATTTTGATGAATTCAATCCAAAACTACAAACTAGGAAGTAACGAATATCGATTGGCGCTTTCAACTTAATATCTGTAAAGTGATAGATGCGGACATAGCAGGATTGAAATCAATCTTCGAGTTTGGACACTCTGCTTTTCGAAAAAGGTGAAAAAACTTCGTATAAATATTTTATTTGTACGAGAGTATACAAACTAGGACTTTATACTTCGGTTTTAGGAATAAAAACGCAACTTGTACCCCCCCCCACCGACGAAGTTAAGCAAGGCCGTTCTTACCAATGGGCGGTAGAGTAATCGCGAAAGGCCATTTTGAAATTTTTTTAGTTTTAGATTTAACAAAAAATTGTGTAGGTTAAACGGGTAAAAAGTCAATTTCAAGTCCTAGTGTTGCAATGTATGACTTTCGGCTCACGTACCAATAAGAATTATATTAAAACTTCGAGTTGTAGAATTTTGGTCGAAATCGGTTCTCAGGTATCTTCAGAATGGGAGTACTGCGCATTAATTGATTAACGAGATTCCATTGCTTTTTGAAAAATGGTTTTAAGTTTTGTAATTCAGGAGCCTCAATCAAATGTGTGCATAAATCAATTTTTTTCTTCAATTTTTTCGCTGAGCGGTACAAAAGTATATGGGAGTAAAAATGTTCAAAACGTATGTAAAAGTGTGCAAGTGGGGGTAGGGGAATCCTGTGCCTGTCAAAATTTTACTTTTTTATTTGTGTTTGGAGTTTTTCCATTTTTAGATGCAATTCCTTTATAAAATTAAATTTTAAAAAATGGTCAACAAGCCCAATGTGGGCAGACAACAAAATGGCTGCCCAACTTTCGAAAAATTAGTGCGCGACTTAGAGGGAACTTTGCTTGGGGGACCTACAGTTCAAAGTGAGCTTCGAATTTTGAAAAGTTTAATGCATTTTATTTCGAGAAGCTTATTTAATCAAATTCCACCTTGGTGGCTTCTTGTGGAGGATAGATGGAATACAATTCTTCTGTGTCCTCAGCATTAATCAAATAATCCATTGATGTAACTTGATGGTGAAAATATTTATGAGAGCATGAGATTTGGAATAATTTTTCTGTCACGTCTTGCTCGGAGTTTAAAAGTAAAAGTTACAAAAGAACAAACATTTTCAATTTTAGTCAGGTAGACGTCACACAAAAACAGATAAATCGTTCTCAGCAAGTCTCAGCTGCAGTGTCAAAAGCTGTAATTGAATTGTATCCAAAGATTAAAACAACTAAAATTCTGCTGCGTAGCAAAAATAATTATAATTTTTTTCTTTATTTTCGTGTCATCTATATTTTGAAAAATTTCCCACAGTTCTGCAAGTGAAAATTTATTTAAATTTCTGTATAATGGAAGATATTACTGATTTAGCGTAGATTTTAGGGCGAAATTGAAAATATCTTGTTTCAATTACTTCAGCAGGACCACCAGACCGTTTGCTTCCTTCTCTTCCAGGTTATCATACGTAAAGGGGACCTACATTTTAACATGGACGCCAAACCATGAAAAATTGATAACTTTCTGATTTAAAGTTTCCTAATCAATACGAAAATTAGGTTTCGGTGGCTTGAGATTGCCATCCAAAGGAAGACAGCAAGAATTGGGTACTCAGAATTGCAGCTAATTTAATATTAATTTTAAAGTTAAAATATTAACATTAAAGATTTTGAATCACAGGACTGTCACTTCGTTTAATTAACGGGTAATTAACTTTAATTCGAAATGAACATTATATTTAATTTTACAAAATTAATGATGATGATTATTGCCAATGACAAAATTTTTATGGGCAGAGTTTTCCATTGAAAGGCTCAAAATTAAAAAATTCGATATGAAGCTAAAAATTGGGGCCCCCAAAGTTGTGAAGCTTGGAGCAGCTGTTCCCCTCCCCAGATAATGCCTGAATATGATTCAATTTTGTTTTTTAATTGGTTTATAGAAATTCTTACCCCATTTAGCACAAGATTATTTATCATTCATTCTTAAATTCCTTGAAAAATCTCTCTAAATTTGCTTTCTGAAGACAAAAATTTCAAAATGGTTGTGTAATGTTCTTTTCGTGGTTCGCAGTCCACGTTAAACTATAAGGCCCCATCTGTGTGATGACACTTGCCGCATAAGCTATAAAGCGAATTGTTGACGCGCACGAATGGACCAACAAGATCCTTTAAAAAACATGCAAAGAAAGAAAAAGATCAAATGTTTACGATTGTCGCCCTATGAGGTCACAACAACCACATTCTTTTCCTGAACTTGCGATGTAACAAATGACTAAAAATAACACCCCAAAGTTGTATATCTTCATCTTTCTCATTAGCCAGGATAAAAATAAAACCAAATTGCTGACTCTTTCATTAAATAATAATTCAACCTGAAATTCATTGCTCATTATTCCTTCCTCCTTTTGAAAAGATAATTAATTAAGTTTATGTTATTAACGTTATGGTTTATTTGCTCTATATCACCGAAGGCAGATAAATACACGTAAGAAGATGAATATAAGATTAGTGATAATTAATGCCTGAATTACAATAAACTTTAATTAGAAATACTGGAACTGAGCAAAAATTACATAACATCTACAATAAATTGTTTTTGTTGAAAAATTGGAGAGAGTTAACGGCTCAAAAGGACAATGTTCTCGTTAATTATTTTAATTGTATAATTTTACCCTCTTGTAACAGACTAAATTACTTAATCGTCCTTAATGTCAATAACTCTAGTGAGTGGTAAGTAAATAAATTTTCTTATTCAATTAGATTTTTGAATGGCAAACATAAGAAAATTACACATAGGAAACATTGTGTGTGCCATGTATAATTCAAGGATAATTTCTACAGTCATCAACAATCGGGGAAAGATTACACCATGAAGTGATCACGCTAGTGGCCACTCATCGTAGGGTTTTACCTGGGGAGGTCACAACGAAGGGTCATAAAATGTGTTAAGTTAGTTATTTTCCCACTCACACTCTAAAAATCACTAAAACTACGAAAACTATGCATCAGGTGTGTTTTAAGGTTTTCAAATCGTTCGATTTTCAACAAAGTTAACTTTTCAAAGTAAAACAGAAAATTATCAGTCTGCGTAATTTCGAAAACTTTTGAACACCACCTGTAAGTCTAAATTGCTTTGTTAAATGCACAACAAGCAAGGTGAATAATTCACATGCTAAAACTCAAATCTAACTATAATTCTGGGATTTTTGGGTAAACTAGAGTGCAAAAACAATCCAAAAATTTGACTTGGTACATACGATCGATCCAAAACGCTTTCTGTCTCCTTGAATCTGTAAAATAGCATAAAAAAATTACGTCTTGTCGATTACCAATAATCTACAAGACTTAATTACTAATCGCACGATTATCAAAAAAAAATTGTTAATCCCTAAATTTTCTATTTCTGTTTCAACAGTGGGAGCAAAGGAGACCGGAAAATTGATCGATTTGGCCGGGCTTTCCAGTTTCTAGCCCTGGTGCCCTCTCATGGATGTAATTATCCACTTATTCGCTCCAATTTACCGTACAAAATTGAAAATAAAAATTTCCTTTGGTTTCAGGGAAACTTAAAATTACAAATATGAGAAGTTCAATCTTTGTTGTTATTTCAAATTATTGATCAAGTTTTAATGTGCGCGAAGGTATCACTAGCGCGCTCTGTTGAGAATTTCGCGAATTTCAGTGGGAAAACTGGAAATTATTACAGAATCGCTTTCCTGCACATTTAGCAGTTTCCTAACTTATTTTGTTTTTTGGTGTAATAACCAAAAGTGAACTTGGTGAAAATTTGTTTTTCCGAAATAATCTTATCTGGACGTTTTGACATAATTCAAATAATCCACTTTTCATTAAGCTAATTTGTTTTCGTTAGATGGACGATAAAATTAATTAATGTAAATGAAAGGACATTTTGCCGCACGATTGGTTCATGGGAGGACAATTACGTTGAGTTTTTCCATCTGCAAATTTGCAAAATAAAATAAGACAACTAGAAAAATGATTTGGAATGGTTTCGTTACACTATGGCATCGTCAGACGACGAATTTGTTACCCCATAATTCTTTCAGATTTCCTTCTTTTCCTCTGCTGTTCTTATGGCTATTATTTTAGCATAATTTTCATCAAATTCTGTGTACCATCGGGGTCCTGTGGTTTTTCCAATTATGGAGTTCCTGGTTACTTATTGCAGAATTATGCACGAAGTATATAACCTAAAATGTTGCATGATAGGATTTTTCTTTGCTTTGCTGACCACCCTGGTGATCCCAACACAGTGCAAAATTTTTACTAGTAAAGGGAGCCATTTGACGATCTCATAGTGGTACGAAAACAGTGTGTATTTTATGCAATTTGGTTGCGAAAAGTTTGTATGCTCTTGGTTAATTAAAAATATGAAGCTGCAAAGAAAATTATTGGAAAATTAATTAAAGTTAATGATTGTAACAGTACTCCCTAATATCCTATTTATCTTTTTTCGCTTTTGGATTGATTAAACGGTCCATTTCATATCTGAATAAGATTAAATAGTAATCAAGATAAGATATAACAAATTTATCACTTTTGTACAATTTTGGCAATACATTAACATCAAATTACGTCAAACCATATTATTATTATATAATGAAACCCTTTTCTAATTAAAAAAACTGTACATACCTTTCGCTGGCGATTGAAGAATTCCTCGACATCGATTTTGGTGACATCTCGAAATCGCTATCCGATCGATATAAAAAGCTTTCTCTTCTTTGAGGAAGGTTTTGGAGAACCAGCCCCGCCGAAGGCGAAGCTGTCCCATCCAATGGACTTCTTCCAGGGCTTGCTCCATTTTCCACGTCAAAACTAAAACAAAAATTTGGATGAGTTACATATAATCTACGAAATACAGCAAATTATACACAATTCGTTGATTTTGGTAAAAAACTGGGATTCGTCTGGGAATGAAATCCGAATTGCGTCTATAAGTTAAGAATTTTGTGTTTCCTTTATTTAAGTTTATAGGCATTTTTATTGGGAAAACCTAACAAACTATTTAGAAGTGCGAAAGGTACTAATGTTTGAGTGTAGATAATCCTAATCGTGCAATTATCACTAGATACGTTATCTGCTCCTTCATAAGACACTCAGTGCAATTTTTGCTAATGCGTAGACCATTGTCAACATAACTGTAACTGCTGTTTACAAACTACTTTATGTGAGAAGGTATGCTTGGTATTAATATAAATAAGATTACATCATTAATGTTGTACGTTCCGTTGTACAAACACAGATAAAAATGTAAGTAAATATTGAGATGTTTTGATCAAAAAATGAAAACAATTTTGTTTCTCCCGAGATTCGAACCTCATGGGATCGGGAAACCGGTTTCAATTTCTTTCTAAATTATTGGAGGAGAAGCTCATATTGTTGGATGGGAAAAGAGAGAACAACAATATTTTGGGTTGCCAAGAAAAAAATAATCTGACGCCACCGTGAGCTTTTGAAAAGTCTGTAGTTACAAAGCAGATTATTATGGTGTAAAAAATAGATCACAACTATCATAAAAATCCTGCTAACCACTTAGCTCAGCTTATAAACTAGAAGTAGTTATAATAATAATCGGTAAGTTATAGCTGATAAGCTACTTTAAAATTTTAAGTAGCTTTAAAGCAGGTTAAGCTCCTTTTGAGTGCAAATTAGTTGCTCTAGGTTTCGCATTTTCTCTAGAGGCCCTGATTACAATAGTTTTACAGTTTAAACTTCTAAAAGTATAGCAAAAAATACCCAAATTTTGCTGCTCAACACTTTTAGGAACAGATTATCAAAACTGTCGTTGTTTATTAACAATTTTCTCTAATGAATGTGCTGTGACATTATAAATGTTAGTTTGCGCCTGTCTAATTCATTCATTGTTTAATTTATTTTACGAAGTAAAATCCTACATTAATGCAGGCGAATTTTTATCATTTTAGAGTTGCACTCGTTTTGTTTTTGTAAATATCTTACCCCTGATTTTGGATGCCAAGCATAACAACTCCACCTTGACTTGGTTTGCTTAATAAAATCAATTTTTCATATATTTGCAGTTTTATTAAGGGAACTGGCACTCGGTTAAATGTTCCTTTAGTTGCTGTCAGAAAAATATTCGAGTAAGAAATTTACGAATGTTTAAAAACAATTCAAGGTCTAATGGCTGGAGATAAAGGTTAGTCGCCCTCTTCCATCAATACTCAAAATGTGTTTCGTTAAGCTGGTAATTCTAGAATCTCCACAGTGGCCTCCTAAAAACCACTCTCTTGTATAGGTTTAATTCGACTTTTATGAGCGAAAAGAAGAAGTTGGGGTCACCAATTTAGCAATGCGATATAGTGTGGATTTGCTAAATTTCTCTCAATCTTCTTCTTCTTCTTAGTTTAAGCCTTAAGGCTTGTTATTACCAACATCTGCGTCATTTCCTTGGCAGTGTTGGTTCTGTGAGCATATAAATATTTTACATCCATCAGGTAGCTTGCTAGACTTGCCGTCAGATGTGCCATGTATCCTGGTTTTTATGTTAATAGTGGCAATTCACTAACCCAGGGGACCACCGGCTTAGCGTGCCTTCCGAAGCACGGAGACTAATAGTCATAAGAAAGTTTGACTCTCCCCAGGTTTGAACCCGGTGCCCCGCATTTGCATCCAACTGCGTTAGCTGCAAGGCAATGACCGTCTTTTTCTCTCAATGTTATCATTCAGTCGTCATTTTATGTATTGTTATGATATTTCATAAAACCGTATACTATCCCTAATAATTGAACTTATCGAGCTCCACGTTGGGTTAGTCAAAATAGTTGTTATGATTTTTGCTATCAAAAACTACCTCAAAGGCCGCTGTACCAGTTTCACGCCGGTAGCTGAGTTTTTCTCTTCCTCAAGGGTCAGTGTATTCAAACAGACAAAACAATAAGGCAGCAATTCGAAGTCAACATCATTTATTAAATAGAAATATTCAATTGCGGAAATCTGCATCAGTTTATAAGTGGCAATAAGTCTGCCCCGAACCAAATGTGTGAAATAATGTAATAATTGATAATCCAAGCGATATTTAATTTCTTTAAAAACAGAAGCTGAACCTGGATATTCAATTATTCGTGTGAATAATGTGTAACATTTAAATCGATTATACAAAATTTTCTAATAAATTCATTTAAGACACAATTTGTCGTTTTGTTTTGAGTTTATTAGCATAAATCAAAATTCTACCTTGTAAATTTTCAAACTGGTAAATCTGAACTCGATTCGGTACGCCACTGGAAATCGTGCTACTGTGCGATGGTAACCATGTTTTCATTTCTATGGAGTCTGGATCTGCTATAAATGTCGCCGGTATTCCGTTGCAAATAATCGTGTAAAAAAGTCGATTCAATTCGTTTTCCTCTTCAGACCAAATCTTCGTTTTAATTGTTAATTAAACAATCGTTCTAGAGTCTAGACAACACCCAGGTAAGTAATTTCTTAATTTTTATTCTCGCTTCGAACACCAAACATGCACCTAACCTCAAATGTTCAAAGCACACGTGTACGATTTTTAATTAATTTTCTTACAGGTATTTGATTTGCAAATACTTCGTTGCATTCGCGATACACAATTCTCACTAATTACACGCCGTACGTAGTTAATTACTACGTAATTACAAGACTCTGGCTAAATTATTCACTTATGTGAATTCGCAAATTTTACTCTCCGAGTTTTGGATCAAGAGACCTCGCACGAGTTCCCAATTTGAGATCCACCAAAGAACTGACTTCTCTCTTCCTTTTGTTTGCTGGCTTCGTTCCCCCCATATCAAAATTTAGTTTTTTGAAGTGGGAATTTTTATTCTTATGAGCGAAATCGACTCTTCTTTGTAGGTAACATAAAGCTTTCATTCGCGTACGCACCGAAATATTATTAATGTTTTGTTTTTTAGGACTCTGGCACTATTCACCATGTAGAAAATTATACACAGGACGCGGCACAAATTTTGTATTTTACAAATAAATTCAATGTGTTAGTTTTATGTGTAAATCTGTTACAAAATTGATGGTTTTTGTAAAACTGATGCAAATATCGCTTTTTATACCAGTCGAATTAACTGGCTAATGACTTTAATGCAAATGAAGTCAAATTACCACCTCATTCATCTGCCTGCACCCCTAAATTAAGAAATATCACAACAGTATATATATAAATATTTTGCAAGTGTATTTATAGTTCAATAAGTTTAATTTCGCTAATGAAAATGCGGTTTAAAAACCTGTTTCACCTTGCATTACCGTAATTGCGTACTATTAAAAATGGAAAACAAACGATGCAATTAAAAATGTACCATACTGTATGGCAATAAATTTTCACATAAAAGCCAAAATTACCGTGTAATTTTAGAACTTTCAAATGCTTCTATCGGCTTTAATTACATTAAAATTTCCCATCAACTGATATTAAACGTAAACTTTAATCGAACCGCATAAATCAATACGTTTCCATAACTTGCAAAGTATAAAAATTTAGCTTACTCGATTAAAATTCATCATCGGATACCACACGAAAATTTAAGTTAAAAAATCTTAAGTGTAAAGAGAGAAATTATAATAAAAATATAATTGCTGTTTTTTTTTGGCAAATATGGAACGATGGCCAACACTTGGGAAGCAGGTTCAAAAGCCCCGACATGTGATAAAAACTATTGTAATCTGACGAAAGTTTTATTGCAAAGGAGACAAATTTATTAATTTATTGTCGAACTAATTGTTGTGATTAATGAATCAATCATAAAGAACCGCTTTCGATTTAATGCTTCCATTTTTTGACACATTTAATCTAAATTAATGAATCTGTGATTGACAGATAGCGAAAATTTTCCAATAGGTGATCTGATGTTGGTTTTCCGAATTCTTAAACATCTCCACAGTTTGGAAACATAAATCCTTGAAACAGCAAGCCTACATAATTTCTTTTATTACATTTTGATTGTCGGCGAATTATAAATAATGAGAAACCCGTGCACGTTTTTTTGTAAGAGTTCCGCATAAAAGTTACGTCTCGGATGACACTCCAACCTTTTTGCTGCAATAAAGCTTTAATAAATCAAAGTATGAATAAATAAATAAATAAACCAGCGATGTATTTCAAACATTTTTCAGGTATTCATATTTCTTTTTTAAATTTTCACATAATTTCTTTCCACAAAAGAAACTTTTGATGGTTACCGTTGCCACATTGTCATTCGTAATTTTCGTAATCGTTGGGGTTTACATAAAATTTCATCGGGTTAGAGTTACCACAGAGAAAATTAATTATTACAAAATAATTAAGAGCAAAATTTTCGGATTTTCATGAAAATTTAATCCCACCACAGCGGCGAACCGATGTGATCGCTCAATAGTGGAAAGTTTTTCTTCGAACGTGCTTTTATGAACGTGGTGAAAAGCTAGGGAAATACATACATTCTTAAAAACCAAAAATAAACATCATATTTGTTTGCGTAGAAAGAAATATGCGGAGAAGCCGAAAACACAAGGAAATGAATCATTTAAAACAGCGAAGAAAATGTTATTGGAAAAAAACAATTCTGTTTTCTCGAGTGTTTCTAAAATGAAAAGTTTTTTATTTTAATATAGGAAATTATACAGAATGAGGCACTGCGAAAATCAGTTATTGCATTGGGGGTGATTCGGAAGAGTGTCAAATCAAGCCTTAGATCTGGGTCTCGAAGTCCTTGAGTGAAATCAGTTTATCAGTAAATATTACAAAATTTTCAGATTCAACCACCTTAAATTCATACTATTCGTATCTCTGCCATTTGAGTTCCAAGTTCAATCAATACCACATTCTTACTGTGGAATTCGCCATCCATAAGCGTCACATTTTTAAACGAACGAAACCTCTCGGAGATTTCCCCGTCTGACCCCATAAGAAAACTGTTTTCTTAAATAATCCATAAAAATTTCCCAAAAATTTTTTACAAAAGAAAAATCAAAATATCTCAAATATTTGCGTCTGAAAAACATGGACCTACCCTAACATGACTCTCGCACGTGACACCTGGGAACAATTAATTCTCCGTGCCATGCGTTTATAGTCCTCGAGGGCCTCATCTTTATGTGTGGCATTTCCATACTCCCTCGTCCACTGGCATGGCAATTACGTGTTTGGTTCCACTACTTCTGTTTGCATAACACCTCCCTGGAGAGTGCGTTCGTGCTTTTCTTAGTTCTCACAATCTTGTTAACAGAATCTTCAATAGTTTGCTAGCCTTTCCTTAAAATTTATGGTTATCATTCAGAGCTGCATAAAAACCTTTCGGTTTCAAGTTTCCTCTTTAATTAGCAATTTTACTTTTGCGAAAAAAATGATTCTCATTCACCTTAGTAGATGGACTATGACCTTGTTTGATTTTTGAGATCGTCAGCCCCCCCCCCCGCAAATAATATTATCATGTCCATCCTTCCTCATATCCTTCCAGTCAAATCTGGATTTATTTAAGCTTTTTCTATACGATCTAGTAAATGAGACGGTCGTTAGCATAGCGATTAAGCGCATAGACTGCTAATACAGAGAACCCGGTTCGATTCCGGGCGAAGTAAACATCATATTATGGCCGTCTCCCCTCGGCAGGCAATAGCAAACTACCAGGGTGTAATCTGCCATGAGAAGCCTTTGTTAAAAGGCTCACCACACCCTCTTTAGGGTAAAAGGATTAAGAAGGAAGAAATGTCGCTACTGCATCATTTTTCCATTGTTTATCGCTTCTCTTCCTGTTTTTCTCATTATGCAGATTCACAGCGAGGCAAGATTACATAATATGTACATACATTCTTGATTTATTTCCCCTTCTCTAGCCAGTCTTATTATTTTGGATCACCTTTCTCTGTTTTCAATCAAACCTCTATTGTCTGTCTCTTTTTCTGAACTTTTAGAGAAAAAATAAGAAGTTCCAATAATTTTCTCCTAGTGTCCTTTTCCAAGTAATTTTTAAAGCCGATGGAAACCAGAAAACCTGAACCTGATGAAATTCCATATTATTTTAAGTATTAAAATTAGCGTTAGGTTCAAATATGTTTAAATTACTTGCGCTTCATCCTGTACAAATGAATTGAAACGGAAACTACCGTGCAGAAATAATAATTTTAATGGGGTAGATAAAATTGATATTGGTTTTCCAATAATCATTAAAAAAAAGTATTAAATATAATTCTTGCCAGTTAGTAAAACAATTTGTGAAATTACATTTTTAGTATTAATTAGCAATCAAGCGTACTAATTACAAGTAAACTGGTTCGTTGGTATATTTTTTTAATTGGCAGAAAGTCGACAATTATTCCATATTTTAAGTGTATTTGACGGGCAGAAAGCAGCAGAATATTTATGTGAGTGCAAATTAGTCAATAAAGTTTCAAATTACAGTTAATTTTTGTTACTTATCATTAAGTAAATAATTAACTTATTAACTGCATACGCAAGTATAATCAAAATATTATGTAGAATCTATTTACCACGATGACGTAGCTCAGTGGGAAAAGCAAATTTTTTTCAAATTGCAAAATTGCTGATCAGGCACTTCAATTAAGGTTAATTGCAATTTTTCAAATAATAAAAATTCAAAAGAAAATAAGGCGCACACTTGAGCCGATCGACTGATAGAACAGCATGCTGATGTGAGAAAATTTTCTTGTTTATTTTAACTTTCTTTAATAAAAATTTTCTTACTGCTTCACGGCATTTCTTATCCTCTTACTCGCTGAAAATTTGAACATAATGTCGGAAAATTAAATTCTCCAACAATAAAATTAATTTTGAACTCTGCAGTGGTTAATCTTCCACAAAACACGAACCAATTTAAAATAAAACTGCACTATTTGATCCAAAAACGGTTGCAGGAACACGTGAAAATATTTAAAAATGTAGAGGGGGTAGGTAAACTGTGAAACCGTTGAATTAAAAAAATCTTTAGGGCGGAACTTTAACTCAAAAATTTAGCACAATTTGCGCATCTTTCACAAAGTTATAATCAATGGGTTAACTTAAATAGATGGGGAGATGGACACCACGTCGTTTAAAGAAAAAGCTTTTGGATCATGGTTGACCAAATTTGCAGCATGTAAACTTAACCATACAATAATTAATAATTTACTTTGACATATAGGATCGAATTGATGATTCTATTGTTAGAAATTTCACTTTAGCAGAAATTTCTTAGATGAAACTACAAAGACTCTTGTGATATTGACACTGTAGATGACGTCTGCTCTTGAATGTATAATAATTAACCGTACATTTTGATGTAAATTGTTACGTACGTTTAACTAAAACCACTACATGATGGTATACCTTAATTAGAAAATCCTAAAATTACAGAGATCAATAAAATTATTCCAACTTGAAACGCTCGACGCGATTGGATTATGCTGATACCGACGTCTTAAATTTATAAACTTAAAAATTGAATTTAACTTCGATTTTGGTTCAATTTAAATAACATTCAGATTATTGAGCTTACGTAAAATAAATACGAAGCAGATGGTTTGGTCAAAACAAAATATAAAAAGTAAACTTATTAATTACAATTTTATTTTTATTTCAAATCGATAACTTTAATTTAAAAAAATTGATATGCTCCATTTGCGGTTATAACAAAAAAATTGGAAGATACGAATTGAAATAATATTTAAAAATCTAAAAAGCAAAATTTTATTTTTGCGATGGGTAATGATGAAAAGTTATAAATAAAAAGTTTTGAAAAATAACACAATACAATTTTAATAGAAAAGCCTTTTTAAAATTTACCGAGAATGAAAAATTTTTTAGAAAGCCATTAGGTACGTCAAAAATTCCGTTTTTATATTAAAATTTAAAACAAGGCAATATTTTTCTACTTGAAGTTTTAAGTGATGCTCATGAAAATGTGAAAAAGCTTTGATCGATGTTTATTTTAGAATTATTTTGCCTTAAGAAACTTTTGAAAGTGTTGAAAGTTTGATGGTGATGATAAGCCACCCTCTCATATTTTTTTATTTATTGCCCTAAATATTTTTAAAATTGTAGCAACGAAGGTTCCATTTTGTTAATTCATTCGTGCGCGTCAGTATTAAAGAGATTCTTTTAAAAATTACCAAATATTACAAACCACATAAATAAAACTGGTTTAATTTTGAAACTATTCCAATTTCACCTTGTGAAATTGTAGTTCAAATTACCTAATATTTTTGCTAATAAGTTTTATAAGAAAAGTTACAGTAGTTGAATGTTGGACGGCCTCTCAAAGTTAGCCAAAAGGGTGGACGTGAGGCCGGAAGTACTGGTTAGTATAATTTATTATTAATGGTTTCTGAATTAAAGCTGGAAATATTCGTATGAAAGGTTAGGACGGTTTACGGGCCGCCCCAACCTAATTGGCTGATTTTTCAATTGTTGTGCTGCCAATCAAATAAGTGTAAATTAGTTTTTGGTTAGTAATAAACTAATAAATTAACAACCATTAATTTAGAAGTGCCATAAACTTTTTTGGATTGGTAACAATCTGTAACAAAAATTCGAAAGCTCTAAATAGCGTTACGAACAGACGGAGGCAGTTTTCTGCGATATTCTTATGTCTATCGGTTTCTGCAATACAAAAGGCAATTCACTAAACCTACATTTCTCACCTAGCAACTGAGGGTGCTAATTTTTACGTGCGCTTGGCAACCTCAAACCCCGTTAATACTTGAAGGGCATTCCATACCCCCAAACCCCCCGATCACGAAGAGTGACATAGAGTATGTTCTGCCATTGATTTTCAAATTGAAAAGTCAACACGTCATGTTATTAGAAGGAGGTGGTCTAACAGGTATGGATAATACCTCCAGGTATTCGTGGGTCAGGAGGTTAAAGCTATATAAGTTTTTAATGTATTCTCATATATAAAATTAATCTAAATAGAATAAATGGTTCAGATAATATTATCTGTGATATGATTATCAGGTCTTCGACCTTACTAGGCGAATAGGTTAGCACTCGGGAGCGGGGGGGGGGGGGAGATAAATCAGATCTCTAGGAGAAGTAAGTGTGTTTAATTTAATTGATACATTATTAACCTTCATCCGCTCGCGTATGCGGCAAATTGGCCGCAGTAAGACACTTAGGCTAGTTTGTGGCTGTACTGAGCCAAATAGTGGAGATTTTTTAATCACAACACGGGCATGGTCTAGTGGAGGAGAGAGTAATTAGAGAATATAAGCCCTTCCCACCTCTACCATGACGCTTTGGAAGGAAATGGGAGAGAAAATTCAAAAAGGCAAATTTCAACTCCAAAATAAGTAACTAGTAAGAAGAAGTAAAGAAGTAAATAGTAAGAATTTTTTTTTAAAGAGATTACCCATTTTTAGTAATGGAAAATTCATTTATTGCATTCCAGAAAAGTTTCTTATCGCTAGGGATGTAGTAATACAGTTTCCTGATGTCCTATATTTTTTACTTTAACGATAATACCATACATTGTGGGGAAAATATTGTAATGGAAAAAAATTTCAGATTTAAACGGATTTATAGTCCTTGAGGTACAAGGAGTTGAAATAGACCAAACATAAAAAAATGTCTGTATATCGGTGTGTTTGTATGTCACAAAAATTTTGTGTGCGCTTTAGCTGCCAAACCAATAAGAATTTCAACAACAAAATTTTATATTTAGTACTTTTACATTGTTTGGGTTGAAATCGGTTCACGGAAACTTGAAAGCGGTAGAGACGCGCATGAATAGATTAACGAGATGCAACTGTTTTATAAAATCAAGGGTTGTGGGTGCACTGTGCACGCCGCCCATAGGCGCCGAATCATAGAGGCGGCATAAAACATAAATAATTTGTGTGCTTTATCATCATTTTCAAAACGAATGACGAAAGTCTGGACTTATAAAACTGCTTTAGCTGCTGGAAAATGACCCGTTTTCATTTGGATTACATGAATAGAGGTATTATGGAGCAGAACTGGGTAAAAACTGGCTTTTTAGGTGGTGGAAATGATTCATTTTACGAATGACCGATTAAATTATAGAATAATTGCGATGAAGAGCGTTGGAAGAACAAAAAATAATTGCGTACTTGCAATAATAATTATTATCGAGTACATTAATCGATAATACTGCAAAGCATTCGCAAAATATTCATTTAATTACCACGTTTAATTATTACACTACAGCTTTTTTTAAAGGAAATGCATTTTCATTCAAATTGATAGATTATTTTTCATTGAAGTATGATTTGTCAAGGGATTTTGTTCTAACGGATTTAAGGCCGTCTTCTGGTTTAGAATTAAAAAAAAATTAATTCTTTGTTTTTTTTGCATTTCTTACAGTTTAGACCTTTCAGAAGATACTCTAGAGCGAAAATTTTCAAATTCCAATAGTTTACCACGTTTTAGCTATTTTAGTGACGCAGAAACTGAACCTAGAAGTGAGAAATTTACCGAAGGTCGTAGTAACTATGTATTTTATAACATTTCTACATTTTTCAACATGGTTGACATGATAATATCTCAAGTTCTATTTGACCGATTTACTTCAAATTTTGTACCAACCTTCAATATATATCTGTCTATGACCCCTACCACTTTTATATCAAAATTGTTTATTTAACTGGATGAAACTTTTGCTCAAAACTTTAATCGACTTTTTCTCAAAACTACATTTTTCAATATGGTCGACATGATATCCCAAGTTCTATTTGGCCGATTTACTTCAAATTTTGTACCAGCCATCAGCATATAACTGTCTATGGCCCCTACCACTTTTGTATCAAAATTATTAGTTTTACTATTTTAAAAATTTAAAAACTGTGAAAATAGCAGTCAAAAAATGAATTGTTTTCTTCAGACAGCCGCCATTTTGCGAAAAATGTTTCTTCCGCTTTCTCTTTGGTAGGGGCTATAACGACATTCGTACTAATTAAGAAAATTTTTTTAAATTGTGTTTCTGATTATCAGAAGGGTTGCAATCGTGTCAAGTAGCACACCCTCTATTTTTTTTACCCCCAACTTTACCAGCTTATAACTTACTTAATTTTCATTTTTGTTTTTCAAAAATTTGTTTGTATATTCTCAAAATATCAACCAATAAGTTGTAAAAAACTGAATGGTAAAAATATTTTTTGTTTTATTTTTATTCAGTTCGACAAATCGCCCATAATTTATGCTTTAAACCAGAAGAAGTTAATGTTAATTATGAAATAATTCGAAATATTTCGTTTGGTAATTTTAGAGTGTAAGCTAAAGCTGTCGTGCGTTGCTAAGCAACAATACAATTTTAGTTACAACCCTAAATTACCAATTCAAATACTAGACCTTCTGATACTCAAATTAATAACTACAAATTTTCTATACATGCGCTTTCCAATTAGTCCAATTAGCACCAGACTAAATTTTCATTTTCGAGTCAGTAATTTCGTTAAATACGAATGACCTTTACGTAAAACCAAAAACCTGCTGGCCTAGCAAGTGATACATCAAAGAGGAATTTTCCAATTGAAAAAACTATCAAGCTCAAACTGCTCAAACGTTTCTTTTACGTGTAAAATATCATCACCAAACCTAACAATTGAGTTAATTCGACAAATTTTATTTTCAAACAAATAAAAAAAAGTTTAATAACAATTATTAGTAGTTGTTTGTAAGGAAGTTAAACATAAAGTTATTATGCTAAATTTGCAAACAAAATGTAATTACAGAGGCCTTACGTTTACACTATCTAAATTTAATTTACTCGCGAATATAATAATGAACTCGACTTGATTCAAGTAAATGCAACTAATTAGGTCTTTGTGTTTGCACATTTTCTATGTATAATCGAGTAAACGTTTGTCAAAATATAGTAAGTAGGATATTATACCTTGTTCAATAAATTAAATCTTATTTAATCGCGTTAATTATTAGTTAATTATCATTATTGGTATTTAATATTATAGATGTTGTGTGAATACAACAAAGAACGTTTGCTTGATGCGTAATGCGGAATTGCTTTAGTTTTTAGCTTGTTTAGCATTGAACCCGCATCCCAGAGCGCAAATGCACGCAAACTAGAATTTCTTAGGCAAAGCTCGAATATATCTTAAATCTTAAGAAAAAAAACTATGGGTTTATATTTTAGTGTCCTTTTTCCAATGGTATCTATTATTTAACCTTCGTGTTTGGCATCATAATCGATACTATTTAGGGTGAGGATCACCAAAGTCAGTTAGTTTATCCTCCTGCTAAATAGTTGAATATAATAATTGTTACTGTGTAAGTGGGACTTTGAATAAATTTGACGTTTAATTTCCAAACGCCATCTGTAATCTGTTTCGAATTCGAATTTAATATAAATCACTTACAAAACAGTAAAAACAGTTAAAACAGTAAGCTCAAAGTAAAATATTTTCTAATTTACACGAGATTCTACGCTAACTTTCAGTTCTACAGATTACAGATGGCGTTTCGAAATTAAACGTCAAATTTATTCAAAGTCCCACTTACACGATAACAATTATATCTAACTATTTAGCAGGAGGATAAACTAACTGCCTTTGGTGATCCTCGCCCTTAATGGGGGAATTCGATGTCGTGTTATTCGTTTTATAATATATTTCCTAAGGAATACGAATTACGTACAATTAATTAGAGGTAATTTTTAAAGCAAGTTAAGTCACATTGCTAAAATTGCAATAGAATCAATAAAAACTGTATAACTCAACAAGTCCCTGCATTGTTAAGGTTATTCTATAGTTTAATAAAATTGCATTAATTCTGCTGTATAAACGACTTAAAATGTTGTTTTTGAAATAATTGATTCAATTATAATAAATTAATTTTTATTACCAATAACAGTGTATCAGATCGATTATTTGCTAAAAATCACAATTTGAACCGTAAAGTGAATTTAATGTCCTTTTTCATTAAAAACGCCATAAACAGTAACAGCCGTATGCATAGTCACCTTAGTAGCTACTAACGCGCTACTAGTGTCATATTTAGTATCCAACTAAGAAAACCGTATGCATAGTCGTTTTCCTTAGTAGGATACTAAAATAATCGGTTGCCTAGTAAAAATTTTATTTCCGATAAAGTAAACAATTTTTTTGTATTATATTTTGTCGAACATTAATTTATTGGTTTGAAGTTGGTAAATTAATTCAGTTGGTAAAAATTAAAATACTCGATTAGTACGCCGTGTATTGAAAATAAATTTTTCTTCTTCTGCATGTATTAGGTAAGTACCCGTTACGACACCATCAATCACGGGTCCTTCCATCTTTTCCATGGTCCTGCGACATTACGCCGTTCTATAGGTTTGTACAGGATAACTACTTTGGAAGTCGTGTATCGTTCATCCTCATCAGGTGTTTTCTCCACGTTTCACAGTATTCTTCTTAAAATAGAAGCGATAAAATTCGCTTAGATTGAAGATGCCCAAAGCATTTCGGATATCCGTGTTTCTCCCTGGTCTCTTCGAGTGTAGCCCATGATAGATCTTAAAAACCTCATTTCAGCGCGTTGTAATTTACTTTCCAGTTTCTTTGTCATCACTAGAGAGCGGATTTATATGCACAACAGACCGGTCTTGAGGTAACACCCCATAAACATTTAAGAAAAATTTGTTACTAATAGGAAACGTTTATTAGCGCTAATAAATTTTTCTTAACTAATTGTTTATGGGGTGTTACCTCAAGATCGGTGTGTTGTGCATATAATTAGAGTGGTGTCAAATAAAGAAGTAAAGGTGGAGGTAATGCGCAGAAACCAAATCTCGTACAATACTGTTTATGTTGGTGTTAATTGGTGGAATTGGGTGTCACGCAATCTACTGCATCGGATTTTGGCTACGCCTTTTCTTCTTTATTTGACACCACTCTACGCTCTCTAGTCATCACCCTTGTCTCGTTGCCATAAGTAACTGTATTAGGTACGGACATTACCTTATAAAATTTTAGAGGAGTGGCTTTACTTTTGCATTTACTCAATTAAACCTCTCGATTTTTTCTTGTATATCTCTCTCCTAATGCAGGTCTAGCGTGCAGCCCAAAATTTTTAAGTTGCTTACTTGTTTGATAGGTGAATCTTCGAATACTATTTTAGATCGTATAATATATTCTTGTCTCAGAAACGCCATTAATTTAAAAATTAATTAATAATAAGGCTGTTTGTAAATAATAAAATAATGAAAGATATTACAAGAGTTAATAAAAGAATCGAAGAAGTTCAAATGATTCAAGATGTTCTTAATGTAAAACAGCATTATGGCTTTAAAATGATACTAGTAGCTACTAGTTAGTGGCAACTTAGTAGCTACTAAAATTTTGGTATGCATAAAGAAACTTTAGTATCATGTTAGTTAGTATCATACTAATGTATGATTTTATAAATATTTATTTGGCAACACCGCAAAATATCAGCTTATAACCTAAAAATATTAATGTGATGACGTAAGTAATTTTTTTAACCAATAATATTAGTGAAATTTGTCATTGCTATAATCAGGGACGTGCCAAAGGGGGGATGGCATGGCCTCTCCCTCCCAATATTTTAGGATGTTGGAAGAAAGTTGGCAAAATTACTCAAAATTTAGTAAAGTTGGTAAAAGCCGCTATACCCACATTAGGAAAAATAGACAATTTATTACAGAAAGTTGATAATTTTCAATTAATTAAGTTGGACAATTTCCCATCGAAAATTTGGGATTTTGGTTGGGTACCTCCCTGGCTATAATAAATCAAAGGATTTATATGATCCACATACACTTTTTATAGCTTTACAAGACACGGTATATAATATAATACTTGCAATAAAAATAAAAGAAAAAACAAACGATTTTGCCGAAGAAATTATCAGTGACTACCAATGAGGCTTTAGAAGCAATCGATCTGTAATGGACCAAATATTCACCCTGAAACAAATACAGCTGAGTTACTATGAACATAAACATAGGCGCAACTAGGGTCAAAAGTTTGTTGGTCAAAAGTATGTTACATAAAGTAGAACTATACGCGATTTTCATAGACTTCAAACAAGCATTATGATATGGTAAATAGAGACAAGTTGTATGCCGCAATGAGATCTTTGGGGATACCGGATAAAATTATAAGGTTAGCAAGGATGACTCTCAACAAGACCGAAAGCTATGTAAAGTCGAACAACAAGATATCTGAGAGTTTTGAGGTAAAGACCGGGTTGAGACAAGGAAAGCCTTTGTCGGCGATATTATTCAACTTGGTACTGGAAAAAATAATCCGAGATAGTGGAATAAACACAAACGGAACGATATACAATACAAACCACCAATGCCTGGCATATGCGGACGATCTTGTGATAGTTGCAAAAAGCCGACATGAACTGCAGAAAATCGTAAGAAATCTCATTAAGGCAGTGGAAAAAATGGGAATGCTGATAAATGAAACAAAAACAAAATACATGGTTATGGGCGCAAAAGGCAGCGGAACTATTATAATTGAGAGAAGACTTACGGTTAAAGTAGGAGTGAAGGAATATATACGAGTAATTTTGAGAACGTGGAAAGCTTCATCTATTTGGGAACTTTAATTACAGGTAACCTCAACAACAGCACAGAAATTGACGTAAGAATAACTAGAGGAAATAACAGTGCTGCAAGCTTAGAAACAATATTACGTAACAGCAGATATCGTGAAGAACAAAGATACAAATGTACAAAACAGTGATAAGGCCGGCGGTACAATATGGTAGTGAAACGTTGACATTGAATAAAAACGACAGCGCAAAGGTAGCACGATGGGAATGAAATATTCTTAGAAGAATTTATGGTGGATGACAAATAGATGACGTATGGCGCAGGCTGGAAAATGATGAGGTTATGGGTCTTTACGGAGAGCCGAGTATAATTGAAGTAATTAAGGCCCAAAAGATCAGGTGGTTGAGGCATGTGGAAAGACAACCGAGAGAGAGAACGACCCGAAAAGTCCTAAGGCAGGGTACGATAGGTAGCAGAAGAAGACCAAGAAGAAGATGGTTAGATGCAGTGGAGGAGGACCTGAGGACAATGGGAGTAAAAGACTGGACAGTTATAGTGAGAGACCGAAAGAGATGGAGACAGATTGTTCAAGCCATGGGTCTACAAGGCCCATAGAGCTCCATTATTATTATGGGCTACAGTCGAAGAGATAGAGAGAGAAACACGGATATCCGATAGGATATGATCGGATGAGATGTCCAAAGCTATTCGAAATGCTTTGGGCATCTTCAATCTAAGCGATAAAGTAGAAGAATACCGTGAAACGTGGAGAAAACACCTGATGATGATGAACGATACACGACTTCCAAAGTAGTTATCCTGTACAAACCTATAGGAAGGCGTAATGTTGGAGGACCAAGGAAAAGATGGAAGGACCCGTGATTGATATTGTCGTAACGGATACTTACCTAATACGTGCAGAAGAAGAAAATTTTATTTTCAATACACGGCGTACTAATCGAGTATTTTAATTTTTACCAACTGAATTAATTTACCAACTTAGAACCAATAAATTAATCTTCGACAAAATATAATACAAAAAAATTGTTTACTTTGTATTAAAAGTAAGCTTAAAATGGTCTAAAACATGCCCAAGATCGCCACTAAAATTTTTACTAGGTAACCAAGGACTTTAGTATCCTACTAAGGATAGTATCATTTTAACTCGACTATGCATACGGTTTTCTTAGTTGGATACTAAATATAACAGTAGTAGCGCTATGCTAGCAACACCCTAAAATATTGGGAGGGGGAGGCTCCCCCAGCCCCCCTTGGGCACGTCCCTGATTATAGCAATGACAAATTTTCAAATTTCGCTAATATTATTGGTTGAAAAATTGACTTACGTCATCATATTAATATTTTTAGGTTATAATCTGATATTTTGCGGTGTTGCCAAATAAATATTTATAAAATTATACATTAGTATGATACTAACTAAAATAATAATTTTAAAAGAATTATGCATAGCAACACTTTAGTAGCTACTAACTAGTAGCTACTAAGTAACATTTTAAAAGTACGACTATGCATAAGGCTGTAAGTAAATTACGTACGGTAGGAATATAAATTTAATCATTAGATTTAGCACCCCTTCTGAGTAGAACTAGAGTAATATTTGACAAACAACCTTTTGAAATGAGTATGTGGCCAACTGTGACTGGAGTAGGGGTTGAAATCCTAATAATTTTGTTATTAAAAGAATGAAAGTGCGAAATGAGTAAAATTGTAACGCGATTTTCAGATGAATTTCCAAGGGGGAATTTTTTTTGGGGTAAAAATGAACGAAAGCTTTTGTAGTTCCATAATGGAAGTTTCTGTGTACTAAAACAACGAATCTCTTTTATTATTATGAGCCTAATTGACCGATTTAATACCTCCATATAAAAAAATAATGAAGAAAAAGTAACAGCAGAATGAAAAAGTAGAAATAATGGTTTTTATCCTTATTAAGAAAATTAGTGTAAGACTAAACTGTTTAATTTCTATTTTTTTATGTGAAGCCGTTTTAGAGAATTTTACAAAAATTTATTTCAGTAATAATAAGTTAGAAAATTTTCCGAGCGTATAGATTTACTTATTTCTAAATCCAAGCGCTATACAGCCGCAAGGAAAATGTATTTACAAATTTTAAATGTTACGGTAAACAAAATGTAAGTTTTACGGTATCCGCTTGAGGCAAACAATGAAATGAATAAGCGAACATTTTAGGCACTTTTTGTTTAATTTGTTTCGTAATGGTTCCATTGTTAAAGTATAAAATGAAATTTCCAGTAAAAACAATTTTAAATTAATTACATGAGGAAACATTTCCACCAACCTTCCAGTTGTTCTTCTCCTATCACCAGTGAGAGGAAACCGACGCGTATGCCGGCGAATTTGCGAGTTTCTAGCCGACGATTTTCTTCGACGATTAGCAATTTCGGAAAGTTTTTTGGAACCATCGGAAGAGATTATGCTTCCAACGGAAGCGTATGACGCGCGGGAATCGCCAGAATCAATTTCGTGTTCTGGTATTGCTTCGGAATCTCTTCGGGAGGTGTCTGATGACCATAAGCTGGTAACGCTTGCTCTCGAATCGATTGATCTTTGTCCGATGATTTCGTATCGCCTCGAAGAGGTCGAATAGGAGGATAGACTGGTTACGGAAGGTCGTCCTTCGCTTCCAATATCGATGGAAGAGTCGCGAGATATACCGGTTGAGTATTTCGAGGAGATAAAAGAAGGGCGACTTGTTGTTCTGGTCATGGACGATACTTCTTCGCTGGGGGGCTCGGGCTCCGGTGACGGCGATTGGGAAAGAAGGGGGACTTCGGGTGATTGCATTGGAGGACGTTCTTGGGTTGGTGTGCTTGGAGTAGAAGTAGAAGTAGCAAGAAAGGCGGTGTTTTTTAGACCGCGTACAAAAGACCATAGAAAAAACAATAAAGTCAGCATTATTTTGGATTAACCGGATGGTATTTCCATGTTTTTGATTTGTTTGCGATGAATTTTAAATTGAATGCAACAATGCTCTAACTATATCGATCCGGTTTATGTATAAAGGGACTCTACACGCCTGGAGATTGTCATCCGTCCACGACGCACGAGCCCCATGAAGAAGGCACGCACTCACGCACAATCCATGCCTGCAATAGTTTGTTACATAAATGAGCTTTAATCACAGCTCATGCGTAGATATATTATGGCCGTTTCACTTACACAATAAAACAATACTCGGTCCTTCCTTATCTATTTATTATTAACGCGCCATCTTTATTGGATGCATTGTTTTTAAACTACCGGCAATAACTTACGATTTCAATTTGTGAAGTAAAGTGATAATTCCATTTGATAGAGTCGATAATTTTGGGTTAGTTCACCATGAGAACTTGATGCGTCATATCGAATTGAATAAATGGAGGTAATTTTATAAACAAAGAGGTGGCAATCCTCCCTCACCTTAATAATTTTTACAGCGACACAAAATATAGAGTTGTATTGCGCACTTTTATTGGTAATATAAAAATCTCGAAATGTCAAACACTAACATTTAAATTTAATTAAATAGAAAAATATGTAAATTGTTAATTTATTAATTGTAGGGTTAATTTTAAATGTTTGCACAACTATCACCTTTCGCTGAAAATATCAGTCTAAATATACACCAGAAAAAATTAGTTGCAGGAAGACCGCTCGTCCTGCAGCGTGTCATATCGTAGCCGCCATGACTGCCACCCGCTGCGCAAGTCTGGAGCTTTTCAGTTCTTACCTACCCTCGTTTATATTATCGTAGAACCTGGTACCCAACGAAGGGTAACTACCCCAAAAAGGAAGACCTAGCAATAATGTATACGTTTGCTACTTCCGTTTCCTTCACCGTCTATCAAGGCGTTGAACTAAAAATTTCTTCGACGAATAACTAACTTACAACTTCAAAAATCAACTCCAAATTAAATTCATTATCTTCGCTCCATTTCAGCACTTCGGCAGCAATCCGAATTTTATTCGATTTCAGTACAAAAACGTTCGAGCTTTTAACAACGAAACCCAATTTCTCCAAAACGTAAGATTCCGGTGGTTAAAAATAAAAAGGTTTGACCTACACCAACAGCGTAAAAGTTGACACAGACCGGGTGTCAAAAGTGACAACTCCAGTTGAAGAATTGCACGCAGTTCGCATAATAAAATTTCCACCTACTACTCAAAATGCAGGTAGCGATTCACATATTATTCAACTTTTTGGACGAAAAAATTAGAATTCCGATCGATTGAAAATCGTAAATGAATATTCAAACGAAAAGTAATTTGCACGTTTACATGGAGTGACGTCAAAAGTTTCGTGAAAAGTGTAGTAGTAACAAAATTTCATGCAAATTTTTTACACACAAATAGCTTTAATGAGAACGAACAAAAGAATACATTTATGAGTTGACAGTTAATTATGCTGTGATGGTTTCGTTACGAAACCACCCTAAAAAAATTCAAGAATAAAAAATTCTGTAAGGTGAATTTCCACCAAATGGATTGAAAAATAAGTACCTAATACTATGGAGGAGGTGAGCTTCATCAGCAAGTCGTCCATTTATTAGTACATGATTAATCAATCCATATTTGACGGACGTGTTTAAAAAATGAAAACCTTTTTGTGCTAACAAGCAATGTTTGGTTTAAGCTTCGCTTTTTGTTAGCGCAAATGTGATTTGTGCAGTATTTTGTTTCATAATATTTGAATTAAGGGTTTGTTTATTTCAATATTGACAAAGGGATGAAATGAAAAGCTTTCAATTTAATTAAAAGGAGCTTTCGACAATTCAACACGTTGCTCTACGGTTTAGTGTACGCCGTAAAATAAAACATGCAATTTAGTGTGCGACTCGCCTAGAGCAAAGAAAAATAAAGATTAATTACTTGGCAGTGAACGTAAAGACTGAAGAGAATGAAAGAAACAATAATATATCTTACGAAAGAATTTAAATAGAACTGAAACAGGTGTACGTTGCATTCTTGAAATTTGAACATTTATTTCGTTGTAAATAAACAAAAATTTTGACTATTTTAATTGCCTACCCGGTGATTTTTTTATTCAAAACCTACGGGTGGATTCCTCACAGGGTAGTGTTTTTTCGCACGTGGTTTTTAGCAAATTATAAGTTAGTTCCCAGTTAGTTTAATTATAGTTAGTTACTCATGAGTGTAGAAAATTCAGTAATTAGTAGGATAGAAACAATTCGTAATATCGATTAAAAAATAATTCTGGAAAGTCAGACATTTTCATTGGAACCCGTCCATAAGTATTATGTACTTTTTCAACAGTTATTTTAGCTTAGTATTAAAAAGTTCGCATTATTGTATTTTTAGAAGGAAATATGTAGCTAGGCTACAGTATGAAGTTTGAAATTAAACCGATCTACTTCAATTAGGAGTTTATTTTGTTTATTTAGCTTACACAATAACCGCTTTTCGTAAGTGAAAACTTTGTTTAAGCATAAACCAACCAAGCATCGCTTTAAATTGTGAGAAAATCGCAAAAGCGATGGTAGACAGATTCGGTAAAGTGCAGGGATGCATATAACGGATGGCCATCATCACACGACGAATGATGATGAATTTGATACCAAATATAACAGCAAAAACATTGCGGTTATTGACGAGAAAATGATTATTCCTCGGTTTTGATAGAGTGAAACGCTTTCCACCACGTGATGGAGAAACTTCTGATTAAATAAAGTGGCATTGCAGATTTGTTGTACACAACCCAACCCCCAACCCTTGGAGAGATGCATCAACAAAGTCCACGGAGACAGTGGCGTAACTACCAGTGTGCGCGGTGTGCGAATGAACACAACCCGTAAAATCTTAGGGGCCCGAGGCAATGTAAAGTAAAAAAATTTTAAACAAACGAACAATTTGGCAACGAGAATCCACCGGTCGAGCTTAGGTTACTGTTAGGAAATGGTTTTTTACATGAAAGGACTGTTAAAAGAGAGATCCGCCGGTGCCGTGTTGTTATGTACCATGCCCTGTGCTGGGGGGTATTTCAAACAAATTTTCTCCTGGACCTTCTGGTCTACGTTTTGAACTTAAGAACTGGAGGGTCTGTGAGTATTTCCGTAAGAAAGCAACAAACAATCTTTTCAAAACCAAATAAATAGTTTTTTTCTTTTGTATATTTTAGCTTTGATCAATTATTCTCGTACCTTATTATTAAAAGCAATATCGTTGCCATGGTTACCGATGATTCTCTTCAAACTTGACATATGGAACCATTGTAGGGCCAAGTGGGTTCGGGGGTCTTGAATTATTGTAGAGAGTAAGATAAACTCACACGCACTAATTCGGGCCCATTTACTACCTCCGGTTTTCAGCTTCACCCCGATCATGTCACTCCTCAAGTCCCTCCAGCTGGGCTTGGGGGTTTAAAATATCCCGTTTGTTATGTAAGCAGCAAAAAGACAATTCAAGAATCAAACTTACTTGGTTACTAATTTTAAAAAGTCGGCTTGTTGCTTACGTATACCTGGGGGGTATTCCATACCCCCCAGACCCCCCGGTTTCACACCCATTTCAGCGGAATAGATTAGTTTTAGTTTAACAATGTTTTAATTGATTTTTTAATAAATTGATAATACATAATTTTATCTCATTTTGAAGTGTTTTTTCAATTTTTTAGAGTGGATAAGCCCACTGAACACCCTAAAATGTGAACAAATGAGTGTGTAATCTAAGGTCTGCGGAGGTATGGATAATGGCATAAATAACTGAGGGAGAGGGGCAGAAGGTCCCCTTAGGGCCAGTTCTACAAAGCAAGTATAAACTAAGAATAAGCTATACTGAGAATAAGTCTCTATTTTCTCTCTCTTAATTGCGTTCTACGCTTGCGTACAACGAAATATGTGTGACTTATTCTCAGTATAGCTTATTCCTAATTTATAGTTGCTTTGTAGAACTGGCCCTTAAACTGTATTATTTTGGGACAAAATTTTGTTTTTAAATCGCACACCTCTAAATCGAGGGGCCCGTCAAAGCTTTTGCTCCCAGGTCTAAAATTTGAAGTTACACCACTGAACGGAGATTCAGTGCAGGGGGGTAATGACTTAATTGAAAAAAGAAATTGAAATGCTTAGGTTTTCTGTCGGAGACCTGGGCGAATTAAAAGTAGATGTAAAATTAATTAAGAAACAAGAATCAACTGGCAAAATAGATATTTCCTTCATTAGGGAAGAAACGAACAGGTTTACAAGCACACACGAGTGCACCGAGGCTCAAAAAGAGAGTGAAGAGTGTGGGGAAAGCTCTCAGACCGTACGAGTCGAAAATCGCATTCTCGAAGATAAGGTACGAGACTTCTAAGCCAGAAGCTGAATGCAGAAAACAAGCAAGAGGATGATGGGACGGAGGAGTGGGAAGTTCAACACCCAACTCAAAACAGCTCTGATCTGGGTGAAATCAATTTCTTATTATACCATAGGAGAAAACTTAAAAAACGCAAGAAGATGATGCCAAATCTGTCGATGTCAGCTATTGGGGTGGTTCCGCCAAGAGTCGCCAGGAGAACGAGGACCAGAACCCCGGCTTTGGTGGTGAAGATCAGCCCAACCCTCTCTTATGAGAGAGCATTAAGAGAACTTAAAAACACCGTCGTCCGAAACCAAGAGGTAGGTGAAGTCATCCGGGCCGTCAGGGCCACATGAACAGGAAAACAATAAAGATCTCAACTTCAAGAATCTAACACGAAAACTGTTCATTTAGGTAAGAAATATCGATCTTATAATGGACAACGAGCAGAGAAAGGAAGAAATCATAATATTGTCTGGCACTGGCGATCAGGTGCTCCTTAAATTCCCGAAAACTACATGGGCAATAAACAAGGTGGCAGTCATCGAGGTGGATATGGAGGATGCCAAACGACTGCTGTTGACCACGATTGTAAAAATTGGTTTCAACGTATCCCAGCTTAGAAATCACACGAGATGCGGAAGAAGCTGGTCCTAAGGACACTACCGACTTAGAGTGATCAAGATAGATCGATAATAAGCTGGCAGGTTACTTCGCAGTGGTACGTACCGGCGAGTTACCACAGCGCCGACTGCGGGGTGGATGGCCATAGTGCGGGCAACTGGTGTTGCCGAGCGGACCAAAAGAAGTAGGAAACTAGATCTGATGGTCTATAGTTCTCATAACCATCGCGGAAATAGGATAAAGCCGAAGTCATAGTTTTTCCAATATCAAGGAAAATGTTGAAGGTGCAAGTGTTTCAAGAAGAGAAAAGACCCGGAAGGGCGAAAACAAGTTGAAACAAGAGTAAGAAAAACGATACGAAAGTTTCGGCCCCATTAAATTGAAATCAGTTGATTATTATGATTAGTAGGTACTTATGAAGAGAAAAAACACTATGAAACCAGGACTATAAGGTTTTTCATTGAAACTCCATAGTGCGGTATTATACGAGATGTGAAATGACGCAGGATTTTATAAATCCAAGAAGAGAACTTGATTAACATCTTAAGCTCCCTTAGCTATGAAAGTAATGCCAAACGGCAGTTTCTTGCGGCTAGGGGGGCTGCGGGGGGATGTTTTAGTCAGTAAAGTCTGACAGTACCACCACAGATTTTGGCAGTGTCTCAGACGAGATTTCCTTCCCCCGGTAGAAAACACACCAGTACCATTATTATATATATGCAAAATAAAGAGTATCATGTCGTATCTCGCAGGTAAATTATTTCTTAACGTTGCTTTCTTACTAAGGCTATTCAGAATTTTCAATTTTTTAACGTCGGCGTCGTCTGCAACAGATTTGTGACACTAGCAGGTCAAGGATGATTTAGCCATCCTATAAGTGAGTTTTTTTTTAAAGATCTTGAACCTCCGAACTCCCATTTGATTTCCTGTTTTTTTCCACCCACATAATTTCATATAAAAGGCCAATAAATTCATTCGGTATCGGAAAATCGAATTCTGAAATTATTATTATTTTGTAATCGAATATTTAAATGGCTATAATTTTAATCAATTAGATATGGTTACTTGAGGATCTTGAACGTTACAGGTGACTAATCATTTCTGATTTCCAGAAAAAAAATGAATAATCCTGATGGAAATCCAGGGGAGTGAAGTGGTGATTCGAAACAGGCCTGTCTTAGCCATTTATTTTAACCGCCTAACCAAAAATTAGAACTAGCACCATAAAGTTTATTTAAATCGAGCTGCATAATTTGCTAAGTTATATACCGCCAAAATATTGTCATGTTACATCTTGAAACCCAGAGGGATGGGGTTATACAAAGATTAGGTTAGGTAGGTATATTTAAGAGTAATTGTTAGATAAGCGAAAATAATTTTGTATAATCTGTAAATTTCATTAACTTTTATTCAAAAAATTAAATTGCTAATCTATCATGTTCGTGAATGTGTAAAGAACTTCAGAAAGAGCGGAAGTTTTAATTTAAATTAAAATTAATTTTCAATTTTGTCATCACAGCAACACTCTTTTGCTGCACTAAGGCCAAATTAAAAAGTATTTCAAGCTTCAGAAATAATCTGAGCTACAACAACTGTTACAAGTTCTGAGTAGCTCAAAAGTAAATTATCAGAACGCAGCCATTAGCACTTTAAATCACTTTAAGCGCCAGACCGAACACGGCCGTTGTTTGTTTGTAGCTAATTGGATCAACGTTGCACACATTGCAGTATTTGAATTTTATTAATTTTCCTCATTTTAAAAAAATCGTGGAAATGCTGGAAAACCAGCATTTTCAATTTAAAGTCTAAGACAACCCTAATTAGTATTCTTTGCACCCAATAATCGAAAGGAGCTAATGTGGGTTAATTACTGAACTAAGATCAAATATTCCCTTTCTCTGATTAAAACTAATTAACTCTTCTACTAAATCCACGATACAAAATCCATTAACAGTCAGGTTTTTATCTAAATTTACTTCCACAGATTTGGAATTCATTCTTGGTCTACCAAATTTCAATTTATATTCTCTAAAGAAGCGGCGGTTGTGGTAATGACACTAAGTTTTTGGATGACAATTCAACAAGTTAGGTAGCTACTTCATTAAAATACTTCCAATTAAAACCGAAAGAGGAATCTTCTGCAGGAAATACTGAAAACTCAAGTTACGCCCTAAAAAAAATAAAACCAGCTCGGAAAACGCAGTTAAAATTTGCAGCATTTCACGATTTTATGCAAATTCCGACAACATTTAAATGTAAGTTACGTATTTGTTCTCACATTTCATGACCGGTCACGAATATACAATTTTGAAATATTAAAACAATGCTGCTACAACATAAAAACAATTTATGTTAATGTTTTCACCTACGTCATTAGATAAGATATGCGATTGTATTATAAATTGTAGAAATAAAAAGCTTTAGTAAATTATTACGTCCAGAATATTTTTAAATTATGGTGCACTTACGTGCTACTAACTTAAATGCGATTCAGTTAACGCTGATATTTTAAAATCGTTCGTTTCAATGTTGCAGAGAGGTTACGCGAGTTGGAGCTTTAAAGCTCCATTAAATTTTAACTTTTAGTAATCTGAAATAATTACTCGCTTTTAAATTTTCAGCAAAATATTGAAAAAAAAAATGTCGACCAATTAGGTCATTCACCCACCGTCAAACAAATTAATTCTATTGAAAAAAATTTAATAATCTCTAATCTAAAAAAGGCTTCACCTTTAAAGCTTGCAAAGGAAAAGTTTTTCTTTGATCTATGTGCGTCCAACTGTTCAATATAAAACTTGAAACGCAGGCCGACCAATTAAATGTTCTCAATTTTTAAAATTCCTTATGAAGGTGTAAAGTATTTCCAGATTAGATTACACTTTTGTGCTGGTGCTTCTAATGGTTTAATTTCGTGTTAACGATGGAAGTAACGAACGTTACAGTTTTTATTTTGGTGTAATGGAACACAGTTCCGTGAAATGAAAAGCTTTTATGATATGAAAGGATGCAACACATTGGAAATGGGGCGATAAATTAAATATTTTTTCATCCAATTTTCAAATGTGGCAGTTGCACGGTTTACACAAAACCCTCAACAGGGTCAGATTGGTTCCAGAAATCTGTCTCCGTATTACTCGATCTTAGGTTTCTGACATTTTTATATTAATTTTTACCTCTTTTTTTATTATGGTTAACGGAACGGCATGCAATCTGATATTTAAACCAAAAAAACAAATTTTGCTTGCTACGGTTTCTGATTAAGTTTCGTTTTTACATTTAAGTATTCTCATTAAAAACATCATAAAATTATTTATTTTAAAAATAGCGAAAGTAGTTAGCATTTTCTTTAAAACGTTTAGGGGAAGTAAGTTCAAATATTTTGCTATCAGTTGACCCCTGGTACATTACTGTAAGAAATCTATGTTTTGCTGCTTAATCGGTCGAAGGTAAACAAAAACTGCTGATATTTTCTCAGTGTTAACCCCACATTCAACTTTACAAAAGTTGATTGAGTCTGCAAAACTTGCAGGAGATGCAGAATTAATTTTATTGTTGGTTGTTAGGAAGTCTACGGCTTAAACGGGCAAGTAGATATTTTTCATTATTTTAATTTATCCAAATTAAAGCAATATTTTATAAACTAGCGTATCAAAATTTACAAACATAATAGAACACGATTTTGATGCAAGAAACATGACAATATACAATTTGTTAGCATTTTTAAAATTTTTGTAGTATTCTGAGTGAAAGACAGCGGCGTGCTTCCGAAGTAATTTGGATTAATTGGCATTAAATCACTGTCCATTTTAGCAATTTAAATGGAAACAATCGGGTCTTCTGTAACTTTAGCAACTTGTTAAAAATTAGCAATATTGCTAAATAATAATTTTGCTTAATACCGATTGGAGCAAAATTGCATAACCATGGTTATTAGCAATATTGCTCATTTTTAGCAAGTTGCTAAAGTAACAGAATAAAGCTGAATATCAGCTTACTTTACTCCCGATAGGAAAGCCTGGAATGCTGAGAAGGTATCATTTTAACAAAACAATAGAGTCAGGTAACCAAATGAGCTGAAGGCGAATTCCTTAGTTTGGTAAATCTACTAAAACGATTTTCCAAGAGAATGTGATTTTATGCTAACAAGCATTCCAATTGCGCTGCAACTTTCCTCAAGGTTCTATTGTTACATCAACAACAGTTAAAAATTGGCCAGTTGGTGCCGCCACCCTCTGTTATGCAATTTTACTTTGTATTTTATAGTATTTTTGGGTGAATCCTCCTGTAGAAGGAGGTCGCTCTCGCCTTTTTTTTACTTTCTTTGATATTGAAGGGGATTTTTATTTTACATTGATGACTAGAATTTGTTACCCTTTTTCATTTTGATAACTTCCTCACCACTTTATATGCCTACGGCAATGGAGCTTCTGGTTAACGTGTAACAGTACTCGTCCTGCGGCCTCGCACATAGTTATCTTAGAGCTAAGCCTACCGAATATTCTTAGTTATCCCGAGGATTTTCTCACCCTCTTCATTTTGACAATTCATTAACCCATTTAAATCCCTGCAGCTTTCGATATTCCTGACCATGTGTAACATAGCTCGGCCTCTAGCCTCGCATTTAGTTTTTATATAGTACTTTGTTAACTTTTGAACCCTTTTAATTTCCTGCGTCCTTCGAACTTCGGGTGAACTTGCAACAGAGTTTTACCTGCAGCCGTTGTGCTTCCTGTCCCGCATTATATAGCTCGGCCTATGGCCTCACCCTTAGATGCTGTATAGATCAGTCTACGGCTTTGATTTAGTTATTTCCTAGATTATTCCTTTACTCATTTTGATAGCTTCAAACAAATTTCACACTTTTTATTCAACAACGAACAAATAATAATGAAGCAGAAATTAATATATTATTATTGTAAAAAATGACCTTTGACCTTTTCATTTTTTAACCCCTTCGACGCGGGGTATTGAAAAATTTTTTCTTCTTAATTTCTAGGTGTTTTTCTATTTTCTCGGGTAGCTAAACCCGCTCGACTCTTACAAATGTGATAAAATGGGTGTGAACCCTGAGGGTTTGGGGAGTTTGGACTACTCCCCAGGTGCAGCTGTAAGTAAGCTACCGGAATACTTTTCAGGAATCAATTTTGAATAGCCGTCTTATTGCTTTCTTATAACTGGAGGGTATTCCATACCCCCCAGACCCCCCGGTCAAGAGGTCACCCTAACAACTAGTTCAAGGAGCCGGGCTTTTGAGGAAGAGAAATTGACACAATATTCTTACTTTTATCACATATTTAAATAGAATCTTGAGAAAAGAGCATTTTCTGGAGGAAATTCGTTTCGCAAAACAAAATTTGCAAAGCATGAAAAAATAGATGCGAAACCGGGGGGTCTGGGGGGTATGGAATACCCTCCAGCGCAACGAAACCAACAATGCGACACAAATGTAATTATTGACTGCGCCAGCGTCTTGCTACATACTTCTAACTGGGGCAATTCCATAACCCCCTTCCCCACAGCATAAGAAAGTCACGGTACAGGAAAACTCGGCAGCAGTTAGAAAACAATTATTGTTTTCATTAAAAAAATATCATTTCCTATCAGTAAGCGTTAGTGATAGGAAATTATTAAGATTTAACAACGTTGAATCCGAATAGGATTTAATTGTCTTGTCAAAACTGACTCTTCCGCGCCTCTGCTATGCGCCGCTCCGCTCCGGACGCTTCAGAGCTGTTTTGACAACACTTTACCAAATAAAACTATCCCATAGGGCCTTCAAATTCGGTAAATTGTGCTACTGGGAAGGGGATGGATCTCTCTTTTTTTTGCTGCAAATTTAAGCCAAAAATACCCCTAAAAATTGAAATTAGCTCGATGTTAACTGTATGGTTAACCATATTCCAGAAAAAACGGTCCAGATGCTTTGAGGATGCGGATGGTTCGTCGAATATTGCGTACGTGAGGGAGACCAAGTACATGGAGATCACGCGGTCGAGGAAAGGCTTAATTTTAAGCTGCTTCACCTGATCACTTTAGTTAACTTTGCTGTCAGGCGACAAACAGAGGGTGTGGGAAGGTCGTGGACGAGGAAGCCTTGAATGGACCTTCGATTTCGCGGTGGGGGTTAAAAAACCTGCTGAGTCCACATGAATTAGTTGGAGTATCAATGCCTGACCTGCAAGCCCCACATTGGGAGACATCCTCGTATATCTAAGGGTGCGACCAGTGTAGCCCTAGAATAACTAAGTGTTGGCCAAATCCTGACAGGAGAAATGCACTAATCCCGGTGCTCTCTTCCGCGTGTGAATTTCGTAGCAATTAACTCGGAAACGGAAACAAGCCTGTATAATTGGTAGAACCTTGAAAATGGCTCGGTTCCACTCAAAAGTTGGAAAAGTCTATCAACATGACCCGAGTAGGTAGGTGGCCACATGGTCGGCTCTTGCGCTGATCGGGCGTTATCTCGATTCCCATTTTTTAGAAATCGTGTTTGGGAAGCTCCATCAGCACAGCCAGACACGTTAAGCTAGCCTTGCTTGTTATAATTACACCTAAAAATTGCTTACTCATCTAAATCCTATTCTTCCCCTAATATTATTAATTTTTATTAAATTATTGTTAATATTTGTAAAAAGGCTTCTTTTTAAATAGCATTTTCTTATATAATTCTGTGCATAAAAAAAATTGCAGAGGACCCAATTTTGCGCAAATAAAAAAGAATTTTTAATTTATTTCATACATAATTAAAAGAAAATTTGTTGTTTTTGAGTTCTGTGAGAATGTTAAATAATTTCAATTAACTAAATAAAGAATGCTACCTTTTTATTACTAGGGATTAATTTTCTTTGACAGGATGAAGTCAGCGATTTGTCAACAAATTCTGGTGAGATTAGGTTAGATTAGGATCAAACTCAACTTGACACATTTTCAGTCCCCAAGGATTACAAATGTAAGCATTTCAAAATTCATATAAATATTTTATTTTCTCTGGAACTCAATTTTTCTACATTTAAAATTTATGATTTTTTAGCATTAGAAATAAAATTTACCGTGAAGGATGAACTCTCAATCCTGGTCCACAAGGACAGCATGAGCTGCCAGTTCGCTTTCGTTTTTTACGAGCACACCAATCTTGCCCCATTATGCACCCCAATTTAGGTGCAACTATTGCATTTTTGTTGACCCATCAGGATTACTAAAAGTTCGACCGTCACTTTTTACACGCACAGAAAACTACGAATCATCCCGCAAAATTTTCAGTCGAGTGCAAATTGAGCACCCCGGGGAACTGTAAAGAGCAGCCAGAAGGAGATAATAATCCCGAATATTACGATTTGACCTAAAGAGAGGTTAATAAAATATCGAACGTTGGAAGATGCGTGACGTCAGTAAATGAGAACTCGAGGAATCCTCAAATCACGAAAATTTCGACCACATTTATTCAATTTAATTCTTTAAATGTTATTCGATAATATCACCGAGTAATTGCTTATTTAAACATTTTTGAGCAATAATTTAATGAATTTTAAAATTTTAAAACGTTAGCGGGTTAACCACCCTCGTTGGTGCAGGGTAGTAATTTGTAGCGCATGTTTAATGTTGTTCAATTTGAATTTAAAATTGGTGAGAATTTTGATTATAGAAATCTTAAGCGGTAGAAAAGAAAATAATGTGGATGTAGAATATTTGATTAATTTGATTTGTTTACAATTCACACACGTCACACTTACTATAGTAGCCGGAGTTTTCAAAGAGGTGAGGAGAACTGAAAGCGCCAACAGCACTAGAGACGCCGGTGGACGTAACCCTTACTAGCGAGCGCCATTTTGAAGAAAATTTCAGCATCCCTTCTGCACCCTTAGATGTTTGGACCGTTTATCACATTTCTGCCTTCAGTGCTGTAGGGTAGTATGCTTTCTCCAAATAAAACGTAACAGAAATCAGAACGCAAACAGGTTCCACGACTTTTGATCGATAAAATTTCTGCATAAAATTAAATTGGGCAAGCTCGACACGAAAGATATTACGATAAAATTTTAAAACTAGAAATATTTAAAAAATAAACTAATAAAAACATTTTAATGCGGCTTCTATTTTTTGGGTTTGTGCTTTATGTTATTTTGACGTTAAAATAATAAACATGTTGAATTTTAATTTTTTATTGCGATAACCGAAAATAAACGGAAAGTTTATAACATTCGATAAAACAGAACTTTCCAAAATGCCAATGGGAATTTATAAAATTATTTAATTTTCATCATTTTTTAGTGCACAAGAAATTAAAATCTATTCAAAATTTATTGTATTAACAGGGTCGGATTTAGTACTTCGTTGCAAATATGCTAAATTGATTTACATACAAATTTTAAGCAAAATTTGATTGGAGAAATCCAAAAAACTAAAATTTGAAATTAAATGAAACAAAAATCTGCCCTGAAGTGAAGTATTTACTTCTTTAACCGAGTGAAGCACGTCATCGGTGTCATGACAAAATCGAGCCAAAGGAATAATGGTAACCATGGTAAAGAGAAGTAAAAAAAGCTGCTTTGTTCCATCCTAAATTCTATTATTTATCTAGAAAACTTCTACGAAATGAAATTTATTACACTTTTTGTAGTTTGGAGTTCACGTTAAACTGTAGATCTTCTATGTGGTAACTGATAACTCTTTCACGTGCAAAAGAGGCTACAGAAGAAAAGGTCATCTATGTTAGGTAAGACTAAACGAATAGAAATTTAATAAAAAATTAACAGTCTTTCTCAACGATTGAGTTAAATACTAGATATTATAATATATTTGCGATACTGCTGAGTACTTTTTTGTAGGAAAGATGATTTTCCATAGTAAACCAGCAAATTTCCAACAAAATTTTCTGTATGAAGCTTTTTCATACTTGTTGCGAATTGTGTTACTATTGTATTTTTCAAGAATTGTAATTAATTTAAATTAACTTAATCAAACATATAAAAGACCAGCTCGCTCCGCCGCCGCCTCCAGCGTGTCATTTTTTAGGGCACATAACGCATTCTGATTGGTCGTTGGTAGTACCAACTTAAAAGTTAAAATCACCTCCCCCTGGGATCGAGTAGCACACCAATCAAGTTTTAAACCTCGGCGAACTGCCCGTCCGTGGATGGGCCTTCCAGCTAGTTTAATATAAATTGATTAACAAAACCGCTTACTAGCTAAATTAAATTATTATCCTGAATATAATCAAAAGTTATTTTAATTAATTATAGTGGCTAACTCTGTAAATTACAACAATAAAAGCAATCCATGATATAAATATCATTAATAATAATATTATTATATTATAATGAAAATTAAAACAAAAATAAATTTTCCCTTCATTAAAATATAAGTTTTTGTTTTCTATGGTTTTTATATTATACTTTCATTCCAGGAAAGTTTTTTAACACAACATTTCCTGCGAGTAAACTTAATTAATTAAAAAAATAATTACTTAACATTAAATAAAAATTGCTTGACGTATGAAAATTTTGTCGACTAGAAGGTAAAATGTATAATATATCTTTTTGGGTAAATAAAATAGTCGAAAGCTTTAAATGATAGATGTAAAGTTTATAAAAAATAACAGAGTTGTAAAAATGTTAGGAACGTCTGCATTGTCAAATTCTAGCCATAAAAGCATAATTTTAAGTACGAGAACCGCATAGAGCCAACATTAAAAATTTTTGTGGAGGAAAAGGGGTTCTTTTTACTCTTGCTCTTGTTAATTACGATAAATCAATTGTTCGTGACAGTAGTGAATTGCCCACACAACTTTGCTTGGTTGAGAATAAATTAATCTGGTCATAATTCGATTTGAATACGTAGAATCTGGAAAGTTTTTATAAACATAAAAAACTTTATTTATTACCTATGTGTCATAATTTACAATTTATGTAAGTATTATTTATTACAATATAATTGTACCATTGTAGAGGTAATTTAATTCATAGTGGTTGAGAGTGGCTAATGTGCAGAAGCTTTGGTGGAATTGGGTGTCAACCGTTCTCCTTCAACATTTTCGGCGCAAGCCTAAGTCATCATTAAAATTACAATTGAATTTTTAAAATTAAAACCGACAAGAAGGAAGATCGTAAAGTTATGGTTCAGGAAAATAAAGATAATAAATAAAAAATAATTAGAAAATTATCACAAGTGCGAAGAATTAAATCTCGTAAGAAAAACTAAAGAAGAACTGGGCGCGATTTAGTATAAGAAGCAGATGCAATATTAAAATTGGTGAAAGATTGCGCATAATTTGTAGTAAAAAAATACAAGAAGAATTCGATAATTTGTTCAAATGAAGAAACACTAAGAAAATCAGAATTTGTTAATTTAAACTTTATGGTAGTTTATAAACACAGGGCAACATAAGTTAAGGCACAATGATAATCACATACATAATTGATTGAATACTTGAATAACAAAGTTAAAACTCAAGAAAAATTTGTTTTAATAAAAATTAATGAATAGAATAAAAATTGACACCCAACGATTGGATTTTAACATTAGTTAATGCAAAACGAGAGAGCACGCAGTATTTATTTATTTATTTGGGTAAATTATTAGAGGATTGGTATCTTGGATAGAATTGTTTGACTATCTGCACATAAAAAGGTTGCCATGGCAACCAAATTAGTCAAGTTTAAATCATTAATTATAATCAAGATTTTAACAATGATAGATATGTTTCGATCTTATTAGATCTCATCAGTGGCATAAAGTTGTGAATCTGGACAAATAATTGATTTAATTACTTATATTATCATTATAAACATTTTTAGATCGAATCATCTGGATATTATTGATTTATGAAATTCTGATTACATTCGAATCAATAATTCGCCCAAAGCCTACAATTCAAGGCCGTACCTGTGATTATCAGAGGATGAGACCCCCCCCCCCGTAAATAAATTCTTGGGTGAGTTTCGGTAATAGCACGAAAAACCAATCCAAAACATATTACATTTTTTAATAAAAACTGAGCGGGATTTGAGAGATAACATTAAAATGAAGCATTTAAGGTGAGGATTATTTCCAAATATCGATTACTTTGGCAAAAAATCGATTTTAAAGTTTATAATTTTACGCAGAATTCGACCGAAATCATTGCATTCTGTTACCCGTCCTTGTGCATTCAATTGGCGTTCAGAGTGGGCGTGGCCAACGATC
This sequence comes from Rhagonycha lutea, assembly GCA_958510855.1. Classification (NCBI taxonomy): domain Eukaryota; kingdom Metazoa; phylum Arthropoda; class Insecta; order Coleoptera; family Cantharidae; genus Rhagonycha; species Rhagonycha lutea. The sequence goes on from OY294041.1 coordinate 36,609,619, forward strand.
GCGAGAGAAGTAGTCGTACTTACTTAAATCGAACAAATTACAGTTTCTTTTTGGCTTAAATTTGCCGAAAATAAAGAGAGATCCACATGTCGAGCTTAGGTTAGTGTTAGGAAATAATTTTTTTTATTAGAAAACTGTTAAAAAGACCAGCAGTCTGGCGTAAATCAAACACGAATAGGCTAGAAAGCGGGAAACCGCGGTTCTAATCCTGATTGCGTCGGATATGTGCTGTAATCTAAAAAAAAGTCCAAAATCGATCTGTGGACTATGGGGAAGGCAAACGGAGACCACCCCATTAACATTTCCCTAGTAAAGTCTTCTTGGTTTAGCTAGGACGATCGCTAACATCCGGATCGGATAAGGCACCTGAAGAAGAAGAAGAAGAAAAAAGAGAGTACCGTACGTTAAATCAATTTCAACTCTCTCCAAATATTTTTGGGATTTTTGCCGAATTAAAGGAGAGATCCACTGGTCCAGCTTAGGTTAGTGTTAGGAAACGATTGTTTTAAATCAAAATAAACCATTTTGCGAGGGTGGGTGAAGCTTTATCTTGTCGCATTAGCGATATCCACATGAATTTTTTCAATTTTTGCAAATAATTAGGGCCTATTTACACAGATACTCAAAAATGTTCTCTTATTATTGCTTTTTGGACCATTTGCCATCATCTTGTCATCTGCAAATTATTAAATTCGTGATGGGATAGTTTTTCTTGCTATCATCCCAGTTTCTTTCAAAAAAATATGTTGTTATTTCCAAATTATATTTAGTTTAGATCGGTCGACCCTAAAAAGTTGGAAAAAGTTGCCTGAGGCGCTTTTTCTATTTGAAATATTTACGAATGCCGTTTTATGAGCAATTTAGATACTATAAATCATTCTCTATCTTATTACAAAACGAAAGAGCCGTATCTACCTTATATATTTACATAAATGTATTGGCCAGCTGTTGCTGGATGAGAAATTATCATATTTAACAATATTTGCTAAGGAAAAAACACTTCAATGAACCGATTTGTGCAGATACGTGGTTTTGATTTATAATTCAAAACCTTTGGATTTTGAAGGTTTCGGAGATCCTGCACAGTAAGCAAACTCTAGAAATGTCACTGGCACTTACTTGAAATATGACAATTGAAATATCACCACAAATAGCAGGTGATACATGACGGACGTGCTATCCAAAAACTGTATAAAATTTGATGTTTGACAACCCAATCCTAACCAATCAACTTACACGGATCACTTAGGTAATTCCTTCGTCATTTGGACGGTTCCATCTTGCTTATCAGCTTCATCATCATCTTTCTCAGAGTCCAGGTCATCGGATTTGCAAGCAGTGCTTTAGTGTCGCGAATGCCGATCAAGTGCTCCTGTGTAAAATTAACAAGTGTTCTAGATTCACCTTTAGAAGCCTCACGTTATGAAGCGATTGGAGACGAACACCTGTCACCGTTATATTGTAAGCTTATATACGAGCGCGATGTAAGCAATTTTTTCATTCCAATTCTTGTGAACCAACATGTTTTGGCTTTTGTGTTCAATTTTGAGTGAACGTTAGAGGTTATTATTTTACATTTTGGGTAATTGTTTAATTTGAATTAAACTTATCAATTAAATCACTTTATTACTATTTGCGTTTTATTGAGTTCCCAAAGCTACCGTTATTTTTTCAGAATCCATGACCTGGCCTCTGCACTGAATCGAGAGCTGGTTTATTAACATCGTGGCTAACCAAACTGGAAAGGTCATCTCCGGATTGTGACTGACTCTGGTCTCTATTTGGGTCAAGCCCTCTCATTAGGGGTTGCTGTTCGGAGGGTATTTTTCGTTTCAACAAAATCAGAAGGACTAGAGCTTGCTGGATTTATTAAAAATAACAGCAAAAATAACCTAAATATGAAAGTTGTTTCTATTTCTACCCCGTCCCACTCTTTCTATCTGTTCAATTATAATCAAATTTTAAGTAATACATCACATAGTTTTATTTTTATTATTATTAAAAATATCCTAGTTTCTCCAAAATGTATGTAATTCACGTAATGCATTAATTGTTTTAGCGTTGTAATTAAGTTTAGCTTATAGTAATCCAACTTCTCTTTATTTAGATTAGCCTAACTTTGTTACATTCGTGTCTTTTGAAAGCTGAAATTAAATTATGGGATTACTACGAAAGACGAGTCTATTTGCGTAGGTCTACATTTTCTGCAACTTCTAAAATTGCATCCAAATTAAATTTAGTCTGCAAATTTATTAGTTCTTATAAAATTTTTCCTTGAAAGTGGAAAAGTAAAACGAGGAAATTACAAACTTTGGAACTCCACGTAGACTCATCATTTATTGATATATGCAGAAAATGAAGTTTTATGCGAATTTGTACAAATGAGCAAACGAAAAAATGGCGAAGTCGTGGAAATTTATATCGAATACATTCAAAGTCTAAAAAGCCAAATCAATACGTTGGAAGCAATGGTGAACGATAAAATCATGATTATTGATTTAATTAATGGAAATAGGCAACCAGTTGTACAAGTAGATGACAAATTCAGTGTGTCGCATGCCTTAACCGCTCCAAACAAGGTAAACCCTCATAACCTAAAAATAGAAGCAAAGAAACGTGAACTTAATTCTGGTAATCACGATACTGGTAAAAAAGAAAACGATTCAAAAAGTGTAAAAGCTGAAATAGAAGCAAAGAAAGGTGAATTTAATTCTGGTGATCACGATACTGGTAAAAAGCAAAACGATTCAAAAAGTGTAAAAGCTGCAAACAATAATAACACACGTGGAAAGAAAAACGAAATTGCAACAAAAGAACAGGTACAAAACGGTATTCAAGATGCTATAAATAATTCAATTTTAGGAAAAATAATAAACCTAAACAAGGACGATGAGTTCAAAACGGTGAGCTATAAGAAATGGAGGAAGCCGAGACCAGCGCCTTCAGTGGGAAAAAACACCGATGAAAGAGCTTTGGAGTTTGCAGGTGCAGAAAAACCCAAATTGTGGTTATTCCTCACACGGATTAAGCAACACGTTACAGACGAACAAGTTAGAAACTACGTCACAAATAAACTTGACGGAGCAGAAGCTAGAGTGGATCGCATAAATACAAAGGGAAACCATAAATCATTTATAGTGGGTGTTGACATAGCCAACAAAGAAAAAGTGTACGAAGAGAATTTCTGGCCAGTAGGTATACGATTCTCTCGATTTAACTTCCAAAGAGGTGGACATTTTTTAAAGAAAGCCGAAGAAGAAAACACCATGAAGTAAACAACATAACAAAAATCCAAAAAACTACCCAAGAAACCGAAAACAACAAAAATTATGTACTAAGAAACTCGACAACAAACGCAAAAAATAATGTAGGCAAAATAAAATTATTGCACCTCAATGTACAATGTCTTACCAATAAACTTTCAGCACTGGAACACATCCTACATGAAGAAAATATTGATATAGCTTGCATAAATGAACATTGGCTTAATTCGGATAACATAAACATGTATAATATTACAAACTACAAGTTGATAACCCACTTTACAAGAAAAAAACATTCACACGGAGGGGTAGGAATATTTGCAAATGACAAATTGACATGCACACCTCTTCATTGTATTGCGGACAAATCAATTGAAATCGATGGCGAATTTTCAGCTTGCTACATCAAAGAAATTAACACGACCATAATAACAACCTATCGATCGCCCTCGGGCAATTTCAATAATTTTTTACAACTTCTCGAAGATAGTATAAAGGAGGTAAATAAACTATATAATCCATCAACCAAGTTAGTGGTAACGGGTGACTTTAATGTTAACTTCAATGAAAACTCAAGCGAACAATTAAACATAATAGCTCTCATGAAATCATTCAATCTCGAAAAGAATATAAACAAGCCAACGCGTAGTGCATCTTTAAAATGCATTGACAATATTTTCACTAATTTCGGTTGCTTGCCAGATTTTATCGATGCAAATATATCTGATCATGAAGCAATCTGCATAGAATGGAAAAATGATAAACCTAAAAAGAAAGATACATTAGAAAGAAGAAAGTTTTCCATCAAGCGAATAGATAAATTTAAACAATCTATACAAAATATGGACTGGACACCAATTTATAATGAAAGCGATGCAAACATGAAATTCCAAAGGTTTAATGAAATTGTACAAGAACAAGCTGAATCTGCATTTCCAATAAGAACTTTTAAAACCAAGAACAAAAAAATCAAACTCACAACTGAACTCCTGAAGCTGAATAAGCAAGTCAAAACCTTGCACTCACAATATAAAAGTGGTCATGCAGAGGTCAAAACATACTACAACAGTATGAGAAAATTATTTATTGAAAAACTAAATGAACACAGAAAACAAGTAAAGGCACAACAAATCCACGAATCTGATAACAAAGCGAAAACAACATGGACGATCATCAATAAAGAACTGGGCAGGAAAAATGTCGTACCCAACAATAATACTCTCACAGCAAACAACTTCGGAACATATTTCGCTAGCATAGCTCAAAACTCAATCGCTCAAAATCCGCAGACAACAGAAAACCACATAAAATACCTAAACTCTGCCATACCAAGTACTGTAAATTCAATGTTTTTGCAACCCACAACAGAAATCGAAATAAGCAATATAATCAAGAAACTTAAAAACACAGCTACGTTTGATATCTACAACATAAACACAAAAATTATAAAATTAATTACAAATGAAATATCGATAATACTCTGTCATATTATTAATGAATGTATGAGCAAAGGCATCTTTCCGGACACCCTGAAAGTATCAAAAGTAATTCCGATACATAAGAAAGGAGACGAAAGTGAGACAAACAACTATCGGCCCATATCTATATTACCAATCTTTTCCAAGGTATTTGAAAAAATTCTTTATAGTCGCCTAGTCAATTTTTTACAAAAAAATGCATCTTTTACGAAGGAGCAATTTGGTTATCAAAAAGGGAAAAACACCATCGATGCAGTACTACGGCTGACATCAATCGTCTACAAAATGCTGGAAGGTGGACTAAAGTGCCAAGCTATCTTCTATGATTTGGCAAAGGCTTTTGATATGATGAATCACAATATATTCTTGGACAAAGTTCAACACTATGGATTCAGAGGGAAGGCATTTGAAATAATCAAGTCATACCTCCGAAATCGTAAACAGGTAGTATTTTGGAATGGACAGCTAGGACAAAAGTGGGAAGTCAACTGTGGTGTACCGCAAGGAAGCATCTTGGGCCCCTTCTTCTTTGTTCTGTACATTAACGATCTGTCACATAATGTAAAATGTGACACCACCTTATATGTAGACGATACGGCCCTAGTCATGGAAGAGAATGACCAAGCAAATGATCGACAAAAGGAAGTCACGGATTGGTTTGAGACTAACAAACTCATGCTAAATGTGGACAAGACTCAAAAGGTTAAATTCACTGCATCTAGGAGAATTGACCAAAAGGATAAGACTGCAGTAAAATACTTGGGAATTATAATGGACACTTTGTTAACTTGGCATGATCATGTGGCTATATTAATAAACTCCTTAAGCAAAAATATTTATGCTATAAGGAGAATTAGAGAAGCAGTTGGAAAAGATGCTGCTAAAGCGGTCTACTATTCAATGTTTCATGCTAGAATGGTGTACGGACTCTTGGTCTGGGGTAATGCAACACAATTAAAGAAAGTGTTCCTACTACAAAAAAGAGCTATACGTGCACTAGAGGGAGTATCGTCAACAACACACTGTAGGCCAATCTTCCGGAGTTTGCGCATTCCAACGATCTCATCTGCCTATGTTTATGCTAGTGCAGTAAGAGTGAGGACCGATCGTACAATTTTGGAAAATACTGCAACACACCATCATCAAACCAGAAAAAGAAACGAGATACGAATTGAGAGAAGCCGACTGAAGTGCTCTGATGGCATAAATCTTCAAGTCAGAATTTTCAACTCGTTGCCTGAACAAATCAGAAATTTTCCCCTTGCAAGGTTCAAAAGGGTAATAAAAGAACAACTGACCGAATGCGCGCTATACGATGTGGAAGAATTCTTCCAGGCCGAGTTGAGATGAAAACCAGCAACTGCTGATCTCCACCAGTTAGGATTACTGAAAATTTTTGTTGTTGTTGTATTAAACTAATACTATTTTTTGTAGCCTAATAAAGATTATTATTATTATTATTATTATTATTATTCAAACTAACAAAATGCTGTCACTTTAAGTTGAAATTGATCTAACAAAACCCCTAAACCAATACAGTCGTAAATATTTAATGTTGTCATAATTTAAGTAAGAGACAAAACATCCAAGAGAGACGGAAAATAATTTTCAGTCAAGTAAAATATCGATCGTAAATATTCTTCCGATATTACCAAATCAAGAAAATTTTAAATTTGTTCAAGCACACAAACCTCATCAAACTTAAAATTACATCGAAGTGAAGTTGTATCGTGAAAAACACCAAATCAATACCACATTTTTGGGGAGAAGTTTAAAGAAACCTAAACGAGGTTGTAAATTTGAAGCACCGAAGTGAAACTACCCCTTCCGTTTAATTTAATAAATAATAATACTAATTACATCAGCTAAATTTTTATGAACTGCAGGAATATGATTGTGAAACCTTCTTTCACTAAATAATGGTTTAGCAATGTGCAATTAAGTGATTGGAAATTTTATTGAGTTGATTACATGGTGGGCGGAAATTTTCGTAATGGAAGGTCAACTACTGTTAAAAAAAAACATTTAGAAAGATATAAAAGCAACATTGGAGTTTAGGCAAAAATGTAAAAGCAGTTTTCATATTTACGAATACGAAAAATTATTAGTGAAAATTCAATTACTCCATTCATTCAGGTGGCGCCCTCCGGCGACTACATTCAAACTTTTCATTTCAGGCTAAAGCGAAACTTTCAGCTGAAACTATCGATTTTATAAAACTTCACCTCTAGGCTACGAGAGGGCGCTCTCGCCTACAATTTTCAGTTTTTCTGGAAACTTAAGACCGCAGAATTTAAAATTTAAACAGCCAAGTTTTTGGGAACGATAAATAACCCAGTGGTGGAAACGTAAAAAGTTTTCCAAGTTAATTTCACCTTTTGGTGAAAAAAATAAATTTTTTATTGAGTTTATTATTTAAACATCAGTATAGATATTTTGGTATATCTGAAGTGAAACAAGCTTCCACATGAAATGTTCCTACAAGGCAGGCAGGTAATTAATATAAATCTCTTCACCTGCCCATCCTAGCGCAAATTTAGGATCTGAAATTGTAAGAAAATTATTCTCAGTAAAACGAAACCAATTGAATTAATAACATCCGAGTGGAACTTAAAAATTTAATATGGAAGTTTTTTAACTTCGCCTAAGAAAAGTTTGACTAAATTGAGTTAAAAAAATTAAATATTAACTTTCACAGGCTGAAATTTATATTTTAGGGAATTATGTTTCTGAAGAAGGGAAACATTGGTTATTTTTTGTAGATATTATTGGTGGAATTTTATTTGAAAAATGAGTTGTTCAAGGTTTTGGGTAGAACTTTAAATTAGAAGAATTATGGAAGTTTCGTGTGGAATAACACCAATCGTTTCGAAAGCGCAGTTGGTTAAGCAAATGAATTAATAAAAACTACTGGGTTTCATTTGATTATTTTGAGGAACAAACCAATAAAGAATTGATCCGCAATTAAACCTTTAGATTACTTTCCGCATATTTTGTATTAATTTAATTAAATTATACTGTCCTGTCCCAGATTGATTACAAGATTGGGAGGTAGAAATATTGATATTTTTGTCAATATTGTGTCAGTTTGAAAGCTTTTATGATTTTTATTTGTGAACGATTTATTTTAAGGTACTATGGCTTTTTGTGATGATTGGGGGTTGAAAATTGAAACAAATTAAGGTATATTGACAAAGAAAATAATAAATTGAACCGTTGGAAATGCTTTCGATTTGTTCAATTTAAACTAATATGAATAAATTCTTTCTATGATCCCGATTTTAACTGCAAGTTAGTGATGGATGCATATAAACAGGCCCGGGCTGGCTCCTCGGCTAGAGACTGAGGAGAAGAAGGGAAATTTTGGAAAATCACATTTCCTGTTATTTTGACACTTGAAAAGTATATAAGAAATACAAATCACTTTTACCCCAAGCATAAACCACATTTTTGAGGCGCCTTCGGTCGGGGGCCCTCAGCGATCACCGACTAGCCGACCTAGCCAGTACGGGTCTGCATACAAAAATTAAATTACGTCATGTAAACACCCACACATGTTACCAATTGGCGCGCGCATCAACTGTGCCACGAATTATTATATTATGCGAAAGAAATGCGCCGAGTCGTTGTTACTGGGCACAATAAATTAACCCCAGTCAGAGGATTTCTCATTACATTTTCATATACCATATCTACGCCTTGAATGGCAACCGTTCATGAGAGTGCTTAAATTTTCCTTATTATACTGGAACATTTAACGCCTATCAGTTAGATATCCCACCTATCTACTACTATTTCTTAAGTGATTGAGAGGTGTGCAATTTAAAAACAAAATTTGATCCCAAAATATTACAGTTTAAGGGGACCATTCCATTCCATTCCATCGCCCCCCCCCCCATTATTAAATTTACGTCATTGTCCATACCTCCCCAGACCCTAGATTTATCATACTAATTTCTACACATTTTAGGGTGTTTAGTTGGCTTATCCACCCTAGAAAATTGAAAAACACTTCAAAATGAGATAAATTTAAGTATTATTAATTTACTACAAAATCAATATCAACATTGTTAATCCAAAACAAATTTATTCCCCTGAAATGGGCGTGAAACCGGGGGTCTGGGGGTATGTAATACCCCCCAGGCACACCTAAGCAACAAGCCGACTTATTAAAATTGATAACCAAGCAAGTTTGATTCTTGAATTTTCTTCTTGTTGCTTACATACCAAATGATACGCACCAATAAAAACAAATTCATTCCCCTGAAATGGAGTGAAACCGGGGGGTCTGGGGGGTATGGAATACCCCCCAGGTATACGTAAGCAACAAGCCGACTTATTAAAATTGATAACTAAGCAAGTTTGATTATTGAATTGTCTTCGTGTTTCTTTGTATACCAAACGGAATATTTTATACACCAAGCCCAGCTGGAGTGGCTTGGGGAGTAACAGAATCTGGGTGAAGCTGAAAACCGGAGGTAGTACGATGGGTCCGAATTAAAATTTCTAAGTGCGTGTGAGTTTATCTTAATCTCTACAATAAATCCAGACCCCCAAACCCACTTGGCCATACAATGGTTTCATGTGTTAAGTTTGAAGAGAATCATCCCCAGGCGGCACACTGTCGTTATAATGACGTCATTTGTTGGTCATTATTCGTTGGCGACGTCATTGACCGAATAACTGACGTACACTATGACGTCACTTTTAAGGCGAAAAGTTGATGTCGTCACTAAGAGACGTTGCTTTGACGTCAAATGACGTCATTTACGACGTCTTCGACGTCACTAAATGCCCAATAACTGACGACATTATGACGCCAGTGTGCAGCTTGGGTCAGTAACCATGGCAACGAAATTTGCTTTTAATAATAAATTAGGTATGAGAATTGATGAAAGCCAACTAACTATTTATTGGTTTTGAAAAGACTGTTTATTGCTTCTTTCCGGAAATACTCACAGACCCTCCAATTCTTAAGCGCACTCTCTATCTTCCGCAAAACGCAGACCAGAAGGTCCAGGAGAAAATTTGTTGGGAATACCCTCCAGCACAGGGAAGGGTACACAGCAACTGTTTTGACAGTTCATTCATTTAAAAAAATCGTTTCCTAACACTAACCTAAGCTCGACTGGTGGATTCCAGTTGCCGAATTGTCCGTTTCCGGCTTACATAGGCGCTTTTTACACTTGTTTAATAATTTTTTACTTCGCATTGCCTCGGGCCCCTAAGATTTTACGGGTGTTCATTCGCTATATTAATTAATAATTATTGACTAAAATTTTAGAGTAAAAATGAAAATTAATTGATTTTTAAGAGATTGCAGCATTTGCTTTAGATGCTGCGTTTTGTGTAGCATAACAGAATTAAAAAGTCCAAAGCATTGGTGTCTGTGTTAACCCATCTTTTTCAGATCCAGTCTATCTTTTGTAAAGGAAAAGCAAGGAATCGCCACCCCAAGGAAGCTGTTATTCTTTGTTCTACCCTGGAAAACTTATACTCTCCTACTGAGCAGCCGGAGTGAACGTTTTTTACCAAGGGTACACGTTTCAACTATGCAAAATTAATAAAAAAAAATAATAACAACAGAAAAACTACCGGGAGAATAAAAACTTATAGAACATTAATAATTTGGAATTAAAAGAAAGGAAAATTCAATCATCAACAAAGTTTGCAAAGTTTGGTGAATTCAAATGACAACTAGAGGTGAAGCATTTTAATTGCATCGACGAGTTATGCAGCTTTAAATTAAAAATTCTAACATCGAAATCGAATAAATTGAACACTAAATGGTGACAATTAATGAAAACACAAATATATTTAAATTAAAGAAATAAAAAATACATGGGATTTTGCGCCCTTAAAAAATTCAGATCAGTATGAAATGTGACTTAACTGTGGAGGAAATTTTACCATATCACTGCACCTCACCTTTATTTTATCCTTTTGGTATCAAATAAAAGCAATTATTATTTTTTCAACGGCAAAACAAGAACGTAATTTGGGACGCCGATTGTAAAGGCTTGGGGAGCTTATCGATTATTATTTATGAAGACCCTATTTCCTTCAAGCCCTTTGACCATTTTCCTTTTACCCAATATCAAACAGCTTCGCTCTACTAACGTAAAATTATGTACCTCGGTGGAAATTAATTTTGCCCTAAATGAAGTAATTTCAAAAAACTAGACCAAGTTCTTTTTGGTTGAGGGATGAAAATCAAATAATATCATATGGCTTAGAGGCAGAGGCGAAGTGGCCAGGGTCTCAAATTTAAATTAATTATAAATTGCTGATCAACAAAGCTCAGTACAAATGAATTCTTCCATCCGTCACAATAACAGTTGAAAATGGAACAACTAAAACTGGAAGTTTTGTCATGGCAACCACTAGAGAAGTTGACCATGCATAATTCCTTCCTAGTATTTTAATGATTATTAAAATCGTGCAATCCAAAGTTTTAACTGAACTTATTACGGTTTTGAGTTTCAACGTGAAAAGTTTCTGCCCCTTAGTTTTCTGCAGTATTTCAAAACTTAAGGAGCCTGTACCTTTTGTATCAGAATGTAAAAATTTTACTTGAAAATAAAAGTTAAGACAATTTAATGTCTCTTGAGAGACAACTCATGCGGAAAGTTGTATAGGTGGGTATCAAACTGATTAATGCTGACAAAAAATAAGACAGAACAGTTTTTAAGTTGAAAAAAAGCTCCCACCACATTAATTGGGGGTGGTGAATGTTCAACAAGGATGCCATATACACATTAATTATACCTAGAGCATCTTAAACAAGGACACGGCGAAAGTGGGCGTGGAAGTATATAGCCTGCGACGCTGGATCTTAAGTGGTTAAACATTTCAACGGAATTCATGTGAAAAGTCGTCAGGTGAACAAACGATAATTGCAATCAATAACTGCACTGTCTATTCGTAATAACATGTTTCCTTTTAAATTACTCTTTTTTAAATTTACTATGTAACAAATTGAAAAAGGAGATAAGATGGATTCTTGAAGCATTTGCTAAGGATAGAGAATTGTCCTTGTAATCCAAAATTCATGTATAATCATATATTATATATTTATGAACAAAATTTGCGTCAGCAACAAAAACTATAAATCCGACTTTAAAGTCAACCACTTCAAAGAACAATTATTTAATCAAATCCGGCTCGTAAAACCAAAAACTTTACGTTCGTTGCATGAAAACAAAGATTTAATGTTTTAATGCATCCATTTACCTCATTAAGCTTGTAAGATATTCGTAAGCATAAATTGCGATCGCAATTAAATGTTGCCGTGCCAGTAAATTGTGTGTTAGATAATGAGATAAAAGTGACCTAAATACTTGTAGTCACGAAACCGCTAAGACACTGACAGTAAGGCAGATATCACAAAAAATCGTAAATATCCTTATACACACGTAATCAAGTCCCATTCAAACGGTGAGCAGGTAGGTTTCAATTTACCCCGATTATTTTAACCTAAAAAACTGCCAGACGCTTTTGTTACTTTCCAAAATAATTAACTTAAACTTAAACGTAAACTTTACGTGAGATAAGACAAAAGTTCAAGGGAAGGATGTGCTATTTGCTAAAGTTTACGCAATTCGGAAGTTTACTGACACAATACAAATTTTGAAACTATACCGTAAAAATTCAAACTTCCTATAACGGATTTGCAAGGATTTTTAAGGAAAGCTTTACAAAAATGAGTGTTTTGTACAAATACATTTTGTTTTCTCTAGGGACACCAAGTTCTTAGTGAGTCTACAGAAAATCGGTAACTCTGCATTAAACTATGGATTTTAGAATGGAAGAGATATCTTGTTCAAATTTATTTATGCCTACGTAAACACCGCTGTAATTGAGATCCTTTAGTTGGTTCGTTAAAAATTTAAATGATGTGGTGGTGCAAAATGCAGTGTGTTTATTATAGTTTACACTAGTAAACGGTTAAAAACGATTGGTTAAGTTAAAGGAGAAGATTAAATAATTAATTGTTGTTTGTGTCAATTTTGCTACCATTTCATTTCCTGGGCTGCATTTTGTCCTCAAGTTTGTTCTTGGCGTTCAAAGAAATGCGAGTGAAAGTGCACTTTACCGCCGCTGACTGATAAGCTAGCACTCCGTGTGCAAAGTAAAAATGATTTTTAAGATTTTTAACAGATTTTGGGTACACGTACACGTCAAACGCACTAAAAAAAATAAATAACTATAAAATTATATTACGATAATCAAACATTAACCGGCATTGTTTTATCGATTTTAAAATTAGTGAAGGTAAATTCGTCGTTATAACAATTTCTTTGAAAGCTACCTTGTTTTCCTAATAAAAATGGAAATAATTAGTGTCTAATTGTGGGAACCAATAAGGCTAAACGATGTTCATACACATCAAAACACACACAAATCTATTTTTTAATGATAAGCATACACACAGTAGCGGTTCGATATTTGTTAATATTTAACGCTTTCTTTAGCGATGGTAATGAAAAATTGATGATCAAAAATTCATGTTGTAAATATTTGAACGTCAACAAATGTAACATTTGGCTTTACATTTTAAATTGTCATAAAAGTTACAATTTCAAAAGCACATAAGCTATGAAATTTCCATTTTCCAATAACGATTCCACTGCCTGGGACAATTAATTAAATTAAATACTAAAAACTGCAATATCTACATTGTTTTTTAATTTGTTCGAAAGAAAAACGATTAGTGGACGCGATACGTATCAGTGATGGTTCTACCACGACGCGTCGGGGTGATCAAAAATTAATCAAAAGACGACGACATGCAAAGTGTCAATTTGGGATATAAAAAAAGTTTCCTTCTGACTGGCGAATTTTTTAATGCCCCAAAGAAAAACAATCAAATTATAAAAGAAAAGTTGAATAGAAACAAATGGAGTTCAAACAAATATGGAAATTCAATAAAAATATATTTTTCTGTCGCAAAAACAATTTATTGCCTTTATTATGAATTGAAAGCTTTGATCATTATAAAAAGGAAACTTCGCACAGTTCGCTAGTCATGTAAAAAATACAATTTTTCAAATAAAATATGTTTCCGGAAGGGAATCTGTTTGGAAATAAACTTAAATTTCATTTAATTATGATTTTCTAGAAAATCGAGGGAAAATTGTAGGTACTAATCGGGGTTGTTGTTCAGAAATCCCGTTGGATGCCTTAATCGATCAAATACTTGTTTTCCCTGAGTTCAGACTAACCGATTTATCAATAATTTAATCCAAGTTGTAATTTTCTCCTGATAAGTTATTTGCATTTGTCCACTTGACCTCATTGCTCATATGTGTTTAATCAATTATGCATCTTCCAACTGAATTCATCCTGTTGCGATGAATTTTAGTATGCTGAGATTATCGCTTTTAGACAGTCGGGGGGTCTAGCTCTAAAACTTTTAGTTTTTGGTTGGAAAAAGGAAAAATTTACTATACTTTAACTTGAGTAAAATAATAAAGAAATTTTCTTCCCTTTCTTGATTGTTTTATTGAGTTATCCTGACGCCCAACAAATTTTTCTGTGAATTGCTTTCCGACAACCACTTTTAAGAGAAAAAATCACAAAATACCTGACCTAAACCGAGGTGCTTTAATTTCCAGCGACTTTTGCTAAGCGGGCGCCACTTCTGAATATGGAAGACTCAATGTAATTTATACAACATTATAAAATAACTGTAAAATATTCAAATTCATTTCTAAGGTGGTAAAAGTGTTTGCAATTATTTCTTGGGTAAGCGCAGGAAAACTTCACACTTCTTTCCTTATTAACAGCCTTTGTTAATCAAAAGTTTTCTTTCAATAAAGAAACATTTTTATAAAGTAATTGTGAGCGCAAGCATATTTTTTAACAGAAATGGAAAGCAAAAGGAAGATGGAATAATTTATGTTGTTAATTTAACCTGCAAAATGTATAATCTCTTGAATAATGAAAGCACAGGTGAGAATTTTAGCAAAACAGGTAGGTGATTATTAACTTGATTAAACTATTCATAAATTATTTGAAAATCCCGCTAAGACCGACATGATGGCCAAATTTAATAAAGACGTAAACTGTAACAAGGATGGACACACGTAATAAAGGATTCGTCCCTGTATAACAACGGATTTGGTTACATTTTGAACAGGAGTGCAACAGGCGTTAATAATAAAATTTACTTAAAATAATTGGAACCCTAACGATGAATTTTTGATAACATATAAGCCCAAATTAACGTCTCGTAATGTAATTTAATACAAGCAATTCCCACAGTTTTGAAACTTTTGTAAAATATTAAGTACGTCTGATCGATCAAAAAGTTTGTTTTCTGTGCAACGAAGTAAAACAAAATAATGGCACTTGGTACCAATCAATCACATTTAAAATAGACGTATGAAAAAGGAATAAACACAGTGAAGAAATCAGTAATAAAGTACAATAAGTCATTTCATTTGCGAAAGTGTCACATCGACCTTGATTTTCGGAAAGGTGATAAAATATTGGAAACCAACTTGTAGATTGATAAGGGCCAGGATTGACTCGGTTAATCTGACTTCAAATAGTCCATATCTGAGTGAATTGCTTTTGCGGAAGAAAGTCTGGGCTATCTCGGCGATTAATTTTAAGTCACGAGAGAACGGAGCGGATTGAGAGAAGCCAATTAACCACAACTATGGGAGTTACATTTGTGCCACCCTGTATAATGGAACACCCTCATAATTTTCTACTTCAGCCGAATAAAACTTACTTTTTGGATAAATTTGAACAAAAATACTAAAGAAGGGATTTTATTAAAATTACGGCAGTGATTGTAAGCAGTCTAATGAAAACGACAACTCCGTAACGGAACAATACTCAGTAACCTTTCCATGGAAAAGTTTCGATGTAGGTCACCAGTCACCTGCAATCGTAGGTTACTTTTGCAGCAATGCAGCAATCGTTTAAGGAAATATTACACCTGTTTTACCAATTTTCCGATACATAAACATTTGTGGTGGTATTATCTTTCAAATTTGTTTACTTTACTGGAAAGTGATCGATAACAATACGGAACAAATAACAAAAATTATTCAGAAGCAATTGCGTTCAAAAGCTTTGAGCTTAAAACGAAAAAAATCTCATTACATTGCTAAATTTAAATATATTTTGCCTTTGCACTCGTGAAAAGCTGCTCATATTGCTGGCCCTTCAGCTTTATTAAAAAATGTCACAAATTAAAATATTTAAACAATTTTCCACTAAATAAATGGCTTTATTACATTTTCTTGTTTAATATGAACTGCGTCAGGTAGCAGTGCTTTTTTGCATGCTTGCCATATTTAATATATTAAATTGAAGGAAATGATCTAGTCTGGATTTTATATTAGGTTGTCGTGAATTCGTTCTAAATCTACGATGTCAAGCTTACCTTGATACCAAAAGTTAATAGAAATGGGATGAAAATAAAATTGAACTCACCTGAAACAAAAAATAAATATAAGTTAAATTGCAAATTATATTCTCACAAAATAGATGTAATTTTATAGGTTAATATTACCATAACGAAATTTGATTATAATTAAACTATTAAGAAAACGAAATCAATTATTGTTGACCGATTTCATTCAAAAAATTACTCTGTAATTGTGAACAGACGATCTTTACGTTATCTGGGGCAGCAAGTAGACATTTAGATATCACCACAGCGTATGGATGTGCACTGGAAGGCCGAGCAAAGAAACTCTGTCAAGTTCGCGATTCGAACCCAGAATTTCTCACTCCACTGCTGTGGTTTGTGTCCCTAATTCATTTAAGGGTGCGTTCCACTTAAAGTCCACAATGACCGCAACGTGGTGGCGTGGTTAGTGGTTATTTAATTGGACAACGCGGCTTAAAGTGGAACGCACCCTAAATGTACAAACATCGCCCAATCAAAATCATTTGATTAATATCATAATTTATTATAACTAGCAGAAATATTATTTTGAATCGAGAAAATGATTTAGAACATAAATTCAGTTGATCGATCTCTCAACTGCGGTAAAATTGAGCAGTTCTGTTTTTCTATTTATTTTGAACGTGGGAAAGTAGTAGATAATACAAAATTAATGTGGGAATTGATACAGCACTATAATGGATTTTGCAAATACAAGTGCAATATTTAAAGAACGCCACATGGTTTTATTTACAAACATAGTTTGGAAAACAATGAAATATTTATAGCAAAGTTTTATGTTAAAATATTTAAATAACTTGAATTCTTTGAACCCACATAGGTAAATATTTGAATTAAGAAAATAAATATATAACTTTTCGTATAAGTGTCGAAAAATTTAATGAAATTATTTTGACGTATTAAAAGTAATCGGAATTAGTGAACAAAATAGAAAGTGTTGAGAGATCGGGGCAAGTTAGTTATAGGGGTAAGCTGACAGAGCTGACAAAAAATTTAATTACTTTTCCACCTGTTGCTGAGGGCAGCTTTTACGTCTTTTGAGACCGTCACACTTCTCGATTCCATGTAGTCGGGACAACCGATGACGCAGGAATGACAAACTATTGATTATTTTTCAACTCCTAGCTAGTCACTCCACCAAAACATTCGTGGACCAGGGGCAATGATTCAACTTTTGAGCAAATTGCGCAAAATATTATAATTTAGGATAAACAGTGGTAAAATCCCTAAGAATAAATTATGAGATTCTGAATGACACCAATGTTGCCAACTCTTTGAACTGAAGACTAAGCAAACAAACGCAAAATTTGAAATTAAAAATACTTTCAGTTTAAAAGGGTGAAAGGTAGAATAAACAAAAAATACATTTTTTATTCACATTAGATTGCTGTTTTGCCTGTGTAAATACTTTATTTTAGGGGTTACTCCACTAACACAAAAAGTTTATACCTACAAAATTTTTACTTTTACGTAAATTTAAACTTCAATCCTTGTAGCCCTCGAGAATTGAAAATTAAACCAAAGGTTATTAAAACTTCCTCATGCAAAATGTGTAGAAAAATAATTTTCCAAAATACATTTTCCTCTTTTCTCAGAAGAATTAAATTAATTAAACAGATTTTTATTTGTAAAGAGGTGTGGTGCATTTTTGTTCTAAGATTTTATTCGAGGCGACCGATTTCCCCTATGGGTAAACAAGGGTGGAATAAAACAACGGGATTTATTCATCAACCAAGTTAGTTTGGAATATCGAAAACCCTGTTGAATTTTCTACCATTTTTAAAAATATGGCAGTGGTTAGCCGACCCCAAAAAATTGCATCCATACATAAAAATGTGGCAGTTTCTTCAAGTTATCAAATTAGTTAAAATCTACTTTGTTAATCAGTAATTTGTAGATAATGCACCACGAACACAATTTTGCTGAAAGCTTTTGCTGCCATTTATCAAACGAACCTCTCATTATTGATGTAACTTGGGCAGTGTCAAGAAACACATCGACTTTGGGGTTTTATTGAATCTACAATGTTAAAAATCATTTCTCCTTTCAAACCATACAAAAAATTGCTACAAATTTACTCGAGTTGTAATAAATAGTTCTGAGGAAGTGCTATATTGAGAGTATGAAAATGCACATTAGGGAATTAAGAAGATAGCTTTCATAATGACTCTTGTTGAGAAGCAGACTTGAGCATCTGAGAGTGTGAATTAAATAGCTTTTCCGAAAGTCCTATATGTTATTCAAATTGCCCCATTTAGTTTTGCAACTAGGAAAATATTTTTAAGTTAATTAAGCCATTTACCATGTATGTATTTTGTAACATTGGCCAATTTATTTGCATTAATCTGTGTCGTTAATAGCTGCCATAATGGATTTTGTGTATCATGTAAATGTAAATGCAAATTTGTGTAACAACTCAATTATTTTAAGTGCCATTATTGGAAGCCATATTTAATTTAAACAGTTACTTTAGTTTGATCGAACGAAATTCGGTAATCATAATTATTACGCATTTGCTTTACATAATTTCTTACGTTATTATCGTATATTTTCTATTTTTAATGTGTCAGACGTTAAACAGCGTTTAGAACAATTACAGGGTAAAAATAAACTTACAATATCAACGAGGTAACTCAGAATGACTAAATTTAAACTTTGGTTAAATTTTTATGTTGTATAAAACGGCAGCAATTTTTAGACACTGATTTGAATCTTACAGCAAATATTTTTACTACCGTTTAAAGTCAAGGTGAGAAAATGTGATAACATGGAATTGAACTTTCCAATTTTTTGATCGATTGGAAAAACTCTACTTCAAAAGTTTGATTATGTTGGACAACTATCATTTTTTATATTTGGTCGTTAAAACAAAGAAGGCTTTCAAAATAATATTTTTCCAGTTAAAATGAAAACATTTTCTGATAAGTTAATCTTTTGTTTTACCTGAACTTCCAGTTTTGTTAGACTTTCAGATTTTGTTCTAAGATTTCTTAAAATAACATTTTTGTTATTTTTCTTTACGGAATTCCAAAAGAAATTTGATATCCACGTGAAAACTTGACTTTATGATTTCACAGATTGAATGTAAAAAAAGAAAAATGTGGATTATTTTCAATAACAGTAGATAAAAATTTCACAACATAAAAACCGATGAAATAATTTCCCAGATGCTGTTTCACTCTCAATAAACATTAGCTAAAATTAGGTTTCCAAAAATAACTCGAGACAATGCGAAACAATTTTTAAGGTTATATTAAAAGGGTTCAGAGGAGTTTGTTCTTTGTTGTGGTAAAAATGGAACCCACCCATTTAGAAATTTATTACTCGGTTTTGCATATTTAATGAGAAAAACCACATTAAACCACGAAATGAAGTATTCAAATCAAGTTCAAATTTGCATTGGAGGAAATTAACTCCCCACGTTAGACAAACATGTCAAGAAGTGATGATAAAATTATAATTTCCAAGAAAATCAGTTTATCACACATTTGGCAACATTAATTATACCTTTGTTCAAATACGCAATTAATATTCACAATTTCGGATTGTTAAGATTTACTAAATTAATTTACTGTAGGTAAACCCCAGATTATCCGTTTACTCAAAATCCTATTACGTCTCGAGCATATAACCCCCAAACAATTTATTATCATTCGAATCAAGTGCAAAATAAACAAAACTAGAATGTAACAAAACAAACAATAATTGGTGTTTTCGGTGAAAATTTAACCAAAAATTACATTTATATTTATGAACTTTTGTACCAGGTGAAATAGAAATTTAGTAGATTCGTTTCCCAGATTTTTGCTGATAACTCAGTGTTTTTTTTTTTAATTTTAATATAAATTTAGTTTATAGTGTCTTAGTAGAGGGGCTATGACGCTTGTATCCTAAGTACAAATTTTGCTAAACCAAATGCGATGAAAAATGTACACCTGTGAAAAGTTCTTGGTTCTGTTATGTATTCTATTGGTAATATTAAATTACAGTTGTTAAATTGTACATATCATACAAAACAATCAAATTTCTTTAACCTATAAGGACACAAATTGAATCATACAGACGCAGATTAGATTCCCAGTGTTATATTTTTGATGCAAGGCAAATGGTGACTTTAATGTATTCATATAAAATTTTACACTGTTATATTTATTTATGAGTTTACTCATAGGTTCGATGATGCTTAAGATGAGATTTATTATTCCCACAACACAAATTTCAAGCAAAAGTTATGTTGGTATTATTGCACTCATATTACTGATGCTTTGTTGCTGGTAAATGAAAATTTTAACTCTTTTAGTTTATCTTTTCAATTCGTTTATTTTTAAATTCTTACTTTAATCTTAACTCAATCATCATAAAAATCTTCCACTGCCTCCGGCTGTTTTGATGTGATTTTAATATAATTTAAACTTTATTTTTAACAATTTTTCTACTCGAATTTACAACTTTTATTTGCTTCAATACTTTTCAGCTTTTCAAACAAAATTTCTGTTTATTAATTTAAATAATTTATTTTTCTTATTAGTAATTTAACTTTTATTTTCTAGTTCTTATTACATTACCTCTATTATTTCTTATTTGATTTACAAATTTATTATTTTAGCAGTTTTGTTTATTTCATCCAAATTTACAATCTGCTTAGAATCACAATAACGATGAACACGCAATGAAAATTTCCATTTATTTCAACTCAAAATTCAAAGGCAAATCCAATAAAATTTTGAATTAAGTTCATTACGAAATCACATCATTTGTTATAATTCTAACCTCCTATTTTGAAATCCTTGTCGAGTTTTGTACATCAGGACTCTCGTTTTGTTCATAATCTACATACATCATTTTATTTAATTTCATCTTGCACCACAAAAATTACGTGAGGGATAATTTTTCCTTTCTTATAATTTTAGTCGATAGTTTCTAGGTTGTAAATGCAGCTTTACTGACACACCGCTACATTTTTAACAAAATAAATAAAAGGCGCAATTGAAGGACCGAAATTGTTTTAAATTTTTTTGAGATAAAATTTTAATGAAAACATAACGAGATGGTGCTATCTTTAGACAAAACTACGGACGTTAATATTTTATATTTATGCTCCGACTAAGCTTTTGTAAATTAAAGCTGAAGCAGCGCATCATTTCCACATCCCTGCAATAGCACTTGAATATTACTAAAGAATAAATTGCATTTTCAAATAATAATTCAAAATTTTTCTCTATGCAGATTTAAAGTTGATCTAAATATTCAACAAACCTTGAACTATAAGAAGGTAAGGTGGACATTTTTCATAGCAGCGTTGCATGCAAATATTGAAAAACGCTCAAGTCGTGCAAAGACACGAAATACATAAAAGATGTTTTGCATATTTGCGAAACAATTCTTGGAAAAAATTAGTGTGAATGTAGAAAATTTCTGTAGAGCAAACTTCTCGCCGATTACAGTTTTCAAGTGCTAAATATTTCATAAATATGCATTATCCAGGTATTCCAGTTTCCAGGGAAGAAACAAAGTTGCACTATAAAAACACTTGAAAATGCAGCAATATTTTATTGAAAGATACTTTTGAAATAACAACCAACTTTTATAATAAAACTATTGAAACCTGAGCATGTTTTTGTCAACTTCAGGATTTTAAAAATTTAAGCTTACTCGTTTTAAGTAAACATGAAAAAACCTCAATCCCAGCATCACAGTCAGTTTCAGCATCGATTTGTGTTTCCCTGCAGTTTTCCTTCACGTTTCCAGAAAATATTTCGTACTTGTTCATGTTTTCTGTGCCAGTGCAAGACAAGATTTTAAAATTTATAAACTAGCACTGAGATCTCCAAACTTTTTTGGGAAACGAATGGACAAATACTATTCGTTTGTGATTTCAGGAACTTAGCACTCAACAGGAAATATTCCATCCAAGTAATCACGAAAAACGAATACTAGAAGAAGTAAGCTGCAATATTATCTTGAAAACTTTTAGAATAACTACGAACTTTTGTAATAAAAATAAAATACCGTCTAAAAATCGCAATTGAAATCAGAAACTTCGAAGATTTAACATACTTTCTCGTGCGCTTTGCAGAAAATGAAAAATGTGCAAAACCTCACGTCTAGCACTTCACATAATTTAATTATCGATTTTTAAGTTTTCAAAAGTGTGTTTGTTGATAGCTTAAAAATAAATGAAAATAAGTAAAATTTCATGCAGTGCGAATGGTAATCACAATGCATGAAAGTAAAGAAATGCACAGTAAAAATTGTGAGACCTGCTGAGTGACAACAACGTCAGATTTGATGCAATCATAAGGTAGCACATGCGCTTATCACCCACAAGCTACTGGTATGATAGAAGGACTTCACCGTTAATTTCATGCATGCAAGATTAATTCACTTCGATTTTATATTAGACTGTTAATAAAAACGGTTATAGGTTATTCATTAATTCCTGAACCCGAAAATGTAAAAGGGGGTGGAAAAGATCATTTAGGGACCGATGAAAACAAAATTAGAAAGTAAAAATGAAAATATATTCTCAGAGTTGTAGAAAATGGAAGGAAAACATCCAAAAAAATTAAGGAGGTTGAAGGTCGATTTTATATTATGATGTGGTTAGTAAAGAATAGTAAAAAGTTGATGTTGTTTATTTATTTAAACTTCTAAAAATGTCACCGATGAATATTCAACCGCATAAAGTTATTAATATTCTGGTAGAGATTGTTTTTCAAGCTCTGATGTTTTAATTAATTTTCAGTGATGCCATAAAGTATAATTACGGTAAACAAATTGTTTAAGCGTTTAAACTAAGTTAAGGTTTATTTCATGCTTAGGTAATTTTATTATTAAAATAATATTTGCATAGTTTCGTAATTCGCTTTTACAATGCTACTGTGTTAAGAGATCCTACTCTAAGATATTATGCAAACTTTGTGTTTGATTTGCATTGTTTATGCGTCTCTAGGTATGGTCACAGGTGATTTTTATATTATAATGTCTTGATTTACTTAGGGTACGCACATGCCTAATTTCTAAGCGTTCCCTCTCATCATCAAGGTATTGTAGCAACTTGTACCTGATTGGTCTACACCCATCACGTTACACGATAAAATTCTTTGTTCGAATTAACATCTTTGATATGTCCGTACCCTTAGTCCACATCGATAGGGCGAGCTAGCTTAGGATTATGTCATATTATTTAATGGAACGTAATATTCCAGTCCCGAGTAAAATCAATCACTTTTATAGGTTACTCTAATCGTTAGAATTCAAAAGTTTTACAAATAGTTCAAACGAACTTTGTTAAATATTAATTAAAATGTTAAGCCTTCCAGGATTGCATTTGATCTTTCAACAAACGCGAGCCTGTTTGCAATTCCAGTCTATCACCCAGGATTACAATTGAAGCTTATAAACCTTAATTCCATATGACGGAGCTTTTATCTCGAAATTCTTTCTTTTTTTCTCTAGAAACTCGTACTTACTTAAATTAATATTAAAAATAACAAATCTCAAAAATGGTGGAAATAAACTGACATAGCACTTTAAAATAAACGCATGAATGTTAATCTTCATCTCCGAAGACGTTAAAGCAATAAAAAATAGGTCGCATACAAAAATCAATTTTTTGCTTACAAAAACTTTGTCTTGTTGTATTTGTCGCCAACAGATGAACATTTAAATATTTTATGAAAACCGCCTACATCCTTAAATATATTAAAATTGATATTCACATAACTCGGAAAAGAAAACAGATTGCAAAAAATTTCTTACAAATTGAATTTCTGGATTTTCAGATGAAATGATACAAAAATAATAATAAAACTGAAATTACTTCTGAGATTATAAAAACGCATCAGTAACTGATCTTGTCAGGCTAAAAATTGCGTATTAACTTTCTGTTTTCAGTATTCTCGTACACTGAAAAAAACAAATTCAATAGAACTAAAAAGCTAACATTAAAACTTACTCTAAGCCGTGCTCCGAAAACACCTCGCTGATTTCAGATTCACTTCTAGGCAAAATAAGTTTAGGCAATATCATAGCCTTCTTTCTTCTCGTCTTGAGTGCAATTTGCGATAAGTATAAAGAATCTGGATTACGATGAGGCGAGTGAGGAGAAAGAATTGTTAGTCTTCTATCTCCTGGACTTAAACTTAAATAACCCGTAGGTGGAGGTAAACTAAGATGTTGAGGAACTTTCATCCTACCCGACCACAACACCCGACGTTTTTCGGCACTAATAGTCTCATCGGAAACGGCCAGCATGGCAGCACTATCACCACTCGCGGCGTACCGTTTTAACTTCACTTCTCTTTCCAAACTCTCCAACGATTTAGCTTCCACACTTTCGGAGACAAACCTCCTCATATCGCGTTCACTCACCGAATGATACGTTCTGGAAGCGGTCCGCAAGCTTTCCATACTCCTAGCCGTTTCAGTTCGAATCCCAGTTGTGAGAAATTTACCTTTGGGTTGCCGATCCATATCGTAATCTTCCTGCGAAGAACTGGAATGCGGCGATTTGCTAAGAAGAGGTGAATATCTAGGAGAAGAAGACAGGCGATGTGAAATTGAATCTTCACTTTCTAAAGAATCGCCACTAGCTTGGTGCGTTACAATCTGACATTGCGGCATAACTTCTGAAATGTCTCTCGTCGATGAAGAGGTCAGCGTCATCGAAACACTTTGTTGCGTGAGGGTTACGGTGGATGACGTCTTGGAAATCGAAGCACTAATTTCGTCATCTTCTTCATCCATTTTGTACGACGCTTCTATCAAAGTAAACTCGGTCGGTTATGTGTGAAAACTGAAAATTATTAGGCCGTGATTGATTTTACTTTTGCTCGATAACTGTCGACCGTTAAAAAAAAATTTAGTTATGGCAGCAAATAGAAACAATGATTCGTTTTGCTCATCACGTAACATACTGCAATTACGTCCAGTTAGATAATCGAGTCGGATTTCCTCTGTAGATAATCGCCACTTCTGTTAAATTTATCACGATTGAAATGGTCAACAAAAAAAGGTTAATTGAAAAATAAAACAACCAACGATTAAATATTTTTGGATTACGATTACTATGCGAATTACTACGTAAACTATTAAAATTCTTTAACTACAAATATACTTTGGTAAATTTAGCAAATTGGAAAATTGCCCGAGAAATATTAAGTGGAATAGTTGAAATTCGTGCCAAAAATGTGTGTTTACTGGTTGTAAAATCGATGTTTTAAGATTTTGTTGGTAAACGTTTACCATACCAGGTGTACTCCAAAAATGTTGTACAAATTCCGTTTGGTTTATTTAAATTATCCGAAATGAGATTTGTTTCCTTAAGATTTTTTGCAAGGAAAACTTATTATTGCTGATAAGAAATACGGCTGCGCAGGTGATAGATTTTCTCGCAGTTGACAATTTTCAGATGATAAAAATACGAACAAGGAACGGTAATGGTGATCAATTCAATTTATTATTTTGAAAACATAAACTTGAAAAAGCGATAAAAATAATCGAGCCGAATGCTTCCCACTTGTAGAGCGAAGTGTATCCCAATATAATAAAAATAAATTCTCGTCTAGAAATGTTACAAATATTTAAAGCAATTTGATACGCAATCGATCGTTGAAAACTTAAGCTGAAGTGCACTAAGTAAACGCTTTAAAAATAAATTTGATTTCTTCGATGAGGGTGGTCTAACATAAATCTGTTCTCACAAAAAATATTTAAGCATTTACGTCTGGAACACTCTGGTATCTCTGGTGTAAGTATAATATGAAATAAAGGGTGGTGGACACCGGTTGATACGATTTATTTTTAATATTGTGTTTTATGGAAGGTAAATTTTAGCCTACTTTAAGAAGTGAAAAATAATGTTCTTCTATCTTTTTCTATGATTAAAAAATAGTTCATTTTGATTGGCTCTTGCTAGCTTTCTACCGAAGCAAAGCACGACCCTACTTCATTGTGAACGCCGGTTTAAAATACAAAAAAAGAACGCGATAAATGCGGTAATCCGAATACAAAAACTATAAGGCTATCCCCTATATTTCGTTGTCCTTAATTTGTAATGTACATTTTAATAATATATTGCGGTGAAACAAAATGAGATATAGCTTTGTGTTAGTAATTTGCCTTAAATTAAGGGATGTTTTATCCATAGTAACATGGTCGAGCACGGTTTTGTGAATAAAGGTCGATTTATGTTACCACTGACACAAGCACACAATTATTGTTGAATGTTAGTGAAATCCAGTGATTATAAATTTGTTTACGGCGATTTAAACCTAGAACGGAACGAATTTAATTATTTACATTTGAATTTTAACCGCGAAAATTTACCTATTTTGACGTGCAAAGTGGCTCAAAATTTCGGTTTTCGGTTGGTAATTTGAAGTTTTTAAACATAGAAGGTAGAGAATGTTGGCGAGGAGAGCTTGGTCGGCGACTGTGAAGCCAGCAAGGCGTATTTTTGGTGAGGTCCACCATAAGTGACCAATTTTCCAGTTTTCTTGGAAACCCAAGTGTTTTTCAAGCTGAGAATTAGTGCGAAGTGTCGTCTAAAGTAGACGAGTGTTTTTAGATTAATTTGGAAGTAGAATCTTCAAATTACGGCGTTTTTGAAAACGCACATTTGGAAAATTTTGTATCACACATGTGAAGGAGTTGCCAGTTCGCCATTCATAAATGATCGAATGATATTTGTAATCGAAGCGATTACGTGCCTACAATTGAATGTTTAGAAGAATAAATTCAAATTAGTTAAATTTTGAATTGAATAATTTACGTACCAATTTTTGAGGTTAGTTACAAGATTTATTAAAAATGGTTCAAATCGATTGAGTTTTGCCAACAAACTTTATTATACGATTGTAGATAGTCCTTATCTGGATATTTTTGGAAGAATTGTGAAGATTTGATGCCACAATTTGATATTTTATGGAACACAGATGTTCGAAAACGTAACAGGTGCTACCGTGTGACAGATGCTAGCGAAAGCGGAGAATTTTGGAATACAGAAACCAGTGGTTCGAAAACAATTTTCAACAAGTGCCGCATGACTGGTAAATAATAAACTTTGAATTTTGTTACACCATTTTTATTATTATAAATTTATTTGTCACACGATTACATTTAAATAGGAACCTGGAGTATTTTGAGTTTGATTTGCAATTAAATGCAAATACGAAGGGTTTTTAATCTAACACTTTAACGACCAAAACGAACCTATTCGTAAACAGCTGATGCTCGACCTGTTTTTTGCTTATTTAAAAATTGAATTTATTTTATGAAAATTAAATTAGTCATTTTTCACAAAGCTGAGTTTGATTTTGTTTTCATGCAGCGAATCGTCCCCAAATTTAGTTTTTTAGCGTTGTCGATAACGACAATAATTTTGATTAAGGCAATTCATGCAATTTTGTTCCCAAGAGGGAAATTTCAATTTTACGGCAATAATGCGGCATTAAGGGCCGTACATTTTGTTCTGTTTGGCGACCCGAAAAGGAGAGAAGTATGAACCCAACCCTGAGATTTGTCTCCGTACAGAAATCGTATGTGAACCGCTACAAAGCTACCGATGGTACTCTAGTGTTGAGATATTGTCCTAGTAAAAAAAGAATTTTAAAGTTGAAGGGTCGTAGGAAATATCTCTACAATATTATTTAAGGTACATATTTCAGTCGATTTCATGATTCTCTTTAAATTATGAACTTTCAAAACGAAATATTTTCACAAACCGTAAAACTGACATAACATACCTGCAGACTTTGCATAATAGGCAACCTAGATGTCGTATATTCATGAGGAAGATTATAGGATTGCGAAGCTATAAAAATTATTTAAAAACTGGGTATGCTTAAAGGATAGCATTTTCGCATACATAATAATAAATAAATTTATTGGTAACACTACAAAAAAATAATGTAATTATGGCACAATGGAAAATAAAATTCAAAACGCGACGATGTAATTATTGTGACTGGATTACTGCTTTTTACTTAAAAAAATCAATGTATTAGGTTAAAATCCTTAAAATATATTTGTAATTATTATTTTATGTAGGACAATCGATTTTATAGAGAAAAATTAAACTTTGTGACTGCAAGAGATTTTTCCGTTGAGTAATCATTAATTATAACATTCTAAAAGATGCCATTATAAATTATAGGGTCATTCAAAGCTTTAGAAATGGAGGAACTTTGATAAGTATTTCTTTTTTCCAATGCAAATTTGTTGATACCAGGGTTAGGACAAAAGTATTACCACAATTTTTTGAATCTCCAGGACTTTTTTAATTGACTTTAAAACTTAGCGCAAAATGGCAATATTCGTTACTCAAAAAATGTACGACTTTGTACAGGTAACTAAAATTTACAGTTTGTGATGTAAATGAACAAAGTTTATTGTATCGCGTTGCAAGGTCATTTAGATACATGAAAATTTAGTTTTGTTAGGTTTAGCTCTCTAAAATGACCTGTTTATAGTTTCTTTTTAATGTTAAGTTACGTGAAAGCACGGATTGAAGTATATAACGCCAATATTTTATACAAAAGCAAACAAACTCCAAATATTAGTGGTCGTAATCTCAAATATGTATTTAAAAAGATCAAGATGGTGAAAACAAATATTAAGAAATTTGATGAAGGAAGTAATAATAGTCCAATAGATCATAAAATTGGAGAAGGTACTCAAAGTTAGATGATGTCTTCATACACCGAACTTATTTTACATATTTATATTGTGTGTAATATATATAGACACAGAATTGTTGATTTAGGCTTATTTCATCCCTTGATCTAAAAAAATTGAGTTTACCGAGGACAAAACAAATTTCAATGTGGTTCTTTTGTAGTTCCATCAATTTTAATAAATGTTTGTACGCTAACTTATGTAACTTTGTATTCATCCTAATCATTTGAATAAATTTATGCTTGGGTGGTTCCTCGCTAAGTTTCTATTTAGGTTGGCTGTAAGCATTGCCTTCAACTCGCATTAAAATTGGATCCTCGCTTTTATTTGAAAAAACATTTAATTTCGTTAAATCTGGACATTTCAAATAAAATTAACCACATCACAATGTCGGTAATTAGATTTCCTGCTTTACAATGCAAGCTAATAGAAAGTTGAGGTTTACCTTTGAGCATAGAAATGGTTGGGGAATTTGGGGTTGATAGGTTACCGTTGTCAAAGTTAGTTATTAGATAATGTAAATCCATAATAGTTCATGCTTTCCAAATTTTCAGTGTTTAGTTCTTGAGTTTCAAATAAACTAAGATTGTAGATACTAAAATGTATTTGATGATTTTACCAACTTGGAGGTTATAAAAATCTATAAGCTAAAGGTCCCTACACACTCACATGTCCTGCTCGATGCAGGACATTATTAATTTCAAAACTATTCATTATTCATTCCAGGTATGACGGTTAGTCTGCACTGAACAATGGATCAAACTTGACAGACAATAAGCAAAAGTTATGGTCAGTTTCATAAAACTTTTAATAAGTCGTTAACGAACCGTTAAGTGCATATTTGCGTTTTATAAAAGTTTATCTGCAATAACCGGTCGCTAAATTTAGATACACGAAAATTAACAAGATTGTGATTGTATGTCCTTTATACTTTTAAACTTATTTGGAGTTGCATTTTTACAAAAATCATTTAAATGTCCACATTTCGTGTAATACATTTTTAACTTTCTGTCTTTTTTTTCCGTTTCGATTAACGATTCGTATTCGACCGCGTCACCAAGTTCTGAATTCCACTGCAAAGTTTTATCGAGGTCAAAAGTTGACAGCCAGACATATAAAGTACAAAAAGTTCAAACAACTGAATTGTAATTAGTGGAAATTTATAATCCAAGGAAATAATAATTTAATGGATTTTGATCAGTTTTGACGTTTGATTTTATAATTGAACCGCTATATTATGTGCGTGGTAAAGTAACATCCATCATTTTACCCCAATTACTCTTTACATTGTATGACAATGTGACAGATACGATAGACACCACTTTATTACCTTTACCTCAGTATCCATTTCAAAATTTAATGGTCTAAATAACACAAATGTGTGGTAGCAAAGATTTGTGTTGATACTCAAATATCTCGCCCTTAATTATTTAGGTAAACTTGTCGAAACATTTGCATGAATCTTTAAAACTTCAGATTTCGCACAGGGCTATGTTTACATGCCGTTTTCTAGTTAATATTTAAGGACCTTATATAACCCAACAAACATTCCTTTTGTCAGTCTGTTTTGACTTGTCTGTTTTGTCTGAAATGCGTAGTTTTCCTAGGTTCAAGAAAGAAAAAAAAACACGAAAAAGATCCTGCCTAATTTTGATTAGGAATAGCAAGAGTCAAGTTTATTGAAATACTTGTGCTGGCAGCTCCCCGACTCAAATGCTCGAGTTCACTTTACTCTGAATTTTATGATCAAATTGTATTGTTTGCTTTATTACTCATTTATTTTATTCATTCATTCAACAGGTCCTTTTGTATTGATTTTTAGCCTCGGCTAGTTCAATATCATATTACATTGCTCTTTCCTGGCCGTATACGATTTCCAGTGCTAAATCTTAGTTAGTATGAAAAACATACAGTTAACATCGGATACGAGGCCTAATTCAGATAGATCAAAGTGTTAAGTATTGAGTAACAAACCAAGACGTCCTCACCCACTCTGTGGTACGAAAAGCACAAAGCTATGCCGCCTTAACAAGCATTAGCAAAAGGAGCATTTACTAGAAACTTAATCTAGTAATTAACTTCAGAAGTGGTTTATATTATTAATGTTATACAGGGTGTCCAAGAATATTAGTAAGTCTTAGTTTAAATTTCTAAAGAGCTGTTAAAAAGTTACGGCTTAAGGGGGTTATTCTGTAACTCTTAAGGAATCGTTTGGAACCATAAAGTTTGGTTTACACTCACAATTGAATTAAATACAACCGTGGATCCGGCAATATTATGGGTGTAAACCAAACTTTACGGTTCTAAAAGATTCCTTAAAAATTACAGAATAACCCCCTTAGTTAAATTATATTATTTGATACTTTACATTAAATCCACATTATTTATGAATAATTAGGGTAGGATAATAGTCGACGAATGGGAACGACATATTAATCTATAAAGTAAATATTAATTATTATCTTATTATAAAACCGCAAAATTCCTTTGAAATGTATGTAGAACTTCGGCAAGAGTATTTTCTATTATAATTATAAGATAACTGGAATGGAAACTTGAATAAATTAAACACACAACGAAAAAAATAATTGCGTAAAAGATTAAGATCACTCTGTATTAACAACTTTTTTATTAATGCAATCAAATGTTAACGATGCGGCGAAACAATTTGATCAATTATTTAAGGTTTAATTACTAGAAATTGGTCATTAATTAAAATTTAAATTGGAAATCCATCACCAGATTTAAACAAAAATTTTAACGTTTAATCAAAATATAAGCGAGTTGCGAAGATTTCAATTTGCTTATAAAACCAGAGCTTTCTAGGTTAACTCCGTACAAGTTAGCTCATTATAATTTAATAATGGGGCGATATCGATGCCACCAATTTTTAAATCGACGATATTTGTATAAAATAAATTTTTAATAAACAAAAGTGAATTATAATTAAACCAAGAAAATTTGAAAACAATAATCACGAAAGGTTTGTTCACATCGAGGTTCTTGTTAGGTGGAATCTAGGAAAAACCAATCAGATTGAATTATTTTCTTGTATTCTTTGATAGAAGAAAATACTTTAATCTAATTGGTTCTTGCCAGTTTTTACCTAAACAACGCAAGGCAAGAACTTCGATAGGAACGCCGCTTTACTTTACAACTAAAGGCAGTGTTATAATTTAAATTTTGCAAGCTTGGTCGAACTGTACAAAAACAATTCTTTTATATTCGAAAACCGTATCCAAAATAACTAAAATTCTAAATTACAGAAACAATGAGACGTTAAAGTAAATTCACACGTTCCACGTTAGATTATAAATTGCCAACGAAATTTCTTATCTTAGAATTAAATTCTTCGTTCCCTAGGAAACTCTCATGCAATATAAATGAGGATTTGAAGTTTCTGAAACTTCATTTCTATCGACTTGTCGATTTAAAAAAATAGAGACAGCGACGGAAAAATTGAAAAATAATTGATTAAGCGTCTTGTCTCGCTAGTTTATCCAATAGTGCAGCTGTGATAGCAATTATTTCAAAGTTTGAACTTTTATAAAGTCGCTAGAAACATAAGCAAGTAGTTTGAGATACTAAAGGAAAAGTAATTAAAGTTTCAAGATATTTAAAATAAAAAAATGTAATACGTGACTCGAAACACTTAAGAATGTTCGGGGCGGCCTTTTATGTTAAATAATTTAATTGAAAAATCTTGCTCCTATGTTAAAAGGTGATAAAAGGAATAATAAATTAAGTTTTCGTCGAATCCAATTCAGAAGAACTTGTTACTTTCAAGAAGTGGAGGTAAGTGAGGTTATAACTTAAAACGCTTCAATTTAATTTGACAGAGGGAGCCACAACTTTTGCTTTATAAGAAACAACAAACGAATTGACTTGTTCACTCAAGTGCAATACTTAAAGTCGAGAACTCGACACAGAAATAACAACAAAAAACGGGATTACTTCTCTACTGGAAAAGATTAATGATGCGTTTTTTAATAAAAAGTTTTTATAAATTAATATGGTGGTGATACATTAAAACTCAGTGTAATCATCGAACCGACATTGTATAATACTAAATTTGTTTAATTCGACATCGAAGTAATTACAATTAAAAGGTTCAATAAAGGCAGCTGATAAATGCCAATTCGATATTTTTCAATAAATTAACTATCAACAAAATAATCACATATTTCATGATAAAGCAAACTGCGAATCATTAGGGAATAGCGAAAACTTTATGAGAACGGATTTCTATTGTATAACTTCATTTCTGCGCTACATAACTTTGAATTTGTTACTTCAAAGTTAAATAATGGAAATACAGAGTGACTAGTAATATGGAAAAGTATAAAAACTGGAACTTGGAACCAATATTTTTTAGTTTTTTTTCATTCGATTTACTAATTGGAACAAACTAAAAAAATGACAAGGAATGCCAATGGCTGTTGCCAAAAATAATATTTACAATCGCATTGTTCCGTCTGGAACTCAATTTAACATCAAACTTACATTAAAATAATGGGTAGTTATCATGCCAAATAGTTCACTTTATTTAGATGTTCAAAGCGAAATAAATGATAAAAATTCAAATTGTCACAAATTCAGCCCAATAAATAAGCACTGCAACTTTTAGTTGGTTACTTGGTAATTTTGATTATGGATTTCCCCCATAAGATTTCCAATTTGCTCAACTGAATCATTGATTGGTTTGTCATAATTCTTTCTGGATAGTTTCTTCTTGGTTTTGATTCGATTGGATGCCCTCCAGCTATGCGGAGCACATTTTGAACAAATATGAAAATTTGTTATTATACAGGGTGTCAAAAATATATAATTAATTTTAGAGTCATGATAATCCAACTGATTGTCAGATTAAGTTGATCCGACGACAAACCTTCGAATGGCAGCATTTCAAGGACAAGGACAGAGCACTAGCGGGGTCTTAAGCTGGAAGTCGGCTGTGCGAGTGAATAGAGACGTGTGGATCTTTGTTACTTGCACAGCCGACATTCAAGCGTAATAGAATCCTGGTTAAAAATTCAACAGTAATCTAATTCGTTTTACAATATTGGTAACACAATAAAAAATATTTTTCTATACTATAAGTAGAACAAAATCAAATTTAAAATACAAAATTAAAAATTGAGAACAATGGATTCGATGGAAAGCTCAACATTGGAATTTAACGTTTACGTATACAAACACGATAAAAAGGAAATTAGTACAACAAAGTTGAGAAGAACTTCCTCATTAAGAGGATCAAGTTCAAAAAAAACCAGAGATCGCGGTTATTTACACCAAGAGCTACCTCGGTCAAGTGAAGGATTACATTTCGCACCCAATCAGAACATCGAACATATACCAGAAAGATGTATCTCGCCAAGAAGGGAGTCAAGAAAGCCTAGAAATTCGGAATCTTTGAGGAAAACCCAGGAAAAATCACCGTTTCGAAGTCGTTCCTATTTATTCAATTCGCCAGAACGCACATCTCAAGGTTTGCTTAGTTCATCCCATAAGAAAATCGAGCAAAGGCCAGAACCGCCCAAGAAAAACGAAAATTCCTACAATTTCGTTTCCAAAATACGACGGTGTCTGCAAAAAGTGCAACGTTGTGTGAAGAGTACTAACGAAGGAAAGAGAGATTATGTAGCCCGAAATTTTGAACCGTCTTTTCAAGAACTTCCACAACGTGACGAAGTCAATGAGTCGTTGCAACCATCTTTCAACGATGGTCTATATGAAGCAATTAAAAAAAATAAAAACGAATTGGTCATAAATGTAAATGGGGAGGATATACGAATATCAATTGACCGATTGAAACCATCAAATAGTGAATTAGTATCAAACACACACGTCACACCAATACAGCAGCCAAATTCTATTCCACTAAAAGGAATTTTAAAAACGAGCACACCACATACAAGTGCGAGGCGGAAGATCAGTTTTGATGATAGCCAATGTGACGAAGTTGAATTTTAAAAATGGTCGCTTTGTGACAAGATTTCGTTCTTAAATTGGAAATTGCATAAGATTTGGAATCAAATTGTTAATATGTAAATTTATTTATTTAATTTTTTAGTAATCGATAATAAATGAATTAAAAAATACTAAATACTAATCGTAGAGTTTCCTCAAGGATCAGGGTTTAATTTTCTTAAAGCTCCAGGTCTCTCTTTCTGGTTTTGAGGAGAAATGCCATTACATAGAAGAAATCTCTCTGTGTTTCTTGTTTTTGGGCTTCTATTGGGTCCCAGAATTTTGAAAGTTAAAAATTTTCACTCTTGAATCTTTACTTTGTGCTGAATCGGCATAGCGAATATCGATTTTCATCCTCTCACGTTTGTTTTATTGAGCTACCTGGCGCCCAACACTATTTTTGATGGTGTACGCTCAGACAATACGAATTATACTCATTTCACCTACGTTTAGTACACTTAGGATAAACCAATGGTTATAAAATAAATGGTTATACATATTTAAATTAGGTAATTTTTAATTAACTCCTAATTAAAAATTTTGATAAAATTGCTTGCTGATGTAGTATTTTTCTAGTCTAGAACGAAAATGTGTGGAACGCCACTGATTTAGAAATGCCGATGCCGGGGTGGGGAAGGTTTTAGATACTGACTCGCGAACAATCTTCTGTGTGGCGAAGTCGATTTTATTTGTGATCATTGAGAAATTGGTGTAAAAATTTAATTTTTGAAAGCGTGAGAGGATAAAATTCGTCAGAAAGTGAGTAAGTTTTTTTCTTTTAACCATTTTAAAAGGAAGAATTGGCAAGTTATAACGAAAATTGATAAATTAGTTCGCAAAGTAATTTGGATGGAATAAATTTGCAAGGTCGTGAGATTAGAGTCGTGCGAATGAGATTGAACGAGCTGGGCTACAAAAGTGGGTAATTCAGCCATATTTGGATACTATTAAAAATTGCAAATAACGGATTCGATGAATAAGAAAAGTTCAACGTTAGAATTTAAAGATTATATATATGCAAAAGGGATCAAAAAGAAAATACTTTAGAGTTTACATGAATTATCTCATTAAGAGCATCAAGTGCTAAAAAAAACATTCCAATTTAACGTTTACATATGCAAAAGCGATAAAAAGGAGAATAGTACTACAAAGTTGACAAGTACTTCCTCATTAAAAGGATCAAGTTCCAAAAAACCCAGAGATCGCGGATATTTACACCAAGAGCTACCTCGGTCAAGTGAAGGATTGCATTTTGCACCATACGAATATAGAAACATAATAGAGGAAAGATGTACCTCGCAAAGAAGGGAATCAAGGAAACCTAAAAATTCCGAATTTTCGAAGAGAGTCCAGGAAAAAGCACCGTTTCGAAGTCGTTCTTATTTATTTAATTCTCCAGGCCGTACATCTCAAGGTTTGCTTAGTTCATCCCATAAGAAAATCGAACAAAGGCCAGAAACACCAAAGAAAAATTAAAATTCCTACAATTTCGTTTCCAAAATACGACGGTGTCTTCAAAAAGTGCAAGGTTGTGTAAAGAGTACTCACGAAGGAAAGAGAGATTTTGTAGCCCGACATTTGGAACCGCGTTTTCAAGACCTTGCACAACATGACGAAGTCAATGAGTCGCTGCAACCATCTTTCCACGATGGTCTATACGAAGCAATTATCGGAAGAAATGAAAAAGAATTGGTCATCAATGTAAATGGGGAGGATATACGAATATCAATTAACCGATTGAAACCAGCAAACATTGAATCAGTATCAACCAAAAACGTCATAACACAATCGAACACATACCAGATGCACAAAATAAAAACAAAACTGTGACGTCCAGATGCCCATTTCGTAAATGAAAGTTAGAGAAGGAAGACTGTCTTACAAAATCCGAACATTCGTCCAATTTTGTTTCAAAATTACGACGGTGCTTTTAATAAGTGAAACCTTGTGCAAAGAGTATGAGAACTCATGACGAAAATGGAGATTTTGTAAGCCAAAATTTGGAATCGTGTTCAACTTGTCGAAATCAATGAGCAGCTACAACCAACTTTCTGCGATGGTTCTAAATGGAAAAGAATTCGCGATTAAAACAACTGGAGGGGATTTACCAACATGATCGAAACCAGCAAAAACGTTGAGTCAGCATTAACCAAAGAAGTCATACCAACACCGTAGTCAACTTCTATTCCACTAAAAGGACTTTTAGAATCGAGTAAACCACATACAAGTGCGAGGGAGGTCAGCTGCCATGATAATCAATGTGACGGAGTTGAATATGATGTCTAAAAATGGTCGCTTTGTGACAAAATTCATTTTTAAATTGGAAATTGGAATTGTTAATATGTTATTGTACTTATTTAATTTTTTAGCTATCGATAATAAAGGAATTCATAAATACTAAATAGTAATTCGTCGAGCTTCCTCTACGATCATAGTTTAATTTTCTTAAGCTCTAAGTTTTTCTTTCCGGTTTTGAGAAGAAATCCAACTGTTTTTCTTAAAATGTTACATGTGAGTCATTCCATAATATGAAATCACCAAAAAAAAAAGAAACAATTGTTGCTGCACTGTTTAACGGTAGAAACACAGTGGAAGCTGGTCGCCGAAACCTGCTTACCCGCTTGAATGTTTTTATTGAAATACGAGCTTCGTTTGTTCTCGATTACATTAATTCATGTAGTATTATTTATTATATTGTTAATTATATTATATTAATTAACGTAATTGAGGACAAACGAAGCTCGTATTTTTCAATAAAAACATTCAAGCGGGTAAGCAGGTTTCGGCGACCAGCTTCCACTGTGTTTCTACCGTTAGATTTTACTTAAACTTTGTGGAAATATTCTTTAGGGTTCTAAAGAGCAAAATCCGCAAGGATTTAATTTTCGTAAGCGCCACTTCCGGTCCAAACAAAATAAAGCAATTAAAAAGTCTTATTTTTGTGCTTTGCGGTTTTAGCTGTAAAAATTTTACTATTAGAGATATCTGCTCGACCAAGGTGGCATTTTGAAGTAGCAAGTGGTGAGTAGCAAGTGAAGTAGATGGTAGTTTCCAAAAAAAAAATAAAAATTTATACCTGAAAAATAACATGGTATTGAAAATATAATGTATTTTATTGATATCTTGTGATTTTCAATTGACTCCAGTGTCTGCGCTGTTGAATATAAAAGTTTAATCATATTTCATTATCATATTGCATATTTTAGGCTACAATTTGACGTGTTTGGTAAGAAAAAAAATTTTAAATTTACAGGATATTTAGTTCTTACCTTTAAAGAAAATGAAAGAACATGTTTATTTATTCGGTTTAATTTTTTGTTTATAGTTTTTACAAACTTTTACAAAATTTATATACCAGCTTTTCATTTGTTATCTTTTAGTAGTAGTCAGGCCAGTATAAAAATATAAGCAAAAATAATGAAGAAATCAAACCAAATAAATAATAAATCGCTATATTTTTGCTTCTCTTTAAACGCCTGTACATCCCATGGAGGACGAAAAATCAAAAAGACCTGGAAGTTATTTTAAGATACTCAGTATCTTGTAAATTTCAAATTCTTTTCTCTTACCAAACACATCCAAATTGTAGCTTGAAATATGCAAATTTTCAAAATTTCAAGCAAAGCATCTCTTTAAACGCATGTACATCCGCGAGAGGACGAAAACTCAAAAAGGACCTTGAAGTTTTTTGAAGTTAAAGGTAAGAAGTAAATATCATGTAAATTTCAAATTTTTGTCTATTACCAAGCAAATCCAAATTGTAACCTGATATATGCAAATTTTTAAAATTTCAAGCAAAGCTTTTCTTTAAACGCCTGTACATCCGCGAGATGACGTAAACTCAAAAAGGACCTTGAAGTTTTTGAAGTTAAAGGTAAGAACTAAATATCCTGTAAATTTCAAATTTTTGTCTATTACCAAGCAAGTCCAAATTGTAACCTGAAATATGCAAATTTTTTAAATTTCAAGCAAAGCTTCTCTTTAAACGCCTGTACATCCTCGAGAGGACAAATAACCAAAAAGAACTTTGGAGGTTTTTGAAGTTAAAGGTAAGAACTAAATATACTGTAAATTTCAAATATTTGTCTCTTACCAAGCAAGTCCAAATTGTAACCTGAAATACGCAAATTTTTAAAATTTCAAGCAAAGCTTCTCTTTAAACGCCTGTACATCCGCGAGAGGACGAAAACTCAAAAAGGACCTTGAAGTTTTTTGAAGTTAAAGGTAAGAACTAAATATACTGTAAATTTCAAATATTTGTCTCTTACCAAGCAAGTCCAAATTGTAACCTGAAATACGCAAATTTTTAAAATTTCAAGCAAAGCTTCTCTTTAAACGCCTGTACATCCGCGAGAGGACGAAAACTCAAAAAGGACCTTGAAGTTTTTGAAGTTAAAGGTAAGAACTAAATATTCAGTAAATTTAAAATTTTTGTCTCTTACGAAGCAAGTCCAAATTGCAACCTGAAATACGCAAATTTTTTAAATTTCAAGCAAAGCTTCTCTTTAAAAGCATGTACATCCGCGAGAGGACGAAAACTCAAAAAGGACCTTGAAGTTTTTGAAGTTAAAGGTAATAACTAAATATCTTCTAAATTTCAAATATTTGTCTCTTACCAAGCAAGTACAAATTGTAACCTGATATATGCAAATTTTTAAAATTTCAAGCAAAGCTTCTCTTTAAACGCCTGTACATCCGCAAGAGGACGAAAACTCAAAAAGGACCTTGAAGTTTTTTGAAGTTAAAGGTACGAACTAAAAAATATTCTGTAAATTTCAAATTTTTTTCTCTTACCAAGCAAGTCCAAATTGTAGGAAATATGCAAATTTTTTAAATTTCAAGCAAAGCTTCTCTTTAAACGCCTGTACATCCGCGAGAGGACAAATAACCAAAAAGAACTTTGGAGGTTTTTGAAGTTAAAGGTAAGAACTAAGTATCCGGTAAATTTCAAATTTTTGTCTATTACCTAACTAAAAAACCATATTGTAAAGTGACCATCATTAAAGTATAGACTTAATATGATTCCAGAGTTAGGTGGTATGTAAAGGTTAGTCATCCTTTCAAGAAGGGCCTTTGAAGCAAAATAAGACTCACTAATGTAATTTCGCATTTTATATTGGTAAAGCCCTAAGTGCTACTTAGATATTTGAAGATCGTTGATTGGTAATTTGTTTACGTATCAAGTAAATTACTGAGTCGGTTCTCTCTTCACTTTATAAATGGCAGATTACACCCCGGTGGTTTGCCATTGCCTGCCGAGGGGAGACGGCCACAATATGATTCTTGCTTCGCCCGGAGTCGAACCGGGTTCTCTGTGTTAGCAGTCTATGCGTTTAATCGCTATGCTAACGACCGTCTCCGTCTCATTATAAATGAATAATGGATATAATTTTAAAAGCAAGCCAAATACTACTAATTAAAGATTTTGATACTATTATTAAAGCACCTCAGGTAGAAGAACTTGTAAATAAAACCGACAGGAACAGACTTGCCAGAAAAAAAATTTTATTTCAATTTAAATTCAACAGAGAGAACGTTATTTTATTGGAAGCAAATTAATTAATTGTAAGTAATTTTTGTTTATTTTACTAAATTTCTACGTAGTTATAACCTAAAAGTTTCTTCATGAAATCTGTTGTGTTTTTATGCAAACAAATTTTAATTAACAGAATTATTGTTGGCTATTGTATTTACATTATTTTAATTTATTAATTTTCAAACCCTACCTTTAATAATTTAGTGTTCTCGTACATTTGCACCCACATTTTCATAAATATTAAATTAAAAAACAATTATGTGTTGTACTATGTCTGTCCTACATTTCATGATAATAATGAAATTTTTTAATACAAAATTATAGGTTGTGTGCAATAAATCGTAATAATATTTAAATGTTATCATTTGAAATCGGTGTATCGAAAATCGATAATATAAAATTAACAGGAGCACGTTTTCCTTAACGTAATTCAATTATATCTACGTTCTGAGTTTCACAGATGTGTCAAGCTCTATTGGATTTTCAACAAGCTTAGTCAAATACAGGAAAATTAGCGTATGCTTTACTACAATGTCAATAATTTATTTCAACTGAATGCGATGTATCTGCTAGCGGTAAATTTGAACTGTGCGTACAAAACGTTTTAATAATTTAATTACTCGCCCTGAAAGGAAAATTGAAAATACATTTTATTACATTAGTTGGTTTCACTCCTTCGTTAAAATAATGACCGGGACATGAACCGCAGCGTAGAATCTAAAATCTCATTAGTGTCTAATAATGGCCGATATTTTTTGTAAATGCGTAACCCTTTGCGATTGACACCAAATATAATAAAGCTTCATTTACTTCTAAAACCTGTGGAAAATTTTTTTTTCTTTCGTTTTCGTTACAACCTTCGAATATATTCTTACAAACTCATGATTAAAGTTAGAGGAATCACAAAAACATTGCATTTTCGTGAAAATTTTATCGGTGCTTAATTTTTTATTGATAAAGAAAGATGAAAATAATGAAATAGTGATTCCTCGTATGAGTATTTTCCTGTAATATGAATAATGTATTACTCATAATATGGCAGAAAGCCCATAACTAAAAACTTATCATAATCTATTAGTAGATCTGCAATACAAAAATTTCAAGTGCAATTATTTTTGAATTCCAAAAATAAATCGGGATAACCCACCTTCAGCAGCTTGGTGCTCAATTACAATAAAAATAGATTATTATAGTTTAAAAAATTTACAAGAGAATTTATGTTCGAGTACTAAATCGAGACCAAACTATTGTCGTAAATATTATACCTTTTATCTCCTATAAACACAAGGCAACCGTGTTGTTTTTTAATTTCCCATAGCTGTAATAAATGTGTTATTTTTTTATTCCAAATAAAACCCTACCGTAATTGCTCTAGAATTACTTTTTACATACATGAAAATTTTTATAAGCTACAAATTTACTAACCGACTGCCGAATTTTTTCGTATATCTCAGAAACGGTGCTAGACAGAGAAGAAATCTTCGAATAGAAAATGTAGAGAACTGAAAAGCACGCATTTTTAATTCAGTGTAATTTTGTCGTAAACTTACCCATTTGCAAGTTATAACCTTTCGAAATTACAAATATTGATCGGTCTAACAAAAACAAGTTTACTCGAATTTCTGCATGTAACTAAGAAACAACGCTAACTGGAAAATTTTGTTTCAAATAAATAAGATGAGTAATAGAAAACTACATATTTTTTCTTATTGGTATGTTTCAGTAAACCCGACAGTTGTAAAGTTATTCATTGTTTTAGTAACTTAATTTTGTTAAGTTAGTTTTGTCGAGTTTACATCTAACTCACAAACTGGGTTAAATGGAATGTAAATCTTAGAGTTGCAAATTGAAAAACACCCTTTTTTATTTATTCTTTGTATTGTTGTTTTCCTAACAATTTTCTAGTTATAACCTTCCGAAATGGTAAATTTTATTCGATCTAGAAAAGAAGTTTAATCTATTTCTTGCATGAATAAGTAATTAACCATGCTAACCCGAAAAACTTCTTTCAAATAACTGAGAATCGGAATTGAAATCTATATATTTTTTCTAATTGGTGCGTTTCTCTAAGGTCAAGAATCTTGAAGTTATTCACTTCCGAAAGCCGAATCTCAAGAACCTAATTTTGACATATTTGCATGTAACTCGCAAACTGTAATAGATGGAAAGGAGATTTTCAAACAGAAAATGTAGAAAAATCAAAAATACATCTTTTTTATTCTTTACATTTTTGTCGTAAACTTAACGATGTTCAAGTTATAACCATCCGAACGGATGAATTTGGTTCGAACTAGAAAATCAAGTTTAGTCGATTTTTCGCATATAACTACTAAACCATGATAACCCCGAAAATTTCGTTCAAATAACAAAGACTTGAAATTAAAAAACACACATTTTTTCTTATTGGTATGTTTTTGTAAGTCCAACAATTTAAAAGTTATTAATTGTCGAAACTCAAGAAGCTAATTTTGACATGTTTACCCACAGTATGTGAAAATCGTGATGGAACAAATCGACAACTGCGTTAGGCCCCGCCCCCCGGGGTGTCCAGTGACGTAGCAACAGGTGGTGCGAGTGGTGCCGGACACCAGGGCCCGGCCCCGTGGGGGTCCGGTACACGGACAAAATTGATTTATATTATTTACAGATATTTTTGTAAAAATTATCTATGAAAGTTTGCACATTGAACACAGCGAGGGCCCCAGGGCAGTGCGTTTGCACCGGGGGGCCGGCGCCCTGAAGGAACGCCAAAATAAAGAAATATTTGAAAAAATTGAATAAAGTAATTTATTCATTCAGTAAATATTATAGCTATATTTACGAGGCAACGAATGACGCAGTTGCAACATCAAAATTTCATGAGGAATTTCTAGTTAAATAGCAACATTTGGTGAAAAATAGATAGTATCTTCCAAAACAATCGCCTGCGGCGCTAAAAGACGCTGCTTTCACCACCCCCATGTACCGTAGGTTGAATTATTTAGAGGGAGGCCTCAAAATAAATTAAATTGCGCCTAAAGCTTCATAAGTGCTAAATTTTCATTAGTCCCGGGGGGGGGGGGATTGAGATCTCGCACCACCAGAAAATCTTTCAAGGGAAATCTACAATGCCTTTTTGTCACTTACATGTTTTTTGTGCAATAACATTGTTATTTAAATTTTTTTTTATAATAAAATAATGAAAGGGGCCCGCTGTAGATCTTGCACCAGGGGCCGGTCTTGACTTGCTACGTCATGGTGACCACTCTAACCGGATTCACGATTTTAAACTTTTTTTATTGAGATTATGGTAGTTTAGGCTGTAAATAACAAATATAAACCTGAAGTTTTGCGGATAATTCGAAAATTAGGGTTAAATTGACCAAAAAAACGTAAACGCGATATGGAAGTATTGAAAAAAATGATTAGGAGGCTCAGAATGATTATTTTGTCAGTTTGGTATGTAAGCAAATACCAGAAAGCTGTAAAAAGTTTGATTTTGTTGATATCCATAGCTATATTTTTTGTGCTCTTGTAATGTTAATGTGGTGAATCTAACTAAAACCAGAAGAAGAATTTATAGTGAATTATTCGAATCTCCCACCGAAATTATTACCTACAAATAATTTGTGTTCTTTCAAAATTCTGGGGAACTTTGGAATTTTTTTGGACGATGAGAGGTTATGAACGGTAATTTTGGCTTCTTGTCGAGAACATCGACCGAGCCAGATGTGAAAATTGGTGTCCTCGATTGATTTTATCGACGAATTTTCAAGTTTAACTATTCTGGACCAAAGTTTCGGGCCTAGGAAACATTTCAACTTTACACAGTGCAATTTGATTTGGAATAATAAAATTTGTTTCCCGAGGAAGGAAATTTGAGTAATTTGATTGATAGTGACGTCATCGTCGCAGGTGTAGAATACACACAAATTTGCATTTTACAATATCATTGTCATCGATTTTTCGAATGTCATTTGTATTAGTTAATACAAGCATCATCAGTTTTTGTAACCTGAAATTTTGGAAATTTATCAAAAACGTGGCCTACAAAATAGTTTTAGGT
Organism: Rhagonycha lutea; assembly: GCA_958510855.1. Classification (NCBI taxonomy): domain Eukaryota; kingdom Metazoa; phylum Arthropoda; class Insecta; order Coleoptera; family Cantharidae; genus Rhagonycha; species Rhagonycha lutea. The sequence continues at coordinate 36,654,017 of OY294041.1, forward strand.
TAAATACTTCTTAACACAGCTGTGGACGAAATTGTACGTACACAAATTAACCGAGAAGCACAAATTAATCCGTGGATAATTAAATCACCACGATTTTACTAAAATTGGAGAGTTTTAGTGCGATTCACAACTCCGATTTGAGAGGAGATTTTCACAGGGGGCCAGACATTCAACATAATATGGCTGCATAGCGTTCAGAAGCAGGTTACAACACACCAGCAGTTGCCAACAAGTTGGGTGCGTTATTTAAAAACTTGATTTTGCATTATTTTTGTTTGAACTTTGTTTTTGTTACACATTACATAATTCAATCAAACGTCAATTCAGCAGAATTGATATTAGATATAGTGGATGTCTGAATTGAACACACAATTTTACACTAACGGCAAATTGGGACCGATTGTGGTCAAAATCAGTAGATTAAATTTTACCGCTTTGTTTTACATCATTAAATTATACGAAAATTCGACCGAGTCTCCCTTTTGAGGGAGACTATTTTCTATTTCTATTTTTGGCATGCAACGTTTGAATTTCCTATTATTGAGTCTAGAATCCGACCTTCCCTGTATAAAAGTGAACGTAAAGACTACCTCATTTTTCTGATCGAGGGACCGAGAGGTTGAGTTTGGAATAACACAATATGAAGCTTTTCTGTACGCATTTACGTCGAGAGCACGTACAGTCAACAGAATGCGACAACCGGGATTAATCAAACGTGAAAAATCGAAACTTTACAATTAATTATTGCCTAAACTAATTGATATTTACCGTTGATCCTCATACTAAAGCTTCATTTTAATGTTACCTATCAGATTCGGTTGGTTTTTTATAAATAACTATAATATCTTCTATGCCGCTTTATCGTACTCGAGCCCAAGTTTAATCGATTTTTTGCAAGTAACTAATAAACGGTGCTAGCCAGAAAATATTTTTGCAAATAACAAAGATCCGCAATTGAAAATTACACATTTTTTCTTATTGGTATGTTTCAGCACATCGAACAGTTTTAAAGTTATTCATTGTCGTTATAACAAATTTTGTTTAAACTTGATAAGTTAATTTTCACGAGTTTACATGTACTAACTTAGAAATTGTGGTAGAAAATGTTATAATAGAATATTCTATGTATTTTTGTCATAAACGTAACAATTTTCTATAACTTTTTGCAATTATTTATAATTTTTGTTACATTTAGAAAACGAAGCTTAATGAATTTTTGCATATAACTAATAAACCATGCTAACCACAAAAATTTCTTTCAAATAACAAAGATTCGCAATTGAAATTTACACCTTTTTTCTTATTGGTATCTTTTTGTAAATCTAACGGTTTTAAAGTTATTCATTGTAATTTAATAAAATTCTGTACATTAAAATAAATTAAGTTATCAAATATATAAAATTGGTGTATTAATAAAAAAAATTCTTTGAATATTTTCTTATTATAATATAACTTATAAACCATAATAGGAGGAAAATTTGTTTGAAGTAAAAAAGAAGGAAAATTGAAAAATTAAATTTGTTTCTTATTGGTATTTTTTGCAAACTTGACAGTTTTTAAGTTACAATAAAGTTTATTGTAACTTGAGTTGTTCACTGATTCAATTTTGCCTTTAACTCTCAAACTGTTCAAAATAGAGGAAAAAATTTTCTAGAGTACTATAATATTTTTGACGAAATTAGTGCGCTAAGGGGGGAGAAAATTTCTAGATATTCTTTGATGAAAATGACCGACATATTTACTGTACTACTTAAATTTATCACAGTTTTTCTAGGAGCAGTTAAGCTCCCTCTTTTAGCTACGCCAGCTTCTACGTTTAATTAAGTGAGGAAAAGTTTAGTAAAGATCCTGAGTAATTTGCAGGAGAAAATTATGTAACATAAAAAATGTTTTACCCTTTGAAATATAAATCAAACATAAATCAAACTGTTCGCACGGTAAAGATGTCGAAGCTCATAAATTTTGATCAATCGAAAAATGCGCGTTCCACATTGCTATATTTGCGTAGTATAAATTCTTAAAATACATTTAGGTTGTTTAGTAAGCATATCGATCGTTTGCGAAGCTTTCTTAATTTTTCTTTTATCGAGAATGTTATCAAAGGTGAAAGAAAAACATTACAACACGTAAATCACGATGACGGTATAAAGATCACCGTTAACATTGGATGTCAGTCCTTCGTTACGATAACGTCACAAACCCTTCCAAAATAGCCAGGAAAATTATCCCTTGCATGTCTGTAACGCAATTAATCAAATATTTAAATTAATGTAAGTGACGCAATAATAATTGATACAGTTTTGAGTTATATTTCGTCGCGATAATTTTCATTTTCATTAAAACTCAATGAGAATATAAAGAGTTTTCCCGCAATCCGCATAATTCTTCCTAAAGCACGCGTTTCTTCAAAACGCACGTTTCTTTTCCAAATGAAATCTCCATAAAAACAGTTTAAATTTTATAACAACTCAAACAACTGCTTTATGTAAGTAAGAAATCGTCTGCAAAATTTTAATTGATGCCAAAGTAATTATAAAAGTTGTTAACTATTTAATACCACAAATCCACAAGATTAATAAAAATTAATTCAAATCGTGAGTCTTAACATTGCGCAGTCTTAGGTGCCTTCGAATATTTTATAAGATATCGTATCAAAATTCTGTCTTCATCCCTACCCCATTGAAGAAGCAGCCAACCTTGTTGTAATTAGAGAAGCTTCATACTTAATTGGACTATTTTTAGAGAAAATTCTTGTATCATCGAAAATAACCGAGTAAAAAAACACATCGAAAGAAATTAAATTAGGCAGTAAATGGTAAGGGAAGATAAAGTTTCAAATACAAACGTGCATTTTAGGCCTTCGGGTAACTAAACAAATTAATTATACTAGCAAACCAAAACAAGGTGCGATTTAGATTAAAATTTAATTTATGAAATTGTAGACTAATCCTATAACATAATTTCACTTTGATCTTTTTAAAAGGAAAATTTTAAACGTAAAATATAAATTGAATTTGTGATTTTTAAGTCATACAAAAGTTGACTTTTAAAGAAATAAGAAGACAGAATTTTATATTCAAAAGCAAAAATTACGGTATTCTTCGACTAATTTAAAAATTATAATCAATATAGCACTTACAGCAGGGGGATACATAACTCGCCTTTATTTTATTTTCTGTTTTTATAAATGACAGTTTGATCTTTTGCTAAATTAGAAAGAGCGTTTCAATCATTTTCCGATTTTTTTATTCCTTCCAATTACTCGATTACGTAATATTTCATAGAGACAATAAAACCACCCAAATTAAGTTTTCCACTTTGATGTTCTCAGATATTTTATGTATGTTTTATCATAACTTTCAACAAGATTTTGATTTGAGGATCATTTTTAACAGTAAAATTTCATTTTAAGTCTAATTTTGAATTTTTATGAAAAGTTTTCATATCGGAAACATTTTTATTGTGATGTTACAAAAAGCATAAAGAATTTTTAAACCAATTTTTCACATATAATGTCGCCATTCAGTATGATTACAGCCAACACAACGTCAAGGGCCAGATTGTAATAAATATAAAGGTAACCCACACAGTCTCTGTTATTAAGATCGGTCGTACACGAGAAAAATTATTGCTAAGTGTAACAATTTCACTTCGTGATTTAATGACGGACTTTCTTGTATCGCTTTTCAGGCTTACAAAGTAAAGTTCTGATGCAATAAATCCCATTTTAATTTAAAAGAAAACTTGAAGCTGGCTTAAGATGTGAGAGAACAAAAGTTAATCTCCACTTTAAAGCAATCTTGGATGAAAATGCACGTCATCAGATTTCAAAGTAAAAATTTTCCAGTTTTTATTAATACTAAATAAATAATAGAAAAATATTCAGAAAAATGAAATGAAAAATTATGGACACGTGGCAGCTGACATTTTATGCATAAATTTCCTAACTCCATTTATTCCCAAATGATAGATTAAGTTGACAAAGATTCGTGGCAATAAAATGTTAAATGTATCGATTTTTATATTACAAGTGTTGTCACAGATTGTCAACCATGATAACACAATTTTCGTTTTTATTTTCACAATTTGCATAAACTTTATTGGAAAAGAAGGTAATCGATAGCCTAATAAATAGTTTTCTTAAAAACTGAATTTCTAACCTCACTTTTGCTAATATTTCCTCCTTAAAGTCGAAACAAATCAAAGTAAAAGTTTGACCTTACTGAAATGACTCAATTAACAATTTTAAATTACTCCGATGCATTTAAACTCGAGAACGATAACATTAAGTGCCCTTATCGGTTCTACATGTTCTTAAACTGTTTTCCAAATTGGCAATTTCCCGAAAGAGCTTTTCAAAAAGCTCTACTGCAGGTACACCAGCTGATGTCTACCATATTTAACTTCAATCTTGACAACTATAAAGAGAAAATTTCTAGGTCTTGAGCGCTTTCAGATTTTCTAACATTTTAATACATAATTGATGGTGCGCCTTAAGGGAGCGAACTTAAATAATTAAAATGTTGTTCCTTTCAAGATTTTATAACTTTCGTTCTGATTAAAAAAATTACAACATTAAGTAATTTTAGAAATTCAAATTTCAAAATAAAGGAAAATACAGGTTAAAATTATTTTGGATCAAGTTTCGCAAAATTTTTTGATGTTAAGGCAAGTTATACCTACGAGCTTTCTTGAAGCTAATCAAATATTAAAAAGTCTATCTCATGTTTTCCTACTGTACAACTCAAAAGAAATTTATATTTTCCCAACGGTATTTCATTTCAAAACTTCAAACCGTATTATCCTTTGTACTTGCAATTATCTAGTACAAGAAGTACCCAGCCAATTGTATGCATTTATGGAACATCGATAAATATTTTATTAGTGTAGATTTCTCGGAAATCAAAGTTAGGAAGTCGGGGAGTTAACTATTCAGTATTGCAACTTTAGCGGCGAATGAAAATGATGAAAATTAAAAAAAAATATACGTAAGTGGCATAGAAATCTTATGGTAAGGTAGAAAAGACCCACAGGGCTACAAATCGGTGGCAAATTTAAACACAGCTACAAAATTTAAAACCGATTTTTATTGTTTACTGCGGGAGAAAGCAAATCTGCCACCTAAGACCGATTTGGTTTAATATTTAGTATTTATAACCAATAGACAGTAGAACAACGTCACTAGAAGCAACGAAACAAAACTTGGTGGAAATGGAAAAACTTATATGGCGCCCAACGTGGGGCTTACTCAAATGTTACTATCCCGGTATACTATAGAGAAAATTTTAACTAAAATCATAAATCAGATATGGAAAAAGAAAAGGAGGGAACAAATTTCAAATTCAAACAAGAGATAATTATTTAACGGAGTTATAATAATATTTTTTGATAACGCCAGGATCTTAGTCTATTAAAATTGCAACATATCTCCGCTGACCTGTGCGGTTTCTACAGACAGAAACTAAAGTGAAAATCAATGAATCAACAACGGTAAGTTCATCAAAACAGAATTTTGTCAAACGAATTAGGTTTTTTTTAAATCGAATTGATATTTTACGAGGACTTAACTTGCATCCGCCCTCTTGGCTACTCAAATGGTTGTTTTAATCACTTTTGGCTTGAATGTTTTGTTGATACAAAGTGATAGCAAAAAGTTAAAAACTTGATAAATATTTAAACGCTATCGATCGTTGTTGGGAAAACCTATCCAAGTGTACTATAAACATTGAAAAACTACCACGTGTAATGAAAATGTTTATCTAAAAATTTGGTCTTTTATCTAACCAGAATATTACTAACTTTTATTAACTTTACCGATAAATAAAAAACTTTTTTATGAATTTGATCTCGCACTAAAATAACTTTCAACGTAACAATTATTTGTTTTAATAGAAAATTTGCTCTATTTTAATTAAATGATTTGTTTCGATGGATTGATTTCGAAATTCGATAAAACTTCGATATAATTCAAAACTTGACAAGTTGACTGGTATTGGTATCATTTTCGTTACTCTGCTCAATTGACCACAAAAAATATGAATCTCAAAATTCAATTACTCGCAGTATTTTGAGTGATTTGAGTTCATAATTAAGTATTAAAGGTTAAATTTGAAGGAGGAACGTTAAACGTTAATATTTACCGCTAAAATCTATTTTAATTATCACTTTTGTGATTGTGAAATCTAAAATTAACACAAACTTTCTAATTACAAACCAACTACCGCAGTACACATCCAGAATTAGTTTAAATTGACTATATTTATTTAATTACAACATAAAATATGAAGTAGCTTTTTGTAGTGCTTATTTTCGAAATTTGGACGCGTGCAGTAAAAACGTGTCTTATGATTAGCTTTACAGCAAATCGACAATAAATCAAAATCAAACAAACAATTTTCAAATCCTTTCGCAAATTATAAACATTGCTTCAACTTACAGCATAATGATTTTAAAAATTTTGAAATTTTCAAGCGTTCAGGTATAATAAATGGATCACGTTTACCTATCACAAAATTTTCTCAAGCATCGATACTAAAGTTCCTCTAAGGAATGGATAGATATATCATACGAACTTTTATATGGAAAAAAATGGAGATGGAGAGAAAAGTTTGTTAAAAGAAATATGAAAAGCGAAACCTATGTACATTAAACGTGGAATCCACACCATGACTAAACGCGAACTGATAAAATAAAATTCTGCAAAATTCTCGAGGATTCTTGGATCTTGAATGGTTTACTGTGGCTGAAGAATGCGAAACGGAATAAAAATTCTTCGGGTACGGAGTTAATTTTGTTTCTTAACTGCGTCGTTTTCATTAAAATACAAAATTTTCCCGAACAACCATAAACGAGAAGCCAAGTTATGAGTTACAAATAACACAATAAAAATTAATTGAGATGGTCACTGCCTTGCGGATAATGCGATAAACTGCGAATGTGAGGTACCGGGTTCAAATTCTGGTTAGGGTAAACTTTCTAATGATTAGTCACCGTGCCTTGGAACCCTTGGAAGGCACGTTAAGCAGGTGGTCTTCCTGGGTTAGTGAATTGTAACCATTAACATAAAAAAACAGGATACAGGCACATCTGAAGGCCAGCCTAGCAATCTACCTAAGTCCTACGGGATATAAAAAAGTAATAACACTGCAGATGTTGGGAAATAACAGGCCTTAAGGTCTAAACTACAAAAGAATTCTCTAAGACAATTGTTTCCAAAAAAAAGAAGAAGAGAAAACAATATAAAAATGTGCATGTCTGCCGCAGGTGTGACGTTTTAAATTCTTCTGGAATAAAATAAACAGCGAAATCAGTTCTTCACTTCATTTTTGCTTGTACAAGAAACTTCAAAAAAATTGTGATGAATTAATAATTAAAAATTAAGATATTGACGGATGAAGGCCATTCATTGTGCTGGTTTGTTCCGTAGATGGCCCAGTTATGATGGAAATTCATAAAAGATTTATTCTAAACAAAACTTGGTTTTCCATAAATTATATTTTACGAAGTTTTACGCATAAAAAGCTTTTTGTAAAATACAAACAAAAAACTGATTGCTTCTGCGATCTTTTTCAAACGATTTTCAAACGACACCATACTAAATTTCAGACTAATTTATGGGTTAGTTTTTATTTGGCAGCCAGTTGTATCACACAAGTTTTGCGTTTCTTGATAAAATGGAAAAAGACCATTTTCGATCCGTAATTCGCTTTTAATTTTTGGATGGCTTCATAACGATAATGCACCAGCACATTCATCAAGAATTATGCCGGACAAATTGCATAAACTATACGCTAAAAAATTACTGTCGTACCCACAACGTCGACTTCTTTATATTTCCCAACATGAAAATATGGCTCGGCGGAAAAAAATTCAGCTCAAACGAGAAATTATTGGTGAGACAGAAGCGCATTTTGAAGAGTTTGATCAAACTGGCGGCCAAATAAAAACTAACCAATGAATCAGTCTGAAATTTAGTACAGTGTCGTTTAACAGATGGCAACTTCCCTCAGCAACGCCACCTGTCTTCAAACACTGGTACTATGTTGATTTTTCCTGGTGGCTCGAAAACTGTCGGTTGTATAACAATAACCACACAAATAATTAAGAGCCAATTTAACAAATTTTTTATGTAATTTGCCACTTATTAATATTTAAATATTTAGTGCATATAATATCTATCATGGAGAGATAAAAACCTCACAATACATAACCTAAGATTTAATATGAAGTACAAGCATACCCTGCGTTCGGTTAGAAGCTACTGTCGCTACCAAACATTTTTTTCCTTCTTTCGAGCTTCCAGTCGCTTCCAAACGCTTTGGATTCGCTCCATTCAGTCGATACAAACACTACAAAAATTTAGGTGGGGAGCTAAAGCGTTTGGAAGCGACTGGAAGCTCGAAAGAAGGAAAACAATAAATGTTTGGTGCATAGCTTCTAACCGAACGCAGGGTTAACAGGTTGTCAAAAATGAATTTAATCATTTCCTCGTTATATAATGGCGCTTTTCGTAACTTGTTACATAAATAGCAATTTTATAATAAATTATTATGAGGGTTTTGAATCAAATGGATAACATAGTAAACAGTTCGTTTATTACTGAGCCACTTTTACGCCGTTCTGTAATTAGAATCGAATTAGGATGATTATTAAATTCAACTAAATATCTTATTTTGATTATATAATTTTAATAACTTTCCAATTTATTTGATTAGGTTCGGTTCTGTATTAATTAAAATTATTTGTTGTTGCAAAAGCTACTACCTACCCATTTTATCACAAATTTTACTAAAATTTTTAATAATTTTATTTAATAAATTTCAATTCAAGTTGAATCAAAGTACAATTACGTTAATTTTATAAATTACAGCCTGACGTCATGTAAATAGAATGTTATAAGTTTTATTTCGTTTAATTTGCCTGCTTAATTCTACGTTGAATTAATGAACCAATAGGATTTAGTAAATTTTGCTTTAAAATCTACCGAAAAAAATTATAGCTTTCAGCTAATATTTTTTTAGCTTTATTCAGTATTCCAATCGATTACCGTATTATTGAAGATTTATTATTACCTTAGTTCCCCAAATTTTAGCTAAATTTTATCCTTATTTCTTGTTACATCAAAATTATTTTTGTGTGAACCACCCCTCCCGCTGCAGCGGTAGACGGTACCTATGTGCGGTGTGTGTTATCGTGGTGAATTTAACCCTTTACATAGTTTCAAAACAAATTAATGTGAAAATTGCCTTGTAACCCAACAAGGCTGTCAGTTAACAGACACGCATAATTGCTTATTGGGCTCATAGTTTAAATGCAATGATGGCTTATTTCTATTTGTACCTATTGCAACTTATCGATTTCAAAATAATGAGGTAATCTTGCGAATAATTATTTAAATATTTATGTCAAATTAAATTTAGCTTATGATACGTCAAATTTGGATACATCACAATTGTGTAAACAATGTGGAGTGTCAGTTAACCCGAAATGATTTCTTGTATGGGTGAGTGCAAAGGTCAATGATAGATGTTAATTTCCTATAGGTGCAAATAAAAAGTAGATTACTTCTGGGGTTAATTCGAGTCAAAAATGTGCTTTTTGATACTGGAAGGTAATCCTAAACACAATTTTTGAACATAAATAGCATACATATGGATGAGGCAGCCTGGAGGTAGAAGAACCGGAAACATTGAAATACATCCAACTAAAGAATTCCTAATTCGTTTTATGCTTCAAAGTTAGAAGAATAAAATGCAAGATTTTGCAAGGATGGCGAGGATAATTAAACACACACAAATTAAATAAAAATTGGGTAACGCAAACTTTGTTCTTCGGCAGTGAATTTTAAAAGTAGAAGTTTCGTATAAAAATTACATCCTAAAACGAAATTTGTAACAAAAATGAAACATTATTTGATGATGATGGTAGAAAATTTAACAAAATTATTCTTGATTTTAAAAAGAACTTCATGATCTTATGCGAAATTCAGCTACCTGGCGAGCAGTAAAATTGTGTATATTTCGATGTTTTATTTATGAAAATGGAAAATTGTAAAATAAAAGTAAAACCGTTTTTTTCAAAATAAATTATTTATAGGAAAAATTGAATTAAACTGACAATTCCAACGAATGTGGACGTTACGAAAGGAAAAAATGGCCTTGCTCTAATTTGCCTAATTATAGGGCATTAATAGAATTACGTTATTCACGATGTAATCGGTCACTTAATTTTGAAAATCGATCACGTAGCAAAACAAATAAAATTGTTGCAAAAAATAAAAATTATCGTAATTAACAGTTATCAAGCAAAACTTACAAGGACAATGTAAGCAGGTAGTTTTATTATCATAATTATTAACTTTGTTTTCCTTCATTAAAATTTTTTTTAAAAGAAAAAATAAAATATTTTTACAACCTGTTAGAGTATTCTTGTACGTAGGGTAATTAAAATCAATCCAGCCTAATAATAGGTAATTACTATTTTGTTGTAACAAAATTAGACACATTTTCACTAAAAAACATGGTTCAAACTGAACTGCTAACCTGCTAGATAAAACGATAAACACACTCGCGATAGTCTTTGATCACGTTATTCAAGTTCACTAGCTATTAAAGGATACGATCGTCCTTTTCAAAGGCCACTAGATGTGGCGCGTTTTGCGGGTGCACTGGGAGTTCAAATCCAGGAGACGAGCTCCGGAAACGGACGAAACAATACGGTTTGTTACGAAAATGATCTTTTTTTAGATTTAATTTCAAAACTGCAGGTAAATAAAAGAAAATTTGAAAACCAAAATAAGGAAACTGCATTTGACACAATTTAGAGGTCACGATTTACACTGTCACTAAATTTTTTTTAAAGTAGGGATCGAAAGGATCACGAAGGATAGCGACAATTACATCTCAAGTAGGATGTTCCTGTTCTGACGGGCGAGAAAATCCGTTCCGTTTTAAACTTCACAAAAATGTTGTCGCCGAATTTAACACGTGAAAATTTTAATTATATCTTTTAGAAAACTAATTCATTAATTTTCTAACATGGTAATTAGTAATTACCTCGCTGAGTTACTTAACAATTGTGTTACATACACGTCAAGTCAATGACAAGCGATCAAGTACGCATTTGAACGACAGCTTCAATAGAAATTAATTATAAGTCCCAGTAATCGTTTTTGAGGTTTCCCGATTTGCTAAGTGAATTACTATTATGTCGGGTTTTCCTATTATAAAAGCAAATTTATTAATTTATAAATCCGATTCGTTAGTATCTTCACCCTTTTTAAACGAAATTCATTATTAACAAAGCAATTCTTTTTAATTTCACTTGGTTAATTGCAAATTGCATAATTAATATTAGCTTGGGATTATCTTAACGAAAGTTAACTTAAATTTTGGAGTAATTAATTAGTAAATTCAAAAATAATTCATTATAAGGGTAAGCGTTTAATATGAAGAACTAACTTTAAAGCGATGTTTACAATGAAGTGGGTCTTGCCTTGATTCGGTAGAAATTGACAAGCGCCAATTAAATTAAAGTATTTTCTTCTATCCTTTTCTAGGATTAAAAATTTGTTCATTTTGATTGGCTCTTGCTAGCTTTACCCACTTCATTGTGAAACTTAAAATCGGCTTAAAAATACTTAAAATCGGTCACTTTACCAATTAAAGTCCCCATTAAAAGTTTCACAAATAATAAGTGCTACTTAAAACCGTCAAATTTCTAAACTCTAATCTCGATAAAACTCAGTCTTTTATTAACCGTTACGTTTCTGATGTGACATGTAGCCGCGCTATGCCAAATGCATTTAAATCGTTTGACTTAAACGTCGATAAACGGTTTCCTTTTATGCAGAAATTAAAATTCAGTTTAAATATTCAGCATTGATGTAACTTTTTAAGTTCCAATTTATTTTTGATTTATTGATCAATAAACCCTTTAATAACGCAAAAAATTTAAATCTCATAGAACAATTCATCAAATTGCTTTCGTGGGCTTTGAGTTAGTATTGCTTTATAATGATAAATGAGACATATCTAGGTGTAACTGTTACACTTAAATTATAAGTGTCACTTTGAGCTTAAAGTGAAAGACGCATTGTAACATGTTTAAATAAAGTGACGTATTATTTAAGCACCGTCTAATCGCTATATTATGTAACTTTGGTATCATAATATTATGATTTTGTTTGCAGACGACAAAACTATCTGAAAATTGCACGTAATTACAGACCACTTATCTCTTTAGGTAACCCTTAAGTTTAATTGTCAAATACAACAGTTTAAAAGTCACAAATTACGAATATATTCCATTGGTCACCTTGCAAGGATAAGCATGTTGATTATTTATTCTCAAAGGTAGACAATACCGTAAGGTTTGGTTTACCATTTTGTTAGCGTGAGTAGTTTTGACAGTCAATTTTAGGTCTAAACCAGCACTTTAAATTGTAACTTGCAGGAAAATAAAGTTAGCTTTTGAAAATTGATTTAAAATTGTTTTTCATACGTAAAATTGTCGGATGTAGCCCATAGAATTGCTTACTCCATGAGTTGAAAACCTGAACTATGCTATTTTATTTTTTCAAATACATATTTCAATTACGCTTGAGCAGGTGGATTCTGCGACTGCTTATTCACTTAACTATTCACTAAGGCCCAGTTTATCAATCTATAGTTAGTGTTCTAAGTCAATTCATATGACAAGTAAATTTTTGTTTGAGAGTTGTCTGTAAAATAAGGTCTCCAAGGCGCTGGAGTCGCGAGGAACGCTTTAAAGCAAGATCCGACAACACTGGAGGGTAGCTTGATTCCACACCTATAAATCCCCACCACCCCGCGCTGTCTGCGACGCTTAGTCATGGTTTGGTAGCCATTCGCGATGGAGTTTCCACTCGCCGCTACCGCCAGGTGTGAGTTACGTTCTGTGATTCGTCTTTTGTGTGTTCAGGACACTATATCTATAACAATTATGGACAGTTATATGAAGTGTATGGACAACAGTGTATGGACATCAAAAACATGCAAAAATGATACAGAGAGTTGGTCCATGAAAAACAGCGTTCTGGATGGTCATCAGTTTTGAACAAAACAATTGCAAAAGTGGAGAGGGTAATTCTTGAAGTACGATGGGTGACGACGAATAAATTGATCCCCAATGTCAGTACTATTGACAAGATTTTGATAGAAGATTTGCATTATCACAAGGTGTGTTGAAGGTGGTCTCCCCGAATGCTCACCGAAAATCACCAACGGTAATGGGTTGATGGAATAACCGAACCCCCCCCCCTACAGCCCGGACCTAGAACCAAGTGATTATCATCTCTTTCCTGCGTTGAAATCATACCTGGGTGGAACGAATTTTAGAAATTTAGAATTTTAAATCAGATCGGAGGAGTTGAAAGACTTGCGCGCCGTGGAGGGAAAGTTCCATGACACGTGTATACGAAAAATGGTCCACCGGATGCAAAAATGCATCAATCGCGACAGGAATTATGTAGAAAAGTAGTAGAAAGTCCAGGCGTTCCAGTTATAATATATTGTCATGTAATTTTGACGCTTAAAACAGGGGCTAATTTGATGAAAAGTTCAACCTCCGAGTATTTTTGAAGATTCTGGAGTCCTGGGAGATGTCGGATTAGCGGATTGAGCCTTGTTGAGCGTTTCTTGCAGATTGAAGAGTTATTTGGCTGCTTACCAAGCGATAGTTTGAAAGTTTAGATAGCGTGGCGATATGGTCCCAGTTTGCCGAACATTTTGGAAAGTGGTGATAATTTGGAGCGACTGTCGCTAAGTTTAGGTGAGGATCATCATCTTGGATGATTATTGGCTGGATGCCTCAAAGAATCGTTTGAAAACCGACGATATTAATTATTTCGCAAAATTTGAGGTTAGGAGTGCGCTTACCTTTCTATCAGTTGCGATATATGAGGAGATAGCGGGAGTTTATTCTGGAATTGTTTACGAATGAGTATAACCGATCAAATTTGGATATGTACGCATATTTTGGTTACACTACAACTTCCACTATCAGCAGTTTGTTTATTGTATATCTAACAATAAGGTCATTCAGAGAGACGGTCATTGCCTTGCAGTTAACGCAGTTGGTTGCGAATGCGGGATACCGGGTTCAAACCTGGGGAGAGTCAAACTTTCTGATGACCAAGTCTCCGTGCTTCGGAGGGCACGTTAAGCCCGCGGTCCCCCTAAGTTGATGAATTGCTACCGTTAACAAAAAACAGGGCTATAGGCACATCTGAAGGTTAGCCTAGCAAGCTGCTACTGAATGTAAAACAACTATAGTCCAAAAATCGATATGCGGACTACTCACCAACCCGTCTGGCCAGAGTTATGGCCAAAACCTCCATTACTGGAGAAGCTTATGGTTCAGGAGTGGACTAGGGTAGGCTGAAGAAGAACAATAATAAGGCGTCATTCAGCGAATTTGCTGAGGTTTTGATCGCTGAGATTAGAGTCGGAGCTAGTCAGGAAAAGATTATCTGTTTCGGGGGTCGTTTAATTGAATCTTCCCAAATTTTTATAAATCATTAAAAATAATCTTTAAACATCAAGAATTTGGAGACCTTATTTTACGAACAACCCTCGTAGAATGTAGGTAAAGAAGAGATGGGTGAGGTGAGGTTTGTTTAATTGAGGATTCAATCCTGGAAGCACCATTGCTGGGGAGAGTAGATTATATAGAGATCTGAGATAGAGTAAAATAAATTAGCAGTATAAAGGTGAACGAAAGAATTCACCATCATCTACAACCAATTCTTTTTATTAGAAGTTGGCCGGAGCTAAGATAAAATAATTATTATAGGGGTAACGAAAACTTTATCTTTGTTAATAAAACTTAAAATAAAAGAAAGTTATTGTTAAATGTTATTCCAATTTTTAAGGTGGCTAAGCTTGTTTACTCATCTACTAAAATGCGAAGAAACGGGCGAAAAACCGAGGGGTCTGGGGGGTATGGAATACCCCCCAGCACCATGAAGTAACTAGATAACTCTTCAAAATTGAAAAATCAGCAAATTTAATTCTTGAGAAAATATCTTCTTACTCATTTATGGGTGGGGGTATTTGATACTCCCAGACCCCGGCTTTCCGATTGTTCACTTTTAAAAGTATCGTGCAGGTCAGGGAAAGATTGTTTGAGGAACATAAACTACATAATACTTAATTTTATTTCTCCTTTTGGAAGTTTTTTCTTCTATTTCCCCCCTAGCTTAATTTGCACCGTATAACTGTGCGCCATCTTTGCCACGCTCTAAATGACAAATATGCACCATTTGTTCACTAGATTATGTTGACTCATATTTTTATACTTTTCAATTTGTCGGGTCCCAATGTGGTCCTTTTTATCCATATGAAATAGTTTTAGAAAATAAACAAAATCATCTTGTTTTTTAAACAAATTTTCTTATTTTCTGAATTTTGGAGACACTTTTCCAGCTGTTCATCAGACAAATAACATCTTCGATAATCCAAGGCACTCATACGATGATCATTTGATCAAAACCGCATCCGATTTGCTCAAATTTTTGACTCAAAAACGAAAATCACTTAGAGCACCAACTCACACGTCTGTCCCGCTCTAGCGCCTCTTTGGAAGAGAGCGTTTTTTATCGTTCCATTTACCAACTCAAAAAATTTATTCCAAAAATTCATTCAAACACCCAGGAAATGTAGTTGATAGTATTTTTAAATCTCGTTATTATAAAAAAATTATTATTTCAAATATCTCGAGTATTATAATATTATTATTATTTTAAATATTAACTCAAAAACACAAAGTTATGATGATTGTTTATTATAGAACCACTAAAAGAATGCAATAAAAAATTGGCAGTGCTACTTAAGTTCGGTTAGGTTAGGTCATTTTATGGCCCAATGTGATTGCTTTTATTTTAAAAATTTCTTTACCAATAAACTTTGATGATAAATTCCTCATTACCTATTAAAATTTATTTATGTATGAGCAGCGTTAGAATCGAGGCAAACAACAACTAACATTTTAACTAAATTACAAAGACTATCGATATGGACTCCTGCACTAAAAGGAAATAAATTAATTTTCGAAAATACTGTTAAAATTAAAACTTGGTTGTTTTGTTCATTAAAATACGATGAAATAATTGAATCTGAGGTTGTAGCCGCTGGTGAAAAGCAAAAATAAGTAATTAAAATTTAATTATCCGACTTTTAATAAGTGAATATAGTTTTTGTTGTTCGCAATGTATCAGGAGGTATAGAAAAATATAATTTTTAATTAAGCAAATTAAAAGTTTACCAAAATCAATTTGTTATAGAATGACTCGAATTTTCTTTAAGGAAATATTACATTTTCAGAAGGTTTAATTTTGCTATTGTGTGTTAATGGACCGACTTCCATATTCTTAATAAATTCAAATAGACAAAATCAATATTTAATAAATAAATGAACAAAAATTCTTTTCAATTTGTCCTACCTTGCAAAATCGGCTTATTCTATCAACTTATCCAGGAGATTAAACTTACCTGAAAAAGAAAATCAAATTAATATTAAAAAATTCAATGTTCGCTAATCCAACGCATAAGGGAGGCGACTGAAGATTTGGTGTAAACGCATTATAAATAATTTTCTTAAAAGGATACTTGAAGGAAGCTTAGCGTTACAAACTAAATGTTGTTATGTGCGATATAGTAATCCCTTTGTTACTTTGAAGCTTAAGTTGGTTTATTTACAGAAAACTTTTGAATTTGGTGCACACAGGACCTTCTATCATCAATTAATTTTATGTAAATTTAATAACGGTTGAGTGGTGTCCTACTTGGTACGAAAGTAATTGTACTTTATTGTATAGTATAAAGGTGACAAAAAAATAAAATTTACACAATTTAAATATGAAATTAAAAAAAAACCTCTTTAGTGTACTATGCAACCATTACTCAATCATTACTGAATGAAGAAAGACACAAAATATGCGTAAATTTGTCAAATGATTTTCTGAAGTGGACGTAAAACATAATACTATCGTTAAATTTTTTTCGAAATTTCGTCCTTTGACAATCAAATAATGATAATATTATATTAAATTGTTTGTCTAAAATAATTGAAATTTTATAAAGCTACGAAGATCTATTATGCTAATTAAAATCCTTTTTTTTCCCAGGATGAAGGAATATCTGAGTGTTAGGAAGTTCCTTTATCATGTAGAAGAAATTCATGTTTATACTAAGAAACAGTTTTTCAGAAACTGGAAATTTTCATTAAATAAATGCATTTTATGTTCTGACAAAAATATACATGTGGTTACAACTAATTAAAATTTTAATATTTTACAAACGGTATTTTTAGTATCGAAATTTTAATTACGCGACAACCAAATTAAACAATTAATTAACAAGTGTAATGTGCAATATTCAGCTAATGATAAAAGTTTCACACACAATAATTAAATTGTATCATAAATCATAGCGAGTTCAAGTTAAAAATAAAACTGTGATTTATTCAAAATTGTTTTAATTAAAATTCAAAATAGAATAATTGAAAATTTACCACTTCCGCTCCAAATTAGCTTATTAATTTATGCACACTACAACTTCATGAAGTGGATGAAACAGCGCAAATCCTGCAGTTGGTAACAAGAAAGTTTGCAAATTAATCAAGATCGTCGGTTTTCAGACAGAATAACATAAAAATAATTCAGTGCGTAGTAAAATAAAAATTTCAAATTTGGCCTAACTAAGACATTCGAACCAAGGGCAAGAAAAACACGCAGCTGATACCAATTCCCTAAAAGCACTAAATCGCGTTATGGTGGATGCTTCCTCCAGGAAAAACAATCCTAACGATACGGTAAAATAATTCATTTATAGTTTTTCACGTCAGCAAAGTAAATGCCTAATTGATTAAATTTTCAGCACTTCTCTTCCAAATTTTGAAAATAAAATTAAACTGATGCAATTTTCCGTTTGATTAAATGTTTTCAGCGTTTCGGTGCTGTAACTTGAACTTTAATTAAAATTATATTAAAAGCATCAGACTAATCAGGCGAAACAATGGTTTTTCTTCTAATCGCGTAAATTTATCAAAATAAATTTTGGTTCTTCTAGAATAATAATTTGTTATTATGAAAAATGTCGGAAAATATTACAAAAACGTGTTGATGTAAATATAGGACACAGTAATACTTTAATCTGGAAAATTTAATTTGCATTTTCTTTCTTTTAAAAATGTTGCGGTTTACAAACAAAAAGAATGGAATTTTATTTTTCAGTTTCATGTCATAGTTTTTGTGTAAACAGCAAATACAAATATTTGTTGTGGTTATAGAAACGCAAACGGGCTTGAATTTTGTCACCTTTTGTTATTTGTTATTCGTAAATTTGCAACGACAGCAGTTTTTTCCTGCAGGGTGCGCGAATCAGGGCATGAATTTATACAAACCGCTGTAATTTAACAGCAATCAAACTAAAATTTCGCAGCAAAAGTTAAATGTTTGTGTGTTATTTTGATATTCCTTCTAGTGAACAGAAATTACCGAACATTTTCCGCGGTTATAAAAAAAATTAGCAAATTTTGTATATCTCTTTGCCTCATAGGTTTTAGGATTAAACAATTTGTTAGTTTGTCATTCCTAAAGGCTTCTAATAAATGTATGTTGTTTTTGCAAGGATATACCACTTCGTACGTTAGGAGAAACTGGGTAAGATTTTTACCAAATATTCCATAAACTCAAAACTGGGATTCGGAGTTCCCAAAAATCTAATTGTCATCTTACCCGATAGTCACTCGATGCTGAGTACCGAATTCGACCTTAATCCGATCGTCACCCCTAAGAAGGCAATGGAAAGTTTAACATCAAAGAAACTATTAAAGAATCATTGATGAGACCCCTAGCCCAAATTCGAGTCAATTTACAGACAAAAAATGCTAACGAAGTTATAATAAAATCTAATTTAACAGTATGTTAATTAAGGACTGTGATTAGCGGTTTCGTAGTAAAATTTGCTACTGTCAATAATCCTAATTTTATTTAAAGGAAACTGCGCTTCCAGCAGCAAAACCACAAATCAATGTGGTTTCTCATCCCAGAACAGTTTAGTTTTCAGATTTTCTCGACTAAGTTTCGAAATTCAGTGCATTCTGTATAACCAGGTACAAATCCTTTGATGTACAGCAAACAGTCGCTTGTAAAATCTAGAAACCCCTGCAGCAACACGTTCGTTCTGAAGACAGCAAATATTGCATCTATTTAATAGATACATTAGACGATTATCGCTTAGGACACAGAAAATCAATATAATATTATTCTAAGTTGGTGACCACGTAAAAGTCGAATTTACGCGCAAGTGTAATGTGTACATAATTATAATGATATCCATTATGCTGCAAAAAAACCATTTCGTGATTCGTAATCGAAAGTTGAAGGTCCCTTTACAATTTACAGCGACATATTAAGATAGATTCCATTGGAAATGTTATATTATCCATAATTTGTTTTGACGAATTTGTTCCTTAAATAAATTTTCATCAATATTCTTCGATCAGGTTCTGAATTTCTATTCCATTGCATGAATTTTATGCTAATATTTTATATGCGACCTCTCTTTGAACGATAAATTGTGGTGCACGCGGCCGTGTTCGAACTAGGCAGTCTTGCGAAGGTAGCGATTGTAAGCGGTCACGTTGTGATGGATTGATAATTTTTATATCCAATTACATTTTATATTAGTGCGAGTAATGTCTTTTGTCTACTACCTAATACGAACACCTGTGAACATTATGGTATATTTTTTGTACCATCTGGTAAGACTTTTGTCGACGCAGTTTCATGGTTTTGCTGCGCAAGCTTCACCGCCGTCATCCAACCAGACTCTGCTATACTTACGTTCATCGTTGTTGTTTTTATCATCCAAGAACCATGCTGAGTTCGCTACTTTGGGGAATTAATTTACATCGGGTTGCGCTGAAATTGTCACTTCCTACTATATCAACAGCTGCTCAATTGTCGGTTCCAGAATATCTTTGCGAGTCAAGTACTTCTGTTTATTTGAAGCAAATTTAACCATTTTCCATGTTTTGTAGCCACATGTTTAAACCAGTTGAAAGGAAACTGCTGTCACCTATCATTATGTAAACTTACCAAAGCTCAAGTAGGTACTATTTTAATTTTTCCAATTCATGTAAATTGACGTATCTTAACGGGCTCTTATATTCAATTTTTGATAACCAACCGATAACAATTGATTTGCACATTTCAATACAATTGTAATTATTTGAATTATGCCGCGATTCTCTATTATTATTATTAATATCTATTATTAAACCTGTTTGTTACCAATACCAGTGATTTAGTTTAGAAGTTACCCCCATACTACATGTTATTTTAGAACTGCAATTACCATTAAGGTCTGGTCTAAACCACCATAATGGCAATGCAAACTGGATAGAGACTCATTCTGGTATCTTTGTTTTAGGCAACCCTCTCATTAGGAGTTGTATTCAGAGAAACAGTTTTTGTTTCAAAATTACTATTTGGGGTTAATAAACATTAGAAAAGAAAATTTAAGTCGACAAAATTAATCAATAATTATATTAATTAATTATTCTTTCAACCTCATTACATCGTTACAAGTCTTCCTTCTGTACCCTCGTCCACATAAGCTCAACTACCCTTCGGATTCGGGTGTCGGACAAATGGACGCTGCCGAAAAGACGCAACCGAAAGGTAGCGAGGGTTAGGACGCAGATCCAAAAGGACGCAGACCATAAAGATGAAAAAAAGAGATAGATCCATCCCCTTCCCAGTAGCACACTTTAATGAGTATGATCGGTTTAGGAGATATCTTTAGTTAGTACAGCGTTAGTCAAGACGACTTGGAGCGTAGGGAATAGGAGCGGAGAGCGTGGAGAATCGATTTTGACAACGCAACCACGGCAAATCTCAGATCCCATCGTTAAATTAGAATGTATTTTATACTAAAAAAAGAGATCAATCCCCTTCCCAGTAGCACACTTTGCCAAGTAGGGCCGGTCTAGAGGATATCCTTAGTTACTACATTGTTAGTCAAAACGGCTCGGAGCGTAGGGGACCAGAACGGAGGGCGCGGATAGTCGATTTTGACAACGCAACCACGGCAAATCTCGCATCCATCATCGTTAAATCTGAATGTAATTTACAAAGTACAGAGCTAATATTTATAAACTAATGATAGGGTAGAGGTAGGGCTTACTAACCAGCGCCAGCGGCAGCCAATCAAATGTCGTTAAATTCTGAGTGCATCTTTATGGCCCGCGTCTCTTTGGGTCTGCGTCTTGATGCTCTGTGTACTAACGAAATATTTTTGTGCTTTCAACGATTACTTCTTTGTTAACAAAGTAACACAAAGCGTCAACTTCTGGTCTCTCGAAAACTGCATAATTGTTTTTAATTTCATAAAATTGGCAGTTTTTCTTTGCACTCTACGCTTAGCTGTCCCATTAAGCCACTATCTCTATCGCTTATCGAACGCAACCTTTGATACCCCCACCTTAGCCATCATAATTCGCGAACCGCTAATTTCTTTTCACATATTAGTAGTTAATTCGTTAATTTCTCCATTATAACTATAAAATCGTCCTCCATTTTTAATATATTTTGGACGAGCCCCCACTTTATAGTAAATTGGATTAATTAAATGATCAACTGATAAATCAAATAATAATATTTATTTTCACACCAAAACACAGCAAGACAACGTTCAACACCTAACCGTTATAGATAAACCCGTAAATTTTCAATTTTAATTTCTGAAATTGATGTTAATTTTATTAAATTGGGCCACCTCAATTGTTGAAAGTTTGTTTTTCATTTGTTGTTATGATGACTAGAGCCAGCTGTACTTGTTCCTATTGTTTCTTGTTCATTAAAGTCTTAAACTGTGTTTAAATGGGGTGGTTTTAGGACCTTTAATCTTCGTTTGTTTTAAATGGGTTTGGGGTGGTTCATGAATCGTTTCATTGCGCTGACACTACGGTGACGTTCAACAAACTTTCTAGCTTTAAAATCACTTGTTGCATTTTGATTATGTGAGAGCAATTTTAGGTTCAAAATTTTTAAAACATTAACTTTTTATTTGAAGCCCTTTTAATTTGACCTCTTTCATTTGTGGCTACGTCACCTTTGCTGTCAACAGCTGTGCTGCGTTTTTATCGATGTTGGAAAATTTTATTCTAGAGTTCCTGTGTTGATCAATGGAGATTACAAGATTTTTTCTAATTTGACCGGGTGTGGCCAATTTCTTGAACTGAAGAGGTAAAGGGAGAACGTTCTGGGGCTGTCGTGCAAAGGTGTGTGTCATGTGGCACAGTTGATCCATGTGATTTACATCGTTACCCCAATTAATAAAATATAAAACTGTTATATGTTGGATTATTAATTAGTCGTCGCAAGATTGCACCATATCATCGTCAAATGGTGAACCCTATTCGTTTAGAAACTCCTCCATTGCATCGTCGCTCGTTTCGAATGTTTTAATCCTTTCAAGTCATTTTTAATAATCCAATTATAATTATTCTGCCAATATTCCACTAAGTCCTGTTCAGGCTTTGAAAAATTTTAAATCCCCTCTATATCTTAAAGTAAGGCTATTTTAAATTTTTGATAACTTCCCTTTTTTTGGATTCGAATTAAAAATTTTACCTGGAGAAGCAGGAAGAGATATTTGGTGCCGAAATCGATAAATTAAAAAATTGGTCTGCTTCAAATCCCCGATATTAAGGAACAACTCATCAATTTCATGAATACAAATTAATTAATTAATTATTGTTTATTTTGTATCTTGTTACGTATCGTAAATAAAAACTGGGCTTTAGAAATTCAATAATTTCAAACAAAGCCATCTATTGTCATCAATTACCCAATACGGCGTAACAGTATCATAAAGAACATCGTTTCCAGCCTTCAGCACCATATCCTGACCCTGCCCATAGCTGAAGCACAACGAAGGAAGTTCAGGCTATTCTCTGAAACTGACAGCGCCATGATAACAATGCAAAATTCTGCGTCGTGATTCCAAATTAAAAAAAATTTACATATACTTTTCTGAATTTTTCTTGGTATAACTTGCGCGCATATTTCTGTAATTTAAATCAGATGTACTTAAAATTAAATAGAAATATTTCAAATAACTTCCAGAAGGACAATTCAAAAGCTTCTAATAAATTCGAATAAAAAATCCTTTAAGAAAATTTTCGCACAATTTAATAAAATCGTGAAAGAGATTCAATAAAATTATTCAAATTCAAAATTTAAAGAAGTTGGATTATAAATTCAAAACAAAAGTTTAATTGAAAACTAATTTTTTTAACCGACTTTGGTTAAATTTGTGAACTGAAAAAGGAAAATTGTAAAAGCAGTAGAAATCTGTTTCATGGCAGAAAATTTTCAAACTAAATATTAGTGGGAAACTTTGCAACTGGATAAGCAGCCGTCTATGCTAAACTTCGACGTCGCGGCGCTGCACCTTCGGCTAGTTAACGCTTGAGGGCAGCACCGACTATAAACAACAACGCAAATTTTGTGTAAAAATAACAAGTTAAACTAATTTTTTACTTTTACATGCAAATAATAAAGTTTAACTCAAAGTTAATGTAAAATAATTATCTGTAGTTATAGAATAAAGTTTGTCGTCTTATTATAACGCATTAATTATAATTTTTCATAAATTATGAAAAATTGCCGCTTATATTTTCTATTTTCATTCGAATAACTTTAACATAACTTTGCCATTAGCTTAGTGAGATGTCAAAGCATTAAAACTTACAAAATTGCAACTTCAAGAAAATCCGAAAGAATCGCAAAAGGAAAACTGATTAGGAAATTCAGCGCCCACTTTAAAAATAAGCTGCTTGTTAACTTTATTTTTTTAATTAGAAATTTAAGTATTACATTACTTAAGTAACGCATAAGAAGAAAACAGGATGATAGAAACTTTCCATTAAGTTGTCAAAAATGTATATTAGATTGGAAAGTAATTCATTCAAAATGTGAAAACTTTTAAGTCCTCTTTTAATTAAATTTCAAGTTTTAACATCTTTCGTATGGCGACGGGTAACGAACGACATGACATAATGGACGCATTTCGGAAAATTATTTTGAGTAAACTTTTAACATGTTAAATAGGAAAATGAGGTTAAATTGAAACGAATTTTCTTTCCTTGCTTGGAAAATTCAATTTCTGACGTGCATGCCCTTTTAAAACAGTAAAACAGCAGTTTTCTCAAAGTTTAGTTGTTATTCAATCGAACAAAAATTTGAGTTTGTGCAAGCGAAACCGATACTGTAAATGCAGCTGAAAGTTACTGAATGGTCAGCCATAATTTTTATGTTCTTTTTATATACTACTGGAAAATCGACAAAACAATAATAATAACAAAACTGAAATGGTTTCTGCAGGATTGGAAACATATTTACACGGTTTGTTTATGTAATACAATATACAATAATAGAATATTATTTCAACCCTGCAGGAACTTTTATGTAATTAATCAACAATAGAACCGTATATCCAGCTATATGAACAGAACAATGGTATGTGCGTGGTACACAATTATTATAAAAAACAGCAGCTTTTCTATACCTGATTTCATTGAATGATTTCCAATTTAATAAATTATTCAATGTTCGAACAAAAAATACATATTTTTATGAATAAAATTTATAACATTGTAAAAAGAAAACAGAAAAACGTTCTGGACCAGTGGTTAATTTTTACCAAAACCGTGCTGGAACTGACAAAGTACGCAATCCAATAATCTCCGATATTAAATTCATTTCCTTATGGCAAACTGTAGAAGTTTCCCGTTTGCTACGCTCCCGGCGTATTATTCTCTTTCTTCGTATTGGTATAACTTTCACCCACGTATCCCTTTCGGACATCTAACTTAGGTTTTATTATCTAATACTGGAGTTCGTATTTCCTATCACACATGTTTTACTACAAATCACCCTTTGGGTTGGTTTATGGTGGGAGCATGGGAATGCACGTAAATGCGCCATATTGGTTAGATTCCTATTTTCCACTTTCAATTCCATATAATTAGGGTGGTATAGTCATTTGAGCGCAGTGTATGCAACCCAAATTACACTCGAGGTTCAAAGAGGTATTATAGGTAGGCCATAGTTGTTCGGCTTCGTCCTACATAAAAATTGTATTAAATACTAACATTTAACATTTAACTGTGATAACTTATAATTCACCTAAAATTTCTCAGCAGAAAGTTTTCCATTCGCAAGTTTTACATCTTTAATAATGCAAAAGATATAACATTAATTTAGAAAACCTCAAATACATTGGATATGTCATCCTTAAATTCATTCCATTTATTTATTCTAATTCAGAAATTGTATTTTGATATTAATAAATGATAATATATTAAAGGTTTATAGGAAATTGCCAACAACCAACATTAAACCGTGAAAAATAAAATGTCAACTAAAATTTTATTGCTTATTAACGCCACTTCGACATAACGGGATACCTATCAAAGTTGAACTTGACAATAAATCAATAAAAATATCCATTTCAAAGCAGCATGGAAACCTGTGCTTTATTTTGTGTGTGTAATTTCCAACTTCCTATCAAATATTTTTGTTATGTATTTTAAATGCGGCTGATTCATCGGTTTACATTTTTTGGTAATATTTGTGCTATATTTGTTCAATATTAATTGACGGTCTCAGCACGTTAACCTGGCCCAAGAGATATTATAGTTATTTCCAAAAATTAAACGGGATCTAGTAGATAAATTTAAATTAAAACATTGAAGGTGAGGATGAACGCCAAATATCAATTAATTCAGGAAATAATCGATTCTAAAGCTTTGATTTTTCAAATTTGATTCGCCCTAATTGCTGCATTCTGTTGACGGTACATGACCTTGACGTAAATACTCAAAAGTAGATTTAGTAAAAGGTAAAAGTAACTTTCCGGAAAAGTGGAACATGGCCAATGTCGATTGGTAGCTCAAACTCTAACAACTATAGACCAATCTCCCTCATCTCCTTTATAGCCAAAATTGCCGAACGCGTTATCTTCAACCGACTCAATGAGGAAATTTCCAACCTCAACATTCTTCCAGATGAACAATTGGGCTTTCCTCTGTTTACTCAACCACTGGCGTCAAACCATCGTACATCTATTAGCCTTATACATCAAAAATCGTAGTTTCCGAGTAAATATGCAGGGTACTTGGTCCGCAACCAGAATAGTTACCGCAAAGGTCCCTCAGAGATCCCTTCTATCCCCAACCTTGTTAAACGTCTTCACTCATAACATTCTTAAGTTAGTCAAAACCTTCCTCGCTCTTTATGCGGACGATCTACTCCACGAAGGCCAAAAATTCTGGGAGCCATGGATCAAAACAGGGCAGCTCAAAGTCAAGGGAAACAAAGTACAGCGATAAGTTTTAGATGAGCGGTCAGGCAACCCTATGAATCTCTCCAAATATTAGAGAAACCATCTCCTGGGTAAGCATGGTCAACTACCTATAAGGGTGAGACTCGAAACCTGACCTAGGTTAAACACATTGACCACTATACCAACCTGGCGCCAGGCCTCCAAGAGCCTCCTTTCAACCCTTGATTGATTACTCCAGCAAAATGTCTCCCAAAACTAACTTAAGAATTTACAACGCCGTAATCCGCTCTGTGTTGAGCTACACCGCCGAGAGCCTCTGTTTTGAGCATTTGCCTCGAGAAAACAAATTGACAGATTCAAAAGAGTTCAAAATCGGAGCGTCACACAAATCATCAAAGTTCCTTGGTTTGTTACCAACAGATAAATCTGTAAAGAAAACGGTATCAATATCTTAACTATATCTGTCAAAGTCAGCCGAAAAACTCTACCTCAGGTACGCAGATTCATATAATCTACTTCTACTTCTACTATCTATCTATCTACTAAAATTGTGATTGGTTCGAAGAATATAAAACATTCAATCTTTGTTTATGACAACAATTAAACTGTACTATAGATAGGAACTTCCTGTATCATAAAATTACACATAAAATTAACTCTCCAGTAGACGCGCGCATATTTTACTTACGAGTTTTTTAGTAGTACGGTCTACGATCATAGACCACGCGACCACTGGAGGGTTAACAACAATTTTCACATCTAAAATTGCGGTTGAAAATAAGGAAAAAAAAGGAACAACAATTTCCATCAAATATTTTGAACACAGCGATCTCGCGACTGTACATTTAATATTAATTATTTCAAATACTTACATTTGTGGAATTTCGAGGTTTAATAATAAAGTAATCTTATAAAAATGTACAATAAAATTTATATGGTACGCTACTGTAATTTTTAGTTAGTTGCGCAGGTTGCATTTAATTCTGTATGTCGACTTTATTTTTATAGTTTTATAGTTTAGAGCTATACTTTTAAAATACGACAATAAAGAAACTGAGGGGTGAGCGGAGAAAAACTTATATCAAGAGCAAATGCAATAAATTAGTATTTTTACGGTTTTTGGCCAATTTCGCCCAAATTTTCGATTGATCCGCAAATGTTATGTTTATATTTGTAATTTACAGCCTTAACTATAATCATTTCCATAAAAAACTTTTAAAATCTTAGGCTCGGTTAGCGTACTCATCCATTTCAGCGCCTTTTTGAATTTGAAATTGTACTTTTATTTCCCACCACCTTTTAAAAGCCAAAGTTTGTACTTCTGACTTCAGGGAATAATTTTTTACAGTATTCTTTACATTTTTATTGCAACATATTGTTATGGGTGCGTTCCACTTAAAGCCGACGACGGCCGCGGCGTGGTCCAGTGGTTCTTTAATTGGACTGACCATCGACCGTGGTTGTCGTGGGCTTGAAGTGGAACGCATCCTATAGCTATACTATATTATGTTTTATGGTAGATTATCTGTTTTGCGCCATTATCATTTAATATTAATGACCTTTCAAACTATAGTCGTTTACTTATTGTTTTCAAAAATTATTTGGGTTGCAAAATGACAGTTTGCTGAACGCATGTGATGGAGGTCTATCCAAGGGTCGGATATCTTTATAAAGACATCAGACCGCTACAGTTTGTTTGTGGGGATCCAAATTAGTTAATTTTAAAGTTGAGATTGTGTTTATCACTAAATAGTGTTAAATAATTTACTTATGACGTCATACGCAGATTATTTTAAGGATAACCTCGGCTTTTGAATGTGTTAAGAGTCACAGATGATCCAACTGCGTGAAGGTGTTAAAAATTTTCTTTTGTTCTTTGCTGTTACGTTGCGCCTAAAGATATTATTCTTTGGACTAAATTTTATACGAGTTAAATTATCGTTAGGTGTAATAAATTTGTCTCCTAATTTCGCGTCCCTGCGACTTTTCTATTTTTCGTAGATTTTCCAAAGAATCGTGGCCATGAATTTCAAAATCCAGTTTTCGATCGCATAACTCAGACTCGAATGCCTAATTTCACAAGATGATTATTATTTTGTAAACTACCTAATATGTTAATCTTTTTCATTTCTAAAACCAATAAAAAATTTTGTACATAAAAAATGCATTAAATTTTTTGTTTCACAAGCACTTAATTGCCGTTCTTTTGTTTCAGTACTTGGAAATAATTTTTGCCTAAGTATAATATAGCGGAGAAAGTTACTCAAAAAGTAATTATGTAAAAAATTATAAACGCTCATCGCGCTATTATGTCCGTATATCCTGCTGTAGCTTTGAGCTAACAGTGAAACTTTTTCTCCCCGAATGTTTAAGTGCTTTAACTAATTAAAATTTTATATAAATATTAGTTTTTGGTAAATATAGTGAAAATAATATAACTTTTCCACTGTATTTTTCTACACTCAACATTAATTTAGTGCTATCAATTTTAATGATTAATAAACATTAATAGTGTCGTAAAACAACAATTGAAAATTATGAAGCGTAAAGAGGTAAAATTTTCTTGGATTACTTCCAAATTTCCTTTGAAATAAAATAATTGTTTGTTTAATCGGTGATCACAAGCGAGAGAGTGGAGTAAAAATATTATTTTTAAGCGTCTTAATTTATCTCAGATAAATAAAAACAGTTTTAGCTCCAATGTCTAACAAGGGATAAATTCATCTGAAAGCAAGTGTCTAGAATCACCTCAATTTTCCAAGCTTGATACGTAATAATAATAAGGGGCTTACCAATCTTCGAGGACAAATCATGAACAAATTTGAATCGGGACTTACCTGAAAAAAAAAATTAAATTAGTAAATTGCAAATTACAAAAATGTTTAATGAAGCAGGACGAAAACAATCTAACGCATTTTTTCGTGCCACATCAAAGCAAAAAAGTAGTTTTCTCATGAGAAATAATGAATCCATAAGTATTTTTTTGTAGAAAAGAAAATAACTGTAATGCATAAATTACAGAACAAACAAGAGGCTCTACAAAATTACACTTTTATTTTTTTTTTGTACTTTAAGTGTGCCTATCTGAAGCAATCTAAATGCTAAATCCGTATGTTATGAACGTTTTTCACAAAACTGCTCATTTATGTAACCGAAAAAAATAATAGGCGATGTAAGTATATTCAAAAATTTGAGCATACGTACAGATTTAACGTTAACATTTCGAGCACGTATATTTTTAAATTAATTGAAATACCGAAATTTTTACATTTAATGCAACACAAAAATTTACATTAAATATACAAGATGTGTAAATTTATGTAAATTAATTTTGTACTTTTATTTAAAACAGTGTTCTTTTACTACAAAGCGAGAATTTTAACCACTGCTCAAAAAGGCACCGTAATTTTTAGGATTCGAACCCCGATGTACTACGATTGGGTTGAACTTGTGTTACTTAAAATCTAAGATTTCCTTATTATAGCACAAAGTGCTTTTATGTGTCATCGGGGCCACCAAATTAATTAAATTAGTTATGAAAGCATTTTTCTCGATTTGGATTAGAATTCCATAATCACCCCAAACTTAATTAAAGAATTAACCGGGAAATATGTTCAACGAATCCATGCATAACGATAATTATTTTACTGAAAGCTAAATCCAAAATTGCAATTTGAAATCTATCATGGATATTCGCATATCCTTTGATAACCATAATCAATATGCATATGCATTTCCTAATCGAATTATTATTGAACTGTGACTATTTCTTTGTCAGTTTGTAGCAGATAATGTCAGTTACCTTTCGCTGATGTACCGATTGATATAAAATGTCTACAGGTTAGATTAGCAAACTCAAAACAAAAATATGACCAAAGAATATTGAGATTTTATGAATTGCTGTAAGGCAACAAAAGCATCCTTGATGTGAGAAATCTAAACCGAGGTATTCTAACACAAAGCCCAGACGAGAAAATTTATTATAAAATTAATGAATATTAAATTTCAAATTTTTTAATAATTTTAAATGAAAACTTTCAAGTTTGATTACAAAATTATCTTGATGCTTCATAGAAAACCCTTACACAGTCTGTAAATACATGGTTAAGGAAGTTGTGGTTCAGGAAGCTTCGCGTTATCTGGTTGACTTTTGTTTCCTTAATTATGGGTCGAAGGAAGCATTGCATTTACTATTCAGTATAAATATGGTCGAAATGGTTTATGACATTAGTCCAATTCCAAATTTTAAAAAGGGTGGCAACCTGCAAGCAGTAGAAACCTGCAATCATCTCCCCTATAGGATAATCTATGTTGTATTATACATATAATTATTTAGAGCGCTCTGATTGGCTTGCAGTTATGCGGAAGAATACGAAAGCAGCTCATAAAACTTCGTGATATACTACGATTTGGTGTGGAAAGTCCTATAGCAAAGCTGGTACCATCATTATCTTCTTAGATGGCGCTATCGTGATAATTAGTGGAGGGTACAGGTACAAACATAGCAAGGATGTGCTTATTTTATCACGACATCCACATCCTTACTGTTTTTAGTAACCTATCAAAGAAAACCTCTTTGGAAATTTAAAATATGAGTTATGTTGTTCACCTGGTGGTATGGGGGGGGGGGGTATGGAAAGGTAATACAGTTACTTATAAAATGTTAATTTTTACACACTGAGCGGCACTTGCAACCTTATGAAATAATAAAAAATTTATTAGTGGTATCTTGAAGTCCGACTATGTTACTTTCAGTGCGCAAA
Source organism: Rhagonycha lutea (assembly GCA_958510855.1). NCBI lineage: Eukaryota > Metazoa > Arthropoda > Insecta > Coleoptera > Cantharidae > Rhagonycha > Rhagonycha lutea. The sequence continues at coordinate 36,685,158 of OY294041.1, forward strand.
ATTCAATTTGTTCTTGATTTTTTCTAAGCAAACGAGAACAAATGCCGAACAATCGGTTTAACAAAATATTGGTTTATATTTTATTTAAAATAGAACTTATGAAAGTAACAAGGCTATTTCGTACTATTCTGCTTGTTAAAGTTATTAATTTTTACAAATAACTAAGTTGACGCAGTGCAATTTAAGTTACATTTAAAATCCGAGTCAAGAATCCATCAATTGTAAAATGATCATACTTTATACTATCTGATGTACTTATATATTGATTAAAATGTTAATTATACCCTTTTGCACTAAATATAATATAACAATACCATTAATTTAACCTTCATCCGACCGCGTATGCGGCAAATTGGCCGCAGTAAGATAATTAGGGTAGTTTGTGGCTGTACTGAGCCGGCTAGTGGAGCTTTTCAATCAGAACATGGGCTTGGCCTTGTGGAGAAGATAGTAATTAGAGAATACAAGCCCTTCCCACCTCTCCCATTACGATCTTGAAGGAAATGGGAGAGAAAATTCACAAAAGCAATTTCCAACTCCAAAATACGCGAGCGGATCAAGGTTAAGGTCGTTGTTCTTCTCAGAACAGAAAATCCTAGCTTCATTTGAGGCTAAGTTTTCCTTTAGGCAACATTTTCCGACTTACTCGGGTGGGGGGTTAATAAATCAGATACGTAGTGAACTGGATTTGTAGAAATGAAAGCAACAAAGTTAGAAGGAAAATGTTAGATGAGTCATATTAATATGTTAAAATTTGGCTAACAAATGGCTAAGAAGAAGAAAAAGTTGTTTTAAAGCTTCGGTATTACTCGCGGGGGGGGGGGGAGCAAACGGATTTTGACAAATCAGATGTCATAAGTCGTAAATTATTTCTAGTTGAATTACATGCGCGCCTGCAAATGATGCTCTCTAGTAAATTATTATACTGAATTGGAACATAATTTGAATATATTAATAGCTTAGTCTATGCTTGGAGGGTATTCCATACCCCCCAAACCCCCCGGTTACAAAGATCCTTATAATAGTATAAGTGCTGTTATAGATTTTATTGCATCGCAACCGCTCAAAAGAGATAAATGGCCACATCGTCGCTTTAGGATTAACTCCCAAAGTTGATTGGCCTTCGGCCTCACTCAGAGGGAATGAAACCATACGTAAGGACTAAGGACTAAAATATGCATCAATTTTGTAGAGCATAAACTTGTTTTAGTTTGTTTACCAAATTTTTATAATTTTTATAACATAAAACAATAAATAACACGGATGAGGAGGCGATTTCTAGCAAATCATTATGCTAAATATGATTTCTAAGTAGAGAAATCTACAATTGCTGATATATCTCCAAAAATTCATGGCCCATGTTTGTCTGTGTAAACGACTTTTTGACAGTACGTTCTTTTACCTATTCGCATGTATAGAGAGGTAGAAAATTACCATCTTTGATCACCACCTAAAAGTGTATGTACATTGGTTGTGGGAACACTCTGGATTACATTATAGCACTCCCATAATGACTACTTAGATCGAATTCAAAGAAATAATTCTTCTTCTGGACAATTGTAAAAATGAACAAGTGGATGACGAAAAGCTGTTAATTTTGACTGCAATGGGGTGATGGTAAGGGACCATGTCCGTAAGACATCAATATATGGCGAGATCCAGTTTGATTGTTAATAATTTTGCCTCCTTTGCATTTTTTGGCAGTTCACTCATCCTTCTCAACATTTTTTATGGTCTGAATTACTTAGATTTGAAAATTTTTTTAAATGTCGCCTGCGGCGCATTTTGAATGTTTCATCATACAATTACATTGTATTTCGAAGCATCGTATCGGAACTACAGGTTCAGGACCTAATCAGGATCGCTAAGGAGGGTGCATAAACCTAGCTTAAAATTTCCGCACGAAAATGTTAACGCCAGTCCGCCCCTTTTCAATATATTAATTTTCCTCTTCTTCTTTGAAAACCCACAAGCCGCTGTGTGTGTTTCGAGCGTAAACTACACCAGAAGCAATTTAATATAACTTGTAGTTTCCACATATTTCACCAAGGAAGTAGTATAATTATTTAGTTAAACTTGCGGTTGCGACGTCCAAATGAGTAAACTTTTGGCCAAACATTAATTTCTTAAACAAACTCGTGTTCATTTGAGGGTAATAGAAATCCTTGTGATGCTAGTGATAGTTGAGATATCCCGATAATTCACAACACCGTCACGATATAAATTATTGTTGCTGCAAAAATTTATAAAACAATTTTTTTTGCCAAAATCATAAATTTCTGTTGAAAGCTTTTACTGCCAATTAGTTCACCTTATTTAAAACTTGATGCGGGCGTATTCGAAGCGTTTTTATATCGGCGTTGATAAAAATAGGATTCGAGATCACAAGATTTTCACTCTTTGTAACAAATTAATTGGAATGCTTGCTTAAATGAAAATAAATTGCTATTGGATTAATTACCGTGTATCGAGACCCACTACGACAGTCCAACCTCGGTTTCGACGCTTCATGCGTCTATCCAAAGCGGCTGGATCAGTTATTATCTTCTTTCTTACATTCATCGTGTAACAATCACCAAAAGCACATTTAACACGTCACAATCCTAAAGAAAACTACAAAGAAAATCGTATACACAGGAAACTAAATCATCCAAAGAAGATCGAAACGGAAGAAAATAGCGCGTACAAAGACATCACCGATCCACTAAGATGATGATACGAATGAGTCCAAGTTTGAAAATAGATAAGTAACGCGTATCACTTAACACGAGCGGCAAATTTGATTAAAAAGTTTATTACGTTCAACGCATTTTCCACAACCGCCTTGTTGTCGTTGTGGTGTCTAGGAATAGTTGACAAAATGCCATCAAACATTTTGTCGTACACAAAACGAATCTTTATTGCGTCGGTTGTAAGAGATACGTTGGTCTGTGCTGGAGAGACACAATAACGCAAGGAATGTCTCTTATGAGGGGAAATATGAATTTTTCCCTTTTCAAAAAGTAATTAACCACGCTCACCACGATAACGTCCAAGTTAAAAATAAGCTTGACATAATCCGAAAGACAAATCTGCACCGTTAATTAATTTGTCACACAGTTCCAAAATGTGGTGCTATTATACAAAGGAGCGAGTGTTTGCTAAAATAAAACTTTTCAGAAGTTTTTTATAAATAAAATTCAATTTTTTAATTGACTCGGAAATTGGTATAAAGTTCACGTAAGCTGCTGTGACGTGGTTATGAAATAATAAAATTTGTTCCGAAACTTGCCTCAAGCTACGACCTCGTTCGTCCTTTATCGATCTATTGCCATACAAAATTATGGGACTTATTGTATGAAAAAAATTGCAAATAAGGGTTCTCGTTGTTATTATTCTTTGAATTGAGTCCGAAAATAAAAAGTGGCGGAACTCATGGACTGGAAGTAATGGTTCCTGTATTCGCTATATTGCAAATTTGAAAATAGCCTAGGAAAAGTACATTAACGTCAAATAAAAATTAAGAAGCTGAGAGACTGGCAGTGTTTTATAAAATAAGGCAATCTTGCAATGCTAAAATGAACCGGAACGGTATGGCGTAGAACATAAACTTTAGAAAAAGAAATTAAACCGTAGAAATACAGCACTTGCATTATTAAGCAGTTTAGGTAAAATATGAAGCAGCACTTCCAGATAATGGAACGGATAGGTTTCGAGTATAATCCACCTAAACTCACTTTGATTTCTAACTATTAAAGCGACTGCCACTTAGTTCAGAAGCAGCGATTAGGGGCGGGTAGTTGTATTGGAACTGGATAAAAAAAAATGATAACGCCACATTCTTTATGCAGTTCGTGACTTGCGATAGCTATCAATTTACTGATTGACCATTTTACAATCGAATAAACTTACAAAATTGAATTACAAGCCATTATCAGAGGTGCGTTACAAACAGATAGACAGACAGGCCGATAATAATGATGCTAAGGATCACATCCTGTTTCTAAGCACGATCAACTGTTATAATCCCGAGGATTTCAATTAAGGAAGAGATGAATGGGCCTATAAACCCGTCTGTCCCCCTGGGTTAATCAAATGCCCTCATTAACTGTATAGCTAGGATCTCAGGAACATCTACAAAAGAGCGCCATAGTCTCCAGAGCTGACTTTTGGCAAACGAGGAAAGCAAAGCTAGGCTTACGAGCTTTTTGTCTCAAAGTGTAGGCAGTTTGCGTGGACAAATATTTTTTGGTCCAACTATTTTTTCGTGCCAAGTCGTTTAAGATAAGTAGTCCGGCTGTCGTGTGGTGTTTTTAGCTCCTGTGTAAACATCTGGTGATAGGAGAGGCTCTTTTATAGCGCCATCTACTACGCAGTTTTTGGTGCGCAAATCGTACGATAAGATCCGACTTCGCTCGTTTAGCGACGTGAATGGTTGTTCTTATTTCAAACATCAACATAACCTCAACATCACTTCTATTCTTTTTGGTAATATCAAGTTTGCTACTTCGGGAGAATCTACATCAAGGATCGTACACTATCATCGTCTTTCTCATGGCCCAGAAGGTCCACAACCATAAGCAGTGTTCTTTATGTATCACGAGCTTCAATCGAGTATCTTCTGTAGATAATTAACAAGTGTTCCAGATTTCCACCTTTTGAAGCCAAACGTCGTATTTCGAGTGGAAGGAAGTGCCTGTCACATAAGTTGTAAACTTACCAGAGCGCTTATGTAAGTAAATTTTTAACTTTCCAATTCGTTTGACAGACATGTTAATTTGGCTTTCGTAATTCATTTTTGGATAACCCTTAGAGGCTACTGTTTGTTTCGAGGACTTGTTTATTATCTACACCTCTCAATTGTATTTGTAAGTTAAAGCACATTTGCTTTTTTTAGAGTTCCCCAAGCTACTCTTTTATTTCAGAATCCACGACTCAGCCTTCGTACGAATCAAGGGCTAGCCTATTAATATAGCGCCTAAACAATTGGGGGGGGGGTATCTTCAGATTGGGACGGACTCTGGTGTCTGTTTTGGACCAACCCTCTTATTAGGGGTTGCGTCTCAGAAGGTAGATTTCTTTACAGTCCACGGAGGAGAGTAATTACTCCATAAAGGTAACTGTAAACACAAAGTAAAAAGAGGAGGAGAATAATAATATTCGTTTGGGGGAACTACACCTCTAATATTTATAACAAAACTAACAAAATTTACAAATTTATAAGATTTACGAATCAAAAGTTAGCAAAGAGTTAAAATAAACGTAATTTTGAATAACTCTCAAAAACTTATAAAATAGAATTTATCCCTATCGCTTTAAATTAATAGTCTAACAAGGGGAGGGCCAACTTTGGTCGTCACAGATCTGCACCACTTACCTTTATACCTTTTGAACCCAATTAGAAAGTCACTTGATGAAAATTTAACTACCCAGAATTCAGAAAATTTTGGGAAAATAATATTGAAAAAGTAATGTAAAATTAAAATTTTTAGTAGTTCAAACGTATCAATGTATTATTCCCTTCGAGGAGGTTATGTCGAGCAGCTGTCAAGTGTCGACTGATGTTTTAAGAAGGGAATAATACTTCGATACGTTTGAACTAAATACTATAAATTTTAATTTTACATTACTTTTTCAATATTATTTTCCCAAAATTTTCTGAATTCTGGGTAGTTAAATTTTCATCAAGTGACTTTCTAATTGGGTTGAAAAGGTATAAAGGTAAGTGGAGCAGATCTGTGACGACCAAAGTTGGCCTTCCCCTTGTAAGCAATTTGCAATTTGTTAGACCAACAGAAAATGCCTTAAAAATTTCATTGAATGAATGAATTTCAACAAATTAACAGAAAATCACTGCATTATACAACTTTCATTGTATTAATGAATAAGTTTATTATAGGGTTATTCCAACCAGCTGAGAAAGTGTACAATATACGGTCACCATTAGTAGAGTTCATTCGTTTTGAATTGGCTAGGCGGGGACAATGTGCAGAAACGAATATTCGTCCGTTAGGGTCCATGTTTGCAACGAAGGGCTGTCAATTGGAAGCCGCCAACTGCTTACTATCACGACGAAACTGGCATGGACTGCACAGAAAGTTGGCTCCGCCTAGGCAACTATAAATGACTGAACTCTATCATAATAAAAAACAACTGGATCCAGTGCGGTCTTTAGACCGCACAGCCTGTGCAATCTAGTAATGCAATATTTAATTACTAGTAGTTGGAACTCGATTGATGTGGTAGACTCAAACTTTTTTGGGTTGGTAATAAATAAATCAAGCAATGAGAGGTGCGTTACGAACAGACAGACAAACAGAGCTTTCATGGCATTCTTATGTTTATGTGCATTCGAAGTATTCTGGAAATTAATCGTCAACTAAAACATGGAACCGAAACTCCATCAAAAAAGTTTGTTTGGTTAAACAACGGTGGACGGACTTGGGATTTACGTTTAAAAGAATAGTCCAAGCCCATTTTAATAGAAACTGTTACTCCTATTCCAAACTATTCAGTCAGATACATAAGCTTATTGTGTGAATTTGTTTTCAAATGACAAATAACTTCTTAATTTTTTAATTACATTATTGTCATTGGTTATGAAATCAAAGCTTTACATTTGATAAATAAAGCCAATTTAAGGGGGTAATTCTGTAACTTTTAAAGAATCTTTTAGAACCGTAAAGTTTAGTTTACACTCACAATTGAATTAAATACATGCGGTAAGCATATAAACATTCCGGTGGTAGGTAAGTAACCTCAGCTCGGATTTTTAAAATTTCCACTGTCAAGAATCATTAAAAACGGTACAAAAAGCTATTATAAAACAAAATATTTGCGAACCATTGTAAATAGGGCTCTAAAAAGTCAAATTTTCAAAATTTGTATTGTCCGATGCAGTCTTACGAGTTAGAAACGGTTTAGAACATTCCATTGGCTGCCGAAACCCCGCCTCTAACATATCCCACCAAAAGCTTATATAAGGTGTGTACTTCATAAAATGCTCTCAGTACATACTGGCGATCACAACAATGTGTCGTGTGTTGAGCGTTAAAAAACAGTTCTTTTTAGGGCCAAAAATACTTAGAAAAGGTTACGGTTTTAACGACGTTGAATCTCGCTTTTTTTTTAAACTCTGGCGGGGGTGGTTGTGTTACCGAAATGGGCCTTTCGCGCGCTACGCTGCGCTCCGCACGCTACAGACCCATTTTTCGGCAACACTAAACTCATTAAAAACATCCCTCTAGGGTGATCCAACTCGGCACATTGTGCTATTAGCAAGGGGTAAATCTCGCTTTTGTTATGCATCTCTGGCGGGTGTGTTTGTGTTGCCGAAATGGGCCTTTCGCGCGCTACGCTGCGCTCCGCACGCTACAGACCCATTTTTCGGCAACACTAAACTCATTAAAAACATCCCCCGAGGGTGATCCAACTCGGCAAATTGTGCTATTAGCAAGGGGTGAATCTCGCTTTTTTTTTGCTGCAAATTTAAGCCAAAAATACGTTGAAAATGTGAATTTACCTCGACATTAACTGTACGATGAATTTCCCCGTGTTTTTTAGTCAAAAATACCCCTAAAAAGTGAAATTATGTCGATGTTAACTGCGCGACGGACTAGGTACTACTGGGTGCGTAAGCGAGCTCCGGTTTTTCCAACTGTTAGAGTAACTCACACCACACGGACTGACAACAGAATGACTGTGAAGTTTGAAAATCGAGCTAAAATTGGCAACTTTAAAATCGATTATTGGCCAAACTAATCGATATACGACTTTCATCCTCACCTTAATCGTTTCGTCTATATTTTTTCTATCTAAATCCGTCGAGTTTTTTTTAATAAATTTAATATTCTCGAGCTGAGCCTACTTACCTGCTACCAAACATTCCTTACCCTCCTCGACCCCAGGGTCTCTGCGCAGGCGCCTAAACATGTTGTGATTGGCTTGCAAGTATGGCGTCATTTGACATTTCATTTGTTACCTAACCTAAACCTCATTTTTTCATAGGCGTTGTTTGTTCTATTCTTAGACCATTTAAAGTTAATAAGATAGATAGATAACATTAAAATGAAACGAATTGGATACGGAAGAATGTCGTATATCGATTAGTTTGGCTAATAATCGATTTTAAAATTTCCAATTTTCGATCGATTTTCGACCTTATTGGACATTCTGTTCTCAGTCCGTGTTAATTTGTTAGGTCTTGAGGTGCGGAGAGTGGAAATCGACGCAGCAGTGCTAGTTGTACCTACACCATCGTACAGTTAACTTCGAGCTAATTTCACTTTATAGGGATAATTTTGGCAAAAATGGGGGAAATTCATCGCACAGTTAACATCGAGCTCATTTCAATTTTTAGCGGTATTTTTGGCTTAAATTTGCAGCAAAACAAATATAGAGATCCAACCCTTCCCAGTAGCATAATTTGCCGAATTGGAAGGCCCTAGGCCTAGAGGATATTATTAGTTGGTATAATGTTGTCAAAACGGCTCTGGAGCGTCCAGAGTGAAGCGGCGCGGAATAGTCAATTTTGACAAGACAATCATCCTCCACTCGGATTCAACGCCGTTAAATTAATTAAAAACCCTTTCCTAGTATTTTTGGTCCTAATAAAAATGCTAAGTTCTGACAAGTACCTACAGCGCCGGCGCAATTTTCAGCCAATCGAAACATGTTTTTTGGCGCCTGCGCAGAGACCCTGGGGTCGAGGAGGGTAAGGAATGTTTATATGCAACCGGTAATCCGGCAATATTATGGGTGTAAACCAAACTTTACGGTTTTGAAGGATTCCTTAAGATTTACAGAATAACCCCCTTAGATTTCGTCGAGGTAATTTAAAAATACCTGCGTTCTAGTACTTTTTTTTGTTTGGCTGCTGGACAATCGCCTAGGTGGTACGTAATAAGAACACAAGACGAATCTAAATCCATTTAACTGGAAGCCCATGAACAATGGATAGGATATTGAGGCAGTGGTACACAATATGAGCAATAAATTTGTGTTGCAAAGTTACGAAAGTTAAATAAGCTAAATTAAGTTCTCCCCTAATGTACTTCAAGGGTACTCGGCGTTGGCTGTAAAGTGGCATCATCCACCTTTATCACAACAGATAAAATGTGGCGGCGGTAACCAAATACAATCGGCTAGTAAAAGTTATCGATTTATGTAAAACAAATAAAAGCAGAAAATGTCCTATTCATAATCAAACAGCGGTTAAATCTCAAATTAGCCGGTTCTTCGACTTCGTTCCAAAAATATACTTTTAGTTATAAAAAGCCCCACCTACGAACAAAATCTACGAGTTGTTGATGATCCCATAAAAATAATGGATTATAAAGTTATAATTCTAAGTTATAGCTACTGCAAACTGAGCTAATTAATTAATTAAAAAGCTTCACCGCCTACAACTTTTTATTTCCACACCTGTCGTTTTAACGAGTAATTGCAAATATTCTTATGTTGATATTTCTCAGTCTTCGGCCTCGAAGAGTAGAGACCGTTACTATTTGTGGTGGCTATAATTCATAGATCAAAGTTTGTACGATTTATTTGACCTGATCATTTTTACTGCGACCTCGCAGGTTAGGCAACCAACCTTGCAAAAATTTATTCGAATTAAAATTCCAAATTAATTTTTTCAAACTACGTTGAATAATGGAATTTTGCAAATTATCGAAGTAAATCCGATTCTCCAAACAATATTATTATTACAATAACGATCCCTTATTTGTTCATCAATAACAATTGTTCCAGATTGATAACTAATTTACTTGAATACATCAATTTTTGAATAAACTTTTCAACGTTTGTTCACTTTGATTGCCCGTGGCTCAACGTTAGAAGTATCGAAGGACCAAAAAGGGTCTGCAACTTTGTCTTAATCTTGCAGTCGTATTTCGTGGAGGAAAATCAAAATAATTCAAATTCGGATGATCAAATTTGACCCGTCCTTTGATCCCGTGCATAATAATCAACCCGGTGCTTTCCTAATCACAGAGATGCAAAATTTATTATCAAATACATGAGAGAATCCATGTGGTCATCTAGGGGACTAAAGGGTTGTGTACACAAAATAAAACAGATAATAACGATCTGATAATAAACCGAAGACGTGACCTAAATGTTTAATTCGAAATTCGAACTAGAATAGACAAAATTAATCATCTCGTTAGAAAAACTACAAGTGAAATTCGAATGAGTTTTCATTGTGAAAGAATAAGTCGTAAATATCAATAAACCGCTTATACTGGAACCTTGCCAAAACCTTTCAAAATATTGCTAATTAATGAAACAATGAACGTGAAATATATTGAATAAGAATCTGATATGACGAATATGAGTAGTTTTTCAAATAATTTATTTTCAGTTACACAAATTTAAAGTGAAGTGTCTATTTTCAATATAAAAAATTGTAATACAAGCTGACATGACATATTTTTGGCTACCGCTTAAGAAAACTAATCGTGAAAGAATTTCAAATATTTAACTAGGAAAATTGGTATTATAGCCCGCCAATTATTCTGATTATAAATTAAAAGCAATTTTATTGCTTGTTGATGGATGTCCTGCTTTTGTGGGATTTTGTTGAAAGGAAATCATGTGGAAAACTTTAAATCGTCACAATTTTTTTGAAACTTCCTCGTATAGCCAACACCACGAGCAATTCATTGTTTAAACGTCTTGTTATTCGAAGTTTTCGATTTAAAAATCAAAGGAAACTAACCTTTCTTCGATATCGCTTGATCGTTTAAGTGGAAACCTTTCAAATAATGAAGAGTATGCACATGATGGGACTTGACAAGCTTTATCTTTCATGTGAAACTTATCCTTGGAATTATTTACTTCTTTAACAATACGTGAAAATGTAAGCTTTAATCAATCAGTTTCGATCGATACAATTGCAAATGTGGAAGTTTTATTGTGTTACATTTACACCTAGTATAAAAATATTGCCTGACTTTGTCCTTCCGTTTCATTATTAAAATAAATTTAATATGGAAATGTTTTTCTTAAAAGACTTCACCGTGTGATGAGCTTCACGGAAACTACGTTATTGTTCCCTTGTTGATTCAAAACACAAACCACAGCGTTAGAAAGGCTGGTTCGTCATCATCTCCTTGACAACTTAGTTAATTATGCACGTAAAATTACATACAAGAATTTAAACTTTGCTGACGATAAATTAACTTCATCATGTTTTAATTAAGGTTAATCACAAAGCTCCATCGGCAATCGCAAAGCTGGAAGTTTGTTCGTTGGTTCGTTTATTTACACGAATATCTTTTTATTATAACTGAAGAGCAATTACCCGAATAACTGAATATTCTAGATGCAGTTTGAAATCCATCCGAATGCACTTATTTCCCTTGAGAAAACTCAACTATCGCATTCGTGTATGTATTCGGAACAGACGTTAAGTAACGTGCACTTGGAGCGTGTCAATATTATGCAAAATGCATCACATATTTTCTTATCAATCCCAATAAAATGAAAATAATAATAAAAACCTGCATTTTTAATAAACCGGGCACGAACCGATATCACAAAAAAAAACAATTGAACAGTTATTTATCGAAAAAATAGGTCAACACGCTTACACCATACATCACGAAAATAAAGCCGTAAAAGATAGTCTTGCGATCTTGAGAAGCGAGAAAATGTATGGAGATAAGTGGCAGTTTCCTAGCATAAAAGCACAAAATCTTCAACAAGGAAAATAAAACCGCCCGAGAATTTGGAATATTTACAATGAATTCGAAACCAAAATCAACAAATAATTCATAAAAAATGTGAGTAAAGAAGGTGAAAATAAACAAAGCGAATATTTGCCGATGCTTTTAAAACGACACACTTGAATTGTTTGAAAATTTTCCTGGTAAACATTTAGGATTCTTATTTCACGCTTTTCAAATACATGACGTTTCGTGTATTTACATAAAGGAAAATTAAAATTGATGGTGTCGTACGAGAAATGCGTGTTCTGAATTTCTTGGTGATTTTTTAACTGATGATTCCAAAGCCAGTTGAAATAAGAATCTTAGATCGTGGGATAATACTTGAAAAGAAGGGACATTAAGCTGGTGGTCCTCCTGGGTTAATGAATTCCCATCATTAACATAAATTGATATAAAAATTTTTATATGCTTATGGAACTAACACTGCCAAAGAAAAGACGTAGATGTTGGAAATAAGAGGCCTTAAGGCTTGAACTAAGTCAAATAATAAGAAGAAAAATAATTAATTAGATATGATAATTATAATTAATATTCTGTTGATAAAATACCTGGAAAGTTTTTCTTTCAGAATCAATACGAAAGCTACTTTTCTACAATTTTCATTCTTACTTCGGGCTTTTCAATAAAACATTTCAACTGCCCGAGCACTACTAAAATATTAAAAGTGCAAAATTCAAGTCGAAAAATTTCCAATTCATAACAATTTATTCCATATTAAATAGAAATAAAAAGCGCTTGCACCACCAAACATTTACAGAAATCCAAATGGCTATTAAATTTGCAACATTGCAACAATAATTTACTCAGATTTGAAAAGTGCTTTAGCGTAAATTTTAGCTTTGATTAAATAATGTACAGCGAAAATGAAATTAAATCGATGTTGACCTAAATAAACTATTGGCTTACAATGATACACGAAAATTTGAGTGCTAAAATTTATTACAAAACTGATAATATTAGATTAAATAGCTATAGGAAAAGTGTGTCACCTAAACACGAACAAATTCACCAAAATTTCCAGGGAAGACTGGAAAATGCGAAATCGAGACTGCGAAGTTGCAAATAACCTGGACTAAAATCGATGCCTCAACAGTTCTACTGAAATATTTACATTTCTCACGTTTAGGTGGATACTTAGACAGGACCTGAAATACAATTTACTGAATTTTTGCATAATGATTTTTGAAACAAGTAGTGGTAGCAAAAGGAAACCAATAATGGCCATGCAGGTATTTTTATTTTAAAGTAACAATTCGAAAAACTTTTTGACGTTATCTAAGAACTTACACTCTCAATATAGAGAACTATAAATATGTCGGTTAATAAAATACAGGTAATAAAATACAATAAGTTGTCTGCCAAGAGACGTCATTCTGTGATTAGAATTTATTAACGCACATACGTATGAGGTAAATTTGCAATTCCAGACATTGTTGTACAATATATAATAATGTAATTTGTTGTGTAGGTGAGACCGGGGTTGGACGGCTACAGGGGTAAGTTGCACCTTTTATTATAATTTCAAATGTGAGCGTACTTCTGTTGTTTACTCTTTACCCATTTACTCCCATCCAATTTTTATTCATTTTCTGCAATCACCTTGAATGATTGATTACAGCTTTCCGTTATACGTAGCGTACTGTATTGATTAACATTTATTCAATTTGATTGACTGAGTTTTAAAGATTATATCAGCCACATTATCAAGTCATGTCGGGGTAAGTTGGAACATTGAACCCGATACAATTTGCTTTGGTGTGATAATTTACGTAACAACTTTTTTAACGTTATAAAATCGTCGGTAAAATCCCATTAATTAGCTCAACGTAGAGCAACTTGGAAAGGGAAGTTGAATTGAGACTGAATACTCAACCCAACTTGTAAAATAAGTAAGGACACTACACATTTTTGATGCTATTGTTAATAAAATGTTAATTCTAAATATGCAAAACCTCAAAGTTGAAGTTGATTTGCAGTTCAAATTGCAATTGAATTACGGTCATAAAGAAAGCAAAACACAACTAAATATGTAAATGTTTATTGTTGTAATGTTTTAAATTGTTAAACATTTAAACAAGTTCCACTTGTTGCTTTCACTCGTTAATATACGAGTAAACACATTACTTGTCTGATAAGCAAATATACCCATGACCCTATAGGCCAAGTCCCAGGTTAGAAGATTACAACTATACCTATATTTACACACAATTATTAAGGTCAGTCGCAGTTTAAACAAAACTTAAGTTCGGAATTGATTTTGTAAATACATATTAAAACAGATCTATTAGATGATTAAATTATATTCCAATCACATGCATTTAACTTTTTCAATCACTCTGAGGCCGTATGCCAAAATAACCACTGCCTTCATGCTGGATCTCATTCTCCATGAGTGAGGCCAAATTTTTATTGAGAAATGTTGACAAAGTTTACCGAGTGAATTTAAAAATTGTGTAACATTTAAACACCTGGCACTGCAGGGTATTCCATACCCCCCAGACCCCCCGATTTATGATTATATAGCTTCAGAATTTCTTAGCTCGGCCTTCCAGTGGAGGATCCGATATTTGTATCGACGTCAATACCGTAAAAAGTGGCTGCGTCATACATATAAGTTTCTGGGACAGATTAAACATAAATATCTGGTTGAGAATAGGAAGATGTGGGCTAGTATAACCAAACAAGCCATGGGTCCACAGAGCCTGAGTGCTATATTTATAATATGTTACGGTCAATGATGACAATTTGGCCATTAACGTCAATGGCCGGACAATGACGTCAATAACGTCAAATATTTTTCAACTTTTTTTAAAAACACCACGATTTTTTAACCCCTTCCCCCCTTTCACTAGTATGTGTACTTAAGGGTGCGATTTTATAGACTGTTTTGCTTGCATTTCGAATTTTTTTAGGTTAAAATACCAACTTATCACAGTAAACGCGCTAAACTCCCTATAAAATAGTTTACTAAATAGTAAGTCCCTATAAAATTTATAGGGAGTTTAGCGCGCTTACTGTAATAAGTTGGTATTTTAACCTAAAAAAATTCGAAATGCAAGCAAAACAAAGTAAAAAGTTAGGTTAAAAGCTCTTTAACTAAAACAGGCTTACAAGACTGTTTTAAGTTTTTTATGAATACGGCTGTATATCAATACTTCATTTACAACTGAAAATTGGTTATTGAATCTTTTTCATTTATTATTTGATCTTTTTTAACGGAAAGAGGATAATTTTTTGAATGTCAGGATGTAATTCAATTAATTAGGGCTTCTGCTAAGTCCGATCTGTTTTCGCCTAACTATCCTATTTCTAGTCATGACACAGTTAAAATAGCAATCTTTAATATTCTGCATTAAAATCGATTAAATTTCAAGTATTGTGAGTGCTGTAAATGAAGTTTCGTTTCGATCATAATTTGAATGATTTCAAAAAATGCGCGTTTTGAAACAAATAAACTTTACTTTCATTCTTTCCAACCAATCCAAGACATCATTTACAATGAAACTATAAATCTAGTTAACTGCGCCACCTGTTGAAAAAGTTTTCGTCCTGATGATAGATCTAGCCCTTAAAATGATTAAGAATAAAAATGATTAATTTAAAACATTTTATTTAATTATTTTTTTAATTATTGATTTTTAATGATTAATTTAAAAAAATTATTTAATGGATTTTTAATATTTTTTATTGTTTAAAAGTTTTGTGGATTTTTATTATATTTGTTAATAAATGATTATGCTACAATGAATAAAACACATCTAAAATGTCACTATCCAATTGGCTGTCAAATTCAAATCTCCATTTTGCTGTTCCTTATAGAATTTATTCTATGATATCATCATTGTCCAATCCTAATTGGCCAATAACGTCATTGACCGGCCAAAGACGTAAATATTCCAATCGTATGAAATATTTGCATCATTGCCCACCGTTAACGGGTAATAACTTCAATGACCGGACAATGACATTAATGGCCACTATAAATGGGCATTGACGTCATTGTCCGCCCATTGACGTCAATGCCCGATGTACATCATTGACCGTAGCATAATAATACATAACATTTAAACTCCTGGCGCTGGAGGGTATTCCATACCCCCCAGACCCCCCGGTTTATAATTATTAGAAATGGTTACGAACGATTTAATGAAATCAATTACAGAAGATTTGTTCTTTTAGATGGGGCGGAGAGGGGGGGGTTATGAAATCGTCATCATCATCATCAACCAACCAGTTGCGTCCACTGCTGGACATATGCCTCCCCTTTGGTTTTCCAATTTTCCCTATCCTGGACCACTTGCATCCAATTTCCGGCACCTCTCCTGATTTCATCCGTCCATTTAGTAGGCAGTCTTCCACTGCTTCTTTTCGATTCTCTAGGCCTCCACTGAAGTATGCGTCTAGTCCAACGCTCATCTTTCACTTTTGCAACGTGTCCAACCCAGTTCCACTTCCACCACGCCACTCTCTCGATGACATCTTGCACTTTTGTAGTTTGTCTAATCTTCTCGTTGGTGATTCTATCTCTGAGAGATATTCCAAGCATTGCCCGCTCCATGGCTCGGAGTTATGAAATGAAATAAATATGGTTATGAGATACCCACACCTAAAGCCAGAATTTTTATCCCTACTTTTGAAGTAGCAAATAATACCTATTATATTAGGTTTCGTATTCAAATTCTCTCTCTCTCGCTCTCTGTTCGAAACGAGATTTAGACCTTTTTATTGGTTTATTTTGTTACTATGAATCCAAAAATCGTTATGCCCTTCTGATTGATAGCACATTAAGGATGGGTTGCATCAATCAAGGTTAAAATTTTTAATTGCAGTTTAACCAATCAACATGATTAATACGGGGTTTAAACTGAGTTAAAAGCTGAACGAGGTTTAACCGAGGTTGGTACAACTGACCCTAAGAGTTCCAACTAATCACTCATTATCAGGACTCTCTTTTAGATAATTTTAAAATTTAATTGATTAAATATCAATTAGCAAACCAGTGCTAAATTATTTGGTTGTTCGGCCTTTGGTCTCACTAAGGGGGAATGCAATCATACGTAGATGCTGTAGTTATTCGGCTTTACTTCGAGGACATTGTGAGAAATCAAATTTCAACAACAAATAAATCATTTCATTGATTAAATTGCGACCGTTATAAATAGATGTTTAACGATAAAGTGTCGTGGTATTAAATATAAGACTGGGGATCTGGGTGTATGAAATCCCCCGTATGGAATCCCGCCCTCCAGAGTCAGTATGTTAAAAGTTAAATAATTTTGAAATTTATACGCAGTAAACTTTGTTAATAAAATATTAATAAACTCAAAACTAAATTAATTTCTTAGCTAATTCATTAAAACTTCATCTGTGCTTGGAGAGTAAATCCCAGATTCCAATTTTGTTCCTTTCCTTGTTACAATTAAATCCAAATAATTTAATAAAGCTTCATCCTCCATCTCAACGATGAATAGAATATCTTTAATTTTCTTATTCATAAGTTATTCTTCTTCTTCTTCGGCACTCTATATTCCTTTCGGAATATCACCACATCGTTTGATGTTTCTAGATCCGTTTTCTGAGGTGAATCAGTCCCCTTTACTTCCTTTCAAGTTATGCCTTCCTTATGTTGGCTACCTCCGCGACCCTGCTCTATTTCTTCCTATCTTGGTAGATCTCTCTCCAATTCTCCACTTTCATCCTCTTCAGGTCAGTATAGGCACATCTTCCTGCAATCTTGATCTTGGTCTTCCTCGTGGTTTATCCGTGCCAGGTCTCCATTTCATGAGCTTTTTTATTGCTCTATCTTCAGAACGTGTCCAAGCTATTCGAATCGCAGCGTATTTGATTGTTTAACTATATCTCTTCTCTCCAGTTCCATTTCTATCTTCATACTTGTTATTACTTTTCATCCTTCTTCACTACTCCTCATCTTTAAAAGTTATGCAATTTTCAAATGCACGCAGTAAACATTCTGGATTTTGGCTTCGTTGTGGAGAGTAAGATTAACTCACACGCACTTAGACCTCTAAATCGGGACTATTTTTCAGCTTCACCCCGATCCTGTCACTCCCCAAGCTATTCCAACTGTAGAATAAACTCCAAAATCTTGATCGGCTGATTCTGGTCATGTCGGGTCAGAAATCCCCCAACACACGACATATTAGGTTTATCTGCATAACCTATCGTGTGAAGTTGTTAATTTAATCTGCAGTGTCCAGTAAATATCCCTGCAAATGACCCCAGATTGACTCTCTGGATATAGCTTTAGATGTTATGTCGCATGTTTCCAAGAAGGCTCACTTGGTTGCGTGCAGTTCCTTGTGCTAATATGAAAAATGTGCAGTTTTAGGGTGTATTGTTTGAGGAGTACATCCAAAGCCTTGACGGAAGGCGTGACCATTGGCTTCTTGCCAATTTCATCAGCCTTCGTGTGATAGTAAACTTTGTCAATTACATCTTAATAAAAGTTATTCAAATGATAATTCCATTCTTGTATGTTCTAAGAATAATTTTGAGAATAGATTTGAGTTAACAGTTGTTAATTATTTAATTTAAAGCCGCAAACAGATTTAGACTAGATCACCTATTTGAAAGTCTGGATTAGTGGCTTATTTGAATGCTTTGGTCCAGCAGTTCGAAATTTAATTTATTGTTTTGTTATGGAATTGTGGTTATTTGTCTAAAATAGATGCATTTAGGTTATTGGTAATGGAGATTTGACTTTTAATATGGTGGTCTTCATCAGGAAAGCTGTGCTTGAATGCGACCAATGATCATTTGTTGGACAGCATCGTCGAAAAGCTACCACAACATCAAGATATCTGGAATCTCGTATTTAGGATATCTTGTTTGCTTCATGCCTTCATGGTACCAATTCCATCGAGGTGGAATAGGAACTGACTACTTTATTCTTTATGTTTGATTTACATTGTATGACGATGTCCCCTTTGGAGATTCCATAATTAAAAGAGTATAGTTTTTAGTGGAAACTTAATCACAATGCCAATGAAAATCAAATTAGGTATACTTAAATGTTAATTTTGATAGAGTAAACAAATTCTGAATCAAATATAGTGCACTACTTATAGGTTAGGGTATGGATCAAGACACATGTAAACAATGAGTCAGTAGCTTCCAAGGTGAGAATGATATTGATCGGTAACCTTTCCTATGATACTCAAAACCAACCCTTTACAGTTGGTTTACAGAAAACAAGAAAATAGTACAACAAAAATGCCAATAATAAATTGACGAAGGTATAATCTGTAAAATATATTTTAGAATCGAAGGAATCTAAATATACGAAAATCCAAAAAATTGAAGAAGAAAACTGGAAATTATTTATAGTTGGGTAACCTTCCATTGCAAATTTTTCTTTTAATCTCCAGTTAAACTTTGTTTCAAAAGCAATAGCTACAATGAGGTGACTTGTTGCGGCTTCAAATTATAAGGACTTAACTTTATTGTAATATAATATAAATCCACAATAGTCCTTACATTTAGAAATAATTATGCTGGAATTTCAATATCAAACAAATAATATTTTAATCATAGGAATTAAATTCCTGTCTTCCTTATAAGTCAAAGTAAATTAAATTCAGTTTCTCTAATTCTAATGTATTAGTAACAAGAGGTTTAAAAAAGGCAAATTTAAGTCTAATGAGTCCACCCCTGGTCCTTTGATTGCTTTGAATATTCTTTATTTAATTTTAGCGTCATTATCGAAAATTCTCTTATGAAAATGGATTATTTCGTTACCTTCTTAATTCCAAATTCAAGATAAAATGATTTATTATCAACGTATAAAGCCTCTCATGTCTAGAAAATTTGATCGCTCCTCTTCCAGGTTGGATTTTCCAATTTCATATTACAACTTGAAATTGCATTGATGCCCATAATACATTTCAATCTAAAACTATTGTAAATTGTCTTATTCTTGTTGAAAAGCAATAAATTCTAACATGTGAAAAACCTTTCGCTTCTGTAACTTCGTTCTGAGTTATTAAATGCGATTTAATCAAAAATTTATAAAGAACTGCCTTGCTTTAATTTATTATTATGAATGACGCGCATCGTAGGGTTCACGAAAATTTCGTTATCATCTTTCTCCACTACCTCTCATTGGTAGTTTTCGATTTTCCAGTTTCCAAAATTTCAGTACAAACTTCTGCCAAGTATTAAATAAAACATTTGGCCACCCCTCAAAGGTTCCTAAACAATTAAATAATCCTTCATTTTACATGGGGATGGAGCAAAAGCTCAAATAATCCATCGATAAATGCAATACTAAGGGAGTGCAAAACAAATTCGAGCGGAAAGCTATAATTATATTATTTTGATTAACATCAAAGCGAAAACTAAACGTAATTGTGTGTAAGATAAATGGATTGCACACCTTAATCTGTCAAGCACTGAAATTAAATCAAGTTAGGATAGTCGAGTTCCTTTTAATCAAAGTAGAGCCTTTATTTTTAATGTTCTTTCATTAATTTATTATCACATTTTCGATTTGAAAGTAAATGATTGATGCTCCCCTAAAATATTTTTAGTGTTACACATTTTCCAATTTTAAAATGAAAAATGTACTTTGACTTTGTTTTAGAACGCAATCAATAGTTTTTTTCACAATTAACTAGGTCATCGTTTGTTTTTTTGCTGTACATTAACGGGTCGTAAAAAATTCTCTTTGGAAACGCTAGTTCTTTTTATGAAGCTCGTCATAAACAAGATCTTTCAACCACAAGCAATTGCAGTCAACTTCCAAAGCAAATATTTTATTATAAGAGCCCACTAAACATTTACGCATGAAGTTGTGGTTATGTTGTTTATGTGAGCAATGCTTCGGGCTCGAGCCGCTTTTTAAATCCGTTTTCATTGAAAATCCCCACACTATAATTGGGATCGGTTGAATAAACAGGTTTATGAAGATAAATTAGTAAATCTCATGGAAATTTGAAAATATTAAAAATTAAAGCTCATAGGTTAAGTTTAGTAACAATTTTGTTTAAACTTGGGAATATTTAATCCTTAATTTCTCAGTTAATCGCATATTTCGGGTTTGTTCCAGAGATTATAAAATTATTATTTGAACCTTAGTTTCTGTAATGTTTACTACCTCTTACAAATTACAATGCGAAATGTAAATGTGGAGCAATTTGCGATTTACAAATACTACTCAGATGTTTAATTTTAATTGGAATAGTTTTAATTAGAGCATTACAAGGCGACGTAGTTTGTCAGCAAAATTTAAGCAGATTCACGAAAATCTTTGCACGAGTAATTTTTTTTATTTCAATGTTCCAAAATGTTTGGAATAATCAAGTTTAAAAATTCAGTATTAGAAGCGACCAATGTGTCAGTTATGGTCATTTCAAGTCCTAAAAGTTTCCTTAACTACCCTTAACTTTTAAAGTAGTATAACTTTAAACTTAAGTGTTAAATTTAAAGGTAAACAATTTTTTGCGATATTACATAAAAATTTGAGCTGTTTTCTTTCCAAGTATTTTTATTCAAATTACTTACTTGCAAAGCTACATAAATCGTTTTAAAGTTTTTAAATAATTACCTATTAAAATAAATTATTAATTTTTTAGCCATTAACCTCACATTTAAATACTCAAAGTACGCATTGTACTATTAGACCTTTACCTTAACAGGAAATGCATAAAAAGTAATGTTTTGTAAAAATAAAGTTTTAAAAATTAGAAATTTAGTTTGGCGACAAATTTAAAACATCATTAGACAAAAATATATCACCGGTCACACAATTATTACGCTATATAATTATATCCTTTGTCGTAAAGTATTGAAAATTATTTTTAATTCTCATAATTATTATTAACTCTTTCCGATAAATCGAGAAAAATGCTTTAATAAACTTTATTTTGTATTGAAATTTAAAGATATTTGTGGAAATATTATGTTTGAATTATTTATTTTCATTTTTTTTACGGGTCGGAAACGTTTGAATCTATTTTTAATTTACCACTTTCCGAATGGTTTGTAATCATTGCAGGCGCGGTTGTTTTGCAAAACACAAATTTAACATTTCATTGAATTCTATTCACAAAATTACTACTAGAATATTTGGTTGAATTCATTAGGGTTGCTCGGCCTTCGACCTAAATGTATACAATACATTTGTTTCTACTTGAAAAAACATACTTTCAAGTTAATGATCATTAAGGAATTATTCAGACAGGACTATTATTTTTAAGCAGTTATCTAATAAATTCAATAATTCTCAAGTCTCAGATTAATGATCTTTTATTTTCAGTGTGCCGAAGGTATAAGAAACTTCACTAAAATCAATCTCCTGTATAAAAAGCCTGATATGAATTATTGACGAGTTTATACAAGCAATTAATGCTCTTGTATACGAAAATGTATTTACAAGCGAAACTTGATATCTTCTTTAGTATCTTTTTATAGCTTTGATGAGACTTGATATACTCAAGAAGTTGAATTAAATTTTTTACCTTCGAACTTTTTCGTACCGATCTCTCCTTTTCATCCAAAGTAAATCTGCTACTTTATTTTGAAAACGTCTGGGTTTTACAAGTTTGGTTTTGCATGATTTCTATACCAGAACTTGAATAATTTGCCATTCCACGTTTCGCTTCCCGTATATTGAATCAGCTCCAGTTGCATACGTGGCATACAAGAGTAATTTCACAGAATAACTTGAATAATAAACTAATTTCATCTTGATAAGAAAATTAGTCGCTAAATTTTCGCTATCGCTCCGAGGATAAACATTTTAAATCCAATGCCCTTGGCCTTAAAACTGTTGATATTTTCACTAGTTGCCATTTATCGATCGGATTTGGAATGAGACGAGGAACTTTAATATTTAATAAAATTTCTTATGATATTATGCCGAGTATCCTTGAACTGCGTCGTGAGGATTAAAGGTGGCTTAAAAGTGTTAAGATAGCAAAGACGCTTTTATCCTTCGTTAAATTTGTGTCCTAATTTACGCTTCGCCTAGGATATATTGCTTTTGTTCAAGAAACTTAAGGACAAGTAAACGACGGATGGTCGTAATTTTTATCTATGCTGTTGGGGTGACAACGGTTTCGTAGTAATAAATGAACCTACGTCACCTAATGCAATTTGTCAAGTTTACACACAATTGCTGGTTTACTTGAAGTTTTAATTTGTACCGAGTTAGTTGAATAAATTTTAAATTAATCACATGCTAATCGCTTTCTCTCTTTGTTAGCGAACAACTTGGAATCTTATTTTGTTAAACAATAACGAGAAAGACAATCGGTGCATAGAAATTTGTTTCGTTTTCACGAATAAGGGAATTTTGAATTATTAGATTTGATTTCACACCTGACCTGCCTAAACTAATTTCTGAGAGAGTTTAATACGTTTACATAGGAATAATTGTCTTGGTATTTAATTAAATTTTGAGTGTATTTTTAGTGCCGTTCTAAATTATAAAACCCCAAGTTTGCTTTGTGAAATAATGGTTCAGAGTTACACAATTTTATGAGCTGTGAGAAACTACGTCAACAATGATCAAATCTATAAGGATTAGGAATAAGGATCGACCCAACTTCAAATCGTACATGTTGATGGTCAATTTCGCCGATTTGTTAATCCTTTTAAGGATTAGCGAAAAACGAAATTGCCTGATCCATCTACAACAAAACTTAGATTGCTTCACTTCCATTTCATTCATGAAGAATTTGTATTTTTATGCTATTTTCAATTAATTTGGTTTGCTAAATTTTGTTGTTGCAATAGTTCTCAGATGGGAACCTATTTTTGTCAAAAATTTAAGAAAATTAAGTAAATATAATATGTGATTTTTGAGTTTTTACAAATTTTATACTGGACAATCTTACAAAGCACATTTAAATATAATATATTATATTATATAAATATAAATGATTTAAAAATTAGAAGAACCCAATTTTTCTCTTAGATCTCCCCCCCCCCATTTTGCAATGTTGGAAAATATTAAAACAGTTAATTTTTGTGCTATTTTGTCCAAGTGATCATGTCATTTTCAATTAATTTGGTTTGCTGAATTCAAATTGTACTATCAAAATTCCACTGCACCAATAGTTCTCAGATGGGAACCTATTTTTGTCAAAAATTTAAGAAAATTAAGTAAATATAATATGTGATTTATGAGTTTTTCCAAATTTTATACTGGACAATCTCACAAAGCACATTTACAGCTGTTATGAAGTTCGCTAACTTTTTCGAAGTTAAAATTAATCTTATTTTACAAAATTGTGCAAAATTGTTGGAATTTAAACCAAGATCTGTTAATTTAATTGTGAATTTTTAACGCTAATGATGAATTAGCTTGTCATAAGTATGCAAGATTTACTTCCAGCACATTATTTTCAAAAACATAACTTAGATGATTCCAACAAACTTTATGGATATGTTCAATCACTTTAATTTTTAGTGAACGTTGTGATTCCAATAGATCAGTAAAAGTAATTGAAATTAATTTTCAATTTAAAATATTGCGGGACTTCCAAATAACACGTGGTCATATAATTTTAATGGTGCGTAAATTTTCTAATTTGGTCCATTGAAAAATTACTTAAATTCATAGGCGCAACTAAGGTCAAGAGTTTTGAGGAGGCTAAAAGAGTCCTCAAACAATTTTTTTTAAGGGGGGGGGGCTAACAATAGGGAAAAATTGCGCCGTACGCAAAAAAATTAGAATTTCAAGTTCTACAGAGCTTAGATTTGAAGTTAGAAATTATAAAAAGATGTTTTTGTACTAATTTTTGTGATTCCAGGGGCAGAAAACTATTTTTTGAAAAATAATAAGCTTCTCGAAAGCCTAGCCTTCGAGGCTAACTTCATCGTTTGCTAATAAATTCAAGTTTCTTTCCCACTAAACTGAAATATGCAATAACAAAAGCAATTTTTGCAAATTTATTTCCAAAAATTACCATACTATTAATTCAAAAATCAGTTTTAAGCATAGAAAATAAGGGGGAAAATTAGGGGGCAATTATAGAAATCAACTAAGTGGATGACAGATTGCCAATCAGAAACTAAAATTTATGTGGAAATTCAGTGTTTACTAATAGTAAGGTAAGGGTTGCGAATATTAAATTAATCGATTCTTCATAATATCGCCATTAAAAATTAACAATTTTTGGGATATTTTGGGAAGGCTAATTTGAATATTTGGGGGTGTCATAGCCTTTCCTCAGCCCCCCCCCCCATAGTTGCTCTTATGCTTAAATTCATAAATTAACTACCACGCACAACACTTATTTTCCGCCTTTTCCTTCATAATTAAGAAGAAATTTTCAGTTTGTACAGAAGACACAGTGGCGTAACTTAAAATTTTAGACCCGGGAGCAATAGCTTTGACGGGCCCCTCGATTGAGAGGTGTGCGATTTAAAAACAAAATTTGTGGTCCAAAGCATTGGGCCCGGGACCATTCCTTACTCTAGCCCCCCACCGTTATTTTTCGACACTTTCCATACCTCCCCTGACCCTAGGTTGCACACTCATTTCTTCACATTTCTCAAAGGGACTTTCCACCCTAGAAAATTGAAAAATCACTTCAAAATGAGATAAAATTAAATATTATAAATTTAATAAAAAATCAATTAAAACCATGGTAAACCAAAACTTATTTATTCCCCTAAAATAGGAGTGAAACCGGGGGGTCTGGGGGGGTATGGAATACCCCCCAGCACAAGGAAACGTACACAACAACGCAACACCGGTCTAATCGACACCAGGAAATTCGGCACCGCTGAATCTCTTTTAACAGTCCCTTCATTTAAAAAACTCGTTTCCTAACACTAACCTAAAGCTCGACCGGTGGATTCCCGTTGCCAGGTTGCCGTTTCCGGCTTTCACAGGCGCTCTTTACCCTTGTTTAAGAATTGTTTACTTTACATTGCCTTGGGCCCCTAAACTTTTACGGGCTGTGTTCATTCGCACACATTTCCCATCTGGAACTGCAGTTCTTGGACGAAAATCAACTTCATCTGTTTATTGCTGAAGGTTGGTAAGTTGAAAATTATAAACTATAGAGCCCCCTATGTTAACAAAACCACATATTTTGGTTTGTATCTTCATTGAGTTATACAACATGTGAGAACACATCACTGCATTGACCACATTCGATTTTCAACCCTTACCGTGAGCACAGATCGCTTATTTTGACCTGAAAGTGTCGATTTTCTACCAAGGAATTATTTAAATTTCAAAATTCTGTAATTATTATTTGTATACCTCTGTAAAATTAAGATGTTTTTAATATTTATTTTATCCTCGAGCTCAAGTCCTTCCTGTAACCTTTTTCTCATCAATGTTAGAACATGACAATATATGCGAATTATTTACAAATTTTTTGTTCCAAGAATATTTCAAATTAGTTCTTAATGCAAAAATTGAATTCAGTATACTTACATTACATGTCATTGATACCAAGAAACGATGCAATTTTCAATAATGACCCCCCCCCCATTCTCTCCTTCGTCATCATAAGAATACAAATGATTTTTTAAATTTGACGTTTTTTTAGATATAAATTAAAACATTATAAATGAATAATATGCTGACAAATTCTGAATTTTGAGAATTTAACTCAATATTTTTTACAAAATGAGTGAATGGAGCACATTTAAATTATGATCAAACAACACTGTGCATTGCAAGAGTAAAATTGTATTAAATTTTATTCATAATTTTGGGGTAGAAAGAAATATGCACATGTTTATAATAAGTCGAAGAAGGTTAACGTAAGCAACTCAAGAAAAAAAAGGGGGGGGAATGTAAGAACAGTCTTCAGGTAGTAACGAGGGCCGAGATACGCATAATAACGATGAAGTGGTGTTGAAGGAACGAATAAGATAGACCATTGACGGTGCCATGGTCGAATCTTGTAACGAGTAATTAATTATATAAAATATATTTCGATGATTATATTTTTTTAATTCGAATTAACGATGCGAATCCTATAGTTGTATGGATCTTACATTTGTAGCGATAATTTTTAAACGATTTAATGATGTATTGTGTTTTTAGTGTGTAAATAAATGTTATTGTTATATTAATCAATTGATCATTTAATCTATCCAACTAAAATCTACATAGCTTTTAGAATTTTGGGCATTTAAAGCTTTTTTCCATATTTAGACCTTTCTCGTCCTGTTATTTCATCACGTGCATCCCAAAATTGTGCTATGCAACATTACGAATGAGCTTTCTGAATTATTCGAGGATCAGTTGATTTATAGTTTCTTATACCAATAAGATCCCGAGGAGGTATATGTCAGAATAATGTGAGAATAATTTAGAAACAACCGATACCTCATTAAGGTTAATTTGAATGTATATTTAGCTGCTATGTTCCATTTAATTTTGGATCTGAGGGCACCCCTGATTGGTGTGTTCTTGATGATGAATATTGTGTCAGAAATGTTATCTATCGATTAACAGAGTAACTAAATTTTGCATCTACTAATTTATAGCGTTTACTGTTTCAGTAAGATATTTTGTATCTAAACACACAGTTTCTGCATTTCCGATAAATTCACATAGCAAATGCTTAAGATATTTGCATCAGAAACCTATATATATATGAGCTCACGCCGCCTGGCTGTTATCACTATTGCTCGGATAACAGCGCAAACTGCGAAGTAAATTTTACAGTAGTATATAATAATATATAGGACATAATCAATGTTAAGTACTTCAAGTTAGTGCTTCACTTAGTTTTTAAGAACGAATGAAAAGCGGTATAGGAATTTTATAGTTTCGCAAACGATTATAGGATGAAGATAATTTCTCGAAGGCCTAATCATCAATGAAGCACTTTTTAACAAGGAATATTTTCTTAATACTACAAACACCAACAATGAAACATTAGCTTTTCGAACCCAAATTAGTAAATTGGTCTAGTGCTTAAATTTAGTAGACGACCAGTCCCTTTCGAGCATTTAATCTCCCATTAGAGATCTGTTATTTGATCTCATTTAAAAATCCATCTTTAAGGCAGAAAAGTAGGATTTCAATTTTGCGTAATTTAGGAAAATTTAACAAGATTTACTGTTTGATGAAACTAGAATTAAATTAAATTTTCAAAACTATTAATTTCTTTTACAAATTTCATTCTCTGCGTGAAATATCTTCAAACAGAAAGTTAGTTACATTTGTATAATTAATAATATTAATTAATTTTGTTTTAGAAACTACTTTCAGTAAAATAACAAACTTTAAGCTCAAACAATTAATTTTGTGCGAATTTCCAACATTAACAACTAAAAAAATAAAACTGGTTTCCAAAAAAATCAAAAATTTTCAAATATTTCAGATTTTATTTTTAAAAATCGTCGTAAGCCAACTCATGGCATTAAATTGATATTTTTAAATATACACCAAGGTAATCTAAAAATGAAAGATATAACTTATAAATATTTTTAAAAAATTTTATCACACCTGATGACGATAAAAACGAAGATAATTCAGAAATGCGCAAAATGAATTGAATTCCTCGATAAAATAGCTCATTTTTTAGGAAAACCGCACGTGGCAGCAGAATACGCGTTTTATTACAGTAAGGAAGAAAATCTACTAACCTAGTATAATATCGGATATTTTGCAAAAACATCATTTTTCATTTTTTGTTGCCATATCAAACTTTAACAGTAGTAAAACTGGCTTATAAAACGAGATTGGAGTTATCGAAATCGACATGAAAATTCTGTTTGGATTTTCTATGTAAATATTATCTCAAATACTTCACAAATTAAACCAAGTTTATCTTAGAAGAAAATGTGTCATCAAAGCATGAAAATGCGTACGCTGCATGATTTCCATTATTGTAATAATACGTTCCACAAAAATACTAAATCAACATTTTTCATTTCCTCCCTTTCGCCATTCAAATCGACGCGACAAAAAAGCCAAAATATTCGTAAGCACTTATAAACTTTCAGTATAGTAAAGCAGCTTTGCGTAATTGAAAAACTTTTTTTTCTTCAAACAAACGATTCAACTGCTACCATCATCTTAAGGTTCGAGTTAAATGTAAGATATAAATTATGCAGAAACGGGATATAGGAATATTAATGGCTGCATTTATGATGCTTTTAAAAAGCTTCAGTAAGCTCAAAGTTGCCTGTTGCCTGGAAAATTTTGCGAATATTATATTTTATAATCCGACATCATATAAAAAAGCTGGATTTGCTTCGATGCAGATAAAATAAAATTTTATACGGTAGAGTTATAATTGCTTCATTAATCTAAAAAGTTTTTGACACAAAAGTTGATTATACTACGTTTAAATCTCGTTGACATATAAATATTCCGTACAGGCCTACACAACAGGACTAAATTAGATGGATTTCATTGGTTGAATATTTGCCTTATAATGTAAGTACTAAACTATCCTGTTTAACAGTTTTATGTCTTTCATATTTTAAAATATATTTGTCCTGTTGTCCTATGAAGCTGAGACCACGAAAATGAGCTTCAGAAGAATTCATTGGGCTACCCGAGCTTCAAGGGTGGATAAGTGAATAGTGCGAAGGCTTGGTTTGTCTCAAAATTATCCAGAAATGCGCCTAAATATACTTTTAATATTGTATATTCTAAATTTGACGTACGAAGGTCACAGGCCGAGCTCTGCAAGTGTCAATGAGAGACCTGAGACGCTGCTCTTGGCAACGTTCAAACAAAGTTGAACAATTTGAAGTTTAATGTTTGTTATTTTAAGTTTAAAAAGAACTTGCAAATCTAATGGGGTACAAATTTAGTCTTAACGATTTTCAACTGTAATTGCGAAAGAGTCAATTGTATTTTGCGTAAACAGTGCAAACACTGCTTGTTGATCTGTAGCTGGAACTCTGAACCAGTGAGAGATGGTATTGGAGATGATAACAAGATTAGACCATCTAAACAACAATAGGATGTTACCAACTCCAGGAAATCCAAAATGGTTCCACAACTTGCGCATAAAGGAACTGCGAAATAATAGATTGAGCATGAAGAGCCTCTCCTGTTCCAGATGTTTAAAAACTGAAGCCAAAAACACCCCACGACGACAATACCACTGTTTCACACGGTAAGGCACAAGTAAATACTGAATAACTGCGCTGAACCAAAATAATACCTGACGACGCACTACAGGCACTTAACAAAATCGTCGTGAAAACAACGTACGTTTGCCATGGTTGAACTTGCGAGACTCCCCGACTCAAGAATTGCTACGCCGGAACGTTCACGCTATCTGTAGCAAAAATGCATTTAAATGAAATGCATGGGCCGTACTTAGAAATAATGAAATTCAATGAGAAAGTAGGCAACGAAATGCAAAAATTCGTTACAATTTCGCTAGACTAAATTTATAGCCCATTAAATTTGCTATTCGGAAAGCGGCGTCAATTTCTTATAAAACTTTTCGTTTAAAAATTCACAGTTTCTCAAAACTCGAAAGCCGTTGCTTTTTGAAGCATTTGAAAATGGAAATTGAAATGTTGCCTTAAATAGGGGTCAAGGTTTTTGAATTTAGACACAAATTTTTGTTGTTGAAATTTTAATTTCAATGTGGGATTGGTGGTTTCCAAAGTAATCAATAACTTGAACTTGAGATGCCGCGGCGATCTCTATGGATTTTTTACATAAATCTTTGACACATTTTGACCTAAGGGGCCCAGTGACGTAGCAACAGGTGGTGTGAGTGGTGCCGGGCACCAGTGCCCGGGCCCCATGGGGGCCCGGTTCACGGACAAAATTACAGACATTTTTGTAAAAATTATCTATGAAAGTTTGCACATTGAACACAGCGAGGGCCCCAGGGCGGTGCGTCTGCACCGGGGGGCCGGCGCCATGAAGGAACGCCAAAATAAAGAAATATTGGAAAAAATTGAATAATGTAATTTATTCTGTAAATATTATAGCAATATTTACAAGTCAACGAGTGACGCAGTTGCATATAAAATAGGTAGTATTTTCCAAAAAAATCGCCTGCGGCGCTAAAAGACGCTGCTTTCCCTACCCCCATGTTCCGGAGGTTGAATTATTTAGAGGGGCGCCTCAAAATTGAATTGCGCCTGAAGCTTCATAAGTGCTAAATTTTCATTAGCCTCTTCCGGAGGGGGGGGGGAATTGAGATCTCGCACCACCAGAAAATCTTTCTAGGGAAATCTACAATGCCTTTTTGTCACTTACATATTTTTTGTGCAATAACATTGTTATTTAAATTTTTTTTTATAATAAAAAAAATAATGAAGGGGGCCCGCTGTCGATCTTGCACCAGTGCCCGGTCTTGACTTGCTACGTCACTGCTAAGGGGGTCACGCTTTTAAATATAAAAGCTACTACGGGGGTAGGTAGCCCCGAGATCAAGCTTGCTTGATCTCGACTCACCGTTATAGATTGGACAGGCTAAAAAATGTCCAATGATGCTAATAGGCATCTTGGCTTGCGAGGGTCGCGTTTTCATTCTATTAATTTTAATTCTTATATTTAGGAAAATCTGTATTATTTGTAAATTTATTAAAATTTATATACCTTCAACTTTCAGTTAAAATTAATTTGCTTTATATTTCAGTAAGTTATTTTAGTAAATTAATATCTTAAAAGTTTGCCAGAAGTTTACCGCTTTCTGAATGTTTTGTATACGAAAATTTGCAGAACAAAAAATTGAGTAATTTGATCAAAAGGTTTGTCACTTACTTATGCAAAAATGATTGACTAAAATTCTGGAGCAAAGCCAGGTCGTTGCTTCAACAGTTATGATTGAAAATAGAAACAGGGATCTTGATAAACCAGTATTTGAGTTATTCAGAGGTAAACAAAATGTTTTGGTTAATAACAAGACAGATCCTAACCTGAAACTTACCTACAGATCCAGCTGTGTCTTCTACGTGGTGCAGTAGGGGATGGAGGTACTAATAGATGGGAACCTCCTTCCGGAGGGCCCAGCCTCAGCTCCGGTACGCGGAGTTCACCGCTCATCACGTTGTACTTGCAATACCGGTAGTACGCATCGTTAAAGCGATACGCAACTAACGCGAAATAATTTCAAGCAAACTTGACGACTTTCAGATTTTTAAAACCTTAATCCTAAAATAAATTTCAAACGTTAATTACTTTTTAAAAAAATTGTAATAAAAATAGCGTGTATTGCTTTTACGAAGCGCTCTTGAACATGCGGATCTTAAATTAAAAATTTTCTTTTTGTGGATGTAATTAATTGCAAAATTTATGCAAAAGCATCACAAGTTTCGAAAATTTTTAGTTATCAACTTTTTAAAAAGTTGGGGTTTTTAATAAAAGTTGTTAATGAAAAATTATATATGGACAGAAGCTTGTCAGTTGGAAAAAAAATTTTAAATTTCATTTCTCGGTGTAATGTAAAAGATGGAAATTGTGCGTCTAATCAAGAAAATAATTAAAACGTTAATTTGATTTTTAACCGCCAAAGCAGGAAAATTACCGAAGAAACCAGAAAGGAAATTCGCCTTCCACGTGTTTGTGGTTTTTTAACCGCATAGCAAAGCACGTAAATAATTGTTTCATTGATCACAAGAAAATTTTTGGTACAGCTAGTGTTAGATTTTACAACTTATGCGTTAGTATAAAGAAGGAAATTAAACCACACCTTTAAGTGAAAGTACGGATGAGACGAGAAAAAAACTGAATCACAAATTAAATTTGGCACTTCCTTAAGTAATTATCAAATTTTCAATTAAGTGAGAATAAAAATTAGTAACTGAAAGTAAATTACAACTTCACAAGCAAAACAGAACTGTCCCAAGTGTCGCATCTGCATTCAAATCCAGTAAACCCAATTAAGTTTTTCCCTTCCCCACTTACGTGAGTAGGGATACAAAATAATTTTCTGAATATTTTGTGAAATTAACTCATAAAACAGCAACGTGCGAGTTGAACAAAAATAATAAAAATTCGTCCGAGTGCCAACTGAGGAAAACTTATTTTCCTGTAAGGATAGAATTTTTGTGCCAACAAGGTGAAAAGCTACCGTAAATCACACCAATTTAAATTTCAACGCATTTCCAAACATTATTTTGAAATTTCCCGAGACGTATAATAACGCTAATTTATTGATGAAGTTATAAATATGGAAAGATAGCAGTACTAAGCGGCGTCATAACGTCGAAATTTTTGAAAATTAATACACGCAAAATTGGCTAATAAATAACGCATTTAAAAATAATTCAAGGTGATCTACAATTATTATTCCCCCCCAAAAACTTGAAGAATTTTTGTACCAAATGTTAAACTGGTTATGCAATGGCGCTTAGAAAAGACATAAACACTTAAAAAATAGAGCAACACCCACTGATTTGCTTTGTAAACACGAATTATTAATATGCTCGATCTGTCATCATGAGAAAATTTCGTCAAGTTGATCGAAAAAATTACAAAAAAATGACGTACCTGCAAGACCTGGCCAACCCGGAGGTGGAAGTGATTCAAACGACAGGGTCGGAATTTTTTTGTATATTATAAATTAAAGTATACAAGAATAAGAAAATTGTTGAGAGAGTTAGCACTCATAGATCTTAGGATGATTACTTAAAGGAGTTTTCGAGCTAATTGCATCGTTTCATGCTTACGAAGCGCCGTTAACCCTCTAGCTACGGGAGTCGTCTAAGTCGTCTATAATAACAGTAACACTATGCTGGGGTACGTAAGTCCTCCAAGCAATTTGATATTGCTTCTTAGCTTACGAACGTCGTTTATAGGTGAACAGTAAAATATGAAATGCAAATACACTAAATTTATATAGGTGCAGTGTTGATACTGTGGGATATAGCGAATCGAAGAAGTCAGCAGTCTTTAAGGGTGAGCTCTGCAGGATGACGCATACGATGAAGTGGTGTTGAACGAACGAATCGAATGAGATACCTCATTGACGATGCTATGGTGTAATCTTTTAACAAATAATTAATGTATTGCAATTCGATGCTTACACTACATAAATTTAGGGGATTCGACGAGGTTAAATCATATGGGTGAACGGTGCCCCATATGGCTTTTGCATTTATAATGTTATGTGTGTTAACGATGTATTGTTGTTCTAGTGTAAATAAATATAATAAGTACATTATCAGGTTGATTCAATTAATCAATCAAATTAACTACAATACTGTGCTCGGATATTATCAATTAGGACCAATGAAAGTAATGGCTTTATGTATCTAGTAAATACATAACCAAAATAATCCATCATATTCGCTTCTTCCCGGATTTACCTAATTATATATTATTATATTATACATACAAACTAATAAACAAACGGAAACCAAAAATACTATTTGAAAAGATTCTGCTACTGCAGATACTCCAGTGCCATCTAAAGCTGCAACCAACGTGAGTTTTTACAACTATCACCTGGATATTTTGATTAATAAACAATAATAATTAACAACTTTTGTATTTTCCATTCTATAAAATTGGGGGCTCGGCCCAGGATTGAAAAAATACTTAACCTGATTGATTTGGTTATTAGAGTTCTTAGAGCTCCCTATCGGTTTATTTTTGAAACCGAGGAGAGATTTAACCATAAATAAATAAATAAAAAAGAAGTGCTAAAAATTCAATAAATATTTAATCAATGGTGCACTAACGAGAGAATTCATTTATTTGGAAATAAAATTAACTAGGTATTTACCTGTAAACAATATTAAGTAGTAATATTTTAAAAAAGTTACTAGGACGACAGATTGAGTAAGCTCATACATAACCTTTATGAAATGAAATTTCTGCATAAACAATTTTTGGGAGATGAGAATCCGCAAATAAAAACTGTAGTGGCAGTGCATCTCGGAAGATCTTGTTAGATCTTCACAGGCACGTGCTTCTACATTTCCACATCAGTAAAACAAAAATTTTGATAGCTGCTCACAAAATCGTTCTTAACATCCATCGAAACGTAATCGAAGTTTAATGTACCGATGGAACTATTTCCAAGTTTTTGTTCCTTCTCGGCAAATCGTTAATTGTGCACACAAAACTTATTAGATGGAGGATTTACAACCCAGTAACTTTTGAAAATGCGGTGTCTATTCTCCTAAAAGTTTGATGATTGCCTCTAAAGAGTTAAAACTTACTTCAACGAACTTCCAATTTTTTATTTATAACTTCGCAATTATGCGTAAGTTTTCGAAAAAAAATTACTAAACAATGAATTTCACGAACATTAGGAAAAATTATCATTCAAGAGCAAAACTTTAAATTACATCGTTAGAAATTAATCTTGTAAATTTTTGTCTGTAATAAGGACAGCGTATTTATTAGTTTGCCACCCCTAAACTAAAATTAATGTCGAAATCAGCCGAAAAGGCAGCAGTCCTTTCTCAAAGCACTTATTCCCGTTTTCTTCCCTTTTCACTTCCATTTACTTTTTAGTTCGCTTAACAACATTTTCACAAAGATTAATATATGCTTTCTGTAAGCGAAGCAAACTAATTAAATAAATTGAAAAAAGGTGTAGCTGAACAAATCGACCACTCGTTCTCCTCTCCAAAAAAGTTTTATTTTCGTTCTGTCTTTTAATTTATTCGTTATTCGAACGCGAATGAAAAGTTATCGCATCCGAATATTCTAATCTTAGGAGAGGCTTTTATATAAACGGAAGTCACGCAGGTTTCAAAAATTGCAATTGGGAACTGAAATCGGTTTAGTGAGCAATAGGTGGAAATCGGTGTTAGAAAATCGTGTCGATTAAAGTGGTTCACATAATGCAGGAAATAAGAAAAGTTGAAGTTTTTAATGCTGGAAGAAACCAGGAAAACTGCAAATAGTTAGTTTTCCAGTCAGCACTGCGAGATTCCGTAGAAATCCATGCTGTCTGAGAATTTAGCCCCTATAAATTTAGTACAGATTTCGCATAAATTTTACTCAACTTTATAATAGTGCTGGTTGTAAATGACCCCACTAAATGCTATTGAATTCATTGAAAACTAATCAAAAAATTAATAAAAAGGAATCTGGTGATAGAACGGAGTGTTAATTTTTTTCAATATTCTTCTTGGTCGGTACGCCCGAATTCGGGCAGCGCGGTATCATTCATGACGAACAATCGTTTATCACTTGCTAATTTTTCAATATATTCCATTGAATTTTAACACAATTTAAACCGACTAACTGGAAACATGCGGAAGCAAGGATAGAGGGGTCGATGGTAAAATTGAAATCTACATAGAAAAACTCTACAGTAATGATGAAGTGACTCACGACCTTTTTCCAATTTCATTTTAATCAAAACAAATTGTTAAAGAGCGGTTCAACTGGGATTATTTGATTGAACCAAAATCTTTGGGCAGGGATAACTAGTGATGAGGAGTGGAAAAGAAGATACTTAAAAATATTCCCTGATTTTGGAAACTTGGCAAAAGGAAATCAATGTTGATTGACTGAACCATCGGTTCTCGAACTTTTTCGGACCACCGCTCATTTTCCTCAGCATAAATTTTTATACCACCCCCATTACTAAAATAGAGCTTAAAAAAGGTCATTCAAATGTGTAATTTTTCAAATTGTTTCATGCCTAGAACTAGAAATCGCCCACAGGGGGAGCGATATTGTTCACTTTGAGAACCACACTGGACTAAACTAAATACAAGCAAACAAGATAATGCGATTTTTTTATATAATGTTGTTAATTAAATATATATTTTTAAAAATAAAAATTTTCCTGACTTTCCATGCCTAATTATCAAATTTTAACCATCTTCTCTTTCAACAAGCAACAATTTAACATTTCAAAATTGATGATTACTCAAATTTGATTCTTGAAGGTCATCTCATTGCTTATATATGGCTGGGGGGTATTCCATACCCCCCAGACCCCCCGGTTTCTGGGTGAAATAGTTTGAAAAGATTAACTTAACTTCATTTTATCTTATGGTTCTTGTAAGCAGTTTTTTCCAGATAATTATCCTATGTTTTGTAACAAATTTTTGCATCTGTTACCTAGTTCCTCCTGAAATTGCATTTTACGATATTCCTCGATCCGGCCCAGCATTTTGAGTCACATAACATGCGCATTTTACATTTAATCTAGGTACATTGTGCTGAATGCAGAGCAGACGTAATTTTCTTCGATCAGTTTTGGTGAGCCAGTCTGACGACCATTTTCGATTCGCTACAGTTGGCAACATAGCAACGTCTTTGGTGTTGTTGTTTTTTTAACACCAGTAGAGCTTAACCTTCAAACATCGTTCTCTCTCGAAGCCAACGGATTATTTTGAGGAATTCTTTTACCATCTGCATGGTCCAGTTTTGCTTAGCATCTCCACAACAGCTCTATCATGGTTCCAGTTCGCGAGTGCCAGTCCAAGTGTTGCCTGCTGATTAGTAACAAGGTTTCCAGTTTTTCACCTGCAAACCCACAGTCAACTTTCGATTGGAAATGAGTACTTGTTTTTATATAAGTTTTAAACTTATAAGAGCTCAAGTAAGTACATATTCTTTATCTTTTCCAATTCGTGTAGATCGACGTGTCATTTTGGCTTCTGTATTTCATTTTTGCGTAACTCTTTATTATATTTTATGTGGGAACTCATTCATTTGAGGTGGGAGCACTTTTTGACTGTAATACCGCATTTCCATTTGTATTGTATGCATTGTTTTGCACAGTAATTATTACATTGCAATTATTGGAATTATGACTACATCTCTCAATTATTAATTTTTGTCAATTAAAGCAATTTACCATCTCCTGCATTTCATTGGAGTTCCCCCAAACTACTTTTTATTTCAGAATCCACGGTCTCGTTTCGATTACGACAAAATCTGGATCTTTGTTTTGAAATGGATTCATTTGCGATTATGCAAATTTTGAAGATATAGTCAATTGTTTAAATTAAATAAACAAATTTTTTTTCTAATTAAGAAATAAGATTGATTTTGAAAGGGAAGAGGATGACTTTTAAATCTCAAACCAAGACTTTCTAAGTTTTCTAGATAAATCGAACATAAAAATGCAGAGATGTGGGACGAGCGAGAAAATGATGGGCCCGGAACAAGTCAACGACCTAATCCATGGAGGAATTGATGATGATGTAACCAAACAAGATTCCACATAGGGGCTAGGCTTATAATTTGTGGCGAACAAGGACCAAGACTTTAACCCATGACCCGTTCAAGTTGCAGGAGGTCCAGGAGGTTAATTCTGAAGTGGCCAGCTGAATCGAAGAAAATTCCTGTTTATTATAATATAATAGCTTCAAGCAATGACTGATTTTGTCCTTCATCTTTCAAGCAGGAGTAAGGAGAAATGCTTGCCAACCGGACTCATTACAGAAATAAATTCTGGGATTATTAGTATTATGAAACCCATTTTGCTGGCCTAAACTGAGCAAAATGCTGTAGTAAGGTGCCAAAAGAGCAACAGCCTTAACCTATGACCATTTCATGACGCCGAAGTAACTGGAGGTTATGAAATGCCTCGTTATCTTAATGATTCCTACTGTTGGTTATCCTATTAACGTAACCGGAAGGAGAACTGAAGGGCAAAAACATTAACCCATGACCCGTTCGTGGCGCAGGAGGTCAGTCCTGAAGGATACCAACCCTTGAAGGTCAATGACCTTAACCAATGACTCGTTCATGGTGCAGAAGATCGACCTTGAAATAAATGGACGTTTAAAGGGCAACGGCTTTAACCCATGAAAAGGACATTTGTTTCATGGCGCGGAAGGTCGAGCCCCGGTGGACTCCATGGACTGATGTTTACGAATCATTTGATCCAAAGAGAGTTGCGATTCAAAATAAAAACTACTATAGAGGTGGAAACCTCCCAAGAAGTGTGGATCTATTATCCGTTATTCCATTATCCATTATTTGAATTCTTATGAGTCCATGACTGACGTACATGAATGGATTAACAAGATTACCGCTACTGACTGTTCACTCACTAACGAAAAATTTAATTTAGAAATAAAAGCATAGTTTAATAAATAACGTAAGCTCCTATAGGTTTTATTATTTTTTATTATTATTATATTTCATTTTTTAGAATAAATCTGTGGTCCATACGTAATTCATATTGATACGTTTAGAATATTGTTGAACGTTGCTCTTTTCTTTAAATACATTTGTGATCAGTGAGTAGCGGTCCGTAGGGGGAATCTAATTCATCCAATCATGCGCGTCAGTAGCGAGCATATCAAGTTAGTAATATCCGAAGGTTTCTTAGCAAAAGGA
Source organism: Rhagonycha lutea (assembly GCA_958510855.1). NCBI lineage: Eukaryota > Metazoa > Arthropoda > Insecta > Coleoptera > Cantharidae > Rhagonycha > Rhagonycha lutea. The sequence goes on from OY294041.1 coordinate 36,724,062, forward strand.
CCGGCAAGGACACGCTGGTCAAAAAACATTATTTTGAACCAAGTCACCTCGTCGAAACAACGCAAATCGAATCACTTATTCCGTAAAATACCACAGTAAAGCATGAAATGCTTTATATAATAATTGTGGAAAACTTTGAATTAAATAGTAGGCAACTTTCATACAGGAGAATGGTGAAACAACGGGTGTCAAACCGGGGGGTCTGGGGGGTACGGAGTACCCTCCAGGACAGCAGAAAGTCTTTGAAAAAAATAAACTGCATTGTTTCTTCTTAGTCGTATTTTTTCTTAGTTTTAACTAAGGGCCAGTTGCACAACAGAGGATCATCCTCGGATCAGGGTGAAACCAAGGATCAAAGCAAATGTCTGTTGAATAAACAAGAGTCAAGCGTTGATCCTGGGTTAACTTTCGGATCTCGTGATCCCAGAAATCGGCGGATTAACCCACTAATCCATAGATTAAACCCTGGTTTGTAACTGTAGTTGTCTATAAAAGACAAAATTATTATTTAAAAATTATAATTTTAATAAAAACTTTGATTAACAAATTATTACAATGGATAATCGTGACTTTCTTGAACTACTACAAATAGTTGTAGAAAATGAAAAGAAAGGAAGAAAACCTCGATTGTTTCGTCATCGACCAAATAATCATTTTGAACAGTGGTCAGATGTGGAATTTTTTGATTGAAAAAATTTTTTTTCCCTAAACGAAATGTTATTATTTGTTGATCCTCTTTTAATTTGCTTTGTGCAACCGCATATGCCTTGATCCTGGATCAGCTCTTCTCTGTTGTGCAACTGGCCCTAAGAAAGCTTCTTGGCAGATTATACATCTTGGTGGTTTGCCATTGCCTTCCGAGGGGAGAGACGGCCAGAATAAAGTTCTTACTTTACTCGGATTCGAACCGGGTATTTAGCGTTCATAGTCAACTCGCGTGACCGCTAAGCTCCGACCGTCTCCAAGTAGAAGAAGCCTCCGATTAAGAAGAAGAATATTAACCGCCTTTCTTTTAGGTTTTTTTTACATTTTCTAGGGTGATCTATGTCCGCCTATTTACGCCTCTGATCACAATAATACTAATAAAGAAAAAATGTACCCCTTACAAAGAGTAGGCAGAAAATCGTCGGCTTTTGGTGCAATTAACTTGTTGGGCCCCAAGTGGCATCAATACTATGCCCCACTAAAACGAGCACTGAGACTGCGAGGTATTAAATAACCCAGTTGAAAGTTATTTGGGATTTGAGTGTTATCAAAATACTACATTATTTTGACCATGATAATAATTATGCTTTAATAAAATTTACCGTTTCATTAAAAACACTTTTAAAAATAGGGTACGTAAAAATATGAAAGTAATTCATTTTAAAAGAATTTCAATACCTCTGGACCAGAAAAATAATTGTATCCCGGGTCTCGAAGTGTTAATATTATTTTCTGGTAATATTAAATTGCAGTTATATCTAAAGACAAAGTCAATTGACAAAAAATAATATTGCATGTGGTGAGGTCGTGGATTTTCGATCGAAACATTCAAAATGGTAGTTTTCGCTTGGCGTTAGTTGTTTAATATTTTTAAATTATTAAGGGGAGCGTAATATGTAAATTTAAATATTGTGAATTGTCATCTTCTGAGTTTATTAGACTTTTAAAATTTTTATTTTATATCTGAAGAGTTGCCTGAAGCAACAAGTACCGTAGTCATAATTAGTGTCCTTTTCGAATTGAATAAATATGGAACATTGTCAATATTGATAACGTCAAGTTGGAGAGCATTCCATAAGAACAAAAGTAACTTTAAGATTGTAAGCTAAAAAAGTTGACAAGGCACTCAAAAAAAATTAATTTTGGCCTCTGGCTTACATTAAAAATTTAAGTTAGAAAAGCAGACAATTTTTCGTCTGGGAGAGAATAAAGAAGACGGCGAAATTTTTTTATGTACTAACCGTAATTACGTTAAAATGTAAGTGAATACAAAACAAACCACTGAAGGCGCTAAGTGCCTTTCTAAATAAGTTTAAGAGGAAGATGGTCAAATGTGCAACAAAAATTATAGTCTTTCACTCTTTGTCCAAAATATGGATTTAGCCTTTAGATTAGATGATCAAATTATGACATGATATTATGTATATTGCAAGTTATACAAAATCCAATAAATGGGAAACTTGAAAATTGGATTTACATTTTCCACTTGTTGAATTTATTGTCAGCGTTGATGTTTATGCAGAGGCAAGGTTAGTGGTAAATTCGATCAAAGTCAAGAAACACGTTGGGTGTCTTTATTTGAAACGTTTACTATCAAATCTGAGGAGTATATTGTAATGTAGAATAAAAAGCAACATTTTATAATATTATAATGCAAAACTAGGGCCAAATCAATGATTGGGCTAAGATTAAATTAGTATACTGTCTAGCCTAATTGTGAAATTTGAATATCGGTGAACACAAGAAAATGTTTTCCCTAATACCATTAAATGAAGCACTGCGAATACACGAAAAACTTATGAAATCGTGAATAAATAAGTAATTGTTTAAATGCTAAAGGTTGAAAATGTAGCTTCGTGACGCTGGTCGATTAACATTGAATCCGTAAGTAATGTATTAGATAAGTTACCTTGATATCATTTGTTGTTATTTTAGTACTCTCATGAGCATTATCTAAGCAAAACGCTATGATTAAGTGTTATCCAACTTCAATCTCACCTTTAGAAATTATTTTAATAGTCTTAACATTTTGGGCCACCCGAGTGATGGGCTACATTTCCACCTATCAGTGAAATAAACCCAAGTGTCTAACGGCGTGTGATAAATGGTAATTTAATGACACTCGCTTATTTAACTGTCGGAATCTGCCACAACTGACCTAAATAGAATGTAACAGTCATTTTTCCTAATTGCCAACAATGATATATTTAAGTGGAACTTACAACTCAGCTAGGTTTGCAATTTCGTTTTGTACAAAATGTTAATCTGTTTAACGAGTGGCGCCATTGTTGACAATCCAACCACCCAACTTTCTAACGTTTTCGAAAAAGGAAGCAATGGAGTTGCTAGCAAAAAACCGCTAGCAAAAAAATTCCCTCAGTTACTTGAGGGAAATTTTACTACTTAGTGGCATTCTGGATTTCAAGTCGGTAAATAATTATTATGCGAAATATTAATTAATACGGTAAATATTTAATATCTATCAAAAAGTAATTAACTTAGATAATATTTTATTAAAGGGTAGTAAGAGGGTAAGAAAATCAGTAAATTATTGTAAATCAGATTAAACAGTTAATAATTTATTAGGTAGTTTGGAGAATTAAATCTACGCCGTGCCGTATAGAACCATTTATCTTCACGAATTTACATACCTATTTGTCTATTCCATTAGCAAAAAATTATATAATAACAATTCGTGTTTATATTAACAATTAAGCGACACATATTAGTTTAAAAAAAGTAAATATTTACTTAAAAAAAACCTAAGTGTTATTTTAAAGTATGAAAGGTGCGTCGTTAAACTGTGGTTAGATTGAACGTCAACAAGGTGAAGATTGTACTGTCAGTTTCAGAAAGTAACGCGTGACTAACCTGGCGGGTTTAGAAAAGTGGTGCGAATTTGAAAATGAAAGCGAAATTGTACGGTGGCCACTCCTAAACATTAACGATATCCGATAACTTTGAACTGCAAGAACCGTTTAATTTTAGAAAATAAACAGATAATAGCAAGCAAAGCAATTTATTTGCGTCCGTGACCTTTCCACGCACACGGGGGGGTCGGGCGCCGTCATAGTTACACTTCCATGATTTACAGAAATTAAAGGAACTGGTGCGGTTCGCTTGTACATCAGTGAGAATTGCATGTGTTTTAAAAAGAAAATTAGGGTAGTAATAACATTTTAGAGGGTAGCAGTAGCAATAAAAGTAGCGAACATGTTAACATTATAATCCAGTCGGAGAAACTTGCATCAATAAAATTATTTAAATTTCATTCGTGTACCGATTTGGCAAGACTAATTTGTGCGCTTATGTGTAGCACAGTTCATTTTGACAGGTTTTGATTTATGTCGTTATGAAAACTTTTCATTTCCAACTAAACGGAAATATTTTGTATCGGTAAATAAACGAGTAAACACACAAATTTCCATAAAAGTTTGCATTTGATTGTGTTTATATTGCTATTTATGAGGAATGGGGTATTGCGGCGACAGAAATTGTTTCACATTTGCTACAACCACAACAACGTTCCACTTTTGTAACAACATTTTTATGCAAATTTTTGGAATACAAACGGCCGATAATTAAACTAACACCTGAATAGGTTATAATATTTTAATACTACCTTCCCACACATGTAGATGCAACACTAACGAGATAAATTTCCAAACACCCACCATTTTATGGTATAGTATCCAGAATTTATTTCCTAAATTTGAACGTAAAATACAACTACCAAAACGGAAATACAAAATCAATACCGCTGATATTACTGTAGAATACCAAATATCACAACATGAAATAAAATCGTAGTTTCAAGAAAATTCAGACACTAAGTTCTGTCATAAAATGAAATGTAAGGATTTTTAAAATAAGAGAAACTAAATTCAAAAGATTCGGGACATTAGTATTTTGTACCATATTTCGCCTAGACTTTGCCATGAATACATATAATATGAAAAATATGAAAAATATTTTACGGTGTACGCGTCACTTTTAAAAATTAAGGTGAAAAATACGTTTGGCAAATTGAGCAGAATGCGCAAGTTTCGCCGCTCGTAACTGTCAAAAGAGTAAGTTTACAAAGAAAAGTCGTATAATAAAAAATATGTACAATTCAAATCTTACTATTTTTTATGTAACATTTTTTATTACAGCTATCGTCGTTTTTGAGTTATGAAGAAAATTTGTGTTACACACTCGGCTCGTCAATTCAATTAAATTTGTGCTTTTTATTTTTAAAACGCCATAACCTCGAAACTGTTGGGTTTACATAAAAACACACTTACTATAAAAATTAGTGTTTATAATTCTCTACACATTTTACTTAATTGTTTGTTGTAAATTTATAACGGTTAAAAAGTTGTATAAACAACAATATAATTCATGATTCTCCAAATTATTCAAAATTTGTGATTTTAACGGTTTATAACTTCTAAACTCTTGGAGTTACAGAAAAAGTGTTTAAACTGAATTTTTGAAGAATTCAATTTTGAATATTTTTTGTATGAGACTTTTCTTTGTGGCTTTCGTAGTTGCCGAGTTATAACCAAAAATCTGAAAATTTATTCAATAAAAATTTGACCATAATTTTAAAACTGTTATTTATATAAAAATTAGTATGCACGAGTAATACATAATTTTTATTCTTTACAATTTGTTTACCTATATAACTTCTTGTTTATTTGCAATAAATTTTAAGTTATATTTATGCGAAAATTGAAAATCTAAGAGAATTATTTTTAACGCCGTGCAAGATCTGAAATATAATTTTCAAATTTTAATTGCTCGTAAATTTAAAACTGGCAAATTTACATAAAAACTGCATTAGGAAATATTTTGTAATATTTAATTGCCGCCATTATCTATTTGAAGGTTATTTTGTTAACTGTAAACGTTAGGGAGTTATGTGCAAAAAATGAAACAATTAAGAGTGTAATTTTTAACGATGATTTTAAGTACATTAATTAACATCGAATGAATGTTCTCGTAATTTTGGTTCTATAAATGGACAGAAACGTAACCAGGGGGGCACATATCCGTATACATGCAGTGGTTAAATCGCTCTAACTCGGTTCGAGATTGTTAGTCCTATCATATAATACACTCAGGTAAGCTCGAGTAAGACCGAGCTAAAAACGTGGACTAGGAGGTTAGGCCGATCTTAAAATTGAAGGTAGACGCTATAGCTCTAACTACGCGCAGTTTGACCTAAGTTCGAAAAATCAGGTTAACTGATTGGTTGGGAACACTGCTTTTACTTCGAAACCTGATTGGTAGAAACAAGGTCAAACTACGCATAGTTCGAAAGACAGCATTCAACCTTCTAGCCCACGTTTTTATCTCCGTCTTACTCGGATCGATCGATACCGCAAGGTAGGCTTAAAGGTCTAACAAACTCGAGCCGAGTTAACCTTTATCCGCTCACGTATGCGGCAAATTGGCCGCAGTATGACACTTAGGGTAGTTTGAGGCTGTACTGAGCCGGCTGGTGGAGCTTTTTTAATCAGAACACGGGCATGGTCTAGTGGAGGAGATATCAATTGGAGAATACAAGCCCTTCCCACCTCTCCCATGACGCTCTGCGAGGAAATAGGAAAGACAATTCAAAAAGGTAAATTCCAAGTTCAAAATACGCGAGCGGATGAAGGTTAAGACGACCTAACCACTGCATGTCGCCGTGGCATAAGCCGGCGGTCCTCCTGAGTTAACGAATTGCCACCGTTAACAAAAAAACAGGGCTACAGCAGTGGGCGGAAAAAGGCTGAAGAAGAAGAAGAACCACTGTATGTAAAGGCGGTTGGAGTATAACAGTTAAGAACATTAACTCGGAATGTCTGGTACGATTCTGGATGAAGGAACAAGTTTATTCTGGCCGTCACTATGCAGAAGGGAGGGGGATTCCCACTGCTTACGTAGCTTGTCCTAAGAGAGCAGCACTTGGAAATGATAAACATATTGTTCATCATGAATGTTGCCTAAGGAAAACAACTGCATGTATACCAGGTAATAGATAATAAACAATCGAAACCCGGGCGGGGGGGGGGGGTCAGGAAGAATTGGATAGCCATAAGTTAGAATAATAATTAAATTCCGTCTCAATTTGAATCAATTTGGAATGATCACCTCGTTACTTCCTTGTACTGGGGGGTATTCCATACCCCCCAGACCCCCCGGTTTTACATTCGTTTCTTTCATATGTTAAGGAATCTAGCAAACCTTAGAAAAATAAGTGTGATGTAGTTACTCCCATCTTCTCTGACCTGAAGGGTAGTTTTAAAATTTAAATAATCGGAAAAGTCTGGGAAGTATTGAAAGTTATTCATTGTTGGGCAAGGAGAAAAAATTATTTTCCGCAGAGTGGACAGAAAAGTTATAAAGACCACCATTCTGCTCCCATAAGCTAGGCTCAGTATTTAAAATTATATAAGACTGAAAAATGGCTTGGTTTGGTGTTAGTTTTCATAGATTATTTTTAAATACAGGATAAATCTATGAGAATATTCTTCTATAAGACTAAATGCAGTGGGTTAACTTACAAAAATTAAAATTTAAGTTATTCTAATGGGTTAAAGTAAAAAATCTAATTTATTCGGTTTTTTTTCAAATATGGAGGTCCAACTTAGGAGGGTAGCATTATTTAGTTACTGTAAATTGGGGGCTCGACCGAGATCAATTTCAAATGAACAGTTCATTAATTAATTAAATTGTGTCTTCTTTTTGGAATTTAAAAATAGGGCGAGGCTAAGTTTTTATTGGGGGTGCAAGGCGACTTCTTCCGTTCTTCTTGAGTTTTATTGAATCACCTGACACCAGGTATTTCTCTACAGTTTGTTGTGTGAGAAAATTTTGAGCTAACTTGTTTTTATACCATTCGCCATTGAAATCAATCAAAAATTTCCCCCTTCAGAGGTTAGTCTTATATTTTTCTTTCTTTAATGCCTTTTGTTTCTTTCTGAAGAATAACGAATTAAATGGGGAACGTAAAGAATATTGTTTGAATAATCCAATTATTTAAATCAATCAGAATTTGAAACTTTTAACAAATCATAACTTTAAAAGTTTTAATTAAATAAAAAGAGGCTTATAATTAAAACTGTTTGTTATTTAATCTGCTAAATTTTGTATTTAAAGTTTTTTTGCGAAAGTTTTATGCGAAACTGTAAAAAAATTATATTAATTCGGTTAATCAAATCAATCATTTGCGGGGGTTTAAAAGCGCACACATTTAAAAGCGTGAATTCTACATAAAAAAACATACACAGTTCTGTATTTTTCAATTATCTAGATTTTTTACTAAAAAGCTTTTCTCGTATTTCCAATTTTAAACCAGTAATTTGCAAAAAAAAAGAAAAAGTGTTGTTCGCTTTTTAAATCAATCAAACATTGCAAGCTTTAATTGGTTTTTAATTAAAAAATTCCTTTAACAAGAAATCCATATCTTGTAATTCTATACAATTTTTATTTAAAAATTTCTCTTCTATATTTAAGGGTTTACGAGTTATATGCTAAATTGTAAAATAAAAATTAATTTAACAACTCATTTCTACTTTACCAAAGTTTGTGAGTCTAAAAGCTCATAACACGAACGGTTTACATAAAAAAATTACGTAACAAAAACCTGTATTTTTAAATTGTCGTTGTATTTTATTTAAAAACTTCTGTTATATTCATAATCCTTAACGATCCAATTCACGATGATGTTAGAAAAACTGTGAGGGTTTTCAAATTAATTAAATATTAAGACTTTCGAAAGCTCGTAACTTCAAAACTGTTATATTTAGATAAAAAATACTTATGACTAAAAAGGTTGTAAATTTAATGGTTTATATTTTTTAACTAAAGTTTTTTTTCTTATATGTAACAATTAACAAGTTATAAGCAAAAATGTTTACTTTTTTGTAAAAAAACTTTTGGTGACAATGAGGGACCTTGCTCCCCGTCGTTTATATGTATTTATATTGCCTAAAATCAAACTGCAATCTTTAATCTTCGAATTAAAGCAGGCAGTAGTTAAAATGCTAACCAAATTCAATATTTCATGAATAATTTATTTCGTGATTAGAGTAAATACAACATGGTCTGTTTACTGTCACTTTTATTTATGAATGTTAAACACACATAAAAAAGATAATTCCTGCTGTTAGAAAAATTATTATCGCCTTTGTAGAACAACATTTTTATTCAAAGTGAAATTTTCAATTACATGGCATTAAAAAAGTGATAAAGCCCGACCTGTTCTCAAGTACTTACTTGAAGTAGGAAGTTAATGTATGATTAATGGATACGAAAATATACAAATTAGTTAAGAAGTTGATGTTATTATTCAAGTAAGCACTTGAAATAATAAAATAAAATTTTATGTTTATTTCAACGATGCTAAAAAATGCTAAAGTCTCTTTTGTGAGACACGAAAATATTTTTAATAAAATTTGATAATATTGTAGAAGTGGAGGTAGCATCAACAAGTATAACAAAAGCGTAATAAACGCGCCATTACAACGGAATCTAATCAAACTGGGCGATCATGCAAAAGGGTATCGACCATTATATTTTGGCAACAGCATCACATCACTTTTACGTTATATTATTTAAATTTTAAAATGGATCACCTACATGAAACTTTTAATATCAGACACCATCTAAATGGGAATTTAAAAAATGGGTCAATTTTCAGCCCTAAAAGTAAATATGGCAGTGTAACAAATTATTTACATAAAGAGCGAAATGGAACAAGGAATGCATTCGGTTTTTAAGCTAATGATACCGCACATGCTGGCATTCCCACTAAACTCGAGGGATTTCCGCATCACATTTCTGAAATCCCAAAACTACCATTAAAGCTCACAGGCCGTTATTTGCGTTGTTTTTGTACTTTATAACAAACTACAAAGTTTAACGAGCGCCCGCTCAAGGAAAATGAACAGAATTAAGAATTTGGTTTCCGAATTTTTCGGGAAACGGAAACTGTCGGGTAGAGAAGGTGAAAATGCGTTGTTTTAAATATTAATCGTCTTGTATATCAAATGGTTTTCGCTTGGTGAGATAGGTAAACACTTTTAGATAACTCAGCCGGAAAGAGATAAAATTCTGATAGCGGCTTCATGGTTCGACAATTATTGTTTCCTACAAATTAACATAATTTGCAGAAATTATGTTAAAATTGCAAATGTAAGTTAATGCTTTCGTGTTTCCGCCTTTCCGAGTTAAAAACTTTCCGTTTTTGAGTAGATTAGTTTCGGTAGTGCAAATATTGAAAGTCAGATCACCAATGATAGAGCGCCCTCCTTTATGAAACACAAAATTTAAGTACTAATTTTATTGCTCTAATTGATTTAGGTGCCAATTTATAACAAATTAAATTTCTCGAATTGGTCTAAAAATCAACAAATTACTAGCCAAAAAAGGATGAAAACTATGTACTTAGTTGGCATAGACGAAGGAATGGGAACAGAAGAGGATAACAAAGGAGGACGGAAGTGAATATGAAGGATTGAAGGTCAGCACCACAGGGAAGCCGGACGGATACTTCGTCGATCAGTGAACCGATTAAGCTAGACAGTGGAAGAGACAAACGAAGTGGAATCGATGGAGTAGGATTTTAATGGGTGGAAAGTCCTATCCTGCTATCCTGGTAGTATCTTTTGAAGATTTCCCTCTCCCTACACAAAGAAGTGAAGTTAAAATGGAGTTGATTTGGTTAGGTTAGGTTAAATCAACGGTTCTAAAATCAAGGGAGTGCGCCCCACAGTTAGGTTAGGTAAAATTTTGATAGGTTCTTGATGCTAAAATAATATAAAAAAGTTTTAACAGTCCAAATTTGTAATGCCACCTAACGATTTCGATAGCTGAGATCCCTCAACATCGAATATAATGAAGATCGACTTGCTAGTCCAAACTTGAACCTTAGTCAGTTTTTCGCCGAATGTACAAAAGGAATATTCGCATTTTTATTATGTTCAGTTATGTAACTGTTACTTCATAATAATTAAATATTTAAATATTAACTGCACAATGAAGTTTAAAAATAAGTTAACGATCAAACGTGGGTATTATTTGCAAGCGATATGCATTTAATAAAGTTTTCAAAATACCTCAATAATTTGGCGCAATCTCCAGATCAAATCAATTAAAATTTATTTGAAAATAATTGCATTACTTGATCAGTGCCAAAGGTCACGTGACATTGCAAGCCCCGATACGTCCCAATAATGAATTTACAATTTCACAGTTATATTCTACATAATTTGCAATCGGAAGACACTCCAAATGTGTGCTTTTGTGATGACTGATGAGTGTTGTATTGGAGATGGGATTCATCTCATGACAGATTATTGACCGTTTGCCGAAATTTTATTTCGAAAGAATGAATATTCAAAATGTGTTCAATCATTTCATTATTTTCCGTAAGATTCATTTTTTGATCAAAATAAACCATCCAAAAAATACAAACTCGTGAAAATTAAGGGAAACTTTTTGCGTGACATTGAAATCAATATGGTTTGCATATTTCATCTCAACTGGAGAAAATAAATCACAATCAAAATTATTATTGTTTAAACATTTCTGTCGTTAATCATTTGGCACTGTTGATAGATAATAAAAATTTTAAGATCCCATTTTTAATTTATTGGCTTAATTTTTAGTAGGTCAATAAAAATTAACATTGTCAGTCAGGCTGACGTTAAATAACTTGCAAAATTTGCGCTATAATTGTTGATGATGTACCTATTAAAATTTTTAAGAAAATTCCAATTAGGAAAATTTGCGTATAAAATGCTTCGCTCTTAGGAGCATAGAACTTCACGCGAAAATACATAATAAATTAAAACATCCACATGATAATCTGAAATATACATAACAATAATAATATTGCGTCATAAAGTGAACTCACGAGAGAATTACTATCGTAACAAGATAAGTTTTACAATAATTAATTTAGTTTGACGAACTCGGTACAAATCAGTTGAATTTAATTTATAATGTGTTTAATTAATGGTGATGACTGAATTACAGGCTACATATGAAAATTTGTTATTGTTACAAAAGCAATAACGAATATAAGTTCAGAAAAGTAATAAATAATGCATGACGTTTTTATAACTTGTTATAGATTCAACACCTAACAACTTCAAAACTGTTATGTTTATATGAAAAACGTTTAAACTATAAAAATCTGTATTCTTTCATTTTCTGCATTTCTTGTTTAACACTTTCTTTTGTGTTTACTACAGTTTACGAATTACCGGGGTTTAAAATTTTATTGGCATAAATGTCATGCGCTGACAGTAAAAGTTGAAGTCGGTTTGTATAATTTTCCAGTTAGACAGTGATGCTTAAGTGCAGGGATGTGCAACTTTTTTCCAAATTTATGAAATATTGGGGGGGGGGCTCCCCCCAACCCCTCTGCGAGTACGTCCCTGTTTAAGTGTTGAGTTTAACCAAACTTTTTTGTTTGCAAGTTTTTTAAACGTACTCGGAATTACGAATTCCACTACTCGTAACTTCCAAACCCTTAGGTTTACATAAAAATGTTTGTAATATAAAATGTTCATACTTTCATTCTCTAGAATTCTTTATACACCACTTTCCTTGAATCTTGTACAGTTTCCGAGTTATATGGAAAAATTTAATAGTAAATATAATTAACTTGGTCAAATTCAAACAATAGTTTATTACGTTTATACCTTCGACACACTGAGAGCGTTGATCTTCATTAGTCCTAAATGAACTTCATTATCTTCAGTCTGTCAGGTCTCATTTATAAATTATTAATTTATAACTTCGTTTAAACTTAATTTTAGTAAATTAAGTTCCGCTGTCGGTTACACGAAGATCGATTTCGGCAATTCTCGTCTATGCAAATGACACTTGTTGGGATCAGCTGATTTTAGCATATTGTTTTTTAAGGCATTTAAATGAATAAATATTATTTAACAAATTATTTAATCAAGAAATAAAATAAAAATGACAATCTGCTAGATAAAATATATCCAAAATAAAATTGTCAAATTTTGTGTGGTTATATTAAAATAATTATTCTTAATTAGTGGCATATTTCCGAAAGAGTTTTCAAAACGTTGACGGCGGTGTTCGACAAGCTTCGGTCTTCATTTAAGTTTGATTTATTGAATGCTATGATGCCAGATCTAGAGAAACGTCTCTAGTTCTAGGGAAATTTTAGGGTTTTTCAAGTTTTTTTATACTGTTCTTAAAATAATTTGTTTGGAAGGTGGCGCCAATTTTAAAATTTACATTATTTCATTTTTTATAATAATAATTGTATAATCCTAAAATGTTATTAATTCTTAAAGTAATATATCAAATAGAATTAATAAAGTGTATACATTCTGAATTTGTTGTAAAGGGAAGATCTAATGTGGGCCCATTGTACTACCTCCGGTTTTCAGCTTCACCCGATCCAGTCACTCCCCAAGCCATTCCAGCTATATAATGAATTCCAGAAGCTTAGAAAACAGGGTGTTACTGATTCTAGCCATGTCAGACCAGAATTCCCCCAACACAGATTCTCTCATTGAAGTTAATGCTGGACAGTAACATCAAACGACATATATAGGGTCATGTGCATATCCCGTCAGGTGAAGGTGTTTATGTAATCTGCAGTTTCCAGTTACGATCCCTGTAATTGTCCTCAGATTGACTCCGGATAGCTTCAGGTAGTATCTCGTATGTTTACAAGAAGGCACAAGTAGCAAGCTGTTGCTCAGTTGTATGCAACGATACATTGTTGGTTGAAAAAAGCTTTTTAATTATAAATGTATAAAGTAAATTTAATTAATATTTTATTAATAATAATGATACATAGGCATTATTTTTATTCGTTGCCATCGTCAATATCTTGCACCTGCGGTACATACCAAAATCTCTTAAAACAGTGAGAAATTTAAAAAGAAAGACCAAGCAGATAACGATGACAAGTTCTTGTATGAACTTGCAAGATTCAATAATATTACAGAACGAGAACTTCCACCAATCAACCAAAGGCAATAATTGAGACACAATTAAGATTTAGTATTGTATCGGAAGCCACCATTAAAACAATTTTAGAAACCACTAAAAAAAATAATTAATATTATACTTATTAGTCTACCATCGGTATATCTCAAACCATCTCTTCAATATTCTGGAATATCGTTACCATTTTCATTATAAAAATTCTTTAAAATGGGACAAGCTTTATTGAGGTTATGATTATGACATCTTTATAATCAGTGGTATTCAACCTCTTTGTATTTGGCACTCCACACTAATTTAATCAAAATTTTAAAGTTTTTTTTACCTTGTTTTCATGAAAGCAAGGTATAAAAATTATACAAAATTCGAAAAAGAGGTATTTTAAAGAATATGAAAGTATCAATTCACTTTATCAACTGTTAACTCAATGCCCATTCGAGTCGCGGGTTGTGCAGCACTGTTTTAAACGAATGTTAATTTAAATATTCGCAGTCTGTCACCTATATTTCGTAATGAAGATATATTTAGAATGATCATTCTTATTGATGATCGTTAGTGGCAGTCTGTCGACGGTATTAGGTTCGCAATCGAACGTAATTTTTTGAATATAAGTAAAAAATAATTTCTAACAAAAAAGCTTTATGGCTTTATCTTTGATACACAATTTTCTATTTATTATGGTTTACCTGTTGTGAGTTAAAATGTAGGCAATTACATTAAAAATGCTTTTACAGGTGTAATCAACATCGAATTCAACTACTCACAACTTTCAAACCTTTAGGTTTATATAAAAAGTGTTTTTAATAAAATGCTTGGTACTTCTATTCCCAAAATTTTTTATTCAATAATTTTCTTTCTGTCTCTTTTACTTTACGAGTTATGCCGAAAAATGTTACGTTTAGCTTTCAAGCTTGAAACTTTAAACTGTTGCGTTTGTATGAAAAATGTTCATTTAGAAAACCTGTATTTTTTCATTCTCTACATTTCGTGCTCAACATTTTGTTTATATTTATTGCTGTTGAGAAGTAATGGATGAACATATAAAAAATTTCGTACAAAAAAAGTTTCAGGTTGTGCCTAAATTACGAGTTCAACTTCGTAGTTTGAACGTGAAAACCGCGCTTTTAATAAAATAATGTTAGTTCTTCTATTTTCTATATCTTTCTTCATTACTTTCCTTTCTATCTGGTTCAGTTTACGAGTTTAAATGTGATTTAAAACAGAACTTCAAAAGTGGTAGGTAAGAAAAACGTTAGAATGAAAAATATTACATCAAAAGGACTTTTCCAACAGTGTAGTCAAAATTACATATTCAACTGGTAATAACTTCAATTTCCATTTAATAAAAATGTTTGTACTTCTATTGTCGACGGTTTTATTCCCTCTTTTCATTTTAATACGCAAAATTTACGAG
This sequence comes from Rhagonycha lutea, assembly GCA_958510855.1. Classification (NCBI taxonomy): domain Eukaryota; kingdom Metazoa; phylum Arthropoda; class Insecta; order Coleoptera; family Cantharidae; genus Rhagonycha; species Rhagonycha lutea. The sequence goes on from OY294041.1 coordinate 36,739,153, forward strand.
TTATATGGAAAAATTGAATTGAGTCATTTGAAAACTGCCGAATTTACATGAAAAACGTTTATTTAAAAAGATCTGTAACTTTTCATTCAAAATTATGATTTCAACTGCTCCTTATTTCAACATCCTTAAAATTTTTGGGAAAAAGTTTCTAACAAAAAATATTTGTACTACCATTTTCTACGTTTTTTATTAAATAATTTTTTTTCGATCCCGGTTGGTTTACAAGTTATGAGGAAAAATGTAAAAATAAATGTAATTAACTCGGATCCCAAATCAACCAAAATTTATTAGCTTAACTCCTCATAACTTCAAAACTGCTAGGTTTTACGTAAAATACGTACAGTACAAAAGTTTGTAGTTATTAATTCCTCATATGTTTTGTTCTAAACTTTTTGTTCTCTTTGTAATATTTATCGAATTGTACGCTAAAATGTCAAGGTCTCTGTTGTTTTTACCAATTAACCGTACTAAATAGAGGTTTTTTAATATCAAAATGGGGCTATAATGAACGAACGATTGCAACAAGTACTTATTTATTGATAGGGATGATTCATCCCTACTAAAATAAAGCTCCCCCATGTTATTTACCATAAATCTCACCAAGCAGGTTGGATCTGTCGTACGTGCAAACTTTGTATAATATTTCTGTAAAACTCAAGAAGTTAAAAATTACTCCCTTGGCAAATATATTCAACTTTTGAAAATGTTAAACTTTGTAAAATACATGAAACACATTTTAACTTCAAGTTAAATTCGTAGGCATCAATGAATTTGTTTTAATAAGTTTTTTATAGGCAAAGTTGATGATGAGATGTGATAATGTAAATATTAACGAATAAGTTTTTCAAAGCAATGGGATATGATGACCCGATCCTCTGGTGCTATTCGATCCAAAGTTCCGCGAGATATTGGAGGTCGAATCGCACATTATTGACTTCCAAATCATTGTTAAACGAATCTGTCGTAGATTAAACGTTATAAGCTATTACTGTTAATTTGAAAAATTTATAAATACGTATTATTTAATTGTTATGGTAAATACGTGTTTATAATTGTTACTTCAAGGCCAAAATCATAACTTGATGATTATGAAAATATTACAGTGTTGATAGTGAACGTGAACGTAAAAAAGTTATAATTAAGAAAAATTTTAATCTACTAAAAATTTTATGATTCCCGAATGGAAAGAAGCTCTTGAAAAGTTTCTATTGCCATTTTTCTGAATTAAAAAAAAAGTTATGATGTAATTTTGCACGAACTGTTTGAGTTAAGATATTAAATTGCTTGTCGAATTAATAATCGATCAAACGATAAGTTTCTTTCAGCCGAGATTGCCTTGATTTCCCAATTGTCCGATAATTTAGAGGAAGTTGAAATAATTACTTGCACAGCAGTCACTAAGTGCTATTTATCACGATTAACCGAAATTGCCTGTAATTTTCTACAAAAGAACTCAGGAAACGGTGTAACAGATTTTGAAAAATCCTGATAATTATACTTAAAGAATAATTAGTCTAATTGTACAATTTAACCCGCATTACTGGAGAAGTAATTTAGTCAATTCTCTTGTGGCTTGCAGTGGAGGCTCCAAGAGATATAGAACGAAAACTTTAAAAATTTAATAAAAACAATATTCAAAAATTCAGCCTAATGAGGGTAAAAATGAAAAAAATTTATAATGGAGTTCCAATGGGTCAAATTCTTTTATTGCTCTTCGATTATTTGATATTTACAAAACCGGAAAATTGACTGATTTTTGATGTACCTCAAAGTAAATAATAATTTCCTCTATCAAATTAATTACAGTTAAATAAATAACTGAAATGCAGTGTTTAACAAGTTACTAATTTTGTTGGTAGGTAATCAATGGTTTTTTAGGTTATATTTGCTTTTCTAACAATAAAATTTACATTTTATTTGTGTTTTTGGCAAATAACAAAAGTAATATTGTCTCCATTACATATTTTATTTAAATTTTTACATGTTGTACCTATTACATATTTTTTTGATAACAAACAGGAATTGTTTTTATAAATATTCTTTAAATGGCAACAGTAAATAAGGAATTTTCACGAAAACTAACCACGATTATGAAATTGAAATTTAATCCTTTTCAAAAGTAAATTTAAATATTATATGCAATTCAAAACTGTGAAAACTTAGATGCAGTTTTGTCTATCTACTATGGTTAAAACTTAAATTAAGAAAAAGAAAATTTAGCAGCGACAAATTGAAACTTTAAAACTGAATAAAATTCATAACTTTCAACAGCTTGCAATTTCAAAACTGTTAGGTTTCTCACTGAATAAAATTTGTTTACTGTCTCATTTCTAACAAATTTTTCAAAAATGATTTTAATAATTTGTTATATTTCATAAATCTTCAGTTCCTTCCACTTCTAACAGAAAATTCAAAGCAGTTCAAGTTTTTTTTTCAAAAAAATTATGAATAAAATTTATTTATCTCATAATAATTTTTCTTGCATTTTTTGAGTTACATGCAGACATTTAAAATTCTACAATATTCGGGAGTTTTAAACTTCAAAATTGTTAGCTTTTTACATAGAAAACCCTAAAATTTGTCTAGCGCTTTTCATTCTTTACCTATTAAAAGCAAAATTTGTGTGCTAATCAGAATCAAGAATTTTCCTGTTTACAAAATTTGTTTAGTTATTTATTCTCTAGATTTTTCATGTAGGTATAATAATTTTTTTATCGGTTTAAAAGTTATACCCGGAAACTTAAAATTTAGAAGTTATAAATTTAATCGAAATCTTTAGATAGAGTAAACTGAGGGAGCTTCAGCAGCTTAAAACTTTAAAACTGTGTTTTCCCACTTTAATAAAAATTGTTCAGTTGTTTATTCTCTGAATTTTTTATTTATTTAGGAATTACACCTAAAAATTTAAATTTTGCGAAGTTCTAGAGATTCAGCAGCTTTTAGCTGCTAAACAGTTAAGATTTTTATTATAAGGACTTAATAAAATCTGATTAATTATGTGATTCTCTACTCTTTTCAATTGAAATATTTTAAGATATAACAAATTCAAGTTTTGATATTGAGCTAAATTCGGGAGCTTGTAACTTCTAAACATTTTTTAAGTTGGTACTGCTTAGTTTATTTAATTAAAGCTCTTTTTTGATTTACTTTAAATTTACAAGAATTATGGTGATAAAATTCACCAATAAATGGAGGAATTCATTAGCCCACATTGAAGTTATCAAATTTCACGACTTTCAATAACTAAAAACCACAGAACCGCTACATTTACAAGAAAAATGTGATAACATAAAATATTCAGTTTTATATCCTCTACATTTTCCACTTAATAAATTACTTTCTATCTGTTATAGTTTAAGAGTTATATTCATAAATGTAACATTTGACAGTGATAAATTCAAATCGTGAGCAATAACAAATTTCACTAACTTCAGCAGTTGACAATTTCAAAACTGTTAGATTTATACGAAAATAGTTTCAATAGAAAATATGTAATTTGTTATTCCCTAAACTTTTTACATGAAATATTCTTTTTATGAGTTATATGCAGAAGTATCAATTCAGGCAGTGATAAAATCAAACTTTTAATTTTTTTGAAGACCATCATATAGAATTTTTAGGTTTACTACATAAAAATACTTGGAATAAGAAATTTAGTTCCTTTTTACATACAATTCTTATTTGAAATATTTTTTTTTACTGTTTGGCGAGTTATAAGGCAAAAATTTAGAACACAGCAGTGATAAACCCAATTCAATTTTACTTCTAATTATTTACCTATTAAAGCTAACAAAGTGCAGCTTTCCAGGTAATAATTGGTATTAGCTGATAATGTAGAATGTGAAAACTGTTTTGCTACCATAAAAACATTAATGGCCACTGTTTTGATAATCCCACTGAAAACTGGTTGCCATGGCAACGAACATTAAAACTTTATTAATTTATTTCCGATAATACACTTTTCGTTGTTTTTTACAATTGTATTGCATATTTTTGATTAAAACAGGCCAAAACTAACAATTTTGTTTTAAAGCTCAATATATTAAAATAATGTTGATTTTCTCTCTAGCTACGTTTATTCTTATACAATTTGTGAGTTATATCCAATGATGTAAAAATTCACGGTTATCTTAATGGCAATTTTAATAGCTCATTATATTAAAATCATGAGAATTTAATAAAAAATACTTAGAATTATAACTGTAGACATTTTAATTCTCTACACTTTTTATTGTAAATTATTTTTTCTGTATTGCACTGTTTACGAGTTATAAGTCCAAACTGTAAAAATTGACTGTGGCAGCGTACGCTTTCGATGAGCCGTTTTGTAAGCTTACTATCATAAAAATTTTACATAAATATCAATTATGTACTTTTTACATGTTATTTGTAAAAGTTAATAAATAAATTGATTAAATCATCCAGATTTGAAAAGATAAAAACCGGGCACATAACCTAAAACTGCAAAACCAATGCAATAAACACACGGAGGTGTTGTGGAAGCACTTTTCGAGAGGTCGTGAAGACATGTCATTACGACAGTACTAATATGTTGAGGATAAACCATCAATCAATAAGACCCTTCGCGAGGTCAAAGTGGCGCAACTTAACTAGTTGCTAAGAAATTGTAAAATAAATTCGAAAATAAGTCAAATTATAACCAAAATACAACAACGACAGACATGTTTCGATCTTGTTAGATCTCATCTAACCAATGTTAGATGAAGACATGTCATTACGACAGTACTAATATGTTGAGGATAAACCATCAATCAATATGACCCTTCGCGAGGTCAAAGTGGCGCAACTTAACTAGTTGCTAAGAAATTGTAAAATAAATTCGAAAATAAGTCAAATTATAACCAAAATACAACAACGACAGACATGTTTCGATCTTGTTAGATCTCATTTAACCAATGTTTAAAAAAATCATAATGCTATCTTATTTCCTTTCTACATTGAATTTCTTATTATTTTTTGTTCATAAATGTTAAGGCATGCAGCCATTTTCGCCAGGATTGCGACAATTTCTTGGGGACTGGGATGGATTTGAACACCCTATTGCAAGAAACTTCCAATTTTTGTTCCCTAATCGCCCTTTCTACCCTCATCGTCTTGATACTTCTAAAGGATTAAGCTCTTTATGATGTTGTCATGAAAATTCAATTCACGTCATGATTGAAGCCGGTTGTTTAAATAAATGGTATTTTATTAATCCGCGGTATAATTAATCTTCGTCATTTGGAAATTCATCTGGAAAAAGGTAGGAGTAAGAAAACGTTCGCTGGTTGAGACTTTGAAGACCATAAGCCAGGATTTGAAAAACCAATCAAAGGAATCAAACCGAATTAAGAATGGATTTAATTATGGTTTCTTCGCAGGCCCGAACAGTACTCAAGAGGAAGGTAATTAAACTTAAAATATAAATAAAACATCAATGAGCATAATTCCCATTGTAAATTATGTGACTAATTGATTTAATTATGAGGTGAATTAATATAGTACGGGGTGAATTTATAAACATAACAGGCAAGATTTATTGGATCGAACCGATTGTTTCGAAAATAAAGTTTAATTTTTTTTTAATTAATTGTGTGGATGGATGGTTAATTATTAAAATTGTTTACTGTGGGTGCACATTAAAAATTTATGAGAGAAAATGTGAAACTTTCCTTATTTTAGCGATTAAACTAAACGACTTTCTGTTCAAGAAAATTTAGTAGGGATGGTGGGGTCTTTGAATTTTTCTAAATTGAAAACGAAAATTAAACTTCAAACACACTGAAATGTAATCGAAATAAAAAAGATTGCAATCAAATACGAAATAAATTTAAATTTGCGAAACAATCGCGGCTATTTGTTGATAGTAGACATAATTTTGTGATTAAACTAATATTTGCACAGTTTGCAAAATTACAATTAAATTGAAATTGTAATTTATTACAATGATAATAGCTGATCTAATAGGAAACTCGATAGACTCTAAACCTCAAAGATAACACAGTACAGCAGTCCCCTCTGAATTAAATTTTTATCACCGCAAAGGTCATTCAAATGAAGCCACGATAAGCTCGAATATAATAGAAAACTGGATAATTAAAGGAGCTAATCCGATTGTTTAATAATTAAATTCGAGTTGTAATTTCGCAAGGTCGTGAACTATTCTTGTGCCCTTGTTAACAAAACAAGTATTTTACTTCCTGTTCCGTTGTTTAATATTGATGTAGGAATTAAATTTTTTAGTTTCGATCGCGAGTGAAGAATTGGAATCAAACTTTATTGGTGATATCTTTAATTGCACAATTAAAGTTAAAATTAACCAGTTACGTTCTAATTATTCGCAAGTTAACATTCAATTGTTCATTTCAGGGTCGTAAAAGCAATACACGTCGTTTGAAATAGAAAAAAAAAAATTAAACAACATACGGTATGTGGCATGGTGAAAATCCAAACGCAGTAGATAAATAAAATACCACGTGCTTATTGGATTCACTATACGTCAAAACGTACCCACAACACACACCCACCGCACAACACTGAACGTCGTGCGAAACTGTATACAGAAATCCAACGAAATGCAACGCTAGCTTCCGGAAATTTACGAAGAAAATTTTTGCAAAGGTCCTGAACAAAGGATCAAAATGAGAAACTATAAAAAATGTAATATATTAGATCAGCCTTCCTGACAGATGCGCTTTGTTATACACACGTGACCACCCTATAAACAGCACAGCAATAACCTGATTTATGAAATCAAACCCTCACAACATAAAAAATGTACAAAAATTGGAGGAAATGCAATTTGGCTGGGTATAAAACAGCAAAACGAAGGTTTCGAAAATAATTTTAGTTGTTTCAGGTGTACGTAGTTGATTTTTTTTACATTTTTATTAGTTATTGTTCGGTTTCTTCCCATTTTTGTTGGTATTTTAGTAGAATTTTTTGATTGTTTTAATTTGGAAAGTTTATAAAACCGTAAATCGAAATCAGTCTGGATAGTTAGGTGCTGGATGACCTTTCTTACGAGTTTCAGTTCTGGTTCAGGAGCTAACTTACCAACTACGTTATCGGAGCAGTTAAACTAGCGCAAATGTTTGTTTTTAAGTTTGAAAATGGTTTTGTGGGCGAAAACAGTAATAACGGTAAGTGTAAAAGTTTTCAGAAAGCTGTACCAATATGAAAAGTCGCAATCAGTCACTCTGTCGTTTCGGCTTGTTTCACCTGCTGCCTTTTTTTTTGTACCGCTACTTACTAGAGCTTTCAATCACGCTTAAACTTTTAGCTGATTTGTAGGTATAACGATTAAGTGATCTCAATAAATGTGGTAACTAGAAGATAAGGGTGTATGCTGAAAGTTGTGGTTTCACATTATTAGCTAAGTGGGAAGCTAAGCCGTGTAACTTCGCAGGATCAGCAGATTTGCGTATATTAGTAATCAAATAATGAATTAACCCATAATTTTAAGATGATTTCAAGAACACTTGACTGCTATCGTAAGAATTATCAATACAGTGGTCAGTTTATTTGCAAACTTTCTTTTTACAAAGTTGGGTTCTAGTACGATATAACCCGACCCAGAAGATATTATAGTTATTTACACAGATATGATGGGATCTGATCGAAAACATTAACATGAAGCATTAAAGGTACGGATGAACGTCACATATTGATCATTTAAGGAATACTCCATTGTAAAGTTTTGATTTCAGTTCAGTTCTTTCCAGCGCATTTCATCCTGTTGACGGTGCGTGTACTCGGAGCCAATAGTGGAATGTAACTAAGAATAATTTTCATCTTGCGATTATATGGTAGAACTGTGCTTTGTCTTGTAATAAAAACATTTGGAACAAGGAAAACCACAATAAGATTACGTTAATGAGTTTAAAGAGAGTGGGGGGGGGGTTAATCGTATGCCACATATTCCTTTACCAAGTGATACTGACGACGAATCTAACGATAAACCTATTTCTCATAAAAAAAGTTCTTTCGAAGTTATTGCAATTCTATTATATTCGAGCTTATCGTAGCTTCATTTAAATGACCTTAGTTTTGTGATAAAAATTTAATTCAGATAAAGGACACCGTCGTCAAGGATACGGTGAGGCTAACAATACAAGTGTTCTCTTGTATAAAGTTACTTTGGAAGTTCTTTTAATTTATTATAAAATTAAGGACGCCCATGAATGGATTAACGAAATTTCCGATATCCATTCAAGAAATTAGTGCTTATCAAACTAATAATGCAATATTATAACAAAATGTTAAATCTATCAAAAGAGAAAATTATTTGTTATGCCCATAATCTTAGTGTAAGAATTGATGCACATTAACTTAAAATCCCGTGTAATTACGGATCCTTGACTCACAAAACTTGACTAATGTATATTTACGACTGCAATAAAAATCCCAATTTTGGGATTAATAATAAAATTGTGCTTGAAACCTTTTAATTATATTTTGTAACGCAATTTTATAATTAAAAATATTCATTCTTGCGTAGCTAATTCGAATATTATTTAGCCATAAAAATTTTAAATTATTGAATAGTTTTCGAAAAGTTTGATTTTAGAGAGAACTTGCCAACTAAACAACGACCAATCCTTTTATTTAGTTTCCTGAGGCCGCCCCCCGTTATCACAAACCATACCTCGGTCTGCGACCTTCGCAGTGGCGTAACTACCGTTGTGCGAATGAACACGGCTCGTAAAATCTTAGAGGCCCGAGGCAATGTAAAGTAAAAAATTCTTAAAGAAACGGACAACTCTGCGACGGGAATCCACTGGTCGAATTTAGGTTAGTGTTAGGAAACGATTTTTTTAAATGAGGGGCCGTTAAAGGAGAGATCCGCCGCTGCTGAATTTTCTCGGTGCCAAGTCGGGCGGAGCCGAGTGGTGCGGTGTCGAGTTGTTGTATACCCTTCCTTGTACTGGGGGGTATTCCATACCCCCCAGACCCCCCGGTCTCACGTCAATTTTAGGGGAATACAATTCTTTTGGTTTCACACTGTTTTAATTTCTCTTTTATTTGAACGGTAAGTTTATTATTTTATTTTATTACTTGCCGGAAAGCCCGTTCACGGACGGCTAGCTAGCCAGTGGATGTCTCTTTTAGTTGCTTTTAATGGTTTTAAAATTTAAAAAAAATATGTCGTTTCCTAACACTAACCTAAGCTCGATCAATAGTTCACATTTAAAAGGCCATTAAAATAATAGTTTCCCAAGGTTGGAAACTCGATTGGTGTGGAACTCGATCCCAGGAGAGATGATATTAAGTTGGTAATAAGAGCGCGTTGTGTGTTCTAAAAAAATGACACGCTGGAGCAGCAGCGTGCTGGCCTTTTATAATAGTGATTTATTATTTTACGTATTAATTTCAATATTTTTATTGATACAATTAAAAACATTGTTAAACTAAAATAAATGTATTCCTCTGAAATGGACGTGAAACCGGGGGGTCTGGGGGGTATGGAATACCCCCCAGAACAAGGAAGTAATGATATAACTTTTCAAAATTGATAAAGACGCAAATTTTCAGCCGTATTCATAAAAAACTGAACTCAATTGAGTTCTGTAACACATAATCTAACTTTTTTTTGCTGTAATTTCGAATTTTTTTAGGTTAAAATACCAACGTATTACAGTAAACGCGCAAAACTCCCTATAAATCGACTTTTCTTTAATTCGAAATATTCTCTAAATCGAATTATTTATTGGCACGTCCAACTAACTTACAATGCAATTCTTACTCTCTAATTCGAACTCCCCCTAATTCGAACAAATTTTATACATTATGAGAATTCGATTTAGAGAGTTTTCACGGTATAGCATTGATAATAATAATAATACTACTTAATTTTATCTCATTTTTGAATGTTTTTCTATTTTCTAGGGTGGATAAGCCCGCTAAACACAGTAAATTGTGAAAAAATTACTGTGCAACCTAGGGTCTGGGGAGGTATGGATAGTGGCGTAAATAATGGGGGGGGGGGAGGAATGGTCCCAGACCCAATAATGCTCTTGCTCCCGGGCTTAAAATTTGAAGTTACGCCACTGGACCTTCGCACCTCTTATATTACTTAACATAGCTCGGCCTTCGGCCTCCCACTTCACAAGATACTTAATAAGCATGACGATATAGTAGAAATTTTAATTGGAGATATAAGACAAAAAATCATTTAATAACAGTTTTTGTACCACAGGCAAGAACTTTTAAATTATTGATTACTTTTCGCCAAAGTTCGATTTTAGAGAACTAAGTGGGGGTCTTAGGGGGCCCCATGTAAAGGAGGCAATTGAGTTTGTAAACATGCGAAATGTAACACGGCCACTCCTTTTATTTAATTTCCTGCGGTCGCCCACCGTTATGGTTCATGTCTACGACCATTGCAATTCCTATTTTACGAAATATAGCTCAGCCTTCGACCTTGCACTTCACAAAATTCATAGTCAACATGAAGAAAGATGTGGAAAAAAATGTAATAGGAGATATAAATAAAAATCAGTTTGCTTTGATTTCAAGCAGATTCAGGATAGTGAAGTGCGAAGACCGCAGACCGAGTTATGGTTATATAATTCAAGAAGAACCCAGGCCGCTGGCCAAGCAATATTTCACGGGGTGGAGAAAACCAACTGTGCCAAAGGGGAAGAAGTCCTTCAAAGATGACCCAACCCCTTAACTTCCAGAGTTGTTTTGAAAATTAATTTAGCCAATTTGACACTTTTTTGGGACAGAAATCAAAAAGGAGGTCATCTTTAAACTTCATTACTGCAATACAACCAGTAATTCGGAATTCTAATAAATGTCGTCTTCAGGACCTAAAGATTTTGGTGGCCAATCCCCCTGGTCCTTCTGCTCCTACGTACCTGAAGTAGTTGATGTTAAGTATTTCAAGGATTATTATTGTCGGGCGATAAATTTTCTTTAAATTGCATTTCGTTAATTATATGGCAATAAATATGAGCTTCAAGATCCCGGTTTTTGAGTAGCGTGGGCTTCAGGGAAGTTTTTGGAAGTGAGCGAGCGAGCGAGAAGATTCTGGTTTCTCAAGGGTTGTTTTAGCTGATGTAACTTATGTAAACAGCCAATGCAATACTTGTGGATGATATTAAGCCTCAGTTCTACTCATTTCATTTTATTACTTATCATTTAACATTTAAGAAATTAACCAATAGAATTTGTATTTCAACCATTATCATCAGATTTTTTGTTTATATTGGTAATTCACACCCTCAACTACCATAATTTCAATAGAAAATTTCCAAAATCCTTTATCGGGCTATTGTAATACCTCCCAAAGTGGTCATTACAATGGTGGTCACCAAATTCCATCCTGTCCTACCTTAAGCTAAATTTTATTTCAAAAATATTTTGTAATTTTAATTCCACACCACAATGCATTACTGGCTCATCTAAACTTGAACTTGAACTTTTAACCTCACTTGAAATTCTAATTGACTTGTATTTATAAATACTGTGCACAGGATATTGCTAAACGTCACAGCTAAAGCATTAAAAATTGGAGTTAGAAAGCTTTTAATAGTGTGAGAAACTTTTAAAACCCATAAACCCTTATTATCCATTTTTGTTGCCAAATATAAAGCAGCGGGCTCAACCGTGTACTTTCGAATAATTAATTTACTATAAAGGAGTGAAAATCCAGGCCACGTAAAGGTGGGTTTACCCGTAAACCTTCCATATAATTTAGACCGTTTTCACTAACTTCACCTCATTCCCACTTCGACCTATTTGATTCTTTCAATTTTTATTTTTCAAATTACATTTTCATTAAAAAAATGCAGGTGAAGTAGGAGAACTTGGATGCTAAGGTACGATTTTGTTAGTGCGGGAAATCCCCCAACTTCAAACCGTCCCAAGTCCAAACGCCAGTTCTGTGACATTTTTTGTTGAGTTAACCTGTACTGGGAAAACTATCGCAATGGTTCGATATTTGGTAGTTGCATAAGAGAACTTCCAAATTTTGATAAATTATTTGCCAAAATCAGGGTAAAAACTTGAAGGTGGTCTCTAATTTAATAATTCCAACATACAAAACCATATTTTCTTTTATAGCCTAATTAAGTTTTCGAATTGCGTAATTTTTTCAAAGAAAAAATGTAAATAAATTGCGGTATAAAATGTTGAATTCTTACAATAAATCAAAGAAAATTTCTAAGCCATTAACTTCTTTAGTTTTGTTTCCGAATCTCCCTAATGGAATATTGACCTTGATGAAACTTTATCTCAACAAAAACGGCATAGTTAAAAACAACTTCAAATTATGGAAATGTCATGTTTTACGAGTGGAAAGTGTCCGCTAACAAGGGTTTTCCATTATAAATGATCTTAGAAATATAATTTACAACTCGTAGAACGAAAGCGAAGTCAGTCATTTCGTGCACTTTCAACTTGACAGAACAATGAGTAAATTACTCAATATATTTTAGGGGAATTACAAATTACAGGTTTACTTGACACTCGGTGAAATATTACCAACAAAAAATTAACGGACTGATTGTTTCTAGAGCTTGCTCTTCTGTGCGAGTTTTTCTGCTCAAGATTTTCCGTATTCTAAGAAAACCAAATTATGAGGTCGTAACTGAAATGAATTGCACTGTAATTAGGACAAACCAAGTGGCTAATTACTGGCAATTTTTCAGAAGTTCTGAACCTTTAAAATTTTATCCAACTTGCGTCTCGGTAATCTTCACGTTAAATTTGTTTCCTAAAACTTAATATCCAATAAACCTTTAATACCGGGGTATAATAAACGATTAATTAAAGGAAAACTTAGAAGGATAATTAATTTTTAAGAAATGTTAATACAAAATGTTTTGCAGTCGACGTTATCTGACCAAAAAGGAAGTAAAAAAAAATGATTACGTAGTGACGTAAATAAGATGGATAAAATTTTAAACCCTCGCAAAAAGAATTGTTAGAATGAATACAAAATAGGGCAGCTGTTCAAAGGCTTAAGAATCTTGAGAAATTATGAACAGTTGAAAATCTTGGATAAAAAATAAAATTTCGTGCTAAAAGACGCAATTAGACTTGCATTTGCTTTCTTATTACATTTTAATGTGAAATAAACAAGCGTTTAATTAATAACTGCAGCAACTGATTAATTTATAAGGATGTGCCAACTGCGTAAACTGAGATTAATGGAAGGAAATTAATTTTCGAAATTCCATTGGAATATTGCGCTTGTTAAACCTAGTTTCTATTATGAAATTTTTGAAAATTTAAAAAGTTTTATTATCCTTGAGGTGTAACTAGTTGTAACTATCATATTCTACACGTTAATCCGAAAAAATAGAATATGCAAGGTGAAAAGATTATGCGAGCAAGGATAATGGTTAACGTTGACCTTTATTTTTGTCTGTTTTAAATTGATTAACTTAATAATAAAGTTGTAATTGCAGTTGTAGCAGTACGCAATGAAATTTGCATTAATTTAATGAGATAAAAGTCCAAAACATAAAATTGTGGTTTGTTCACAATCACCTTCTAAATTTTCTTAGTCTTTATTTACATCTTTAAAGAATTTTTGTAGGTGTAAACTTTGAAAATTAAAGGGGGTGATTCTGTGTCGCTATTTTAAAACAATTAATTTACAATTGATAAGTTATCGAATCTCTCGTTAATAAATTATTACCCGATCGAGGAAATTTTGGAGAAAAGTAATTTAGAAAGAATTGTTTGCCGCAAGTCCAATAAATTATTTTTCTCAGTGTAAGATTGCTCCATGTTATTTGCTGAATTCTCGTAGCGTATATTTCTGTATATGTGACGTAAGTGTCGCTAATGTTGGTAATTTCCGGTAAAATATGGCTCTTACAAGAGCGATAAAAACGCAATATAGCAAACGTCCCTTTTAAATCAAAACAGCAATTCTTTTGTAATTGTCAAAAACAGCATTAAAAATTTAAAGTGATGTAAATTTGTTAGATCTGGTAAAAGTTGCACACACAAAAGTTTGCAAGAGCTGAGTTCCTCAATTTTACCTTTTTCTTTTTCGGCTACTTTTAAGGAAAATAAGATTTGTCGATAGACAAGTGGATCTATCTGTTCGAATGGCTGCAAATTTTCAACGGCTAAAAGAGTTTGTGAAAGTTTACGGTCAGGGTTTTAATCATGGCCACATAAATTTTCTAACAATTTTATTTTAACCATTCAGTAATTTTTTACCCGAACTTTTCGTATTGAAGGAGGAACTGTAAATCAGAGGCGATAGAAGCTAAAATGTTTGAAATATTAATCGGATTACTGAAGTTTCGATCGGTTACGAAAACAAAATGCTCAATAATTCCTTTCTAGAATGCAAAAAATGTAAAAATATGACGATATAGATTCTCTGATCATAAAAATAAAATAATACAAGCATGGTTATCAATCACATACAAATAATCCATCAAAAATAATGCGTTTTCAATGATATCCATTTTCCTAGGATGATATTACATATAAAGAACTCAAGCTAAAATAAATGCGATACAAATAACGAAAATGTATGTATGTGTATCTGCCCTCCATTTAATTTCGTCTACGTCAAAGTCAGATTATACATATTTTTCCATAAATTTGAAAACGGAAATGTATACTGTTACATTTTCAAGTTTCTCCTGCTTTTATTAGTCAACCCAATCGGATTGATAAATTGCAATATTAGCATAATAATTACCGATTAGACCGTGATTGCCTTGCAGCTAACGCAGTTGGATGAGAATGCAGGGTACCGGGTTCAAACCTGGGGAGAGTCAAACTTTCTTATGACCAAGTCTCCGTGCTTCGGAGGGCACGTTAAACCGGCGGTCTTCCTAAGTTGACGAATTGCCACCGTTAACAAAAAACAGGACTATTGCCACATTTGAAGGTTAGCCTAGCAAGCTGCTAATGGATGTAAAACAACTAAGGTGCTCGCTCACTTGTACCACACCACACCACACGACGCGACATTGAGGTGTCTCGAGAGAGAGAGAGATAGCTTGAGACACCTCAATGTAGCTGTCGAAGTTCAAAAATCGATATGCGGACTACTCACCAACCCGTCTGGGCAGCGTGGTGAGTTACGGCCAAAACCTCCATTACTGCAGAGGCCTATGTATGGTCCAGGAGTGAACTAGGGCAGGCTGAAGAAGAATTACCGATCGTAAAGTATATCAATATAGCTAATCAACAGCAATAAATAAAAGAAGTGTATGGTTGGTTTAATGGTAAAAAAGTTATAAACTGGGGTTCATATTTTTTAATTATTCTTGGACGTGTTCACAAATTACTGCTTAGTAAATTTTCCAATTTTCAAAAAACTCAAAGGAATTGAATTAATTCTCTAGAAACAACAAAAAAAGTTAAAAAGTTCTAAACTGGGGTTAACATTTTTTAATTATTTTTGGACGTGTTCACAAATTACTGCTTAGTAAATTTGCCAATTTTCAAAAAACTAAAAGGAATTGAATTAATTCTGTTACAGAAACTTCAGCACCCCTTAATGCGCCCCTGGGCTAACCCAAATTTAGTGCTTACAACCCTGCCTTTTCCTTGGTTACAATTCTGTTATAAAAGTGAGATACCGGTGAAGGCAGGAATTGTAAGGACTCCTAATTTATTATTATTATAATTTGTAAGATATAATTTATTGTAGTAAATTTGAACTCTCTCTACTTGAAAAAATAAAGTATTAACAAGTCAAATTGGAAAACTTTATTCGAAAGGAGTTACAAACATTCACGCCTCACCCAGCCTTTTAATAACAAATTCTCTAGAAACAACAAAAAAAGTTAAAAAGTTCTAAACTGGGGTTAACATTTTTTAATTATTTTTAAACATGTTCACAAATTATTGATTAGTAAATTTGCCAATTTTCAGAAGAAAATGTTTGCATTTTACCCTCCTCAAAAGAATTTCAACTCAAAAGAATTGAATTAAATCTCTGTAAACAACAAAAAAAGTTAAAAAGTTTAATCTGGGGTTAACATTTTTTAGTTATTTTGGACGTGTTCACAAATTACTGATTAGTAAATTTGCCAATTTTCAGAACACAATGTTTGCATTTTACCCTTCTCAAAAGAATTTCAACTAAAAGGAATTCAATTAATTCTCTGGAAACAACAAAGATAGCTAAAAAGTTCCAAACTGTGGTTAATAGTTTTTAATTATTTTTGAACATGTTCACAAATTACTAATTAGTAAATTTGCCAATTTTCAGAAGAAAATGTTTGCATTTTACCCTCCTCAAAAGAATTTTAACACAAAAGAATTGAATTAATTCTCTGGAAACAACAAAAAAAGTTAAAAATTTCTAAACTGGGGTTAACATTTTTTAATTATTTTGGACGTGTTCACAAATTACTCTTTAGTAAATTTGCAATTTTCAGAACAAGATGTATGCATTTTACCTTCCTCCAAAGAATTTCAATTCAAAGGAATTCAATTAATTCTCTGGAAATAACAAAGAAAGCTAAAAAGTTCTAAACTGTGGTTAACAGTTTTTAATTATTTTTGAAGATGTTAACAAATTATTTATTAGTAAGTTTGCCAATTTTCAGAAGAAAACGTTTACATTTTACCCTCTTCAAAAGAATTTCAACTCAAAAGAATTGAATTAATTCTCTGGAAACAACAAAAAAAGTTAAAACGTTCTAAACTGGGGTTAACATTTTTTAATTATTTTTGGACGTGTTCACAAATTACTGATTAGTAAATTTGCCAATTTAAAAAAAAAATGTTTTCATTTTACCCTCATCAAAAGAATTTTAACTCAAAGGAATTGAATTAATTCTCTGGAAACAACAAAAAGAGTTAAAAAGTTAACTGCTTAAAGTGGACTGCTGTTGATAAGATACCACTTTCCATTTCGGAAATGCTGTTTAAAAGCATAGCTAGCTGACCCGAACTCGGTTGCCAGGCAGCTAAATAAGCATTAAAATGTAGTAATTGTAAAATGGTGGTGAGTTTTAGCTAACAGCAGTTGACTGTCAGCAGTTACAAAACAGCTAATTGTTTTAACAGATTTCGATCAATTATTTGATGTTTATTATTAATTTAGTGCCAGATAACTGTTCTTGAGGGATGTCAGCCAGTTAATAGCTGATTTTTATAGCTTGCTGCCAGCTGGCTAGTTATAAACCAACTTTTTATCGAATTTTATGCTCAAAGCTAAAATATCTGTAGTTAGCTACCTACTATATCACAGATAGATCTCCTGGGGAGACCACGACCCAGATGGTCGTCTCCTGTACGACATGGATCACGTCTCCTTTTGTGTTTACATTGGGTTTGGCTATCTGCATATATAATTTTTGGTAATCTGCAGCTAAGGAAATTCGCAATAGTTTGCTTATTTGGATATATTCTGAATGGAAATTTTACGGAGATTATTGTTAAGTCACTAAAAAAACAGAACAATGTAGTCCATTTGTTGGTAGAAGTTAATTTACGCTACAGAGATTTTTGTTAAGTTATATTAGCTATAGGATCAATAAGCTCCAACGATTTCTTAATGCCAGAAATTTTCTTTGACCTTACAATTAAGGCTCCACCACATTTGAAGCAATTTACAAAGATTCCTAAGAAATTTTTAAATATTTTGCTGTTTTTATTACTTGTTTACATCTGCTAAGTATTTTTAACCTTATTTACAGTCAAACCTTGTAAATAATAGGTGATCCATCAAGAGGTGTCATGCCATTCAACGAAATATCACGCCATTAATTGTCACTCTTTATTACATTTGCAATTTTATGTAAAAATATTATTATAATTGTAAATATGGAAATACGTATTACATAATTATTTGCAAATCTAATCAGTTTTTAATAAATAAATAAACAATAATGACCATGAAATACGTAACACTTCTTGTAGAATCACCCCTTAGCTGTTGGAAGTTCACTGTTACTTAAATTACCTTCGATCTGCATTTAATTTTAAAATAAAAAGTTTAAAAGGATCTTAATTAAATGAATAATAAACTAAAATTTAAAGTTGTTAAAATTATATCATACACATACACTTTTGAGTTATATTTAAATATTTGACATTCGAGAATATTATTACAGTATCAAGTATCCTGAAATCCCGCCAACTATAACAGGCAGAAGATTTAAAAATATCATTCCTTGCAGACAAAATCAACTTTAAACTTCTCTAAAATCTACAAAATGCACTTTAAAAATTAGCTATCCTGATAGTCTCGCCATCTTGTGAAACTTTTTCTTCCATGTCTTTAAAATTTCAGCAATAAGAAAATTACTTTATCATGAAACTTGCTTTAAAGTTATACTTTTTAAATAGCTTCATTTAAGTCGCCTACGGCGTGGTAAATATTAATTAATTAGTTATAATATAATATGTATATGATTTATGTTGGAAACCTTTTCAATATGAAGAGAGCACTACACTGCGAAACTTTACTTCCAAAGAAATATTTGAATCTAAAATTTCAAGAAAATCGCCTGTGGTCGCAATTAAAATAAGGTATCTTGTTATTCCATTTTATCTCTGCAGTAATTTTTGTTAGACGTTTTTGAATATGATCAATATAGAGAAATCATTTCATAAAACTGCTTTTCAAATGATATACAGGGTGATGTATGTCTAGATAAGATTTCTGACACTTGATAAAAAGGACAAAAGGGATCTTAGAAGTATGCACGAGCACCCTAGCACCCTAACTTTGAGTGGTTTGTGCTTTACACCTTAATTATAATTACGAACAGAAACCCATGTTTTTAATTTTATTTTTTAGCAAGGATCCAATGAAATTAATTTGAAATTAAGTAAGAATCCCAGTACTTTAATTTCAAATTAAACAAGAATCCAAGTACCTTAATTTGCAATTAGCTAGGAATCCAAGTGTTTAATATGTTCATATTAAGCAAGAATCCAACCTTAATTTTTAATTAGCCAAAAATGTACACTACAAAGTTGGTTACTATTGCCAATATTGAATTACTTTCATTCATTCAGGTTAATTTTACTGTTAAACCAAAGTCGAGTTTCGAATTTCTCGCAGTGGGAAATTTATATTTGGAAATAATTGAAATATTTTTTGTCTGCGAGAATTGACTTAAAATAGGAATGCATAATAACTGTCCAGATCGTTCGGGTGTCCTCCATGAAGAAATTCAATTAAAAATTAAATGAAAATTGGGAAGAATGAAAATCGTAATTTTAGTATTACTTGATTTCGTGACCACTTTAAAAATTAATATTTCCAATTTTTTTTCGATTTTCACTAATTCAACAAGTTTGAATGTGATTGCTGGTCAGATTGCAGTAATTTTACCTAATTCGCTAAAGCTCTAACCGAATTGAGCCCCAAATCAATAATACAATTTCGAACTATGTAGACAGCAATTATATTAGGTCTGGAGTAACGGAATTGAAATTCTCATGAAAATTGAAATATGTGGAAATGAGAATTTTTTTTAAAACATGTAAGCATAGTTGTGGCTTCCGTGAAAAATCACCTTGGAGTTTTATAAACTACAGAAAACCTTTAAATGGATTGCATGTCCGCCAGAACAAATTCACCGAGATAAATGCATTTCTCGTAAATTGTATTGTTGGAACAGTTTATCTTGGGAAAATTTGAGTCCATAATAAATTGCAGCTTTCTTTCAAATCGATATACTTGTAGGTAATAAAGAAAGGCGTTACCCCTTTTACATTCCCTAAGGCAACCCTTGACCAACTCTCGAGATTAAATTTTTTCTAACACTCAAATAATAAATTGCTAAATTTAAAATTCCAATTCAGAACTTTGAAATGAAATTAATTCCTACGCTTACCATAACTTTAAGTTTTTGTTACGCTGTATCGGAACTCGATCACGATTTATTCATTGAATTGGGACTTACCTGAAACAAAACAAAAAAATTATGGTGTTTATAAAACTTTTTCGTATAATATTTAGTTTCATCCCACTTCTGGTCGATTCATAAAACATTGATATATTTTTCATCCGAGCTTAACATTAGCGGGGATAATGACGATAATAATTTCCTTTAGGAAAATCGATCTGAAAAACATTACGTACCCTGTCACAAACCTAACAAAAGGCAAACAAATTACTTTATATACATCGAATCTACTCGAGCGTTAAGTTAATAATCCTTTTAATTACCAAGAAAGTGATATCTCGTTATATCGGATACGGCTGTAGTTCTCTAGAAAATTTATTAGAAAAGTTGAACGCTTTCCTTTAGGTTGGTAGATTGTTGGATTTAGCTATTCATAATAAAATTGCTGAACGCTCAACAAAAGGAATCGATTACAAATTTCATATTTTAAGATTAATAAGAGAACGGATCAGTTTAGTGCTACAAAAGCAATAAAGGCGAAAGCATTGCGAACATAAAACTTCTGTTACAAAAAACATTAACTTCTTTTAGCAAAAATTGTCAGAACTTAACTGCGTTAGAGCTGCATCACTATGTTCCCATAATGGAACCGAGTTTCTATCCCATAACAATTTTCACAAGTTTCCTTTGAAGTTGAACTTCTTAAACGTGATAAACTGTTCTTCCAGGAAGTTTTGTTACTTCGACTTCGGTAATTTGAGATTATCAAATGTCAGTTGAAAAGGGACGTCCAAGTTTCGTCACGTAGGTGGTCGAGGAATTTTTGTGTTCAAATGAAGTACCGATAAGTTTTTTGAGTTGCGCTCGAACTATACAACAAAAAAACTTAATTCTGCAACCAACCTTACACAATTTCCTAACCCGTTCAGGCATCATCAGTTTCCTCATTCGGTTTGCATATGAGAGGCATGACGAAATGTTAGATAACGAAGCAAATACACTTTAATTTTACATTTCCGGTTATCTCCAAAACGAATTTTCCGTTAGACAAATCGAGAAATCATTTCATCAGCCATTAAGTGATTCGACTCCATAGATTTCATGCTGTATTTTCTGGAAAACTGTACATCGACAGCATGGAATCAGAGGGATCAGATTGAATATCAGAAATTTTTTTGTATAAGCTTCGAGCTTTTGTTCTTTAAGAAGGACATGCAGAAGATAAATTTTATGTAAACGCAGCTTCTTGGAATATTTAAACCCAAAGTAATTATATGCAAAGTTTTACAAAAGATAAATTTAATTTAAAAAGTGTAACTTATCAATACTTGACAGCTTCGCTGTTACAGATTGTAACGACAAAAACTTGAAAATTACGAAACTCATCCAATGTACGGAAAAATTGAAAAACAAGTGTCAGACGTTAAAAGTTTTATGATATAAAGTTTAAGAATTAATGTTTTGGATTCGTACATTTTATCAACATTTGTTATAATTTTATACATTTTTTTTGTGAAAATACTGAATCAAAAGTTAATGCGATCGTGGAAAATGGATGAAAGTTTGTTGCGGTAATGCAAAAACTTAATATTTTGTTGTTGATACTTGCTTTCCACTTTGTTTTACAAAGCTGGAAATCAAACGATTTCTCCGTTGGAAAGTTTGCGAGTTGAAAGTTTTATTTTATAATGAAAAACTAACTTGCGAGGGATGCATGAAAATGTATTGCAGAATTGGATCCTATTCTCGAATTTACAAAAAAAATAACATTGGTTATTATAGTAGGTCGTAATCAATGACAACCTTCAATGCAAGCATCTGCCAAGTTATTAGCTATATTTTTTTACATTGTTTGTCATTGCCCCCAGGTCATCAGGGTTACAATAACTTTTTCTTTTCATAAATTAGCGCCACTGTTGCGGAATTTGCGTCATACTATCGTTTATCTCCATCAATCAAAAGATGCCTGTCAAAATTTGAGACATATTTATTAAGTAGTTTTTTTGTGACAGCTGTTGAAATGAGCAAGTTTGTGTTTGTCGCAATGAGATATTCTTTTTATTCTTGTTTAATTTTATCGCTATTTCACCCTTTTTTACGACCTGTCCTAACTTTGAAAATTAGAAGAGTTTTGTATACTGGAATTAATCAGTGAAGTTCCGACCGTCACGTAGTCAGAAAGACGAACTTCGTTCTTTGAATTTTATCGCATAATAGCGGAAGTGAGTGAATTATCCAGTCGGAAGATTTACCTACTTCACAAAGGAATCATTCTTAACTGTAACTTGTTGCAAATGTCAAAGTGCAAACTGGAGGATATTTGTTTTTCTATGTAAAAGTTATAGTGCAATTTGATGCACGTTGAAATTAAAATGAGATATTCTTCTTATTCTTATTTAATTCTATCGCTATCTCATCCTTTTTGTTTACGACCTGCCCTAAATTTCGAGGTTAGGTGAGGTTTTGTATCCTGGATTTAGTCAGTCAAGTACCGACCGTCACGTTACGTAGAAAGAAAACCAAACTTGATTCCTTGAATCTTATTGCTTAATTGCGGAAGTGAGTGAGTCATCCAGTCGGAAGACTTACCTGTGAATATCAGTGTATGTGGACCACCATCCTGTATATTTGATTATATCAAATCTAACTATTATCGTTAATTAAATGTCCCGTCAGTATTCGTAACGTAGTTCAATCAAAGAAGTTGTGTTGTTTGATTTTTTTGACGAAAGATTGGTACCGTCCGGAAAACTGAGGTAGTCCTTTCGTCCTGAACAATCACACTAAAAGACCACAGAAATAAGC
This sequence comes from Rhagonycha lutea, assembly GCA_958510855.1. Classification (NCBI taxonomy): domain Eukaryota; kingdom Metazoa; phylum Arthropoda; class Insecta; order Coleoptera; family Cantharidae; genus Rhagonycha; species Rhagonycha lutea. The sequence continues at coordinate 36,761,757 of OY294041.1, forward strand.
TATGTTGTCGGTTTGCATATTCGAAACCACAAATAACAAGGAAAGCTGGATTCCAGATTCAATAATTAGGAGGCTTAAACGAGCTTTATGTAATTTATTAATTCAAAGAAAAGCTGTAGAGTTTGATCTATTGATTGTGACCACATTCGGTCCCAATTTTCCGGAAGTGTATAATTGTGTGTTCAAATTCAGACATCCATTATATTTAAAATCAATTTTCCTAAATGGACATCTACTGAGATTGAACTGCGTAAAGTGTAACAAAATCAAATTCATACAGTAATGATGTAAAATAAAGTTTTGTATATAACGAACCAAAATGTTGGGTACCGCTGATGAGTTAGCCACGCCCTTAAGCAGCTATAAAACAGTAGTTTTATATTGCAAGCTAGATTCGCAATTTTTGGTAGTTGATCCTGTCCAACTTGACCCAACTTAGTGAACTCGTGGCAATTCAATCATCCACGGACGAATTTAGTGCTTCTTGGTGAACCTGTCTACGTGCAATCTGATTCACAGCTTGGTTAAAAAGTTTTTAACCTAAAAATATGTTGTATGCCACGTGTTTAATAATTTTCCAAACCCCTAAGCTAATAAAACCACCGGTGCTTGTATTAGCTAATACAACAATATTCGAAAACCAATTACCATTACATTCATCAATCCAATCGTAAATTTGTGTGAAAAACTTCACACCTGCGACGATGACGTCACTCTCAATCAAATTAATCAAAATTTCCTACCTTAGGAATTAAATTTGATTATTTCGAATCAAATTACTATGGGTAAAATGCTTAAAATGCTTCCCGGATCCTTAGCCTTTATCCTGAACATCAAAATTCAAAATTTCGTCGATAAACTCGACGACGCCAATTTTCACACACCTGGCTCGGTCGTCGTACTCGACAAAAAGCCAAAATTTTAGTTCATAACCTCTCAGCATCAAATTAATTTTGAGGAACTTTTGAAAGAACACAAATTATTTAAGGTACAGTTTCGGCGGTAAATTCAAATTTTATTCACTTATTTTATTCTTTTCAGGTTGACCAAAACTTTACACGATAAGCGCACAAATCACTTCAAAAATCAAGATATTGTACCTGTGGAGTGTTTTAATAGTACAATGTGGCTTCGGATATCAACTGAATCAAACTTTTACAACCTTCTGGCATTTGTTTACAGCCTAAACTGACAAAATAATCATTTTTAGCCTCCTATTCATTTTTATCATTTGAATATGTTTGTTTTAGCTGTAACTTGCAGTGTTTTAATGCACGTGATACATCACAAAAGCTATGTCAGTTGTGTTCCGTGTGTTAAACTTGCATACGGTTGAATGCTCGAATCGGTATTTCCACATGAGTGTGCCAAGGTCACGTAACGTTCCCGTGAATTGGATTCTGGCGCCCATATTCAATTCAGTGAAGTCCGGATGACGTTGTCGATACATTTACCTTTTACTTCATACCTTTTATCCACGCCCACCGGCTCCTGAACTTTTCTTACAGATGAATAAATGTCGCATTCTGGCAAAAGGCCATAACAAACTATTGGCGTGATGGGAGTGAAGTAACAACGGAATCGTTTGACAATATTTTGGATCACTGTTTTAGACATTTGTAAGCGTAGGTAATCCGAGAGAGTTTATGTGGCGTTTCGTGATTGTTTATGAAACATGGATCCACCTCTATACGTCAAAAATAAAATAACCATCAGGACAGTAGATTACGCCTGCCAAACCTGCTCCAAAGACAGCAAGAACGGTTCCATCGACCGGAAAAGTAATGGCCACCGTTTTTTGGGTTTAGCGAGCCATCAACCCTACCGACTATTTGGATAAGGGATGGACAATCACGGAGAAGTACTATGCTGAATTGTTGGGATGATTTAACACTGAATTGATGGAGGAACGACCCCATTTGACGAAGAAAAAATGATATTCCATAATAACGTGCGTACATACTGGTTCGCAATCTCCACAATAAAACTGGTGGAATTTCTACCACATTATTATAATTTAGCCCCTTGCGATTTCATTGTGTTCCATAGCTTGAAAACCGGGCTGATGGTAAGTAGTTCACATCAAATAAAGATATCATTTCCAAAACAAAGGCCCATTTGTGAATTTTAATTAAGTTCACAGTTTCGGGCAGATGTGGGCGAGAATATTTGTTTAGGCTCAATTCGTTACCTATACGTCCAATTATTTCCATTCACCTTCTCTTGACATTTTTTTTCTGGAAGCTGAAATCTCGTGATTTTCAACGAGAAGCCGACGACCGACGCAGGAACGACCAAAGGTTAAATCTATCCAGAAATTGGAATTGAGTGCGTGGTGTTTACCTATGATTTGTAAAACTTGATTGCAATTTTGATTTAAGTTCTACTTAAAGTCAGCTCAGTTTATCGTTAGTTTAACCTAAAATATTTCTTTTATTGAAGCTTTTTCTGTTTGCGGATCTCATTTAGCGTAAGTCACAAATTGAGTTCCGATTTTGGATTGATTTGCCGGAAATTGCAAATTTATTTACTGAGCAGCTTTATTTATAAATCTCATTTCAAATACAAAAAATAGTCAGAAAATTGATGGTTTATAGAAATAGAGACGGTCTAATCATGATACAGATTATTTTAACGTTGGAAGCAGTAATATGCAGAAGAGGACAACAGGTAGCTGTAAGTGAGTGGCTACCATAAATTTGCAGAATTACTTATAACTTGAAAAAGCCTAGACGTGTTTTTAGGATACATCAACAGGAACGGGAATATGAAATTTGCACGTGAAACACTACACTTGGCGAAAGAACGAGTCTCTTGTTTGGTGTTATAAATATTCAATTTCTTCCATTACTTCACCAACAGACAATTTAATACATTTAAGTGTGGCAGTAAATTTATACAAAGCGACATCTACAACTACGAAATTCAGGCCCCAGATGCACAATAGATTTTCCACAATCTTCTCAGCTTACCTTACCCTAAATTCGCTGGAAATCGAGAAAAAGTAGAGCAACAACTGATGTCGGATTAAATCCCTTTAATTGTAACTTGATTACCCAACCAGCTTTTAAAATTTTAATTAAAGCGACGAACGCAGTGAGAAACAATGAAATATGCATTTCATGTTAGATAAAATTCTATAGGAAGCGAATTTTAACCTACAAAATTTGGAACTTGGAGGGGCTTATCCCGTTTGCGTCAAACCAGCGTCAGTAGCGGGTCGATAAAAAGTAGAACGCAAACTCGGGATTAAAAAACAACCATAAAAACTTTCGAAGTCCCATTATATATGAAAACGTAGCAAATGTGCACAAGATGTCAAAGAAAAAGCGATTCGCAATTATACCAAGTTTGAAAGCAGATCTATTACTAATTTCAATCCGTTTGTGTCGGCGTGAAGCGCTATAACTGCACGAAGTCAATTAATTACATTGTCGAGAAACATTTTCCATAACAATATAATATGTGGAACCATGAGGAATATCGCCCACAATTTGGTGGTCTATTAGTAAACCGGCTGTTACCCGTGCGATGCAGTTTAATAAGAAAATTGACAGATAATTTAATAACACATTACGGAAGCGCGTAGCGCCGGTTACTCTGTGAAGCTTGGCGTGTAATTTTAAAAAGATTTAATGGATTTTTTGGGCAAGCTTCTGGAAAAGTAAGAATATCATGATAAAATAATAAATCCTAGCTACATAGGGAGGCCTACCAGGAACTATTCAGGCAAGGCACGATAAAAAAGTAAAATATGAAATTTTAGGATGCTTCGGATAAACTAAGAAAGCTTTGTAATTTTGTGTTAAATAATTTTTTGTGTTTCCTCCAAAAAAAGCTTTTATAGTTTTTTATTCTGTAAAAGAGAAAATAAGTTGATTAACTTTTTCAACGGCAGAGAAATTTGAAATTACAATTTGGGAAAATCCAAGAAAGCAGCTAATAGACAACGTGCCTTGAGTGTGTAAGCTCTTCCTTCTGATGAGAATCCATTGTGTTGACTTTTTTTTCCATAAGTTCTCGGATTAGTTATTCTGTTTGACCCAAAAATGAGAGGTTTTGAAAATATGTTAAGAAACAATTTTACAAATTTAAATTGGAAGCGATGTTCAATTTCTTCTGTTAAGTTTTCGAAACTAAACAAACGGGACCAATTAAATGTTTTTCATGGAGTTATTGTGTTTTTGCGTATGACATGGATCTTTGTGCGTCAATATGAAGAGACTACAAAAACTGAGAGCCATTGTAATATAAAACTGAGGATCTTACGAGCCTAAAAAGCAGCGCGTGTTTAGAGTAACTCGAAAAACTTTTCTGTTCAGGCACATAATTTGCTTTATGTGCTGTTTATTTTCTTTGTTTAAAACGAAGTTAATTAAGTGGATACCCACTAAAAATGACAAGTTTTGTAGTCACGTCCAGAAGTTATTTCCTAGCTTTGTGACGGCAGAAAGGAACAAAGAGAATAAAAGTTTCGGCGACTCGGATCCCGATTTGCTAGGTCAATCATAAAGCTACCACGTAAAAATGTAAATTCAAAAATGCAAAATGATAATCTCGTTTCCCTTATCCATTATACTGGGAAAATTACGGTTTTTCAATTTGTATCGATCATAACCAAAAAGTTGAGAAACTTATTCGATATTCAGGCGTACAATAATTTGCGAAATAAACCCTGAATACTAAGTGGTTTTCAAAAACTTCAAGCTACTCGAAGTTCGGAAAATGTGTTAGTAATAAAAGAAAATTTCAAGTGTGGATGGAAAGCACAATAAGCTAAAATTTTGTTACAGTTTGGGTCTACAATAATCAGATTTGAGATAAATGGTTTGCCTTCCCAATTCCATTTCTTTGGGATGAATACCACATTTATTTTCCAATTGATTTCTAATACCTATTAAAGTTATTGGAAAAATTATTATGTATCCTAAAGAAACTCAAAAATTTAAAATTAATTTTTAATCTTTATGTAAATATGAAAATTTGGAATTTTCCAGCGCTGCCATCTTTCAGCCGGTAGACGAAAAACCCATCAAATAGAAACCAAAAAAATAATAGAAAACTGTTCGTTGTCGAAGAAAGCAGTTTCCTTCAAACTGCAGAACCACATTTTCGCGCTCTGCAAGAACGCTGCAGATTTCTGTTAGTTTTGCGCCAACTGGCGTGCGCATTTTCCACCCGTGAGGAAAGGTGGTTTACGTCTTGACTAAAACGTGCCCGTTTAAAAACTTGTGAAAATAAAAAATCAATGTTTCGGCATCAGACGTTTCAAATAGTCCTAGAAAAAAAAATCGACCATGTGAGCATTGGTATGCAAATTAGGCTCAAAATTACCGTTCGCTTCGACATAAAAGATTTCCCTAATGTATGCGCATACATGATTTTTACAACACTTTGTTTACACAAGAGCAAGATAACATTTTTCTTAAAATATGGCTTAAATTAAATACAGACTCAGAGCTTTCAAATTTAAATTAAATTTTTATTGACTTTAATTTTCTTTTTTACGCGCGATAAAAACGTTTAACAATTTTTTTACGTTCAAAATATTAAAAATAAATTTGTGTTTATATATAATAAATTAGGAAATGCATTTTTTAAAAGGTAATGTTAATTTTTCTTTTAGCTACAGCTTAAGATAATATAACTTTTTAGCTGCCTAAGTACATCTTCGACTTTTATTGAATAAAATAAAAGCAATTCTATGGATGTTTTTATTTATTTTCAAAGAGAATTTAAAATCTCTGGTTTTTTATACAAAGAGACCAAACCTTTTTAAAGATTTTTATATAATCTAAAGAGATAATCCATTGACGCACTTCGTTTTTCGCTACCTATTCGAACTATTTTTCTTAACGAATCTTGGTTAACCAATCAATCGACTTAACACAAAATTTTTTCATGTAAGATTGCAAAATTTTAACACAAACCGAACTGTTTGGTTCCTGTTTTCGTACATCTTTCTTTGTCAAAACTTTTCAATCAATTCATACAATAAATGAATCGATGATTAAAATTATTTTAATTAAAATTAAAATTAAACAGATAATTATTATCGCTCTAAAAAAAACTATTCAGTTGTCTCGCTTGATTTCATTCTAATATTCGTAATTTAAAATATTTAGCTTTTCCAGCTATTTTGCAATTGAACATTAGAATCGCTTCATTAAGAATAATTATTACACTCAACTGCTGTTTTTTTACAGTTGGTTTCCAGACAAGCACCTCAGGAAAGATTTTACGAGTTTCCACGTCCAAAAGATGGAAATAAAGTCTGCGCGCCTTTTAAGGAAAAATCGTTTGGTCTGCTACTCACTCACTCACTCATCAAAAATCACTCTTCGTTGTAGACCAATATTGTTGAAGAATGAAAATCCATTAAATTCTATGCTTATTTCCGCATTAATAAATTATTTTCTATGAATGCTCAACATGCAACATCCACCCAATCAATTTTAACCAAAGCAAAATCGATCCACCTTTTAATTCTTCCTAGCGTAACAGGTGGTTGGAAAAATTGGAAGAACTACATAATAGGAATCTGCAATTCTCTAGAAAACGGAAGAAATCCGTAATTTTGAATAATGAAAGTAACTTTAAACTTTTAGAGTCAGCTGGAAGGATAAATGACTCACGTACAGATTTTAACAATTTCATTAATTTAACGTTTCCAAATTTTTAATTTAATAATGTAATCTTTTAAGGCGGAAAAGTTATAAATGGTTATTGGTTGCTGTCATGCTAATGCTTAATGTGATGTAATTTTTATATCAATCTTTATAAAGAAGACGCAGGATTTTTATATTATCACCTAGAATAAATAAAAAAAATAGAATAAATAAAAAATGCAATTGCAAGAAGTTCACGTAACAACTTACAACTACAAAGTAATATCAATTTCATTCTGCTCGCGAGTAAAGTTCTACTCCATATAATCCATGACCGACTGAAACTTTATCTACTGCCCCAAATCCCTCAAGAAATAGTGGGATTTATATCGACTCCGAGAAATCAAAGAACAACAACTAATAAATGTAATACAAAATATTGAAAAATTTCCCTATAAAGTTTGGCTTCCTGTACCATACTAAAGTTTCTGGCAATATAGTTAAATCACCAATGACGGTTACTACGTCATAACCTGTGACAACTGTAAAGTTATTAGTTCACTATTTCTTTAATATTAATTTAAGCTTTAGGGGCTGTCATTTCCAACATCTGCGTCGTTTCCTTGGCAGTGTTAGTTCTAAATCCATTAGGTAGCTTGATGGGCTAGCCTTCAGATGTGCCTGTACCCTAGCCGGTAGCCTTCCCCAGATTTAAACCCGATACCTCGCCTTCTCAACTAATTTCATTTCATCCGATAATTTTTAAGCTATAAAAAGTTTTCAAAAGTTGAGCCAAAAATATCCTTGTTACTATCCTGAAATTTTAGAATTGAAATTTGTATTCGGTAATGCACGGAATTATATCATAACTTCGCTAAACTCTGTTAATTTTTTTTATCATCATAAAAGGTTACATATTTTCATGCTTGCTTTGAGCTTACAAAAATATTCGACATTACAAGCTCAAATAATTTAGTTTCATAAAGTTTATGAAACTAAATTAATTATCATTTATATGAATTCTATTTAGGAAAAAGATTTTTATGGACAAAAATTGGTTTATTTTGGAAATTCAGCAACTGCAGTGCTCTTCGTAAGTGCGACCTTCGGGCAGCACACCTTGGGCAATTTAGTTTTTAATATTTAGTTAAGTTGAGCAATTCTCAAAAAACTTCTGCTGATAATAATCCGTCAGCCTTTCTGAGGTAGATAATTATGGTGACCCCTAGTTCACTAGCTAATTACGAGTCGAAGCTTGACTGTTTGGTCTATTTTTTGCATCACCTAACTAATGCAGGATCCACCGTATGGAATTTGGCTAGCCATTGCATTAATTATTTGTTCCTTTTAATGCAAGAAAGCAAAGGCGCGCAGGTGATACAATCTAAGTTGATGTACGTGTAGTTCTTCGATTTTTAGCTACATCTGTAGTTTTTATCCCCAAAAAAATTATCCAGTTAAAATACAGCTACGTTTTAGAGGAAAGTATCTAAGCCATAGCTGCTTTTTCCAGAAAATAGAAGCTGCTGCTCAACTAGGCTGTATATTATAAATCAAATTCTTCTTCAATGGAGCTTTTCATCTCAACATCTTTGAAGGTTTTCGTTAAAAGGAGCATAAATATTCACTCAGAACGTTCCTCAAGGATTCAAATTACGATCATGCAGGGTTGACTCGAAAATCGCACAGTTAATAAAAAAAGTATTTTATTTGAGAAAGAGCAGAAAGTTTTAAATATAAATGAGCTGTGGATACAAGCGGGCGTCAAACTAATTTATAAATCTGTTGGAAGTTACAACGAAATACATAAATAAGTTACCCAAAGCGAATGATCATTTACATATTCCTCTACCAAACAAGAATAAATTGAACGATATCGCATTATTCATAAATCCATGTTATGGTTTAATTAAATAAACCATGCTATCATTGTGTACTTCAAAATAGCTTTCGGTATTTGCATTATTATCAGTTACCAATTGCGCTTTTTCGAAAATTCCAGATACATTTAATTAACTTCGGGTCAATAACAATTAACGCAAATGCAGGTAACGCTATCGATTAATATAATTAACAGAGTTAAAAATATATGGTGGTTTTAAGGACTAAATTGCAGTTATGGGATTTTCCTAATTAACGATCGCGTTGCAGGATCGAAAGGAATTATTGAAACTTTTAAATGCAAATCTGGTTCGGCTTTCCATCATTAAATTTAAATTGCTGATTCAAAAACACAAAAAATAAAAAATTGATCCTTTAGAAATGTTTTAGTGGATCGTTTGAATTACACAAACACTTATAAAGTCTTTGGCTGTCAATTAATGTCAGAACTGACATTAACATAATCCATTAATTATCGGTAGTAGTAAAGAAGTGTTTGTATTGCCTTCGACATTAATCGCTGTCAATTTATAAACAGGGTTTGTTAAATATTATAAAAATATTGCCAATAGAAAAGAAAGTTATAAAAAAAATTTTATTCCACAAAGAGAGAAATCAGGAGGTGGTGTTTGAATAGAATTTCGTTGTTTTGGGTAAAAAGGACCTTAAAATTGTTGTAAATTTCGCTACAAAAAAAACCCAAAATGAACAGCTTTCTTACGTAAATCTTGCAAATGCTATGTAAATTTGATTAAAAAACACCGAGCCATTTTTGCCTAATGGCCTAAAAGAAATCAAAAAAATTGTTTTTAATTTATAACTTTCAACCGGATTGTCTTTTAAATTTAAGTTTATTGTTTCACTGTGGAACGTTTACCCCCTACCACTGAGCAAATTGAAACGATCCAATTTTCAATTTTGCCTGCCAATTGCAGTGAGAATTATAGTAAATTAATTTAAATTAAAAATTAAATTATTAATTGCGGTATAAATAAACGAGAGAGAATTACAATCCTGTAATGAGCAAAACCTAGTCGAATATTATAGGTAATGTTAATGCAGTGGGTACAATAATTTTCGGCGAATTTAAATTATCACAAAAGAAAAGATTGAAAATTTTTCCAACATTGATAAGTTGATAAGTTTACTCCATCTAATATTGAATATTTATGTATAATCCTATTGACAAGACTTCTGATTTATTTTCCAGGAGTTCTATTTTCATAATCCAACAGCAATATCCTCATCCCTAAAAAGATTTAGATTCCTCCTCCTGGTTTACTTCAATGATATCACGAAATGCAATATAATGGACAAAATCACCCTCTTTGTGGACGATGCCGACGATACTACAAAGATACGTATTTTGTTAGTTCGAAACGTAGCTTTGTGGTTTCATTTGAAAGCAGCTAACTGGCGCCCAAACTTTTTATTTATTTCAGAGACTGTCTTTGGCACACCAGAGCAGATTGTAGCGACTGGTCTGCAACAACATCCATTCCGAACCTACGACAGCGTTCGCGTTACCCTGCTTTCTGAGCTGTGGAGTAGATTTCCAAAGCTAGCTACTCTGAAGTCATCGAGAGGTCAAGAGGCTAGTGTAACGAATTTAGGGGAGATTAGCGGTACAAGCTACGGCAATGTCATTAGGTTGAACCAGGATAAATGCAACTTTATGATGATCAACTCAATCATAATCATTTATGCCTAACATTAAATGATGAGATATTAAAAAAAAAACAAATAGTGATAAGTATCTGGGCATAACGATACGTAGGCAGTTATCATTTAAGGACCAAATTGATTCTATAGTCAAAAAAATGAATGGTGTCTGTTTTCAGATGAGTCAAAATGCTCTTAAGTTCAACAGAAGCACTAATATTTTGATACATTATGCTTAGTCGCCATTCTGGAGTTAAACTATCAAGATAAACCTAAACGCCTACATGTGGCCTATATAAGGTACTGAAGATCTGTTTGGAAGGCCCTACCTGATGGAAATTGAAGAACTATACTTCAAGCTAAGCTACAAGATCATACATGGACTACTCCTGGCAAACGTTGGCTTGGTTAAGACTTGCATTCATATAACAACTCGAACAAACCAATTACCATAATATATTACCCACAGTGAAAAATACCGGCAGATCAAGGCTCACCTAATGGGCTCCCCAATGATATCATGAGCTTCCACAGGAGGTCAGGAGATCAAAGAAGGTCGGGATTTTTTTCAAACAGTGTTAAAAGATGTGGTGTTCTAAAACCAACTGCACAGTCCCTCGGTCAGAAACTGAGGTAGTTATTGTGATGTTTCGAACATTCACACTTCCAGTTCCGACTGCTTTTCGTTGTCCGTAGAGCAAATTTGAGATTACGTATTTTACAGGGAAGACTGGATTCCCAAATTCAATTAAAGAGACATCTTAAAGAGACAATTAAAGAGAATGTAAAACTTTAATCATGTTGTGTGAACCACAAATAGTTCTGGTTGACCAATGTGTTGGTTTGTGTGATTGTATCAGACCACCATTACATTTAGTATCAATTTTTCTAGATGGCGATCTGATCAAATATGAGATTTTGTGTGGGACAATAATTAATATTTGTACAAAAATAATAGTTTAATAATAAAAGTTTTTGACGAACCAATAAGTTGTTTGAGAACCGCAGCGTTGTTGGTGACGCCCTCAGAAATTTGTTCAGGTAGCAGACCATATGCAACCAGCAAAGACCACGCTCCCGTACTTTGGAAAATCCCTCGTGTTTGTCCCGCTCTATCCTCTTCGTCTATCCGTGGAATCGCAGTTGTTCACAAAGAAAATTAGTGCTTCTTGTGATATTTAGTGCCTTGAACATCTGGATTAACAGCCGGTTGTTTGGTACATAACCTCAATTTTTTGTATTTCTCATTTATGATAATTTCCACTATTTTAGGGCCTACGCATCGTTTTTACAGTTGTATTAGCTAATACAAACGAGATTCGATACCGGATGACCACAATTCTTATCAAATTAACGCAAATTTGTGAAATTTTCTTGCACGTGGATCGATGACGTCACTTCCAAAAATTAACAAAATCTTTCTACCTTGTGAAGAAATTGAAACGGCTTTCTGGATTGAAACTTCGTTCTAGAAAATAAACGCAAAATTAACTTCGACGTCTCCCAATTTTACAACTGGCTTGCACAACGTCGACAAACGGAAAGCAAAAATTATCGTGCTCAACCTCCGATCATCCAAAATCGAAAATTTTCCTGGGATCTCCAAAAAAAGACATAAAATTAGGAGGTAACAGTTTTGGCGGTAAATTTGAAATTCATATACTAATTTCTCTTCTTTGTAGGTTTACCAAATTAAACACAACAACCGTACAAATCACTTTTACATTCAAAACATTGTATTGGTGTAATGTGTAAAAGTAACAAATTGGCTATGAATGTAAACAAGATCTATTTTTACAGTTTTAAGTGCTCGCTTGCGCACCTTTTTAAAATTGTAGCATTCTTGACGTCTCCATCTCCCTTGGTTACGCTGCATCATATTTCTTTCAACCCTATACACAAAACCTTGAACCCCCCCCCCCCCAAACTATTGTCTAACGTGTAACGTATAATTTCCATTTTGACGCCTATTTCAAGGATTTTAGTGAAAATATTTCAAAATTCGCGTGCTCACGGGATAAACATGGCACGACCCATCAGAAAAAGACCACACTTGGCCATACTCTTTTATATATACCCACTCTAGAAGAGCCCAATAGGAATTTCAACATAATATCATAGGATTAGAACCTGGTGGGGGTCTACGAGGTATGAAATACCCTCCAGCGGAAGGAGGTTAGAAGTTATACAATTTTTAACATTAAACTCTGTTAATTAAATATTCTCAATAGAATGGATCTATCAAATATTATCATTGATGTAGTTGCGTGGTTTCCAGATTCACTTATTGGGATGATAAACTCCTTTATTGGTAATAAATGAACTGAACAATTAGGAGAGCATCTATAAATGAAAAAATGACACAAGGAGAAGGAGGAGCTTTCTAGCAAATTACTATATTGGATTCTGGGCTCCAAACTTTATGGTCCTTCGTAGTCGTATGTGATTATTAGTCCATTTATAAATCAATCGCTCATTTTTAATGAATAAGTAAGTGTGTGTCTATTTCTCTGTCTATCTGTTCGTAATACATCTATGATTAATTAATATTTAGGTTATCACTTTAAAACTATAAAAGTTGGGGTGTGGTGCTATATCGAAAGCCGAGTTAAATTATGTCAGCTGTAGGGGAGGATCGGAAGTTCAAACCTCGCCTTAGCCCAAAATGTGTCGTGGTTCAGATTTCACAATAAACGGCAAATAATAATTAAGTTCAAACAAAGAACATTATTAATTTATAGTAAATGAAATCAATCATTTTTTAGTTTAAAACTTGTAGGCCATCACATAAAGAATGATATTTTGCTGGTGGAGATAATTAAACGCACCCTATAATGTCATGACTTCTTGATATTACATAATAAAAATTGGAAAAATAAGAGCATTTCTTTGAAGTTTTTATAAAAAGTTAGAGAGGAAGTTGGTATAACGATCCGGAAATAGAGTTAAGTTAAATCTCAATCTGTTCTTTAAACATGGATTCATTTTAGTTCAGTGATAATCTCGTTTAGTAAAATTTGGTAGTAAAATCCATCGATTTAAATTTAATTGATTGTTCAGCCGTAAAAAAATTATTTTTACTAAAAATAACCTTTAATTACTTGGTTAGTTAACAAAATAATCAAAGGGGAAGCAAACGTATAAATAGCAATTGTGGGTTTGAATCTTACATTTGATTCTCGAGTACATCAAAGGTTCAAATTTTACTTCGCTTTTATGAGATTAGACCTACCAAATTCTTACGTTTTCTTTATGTTACTTTGTATCCTTAAACAATTTTTCTTTAAAAGTGACTTTTATAACTACTGACCATTGAAGACAAAAGTAAATATTTCTTTTCTATTAAAAAAAATATTGAACAAGGTTTCTATCATCCTAAAACACATTTCAGTTTACTCAACGAAATAAAATAATAAAGCAAACATGAAAATGAAGTTACGATGTGTGAACACAAAATGGAATTTTTACAGTGTGATTTCTTTTTCTTTTATAAAATTATTCATTTCCTTTACCAGGACGAGTCTACCGGTAATTTCTCAATTATAAAGAATAATAGAATTTCAAAACCATTAGGAGACAGGAGCCTTTGGGCTATACAACTGCATGTTAACGTTTTTATAAATTCTAATTGCCTTCATCCTTAAAACTTTTAATAATCTCTCGAATCGACACAAAAAGATTTTCTTTTGTCTCTCGTCTTGTAAAATAATAATGCTATAATTAGTAAGACTTGGTAAAAAAGCACGTTTGAGGGACGAATTTGTTTATCGATTTTCCCGGAAATTAAAATAACATTGAATTAATTGCAATCGTTGCTAAAAATTTTTGCAGACAAAGTAAAAAGTATATTTGAGGGTAAGCGGAGAAACAGTTCGATTAAACTTGTCAAAATAAAAGTGAAACAAATTTTTGAATGCTGTTGTAATGTATCTAATGGAATATATTCCATTTACTTGGATAGAGCACTGGATTTCAAGCTCAACTAACAAGGAGACATCACTGTCATTTCTTTCTCAGGAATTAAATTCGTATGATTTTTAATTTAGTTACCTTTTCAACTATTAAAACCACCATGGAATCTTAGAAATTGTTAGGTTAAATTTTGGCAGGAATTTTATTTAAATTAAAAAATGTTGATTGGGAAATTTAAAAGTTAGCTGCAATATTACAATGCTTTGAGTGAAGGGACCTCGTAATACATTTAGGTTTAGGTCGCAAGGTAGCTAAATTCGCGTTTCTTGTATTATAATATTACCTCCTTATAAGGCTTTTGTTAACTTCTAATGTTGGTGTAATTGCAATTTGTTGTTAAACGATTATATTTAACGAGACTACAACAGTAGCAATTAGGGATCAATTTGTGATAAGACAAACGTGCTGAACTTCCTAACCAGGTGATACTTGAATTAAACTTTGAAGCAGTTGTAATATGTCATAATACGACAAACCGTCAATTTGTCGTTACGATAACATGAATTATTAATTAAATACATGTATATTATTAGGAATTAAATTTTGGTATGGTATGGTATAAATTGGAACATTTCTGTTAAATAAACCGTAACCGCACGTAAGCATTATAAGGAATTTTTTAGTAGGTAAATCCAATTATTGCTAAATTCGGATAAAAAATTTAGATATAGTAAACTATATCGATTTATAAGGTTGGAAGCACTTGAAAGTGATTGCGAAGCGATGAAACTTAAAGGAAGATTTATATAGTTAAAGGAAACCTTACAGGCTACAGTTGAATCTGTTATCAATATTAAAATCAGAACAACATTAAAATTTCAAAACCGACATTTAAGACACAAAAAACTTCCATTCAAAAAGTAAGGTTATGTTGTATCCATTCTAACCTAAAAATTGTTGAAATAAATCGTAAAAATTAGGGTTAAAAAATCAATTTAATATTCATTTCCAGTTTTCCCTTTTTAGCGTAACGAATAGTATGCAGTAAACTTTTATTCCTCTTTCGTCACTTTCGAGATAATAAAATTTAAACGTACCCACATTTATTTTACATGCAGTAGCTCGAAAATGAAAAAGGTTAAATGCATTTAAATGGAACTGTAATCTTCTTTTGGAAAATTCTTCTGATAAATTGCAAGCTTTTATTCGTCGGGAAAACTTATTAGGTTTTGCGATAGGTAAACAAGCAAATAAGTGCTTTTTAATGGATTTTGAAATTATTACATTACGGAATTAGAAATTTCACTGAAACAGCTGCGTGTCGGGTTGAGAAAATATGGTAGAAATGAGTTCGAAATATTAATTTATAAAATTGAGTGAATGTTTTTTCGAGGATTTGGTTTAAATGAGAATTAACAGAGAAGCATAAAAATTTGTTTGAATTCTGCATAGTTTGTTTATCTTTTTGATTGGCTTATTTCGTCTTCTACTATTTACTTTTTACAAATCAGTCCTGAAGAACGAATTGTAGGAATCCAGAAAGGTCAATAAGTAATCTCTTATTTATATTTAAAAAAAAAGTAATACATTTGTAATCCTCAAATCCTAGAATACTGTTACATTTACTACTATTTATATTGAGGAATAGAAACAAAGAATGATGAGTTTTTCTTTTTTAAACTTGTTGCGTCCACTTTCTTTAAAATCCAAACAACAAGAGCAATAAAGACTTTTATCTTCTCTTACTTTGCGGTATGTACTGCCATTTATATTTAAGTTGTTAACAAAACTATTAACAATTTTACTGCAGCTGTGCTTAGTACTTTGCTAAATCGATCATAATATTAATATTCCTTATGTTCCAGATACGATTCTATCTGCCATAACATATTATTTCATTCCTTTATTTTGTCCCATCTTTTGCAACTCAATGTTTTTGATGTCAAAAGTTCTTCCACATGCAGCACAAATGCAAAGCAAAAAATGAAAAACGCACTGCAAACTACAAATGCTGACCACACAGCTTGTGTGGCAAAATGATCATCGAAGTCAAGCCACAGTGAAAAATCAAAGATGTCCCTAAAGTTCAAGGCCATGCTGAAAGCTCTCCGCAAAGTGGAAGCCACAGAGGAAAGCATCATCACGCACAACGATTTCCAGGATTCCATGCGTCACGATTTAATGAAGTTACTTTTCCCTGGATGTTTTCTTTCGCGGCATCAAACATAACATTTGGAGCAATTATTAGGTTAATTGGAGCTAAAGGAAGGGTCGGAGCATAGTGGTTACGCGAGTTCATAACACCCGGTTCAAATCCGAGTGAACTATGAACTTTACTCTGACCGTCTCCTCTCGGAAGGCAATGGCAATCTACCGAGAGTAATATGCCGAGAAGAATCCTTAAAATGTTAATGATCTAAAAAGTCCTAATTTGATATGTGGACCATCACATTAACATTAATATTTCCCTGGAACAGCCTTCTAGGCTTAACCGGGAGGATTGCCTAACACCAACAAGAAGAATTGGAGCTGGAAGTTAGCTTAGTAAACAGGAAGTGCGAAAGATAATCCAATTCCGTCAATTCCCTGACGCAGTCTCATGGTTTTTTATTATTTTTCCCGTTTTTACAAAAGGAAAATGTTAATATCTTAACAAATTATAAATACACTAAATCAAAATTTAGTTTTAATAAACAATTTTTTTACATAAAAATTAGCATTTTATCCAATTTATCTTAAATTTTGAACAAATTGAAACTCTAACATTAATTTTCTCAAAACCGAAACTTATTTATTAATTGCTAATACAAGAAAATTTACCGTCAATTGAAAGATTTTCCCCAAAAATTAAATATTCATTTGTCTGTTTCAAAAAATTAACCAAAATTACCTTTTTACCTCCGGAAATCCAAGTTCCTGACTATTAGAATTTTTTTATTATTTTTCCCGTTTTTACAAAAGGAAAATGTTAATATCGTAACAAATTTTAAACACACTAAATGAAAATTAACCAAAATTACCTTTTTACCTCCGGAAATCCAAGTTTCTGACTATTAGAATTTTTTTATTATTTTTCCCGTTTTTACAAAACGAAAATGTTAATATCGTAACAAATTTTAAATGCACTAAATCAAAATTTAGTTTTAATAAACAATTTTTTTACATAAAAATTAGCATTTTATCCAATTTATCTTAAATTTTGAACAAATTGAAACTCTAACATTAATTTTCTCAAAACCGAAACTTATTTATTAATTGCCAATACAAGAATATTTACCGTCAATTGAAAGATTTTCCCGAAAAATTAAATATTCATTTGCCGGTTTCAAAATATTACCCAAAATTACCTTTTTACCTCCGGAAATCCAAGTTTCTGACTATTAGATTTTTTTTATTAATTTTACCGTTTTTACAAAAAAGAAAATGTTAATATCGTAACAAATTTTAAATGCACTAAATCAAAATTTAGTTTTAATAAACAATTTTTTTACATAAAAATTAGCATTTTATCTAATTTATCTTAAATTTTGAGCAAATTGAAACTCTAACATTAATTTTCTCAAAACAGAAACTTATTTATTAATTGCCAATACAAGAATATTTACCGTCAATTGAAAGATTTTCCCGAAAAATTAAATATTCATTTGCCGGTTTCAAAATATTACCCAAAATTACCTTTTTACCTCCGGAAATCCAAGTTTCTGACTATTAGATTTTTTTTATTAATTTTACCGTTTTTACAAAAAAGAAAATGTTAATATCGTAACAAATTTTAAATGCACTAAATCAAAATTTAGTTTTAATAAACAATTTTTTTACATAAAAATTAGCATTTTATCTAATTTATCTTAAATTTTGAGCAAATTGAAACTCTAACATTAATTTTCTCAAAACAGAAACTTATTTATTAATTGCCAATACAAGAAAATTTTCCGCCATTTGTAAGATTTTTCGGAAAAATTAAATAATCAGTTGCCGATTTCAAAAAATTTACCAAAATTACATTTTTACCTCCGGAAATCCAAGTTTCTGACTATTAGAATTTTTTTTATTATTTTTCCCGTTTTTACAAAAGGAAAATGTTAATATCTTAACAAATTTTAAATGCACTAAATCAAAATTTAGTTTTAATAAACAATTTTTTTACGTAAAAATTAGCATTTTATCCAATTTATCTTAAATTTTGAACAAATTGAAACTCTAACATTAATTTTCTCAAAACAGAAACTTATTTATTAATTGCCAATACAAGAAAATTTACCGCAATTTGTAAGATTTTTCGGAAAAATTAAATAATCATTTGCCGATTTCAAAAAATTTACCAAAATTTAAATTAGAATTAAAAATTAAATTAAATAAAATTAAAAGAAAAATTAGAATTTTTTTATTATTTTTCCCGTTTTTCAAAAGGAAAATGTTAATATCATAACAAATTTTAAATACACTAAATCAAAATTTAGTTTTAATAAACAATTTTTTTTACATAAAAATCAGCATTTTATCCAATTTATCTTAAATTTTGAACAAATTGAAACTCTAACATTAATTTTCTCAAAACCGAAACTTATTTATTAATTGCCATTACAAGAAAATTTACCGTCAATTGAAAGATTTTCCCGAAAAATTAAATATTCATTTGCCGGTTTCAAAAAATTAACCAAAATTACCTTTTTACCTCCGGAAATCCAAGTTTCTGACTATTAGAATTTTTTTATTGTTTTTCCCGTTTTTACAAAACGAAAATGTTAATATCGTAACAAATTTTAAATGCACTAAATCAAAATTTAGTTTTAATAAACAATTTTTTTACATAAAAATTAGCATTTTATCCAATTTATCTTAAATTTTGAACAAATTGAAACTCTAACATTAATTTTCTCAAAACCGAAACTTATTTATTAATTGCTAATACAAGAAAATTTACCGTCAATTGAAAGATTTTCCCGAAAATTTAAATATTCATTTGCCGGTTTCAAAAAATTAACCAAAATTACCTTTTTACCTCCGGAAATCCAAGTTTCTGACTATTAGAATTTTTTTATTATTTTTCCCGTTTTTACAAAAGGAAAATGTTAACATCATAACAAATTTTAAATACACTAAATCAAAATTTAGTTTTAATAAACAATTTTTTTACATTAAAATCAGCATTTTATCCAATTTATCATAAATTTTGAACAAATTGAAACTCTAACATTAATTTTCTCAAAACCGAAACTTATTCATTAATTGCCTATACAAGAAAATTTACCGTCAATTGAAAGATTTTCCCCAAAAATTAAATATTCATTTGCCGGTTTCAAAAAATTAACCAAAATTACCTTTTTACCTCCGGAAATCCAAGTTTCTGACTATTAGAATTTTTTTATTGTTTTTCCCGTTTTTACAAAACGAAAATGTTAATATCGTAACAAATTTTAAATGCACTAAATCAAAATTTAGTTTTAATAAACAATTTTTTTACATAAAAATTAGCATTTTATCCAATTTATCTTAAATTTTGAACAAATTGAAACTCTAACATTAATTTTCTCAAAACCGAAACTTATTTATTAATTGCTAATACAAGAAAATTTACCGTCAATTGAAAGATTTTCCCGAAAATTTAAATATTCATTTGCCGGTTTCAAAAAATTAACCAAAATTACCTTTTTACCTCCGGAAATCCAAGTTTCTGACTATTAGAATTTTTTTATTATTTTTCCCGTTTTTACAAAAGGAAAATGTTAACATCATAACAAATTTTAAATACACTAAATCAAAATTTAGTTTTAATAAACAATTTTTTTACATAAAAATCAGCATTTTATCCAATTTATCATAAATTTTGAACAAATTGAAACTCTAACATTAATTTTCTCAAAACCGAAACTTATTCATTAATTGCCTATAAAAGAAAATTTACCGTCAATTGAAAGATTTTCCCCAAAAATTAAATATTCATTTGCCGGTTTCAAAAAATTAACCAAAATTACCTTTTTACCTCCGGAAATCCAAGTTCCTGACTATTAGAATTTTTTTATTATTTTCCCGTTTTTACAAAAGGAAAATGTTAATATCGTAACAAATTTTAAATACACTAAATCAAAATTCAGTTTTAATAAACAATTTTGTTACATAAAAATCAGCATTCTATCCAATTTATCTGAAATTTTGAACAAATTGAAACTCTAACATTAATTTTCTCAAAACCGAAACTTATTTATTAATTGCCATTACAAGAAAATTTACCGTCAATTGAAAGATTTTCCCGAAAAATTAAATATTCATTTGCCGGTTTCAAAAAATTAACCAAAATTACCTTTTTACCTCCGGAAATCCAAGTTTCTGACTATTAGAATTTTTTTATTATTTTTCCCGTTTTTACAAAACGAAAATGTTAATATCGTAACAAATTTTAAATGCACTAAATCAAAATTTAGTTTTAATAAACAATTTTTTTACATAAAAATTAGCATTTTATCCAATTTATCTTAAATTTTGAACAAATTGAAACTCTAACATTAATTTTCTCAAAACCGAAACTTATTTATTAATTGCCAATACAAGAAAATTTACCGTCAATTGAAAGATTTTCCCGAAAAATTAAATATTCATTTGCCGATTTCAAAAAATTAACCAAATATTACCTTTTTACCTCCGGAAATCCAAGTTTCTGACTATTAGAATTTTTTTATTATTTTTCCCGTTTTTACAAAAGGAAAATGTTAATATCATAACAAATTTTAAATACACTAAATCAAAATTTAGTTTTAATAAACAATTTTTTTACATAAAAATCAGCATTTTATCCAATTTATCTTAAATTTTGAACAAATTGAAACTCTAACATTAATTTTCTCAAAACCGAAACTTATTCATTAATTGCCTATACAAGAAAATTTACCGTCAATTGAAAGATTTTCCCGAAAAATTAAATATTCATTTGCCGGTTTCAAAATATTACCCAAAATTACCTTTTTACCTCCGGAAATCCAAGTTTCTGACTATTAGAATTTTTTTATTAATTTTACCGTTTTTACAAAAAAGAAAATGTTAATATCGTAACAAAATTTAAATGCACTAAATCAAAATTTAGTTTTAATAAACAATTTTTTTACATAAAAATTAGCATTTTATCCAATTTATCTTAAATTTTGAGCAAATTGAAACTCTAACATTAATTTTCTCAAAACAGAAACTTATTTATTAATTGCCAATACAAGAAAATTTACCGTCAATTGAAAGATTTTTTCGAAAAATTAAATATTCATTTGCCGGTTTCAAACAATTAACCAAAAATGTACCTTTTTACCTGCGGAAGCGGAAAGCCAAGTTCCTGACTATTAGAATTTTTTAAATTAATTTTCCCGTTTTTACAAGAAAAATGTTAACATCGTAACAAATTTTAAAAACACTAAATCAAAATTTAGTTTTTATCAAAAAATTTATTACATAAAAATCAGCTTTTTATCGAATTCATCTTAAATTTTGAACAAATGGAAATTCTATCATTAATTTTCTCAAAACCGAAACTTATTTATTAATTGCCAATACAAGAAAATTTACCGACATTTGAAAGATTTTCCGGAAAAATGAAATAATCATTTGCCGATTTCAAAAAATTAACCAAAATTACCTTTTTACCTCCGGAAATCCAAGTTTCTGACTATTAGAAGTTTTTTATTATTTTTCCCGTTTTTACAAAAGGAAAATGTTAATATCGTAACAAATTTTAAAAACACTAAATCAAAATTTAGTTTTTATAAAAAAATTTATTACATAAAAATCAGCAATATATCCTATTCATCTCAAATTTTGAACAAATTGAAACTCTAATATTTCAAAAATTAACCAAAATTACCTTTTTACCTCCGGAAATCCAAGTTTCTGACTATTAGAATTTTTTTATTATTTTTCCCGTTTTTACAAGAAAAATGTTAATATCGTAACAAATTTTAAAAACACTAAATCAAAATTTAGTTTTATAAAAAAATTTATTACATAAAAATCAGCATTTTATTCAATTCATCTTAAATTTTGAACAAATTGAAACTCTAATATTAATTTTCTCAAAACCGAAACTTATTTATTAATTGCCAATACAAGAAAATTTACCGTCACCAAGAGACCATTACCACGCTAATCAATGGAAATTGGCTGCGTGCTAAACTTTCGTAATTTGACGAGAAGAAGCTGTTGTTTTTCTTTGGATTTGTTTGTTTTTTCACTGGATATCAAAGTGCACCGAAACATTGAACAATGTTCTGAGATTATTAATTTAAAGATATTTGGTGTTCTAATTAAAATTTTAAAATTTTTACTCATACGATAGCTTCCTAAAATGCACCCATTCGTCTTTGTTCTTCAACTTCAAGTTTTTTTATCATCCATAACAATTTCATCTAGTTTTCAGTTCAACTTTGATTACATTTTGCATGGGAATGTTTCAACATTCCCGAGGGAATTGTAGCTCTCTCCAACAAATGCACATTGCAATCTGAATTGCAGGTTATAATATTCAAATACTGATGTAAATTTCTACGTCAAAGCTATAAATTAATATGTTTATTATGTAAATTTCAAACGAACCTTAAAATTGCAAATTTTAGCAATAATCGAAAACTGTGCCAAACTATTCCCCTTTGATAAGATTTAAATACTGACATTTTAATGATTTGTTATCCAATTAATAATGCAAATTTAAGTTATCGTGTCGGATGCTGACAAGTTTGCTATAATTTAAAATTTCATTTGAAAATCTGCCAAATTAATAATATCGCAAATATATTTTAATTTTTTTTTAATCCGAACATTAAATCTGCAATTTTTATTTAAACGGTTTTTTTAAGGTTATAACTTACATTTAAATATATCTAAAATATTTCGTGATGGTTTAAAATGATTTAGTACATTGCTTTCGGTAATTTACTTAATGATCCGTGAAAGTTCTCTCTTTTGCTTCCAGTTTTTTGTCCACAATTGCCAACTCAATTTAGCTTTTTCTTAACTAATGATGTTATTATTGTATCGTTCTGGGCTGTAATTAATTAAATTCGCTTGCTTTTTAAGCGAATTAAGTCTATTGCACATCGACGATTTATAGTGGTAATAAAATGGAATTCCGATTTTACCATACAATTTTTTGGCAGTCAATAAAATCTTTATGATAAAGTGTAGATTTGGTGTTCTTGAAAGAAATGGATAGAATAAATCTACAGGTGGATTGAAGAAATCGTGCCGATTGTTCTTGCGATAAACATTTTTAAACACTTGAAAGGGATCAGTTTTTTTATATGTTATCCTTTTGAGTAGTAAATAAAAAAATAAATACTTGTTTACCGGTTTTCTCGATTTAAAAAATTGAAACTCGTGGAAATTAATGATCCCACCGTGTGGGTTGGTTTCATCCCGCAGTTTTTTGAATTTTAATTGATGATAATATTCAAGTGTACTATATTCTGTAGTAGTGCTATTGATTGATGAGAGGTTTATTTATGTTGGGTAGAGTAAAAGTGGCATGTTAATGAATAGCTGATTAGTGTGGCGGAACACATTTAGTTCAAAAGATTTGTTCTCATGGAAGCTACGGATGGTTGCAGTTTACAACAGAGAATGCTAGTTAAATCAAAAGCAGTAAACAGGCTTTGTGTTGTTTCAATATCCTCAAATAAATAACATATGAAAAGAAATGCCGGAAGTTTTAAAATTGAAAATTAAAAAAAATTTGAAAATTGAGGTTCTCACCCAACCAAAATTAATATAATAAAATACCCCTGTTCTTGTTCCTTGCTAAAGAATAAACATAAGAATAAGATACAAATCTTTTTCTCTCTATATCGTTCGCCGATTAAGTCCATGATCGGACTTATTGTACAGTCCCTGTATCCAAATTACATGATCCGGAACAATAACACAGCCAACCCCTACTCCATAATATTTTTCGGTTATCTTTAAAAGCCACGGATAAAAAATTACTACTTGAAGACTTCAGAGGTGGAATTCGCGTTTTACATTAACAAAACGCCACCACACGGAATAATTTCGAAGTTCATTTAGAAAGTATTTTGCTTTGTTTACACAATGAATTTGTTTACATAAATCCATTTAAAACGTATGGTTTGCAGCGCCACCAACGGTAATGTAAAACGCGAATAGTCCATTTCCAACGGGAAAGCTTCAAAAAAGTGTAAGTGACCATTGCTTTGTCATTAATCGATTGGCTTCCATTCCCTGTTTTGATAACCGATAACTTCCATGTACAATGTTGATTACTCCACTGTTTGTTAGCCAGCCACCAAGATATAGGTTAACAGTTGCAACCCCCTCCTCAATTCTGTGTCGTTGCATGCGTTAAACTGCACTTGCGCGTTCTCCAGTTATGAAAAGACAAATTTTATGCAACTACTGTAAATTTCCGGGATGTGAGTGAAATGAAACAAGGACCCAAAAAAGGATTAGTCGTGCAAAAGGCATTTCATAACATATTTCATACAAGATTTTATCTAAATATGATAAAAATATTTTTTACAATTTTAATTATTAATATGTCTAAAAATGGAGTCGACTTGAAATAAGATGGGTGAATAGCGATGTATGTACTATGTATGAAAAATTTATAGTTCTAAAAGAATTAGTATTCGCTTATAGCTTGTATAGCGATAAGAAAAATACCATATTTTATAAAGCGCGTGTAATTCTCGATAATGAAAATATGGAAATTAGTGTGCATTAAACTCTTGACGCTTTCACGTCGACAGAAATTATTTATCTAAAAATTAATTTTTAGCGTGTACATGAGGCAATATGAAAGGTATAAGAAAACGCTGGTTATCAATATTCTCATTATAGCCTGTCATATTATACTCTAGCACAGTATATGACGTTATAAAGTCCTTTATATGGCTTTGAAAGGTAAAAGGAGAGAAATTCATGCCATACAAAAAGATACTTTTTGTTGCACAGATCAAAGTTCAATTTGAAGGAAAACCTTCTATTTTATAATTATTTCCGCAAATCCAATGGTAAAAATGATAGTTTTAATTCAGTAATTAATTTTTATTTTCTTAAAGGAATTTAATGTTCATTCACTCTGTGATATTTACAAAAATGTTGTAGCTCATTAGCTGTTTATTTTGAATTTGACTTGTGCCTTTGCTTGAATTCGTATCCATTTTACAAGATTAACTAATTAACTAATGATAAGGAACAAATCCAGAAAATCTTTGGAAATCAGTAAGCAAATATTAGAAAGAAAATAAATACAAAATAGAAATTTTCTTAAATAATATTATCCCCCCCCCCTAAACATTTCATTGGGATAAATACATCAGTGACTTTTTTTAAAATTTCTTATTTAATTATGTCTTTATCGTGTAACCAAGTGAAAGAGGCAATAATCCAGGCCCCTTGCACTACCCCCGATATTACCACAACGTATGGACGCTCACTGGAAGGCCAAGCTAAAAACTTCTGTGTAATCCGTACTCATTATACATTAACTCACTTAAGAAATACATCAAATATAATAACTAGACAGAAAGCTCCTCCTCTATGTCATTTATAGAAGCATAATCTGATTAGTTCGTTCATTTATTTCCTATAAAACAAGTTTACCAATTTGAAACATGTTTGCGATCTACCAAATGACAAACACATTTGAATGTATGTGAACGACACTGGCCGAACAACTGTGGCCTTCACGTGTGATGGTACTTCATATGAGTAAGACTGAAGGTCAAACAACCACGTCAATTAGGAGGTACATTCTAATATTTAAGCAGATTTATTCAAAAATAGATGACAGAACTGATAAAATTGTAGCACAAATTACTACAAATTGTAGTAGGCTAGGGATATTCATTAGGGCCTAATATGCATACATTTGTATTAATCTTCAATCAAATTTTGTAGGCTAATTTTGTGGTAAACATTACTAGAAATTGTAGTAATTTTCAATATTTAAGACATTTTATAGGGAATATTTCTACAAATCGTAATACTTGTAATAATGACTGCAATTAAAAATTACTACAAATTTGTGTTAAATATTGCTACAATGCAATAAAACAATAAAATTAAACAAATTGTCTAAATAAGTTGGTACTCCAAAGCATTGACGACAACTTTGTCCTCAAGTTGTATAATGGGTTTTCTCAGTTCTTATATCCTTACGCAAGAATGGTGGAGTGGCCTTCAAAATCTTATTAACCCTTACATGGAGGTGGGGTTAAAAATTTAAAATAACATTCTTACGAAATCTGTACAGAATACATAATATAAAGTTAAGAATCCTCACCCTTAGACAGACTAACCGAATCATCAGAAAATTGATGGTGGTTTACAATGAACAACCAATTAGCTTCAATTGCTTAAACGCTTTACAGGACTATACACAATTTTAAAAATTTATATACAGTCTATCGTAAATCAAACACGAATGGACTAAAGAGCGTTAAAACGCGGTTCAAATCCTGATTGCGCCTGATATGCTGTGTGATCCAAAAAAGTCCAAAAATCGATCCGTGGACTACACTCGCCAACCCGTTTTGCCAGCGTGGCGAGTTATGTCTAACAACCCCCCTCCCCCTATAAATGTGGTGGCGGCTTTATATCCGACTATGGATGTTATAGCTGGATGATGATGATGATACAGTCGTAAACTTCATAAGTTTGACCGAGGGCCAACCAACTTGGCCTAGCTATTAAGTACGGGCTCATGTGCCAGCTAGCAATCAAATATAGTGATGGTTCTGTCTGTTCGTAACGCAAAAGGTCACAAACATCCAAAATTTATTAGCATTACTATAATAATTCATTAAAAAGTCATTTATGAACTCACATACATACAAATTTTTTCATTATTTCCAAGCTGTAATTCAGAAAGTGTTAATTATAGTCACTAATACTTCCGACTTCACAGCCGATGATATAGGTGCAGTGCGTGACTGAGCACCGAAGATAGTAGGATTAAAGCTAAACTTTAAAAAGCCTCTCAGAGTTAATTAAAACGGTGGCCGTGAGGCCGGAAGTACCGATTAATGTGATTTAAAATTGATGTTTTTTGAATTAATGCTGGAAATGGTGCAGAGCAAAAAGGGGGATAATATTTACCGCCTATTTCATTTTCTACATGCAAGGCACCTTTTCCTAAAGAGGTTATAATTTTTGGTTTAAAAGATAAACTATAAGAATGTCGTAGAATGTCTCACCATAAGCTTTTCGCCTTTCGTGACGCTCTGTTATACTTCAGATGCCGATCTGTAAAAGACACGAAAGAGGAGGATCCACATGAACCTAGCGCCGCCACTTTCGCAAAACCTAAAAAAAATATGTTGAGAATTTGTTGCTAATTAGTTGCGGCGATAGCAAATTTGTTGCTCTTACTGTTCGCAAATTACAGCCATTTAAGTGGTGGCGGCTCTAGGTTCATATGAACTTAGCACCGCCGCCGCCACCACTCAAAAATTTACTAAAAGCAAAAAATAAGGATATGGGAATTTGTTGCGAATTTGTTGGTAATTAGTTGCGGCAATCGCGAATTTGTTGCTCTTACCGTTCGAAAGTTACAGCCATTTAAGTGGTGGCGTCCAAGACGCGCATAAATGAATTAACGAGATTCCGTTCGTTTTCGCGTGAGAATCGCATACAGGTGTTTCCCAGTGTATCAATGAAAACATAGCACGCCCCCATCTAGGGAATGGTAAGAAGGATGCCCTCAGGAATACAAGTTTTTGAAATTTTTCAACTTTTCAATAAATTAGAGATAATTGATAAAAACCATAGGGTTGCACAGAAATTAAGGTCCATTCCCCCCCCCCCCCATTTCGATTTTAGTCGATTTTAGATAGGTCGGCTTATCTGAATATATTGTGGTGTTCTGAAACCAACTGCGCAGTCCTTTACTGGGAAACTGAGGTAGTTGTGATGTTGTGATCAAACATTCACAAGCCAAGTTCCGACCGCTTCTTGTCGCTAGAGCAAATTTGAGACTACGTAGTATTCTATAGAGAAGACTGGATTCCAAAATTCAGTTAAAGAGACTCGGCCAATTTTATACTGTTTAATTACTTTGAATGAAAAAAGTAACAATTTAATCTTGTTATGTAGACAACAAATAGTCCTTTAGCCGTACGTGTCCGTTTGTGTGATCGTATCAGACCACCATTACATTTAACTTCAATTTTGCTAAATGGCATTCTTTTTGTGGCACAATCAAAATTTGTACAAACTAATAATTTAATAATAAAAGTTTTGACGAACGAATAAGTTGTTTGTTTGAGAACTGCAGCGTTGCTAGTGACGCCCTCAGAAATTTGGTCGGTTTGTTGTTTTAGGGTTTGTTGTTTGTAGTCTTACCCGTCTTACAAGTGGAACATCTGTGACCTGGTCGCAGATCGCGGCTGCTGCTTTTTGTCTTCTCCAAATCTTTTACCAAATCCTAATCCGTGGAATCGCAGTTTTTCACGAACAAAATTAGTGCTTCTTGTTTGATTTAGTGCAAACAAACATCTGGATTAACAGCCGGTTTTTGGGTACATAACCTCAACTTTTTGTGTATCTTATTTATGATAATCAACACTATTTTAGGGCCTACACAGCGTTTCTATAGTTGCATTGACCATAATAAGCGAGATTCGGTACTGGATGATCACAATTTTCATCAGATAAACGCAAATTTGTGTAATTTTTGAAAAATTAACAAAATATTCCTACCTTGTAAGGTAATTCGGATATCCCGAATTAGGAAATGCACTATTTGATCGCTCGCAAAGGATTTTCTGGAACGAAGTTTTGGTCCAATTAAATCGGAAGAATTGGGTCGGCCTAATCACTGTATGTATACTGGGTATATGTATGGAAGGTATTCTAAACCTTCCGATCCCAAAGATCTATATATTGTCGTGATTCAAACTGAAATTCAGCTTCGTGTTGATAATTTGTGTTAAATTAGGGGATGTTTTTACCCATAACAACATGGTCGAGCACGTAGCGCAGAAGGTAAGTCGCGCGGCTTGTGATCGAGAAGTGCTGGTTCGATCCCAGCGGGAGTCTAGAAATTTATAGGCAGAAATGACAGTGTATTAAGTCGCTGGTTTCTAAAATTGTTATAGTAGGCAGAATGTCAGTGTATTAAGTCGCTGGTTCTGAGATAAATAGAAGAAAAGGTGTTGGCTGTGACTTGTGAAGCCAACAACAGCGATTTTTGGTGAGGTCCACCTAAGTGACCAATTTTCGAGTTTTTCTTGGAAAACCAAGGTGTTTTTCAAGCATAATAGTAGGGCGAAGTGTCGTCTAGAGTGGACGAGTGTTTTTAGATTGATTTTGTCATTCCGCCATTGATGAATGATCGAATGATTTTTGTAATTACGACAATTACGTGCCTACAAGTAAATGTTTAGAAGAAAGAATTCAAATTCGTTAATATTTCAATCAAATAATTTTATTTACAAAATTTGAGGTTAGTTATACAATTTTTTGAGATTGGTTCAAATCTGTTACGTTTTGCCAACAAACTTTATTATACGATTGCCGATCGTCTTTATTTGGACATTTGTGGAATAATTGTGGAGATTTGGAATCACAAATCGAATTTTATGAAGAACGCAGCTGTTTCGAGGATGCAACAGGTGTCAAACTGATGATTTCACGAGCAAGAAAACAGCGATCCCAAAACGTCAACTACGAGTGCCACATCATTGGTAAATAATAAACTATTTTAATTTTGTACACCATTATTTTATTGTAATTTATTTGTGTCACACGATTACACATTAAATAGAAGCCTGGAGTATTTGAGATTTCGATTTGCAATTAAATGTAAGTACGAAGGGTTTTCTATAACACTTTACACATTAATGACCAGAACGAACCTATTGGTAAACAGCCTACGATCGACCTGTTTATGTTCATTTGAATTAAATTTATTTGATGAAAATTAAATTAGTTTTTCTAACGTTGTCAATGGCAATGTACTTTATAGGATATAAAATACGTTAAAATTATAATTTTTATATTAGTGTTAGAAAAATTATTGAAGACAACGCGTGTTTTATAGATTAAAAATCTTTCTCTATTAAATCCTCACTCCCTACGGTCGTTCGGATTTAAACTACGACATCGATTTTTAAACAATCTATAAAACACTAGTTGCCTTAATAGCTATTTTTTTTTCGAAGCTGGTTTTAATTTATTTTTTATGCAACGAACCATACCCAAATCTAGTTTTTTGATATTGTCGATAACGACAATAAGTTTGATTAAGGCATTTCATGCAATTTTGTTCCCGATAGAAAAATTTCGTTTGAGAAATTTTAGTGCGGCATCAAAGCCGTACAATTCATTTTTATTTAGCGACCCGAAAAGGAGAGAAGGCGAACCCAGCCCTATTATGTCTCTGCACACAAATGTGAACCGACGTATAGCTGTCGATCGCACTCTAGGGTGGAGATATTGTCCTAAATTAAATATTCAAGATAAGGGTCGTAGGAAATATCTCTATAATATTTCTGTCACTGATATTATTAAACCACAATAGTTCCAAATAGGTGAAGGTCATTGCCTTGCAGCTAACGCGATCAACTGCGAATGCAGCGTACCGGGTTCAAACCTGAGGAGAGTCTAACTTTCTTATGACTAGTCTCCGTGCTTCGGAAGGCACGTTAAAGCCGGTTAAAACCAGGATACAAGGCACACCTAAAGGCAAGTCTAGTAAGCTACTGATGATGAAAAAATGTTTTTATTCTCAAAGGTTTTAACATTGCCGAGGAAATGAAGCAGTTGTTGGGAAAATAACAGGTTTTATTCTACTAGAAGAGGATTCTCTTAGAATTGCTTCTAGAAATTGGAAGAAGAGAAGAAGTTCCAAATTAGTAATCAATATAACTAAAACCGGGGGGTCTGGGGGGTATGGAATACCTTCCAGTGCCAGAAGAGTAAAAGAAGAAGAAAAACAATTACATTGATTTGTTTGGTTACATCAACCATTGGTAAAATTGCAACTTACTTTCCATACTCTTTGTCTTTGTATAATATTCTACGGTCACTATTTCATTAGGTTATAAATTTGATTAATTTGAACAGCTGGGGAGAGAGCAGAGAGGTGGACATTTCGCTATAAATGCAACTGTGGATTAGAAATAACAAGAAAATAGCGCTATATTATTACATAATCAATTTTCATTTTATTTAATCATATCCTATTTTAATAAAATATAAATAATTAAAAGGTGAGTGAATGGTCGAGCGGTTAGCGTATTTCACTGTGTCCGTTAAACTTTTTAACACGCAATAAATGCAGGTAGAGAAAATGGAAAACTGTGTAAACAGATATAGGTAAATTGTAACATTAACTGAAATAATAATGAATTTATTGTATAAAATTTAAATATTTTTGGATTTAGTTAAGCTATTTTTTGTAAATTCAAAAAATTAAGATATCAAAACTAAAGGAGTGAAACTATAACCACAACAAATATTGACATTAGTCGGTATAATATTAAAACTACCTATAGAAAATTGATACATGAAAATGCTAATCAGACAGAAATGTTTATTTAGAGCGCTAATGAAGAACTTCAAATACCACTTCAAAATTTAATTAATTTATTTGCCTAAATCAGTTTAATAATTACAAAAAAATTAATAATGGAGAAACGTTGTTTACGCTCACAAGATCGGTAAATATGGGCAGTTGATAGGGAAAACAACATTTGTTTGAATAGTTAATTAATAAATAACAAAATGAGAAAACTTTATATAATTATTAATTTGTGTATTTGGTGAAACCCAAATAAAATATTAGTTTAAGTTAATGGCTAGATTGAATAATTTTTTATCAAGTAAACAATAAACCTAAGTTTTATTGTTGTAATATCATTAATATGTGCCTATAAGGTACTTATGTAACCAGTTAGGAAATGTCTCACTTTGTGTAACGAATGAACGTTTAAAATTATTTTTGATAATCTTCTAGTAGGCAAAGCGTTCAAAAATAATGTTTGAATAATTTTCCTAAACAAAGTACAGCTTAAAATTTGCAAAGCAAATTATAATCCTATTTTCAGTCGATCAGGTACAAATTTCATGTAGTATAAATTTAGTTCTTTTAATCCGCAATCAAGGATTAGGATGAATACCCACAAAATTAACGTTTTACCCACACCATCATACTATCAATGAATTTACATTCAGAAATTGTGAATTTGCCAAACAACAATAATTAATTTTGTGCGGAAATAGCATCCATACATATAAAAGCGAGAAGTCAATTAAGTTTGATATTTTGATTATACAAATAGGCATACAATTAAATATTTGCAAATTCCCCAATCAAAGCTATAATAGGTTTACATAACCAGAGCATGACTTTAGCAAACCATAATAATATCCATCTTAATTAAGAATCGCACATTTCCCTTAAACGAAATGAAAACAGCCCGTTTTAATTATTGAAATATTCTCAAATACATAAAGGGTGTTTGCAACATTTTGCTTTGTATAAATTAGTTTTAATTAATTTTCGCTAATTTGCTTTGAACTAAGCGCGGTTTGTTTGTGATTCGCGATGCCTCCGTATAGAGCGATTAAGTTACATAAAAGTAGGCTTACCCTTATTAAAGTAGACTTGAAAATGGTAAGACTCACCTGAAAAAAAAAATAAAAATAAATACAAGTTCTAAACAACCTAATCGATATTTGATTATGTACGATGGAAATTTTAGAAAGTTTCCAACAGCCTAAAGTTAATAAAACAGTGAAAGTTTTTCACTAAGATTTACCCAAGTTAGGCGAAAGTTTCTAATTAAGCCTAACTGGGTTATATAAAATCCTAGTGTGGATTACAAAAATAATTGAAAATTTGATGCAATTTTGTTAGTCATTGTAATGTTTCTGTTCAACTTTTACACAAATCCATTTACAATGTAAATTCTCTTATATCACCTGTTGACTATTGTATTCGCGTATCCACCACGTCAAATATTGAAAAATGTTACATTCGTTTACATAATATAATTGTATCAGCTTCATTTTTATTCCGAAAACTTATTATAGTCTTTCGATATCAAGATGGAGTTTATTTAAAAAAGGCGTTGGAAGGAATTGTATATCTTCCGCATACGTTTTTTTAAATGAAATTTGAGGGTTGGAAAATAGGCCATGTAGATATCTCATTTTAGTTCCTCCATCCAAATGTACGATCGATTGTTAGCTTAAATTAACTTAAACGTACAATTTGTTCATGACGGTGTAGAATATTAACGCGGACGTGCGCAACCACCGAATTTTGAAATGGTGCTCAATACGTAAATTTTCAACATTTTACAAATTGCAAAAATTATTTTGCCCATAAACAAGATTGCATATTCGAGCCGAATGCGAGTACTACAAAACCCACAATTTAAGTAAATTATTTCGCTCCTATCGCATTATTTACTTTTCCACTGTTTTTCTCATCCCCAAGCAAAATTTTATTTTTGTGCAAGTAAAACTGTTCATATTTGATAGTGTGCCGAATTAAACTTTTTTTGTCCAGGTTTCGTGATAGATAGAAGCATGCCCTTTCAAATAGGAGACAAAAGGGACAGCTGCCCCAAACTCCAAACTTTTGGAGGCCTGAATTTTCAACTTCATACGGTTTATTATTAATAAAACAGTAAATGGAAAAAAAATTCTTCACGAACAAAAGTCAGAATTTCGTTCCATCTATTTATTAATTTTGAAGGGGGGGGGGGTGACTGGAAAGTATCGGATCATGCAGCCCTCGTAAAGACATGAATAGGAATAATATCTACCATCATTTATAATTTACCTCTTACAATTAGGTAGCATATAAATTCTAATTAACAATCTACCTTTGCAATGTTATTTTAAAGATTAATAATAATAATAAGTTTTGATTTCCTACAGGGAAACCCAATTACATGAATCATTATTCCTACTCACTTTTTACTACTAAGTTTTAAAGTTAGTAGGATTCGAACCCAGAACCTTTAATACTAGACGAAATTACCCATACAATAATGTAAATTAATGTGATATTCCAAATGTCAGTATTTAACTCAGTATCAGTTGCTAATAATTTTAATTCTTAGCAAATTAGGTAATTTATTCTTCAATGTAATGCCTCCGTAGCAGTTACACTAACTTGTCTTTATATGGTGACTACCTGGATGGTAGTATAATGCGAGATGGGGGATGGAAACAATAGTAAAAAGGTTTATGTGTTTAGGGGCGGCATTTGAAAAACTTGCATCGTACTGAGAAAATCTACCGCACGGTCCCGACCAGCAACTAAGATTTTTTCAAATAAATGTCGGCTGCATGATATAAAGATTTCGGGGTGGCATCGGCAATTGGCGTCTGACCCCCCCCCCCTGCTCCTATGCGTCTAATTTTGTAAAATAACATCCATGACAGTGTCGGTGATCCTTAAAGCTTAGTCACAGAAAACTTCAAAGTCGCAAATTTTAAATCCTTACTAGCTATCAAGGGGAGTAATTACTAATACCACCCCCCCTCCGAAAAGAAAAAAGGCTAAAAATTATAAATTTGAAAAGTTAATTGTTTAGAAATCTATTTACTATTATAGTTTTCAAATAATTGCATGTACCCCTCCTCCACAGAGCCGTAGCAAGGGTAAAAAGTGCATGTGTCACGCGGTTTAATTTGCACTATCCCCCCCCCCCGGCCCGTTCAAACAAAAGAATTTTTTAATTATTTATTTATACAATTGGAAACATCGTTAAACAAAAACAATGTATTCTCTTGATATGGGTGAGAAACCGGGGGTTCTGGGGCCCCCCAGCACTAGGAAGTAACGATATGACTTTTTAAAATTGATAACGGCGCAAATTTAATTCTTGAGAATTCAAATTTTGTTTAGTTACGGCTGGGGTATTTCATAGCACCTGGTTTTTCAATTGTGCACTTATAATTATTATAAAGGTATCCTCCAGGTCAGGGGAAAATTTTCTCAGGAAGATAAACCGCATAATAATTAAATATATTTCATTTTGAAGTGTTTTTTCTATTTTCTAGGGTGGATAAGCTCGGTAAACACCCTAAAATGTAAAGAAATGAGCATGTGGTCTGGGTAGGTATGGAAAATGGAGTAAATACCGGAGGCAGAGGGAGGAAAGTGATCCCTGGCCCAATATTTTGAAATCCCTTAAACTGCAGTATATTGCGACTAAATTTTGCTTCTTTTATTTTTAAATCGCACACTTCTTAATCGAGGGGTCCGTCAATGCTCTTGCTCCCGGGCCAAAAATTTGAAGTTACGCCACTGTACCCATGCATTTTAGATAGCAGGGTAGTGGAACAAAGATTTCTGCTACTCTTGTGTGACAAAAATAATTTTTACAATAACGAGACAATTTAGCAGTTCAATTAATTTTAGTGAGTTCCAGTTCCAACTACATACGGTGGCAAAACCGTCTATTGAGACCGAAGGCCGAGAACTCCCCGATCAACTTTTTTATGTCCTTTGGAAAAAATATTTAAATGCAACTAGAGGTAATATTTTACTCCCCCCGTGACACCCAATTCCACCAATTGATACAACCATAGAACCGACATGACGAATATTTAAGTAAAATAAAACTATACCTATTTCAGAGGCCAAAGACTTAGGATATGATGCCCAGTGGCGTAACTTCAAATTTTAGACCCGGGTGCAAGAGCCTTGACGGGCCCTTCGATTGAGAGGTGTGCGATTTAAAAACAAAAGGTTCAAAAATTATATAGTGTAAGGACTAAGGAGACCATTACTCGCTCTGCCCCCCCCCCCATACCTTCCCAAATCTTAGATTGCACACTCATTTCTTCACATTTTACACACAACACTTCAAAATGAGATAAAAGTAAGTATTATCAAGTTACTAAAATATTAATTAACATTGTTAATCCAAAACAAATTTATTTCCCTGAAATGGTGGTAAAACCGGGGGGTCTGGGGGGTATGGAATACCCCCCAGGTATACGTAAGCAACAACCGAACTTTTTAAAATTGATAACCAAGCAACTTTGATTCTTGAATTATTGTCTTCTGGTTGCTTACATATCAAACGGAATATTTTATACCCCCAAGCCGGACTGCAGTGGCTCGGGGAGTAACAGGATCGGGGTGAAGCTGAAAACCGGAGGTAGTACAATGAGCTCGATTTAGAGGCCCAAGTGCGTGTGAGTTTATTTTACCCTCTACAATAAATCCAGACCCCCAAACGCCCAAACCCACTTGGCCCTACAATGATTCCATGTGTCAAGTTTGAAGAGAATCATCGGTAACCATGGCAACGATATTTGCTTTTAATAATAAATTAGGTACGAGAATTGATCAAAGCCAACTAAGTATTTATTTTTTTTGTTTTGAAAATACTGACAGACCCTCCAATTCTTAAGCGTACCTTCTATCTTTCGCAACACGCAGACCAGAAGGTCGTGAAGAAAATTTGTTGGGAATACCCCCCAGCACAGGAAAGGTACACAATAACTCGACACCGAGAAAACTCGGCACCAGGAAGATTGGCACCAACGGATCTCTCTTTTAACGGTCCCCTCATTTAAAAGTTCGACCGGTGGATTCCCGTTGCCGAGTTGTCCATTTCCGGCACTTTTTACCCTTGTTTAAGAATGTTTTACTTTACATGACCTCGGGCCCCTAATAAGATTCTAAGGGCCGTGTGCATTCGCACACCGCGCACACGGATAGTTACGCCACTGCACAGTGAGTTATTGCCAAGGAAGATAAGTTGAAAGTAGGTATTCCGGTGATACAGCCTGACTCGGCAAAGATATTTAATGACATCAAGGGGTGCTCTTTTTTTAAGTGTTGCTATGAGCGTATGGAGTCAGGGAAACATTAAAGGGTACCTCATTTTCTGAAAATTGTTTCAATTAATGCATGAATTGTTTAATGCAGATGTGTAATCAGAAAAATATGTAAGGGTGTCGTTCTTTCAAGTAGAATTTGGAGTAGACAAATTTTTGAATGTTTTCGACATCAAAAGATCTTTTCCTGTCCCGAGCTCGGTTTCACGCTCTATATAAAATTTTTAATTCTTGAGATACTTGGGGGAGGGAATCCAAATATTTACGAAACCTTTCGAAGGTGTCATCAATGGAAAATTTCAAAAGTCGTCTTAACGAAGTTAACAGACTTCCAAATTGAAAATTGTACTGATGACATTATAATTATGAAATCAAGGTGAGAAACGGTCGAAAAAATAAAAATTATTATTAGTTTTATCGTATGTACCTTTTTAATCCATCAATGGAAGCAAGTTTAATTGGGTGATCAGTTCCAAATTCAAGACACTGCACCACTTTTATCACTATTAGCCCGCACAAAAGAGAATAAAATAAAAATCACACACAAATCAGTACACTAAAACGAAGGTCCTTCCCAATCGACCGACATTGCACTACTAAAATTTTGCGGCTTGAAACCGGAAATTTAAAAACTTTTTTTGTTTTTATGAAGTTATAACGAATATATGAGTAACTTTTTTGATAAACAACGGCCTGACTAATAACTGTTTGGTTTATTTGCACGTTAAAACTTGCAAAAATTAGAAGTATAATTCCTAATATTGTAATAAAACTTATAGCTGATTGGATTTTGGTTATAATTGATTCACAAAAATCACAGATGGACAGTCGCATATTTTGTTGGCTCTTAGATAAAAAAATTAAAGAATATTTTATTTAATTGACAACTAAAAAGATTAAACTAACATATTGCAACTACAATGCAATTCTAGAATTTAATTTTGTATTTAGTAGTAGCGCAGGAAATGACGTGGTTTGGTTCATCGTTTATATAATAATCGATGATAAAAAGATAAAAGGAAATAATAATAAATAAGCTAATTAGATGAGACTGGAATTTAACAATAATTGTTAAATAATTAGAAAGGAGATTTTTGAATTAATTTTATGGGCTAGGGTCGGCCCGAGTAAATAAAACTTTGATTCTTGGAAATCAAATTTTATTCGTTATTTTTAAATTTCTAATAATAAAAATCATTTGCTAAAGCTAACCCAAGGAATCATGGCTGGGTGGAGCTAATGTGCAGAAAAGAAAATTAGTGCGTTCGACTTTATGTTCGTGTCAATTGGTGGAATTGGGTGTCACGTGTCATCTACTGCGCAAGATTTTTGCTGTGCCCGGCCATGATTCCTTTGGTTAGCTTTACACTGCTCAGCATTCTAGCTCAGGGCTCAACTATAAAGCTTTGGTTACTATGGTTGGTGGCGGATGGGAGTCGCAAGCTTTTTCTGATACCAGAACGCGACATTCTGAATTACGAAACGGTAGGATGATCTTATGAGGAATGATTAAGCGAATCCTTTACTAGGATAGAAAATTCTACATGAGGAACCGTTGAACGCACCTGCTTAGCTGTTAACAGATGTCGTGTCGTCTCGATTCCACATAGAAGGACTAGACTTTGTCGGCATTTCTTTGAAAATGTAAGCAATTTCTTAAAAGGAAATTCGGGTTTATTTTGATAGGATGCAACGTAGGGCGTACATGAGTGCATGCCCGCCACGTAGAATATTAAAGTATATCAATCATCTTAAATTTCATAAAGCAGACATAAGGGATGATTATGGTAACAGTAATTGTTTTACTGTTTATTTAACCTACAATTTTTTAGTTTAATTATGGCAGAATTCGATTTGAAAATCATTTAAACTGATGAATGTACTATGAAGTTATCTGTGCTTCATCTAAAAGACCATCGGATAATAGTACTTTCTATTGACTTCCTTACACGTATAAGCATGGGGAAGGTAAAGATGAAAAATTCGATAAGAACTAGACGTTAACGTAAAGCTACCTACTTACATTCAAATTTCCTCTTTTGATGTAAAATACAATAGATAATCGCCTATTTATACAGTTCTATATCCTATTCCCTAATTAGTTGGTGGTTTAAGACAAAAACCAGGTAGTACTATTAATTCAGATTGCGTACAAACTTATAATCTACGGAGTTCAGTAGTGGTGAAACACATTCAACCCCTAAAATTACGATCCATAATATTAGGAACTCTTAAATAAGCTTATATTACGTACACGACACGACGTACATATTAATAAACTAATTTTCTATGTTTATTTGCATAATCCCGTGGAAGACATTTTCTTACAAAAGTATCACATTTTTTTAAATTTATAAGGGCTGCGATATTACTTTTTGCCTCTCTATGTGTCGCTCAAAATTTAATAGAATATTTTTATGACTCGCATGTGCGGTGGAGCGTATTTAAATTTACAGCAATACGATTTATTAGTTGGGACGTTTTTTGTTTCTAATTAATTTTCAAAATCAAAATTTAATTTTCGGTAATTATACGGAAAAGCAACGGCAAAATGCATTAGCCTACCCTACACTTCACATACTGCTAACCTTCTTCTGTAATTTCCGGGGATATAAATGTTTAATGAAGTCGACATTTGTGTCGCAAATATTTGTTGTTGATAACTTTTGAAGTCAGCTGGTTCGGTTTAAAAAATTCACACGTTCAACCCTTTGAGTCGTTGATAATTAAGCTTTGGTGACATTGTTAAACGATGTATTACACATTTTGAGAACGACCTAGAAAATATTTTATAAAATGCTGTTTCTCTTTGATGTTTCCCTTAAGAGAGTTTTATTTTCTCTTGCAACATATAAATGTATGGGTTAGCCTAATTCGAAAAGGACCAATGTGTTTTAAATGTCCCCAAGTTGTAAATGCAGGGTTTTATTTATTTCTACATGCGCAAAAGTTAGTGTTTATGAGATTTCAGAGAAATTACAACCACAATTTATTGTTTCAAGGTAAAAAAAGTTTATTTTTAAGATAAGGAGGGAGGAGTTATAAAACTCTCATGCCTACAATTCGATTACTACCACATCTGACCCTTCAGAAATAGTAAAACATCGCTTACCAAGTCAATTTGGAACATTTAATAATTTCATTTTTACTTTCTATTATTTCATTAGTTACGCAAAATATTATACTATTGAAATAGTACTTCGTTACAATTTTCACGTAATTGCAATTACGAGGCCTAAAACGCGAAAATTTGATTAGTAATCGTGGAAACGAGAGGAATTAAAATCAAATATCTGCGCTTTACCACACAAAATTTTAAATTAAGCACTGAAGTAATTTAAAAAATGTATTGGGTGACGTTACATCTTTTCGTGTTTATGAATTTTGTAAAGTGATTTAATTTGGTTTGGAATTTTATTTTCTAGAGGGACATTTTTCATTTCCAAATAAATTAAAAAAATTGTTGGATCTATTGAATGATTGATTGTTTAATTAAAGAGAGTCCTGTCGTTGGTACTTCAATTTTAAAGGAAGTAAATTAAAGTTTGCTTAATGAAACCTAAAACGATGTTGTTCGTGTTCGCTTTGCTACGATAAAAAAAAGTGGTTGTAATTATAGAGTTTGTTGCAATTTTTAGACTTATTTAATTATGTACTTTCGTACATTTCGTGTATTTAGAGGCTGCAACTTAATAATAAATTTTATTACATTTTTATTGACGAGAATTGTTCAAGGTGCAAAACTACAAGAAGAAATTTAAGCAAAATTGTGACCAGGATGTCTTTATTTGGGGTGATTTGAATCTTTCCCCGAGCGCCACTTCTATCTAATTTAAGGGATTGTAAAAAAGAAGGGGAAGGAAGCCAATAAAACACCACTATAAAACAAGGGGTGGCATTTAGTCAATGTTACGGAAATGGAGTAGAAAACTTAACTACATTTATCTACAATCTGTTTTGCGTTAAAGTTGTGAACAAAGTATTTATTAAGGATTCAACACTTAGCAGTTAATCTATAAGGCTTCAAAATCCTAATTGTTATCCCTGAAGGAAATAAGTAAATTAATACCTATTAGTGAAATTTTTCAAAGTTATAGTTGATTAATTTTTCCTTTTGATTTGAAAAAATGTACAAATTAGTGGCCAACTAACTGCAGTGAAGGTGGGGTGGGTTCCGAATGGAAGCTTGAGTAAAAGCATCGATGTCACCACAAAGTATAAGAAAATAACAGAATGTTGTTATCAAAGGGGGCATCAGAGTTTGCTATTTGATTCCATTATATAAAATAATAATGCAAAGTGTCCTACTAACTGTCATCTTTCAATGTTGGTTTGATTGTTTATTTTTATGTAATCAAAATGTTCCTTTCAGGTTTTTGTCGTATCCTAACCTTCAGAACTTAGCTACCATCTTAATTAACTTGTACCATAAAGTACTTGGATTTTATTACAAAGCTTGCAAAATAATCTAAATTATTCCTGGTAATTCGTTTCAAAGTAGAAGCATTTTTCTCTAACCATAAAATTATGATATTCCTCAATTTTGAAAATGATTTAATGGTTTTGCATTTAACTTGCAAGCCTTGCTAAATAAACCGAAAAATTTTAAATAAAAAATATAATGCTTTTGTGGTATTAAGTTCATTTTTAGCGGAAATAGTTTCAATGTTATAAAAAGTTGAAGCTAATAAATTTTGATCAACTATAAAAGCGGCAGTTTGTAGCCAAGTATTCGATATAAAACGTTCAAGATACGACAAAATATCCTTAATGTAAAATGTAGGAAACCCAATAATGCACATATTTCATAACTTTTTTTCGTTTAAATCTATAACAATAATTATGAAAGTTATACTCTAACAAGTCAATCCAATAAAAAGATAGCAAATTGCACTAAATACTACAAAAATGCATGCTATTCAATCAAATAATTCATCAAAGTGAAGCAACATTCAACTCTCGGAATAAATTTTGAATTCATTTAATTTACAAATTGCTAATGAGCCATGTTAACTTGCATAATATCAAACCGTTATTATAACAACGTAAAATTTATTAGTTTTCAACCGAGAGGGAGGCTTCAAAAATAACATTTTCCTCTAAAAAGGAAACTGGATTGCAACATTACAAAAATTTTATTGTACTACTTCGTAGTGAAATCTCATATTTAGAAGTCACATTTTATATA
This sequence comes from Rhagonycha lutea, assembly GCA_958510855.1. NCBI lineage: Eukaryota > Metazoa > Arthropoda > Insecta > Coleoptera > Cantharidae > Rhagonycha > Rhagonycha lutea. The sequence continues at coordinate 36,803,817 of OY294041.1, forward strand.
AGTTTTAGTTATGCTTCTCTATCTTTCTCTCTCGATGCCGAATAAAAATCAGCCTTTACGAAATGTTGAAATTTGAACAATGTGAAAAAGAAATGAGCCATTTATTCTCAAATTTAGAAAACTTAATTATGACTAACAAAAATTTATCATTCTTGCGAAAATACATTTTCAAAACCGCAACAATTCAAATTTTTTTCTTATTTAATCGTTTGATTAACTATCGGTCAAGTCTGCGAGATTGAGGCAAAATAGTTCGAATATTTGAGTCTTAATTTGAATCGGAACCCATGCAGTTCAACGGACGACAAATAAATTTCCAGTAATTACCAGATAAATTAATTATTGTGAAGCTAAATTGAATGCTTCAGCAATTTTCTCAAATTATGAACAGAGTTTTTGAGTGATAGAGGAACAACTTTATCCAACAATTTACAGATCCATTAGTCAAGAAAAAACTAAAACTTGAGAAAACATCTTTCATCACTTCCCGAACTTTTAACAAAATAAAAACTTGGATTTAACATAAACAAATGCTGTTTCTAAATTTTTGTGAATAAAGTAAAGTTTTTCCTACCACTTTTGTTTAAAAAATTCGAACGTTTACGAGGTAAACTAATTACGTAACATTTTTGACCCAAAATTGCTTTACTCAAAATGTAATTAGGATTTTAAGCGAATTTTCATGTTGATAAATTTTCCGACACTTGTAAATTTTCATATTTAATTCAAAAAAATATTATTTAAAAATTAAATTTTAATTACGTTATACAAACTTTTCATTCAATTTTTTGGTGAACTGATGCATCATTTCAATTTCCTTCACAAATGTCGAACAGTTTTAATGAAAATTAAAAATTATAATCCTCTTTAGTTAATAACCACATCAAAGTTAATTAAGCAACATCAGAATCTTGAAATTGACAATTTAATAGAAACTAAATTATTAACTGTTAATTTTTTTGGAAAATGAATTAATCTCGTTTAATTTCTTAACCAAATAAAGCAATTAACGTGCAGAATTGTGTGCTCATTCGACTACATAACTTCACAGATACCGATTTATTCTGAAGTTGCAGACATTGAATGTAACACCGTAATAAACTTGCTAAAGCTTCATGTTGTAATGGAATCTTGAGCTTTGGATTTAATTTGCATTAATTATTGTAACTGTGGCAAAATCATACAAAAAAAAACTACTGAGTTTAGTGCAAAGTGGATCATAAAAAAGTAGTTTTCAAAACTTCCAAGTTCATATTCGCTTGACCAGAGCTATTGATTTGGTTTCCTACAAAATACAATCAATAATCTGTTGCATATGTCAATATAATATAACACCACAATGAACTTGAATTGATGGCGTCTTTGGTTACAAGTTAAATTAATCCCAAAAGTTAAAGGACTTATAATGATTAATTTTGAATTTAGTGGGTGCAAATAATTGAATAACGCGTTTAATGGTTTTATATTGGGATATAATGTTAAAAATCCAAATTTTATGTTATAATAATAATATTATTATTATGTTGCATTGTTATGAATCATATGTTTATATTATACAATGTTGTAGATATTAAATATTATTTAAAATTGTAGAAAGGAGAGATAATTATAAATATATTAACATAAAATTTGTTTAGATTTCCGTCCATTTCAAACTAAAGTTTGATTTTAGTTTTGGCTGATTTTTATCAATTTATTATCAGATTGTCAATTGCAATACCAAAAGGTAAAATTCTCGTCAGAATACAGCGGTAAGTGCATGCGAACAGTTTAACTTTTAGTACACCCAGTGAAATGATAAGTATTATATTGCTGTTTGTAATCGGATTCCTTGTTGAAGATGTCACTTCGAATGCGGCCATCCTGTCCAAGGTAGCTTATAATTTTTTTTTAAATTAAGCTGCAAATATGTTTTACAATTAAATCATTTCTAGCTACATCAAAATGGGTATAAACTTAAAGATATGCGTTTCCAATTAATGAATTACGACAAAGATACCTTTAACAAATTTGAAATTAAAGCATTCAAATACAACCGCACTACCACGGCCCATAATGGTACTATGAATTTAAAGATTGGCACCAAAGATGACATGGAGGTAAAATAATTTAAATAAAAAGAAATCATTTGTATAAAAACTCATTCGGTTGTAGTCTGGTGGCTGTTTTATTTTTAATACATAGGTTGCCTTTTATATTTCGGGATTTGAGAACAACAACATATATTTTTCATCAAAAATGACTTTATTGTTTTTGAAAATACTCTTCATGAAGATCAATACACTTTTGCATGCGTTAAAACCAATTCTTGAAGCCCTTTTTCCACTCCGATTGAGGTACCTCCAAAACCTGCATTTTAAACGCACCAGCCGCTTCTCCAGGTGTCGAGAAACGTTGTCCTCGCTATTTATTTTTGACGTGCGGAAATAAAATGAAGTCTTTGGGTGCTAAATTAGGACTATACGGCGGATGGTCCATCAAATCGACGTTTTGAGTGCTCAAAAAGTCACTTGTTCGAGCCGATGTGTGAGAGCTCCCATTGTCATAGTTGAAAATGATCCGTCTTGGGAGGTTGGTTTTCTTTATTTCTCCAAAGACTTGTGACAAACAAATGGTTGTGTACCATTCAAAATTTACCGTTCTACGTTGTACCAATGGTACGGATGCACCATATCTAGTTTTTTCTCTTTCCTCACTTTCACTTTCACTTTCCTCGTAGTGTTTCGTGCGCGAACAGCTTCTGTTGGATGGCTCATTTTGAAAAACTCTCACAGTCGACTGCTTTTTATTTTTGGGCTCATACGTGTAGATCCATGATTCGTCACCTGTCGTGATGTCATAGACTCATTTTGAAGCAACGCAATCGTATATTTTGAGCAGTTCTTTCGACCAATTGACAAGAGCCTTTTTTTATCCGATTGCCAAATTATGCGGGATCCAACGCAAAGAAATCTTTTTAACAACCAAATGTTTATTCAATATTGAATGCGAGCTGGTCCCCATAATGTCCAAGGAGGCCCCAATCTCACGATAATGTGAGACATGCACAATGTCTTCGGGAACAACAACCGATTTTGGCCGACCTTCACGAAATTCGTCGTTGAGCAAACTACGACCACGATTGAATTCGGTTAAGCAGCGATAAACACTCACTGGTCCTTGATGGTGCTTCATCGCCACTAGTCGAATTAAGTTCATCGATGCACTGCTGTTGAGTCAATCCATGTTGAAAGTTGTAAAAAATAATCACATGAATATGTTCATGATTTAATTGAATTTTTTGGACGAATTTATTTTTCAAGAATTTTTAAATAACGCAAATGGCGTTCACACGGCAAAAAGTTCTGAATATATAGACCTTCAAAAATATCAAACTTTACGATAAAAATGTTAGTTGGCAGCACTAGGGTAACTGAATCCCGAAATATAAAAGGGAACCCGTATGTATATTTTATTTATTAAAACGAAACTATATTAAACCTCAAAATTTCTTAATATTACGAAGATACTTCTTCTATATCGGCTAATATTTGCTCAAACTTAGGTATTTGTTGAAATGCGACAATATTGTTTCGAAGGGATAGACAACTTCATAATCAAGTGTATCCGTTATCGCTTATCTCTTATCCATTCGAAACTATATTGTCGTATTTCAACAAATACATAAGTATGAGCAAATATTAGCCGTTATACAAGAATTATCTGCGCATTATCAAGAAATTTCATTGTTTAATTCGTTAAGTTCTGCACAAAAAATTACACGTTCAATTTTATCGATTATTTAAGACTATTATATTTTTAGGTGCTTATACAAGTACAAAAGTTTTTGAGCAATGAGTATAGATATTTCCCGATACGGTTTCAACTAAATGTAAAACAAGCTTTTGACTCAAATGCACTAGGTTTGAAAGAACTACGACGGTGTGGCAATTTTACAAGTTTTTACTTTTATAAGGTAATAGTTTCTATTAATTAAAATACAACTAAATTTTATCTTTTATAGGATGTAACATATCATGCTTGCAATTTTGTTGTCGATGAAAAGCATTTTCCACCACTTTTGCCAAATGGTAAATTTCGAATGGATGCAACATTGTTGTATTTGGATAAAGAAATTGCGTTAATTTATATGTATTTTGAAGTATACACACCAATACCATATCCAAAGTAAAGATTTTCTGACAATTAATGAATATTTAATTACGATAGACTGATATGGGAACCTGCACCACTATATTCACTCTTTATTTTTCATGTTACTTTGCACTTTGTTTTAGTTACTCTTGCAGCAATGTGTTATTTCAATTGGTATTTTGGAAATTATATAGAAAATTATAGATACATTATAAAAATATAATTATTTTATAAATAGAAAAAGAAGTAATAAAGTTTTAAACAGAATTATGTATGCATTGTCGTGTAATCTGACGTCGAAAATGCTAGCCAAGGATGCCACCGAATTTCGGTAACGTAAAATCGTCATTTGACGTTGTTTCGCACGCCTATGGATTTGTATTCCTTTAAATTCTCTCGTGGGCTACGCCTATGGGAAAAATGGCGGCGGCGTGGGTATGCATGGGTTTGAACGTTGTTCGGTTTACGTTTAGTGGATACCGCTAAAATTTGGATAAAAATTCCTGTTCTTGCTCCTGGGTCACATTGACGACGTGGCGCTCGATTGCGGATTTTTCCGTTTTGTTGTTTGATCCAGGCTTCGGTGCAAGTAGTTATCGAAATATTACAATTGCAACGTGGACTTCGAATGTTGTACAGTGGGTTTTTTCCATTCCGTACCTAGCGTTTTAGATTTTCACACCTAGCGGATGACCTTGTGGTCAATCAGTTAACCTTTTACCAACTTCCTGATAAGCAACCTGTATTCGCGTTTTACATTACCGTTGGTGGCGCTGCCAACCATACGTTCAAAATGGAATAAATTATTCCGTGTGATGGCGTTTTGTTAATGTAAAACACGAATACCATAAGATTTATTTGCGTTTGGGACTGGCAGACAATGACAGTGGAATACTTTTGGTTTTTCATCTACACTATCAATCGCGTACAGAGAAATCTGTATAAGGTAGATTTTGTGAGCACCGAAAGATCTGAGGTGAGTTTTTTTTATCCTCTGTATAGCGATTGTGCCTTTGGTTAATTTTAGACCGTTAGGGTCTGCTTGGGTACCTCCACATACCTTCTATGCCATTTGTCCTTGTTAGTTAAAATACTCGACGGATGAACTTTTGTGTACGATTATTATTGTGGCTGTAAGTAATAAACGTAACTATTGTTTCCAACTTAGTTTTATTTACCTCAAGAAGTGGCAAAACCGAATCCTCACCTTGCCTCCTAATTACCAGAGAATTAGTTTTCCCATCAGAGCCTATCACACGAGAATCTACCAGTATATATGGGTGTGGGGGAATTTCAATTGCTTAGGCGATCAGGAATTTCGTTGTAATATTTGATTTTCTAATTTTTGTTGGTTGTGTAAATTTTTGAAAGGATAAAAGTTGGAGAATTGTGAACTTGATTTTGTTTTAAGCTTCGATCATATATATTTCATAGATACCAAGTACCCTTCAAGGTAGTGAAACAAGATCGTTACGATTTAACAATTTCTAGCTATCTTTGTCATCTTTGTATCATTGTCATGTATCTCTCTCAGATCTCAGAAACCGACGGCGCATGTGCAATGTAATAAATTTGACAGTTTCACAATATTGTTTTTATACCTTGCGTTCGGGGAGAAGCGACTTTCACTACCAAAACGCTACCAAGCATTTCTTTTTTTCCTTCTTTCGAGCTTCCAGTCGCTTCCAAAGGTTTTAGCTCCCCACCAAAATGTTTGTAGCAACTGAAAGGGGCAGAGCCAAAATGTTTGGAAGCTCGAAAGAAAGAAAAAAAGAAATGTTTGGTAGCATTTAGTAGCGAAAGTAGCGTCTTAATTTTAAGGCGTTAAAAATGTGTGCTTAATAATAAATATTAATCTAAGGTGTGGCAAATAAATAAAAATTTTATTATTTAAATTATTAAATTTATTCAACTGTCAATAGAAGGTGGACGTGCGCCGTCGCGTCGGTTTCTGAGATCCGAGAGAGATACAAGATAGCAAATTCTAGTGTTGAACAAAGATAGCTACAAAATATGAAATCGTAACGATGTCGATTCTTTACCTGCAATGTATTGAGATAGGGCACTTGGTATCTATGAAATATATAATGATCGAAGGTTTTAAGGGTGATTTTTTAATGTTGGAAAACTCTGCCAACAGGTTATTAATTTTCTAAGAATAAAATGTGTCCTATTTTTGTTTTACATTTGTTCAATTTTGGAATGGTTAACTCTTCGGGGAACATTAACATAGTTGTTCGTAAAAATTTGTTATTTGGCTTTTCACTTATGTGGGAACTAAACCTAGGGGAATCCACGATCTAGTTAACAAGGTCTGTGGCTCCCGACCTCGAAAATTCAAAAATTTTACACGTTAGGCAACCTGCCACACAACCGGCAAGTTTCGCAAAGCGGCCACCATTGCATTGATTGGTGAAAAAATTAAAGACGGATGCCGCTTTGCGAAAACCGAACCGAACCCGAACAGTCACGGAAAACGATAGCTGGAGCCACAGACCACTTACATACATTTCAAGTAAGGGTGCAGTATCCCTTATCATTCCAGCGTTTAGCAAGCTGTTCACTACCATCTTTCACAACAGTGACCTTATTACATAAGTTGCAGGTAGCGGTGCGAGCAAGACGCGTCTTAAACGAATAGCAATAGCAATTATTAGCTAACAATAGCTAATAGTCGTTTCTTTCTATCAGACCCCTATTTGGCAAACCAAATTTAATTCACTTGGAGATTTTCAGGATAGTTAAATGTTAAATTTGGTTGAAAGATTATTATTGCTTAATTACTTAAAATTTGTAGAAACGATGTTTTGTGACAATATGGGTGAATGAGACCACCACACCACAGGGTTAAAAAATGTATTATAAAAGCCGTAATAAAGAATCTAATGGTAATATTATTATTTCCGGGAAAGGTCGGCATCCGGGACAGTTTGCTCCAGAAACTCCAGAATTTTAAATGGTACCATAGGTCAAAAATGGTATCGTTGAAAAGATCTTTAAGAAATAAACAAGTTTTGTAGGAAAAATTATTTTATTACTCCCACCCCTTTTAAATAATATTCGATTGTATATGGGTGAATGAGAGCACCCGTATCAGTCATTTGTTTCAAAAACGGTAGGTCGTAGACAGTTGGTTTAAACAAATTTATTATAAAAGCATTAATAAAGATATGAATGGAGATATTATTTCCCGAAAAGGTCGGCATCCCGAATTTTTTGCTCCAGAAACTCCAAAACTCCAGAATTTTAAATGGCACCGTAGGTCAAAAGTGGTATTGCTGAAAATAATTTAAAAAGATAAGTATGTTTTATAGGAAAAGTTATTTTATAACTACCACCCCTTTTAAGTAATATTCGATTAAAGCTGTGCCATTTAAAATACTGACGTTCCGGAGTTTCTAGAGCAAATTACTCGGGATGCCGACCTTTCCGAGAAATAATAATATCCCCATTCTATTCAATATTACGGATTTTATGATAAATTTTTGACATAACTCTCTGCGACTTACCGTTTTTGAAAAAAGTGCTGACACGGGTGGTGTCATTCACCCATATACAATCGAATATTACTTAAAAAGGGTGGGAGTAATAAAATAATTTTTCCTACAAAACTTGCTTATTTCTTAAAGGTCTTTTAACTGATATGATGCCATTTAAAATTCTGGATTTCTGGAGTTTCTGGAGCAAACTACTCGGGATGCCGACCTTTCCGAGAAATAGTAATATCACCTGCTACGGTTGTAAATTCATCTACTGAGTTTGGTCCTTCCAAATTTTGAATCATATTTAATTGTACAGAAACCTTCCTTGCAACCTCTATTGTTTTCTATTATAGGTCGGGACAGGTACAGTTTTTAGAATTTTTGAACTAAGTCACCTGATGTAAGTGAAGGGAGAGAGAAGAATGTTTGTGGTTGCACCATTTTGACAACTATTTTTCAAGAGGTTTTTACACAGACGTTTGGTGTGTGTGGAATTTTTATCGAACGGTTTGGTTCGAACCAATTATTTTGGGATCCTATTTCACACCACTTTTTGATGATTCTTCCCATATTTATCGGCTCTTTGAAGCAAGTTTTCATTGGGAGTGTCTTTGGCTTCATACTGAAGGAGTGTAACCTTTCTAGTGTAAAATACCGGATGAAAAGTGTACGCACATTCTTTTCTCATTTTATTTATTACCCTCGAACACCTGAAGGGTGTCAGTTAATTATTGGTATCACTTCGCTGGTCCTTTTTGATTTTCGTTACGCCTCGCCGGCTTATCGATGTTTTGTGTTGTTATTTGGACTGACAACTATCATCCGAGGGTCCACACCGATAGTTGTATCGTTGGAGTGACGGCCTCACTCTTCTATCACCTTGATCTGGCTGAGATTTCAACAGTTACCTTTTGTTTGACGGCTACGACCAGTAGCGTGTACAGCGATTCCATATCAGTAGAGACAGGATAGTTAGGCAAAATGCATTTTTTTAAAAATTGAAATATTTCAGGCAGACCCAATTTAAAATCCGTTTCAGAGCATGTACTATTCAAAAATTCATTTTTTGTTTTGCCTTTTTGGGGGGTTTCCAGTCTTTTTTGCCTTTTTCACCTATTTTGCGGTTGTTTTTGCCTTTTTTGTGCTTTTTGAACCAAAATATTTCTTTTTTGCTTTTTTAAAATTTATTTCTTAATTTTATTTAAAAATTTCTAAATGTTATATTTAATTATAAAAATTTTAAATTTTTAAATTCAAATTCTACTAATCGGTAGAATCCGATTCTTGAAATAATCTGGTTATGCTAGACGTAATTAGTAAAACAAAACCTCTTCTCCATTCGATTATGAAGCGCGCGTTATCACATTACTACGATTCGGCGACGTTATGCTTATTTGACGAATTCCAAACTGACTGAGATGTTATTGTTATATTATCTTTCCAGTGAAGCAGAGAATCGACACTAGGGAAAAAATTTAATGAAAAATTAATATAATGTTTTAGAAAAAAATCCATCGTATAAAATTATACAGGAAATTTCTAAAATACATCAAGGAATTTCGAATGACGATATTGATTTAGAGCTAACTCCAGATCAGATAAGTTCATTGAAATTTGCCCCTAGCACGTCTTGCGATGTGGAGAGATCGTTCTCCACATTCAAACAAATTTTGAGTGACAGGAGAACAAATTTAAGCTGCTGTAGATAATATCGAAAAATTTCTGGTAACCAGTTGGTACAAAAATAAAGAGAATTAATTTGAATTTGTATGATTTTTGTTGAAAAAGCGTTTTTGCCTTTTTTGTACCTTTTTGCCTTTTATTTTGCCTTTTTTGCTTGTTTTTAATGCCTTTTTGCCTGCCTTTTTTGAGGTTTTATTTTGCCTAACTATCCTGTCTCTACATATCAGCCTCAATCAATTCACACCCCGACCGGGTTCCCGCGGGACGACAGACACCTGAACGAGCGTATCTTTAGTAACTGTTTAATTATTTTTTATACGTTTATGAACTATACTCATACCTGCGAGCTTATATTGGGTCACTCCCTTGCCACCCCTTTGTATATTTTATTTCAGAATTATTTGTTTGAACAACTGTGGTTATTGCCCAGTAACGTGTGTACTAATGTGCGTCTGGTATAGCTATACGGGGTACAAAGGTGACATCAGTCATCTTCATTACTTATTTGTGGAATTTTATTGCTGGTTACAATTTTGATTTTGGTAAGGGCAAGTCCACTATTTCAACGCGGTACTGTACCTTTTGTGTTAACTCTGCCACTCAAAGAGATTCGTCGGATTCTCCCACCTTTAATCTTGTACGCCCCATTTTCGTAGTTTACAGCGGCTACAGTAGCGACTATATACAGGGTGTTAAACAACGTGGCGCTCAAAATTTCATTGTTAGCAGCTTTGCTTATAAAAGCACCACTACCGGCACTTACCCCTGTACCATACACCTTCCATCTAGGGAAGAGTTCGGCGATCTCCCCATTACATCGTTTCTTGCCCTATCGAGCTAGCCAAAGGGGCATAACATCACTTTTTTACCATACGACCAGTCGCCCTGAGGTAGACTGGAGGTGCAAGTTGCATCGACTTGCCGCAAGGTCTGTGTACGTGGCACACCAATCGATTCTTTATTACGGTTTTTATAATAAATTTTTTTGACCCAACTTTGTACGACTTATCGTTTTTGATAAAAACTGACTGATACGTGTGCTCTCATTCACTCTATAATAACTTATTATTACAACGGAAATTTTGTTGAATAATAATAATTATAATGTTATATTGTAATGAATAATAATACATTTTGTTTGTCCAATGCTAGCTTGAAAAAATTGTAGAAGGAAGAGCTGTAAATACATCAACATACAAATGGTTTAAATTTCGGTCCATGTGCAACGAAAGTTTGGTTTTACTGATTTTTATCAGTTTATTGTCAGATTGTCCTTGCCAGTAAAAACCACAAAAATTCTCATTAGAATGCCATGGTAAGTGGATTCGAACAGTTGTTCACTTGCACTTTTCCGTACACCCAGTGAAAACAATGAAAATTATTATATTGGTATTATTTGTAGTAGGGTTGCTTGTTCAAGACGTCACTTCAAATGAGGCCATCCTGTCCAAGGTAACTTATAATTTTTTTAAATTAAACTACAAATATGTTTTACAATTAAATCATTTCTAGCTACATCAAAATGGGTATAAACTTAAAGATATGCGTTTCCAATTAATGAATTACGACAAAGATACCTTTAACAAATTTGAAATTAAAGCATTCAAATACAACCGCACCACCACGGCCCATAATGGTACTATGAATTTAAAGATTGGCACCAAAGGTGACGCGGAGGTAAAATAATTGCTATAAAAGAAATCATTTGTTTAAATCACATTCGGTTGTAGTCTGGTGGCTGTTTTATTTTTAATATGTATATTTTATTTATTAAAATGAAACTATATCAAACCTCTAAATTTCTTGATATTACGAAGATGCTTCTTCTATATCGGATAATATTTGCTCAAACTTAGGTATTTCTTGAAATACGACAATATTGTTTCGATGGGATAAACTACTCTTCATAATCAAGTGTATCGGTTATCGCTTATCTCTTATCCATTCGATACTATATTGTCGTATTTCAGCAAATACATAACTATGAGCAAATAATTGCTGATATACAAGAATTATCTTCGCAATATCAAGAAATTTCAATGTTTAATTCATTAAGTTCTGCAAAAAAGTTACACCTTAAATTTTCTCGATTATATTTTATAATACTATTATAATTTTAGGTGCTCATACAAATACGTAAATTTTTGAGCAATGAGTATAGATATTTCCCGATACGGCTTCAACTAAATGTAAAACAAGCTTTTGACTCAAATGCACTAGGTTTGAAAAATCTACAACGGTGTGGCAATTTTACAAGTTTTTACTTTTATAAGGTAATAGTTTCTATTATTAATAAAAATACAACTAAATTTTATCTTTTACAGGATATCACATATCATGCTTGCAATTTTGTTGTCGATGAAAAGCATTGTCCACCACTTTTGCCTAATGGTAAATTTCGAATGGATGCAACATTGTTGTATTTGGAAAAAGAAATTGCGTTAATTTATTTGTATTTTGAAGTATACACACCAATACCATATCCAAAGTAAAGAATTTTCTGACAATTAATGAATATTTAATTAAGATAGATTAAGAGCGCGCTGCAAATTTTGATGCAAAAACATGTTTCGACAGATGGCGTGCCCTAAAATATTAATCTTTTATAGTTATGTTATCACCAAAACAGAATTCTAATAATTTATAAAAGTCATATGAATAAACGATAACTAAGCTAGGCAATAAGGAAGTTTGAACTTTCAAAGATAAATATTTTTAAATATATTCAATATTTTCACATGTGAATATCTTTTTGGAATAACCTTGTAAATATTCAACATTGGAAGCTGAAACTTCCTTATTGCCAAGCTTAGTTATCGTTTATTCATATGACTTTTATAAATTATTAGAATTCTGTTTTGGTGAAAAGATAACTATAAAAGATTAATATTTTAGGGTACGCCATCTGTTGAAACATGTTTTTGCATCAAAATTTGCAGCGCGCTCTTAATATGGGAACCTGCACCACTGTTTTCACTGTTTATTTTTCAAGTTACTTTGCACTTTGTTTTAGTTACTCTTGCAGTTATGTGTTATTTCAGTTGGTACTTTGGAAATTATAAAGAAAATAATAGCTACATTATAAATAGAATTATTTTATAAATAGAAAAAAAAATTAATAAAGTTTTAAACAGTATTATGTACTATGTATTCACTGAGAGAATTTTTAGGTCTTATTTATACATAACGTAGTTGTTGTGAGATTTTCATATATAGGGTGTTTTTTTAGCTGCATGAGAACTTTGAATAGGGATAACAATTGAATCAAGATTGCTATGGAAACAGTTTTTTGACATTTGTGTTTAGCAAGGTTTGGCATTTGATAATGCATAGATTGACCATTGAACAACGCTACCAAATTGGGCTCACAACCAATTGGAAGTGGATCCATTTTTTTACCGTAAAATTTTGTTCAGTGACGAGGCACATTTCTGGTTAAATGGGTATGTGAACAAACAAAATTGCCGTATATGGAGTGAGACCAATCCGGGACATTATCTTGAGACTCCATTGCATCCATTAAAATTGACTGTTTGGTGTGGAATACACGCCAACGGCATCATTGGTCCATATGTCTTTCGAAATGAGGAAGGAGCTACCGTTACGGTGAATGGTGTGAGATATCGACACATGCTCAATACATTTTGTTTCCAAAACTTCAAGAGCTAAACATTGACAACTTATGGTTCCAACAGGATGGTGCTACGTGCCACACAGCCAACGAAACCATCAATTTATTGAAAGGACAATTTGGTGACAACATTATTTCAAAACGTGGTCCTATCAATTGGCCTCCAAGATCGTATGATTTGACATCTCCAGATTATTTTCTGTGGGGGTATGTTAAATCCATGGTTTATGCTAACAAACCAACAACTCTAGAAGCATTGGAGGCTAATATTCAGCAAGCCATTTATGAAATAAAGCCAGAAATATTGGAAAAAGGGGTCAAAAATTGGACTGAACGGATGCGCTTCGTAACCATTAGTCGTGGTGGTCACATGCCGGAAGTCATGTTCAAATCATAAATGCCATTAACTGTACTTTCATAAAAAAATTATAACCAAAACATTCCGTCAGGTTTTTAATGTTTTATTTCATTTTGAAGTTCTCATGCAGCTACAAAAACACCCTATAGTATACAATGTTTTAATGTAAATATACTTAAAATTTACTTATGCATTATAACATCAAGTATTTTCCAATACTATATCAAAATGGTATCAGTCATAATGTATTACATAGCAACATTCATCTTTATAAATACACCAACAAATTGATAAACAGCAATATTATATTCATATCTCGTTAAGTATAATATTCCTTACAGGACATTGTCACCAAAAATACATCTCACTAAATTTAATTATATACAATAAAATGTTGTTGTGCCTTTTTACAACAACGCACAGTATTATATTTATATAGCATGCTCGCTGCCCGCATCATAACGTGAATGCCATCTGCGAAGAACAAAATTTCACTTCTTTTATCTAAAACGACTTCGAACTTTAGTTAGGGCCAATAAATATTTCAATATAACTCATAATTGTATTGAATTTGAATTATCCCATGTCATACAAAACTTAAAAAGGTGTATTTTTTAGACCGATCAGGGTTATATTTTATTGACTTTGTATTTTAAAATGTATGTACTTCCTTGAACAAAAAAAGTAGTAAAATGTAGAAGAAAAATGTTATGTATCTACATAATATTATTTAAATTTTTTAAAAGTGCATATTATTATTTTGTATAATACAATAAACACACGGAGGTGTTGTGGAAGCACTTTTCGAGAGGTCGTGAAGACATGTCATTACGACAGTACTAAATATGTTGAGGATAAACCATCAATCAATAAGACCCTTCGCGAGGTCAAAGTGGCGCAACTTATTATAAAATTTATAAAATGCTATATAAGGGAAAAAACATAAAGTCAAATTATATCCAAATTCACAGCTATACGTCACTGATGAGATCTAACAAGATCGAAACATGTCTGTCGTTGTTGTATTTTGGGTATAATTTGACTTATTTTCGAATTTATTTTACAATTTCTTAGCAACTAGTTAAGTTGCGCCACTTTGACCTCGCGAAGGGTCTTATTGATTGATGGTTTATCCTCAACATATTTAGTACTGTAGTAATGACATGTCTTCACGACCTCTCGAAAAGTGCTTCCACAACACCTCCGTGTGTTTATTGTATTATAAAACGGGTCGTTTTATTCCAGTTAGCATTGCGCGAATTATTAATTTTATTTTTTGGATAACTCTGATTTTTCGGATTATCCATTTAATTTTGTTTATAAAATGCTATATAAGGGAAAAAACATAAAGTCAAATTATATCCAAATTCACAGCTATACGTCACTGATGAGATCTAACAAGATCGAAACATGTCTGTCGTTGTTGTATTTTGGGTATAATTTGACTTATTTTCGAATTTATTTTGTATAACATTTTATTAATCAAATCTGCCCCAAACATAACAAAGTGTCTTTGCAAAGAAACAAAAAGTAAGCTTTTAAGTGTAGTATCCTTCGTAGGTCCGATGGTAAAGCAGAAATCCTCCACGAGTTCAAACCATGGTATGGTATGGGATTTTTTCAGATTCAAAAACGATGTTGGCGCCACACATCTCAAGGATATTAATAGAAAAATTTAATTAATGATAAATAAATAAAAATTATAATCCCAAACTAAAAGAAGAGTTGAATCTATGATTGTATAAATATTTTGTTTTTCTACAGATTCCATAAGTTACACAATACAATATTTTAATTATTAACGTTTACAACAACAATATTGTATGTGTAACTCATCGAGGAAGTGTACTTATATACAATTTGTATAGTATTACTATTCATCTTTACATTACCAAATTGTTGTTGTAATATATAAACTTTGTTATTGCCAGCGCCTATTCTACAACAACATATTGTAATCTACACAATATTTTTGGTATTACTGACGATAGTGTTTTCTCAGTGTTGTCCTGTAATTTTAAGACTAAAATGGTAGCCAAGGATCCCACCGAATTTCATATTTGATTTTATAATTTTTTTTGGTTGTTAAAAGTTTTGAAAGGATAATAGTTCGAGAATTGTGTTTTTAATGGTGGAAAAATTTGCTAACAAGTTATTAATTTTTTAAGAAGAGAATTTGTCCTGCTTCAATTTTGGAATGGTAAAGTCTTCTTGTCTAAGAAGTCTTAGGTAGTCCTGAAAATTTCCTAGTAGTCTGTAGAAAATTTAGAACAGAAAAAGTTCGGAAATAGATATTTAATAATAATAATAATAATAATCTTTATTTAAACAGAAATAAAATTATACAATACAACAATATTTTGTTTAAAACAGTGGAGATCAGCTGCATATTATGCTGCTGGTTTTCATCTCAACTCATTGGAGAAATTCCGAGACTTCATACAGAGCTTTTCCGATCAGAAGTTCCCTGATTCTCCTTTTGAACTGCATCAAAGGAAGGTCCTTGACACTTTCTGGCAGCTTATTAAACAATTTGACGCCTAGGTTTCCGCCTTCACAACATTTAAGCCTGACCCGCGTTGTCTGCAATTGGTTTCTTTGTCTTGTGTCATGGGTGTGACTACCAGTGGCGTGTGCCGTAGGATTCATCTTAATGAACATTACGGTGGCGTACACGTACGCAGAGGGTAGTGTCATTATTCCAAGACTTCGAAATAATGGTTTGCAGTGCTCCCTGCCAGGTAGTCCTTCTAGTGCTCGTATGGCTTTCTTTTGGATTATGAAAATACGGTTTAGATGTGTCGAATGACCCCAGATTCGAAGACCATAGACCATTTTTGCTTGAAACATGGAAAAATAAACCAGTCTTGCAGTGTCCTTTCCAACAGTTTCTTTTATTCTTCGTATCGCGTATATGGCTGTACTTAGGGAATTTCCTAAGTTAGTAATGTGGTCATTCCAAGTGAGGTAAGTGTCCAGTGTGATTCCTAGATATTTCACTGCCTTGTGTTTGTGTTCGTCAGTTCTGTCTCTGGTGAAAGTTATTTTTTGGGTTTTTTCCTCCTTGTATTTTCGATACAAGTTAGTTAAAAGATACTTTTCGACGCGTATCGAACAATATTTTTTCTAATAATGTTTGAAAAATAACCAAAGCCATACTTTTTATACCTAATTTAAAATAATTTACTAAAATATACTTTATGAAAACAGATTTAATATTTAAATTTGAATTTGACGGTTGGTAGCCGTGGTATTATTGACTACCAACCGTACTGTTGCATACAGTAAAAGTCGCTACGTGCGCAGTTACTCTCGGCGATTGCGACGTTTTACCGGTTGGTATTATTTAGTTACACTTGGATAAACTTTAGTTGGTACTTCTGCAACCATTAATAAGAAGTTTTAGGTACAGTTCTTTTCGGTGCAAACTGCAGTTTGTTTTTGCATAAATTTTTAAAGCCTCTCTTTTAAAGCTATGAATTAAGCTGCAAATATACGAATTTTTTCGGTTTTGCGGGAGCAAAGTGCCACTTTTCTTAGGAGGGGGGAAGTAAATTAGCGGGAGGAAAAGTAAAATAGCGGGAGGAAAAGTAAATACCACCAACTTAAGTTGGTACCATAGGTTGGTACTTCATTAATGCCATGTACAGGTCTTTCTTTTGGCTTTCGAAAAGGCAAAAAATAGTATATTCGCGCTCAACATTCGGCGCACATTTGACTTGAGTATGGCGCATGCGCGCACTTTACATTTAAATACGCTTCACATTTGCCGCGAATTTTTGCGCGTGCGCACATTCGACGTGAGTAACTGCGCACGCTCGCACGTAGTGATTTTTACTGTTTGCTTTTGGTACACTATTTATATCATGATCATGATATTACAGGATCAGTTACAAAGAGAACAGAAGATACAGAGAACAGAACAGAATTACAGATGTGTAATTTACTAAATTTTATTTCCAAATAATGTACAATTATGTTTTCTTAACTTTCGCTTCTCTTTTCTCTTTCCCGCACAGCGTGCGGAAAAGTATTACTTTTCCACACTAGTGCGGATAGTAGTACTTTTCCGCACTCTTTTTAATATCACAAAGTAAGACTTAAAAAATAGTACTCTTTACATTTTAAATTTTTTATTTAATTTTTTAGTCATAATTCGTATTTGTCAAATACAGCCGATAAAGCTCCTGCTTTATCCTATCAGAATTCCCCTGGTATGTGTTTTTGAGGTTTGTTTGTGCTTCACCCTGTATACATAATCAAAACAAAAAATTTCACCCTGAATACGGTCCCTAAAAATGCGAATGCGATTTGGTGAATGTTACTTTTCACCCTGTATGGTAAAACTGTACAATGCACAGCCACGCATGCGCTTTATTATTTTCAGATTTTCCCGATTTTTCGCTTATTTTTCGGAATTTTGGTAAACAAAATTAATACAAATGTCTCGCGACAGTAATAACCTGGCTGTGACTGTAGCGCCATCTGTGGATGGGATGATCCTGTGGAGAGTAATTTTATATCGTTTTATATCGGTTTTATATTTAATCCCGAATCCAAGCATGCGCATTTGCTTCTGTTTCGTACTTTGAAATAGGAATACCAAATTTAATTTTGAAATAATGTGTCAAACGCCCCCTAAATCGTCTAAATCGAATTGTTCAGAAAAATTTGTGTCAAACGTTTGAGCATCAATGAGATTCCAATAATTTTGTTTGAGCTTCAACCGTCGTAGGTTAATGCGCGAAAAATTTGGGGAAGGGGGGGGGGCTGTAGACATATTTACTTTCATCCCACCCAAATAGAATTTTTGGGTGAAATTGGTGTCTGACATTTGAATATAGTTTGAGCCTCGAGAACTTCCAAATTTTTCGTTTGATCCGCAATCGTCAAGGTGTTATTGGCGAAATACTTGGAGAGACTGTAGACACGCCCCCCAAGTGGAAAGTTTGGGTGAATTTGTAGCCAAACTTTGAGAATCGTTTGAGCTTCAATGGGTATATACATGTTTCGATGCCCATACTTTTTACACCAATTCCACCTAATGATTCGACTTGTACATGCTCCCCCCCCCCACCTATTTTGCCAATAACTCCGTCACGGATGCGGTTTAAACGACAAAATTTATTTTTTGTTTTTGATCCACAGTGTTGTTCTTGGATATTAGTTTTTTAATCGCATCAAAATTTTAATTTAAAGAGAAAAAAATTAAGGCTTAACGTACGAAACTAGCTCGTAGGACTCTTCACTTTGCAGAAAATGAAATTAAAATGATGAGAATGGAAGCTCATTTAAGCTCAAACAAATCTCTATCGATAGACATTGATTAAATTCTTAAATTATTTAAACAATTATTACATTCCTTAAACATCAGGATTAAGTTAGTTTTCTTAATCGGATCGAAAATTTTAATCTGATAAAATAGATTTAAAATTGAGAGTTATTGAACGGAACTTGCTCGGAGTACTCGAAATTTGAAATACTCGTAACTTTGCAGATAATGAAAATAAAATTATGGGAATGGAAGCTCATTCAAGCTCAAACGAATCTCTATCGATAGACATCAATTTCACAGAAAAATTCGAAATAGGAACGAAAATAAAAAAACACGTCTCCAGCCCCCCCCCTCCCAAGTATTTCGCGAAGAACTCCGCGACGGTTGCGGTTCAAACGAAAAATTTGGAAGCTCATTGATGCTCAAACGTTTCACACCAATTTCATCTCAAAATTCTATTTTTTTGGGGGGGGGGGGGGCTGGCGACATGCACCTCATAACCAGTGGCGACTGGTGAGGAGGGACTCTGGGGCGTCGCCCCCCTAGCGATATCAGAAGAACAAAGAATTATAAATTATAATAATTATAATATCAAATTAAATTACTACTAATTTTTTTTTAAATTTGGTAACAAACCAATGTTGGAACCGATGTTGATTGTTTAACCAATAAATGGGCTGTTACTTTTTTTTTTTTCTTCTTTTAAAAAGTTAATACACGTGTCACACGGCCTTTAGACTTGAGTCCCCCCATAACCACTGGACATTGCTCTTAAATAAAGTTTTAGATTTGGGTCCCTAACTATGATCCGGTGCTGTTTATAAAACTAAAAATTTAATTTTTACACACATTCGGCGCACATTATTGGACTTGATTATGGCGCATGCTCGCACTTTACATTTAAATACGCTTCACATTGCCGGGAATTTTTGCGCGTGCGCACATTCGACGTGAGTAACTGCGCACGCGCGCACTTAGGGGAAGTCTGAGGTAGTCCGAGGAAGTCTGGGTAGTCCGAGGAAGTCTCGGGTAGTCCCAGGAAGTCTCGGGTAGTCCCAGAAGTCTCGGGTAGTCCGAGGAAGTCTCGGGTAGTCCGATGAAGTCTCGGGTAATCCGAGGAAGTCCGGGGAGTTTGAAGTCTGGTGTACATAATTTATGCCCGTGATTAACCCCTCGGTCTTCGGGGAATGTCAAATTTAATTTTGGCTTTTCATTTGTGTGGGAACTGAAGCTAGTGGAAATTAGTAAGCATTTTCACATCAGGTAATAGTTTAAGAAGGCTGTTCACTACCAAGTTTCACATCAGTGACCTTATGAGTTAAGTCGCAGGTAGCGGAGCTAGCAAGTCATTTCTTAAACGTATAGCAAGCAAATTTTACGCTATTAGTCGTTAGTTTCTGATAGTTAAATGATTTAATTTGGTTGAAAGACCAATTAATTAGTAGGTTTAGCTTAATTACTTAAAATTTGTAGAAACGATGTTTTGTGACAATACATAAGAACTTATTATTACAACGGAAATGTTGTTGAATAATAATAATTATTATGTTATATTGTTATGAACCATACATATAATACTGTACAATGTTTCCATGAAAAAGTTGTAGAAAGAAGATAAATAGGTAATTATAAATACATCAACATAAAATTTGTTTAGATTTCGGTGCATTTCAAACAAAAGTTTGGATTTAGTTTCGACTGATTTTTATCAATTTATTATCAGATTGTCATTGGCAATATCAAATGCTAAAATTCTCGTCACAATACAGCGGTAAGTGCATTCCAACAGTTTAACTTTTAAGTACCACCAGTGAAAATAATGATAAGTATTATATTGGTGTTTGTAGTCGGATTCCATGTTCAATATGTCACTTCGAATGAGGCCATTCTGTCCAAGGTATCTTCTAATTATTTTAAATTAAACTACAAATTAATATGTTTTACAATAAAATCATTTCTAGCTACATCAAAATGGGTATAAACTTAAAGACGTGCGTTTCCAATTAATGAGATACGACAAAGATACTTTTAATAAATTTGAAATTAAAGCATTCAAATACAACCGCACCACCACCTCCCATAATGGTATTTAAATAATTAAATAAGTAATAAAATAATTTAAATAAAATGAAATCAGCTGTATAAAAACACATTCTGTTGTAGTCTGGTGGCTGTTTTATTTTTAATATACGGGTCATTCAAATATAATCATTTTAAAGTGCGACCCCCGCGGAATTTTTAAAAATTTTGTGGAGTTATTCTCGCCATATAAAATTTTGACTGATTAAAGACTTGAGCTCGTAATATAATATACTTTCGTAGTAATGATTTTTTGAATTTTGACATTTTTTTTTAACTTTTTCGTTAATTTTTTTTGAAGTAGAAACATTTTTCGTAAAAATACAAATACTACAGTTATTTATGTAAAAAACACTCATATCCTTTCAATGAAAATATTAATTTTCCCATAAAAATTCAATTAAAGTAAAAAAAGAGATATTTCTGATATTGCGGTAAGTTTTATTTCAAATTTGATATTATTTTCTGAAAGTTGAGAATTTTTACACAAAACTATTTTTGTGTGTCATTTTCACGATGGGCTATTTCATTAAATAAAAGTCTTTTAATCGTAGAAGGCATACATTTAATTTATTTGTATTTAAACGAAAAATAAGCACTTCGTGAAAATCACATATTTTGAGTAAAAAATTCTCAGGATCAAGCAAATAATATCAAATTTGAAATAAAACTTACCGCAGTGTCAGAAAATTCGATTTTTGCATTTTAACTGAATATTTAAGGGTTGCCTGTTACTTATAATAAAATGAGTATGTTTTACAAAAATAACTGTACTCTTTGTATTTTTATGAAAAATGTTTCTACTTTTACAAAATTAACGAAAAAGTTAAAAAAGAAAAAATTGTCATAATTCAAATAATCATTACTACGAAAGTATTTAATATTAAGAGCTAGAGTCTTCACTAAGTCATTATTTTTATGCTGCGAATAACTCTACAAAATTTTTAAAATATCCGCGAGGGTGGAATTTAAAAATAACTTTATTTGGTGGAATGTCCATAATAATATTTTTTAAAATGAAACTATTGTTATGATTATTCTTACTTTAAGAATAACCACCCCAAAAAAAGAAAAACCCTCAAAACTAACGTTTTATCGGAGTAGAGTTTTTCTCTTGCTCAGAGTCAGTGGATTCAGTAGACGAAATAAGAGGGCAATTTGTTGTAGACATAATTTATTAAGTGGCAAAAAGAATCAATAAAAATTTGCATCAAATCAACTTGGGCAACAATTTTGTCTAAAACCAATGTGTTATTTTTGTGTAATAATTAAAGCATCCAAATTACATTTAAATCCCTGATTTTAGGAACTAAATTTGGATATTTCATTATTTGGTGTAATCATGTGAACAAATTATAATCATTAAATTCAATAAAGTCCTTTAATTAATCTAAAATCAACAGAATTCATTGATTCATAATTTAGATTAATTAAAAATAAAACAAATCTTGTACCTTGTTACTTTCTACTTGATCTGGTGTGTTCCCATAAAGCAGTTGGTAAACATCAGGTTGCCTATTCTGTCGGAAGCCATCGATGTCTTCACAGCTACCAGTGAAAGCGTTCCAAATTCGGTGATTAAAAGTGCTGCTTCAATCCTTTAATTTTCGTTAACCAACTTTTAAAAACTGTTGGTTAAATAATCTTCGTGTTTACTTAGACTTCGGTAAGCAATCAATTAATTTATCAATTTTAACCTGTCCACCACGTGTGAACATAACCTGTAGTTTTTACAGATTGTACAAATCTCTGTAATCCGCTTTTATTTCAGATATTCAATTCGCGAATATCCAATTACGCACGCAATACACAACTTTCATCAAATACTCGAATTCCGTAAATTCATTTACTTCGGTTTAATTAAGTAAATTAATGCTTTGGTCTTTTTGTACCAAAGAACCGCAATTGAGTTCCTTAATTGGGATTTTATCGAGAAATTTACACACTTTCTCAATCGACGTCTCCCCAAGAACTTCACGTGCACTCAGCTTGAGTTTCACCAAGGAACTGCTCTCGGCTTGGAGATCACTTAGGAACCTCTCTACTTGAGCTTCACCCGGGAACTGGCTTCATTCTCCTTCTCTTTCATTTTGTGTCTTTTCAAAATTCAAAACTTTTAACTTTTATAGTGGGAATCGACGTTCCTGTCTGCCAATATCACACTTATTTTCAGGTAACATGGTACTATTAATTGCTTGCGCACCGAATTATCACTTTCACCTTTTGTTTTACAGAAAACTGTGGTTGTTATCAAATTTAAAGAGTACTCACAGGGTGTTACAAAATTTCTGTGTCTCACAAATAAACTCAAATTGTGTCTCATGTGTAATCAATCGTTACATGGGATGGTTTTTGTTTTTGATGCAAATCTTATTTTTTTTTTTTGTTAGTCGTATCGACTGACTACTGAATTAAAAGCTAATTAAAAACAAATTACTCTCTTATCTGCTCGCTGTCACTTTTTATTGGTCAAAATACCACAACACTATATTAAACATCAAAATTTCTTGATATTAAAAGATATTATATACCTCTTCTATATCGGCTAATATTTGCTCAAACTTATCTATTTTTGTTGAAATACGACAATACTGTTTCGAAGGGTTAAATCCACGGACCTCTTAAATTAAAATGGACTGCTGATCAAGGTAAGAAAAGTGTGTCCATCTAGGAGGCCGCCATTTGTGGTGCAACTGGATGCCCCAAATTTCATATTTGATTTTATAATTTTGTTGTTGTTGTTAAAGGTTTTGAAAGGATAAAAGTTCGAGAATAATTGTGAGCTCGATTTTGTTTTGAGGCTGTGTTTTTAATGAAGGAAAACTTTACCAACAGGTTAATAATTTTCTCAGAAGAGAATTTGTCCTTCTTCATTTTTGGAATGGTTAACTCTTCGGGGAATGTTAACTTTAGTTTATAAAAATTTGTTATTTGGCTTTTCACTTGTGTGGACACTGAAGCCAATGGAAATCAGTAAGCACTTACACATCAGGTAAGGGTGGAGTACCCCTTATCATTCAAGAGTTTAGGAAGGCTGTGCACTACCATGTTTCACATCAGTAACCTTATTAATTAAGTCGCAGGTAGCGGAGCGAGCAAGACATTTCTTAAACATATAGCAAGCAAATTTTATGTTATTAGTCATAAGTAGAGCACGGATTTTAGGACGTAAAAAATGTTAAAAATGGCACAATTTTAGGTTATAAAAATCATTGAAATAGGCACGATAACTAAGAATTTAGGCGTTTTTCCGCAATATATTATATCAGGCCCGTAGCCAGGGCGGGGGACACTTTGGGGCACGTGCCCCGAACACGACACAACACGAAATGTTGAAAAGACAAAGAAAATGGAAGGGGAACAACCGAAAATTTTACATTTTACAAAAGGTTTTTTACAAGTGCCCCCCCCCCCGAAATAAAATATTGGTTACGGGCCTGTATTATATTTTGTATTACAGAAACTTACAAACATAAAATTTGAAAAAATTAGCTAATAAAATTTTAGTAACGATATAAGAGCTATATGGATGGACAATCTACAAATTTTTATGTAAGCTTCTTCCCTCCTAAATAGATGGCGTTATTAATTTTCTCCTCTATTTGTAATTGGCGCTACTGATTTAGGGGTTACTATTTTTTTTAAATTAACAAATAAATTTACGATTTTCTTGAAAAAAAATCAAAAGTTTGGGAAAATTCACCTCCTTTGTACCCCTCCTTATTCGAATGGGGAAAACCTCAGCCAGTTACGGTTTTGTATTTAGAGGGTACCTATCTACCTTTAAGCCTTAAAATTTCAGTATTTCTGAAATCTGTCGCCAACTCATGGGCTAAAAGGAACTTCCACAGTTTTATTAATACGCGTGGGTACGAAGCGCTGACCCAATGACCACTGTCAGTTCGCTATCTATGCTGACTTCACCAAGATAGATAAATATAAGAACTCATAAGAACTCAGATTACTTTGAGCAGAGGCGGATTTCCAAACAGGCGCACGTGTTATGTTCCCACCATAACGGAAATGCAACAATCTTACGAGGATGGCTTTCCCATAAAGGTTATGAGCCTGGGACTGCACAAACAAACTGATCTAATTTCAAATTATTGTAAACTAGTTAGTAAGCATTTGTTAGAAATAAAACTTTATGTAACGTAAAAGTTAAGTTAGTTCACATGTAGTTTACA
Source organism: Rhagonycha lutea (assembly GCA_958510855.1). Lineage (NCBI taxonomy): Eukaryota > Metazoa > Arthropoda > Insecta > Coleoptera > Cantharidae > Rhagonycha > Rhagonycha lutea. Next base: position 36,828,646 of record OY294041.1, read on the forward strand.
CTAAGTTCACATTGTATTGTCAAGCAGCTAAAATCGTTGTATTTTCAATATAATAAACGTTGAAAAAAACTCGAGTTTGAGTTTTTTTTGAGTTCTTCTTGGGCACTAAACGTAATTCACGCCTGGGATCATAAATCAAGGCTCAAAATTCAGCTTTTGTAGTAAAAAACGTGCGCGTTTGTGGGCATCAAAATTGAATTGCGCTTGGGGCCCCTCAAGTGCTAAATCCGCCACTGACTGAGAGATACAAATTCTAAAAAGCAGAAAAATTATTTTTTTTTAACTTTTAGCAACATAAACGGGATACATGATTGGTTTAGGCGTTTTAGGCATTAAAAATCTGTTTTAGGTCAGTAACATCGAAAATAGGCATTTAGGCAAATTAAAGTAGGGTTCAAAATTTTCAAAATTGTTTGATCGGCATTTATGTATTTATAATTTTGAATTAAATAAATACAGGCCAAAAATGCAAATTGCCTAGAATCCGTGCTCTAGTCATATCATAAGTTTCCTTCTATCAGACCCAAATTTGGTAAACACATCTAATTCTCTTGGAGATTTTCTGGATAGTTCAATGATTAAATTTGCTTGAAAGATTTTTATATTGCTTAATTACTTATTTGTAAAAACGATGTTTAGTGACAATACATAATAACTTATATTACAACGGAAATGTTGTAGAATAATAATTATAATGTAATATTGTTATGAATAATACTACATTTTGTTTGTCCAATGTTTGCTTGAAAGAAATGTAGAAAGAAGAGCTAATTATAAATACATCAACATACAATTTGTTTAGATTTCGGTCCGTTTCAAACAAAAGTTTGGTTTTTACTGATTTTTATCAATTTATTTTCAGATTGTCCTTGCCAGTGACAATCGCAAAAATTCTCACCAGAATGCCATGGTAAGTGGATTCGAACAGTTCACTTGAACTTTTCAGTACACCCAGTGAAAATAATGATAAGTATTATATTGGCATTTGTAGCCGGGTTCCTTATTCAAGATGCCACTTCAAATGAGGCCATCCTGTCCAAGGTAACTTATAATTTTTTTAAATTAAACTACAAATATGTTTTACAATTAAATCATTAATAGCTACATCAAAATGGGTATAAACTTAAAGATATGCGTTTCCAATTAATGAATTACGACAAAGATACCTTTAACAAATTTGAAATTAAAGCATTCAAATACAACCGCACTACCACGGCCCATAATGGTACTATGAATTTAAAGATTGGCACCAAAGGTGACGCGGAGGTAAAATAATTTATATAAAAGGAAATGATTTGTATAAAATCACATTCGGTTGTAGTCTGGTGGCTGTTTTACTTTTAATATGTATATTTTATTTATTAAAATGAAACCATATTACACCTCTAAATTTCTTGATATTACGAAGATGCTTCTTATATATCGGCTAATATTTGCTCAAACTTAGGTATTTGTTGAAATACGACAATATTGTTTCGATGGGATAAACTACTTCATAATCAAGTGTATCTGTTATCGCTTATCTCTTATCCATTCGATACTATATTGTCGTATTTCAAAAAATACGTAAGTATGAGCAACTAATTGCTGATATACAAGAATTATATTCACAATATCAAGAAATTCCAATGTTTAATTCATTAAGTTCTGCACAAAAAATTACACGTTCAATTTTATCGATTATTTAAGACTATTATATTTTTAGGTGCTTATACAAGTACAAAAGTTTTTGAGCAATGAGTATAGATATTTCCCGATACGGTTTCAACTAAATTTAAAAAAAGCTTTTGATTCAAATGCAGTAGGTTTGAAAGATTTACGACGGTGTGGCAATATTACAAATTTTTACTTTTATAAGGTAATAGTTTCTATTAATAAAAATACAACTAAATTTTATCTTTTACAGGATATCACATATCATGCTTGCAATTTTGTTGTCGATGAAAAGCATTTTCCACCACTATTGCCTAATGGTAAATTTCGAATGGATGCAACATTGTTGTATTTGGATAAAGAAGTTGCGTTAATTTATTTGTATTTTGAAGTATACACACCAATACCATATCCAAAGTAAAGATTTTCTGGCAATTAATGAATATTTAATTAAGAGAGATTAATTTTGGGAACCTCCACTATTTTCACTGTTTATGTTTCAAGTTACTTTGCACTTTGTTTTAGTTACTCTTGCAGTTATGTGTTATTTCAGTTGGTACTTTGGAAATTATATCGAGAATAATAGCTACATTATAAATAGAATTATTTTATAAATAGTAAAAGAAATAATAAAGTGTTAAACTGAATTATGTAGGCATTGTCGTGTAATTTGAGGTCGAATATGCTAGCCAAGGATGCCACCGAATTTCGGTAACGTAAAGTTGTCATTTGACGTTGTTTCGCACACCTATAGATTTTTATTCCTTTAAATTTTCTCGTGGGCTACACCAAAAATGGCGGCGGCGTGGGTACGCATGGGTTTGATGTTTGAATGTTGTTCGGTTTACGTTTAGTGGATACAGCTAAAATTTGGATAAAGACTCCTGTTCTTGCTACTGGGTCACATTTCACATTGCATTTTGTTGCAAGTAATTATCGAAATTTTACAATTGCAACGTGGACCTCGAAGGTAGTACAGTGTTATTTTTTCCATTCCGTACCTTGCGTTTTGGATTTTCACACCTGGCGGATGATCTTGGTTTCAATCAGTTAACCTTTTACCAACTTCCTGATAAGCAACCTGTATACCATAAGATTTATTTTCGTTTGGGACTGGCAGACAAGGACATCAATGGAATACTTTTGGTTTTTCATTTACACTATCAATCGCGTACAGAGAAATCTGTATAAGGTAAATTTTGTGAGCACCGAAAGATCTGAGGTGAGTTTTTTATCCTCTGTGTAGCGATTGTGTCTTTGGTTAATTTTAGACCGGTAAGGTCTGCGTCTTAAATGGCCCACCAACCACTCGGATTAAATACATTTACACACTTCTCAAGCCAGTGAAAACAACGATTGCCTTAAGTGCTGGTAGTTTGCGTGGGCGAATATTTGTTTGGTCCCGAATAAGTCACTATTTTAAGTGCCAAGTCGTGCAAGATAATAAGTAGTCCAGCTGTCGTTTGGTGTTATTTTTGGCTCCTGTGAAATATTTAGCTAGTTATGCTCGAACACTACGCAATTTGGATCTGATGTGCAAAGCTAGCGATCGTCGCAGATTTTCGACGATTAGCAGTCTTTAGTTGTTGTTGTTCTGATAACGAGGTCCTAACTTAGAAGCTTCGTCTTCCGTCGGAAGACAGATCACTTGGGGGAAATTGTTTATTTAGCTCTCTCACATGTCCAGTAGCAGTAGTAGTATGCGACCGACCGGACGTGGCGAGCAACATAACTAAGGAAATAATAATGCAGTGCTTTACGAGGAAATTTGGGTTAATTTTAAGTATTTGTAAATATTAGATTTAAGATTCGTTTTTCGGTTGAATGATTAATTACAAGTTAGAGGGGGAATTGAAAATAAATGTGTGAACTTGTAATTGATATTGCACGTGTGCTTAATGATAAAATGGAATAATGTCTTGATTGTAAATATTGTGGTGATATTTTCGACCAGATTGAAATCCAGTTTCGCATCATTATTTATTAATTATAAATTAGCAAAAATTTTGCTATCGAGAAAATTGGTCGAGCATTTATGTTATAATCAGAGTCGAATCATGTTACCATTGATACAAAAGAACACACTTATTTTTGATGTTGGTAAAATCCAGTGATTTGTGATGTGCACCGTGAAATTTATCTGCAAATAAACTAAGTTAGTTGTTTTCAATTTGAAATTTAGGCGCGAAAAACTTACCTTTTTAATGTCCAGAATGGCTCAAATTTCGTTTTATTTATGTGGCAATTTGAAGTTTTTGGAACATGTAATGTGGCGAGATTGGATTAGGAGACTTCATGGCGAGCGGCGTAGCCAGCTGGACTTGATTTTGTTGAGGTCCAACAAAGTGACCATTTTTTGAGTTTTCTTTGGAAAATCCGAATAAATTCCATTCGGTAAATAAGTGCATCTTGTCGTCTGGATTGGGCGATTGATTTTGATTGGTTTGAGGGTAAGATTCCTCAAATTATTACGATTTGTAGAAGTGTTAATGCAACATTTGGTGTCACGCACATGGTTAAAAATTTTGTCATTACGCCATTGAAGAATTGCTGAATGTTTTTGGTAATTGTGAAAATTACACCACTACGAATTGAATGTTAGAAGGAAGAATTCAAAAGTGTTAATATTTGCATCGTTTAATTTTACTCACGATTTTGGAGGTTAAGTGGACGATTTATTTTATTTGATTGGAATTTGCAAACGAACTTTTATATTGCGTTCGTCAGTTAATTGGTTTGGATGGTTGATTTTGCGTGTGATAAGGAAAACTTCACCCACATGAAAATTCACCACAACTTTACAGAAGCTGGGAATGTGTTATTTGCCGTCCGCATGGTTGATTACAGATGTCAACATAAGAAGTCAGTGGTTCCAAAACATCAACAAGCGAGTGTCGCAAATTTGGTAAATAAAAACTTTATGATTTGTTGCAACATTTTCAATTATTGTAATCTTAATTTATGTCACATGATTACACAATAGGGCGGAGTGTAAATTTTTTTTTTGGAAATTTTGAAACCCTGGGTGTGGAATAGTTGCCTTTTAAGATCAAAATATACCATAAAAAATTTCAGTCATGTGTGTGATGATATCTTCAGATTCCTTTTCGAAATTGAAATTTTGAAATTTTAACAAAAAACACTCCATTTTATTGAGTGTTTAGACGCGATTTTGTGTTTTGCGATTTTGTGCGATTTAGTGTATAGACGAAAACTTGAGATTACATGATGCCTAGAACCCGACTGACATGTCATTGTGACATATTTGGGACACCAAGTGAACTTTGTGGCAATGGCCTTCCAACATATTCTGACGTTATGAAGTTGTTTTTGTGGTATCATGAGCTTTTTAAAGCTGAAAGTGTTAAAGACAACAGAATAGAGAAGAAGAAAAAATAGACGACGACGAAGAAAGAAAAATAGAAGGGGACGGTACTATTAATTCACATTCAGAGCCTTCTACATCAAAGTCTTCAAGAATTTCTTGCAAAAGAGGATTAGCTTTGCCTAACTTAGCCGAAGCCTGTGACAAAAGTGGAGTCTCAGACAGAAGTGCGTCGCTTCTTGTAAATGCAGTGCTTAAAGATTTCGGTCTTACTAGTGGCGAAGATTCATCATTAATCATTGATAGAAGTTAAATTAGACGAGAAAGAAAAAGATGGAGGCAAAACCTATTTAATAAAATGAAAGAAAACCAGGATGATTTTTATGGAATTTACTTCGACGGAAGAAAAGATAAGACACTTGTAAATGTCAAAATAGGAACCAGTTATCACACCAAGCAAGTTACTGAAGAGCATATAGTAGTTGTTGCAGAACCGGGTTCTGTTTACTTAGGACATCTGACACCCACTTCCGGAAGCGTCAGTGATATTAGCACGAATCTTTTTAACTTTCTCCAAAATTTTTTGGGAGAAAATTTGAACAAAATTACAGCTGTGGGATGTGATGGGACCGTTATTAACACAGGTTTTAAGAATGGTGTCGTAAAACGGATAGAGATGTCTTTGGGAAAATCGCTGCATTGGTTTATATGCCTATTGCATATGAACGAACTTCCTCTTCGTTACTTAATTCTGAAAATTGATGGAAAAACCAATGATCCAAAGGTCTTTGCTGGTCCTATAGGCAAGCAACTCAGTAGATGTGAGACGATGCCAGTTGTGCCTTTTCAAAAAATCACAATATTGAGTTTCCTGCAGTAAATATTAACGGTTTGAGTACTGACCAAAAGTACTTATATTAGATTTGTATGGCGATAAGGGAAGGCAATGTTTCCTTACAACTGGCCTCTAAGCAACCAGCCACCATTGACCAAAAGCATCACTGAAGAAAATATTATAGAAATGATTGCAAATATTCCGGTAAACTTTGAAAATTTAAATTTTCCATGTCACACTCAGGCTGTAGAACGCCATATAAAGATGGTAACAGAAGCTTCTTCGTCAGTATGTGGCAACGAGGCTAGGGATGGACTCATCCGAGCAAAAATTTCTTCCAGAAATGCACTACCAAAGCTAGAGACAAAGAACGATTTTGTCAAGTAACTTTTTAGTCAAATAAATGGGAGGGTGGGGGGGGGTGAAATCCGACATCCAGCCACCTTCTCGTGGCGGATTCTGAGTTGTTTTCTTTTAATTAGAAGCTTATTTAAAAAGAAATCAAGCGAAGAACTGCATAGAAAAGTTGATATTAATTTTTTTTTTTTTTTAATATTTTTAGATGAAAAAAGGAACCTGAAGATATTCATATTTTTAAAAAAATTTTTTACGATTGTGTATGGTAATATATCAAAAGACAACTATCGCGCACCCAGGGCAATTCAAATTTAAAACTAAAGTTTTTCTCCTATACGTTGTGCTCCGCCCTATTACACAATAGAGACCTGGAACATTTTGAGGCTTCGATTTAAAATTAAATGTAAATGTAAACATGTTGTTTTTTATTGCTTATAATTATTTTGTACAGAAATTTATTTTATGAAAATTAAAATTGAAATTTTCCACGAAGCTGGCTTTTATTTGATGTTCACACAGCGAACCACGTCCAAATTTTTGCTATTGTCGGTTCAGACAATAAATTTGATAAAGGCATTTTATGCAATTTTGTAGAGACCGAAAAGAGACGGTCGGAGCATAGTGGTCGAATAAGTTGACTATAAACGCTAATGCCCGGTTCGAATCCGGGTGAAGTAAGAACTTTATTCTGGCCGTCTCTCTGGTCCTCCAGGTTGGGGGTTCTACGTCGGGCTTGCTCCTCGTCTAGGTAAAAAATGTAAAATGCTAACAAACCAAACACCAATTCGCAAGGTTGGTAGTTGGACTCGGATAACGTTGTAATGCGTTTCAAAACCGATTATATCACACATGCAATTTTGTCCCTGAGAGGGAAATTCTTTTTGAGCGAATTTAGTGCGATGTTGAGGCCGTACAACAACATTATTTTTAAAGACCCAAACAAGAAGGAGAATCGAATCCAGTCCTGGGATTTGTCTTAGGTGAAAGTGTGAACTGGCAAATAGTTACCGACAGCACTTTAGGGTAGAGATATTGTCCTAATTTTAAAGTAAAATTTTTCATTAATTATAGGGTCGAGGAAATATCTCTACAATATTTTGAAATTTTTTTTGAATAGTCAGGATTCTGTCACCCGTTTATTTTATCAAAGAAATTAAAGTCTTTTGTTTTAAAAGTTATCATACGTGTTTATTTTGAGCTAGCTGAGTAGCTGATTGTGTTCCTTTATCGAAGTTAACTAAAAGCATAAATACAAAAGGTTGAGGTAGGTAGAGGACAATATAAACAATTCTGTTTAAAACTTCATTATTTATTTTTATATTTCTAAGATAATTCTCTAGTTATAATGTAGTTATAATTAATTTTAGATATAATTTCCCAAGTACCACTTTAAATAACACATAACAACTTAAGAGTAACTAAAGCAAAGTGAAAAGTAATTTGAAAATACACTGAATATAGAGGTGCGAGGTGCCATATCAAACTATTTCAATTATATTTAGAAACAAAATTTTATTTTTGATATGGTATTGGTGTGTATACTTCAGAAAACAAATAAATTAACCCAATTTCTTTATCCAAATACAACAATGTCAAATCAATTCGAAATTTACCATTGGGTATAAGTGGTGGAAAATGCTTTTCATCGACAACAAAATTGCAAGCATAATATGTGATGTCCTATAAAAGACAAACTTAAGTTGTATTTTTATTAATAGAAGCAGAAATTACCTTATAAAAGTAAAAACTTGTCAAATTACCACACCGTTGTATATCTTTCAAACCCATTGCATTTGATTCAAAAGCTTTTTTTACATTTAGTTGAAATCGTATCGGGAAATGTCTATACTCATTGCTCAAAAACTTCTTAACTTGTACAAGCACCTAAAAATATAATAAATTGTTTAGTTGTTAACTCATGATAATAAATTAATTGGTGCATTTTAAACTATTTTGCTCAGTTAAACTAATTAAATTAATAATATAATTTTATTAAGGTTTCAGGCACGTACGCTGTTCGTCAGACTAATACATAGTCAGTAAACATGTCATAAAATTCTTTAAAATATACCAATTTAACTAAAAATATAGTAGTTTTATTTCTTGTTTTGGTAATATTAAAAATTTAACAGGCACAAGACTAAAAAAAAATATGTTTATTAAGTTGTTTTCATCAAAGATGAGGCTGACGTCACAACCATCTGAATTAAGTACCGACAATATTTTTTTTAATTAGTTGTAGTGCCATATGTGCAACAAAGACACTCTAACATTAAGGATTCTTAAGAACTTGATTGTAGAAATGCCGTGTGTGACGTCAGATTCATCTTTCATGAAAACAACTGTTTAATTTTATTTAAATTATTTTACCTCCACGTCACCTTTGGTTTCAATCTTTAAATTCACAGTACCATTATGGGCCGTGGTAGTGCGATTGTATTTGAATGGTTTAATTTCAAATTTATTAAAAGTATCTTTGTTGTAACTCATTAATTGGAAACGCATGTCTTTAAGTTTATACCCATTTTGATGTAGCTAGAAATGATTTTATTTTAAAACATATTTGTAGTTTAATTTAAAAAAATTATAATATACCTTGGACAGAATGGCCTCATTCGAAGTGACATCTTGAACAAGGAATCCGAATACAAGCACCAATATAATACTTATCATTATTTTCACTGGGTGTATTGAAAAGTGTGAGTTAAAGTTAAACTGTTCGAATCCACTTACCGTGGTATTCTAACGAGATTTCAGCATTTTTCCTCACTGGCAAGGACAATCTGGTAATAATCTGATAAAAATCAATCAAAACTAAAACCAAACTTATGTTTGAATTGGACCGAAATCTAAACAAATTTTATTTTGATGTGTTTATAATTATCTCTTCTTCCTACAATTTTAAATACTTTTTCATATGTACAACACTGTACAATATAAATATGTTCTTCATAATAATATAACATATTAATTATGATTATCTATTGTCACAAAAGATCGTTTTTACAAATTTTATGTAATTTGGTAATAATAATCAGTCAAATTTAATAATTTATTTATCCTAAAAATCTCGAGTTACATTAGATTTGGTCTGCAAAATTTGGGTCTGGTAGAAGAAAAATTTCGACTAATAGCCTTAACATTATTTGCTTGCTATTCGTTTAAGAAAAGTCTTGCTCGCTCCTCTACCTGCGACTTAATTAATAAAAGATCCTTGATGTGAAACATGGTAGTCTCAGCGACATTATTATGACAAGGAGGCAACTTACTAATATTATAGCAAAATTTCAAACGTCTCCGTTCGACCGGAAGTAGAATGAGGTTATGTGAACGCTTTGTGAGGAGGAAAACGATTAGACCAGCCCATGCGGAATTGTACGCATTTTTAACATTGCCAGTCCACCCCGACAAGAAGTAATTATTATTTCACAAAGGGTTGAACTCATTAATTCCACATAAGTCGGATCAGAATAACTGGAGAGATTTGAATGCTTCATATTAAGCGAATGCACTTCAAGTTTCCGAATTACTGAAGTGATTACAACTTTCCTAAAATTACAGTGGAATGCATTTGTTACAGAATGTATTTTCAAGCACATCTTCACAATAATCAAGACACGAATGAACAATTTAATTTGAAAAAAGTTTCTCGCATTATTTTTATAACGACCAAGGCATAACGCACGCAGTTAATTACCTTTAATGGAAATAAATTAAGTAAACGACGAAACCGCTGCCCGTTTAAGGGCTTCTTGTTTTTCTACTAAATCCCCTTTTATGGTAAACAATTTAATTTAAATACCAAACGTTTAACTGGAAACCATTAACAAAATTAAAGTTAAGTTAAGGGAGACCTCAATAGCAAACAAATTTGTTAAGTTGTGACAACTATTCAATAACAGATACATTCATGGTAAATTGAAGTTTATGTATTTTTCGATATTATAATATGCAAGTAGAAATCGATCCTGTACATCTTAGCTCGAGAAGCTAATATTCTGCCTCCAGATTATTATGTAGGTCGGTAACCGTTACCAGATGCATCTACTCTCAGGGTTGTCCCGAAATTCGGCGATGTAAAGGCTCGACCAACCACTCACCAAATTAAAATTTATACATTCGAATTTTCTAATGTTTATAATTTCCACACAAATATTTTCTGAGTATTAAATTTATATACAATTTAAATAAAGCTCTAAATAAACACAATAAAGTTGAAAATATCTCATAAACCTTCGGTAATGTTTTTTCTGACGTTTTTAATATTATATAATATTCATAAGCTAATAATTTAGTATAACCATATTATTTCAAAATTTATTTTAACCCTTCACTGCATCGTGATGTTTATAAACAACATAAATTTAAATCACCTGTAAAAATTTAAACTTTTGGATTTATTTGAACTTTTTTCTTTAAACAATGCCACAATATATCTGAGATTCTTGCTATCACGTGCAAAAGGTATAAATTTCAAAAGATAAGCAGATTTCAGCAGATTACTCTTTCGAAGTCGTGAATCTAATGTGATTGCTTGTTACTGCATATTTCGCTCCGTATTCATTTATTAATTATTTTCGTTTTAAATTGGTTTTTTTATTGTTGTGATGTGATATTTAGTTTAGAAAGGTATTGATTAACACATTTATTTAATTTATTTGTAAATTAGTGCAAAAGAAAAATTTTTATAGCAAATAACATAATTAGAAAAAAACATCATTTTATTCGATAAAAAAAATTCCTTGCAAGAAAGATTTTTTTTAATATTTTTCCATATATCAGGAAACCACAATAAACAAAATATATTTTTTTTAAGGCAAAAAAAAAAGTCATGCAGTGAAGGGTTAATTCTAAAAATATTCTTGTAATATCAAAGGTTAAAGCAGAAATTCTCTAATTGTGTGGGACTGAATAAATAATTATTATTTAGAACACAGCTCACTTTATTTTAAAATTCGTCCCATTCAAATAATTTTTTTTTTTAATTTGTAGCGTTAATGTACTTCATCACTTTGATACATAAACTAATTTTACTTAATAATAACTTGTAATAATATTAGCAGGAGATCCCCAACACAAGTAAAATTGGCCCGTGTTCAATGTTTTCATAATACAAGAAAACACAATCACGTCGCTCTTCAAAACATTTAAGTTTAATGAGTTTACAAGATTTGTAAATATTTATGAAAATGTTGCTATAAGGAAGCTTTTAAAAGTATCAATAAAGCGGCAGTGGAGAACTTGACGCAACTTCTAATTTAATCAGAAATGTAGAACTTGACTCCACTCTCGAAATTACAATTTGACCTTTTTTTGCAAGAAACTGCACTTTAGAAATTTGATATTCCTCAACAAGAAGTTTCAAACCGACGTGCATTCTTAAGAAAGTTTAGTAAATATAATTGTGACTAACTTGGCGGTTTAAGAGCGTCTTAAAGTTTCGTTCACTTTCCACTAAAATTATGTCAAACTTAATAAAACTGTGCATGTATTAAAATAAATTCAAAAAAAACGTGGGACTACAGTTTACGACCAATATCCATTTGGATTATAAGTACTAAAATTTTCAATAAACTTGAAACGGTGGTGGAAAGTAGCACTTGAAAATGATAATAATTGCACTTTAACTTAAAAGTATTGCCTAAAAGTTTTGAATAAAATATTGCGATATTTTTGAAATTTATTAAAAAATTTTTAAACTAAAAATAACCGCTAATAACCTGCGAAGACGAAACTTAATCGAAAGGATAAATAAATCACTTATTACAGTTCACTTTGCCAACTTTTATTGAAGAAAGAATTAGTTGTTTTTGGAACTCGGCTAAAATTGAAACTTAAATCAGCATTGATATTTATTATAATACCCAATTTATTTATATCAACGCCCAGATCTTTTCGTAATGCTTTAAATCATCGGTTAAAATCTGACAGTTGTCGCTAGTGAAACTTTCAGTTTGTTTGGCATTACAAACTATTTTTGCGTTCTGCTGTTCAGAAAAATGTTTGTGCTGTAATTGCATAAGTGAAAATTAATTAAGGCCCTTAATATGAGATTACTTTAACGTTATAAACCAAATTAGTACCTATATAGAATCCATTATGCTGTGAAAATTTGTATCAAAAGCGTTTTATTATCGGACGAACTACTTTCAGCACTTTCCTTATTTCTAAAATGAGAGATAAATTTTCTATTATGCTTTTATCCATAAATGCAGAACTAAACTGGTTAAAGTTATAATAAACCTAAGCTTCGCAGTTACTCGGCATTTAAATTGTTGAATCGAGTTACCTCTATCGTATTTAATTCTTAAGTTTTCTAATATTTTCACACTCAAAAACTTAATTATTGCTTTACCAATAGAAACAAGTAAGCTTATTAATGGATTCTAATATGTTAAATTAACTTCTAAAACATAATTACTATTGAGATATTGCGTGTTTATTGTATCTAAAAATCTTAATTAAGCGGCTATTTTTAAAGTGTCGTTTAATATTTTAACGGTTGGCTTACGGAAATTTTTAGCCTGTTCTTTATATTTCTTATCCGACTAAACATCTAAGTATTGAAAAATTAATTTGTTGATCCTTCGAACTTTTAAAGCGGCATTAATTTATTTTCAAATATCGAATTAATTTGCAAAAATTAATTACCTTTTTTATTGACTGAATTATTAAAAATTTAATTTTAAATGCTTGAATTATTTACACAATACAAAATTGTATATGACCCTGAAATCAACGGAATCAATAATCAGATGAAGTGCTTATTAATACAATAAATTTTTAAAATTTAATAACTAATCGATAATATTATTTCCAATAAAACTTACAGTTTAAAGTATAAACTCACATTTTTCAATAGAGAAAGAAAAGTTTATGGCAACTTGAAGGTAGGATTCGCAAGTCGAGGCCGCAACAAGTCGTTTCAAACAACGAATAAAATTTCTGCCGTGATGTGTCGCGGCCGAGTCTTGCACACCCTGCCTATAAGCGACTAAAAACCTAAGAACTACCCACTGTGGCTGAATTTACATACTGCGCCACACAGTTTTCTGTTTTTCCGTTACACGTACACATGTACCGGGCTTTATTTTATATAATTACAACAAAATTAAGCCCCAATTATTTCTTTAACAAATTCATACTGAAATTTATTAATAGCTTAATTTTAATAATTTTATAACGGAGAAAGGAACATCTCCAAGGAAGAACCATATCAACTTTTCAATTTAAGAATTAATTAACGTTTTCTTAATTTATCTGATCAACGTGATTCCGAAATTTTGTATAATCCCTTTATTTAATTTTAACTTCTTAGATGTTATTGTTTTGTTTTACTCGAATTTCGGAAGTTAAACAATGTTTAGTTTGGTTGATGGATTGATAGGTACAAGTTTTATGCTTTGTAATATTCATTAGTTCAAGTCGAACTTCTCACGGTTTGTTAACTCAGTCCTATAGTCTGAAATGTAATACTACGTATCTACGTATATTTTTTTGTTCAAGTGCCACATCAGATTTCCATGACGTTGGTGAACTTCTTGCTAGGTCTGTGTTGTATATATGCAAACGTAAGGGACCTACAGTTTAATCTTAAGTAAGCTCTGAGCCTTAAAAAGTTACACCTAGGTGGTTTGCCATTGCCTTCTGAAGGAAAATAGTCATAATAAAGTTCTTCCTTCGCCAATTACCGCCAAACCATTACCGTCTATATATTTCCCTTCATTTATATAAATTTACTCAGCGCAAAACAGAAACAACATTATTAATTTTTACCAAATAATTGGGATGAAAGATCCGCACGTAGTAGACCTAGCAACTTATGTTGCCTTGGACTCAGCTCAGGAATTGATTTTATTCTTCTAATTAAACGTTGACTCTTATGAATTGTATGTTTTCTTTAGGCGCCAGAGGTATAATAAAATATTTTGAAATGGAATAAACATTTAAATTTGTCTAAAGGATAAACTTTAGTATTATTATCTACAATATTTGCTAAGACAAACAGACACCTCGGTTATAGTTTTGGATGTTATAAACACAAATTTCAATCAAGAAAATCGACATTTAACATTAAAAAGTTCTTCGAATAGGAACAGAACAATTAAAATTAATTTTACAAATTTTATTTGAACCTACAAAAGTTTGGGTGAATACTCAACTGGAATTTTAGTTTTAAAAACTGCTTCTTATGACGTAATTGCTGACAAATTAGTTACAACACACGTTTGAATTTTTCAAAACTATACAAAATTGTTCTAAAATAATCCAAATGTTATAGAATAATTTGGGAATTATTCATTCGGAATATTACTTCAAATAACGCAGGTGAAATGTTTTATTTCTAATGAAATTCATTTGACCTTGAAGTTTTTACAAAAGTTCGTTTTTTACCTTATATTTCAAAACAACTAATTGCATTGGCTTTGTAAAGACGTAAATCGAGATAACACCATCGATGTATAAAAAATATTCCAGATGAATTTTCCTGAGAATGTCAAACAATTTCCCATCAAATTTTCATAAAGGATGCCTCGTTTTCAGGATAAATTTTTAAGGGGTTTTTCCAGCTCTCAATCGACACATCGACACTAATCCGATAATTTATTAATCAAAACCGCATCTGATTTGCCCAAATTTTGGACTAAAATCACTTGGAGCCCTAAATCACGTGTTTGCTTCGCTCTGCTGCCATTTTGCAAGAGAGGGAGTTGTTCTTGTTGTCATTCTGGCCAAGCTGGTTTCTCCAGCTCTCAATTGACATATCGACACTAATGCGATGATTTCTTAATCAAAACCGCATCTGATATGGCCAAATTTTGGACTAAAATCACTTGGAGCCCTAAATCACGCGTTTGCTTCGCTCTGCTGCCATTTTGCAAGAGAGGGAGTTGTTCTTGTGGTCATTCTGGCCAAGCTGGTTTCTCCAGCTCTCAATTGACATATCGACACTAATGCGATGATTTCTTAATCAAAACCGCATCTTATTTGGCCAAATTTTGGACTAAAATCACTTGGAGCCCTAAATCACGCGTTTGCTTCGCTCTGCTGCCATTTTGCAAGAGAGGGAGTTGTTCTTGTTGTCATTCTGGCCAAGCTGGTTTCTCCAGCTCTCAATTGACATATCGACACTAATGCGATGATTTCTTAATCAAAACCGCATCTGATTTTGCCAAATTTTGGACTAAAATCACTTGGAGCCCTAAATCACGCGTTTGCTTCGCTCTGCTGCCATTTTGCAAGAGAGGGAGTTGTTCTTGTTGTCATTCTGGCCAAGCTGGTTTCTCCAGCTCTCAATTGACATATCGACACCAATGTGATGATTTCTTAATCAAAACCGCATCTGATTTGGCCAAATTTTGGACTAAAATCACTTGGAGCCCTAAATCACGCGTTTGCTTCGCTCTGCTGCCATTTTGCAAGAGAGGGAGTTGTTCTTGTGGTAATTCTGGCCAACACCAAATCCACTTTTCCGTAATTTTAACATATTGCAAAACATAAATATTTAAAACGTTAACTTTTCCAGCGATTCACGATATGTTTATACATTTTTAAATACAAAATTACAAAAGTTTTCCTTTCTTTGTACGGTTGACTGCCCAAATTTTAAGAACACAGACTAACCTAACTTTTAGTGCTGATACCAGTCTTTAAAATCAAGAATTGAAATCAAACAAAATAATTTAGGGTAAAATTTGTCCTTTTTATAAAAAATTCAAAAATATGAACAAAATTCGACTTTTAGGAAGTGCTCGGAAAATTCTAAATTCAATTAGGGCCATTTTGTACGATGACAATATTTTATTATCGTGAAAATAACCTCCTCAGACACATATCGCACAGAAAAAAAATTGTGCTAAACGTAAGTAAAATTGTGCATACTCCAGGTAAAATTTGGGTTGAAATAGGTTACAAGTAAAACATTGTGTTCCAAGCAGGTAAACTTTTGGGTCGACCTATCTATACCTGCATACAACCCAAATTATGCCTTCTTATGGTAAAACCTTTTTACTAGTCCACAACACAATTTTGTGTTTTGTATAAGAAAATTTATTAAAATAAAATTTTTAATATATAAATAAATTATTATTAGAAATATCTGTATTCACAGATCTTAATTTATTATTATACTTTCATTTTTAAATTGCGATAAATTTTAATTGCAGTAGGGGAACACACTTGACAAATTTTACTTACCTTTTTTTTGATTTTGAAGGTCAATCTATAGGTCGATCTATAGGCGTACGCTGTACTCACTGGTCTACGAAGGGAATTATAATAATAAGCTTAAGTTATACTTATGCTTGGAGAATTAATTTTAAATTTAATAAATAAAATATATCGAGTTAACAAAAATGAAATAATTCAAAAATAATAAAATTTAATCAATGTTATTCTTACTGATAGTTAAAATTCTAATATTTTTGCGATTATTCAAGTTTTTCTATATTTATAATTTTACAATATCAGATTATCACACTTCTTTAGATTTCTGTTTTATAACATTTAATTCTTTACATTAAAATTGTTTTAATTTTAAAATTTTAATATAAAGTTTACAAAACGTTAAGCAAACGTTAAAATATTACATTACGTAAACGATTAAAATAAAATTTAAATATTTACCGTAACAATTACCCTAACTTATAGTTTTAAACACGTGGGTTATAATTTTATTTTAAAAATTTAAACTTAATAATTATTAATAATTCTGTTTGCTGAAAGTTCAAAATTTAAGATTAAAGAATTTTTCTGTAATTAGAATTAAATGTTAAAAGAACAATCTAAAGAAGTGTGATAATCGTATTCAATTTATTTTAAAATTATTAACTTATAAAAAACTTAAGTAAAATTTAAAAACATTAAAATTTTAACCCTAATTAAAGAACAACATGCAAGTCATTTTATTTAGGAACAGTTTTAACATTTTGTCACAAGAAAACCAGAAAATATGAAATAATGTCAAATACGGGGGGGGGGGGGGATCTAACAACGTGGTGTTTTTTAAAAAAGTTGAAAAATATAGTGAAATTATTGTAAAATTTAAAAAATAAATACGATACAACGAAAAGTAATAAGATACTTTTGTAAATTATTCAATAATTTTTCTATATTTTTCACCTGTTTTAAAAAACAACACGTTGTTGACCCCCCCCCCCCACGTATTTGAAATTTTCATATTTTCCAATATTTTCTGGTTCTATCTTGTGATAAAAGGTTCTAAATAAAATTTCTTGTATGTTGTCTTTACTTACGGTTAAAATTTTAATGTTTTAACGTTTACTTAAGCTTTTGTTGAATTTATAATTTTACAGTAAATTAATACGATTATCACACTTCTTTAGATTAAATTTTTAACATTTAATTCTAATTGCAGTAAATTCTTTAATCTTAAAATGTTCGTTAATTTTAAGCAAAGAGAATTATTAATAATAATTATTAAGTTTAAATTTTTAAAATAAAATTATTATCCACGTGTTAAAACTATAAATAACGGTAAATATTTAAATTATATTTTAATGGTTTGCATAATTACGGATTAAATGTATATAATCTAAAAATGAAAATTTTTTTTAAATTTTACTGCTTTAATAATAATTATTCAAGTAAAATTTTACGTTTACAATTCGCACAATCTTAAGAACACAATTATTGGGTGGAACTTAAACAACAATAGTTACCATATACAATACAATTTTCCAGGTACAAAAATTTGCATATTTCTAACAAGCCCAGTACCTATCAAGAACTCAATTTGGGATTAACAAGAACACAATTTCAAGAACACAATATTGTGCGAATTTAACATCAAGGATTTTTTTCTGTGCGGTGTAAGAAAATAATATATCATAATCTGAATCACACAATACAAATTTCAACATTATAAGGGGTGTCAAAATAAAAGATTTTGTTTTGATTTTGTGCCATTCCTGACCTGTCAAAAAATACAGCTGTTAGTTTTTATATTCATCATGTAGATATTGTAATGTTATAAACAATTTAAAACCCCCAGATTTCGGAAGCCAATTGGAGTTGTACTGTTTACTAACAAACTTAAGTCCACGGCGACTATTTTGCCGGAGAGTACTTCAATACAGGGAAGACTAGGTTCAAACTCGATATAAAGAGAATGGTGGTGTTTATCAATTCAATTCTTATAACAAAATGAAATATCGAACACAAATCTGTTTTTACGACAATTTCTTATTTAGGTCGTGAGTGTAGTTGTGTGAGACAACTTCCAAACGCTATCACATTTACTGTAAAAACGCTTTCTAATTTATTGCTTTGAGAAGCTCTCGTAAATATTATTGTTGTGTTACGAATTAATGTTAATACAAAAATAATTATGAATTCAATTGTTTTACCATATGTTTGGAACCTCTGACTTCTTCAAGTAGCTCCCGATATCCTCGACCAGATGGCGCTTGCTAAAGTTATTTGCCAAATTTTTAAGTTGCATCTGCTTTTCAGCCGCTTGCTACCAAAATTAACTTCAATCACCAAATGTGATTGAATTGTTCTGTTGCAGATCGTTGGTGTCCTCCACGGATGCGCAAATATCAAAATTTTGCCCTCATATTTAATCTCCAAATTATGATTTTTAATACAATTTTCTTGAACTCACGAAATACAGGTTTATTCGGCACAATCGTTAATGGACTGAGTAGCATTCATTGACTTCCCAGTTCGATGTCCAATTATTTATCAAAAATTAGCAGATTTACCTGGATCTGGACATTCGCACAAAAAATGGTTAAATCAATAAGTGTTCTTTATCGAATGCAGCTACTAAACACTCGAAGACTTTCCAAGATCAGGCTTGATCTCAAGAAAAATTCAAATTTTCATTTTTTCTCGCAAAACGAAGCAAGAACCTCCGTTCTCCTTCAATGGCGTCGTTGGAAGTCTCGAACTCCGAGATGACACCCTTGCAATTCCAAAATTTTCCAAAATCTCTACCAATTCCAACTTTGCAGGTAAATTTTGTCGCTAAATTCGAATTTTCACAAACTAAACAACCTGATATGTGTATAATAAGAACGTCAATGTTGTGTGAATTACCGCTCAACATTTGGTTTTTTATATAGTACTTACAAAAAAAAAACTCTTAGAATATAGACAGAAAATAGAAAGAAATGTTTACAATAATGTCGATGCACAAAATGCTTTTCGGATTCATATAGGTCGCTTTTTAACTGTCAACACTTTGATTGATGAAAAAGTGCTTACATTTCTTATATTTAAATTTGGTCCAATCTAAAATTATCTACATGGCCGTGTGTTACATTTTCAAACCTTTTAAATTCGGACTAGAATGTGATAATTGAATTTTGTAAGCAAAACATGTTTTGTGGGATTAGGCAGTTTTGTTTGTAGGAATTCTGTGGCCATATGGAAAAATGGAGCAGGGAAATGGAGATTTTTGGCCTAAAGTGCTATAAATTGTTATTCTGCCACTTAAAGTCAATTTAACAATTAACTTCAACCTTTTTTTGGTTTACTACGGTTACTAATAACCTCACAATCAGATTGAAAAATTTACTTGAATCGATATCAGAAAAAGGAAGTAAATTGAAACAAAATCACCGACGATATTTTTAGTTTTGTAATTTTAAAGGATAAGAAGAAATAATCAAGTTCCTATTTACAGTTCCTTCCGTAAATGTTAAAGGTAAACATGGCGAAAGTTGAATAATGGACTGGATGTTGTTCTCTGACGTGTAAATCTCCTATTAAAGTTATATGTTGCAGTAAAAAGTAATAGAATTTTACCAAGCGTCGTGTAGCTCCTCATCAGTCGCCTACACTTAGAAACACAAATTTACATTTAAATTATTTACAGTCTCAAAATTATGAATTTTCCTTTCTGTTCGTTTTTAATAACATGTGAAGGTTAATCCATTAACCCAAAAAAATATTCACGCTCTGCGACTCCTGACACGAACCAACAGACTTCTTATACCTCACATTTTACTTTTTTGTCAGATTTTTTGACGATTCTCTTCAAAATATTTTCTCATGTCAAAAAAATTACTGAATGTGTCACTTGGTCCAATTTAGGGCCGGTTTATCAATTCGAGGATAAAAACGCCACAAGTGGCCGATGTAGTCTTGCACTGAAAATCCCACCTTAAGCAGTTATTCCTGCGGCGTTATTGAATCCTCTTAGGTTTACCAGAAGTTTTATCCATTGCAATGTAAAGCCGATAAGCCAAATCCGAAACAACTTTTTAAATTCCCCTATCGTCATATAAAATCTTGGAAGGTATATTTTATTGAAACGAAATTTCACGCCGGATATTTGATCACAAAATTTTATATTTCAAGTCGACCTTTTTCGGCATATTTTCTAGTTCAGTGGTTCGGATTCCACGTTAAATTACGGACACTATAATTTTAAGCAGCAATTCACCAAGTGGCAACTTTACAATACTTTTCCTCCTAAAGTCGTTATGAAATTTTACCAGGAAAATTCCTTATTTTTATAACGATTTTTGTAGAAATTATTGAACGAATGAATAATAAATAATAAAAAAATGGTTCAAATTTTATTAATTTACTTTTATTTCTATTAAAAAGAAAAATACTTCCATTATCACAAGTCAATGCAATCTTCACGCAGCAGAAAATGGCAAGGTCTTATAAAAGAATTGTATGGAAATGCAAAAAATCAATGTGGTTTTAATTATAGGTTAGAAATAATTGAAAATGAACTTTATTCTGGATATGCGTGTGGCCGCTTGTGCTTGTGAATGGTCGATAATGCAAAAAAAGGACTCAAAATAGATACTTAGGTATTAATTAAAAAATTTAAAATAAAAAATATGCAAAAAAGGTGTTTCGTTTTTAAGGGGGAAGCCGAAATATTCATGCCATTCGCTATTCCAGAATCATCTCAACTGTGTAATTCTGGAGGACAAGTTGAAGTATGAGCGCAACGCATCACATCGATTGCACAAATTCTCAATAACGACTCTGCAGATGATGCATTGCGACATGTAATTCACAATATTGGATAATAATTTGATTTTTATTTACCATATTAAATCGATTTTTAATTTAAAACTGATGAGATTTTGCAATACAAATTACTCGTCTTGTGTTTACATTGTTACGATGGGAAGCTTTGGACAAAAAAATGCAGATTTTTATTGTATCTGACTTATAAATCGTGGATTGAGTGATGGAAGTAGGGAGCACAATAAAATGAGATGCATTAATATTATTAGAACATCCTGTGTGGTAAACATGCAACGAAAAGCAACCAATAGATACTACCTAAAAATAATATTTGATATTTGAACATCAAATATTTGAATAGCACAGAATTCTAAAAATATGTTTATTTTTTGTGCAGATTTAAGCACGATATTTACAAACATGTAATTCGAAAATATAAATTGAACATTTCGTTAATCTATTCATGTGCGTAAATTATATCAAATGATATTTTTCCCATAAATTTGCTTGCGCGATGAACTATTCGCATTTACATTATTAGGTTTCCTAACCGAAATGTTTATTAAATTATTACCACTTTCCGTTGAAGCACAACGACGCTGTCAGTATATAGAAATTTTATTTATAAACTAACCATTACCTACCGCTGGAAACTAATGGAACCATAAATTGTAGCGTTGCAAATGCCCTTTAGGTTACGATAAATAATTTTATTAACCCACTTAGTAAATATTACAAAATTCATTGTCGATTTTGTCGCTTGTCATTAAAATGTCAAAGATCGTCCCTTATTATGGGGTCACATTTACTAGTTACCGCAACCCATAAATTCTTTACCAGCTCGGTGAAGCTTAATCTAAAAAAACTCGACCCATTTGTCGACTTACCTGTGCTCCTGACCATCAGGAGCGTAGGAGCATCGAAAATATTGAGGAGACCAATAGTGAAATGCTGTGCCTTGTAAAAGGAACATTTTGAAGCAATGAAAATCACAATTGAGGGGGGGGGGAATTGTCTGTACGTGGAAGGCTAAATTTTCTTTTTTATTTAATTATTTATTAAGAAATTAACCAATTTACAGATATTTTAAGTAAATACAAACTTTTATCACTTTTACCAAGTGATACTGATGACGGATCAACCTGTCGATATATCGGGGTCAGTAATCAACGTTGTCAAGAGGACAATGAGCGTTTTCTCACACATACAATTTTTTAGAAGTTAATGAAATTTTCGAGTGTCTTCTTTAGTTTCTAATTAACTTTAGATTTACGTAACTTTTGATTTTTATGATGCTGTGTTTATTTTTACACAGAAATCGAGAAAGGGCCACTGTTTCACTGGAAGTTCGGCGATGAATCGGCCTCGCACTTCACAATATACCTAATAAATCTGAAGATATAGAAACTTTAATTGTAGCGTAGATATAAAACAACAACAAATCATTTGGACTGGATTTTGTGCTCTAGCTCCAGCTAAGGTGAGCAAAAAACATTAACCAGCAAATCGGGATTGCTTCGATTTCAAGAAAATTGAAAATTAAAGTTACAAAAGATTTGTGTAGAGAAGTGCGAAGGCTGCATACCTAGCTATGTTACTCGAAGAAGAAAAAACTAACCTTGACAAAGGTGGAGGAAGTGGTCAAAAATTCGAAAAAAATTGCGGACGTCCATTTTACACGACCCTTTAAATTCCAGAGCTGGTTTGAAAATTATTTTTCCACTTTGTAACGCAAATTGCTCTAATTTGGGCCACTTGCCCCGCTGATCTACGAATGGAAAGGTAGACAGGCCAGCTAAGGGATTACACCCCCGTCCAGTGCCAGAGCATGGGTCGCGCGGACGCGGTTCGTAGGTTCTTCCGTTGGCTCAGACGATCAGTGTACAACTAACTAAGGAAAAAAAACCTTTCGGGCGCCAGTCCTCTAAATAAAATACGGAAGTAAATAAGAGTTGATTTTATTTAAAGAACAAAGTATAGATAAAGATGGGGTTGACAATATCTGATTCCAAAACTCCAATAGGAGACACAAAACACATAACAAAGCAAGTGAAATCCAAGATACCCTGAGGGGATACCTTGGGACAATAAAATCAAAAAAATAAAATACAGATGAGTTGCCATATGAAGACAACTCACAAAAATAATCCGCGCATCCAGGAGATTGCCCAACGCAGACATAAAACGTTGGTAAAATTGACTGCAAATAACACATTCGCAAGAGATATCATCAAGTAAAACTAAATACAGCAATTGCTTTCTAACTTACCCTTCCACCTCAATCCGTCCGATTCAACATCTCAATTCTTTTGGAACCTCTGGAATATTAATGGTTCATCGTTTAAACTGAGTTTCAGGTGTAAAGCTAAAAATAACAAAAACTGCACAATTAAACAAGAATCAATTCACCTGCGAACGGTATAGCATCTTAATGACGATGTAAATAATTAAGACAAGCAAATCTCCTAAATGCGTTTCCACAAAAAAAACTAATTAATGGTTTTCCAGCCATCCTACGTCGTTGGTGCTGTCCTAACCACTAGAGATGGAATAGTGGTATAGGCTCACGCTACCGCTGCGACAAAAATCCCTCAATGTTGGAATGGAGCTCGCACGTCTTCCCAAAAAGTACGGATAAATCGTCAAAGGAGACGGCCAAAGTGACAAACTTATCACACCACTTCTTAATCAAGGACGCAAAACTGCGGTGAAGCTGGGGATAAACGAATGTTGATCAGTCCTGCCCTCTCCATTGATCTCATACAGGAATGGTGAACTCAAAAACGAAATCCCAACATCGTTAAAAATGGCCGCCACAGATGGTTCGACACAGGAATCAAGGTCATCACAGGTGGAAACAAGATAACCAAACTGCTGGCCCATATCCATACAAATAACCATATGGTTGGTGGATAAAAACAGACAGATGGACAATCGGGCTACTGATGCACACCATATTAACCGCTCAGAAAAACCATAATTAAAATTGGAAACCAAAAAATGAACGTCACATAAAATTGACGTGGTAGTACGAAAAAGCTAAAATTTATCAAAGTCAAACTTCCGCTCAAGATAGAAAATAATGCAATCTTACCCACAAATGTAGCACAGAAGGTAAAATAAAAAAAGATCACTTCAATAAACTAACAATTTGTGGCTTTTAAAAACATAAAATTGCACAAACGTAAAATGAAACTTCTACTTTTCATAAAGATAAGCGAAGAATGAACATTTGATAAATTTTCGAAATTCAAAACGCGTGCGCGTGTTTGAAACGCACACAGGGTGATGCATAGATTTCCGCCAAAATATAAATAATAGCATTTGAAATGCTACAACTTTAATGCTTCTTTCGTTATTTTCGTTTAATTTTGAAACGTTTGAGTATCGTTTAAGCATCAATGAATTTCCAGTATTTTCGTTTGCGCCTCAACCGTCGCGAAATAATTCGCGATAACTTTGGAGGGGGGGCTGTAGACATGCTTGCCCCCCTAAGTGTAATTTTGGGCCGTATTCGTTTTTTGAAATGTCTTTGTATCGTTAATAAATAGGTTGAATGGTTTCGGTCCCAGCACGGAGCCTTGGGGAACCCCTGCGTTAATCGTCTTTATCGTAGATGTTGAGTTATTAACTTTTACAGTCATGGTTCATGAAGAAAGGTATGAATGCCCGATTAACACAGTAGCAGAAGTAGCAAATGCTATGGACCCCGCGCCTCTGGGGCCCTGCACCAGGCAGAAAGTGCTTTTATTTTAAGTAAAGCGTAGTAAGAAAAGGTCATTCCTGTTCCCTAAGCGAGAAATTAGCATTTTTAGTTAGGCAATGGTAAAAAAGGTAATTAAAAAACATAGGAGGGTCTCATGAAAACATTTGCCCCGCGTACGGTTTTCGTACTGTGAATTCGCGAACGGTAAATGCATAAACGAAAAAAATGATTGCACAAACGAATGACTCAAAAAATGATTCAAAAATCGAAATGGGGGGGGGGTAAATGATCACCATTTTTTCAATTGAAGATATTTTGCAAACCGTGCTTCCACAAACGAAAATAATAAATGCACAAACGATTGACACCAATTTTGACCCAAAATTTGCGATGAAGGGCATTTCTCCAACCCTCCCCCCCGCTTAAATCTTACTCTGCGTTCGGGGAGAAGCTAGTTTCGCTACCAAACATTTATTTTTTCCTTCTATCGAGCTTCCAGTTGCTTCCAAACGGTTTGGCTTCACACCAAAATGTTTGTAGCGACTGAAAGGGGCGGAGTCAAAGCGTTTGGAAGCGACTGGAAGCCCGAAAGAAGAAAAAAAAGAAATGTTTGGTAGCGTTCGGTAGCGAAAGTAACTTCTCCCCGAACGCAGGGTAATTCAAGATATTTCTTCAAATCGCAAACGATGCACAAACGAATGACAAAAATTGATCAAAAAATAAAAATGGGGGGGGGGGTTAACCTCTATCGATTTCACAGAAAAATTCGAAATAGGAACGAAAATACAAAAATTTGTCCACCAGCCTTCGCGTATTATTCCGGGACGGTTGAGGTTCAAACAAAATTTTGGAAGCTTATTGAGGCTCGAACGATGCTCAAACGTCTGACAGAAAATTCAGCCCAAAATTCCATTGGGGGGGGGGAAGCATGTCTATAGCCTCCCCCAAGTATTTCGTGAATTACTCCGCGATGGTTGAGGCTCAAACGGAAATATTCAAACGATGCTCAAACCATTGACACAAAATACAATCTAAATTGACACTTCTTGGGGGGGCACCGACATGCATCTCGCGGAGGACTCAAAATTTGAAATATTCGTAACTTTGCAGAAAATAAAATTAAAATTATGAGAATTGAAGCTTATTCAAGCTCAAACGAAATTCGATCTATAGACATAAATTTCACAAAAAAATTCAAAAGAAGAACGAAAATAGACCAACAGATCTAAATCAGTCCCTCCTTAAGTTTTCACGAATTACTCCGCTAAGGTTGAGGTTCAAACAAAAAATTTGGATGCTCATTTAGGCTCAAACGATGCCCAAACGTTTTACACCAATTTCACCCCAAAATTTCACTTGGGGAGGGGCAACATGTCTACCGCCCCCCAAGTTTTTGAGAATTATTTCGCGATGGTTGAAGCTCAAAGGAAACTATTGTGAGCTCATTGATACTCAAACGTTTATCACAATTTTTTTAAATTCGATTGGGGGGGGAGGCAGCAATATGTACTTATAGTCTAAACTCTAAATCGTTTGTGCTTTGTTTGAACCTGTTTGTGCAATTATTCAACATTTCATTGGGGGAGGGGCAAGCATGTTTATAGCCTCCCCCAAGTATTTCGTGATTTACTCCGCGATGGTTGAGGCTCAAACGAAAATTTTCAAACGTTACTCAAACCTTTGACTTCAAATTCACCTTAAAATGTCACTTCGTGGGGGGGGTGCAGCAACATGCACCTCTCAGAGGACTCGAAATTTGAAATATTCGTAACTTTGCAGAAAATAAAATTAAAATGATGAGAATAGAAACTCATTTAAGTTCAAACGAAACTCTATAGACATAAATTTCACAAAAAAATTCTAAAGAAAGACAAAAATAGAACAACATATACCTACATCAGTCCCCCCTTAAGTTTTCACGAATTACTCCGCGACAGTTGAGGTTCAAATAAAAAGTTTGGAAGCTCATTTTGAGGCTCTAGCATTGAGCTAATGATTTTGGGGCCATTGCCCCTCTGCTCATATGCGCCTGCTCCTGACTTTCAAAGCAGTGCAATTACGTAATTTAGGGGAATCTGATATCAGAACTTAGTAACTGATAGCTTGAAAAATGGGGGCCACAGACTTGATCCCGTTTTAAAGATGGTCAAAGTGCAAGTAATTGATTGGTTGAATGATTTAATTACGCTTTCTTTACGCTAGTACAATGTTGCTGATTTCAGTTGATCGTTTATCCAAGAACTTTTGTGAATTCTTAAAATTTTTGAGAAATGTTATTAATCAGCTGATTCCCACCTGTTGCCATAGTTACGTTTTCCAATATTTTCTGGGTTCAGGAGCAGATCAAGATTAACTTTTGAATCGTTTCTTTACAGCTCCAAGTTTAAATCTTGTTTTTAAGGTTACAAAATGCATGATAATTTTGCATTTATTTGAGGTATATTATGGTAACTTCATCGTTCGATTTAGCCTATTTTGAACTTAACTTTCTTGTTGTTTGTTTGGAACACCCAAGTTTTTCTGGAAACCAACAGATTTATTGCACCGAGTAGTCCTTTTAATCATTTATTCTTTATGACCAGGTTTTTTCTACTAAGAATTTTCATTAGTACTTGGTCCTTAATAAAGCTAGACTTAATATTTCTAATTATTCTTCCTGTGTTAAATTAGTAGTGTTTGATATTCGAAGTTAGTTTTAAAATGCTTTTGAGTGTAAATTTCTTATCTTTATTCGAAGCCTCAAGACTTGAATAAATTACTCGATGTAATTAACCGATCGCCGTCGATGTAAAAGGTCATATATGGTGCGTCTGCTGAAGATATAATTGAGAAGATATAATAGAGCGGAAGTAAGTCAATCATCCGATTTGGATATTCACGTGAATTGCAAATCTTTGCGACCTGGCTCCGCCAACCAAGAATGGTTGATGAAGTCTTGTTTTATTGTTAATTTTATATTTGGCCAAATATTTCAAGTAGAAAAACTAGCCAGTAAGCGTTTGAACACATTGACAGTGCAATTATACCAGTGGTATTCAGCAAGTGATTATTTGTTTCATTATACGAACACCTACAACTTACTTGGAGTATTTTGGTACTCTGGTACGACTTCGAAGGAACCAAGTAATATTTTAGATATGCATATCTGTTTGAGTTGCAACCTAAGGCACCCGACGCATTCTAAACGCCCTGTAAGTCCTTTTCCTATGCAAACGGTAGAGTGTTCGAATTGGCATTTTCACCTGAGTATGTCATAGTTACGTTACCATGTGTTAGATTCTGGCGCCCATATCCCTCTCCATTTTTATTGGGAATTTTCCGTAAATAATTATCCACGTTCCACCGCGCTATTAAACCGACAGCTTAACTTTTGATAGAGGTGGGTAAATGTTGCTTTGTGTATGTAAAAAAACCGTAACAAATTTGGCGCCCTAACATGTGGGCCGTGTCGTTACACGCATATATTTTCGACCCCCGGTTTTACGGCTACATAACAGGTTAATCTTTAATTTAACTGCTCACGATTAATAACAGTTTACGTTTTATTAAAATCTTGTTAACTGCAATAATTCTAATGCTAGACTAACGCAAACTGTCCGAAAGAATTAAGACGTAGCGACATTAACCTAAGTTACCCCTATAGTAATCTACTAATTCGGTACTAAATTCCTTATGGAAAATTTAATTTAAATTAAATTGCAAAGATTTCTAATTGTCCTTTAGCAGCTGTAATTATATACTAAGCTTTATATCGGCTTAAATATAAATCATAAACTTCCACTGATCGATTTAGAATAAAATAACAGTTTCTAAAATTTTTTAGCTGTGGTCTGCTGTTCAAAGTCAAAAATTTCACAAACCATTCAAAATACAAATTTTTTATTTACATTAAAAGCTTACCTTTAAAAAAATGTTTTAGTTAACGCATTATTAAAAGCTTTAAAAAGCGCTTCTTGTGTGTTTTAATGACATAAATAAAATGCTCAACTTGAAAACTTTACTTTTGGAGTGGAAGCTTTTATTTATGACTATAAATAGAAATTTAGTAATTAAAATCACAATAAATTAAGCTGAAATAAAACAGAAAATTAAACGAAAGTTTCACAAAAATTTATATTACTATGAAATACGAACCGCACATCTGATGATATTATAATAACCTGTTGAAGAGGCTATTTTGTAGCTTCGCAAGCCAGGACAATTTAATCGTTCAAAAACTGCATAATTAAGCAATTTTAACTAATTATTAAGATGTTTGATCTTTCCTGAGAATAGGAATTGAATTTGTTTTGTCAAATTGCGCTATTGTAAGTTAGACCGAAGTGTCTAAAAATAATTTTATTTTCACCCAAATCAATCAGTATTATTCATATTACTTTCAAAAGTTACTATGTTTGTTAGTAGGTTTAATACAGAAATTGGTGGTTATTGATTTTCTTCGAAATTCGTTTAGTTGTCAATGTGATTATCAGAAATAAAAATTTATTTGAAATATTGAGAGATAGAAAAATGATAAATGCTGCACTTCAGTTAATGGAATCTATATGTTATTTTATAATTCGCATTGTACAGTGACAGCATAATCACACAAAGTCGATCAAGTTTTGATAATTTAATTCTACTAACAGTTGAGCATGGGGGACCTACTGTTTAACGCTAGAGAAGCATATACATATTATACCACAGTTACCCACACCAAATTGTGGGAATAAATACCAGAAAAGTTGCAAATAATTAATCTATTTGAGTTTATTAGGTGCTAAATTCAAAAATAGCTAGTTTTTCCCCCTCTCCGCCTGGTATATTATAAAGAATATTCTTTCCATTATTTTTAGCATAATTTGCTGGGAAAATATTACAAGAATTTGTACTATGCCATACAGGGATTTGCATTTAAATATTAATATGTTCATTTAAAACAACAAAAAGCCATTTAATACATCCTTTTAAAATTAAATCCTCGTGCGTCGCTTTACAATGGTTTTTTTCCTTTATGCTCTCAGAGATTGCATATTAAAAATAATGAAAAGTATGAATATAATGTAAGACTTTCATTATAAAATTATGTAAAAAGAAAACTGACACTGAAAATAGAACTTTTGTATCGTCAATATTTATTATATTTGCCTCAAGTGAGGTCTACTTTACATTGGAAACTGTAAACAATGTTTTCATAAAGGAAGCATAATAATGGAGATATCTTCTGAATTTAGTCAATATTGGGTTATCGTTGAAAGAAATGTAAGTAAATAAAATACGATACAATTTTAAAACAGTAAAATAGAAACATTTCTTTGAACATATTTGAAGTTTTTGAATTAATAGAATAAATTCTAATCAAAAAAGTTACAAAAAGTAAATTACAGTCGACTACAAACTTCGATCAAATTTCTTATTTCAAAAAGAAATTAAAAAGTTTGTTGAAATTGCAAATTAATTAAAATTTAGCTACTGAAGCAAATTTAACTTAAAAAGTGAGGAAATTAAAAATTTACGAGCTTAAAAAATTTTAAAATTTATAATCAGGTGTCAATTAAAAATATCACACTTTAGCTCGGTTTTATATTTAATCGCATTTGAATAGATTATTATACTGTTATTTTCTTGACGTGGATAGTTTACATTTCAAAGTCAATTTTTTTCGGCTAATCATCCTTTCTGTTCTTAATAAGCAGGTATGGAAAAAACGCCTTGTGATTGGTAGCGGCCATTGCCTAGGACTGAGAATTCGAAACCGTTCTCCACATCAGTCCTCCAGTGCCTCGCTCGAGTATTTCCTACTAGTATTAAGATTTGTACCGACAATGTTTCTTTGATTGTGGAAAAAACTAAAAAAATTGATATTTCTGAAAGTTCTTGTTCCGGATGCGGTGTTTAAAAAAAACCTTTTACAAATTTTTACACGTTCTTCACATTTTCTTGTATTATAATATTTTTGTGATCCATTAACACCGAAATTTTATCAAGTTTATGGTGCATGTAAAACGTAAATTGTAAATATTTAGATTCTTTCGATTTTCACTCAAGATATCTGAAAATTCACACAAATTGAGATGTATGCGACACAATTTAAAGTCGTATTTGTAAGACACTCATTATTACTAAAACGTATCGGAAAATCCACTTTTCCTAAAAATATACTTTGTCAATTCCGCTACAGACGAAATAGAAATTATTTTTCAATTTGGTTTACAACTTTACGAGAATTTTCTAAAAAAAGCAGCTTCACCACGAGTCAGAGTGGAAAGATCGATATTTTATTATGCTTTCAAAAAACTACATTGAATTTATTGTTCAAACGCGAAACAATGAACTGTAAAGAGAGGTCTACCTGTAGCACTTGTGGCGCCCGAGGCATACAGAAATGCTGAAAGTTAATTTAAAACAAAGCCGAAAACTTGAAGATTTTAATTAAATTGAATTCAAAAACAGAGATAAGAGCGCATTTTTTAAAATTTTATACAATTTTATCGCTTTTGTAAGTGTCAGGAGTGATTTGCAGCATCTAATCCAATTTCCGACCATCTTATGTGCTTCTAAAATAAAATCTGACATGTTGCTTACTATTAATCATATTTTAAGATTAATTTTATAAGTAGGAAAACCTGGAAAAGTTCACATAAATCATTCATACACAACAAAAACAGAGAGTGTCGCACGCTTCCCAACAATTCTGATGTTATTTCAAATTGGTCTGAATTAAAAATGGATTTATCAGGCTCAAGGTGTCACACGCCTCAAAAATAGAAATGTGCTGACGCTCCCCGACTACCGAGCCACCCTTTTAAACGATTAAAAGCCGCACTAATACACTTGGGTAAATAAAAAAAAACGTTTAATTATATCATAAAGAACAATGTTTGTTTCGTAAATTAAACGTTTATTCGACACGACAAAATAACTACAACATAAACCTCACTCAGAAAATCCATGTAATATGGATTATGTGGTCTCACAGAAAATATAAGAGAGTAGATACAAGTAAATTGAATTTAAATTAAGTAATATAAGCGACCAAGTCATTATTCATGTTAATTATAAAGCTAACCAAGTCCTTTAATGATATTACATTCTACCTCAAAATATCAAATACGATACCTAATAAATTTGTAACAATAATAAATGCGTTGTTCCCTAAAACGCTTTATCATTTATTTTACATAATTAAAACTTACCTAACAGTTAATTAGACTAAGAAGATTGAACTTACCTAAAACAAAAAATAAAGGAAATTAGAATGCTTCAAAATTATTTTACAAGTTATTCTTAATTCAATTTTATTAAATTATCCCACTTCTGATTGTTTTATCTTTATTATTAAAACTTAAATTATGTCTGTTGAAACTCACAAATTATATAAATTTATTTTTCCATACGTTTTTCCATTTGTTATAAGTAAATTATGGGTGGAAAATGTTAGTGGTAGGTACTTTTTAATCGGGTAAGCGCACCGTTCAATTTTTGCATATAACTCGATAAATATTTCATACACAAAAAAAAGTTTTAAATAAAAAATGTAAACAAGGAAAAAATAGACAATTTCTTGTAGAAGTTCTGTATACGTAAACCTAACGGTTTTCAAGTTATCAGCTGTTAAAGTAAGAAAATTGCAATCAGCAAAGTAATCGAAGCGTAGCTTAATTTTTGCATGTAACTCGTAAAATATGTCAAATAAAAGAAAATCTTTCAGACAAAAGAGGTATAAAATGGAACAATACGTAGTATTTATTTTAAACATTTTGTACTTAAATATGACGGTTGTGACGTATAAGCTGTTCGAAGTTTCATAGTAACTTTTGTTAAATTCAAGATTGCAGACGTTTTTTCATTTTTGTGTTAACCTGCATTTCCCACTAAATAGAAAAACACATTTCAATAAAAATACACTTTTATAAGATAAACATTTTTTTTTATGCAAACGTAATATTTTCCATGTTATAAATCGTTGACGCTATAAAATTGTGCTTATCTGAGTTAGCAAAATATATTATGAAATTTTTCGTATAACTCATAAGCTATGAGAATTAGAAAAAATTTCCAACAAAATCAAATATTTTATTTAATGTATTATTATAGATTTCGAACAGTTATGAAGTGATCGGTTCCAAAACTCGCAAATTTTGGGGAATACAGAATGAAAATGTCACGTTAGGCACATTTATCGATATAAAGCAAAGAACTCGACTTCGTCTAGGTCTACCAGTAAACTACACTTTCCGCCCTTGGTGTTTAATATACTATTATTAACTTGGATGCAGATCTTTGAAATAGATGTGGTTAAACGGCCGGCAGCACTAAATTAATAATTGTGAATAGGCGTCAGACACAAATTATTTGATTCAAGTTAAGATAAACATAACGAAAAACAAATCATACTAAAAGTCAAGAACGTAGAGATGAGAATCATGCAAATTTTATGTGAAGTATACATATTGAATGATATTGTGATATCCAAATGTTGGTTTGGAGTTTCAAAAGCTAAAGTTTAAACTTAATTAAAAATATTTAAAAACTCTCTCATGAAAGTGACAGCTACCACCAAATAGGTAGCTGGCGCATAATATCATTTCAATATGTTGCTGTTTTATTATCCTTTTTAAAATTCAATTTTAAATTTATTTTCCTAGATTTTCCTGATATTTATTTTGATGGGATATAATAGCATTTTTCGGTACGAGCAATTTTGTGAAAAGATTCCGATCTAACCAGGTTCTGACATCTAATTCTTCTACTTACCGATTAGGCGTATAGCTGATGAGAAGCCTTCTCATTTTTATGTTTCATTTGAAATCCAAAATTTTAAATAAACCTGGGTATAGATATTATAAAATTATGATTAAGTAAGGCCAGATTACGCTGGGTTATGTTAAGTATAGAATCGAATGTTAGTAATGTTAGTAAGTATGAGTTTTAACCGAAACTTGGACATTATAACACAGTGGTTAGCGATATGGCTGTCCAGAGGCTCAGATGCGTCTAAAATTGTGATCTGGATATTCTGTTCAAGGCTAGAGAGGACCACATGGCCAAGCTCTCCCACTTGCGATTAAAAATGTATGCCCAAAAGGTAACTATTGCGACATTTGTAACAAAAAGAAAGGAAAACACCTCTCTAGAGCAGGATGTGAGAGCGCTCGAGTCTAACCATCTGAAATTCAGAATTCACGAATGATTTGAAGGCAAAAATATAGGAGGAAATGGTCGACAGGGTTGCAATGAAGCCTGAGGTTAGTGCCCTTAATCAGGTTCCCCAAAACGCTAAGCCTTGATAATATGGTCTAGAGTGGAGTGTCCAATGCGACTGAGGAGTAAGCCAACACAAATGAAGCTGACGGGGCTGCAGCAAACACAAAACACAGCACAGTTGACCACTACCAAGTAGTCAAATTTAGGTGTAGAAAGGAAAAAAAGAACTTGCAAAAGCGCAAAACACCACTGAAGTTTAGTGGGCGACCGGGTGTCCTAAAAGAAGCCCAGCTGGAAAAAAGGTGAGGTGTCCTGCAGTGATCGTGAGGAGAGAGAATCAACTCCAATTCATAAACGCACTAAAAGGGCTATAGACCAGGCACCATCGGCAGGGTGAGGAAAACGAGATATGGTGACGTACTGATTGAATTGGAAAAAGGCGAAAAAGACCACCAACGTTAGAAGAGGAAGCTGGAAAGTACCAGAGTTGTGAGGTGGTAAACCCTGCCAATAAAAAGATGACCGTCCGAATCAGGGACATAGATCCCCGAATGGAGAAGTCTGAAGTTGGGAAGAAAATAATCGGAGATGATGTGCAGATATCAGTCAGATCGATTAGAATCACGCCGAAGATTGTAGTAAAAACCTTTACTACGAAGTGTGCGGCCTGCAAAGCCTATGGTTTGGAGTTTGCGCTGCGGCGTCAGGAGGCAGAGAGGGTAGTAGTATGGTAATTTACGAGAAAAGAAGAAAAAGCGTTTCTAAAAGGATAAAGTTCTTTAAAAAGAAGAACAAAGACACGAAAGGGCGAAGCTCTTCAACCGTAGAAGCACAAAGATCTCGCAAGGGCAAACCCATGTAGCACATAATGTTGACGCAATATTGCGAGATTCAGGCAATATCGGTCCAATATTGTTTTCCGATATTGGGGCAATATAGGAAATCAATATTGCACCAATATTGGCTTGAGCTTGGCGCAATATTGCACCTATGTTATCTGCCAGTATTTAGCCAATATTGATCCAATATTGATTTACGATATTGGGGCAATATAGGAAATCAATAGAGCACCAATATTTGCTGAAGCTAGGTGCAATATTGCGCCAATATTGATGCAATATTGTTTTCCAATATGGGTGCAAAATAGGAAATCAATATTGCACCAATATTGGCTGGAGCTTGGTGTAATATTGCACCAATATTGTCTGCCGATATTCAGCAAATTTTGGTACAATATTGTTTTCTAATATAGATGCAACACAGGAAATCAATATTGTACCAATATGAGTGCAATATTGCATTGATGGAGATGACAAGTTCATCACGCAAATGTCGAACGGTTAATGATACCGCCATTTATCCAAATTCTGACTGGTACAGCGATGTGTTTGAATTGCACGTGCCGGTCGTGTTACCGTGGCAAAGTTTTAGGTATGGGAACCCATTCCCATTTTAAGTGTGTGAAAATCCCACAGTACCAATGAAGCGCCGGGCTTTTGGTCTCTTTAACAGATTTCCTTCGAAAAAAAAGGTTATATCCGAATTTGAACCATAACGCGATTGTTGTAGTTATAAATGAATTAAGACAGGTCATGGAACGTGATAGACAATAAAGGGATTGTTAGGTGAACACCAATTTTCATCTTTGAAGGCTGGAACAGGTTTCTAAGGAAGGAAATATAGGTAAATGGATGATTAGCCACAGCAGAGATGGCAAAAATGCTGCCGTATCGACAAAGTGGTGAAAAAATCCATAGACACGAGTGGAAATAGAGTGGATGAAGTTGTATGCCAGTAGGGGAGGTAAATCAAATGCTTACGCCGGCTGGTATGAAGCAAATAAGAGACTCAAAAGAGGATAAACTGATGCCGCAGAAAATAACGAAAAATGTGCAAATTAAAAAAGGATTATACTGTAATGAGAATGCTCCTAGAGAAAGGAAAAGGAAGAGAACCTCAGCAGTTGTAGTTAGAGCAAATCCAAAACATCTTTATTTAAAGGTGGAAGAGAGGGGACTTATATCTATAATATCATATAGAACCACACCTAGGAAACCCAGATCGGCAACAATTGAAATTGAAAAGAAAAATACAGATGTTTTACTCAGCATTCAAAAGTTTAAAATGAGGTTAAATACATGCAGAGCAAGATTAGGCCACGGGACTTGAGGCAAGTGAATGTAATGGTCAAGATGGAACTGCCAAGTGTTGGAAATGTTGTGGAGTTAAGCGGGGTTCACAATAAAGTGGGGTCTTGCCTTGCTTCGGTAGAAAGCTGGAAAACGCCAATTAGATGAAATTATTTTTTTTCTATCCTTTTCTGTGGTTCAAAGTTGTTAATTTTGATTGGCTCTTGATAGCTTTCTACCAAAGCAAGGCAAGATCTCACTTCATTGTGAACGCCGCTTTAACCATTATGCAAGAGTCTGTGTAAAGGACCCATATTCTGACATGGTGAATAAGATGGACACAGGATAGGAAATTGGCAATACCGGCCCATAAAATAGATCAAAGTCACGAAAAGGTAACATTGAAATCGGATGGAGGAAGTTCTTCTGAACTAATTGTTGAACTAACAACAATAAAAACAATTACTAATGATGAAGAGGAAAGTCCTTCAAGGACGATTACTTATAAAAGTTTTAATGGTTTTGTACTTTTCAGCCATTTCCAACTGGCAGAGCAAAGAATTTGGATATTTGGAGGCTATCATCTAAGTATATGGAGGCCGAGAGTGAGTAAAAATTCCACACTACCATAGTGTAGCGTCGCACTCCTTGTGTTTTTTGAAAATTTTCCCCATTCCTCCGCAAAAAAGACAAAAATTTATACTGCTAAGAATGACAAAAATTGGAACTGTTCGGCCTGGAAAACCTGAGCATATGATGAATATATTGTGGTGTTTCAATAGAGCTAAAGACTCAGGTTGTAGACATAAAGACAAAAAAGGGGTGAAAACATAGTACCTTAGGTGTTGAGAATAAATTCCGTTTACAAAGAGCAAAAATGTTACCAAGACACAACACTTAAACACAAAATTTCGTATTATTATATCTGGTGATTTATGTGCGCACAGTGGAGGTTGAAGTGATTCTGAAAGGGAAGAATTAATTCTGCGAACTTTTGAATTTGGCGCGCAAAAGTTTAGCTGCAATTTTACGAAATTTGACAAAACTTTGAAAATTTTGTTTTTAAGTGGTGGCATCTCCGAATAAAATGGACTTTCACGATGTCTTTCTTGTAGGAGAGACGTGATATTTCGTTGATAAAGAAAAGTGAAAATTTATATAATTGCTTGAGGTGTCGAAAAGGGACTTCAGGTGTTATTCGAGTGTTTATTGTGCGTCTCCTGTAACGGGAGAAAATTGCATTTGGTTTCAAGACCGAAATTGCAAATATTTGGAAAAGTTGGCCGATTACAAAAAGATTGGTAAAATTTGTATTGTTTTTATTAACACATGAAGGTTGCGAATTACAATTTAGTCACAATAATTGATAATAAATGTAATTGTGATTCGTAACGATCACACACTGATACACAAACAGCTTAGGACAAAAATTTGTTGTCCCAACCGGAATATTATCAATGCTTTTGAATTTTTTTAAATTAATTTTTGAACAACGAAAGAGTCTTTAATTTAAGTTGAACCCAAATCTTCCCTGGGGAGTCATCATTACTCTCCACCATGATAGCTTAGCCGGACCTTAGAGTCTTAAATAGTGTAAAGCAAGAGAAACTTCAAAATTCGATTTCCACATCAAACTCCGGGGTTGTAACCACCTTAGCCCTTATAAAACAGGCATTTAAACCAGAATTCAAATAATACGCGTTTTTGCCAAACATTTCAAGATGTAGAGTGCAGTTCAGAGGTGATGGTCAGATGCAAGGGAAATACGATGACCTGAAATGTCAGGTATAATAGAGTTAAATCAGGGTCAGAGGCCGGTTAAAGTGCTAAAGGGGTTATTATAGTTACTTATTGAAGGCCATTGTATGAAAATTATAAAAATATGCATGTAAAAGTGGGGTGGGGGGGTGAAAGGGTACGGAATGCCCTCTAGGGTAGGGGAAATTTATTTAAGGAAAATAACCTTAACTTTCCAACGATTTTAAAATGCTTTCTCCAATTGTTAGGGTGGGCTCATCCCCCAAAACTTATTGATTATCAAAATCAAAAAACTCTTAATTTCAGATTTTTACAAATAACTCAAAAACCTTTTTAACTGAAGAAAAAAGTTTCAAACAAGAATTAAAGAAAATTAATAGCCCTACAGTTCATATTATGAAAATTGTTTGCATAAACGTAATAGTTTTGAAGTTACAGGTTGTTAAACTTCTAATTTGTCATATCAGAGTGAAATTTATTACAGTAATTTGTTAGATTTTTGCATGTAACTGTAAAACTAAAAGTAAACTAGGAGCAGCATATTTTTATTTTTAAACTAATATTTTATCCAAACCCAACACTAACATTTTATTTTTTACAATACATTAAATAAAAAAAGGTTTCTGCAGTTTTAATTATAAAATTTTAAAGTTAAAAGGTAAAATTTCAAAACTTTTATTATTACAATTTTTTTAAATCAACAACTTCAACTCAATTTTTACAAATAACTCAATAACTGTGCCAGATATCAAAATAAATTTTAAGTGAAAATTGAAGCTAATAAAATGTTTTACATCTTTTACCTTAAAAATTGTTGTCAAAATCTAATAGTTTTTTAATTACAAGCTGTCAAAAACATAATTTTTCTTCAAGTTAATAAATAAATTTTTGCATTAATTTCCATATTTGTGAATCTAATTCGCAAGCCATGTACAATTGCAAAAAAATTTTAATCAAAAAATATACCAAACTACAGATTTCTTTTTTTTATTTTGTTATTACATTTTTTTACGTCAATCTAGGGGTTTTCAAGTTAAAAGCTTTCAAAACAAGAAACTTGAAAATTGCCAATTTCTTAATTTATAAATAATTCCACCTGACGGGAAAGAAAAGTTTCAAATACAATATTAAAAATTCGTAACCCGTGGTGAGATATAAAAAAAAGTTATAAACAAAATAATGTATGAACCATAATTACGAATTTTACACTGAAAGTTCTATTATATGAATCTAATCAGTTTTAAATGATAATAATCTATCAAAATGCCACGTTTATCGAAACATAAAGCTGCCGATTAATTTAATTTTATTAATAATTCAAAAACAGTGCTAGACCCAACATTTTTTAAATTACAGCCTTTGGAATTCAATAATTGCGAATTACTTCCTTGTATCATGAACTAATTATGGACTGAAACGTTAAACAAACTTAAGCTAAGTTAAGTATGATTTGTTATTTGTAGGCAACCCGAGTAAGGTTTCCTTTTAGTTAAACCTAACAATAACAAATTAAGACTAAAGTCTGAAACAAATTTGAGGCAACCACCAAATTTAATTTCAAGGATCTCGTCCTTATCCGAGATTGCTTTCAGTTGGTAGCCGGTTACATATTATTTATAATGTACATTTTAAATTTTTAATTACGAGCGATTATTATTAAACAATATTACATTTCAATCATCAAAAGTTGTAATAATCAACGCTGGTAGAATATCGACTCCAAAATGATTGATTTTAGTAAACTTAATAGTCAGTTGGCTAATGTATAAATTTACGATTTTGTGATAAGGGAGTAAATAATTTATGACGTTGTGTATCTAAAATTAATCAGGAACAATGGCAAACTCTGCTAATTTAATTATTCAGTGGAGTTAAGTCCAAAAATGTTGCATTTGTATGCAACGTTTCATGGGTGAAATTAACAATTGAATGCTAAAATTGAATTTCAAAAATTGAGACAGTAATTAAAACAAATAGTAACAAAAGAAAACTTTCGTAATTATATTTAAACGAATCGAGCTCTTGTCGCTTCGTAGCCCTGTATTTTATCCATTTAGCTGCACGCCGCCGGCGCCGACGCCGACGCCGTCGGTATGACTATATCGTTTTATTTATCTAACTTGAAGCAAATAATTATTATGACGAAAGTCAAAAATTAATATTCTCCCTGGTTTTAAGCTTTTTCCGGAAAAATGTATACGAAAATAAAGAAAAGGTAATAAAATAAGGCAGATATTAATTTTCATAATGAAGTCAAACGAAATTATGAAATGTTTACTTGTTTGTGAAGTGAAACAAATTTTGAGTAAACATAGATATGGCTTAAAATGTTTCCAAGTTCTTAATCTATTATATAAAAGAATATAAACTGACTGACTGACTGATATATCAACGCACAGCCCAAACTACTGGGTCCTTAGCGATGAAATTTTGCACAGAGGTTCCTGTTATCACGTAGGCGAGCACTAAGAAAGGATTTTATGAAAATCCTATCCCAAAGCGAGTTATCACTTATTATCTAATTAGTGGTGACGCACATGAATGGATTAACGAGATTCCCAATGTCGACGTCCCTCAATTTTCCAAAGCACAGCCTAAACCGGTGGGTCTACGTTTAGAAGCATGAGATTTTCTTTATTTAAAAAATATACATCAATATGGGATTTAGCACCTAATATCTAATTAGTGGTGACGCGCACGAATGGCTTAACGAGATTTCCCACTGTCGACGTCCTTCAAGTTTCCAAAGCACAGCCTAAACCGGTGGGTCTACTGTCCAGAAACATGGAATTTTCTTTAGAAAGGACAAGAATAAACTTTTAGAAATTAAAAAATAAAAGTGTGAGATAGGTTATAGGATAGAACGAGAACCTCCGAAAAGTTGATTTGGGTTGTCGTTTCTAGCGCGAGTAGAGAGAGAGAAATGAAACGTCAAACGGAATGGAAAGAAGAAGGGAAAATGAGGAAGATACAAAGAGTACGAGAGGTGGAGGTAGCCGGAAATGGGAACTGATGTGAGTTGGAGGATGGAGTGCCAGAGTAATGTTGAAGCCAGGAGTAACAAGCGAGGTACGATTTGGGAGCTGTAGAGGTGGATGAGTGGAAAGAAAGCGTGCAGGACAGGACTGAATGGAGAAACTGTGGACAACATACCAGGAGAGAGAGACCGGCGATGGAGTAGAGAATAGAATATAGAGACGGAAGGAAAAAGGTTTGCGCGCAAAAAAGTGAATTCCACGCGGACCAAGTCGTAGGCAACAGCTAGTATATTAATATAATTTTCAAAAAACTGCTTGGTCTAACTCAATCATTGAAGACGTTAATAGATACAGTGGGAAAAATCAAAATAAGCAGCACTTCAATTTTTATTTGTACAGTAGTGAGGAGGAAGCTACGCCAAGTTCGGTTGCCAAGTAAGGGAAAAATCTTTTCGGAAATGAAAATATTTGGGGTGAAAATCCGCTCATAGTTTAGTTGACGTAGTAACTTATTTTCCACGGTCCTAGCTCAGAATATGAATTACTCACACACACAAAATTAATACTAAACAAACAAGTTATTTTAAATAATTTTAATTTATAAAAGGAAGAAATTTTAGTTGTGTTAATTTTTATACAATTATTGTAATAATTGTACTAATTTTGGAACACATAAAATACAATTTTAAAATCAAAAAGGATGTGGATCCTTTCCAAATCCAAAACCTGGGATTTGGTTTGTAAATTGATATTTAAATTCAAAAATGCACACGTCCAATCGGGAAATAATTAAAGCAACCTAAACATAAAATTTTCTTAAAAAAATACCTTTTTCTTTGTATTTGTTTTTTGTATTTTGCATTATAAAATGTATTTCTTTTTAGTTAAAGATGACGACGTGATATACATAGTTATGCCGAAAATCATCACCACCGATAGCCAAAATTTAAAGACGATCCAGATATTTAAATATTTTGTGCCATAAAAGGCTGCTATCACGTTTTATCGCAAATTTTGGAAAGTTCCCGTTCTCCAGGAGAGAAAATACATTCGGATGAAAAATTAATGTTCTGGGAAATTAATAAAATGACCACTGAGCCTTAAAATCCAAATTTGAACACTATATCAGTATTTTGCACACCATGGAAAAAATCACGTCCATCTTCTTTGCTGTTCCACTTGGAAGACAGTTCTCGCATCGTATTTTTCAAAAAATATTTTCGAAAAAAAATATCTAGTGATTTTTAAAACTTTCTAATAGGTTTAACATTGAATATTCCAAATTTTTGATGAAAATTGACAGAAATTGTCTCATTTCTACTTGGCCATATTAATATAATATGGTTCTTTCAAATTAAGAGTCGAAAACTGAACACAACACAAAAATTTGTAAAATTTCTCTATTTCTTAAATTGTTCAAAATGAACAAACAAATTGTAATTTTAATAGAATTGAGGTCGTATACCGAGCTAACAATTTACAAATATCCGAGTAAAACCCGCTTGTTGAAGCCGAATTCTGAGCAAATTTCCACCATTTTGCATAATTACTTAGAAAAAGTATTTTAAGTTTAACTATCAACGTGAAACAATTTTAATTATTATTCAGAGGAGTGAGGCCGCAGGTGAAGCTGGGCTAATATTTTTATTTTATCAGCATAGGAATTGTACCAAAGAACTTTAATTAAGATTAGGTACTTAAAATTGCAATTTTCCCAATAATTCACAAATTTTACCCAATAAGATCAAAAATTAATGAACGAATTTTAATTATCATGAACTTATTTGATTCCTAATGAAATTCTCTTTCATGTTAATTAAAACTACTTTGAAATTTCACTTCACTCTTTGTTTTACTCTCTTGACGACGGAAAGAGCGAGGCAGTAGGCCGAGTTAAACTTATAATTTATACTTGAGAAATTTAGATACAAAAGTTGGAGTTCCTAACTTTATAAAAATACAAAATTACCAAATTTTGGCTAGTTTTATGGGAAAAACCGCGTAAGCCGTAAGACATATGCAGAAAATAATGAATTTTTAAACTTCCTGGCCTCTACACCCGCTACAATTTATACACGAGAACCTAAATACAATAGCTGAAGTCCCTGACTATAAAAATAAAAATATTACCAAATTTTGGCTATATTTAAGGCCCAAAAAGATAAAAATAGAAAATATTGAATATTTCGTAAACTGGAAGAGATATCGAGAAGATAATGAATTTTTTCAACTCCCTAAACTTCGCAACCGCTGCAATTTATATTTGGGAACTTAAATGCAAGATATGGAGTCCTTAACTATAGAAAAATAAAAATAATACCAAATTTTGACTATTTTTAAGGTCAAAAACTGCTAAAAACAGAATATCTTGGATATCTCGTAAACCGAAGGGATATCGAGAAGATAATGAATTTCTTCAACCTCAAAACTCAACAACCACTACAATTTGTATTTTGAAACCTTAATACAAAAGC
Organism: Rhagonycha lutea; assembly: GCA_958510855.1. NCBI lineage: Eukaryota > Metazoa > Arthropoda > Insecta > Coleoptera > Cantharidae > Rhagonycha > Rhagonycha lutea. Next base: position 36,872,011 of record OY294041.1, read on the forward strand.
TGGAATTCCTTAATCTATAAAAATAAAAATAATACAAAGTTTTAACTATTTTTAAGGTCAAAAAACTGCTAAAAAATAGAATATCTTGGATATCTCGTAAACCGAAGAGACATCAAGAAGATAATGAATTTCTTAACCCCAAAACTCAACAACCACTGCAATTTGTATTTTGGAACCTTAATAAAAAAGCTTGAATTCCTAACTCTATAAAAATAAAAATATTACCCAATTTTGTCTATTTTGAAGGTCAAAAGCGATAAAAATAGAAAATCTTATACATCTCGAAAACTGTAAGAGATTTCGAGAAGATAATGAATTTTTTCAACTCCCTAAACTCCGCAACCGCTGCAATTTATACTTGGGAAATTAAATACAAGATATGGAGTCCTTAACTCTAGAAAAATAAAAATAATACCAAATTTTGACTATTTTTAAGGTCAAAAAACTGTTAAAAACAGAATATCTTGGATATCTCGTAAACCGAAGGGATATCGAGAAGATAATGAATTTCTTCAACCTCAAAACTCAACAACCACTACAATTTGTATTTTGAAACCTTAATACAAAAGCTGGAATTCCTTAATCTATAAAAATAAAAATAATACAAAGTTTTAACTATTTTTAAGGTCAAAAAACTGCTAAAAAATAGAATATCTTGGATATCTCGTAAACCGAAGAGACATCAAGAAGATAATGAATTTCTTAACCCCAAAACTCAACAACCACTGCAATTTGTATTTTGGAACCTTAATAAAAAAGCTTGAATTCCTAACTCTATAAAAATAAAAATATTACCCAATTTTGTCTATTTTGAAGGTCAAAAGCGATAAAAATAGAAAATCTTATACATCTCGAAAACTGTAAGAGATTTCGAGAAGATAATGAATTTTTTCAACTCCCTAAACTCCGCAACCGCTGCAATTTATACTTGGGAAATTAAATACAAGATATGGAGTCCTTAACTCTAGAAAAATAAAAATAATACCAAATTTTGACTATTTTTAAGGTCAAAAAACTGTTAAAAACAGAATATCTTGGATATCTCGTAAACCGAAGGGATATCGAGAAGATAATGAATTTCTTCAACCTCAAAACTCAACAACCACTACAATTTGTATTTTGAAACCTTAATACAAAAGCTGGAATTCCTTAATCTATAAAAATAAAAATAATACAAAGTTTTAACTATTTTTAAGGTCAAAAAACTGCTAAAAAATAGAATATCTTGGATATCTCGTAAACCGAAGAGACATCAAGAAGATAATGAATTTCTTAACCCCAAAACTCAACAACCACTGCAATTTGTATTTTGGAACCTTAATAAAAAAGCTTGAATTCCTAACTCTATAAAAATAAAAATATTACCCAATTTTGTCTATTTTGAAGGTCAAAAGCGATAAAAATAGAAAATCTTATACATCTCGAAAACTGTAAGAGATTTCGAGAAGATAATGAATTTTTTCAACTCCCTAAACTCCGCAACCGCTGCAATTTATACTTGGGAAATTAAATACAAGATATGGAGTCCTTAACTCTAGAAAAATAAAAATAATACCAAATTTTGACTATTTTTAAGGTCAAAAAACTGTTAAAAACAGAATATCTTGGATATCTCGTAAACCGAAGGGATATCGAGAAGATAATGAATTTCTTCAACCTCAAAACTCAACAACCACTACAATTTGTATTTTGAAACCTTAATACAAAAGCTGGAATTCCTTAATCTATAAAAATAAAAATATTACCCAATTTTGGCTATTTTGAAGGTCAAAAGCGATAAAAATAGAAAATCTTATACATCTCGAAAACTGTAAGAGATTTCGAGAAGATAATGAATTTTTTCAACTCCCTAAACTCCGCAACCGCTGCAATTTATACTTGGGAAATTAAATACAAGATATGGAGTCCTTAACTCTTGAAAAATAAATATAATACCAAGTTTTGACTATTTTTAAGGTCAAAAAGCTGCTATAAAAGAGAATATCTTGGATATGTCGTAAACCGAAGAGATATCAAGAAGATAATGAATTTCTTCAACTTCAAATCTTAACAACCACTGCAATTTGTATTTTGGACCCTTAATAGAAAAGCTGGAATTCTTAACTCTATAAAAATAAAAATACTACCCAATTTTGGCTATTTTTAAGGTCGAAACCGATCAACAAAGAAAATTTTAAACATCTCGAAAACTGTAAAAGATTTCGAGAAGATAATGAATTTTTTCAACACCCTAAACTCCGCAACCGCTGCAATTTTTACTTGGGAAATTAAATACAAGATATGGAGTCCTTAACTCTGGAAAAATAAAACTAATACCAAGTTTTGACTATTTTTAAGGTCAAAAAACTGCTAAAAACAGAATATCTTGTATATCTCGTAAACCGAAGGGATATCGAGAAGATAATGAATTTCTTCAACCTCAAAACTCAACAACCACTACAATTTGTATTTTGAAACCTTAATACAAAAGCTGGAATTCCTTAATCTATAAAACTAAAAATATTACCCAATTTTGGATATTTTGAAGGTCAAATCCGATAAAAATAGAAAATCTGAAACATCTCGAAAACTGTAAGAGATTTAGAGAACATAATGAATTTTTTCGACTCCCTAAACTCCGCAACCGCTGCAATTTATACTTGGGAACTTAAATGCAAGATATGGAGTCCTTAACTATAGAAAAATAAAAATAATACCAAATTTTGACTATTTTTAGGTCAAAAAACTGCTAAAAACAGAATATCTTGGATATCTCGTAAACCGAAGAGATATCAAGAAGAAAATGAATTTCTTCAACCTCAAAACTCAAAATCCACTGCAATTTGTATTTTGGAACCTTAATACAAAAGCTGGAATTCCTAACTTTATAAAAATAAAAATATTACCCAATTTTGGCTATTTTTAAGGTCAAAATCGATCAAAATAGAAAATCTTAAACATCTCGAAAACTGTAAGAGATTTCGAGAAGATAATGAATTTTTTCAACTCCCTAAACTTCGCAACCGCTGCAATTTATACTTGGGAACTTAAATACAAAATATGGAGTCCTTAACTCTAGAAAAATAAAAATAATACCAAATTTTGACTATTTTTACGTTCAAAAACTGCTAAAAAGTAGAATATCTTGGATATCTCGTAAACCGAAGAGATATCAAGACGATAATGAATTTCTTCAACCTCAAAATTCAACAACCATTGCAATTTGTATTTTGGAACCTTAATACAAAAGCTGGAATTCCTAACTCTATAAAAATAAAAATATTACCCAATTTTGGCTATTTTTAAGGTCGAAACCGATCAAAATAGAAAATATTAAATATCTCGAAAACTGTAAGAGATTTCGAGAAGATAATGAATTTTTTCAACTCCCTAAACTCCGCAACTGCTGCAATTTATACTTCGGAACTTAAATACAAAAGCTGCAGTCCCTAATTCTATAAAAATAAAAATATTGCCTAATTTTGGCTATTTCTAATGCCAAAACCGCTAAATATAGAAAATCTTGAATATTTCGCAAACCGTACGAGATATGGAGAAGAAAATGAATTTCTTCAACCCCATAAAATCAACCAAAGCTGTAATTTATACTTGGAAACATAAGCACAAAATTTGGAGTCCCTAACTCTTTAAAAATAAAAATATTACCAAATTTTGGCAATTTTTAAACCCAAAACAGCTAAAGCTAGAAAATCTTGAATATGTCGTAAACCGTAAGAGATTTCGAGAAGATCATGAATTTTTTCAACTCCCTAAACTCCACAACCGCTGCAATTTATACTTGGGAACTTAATTACAAGCCCTTAACTCTAGAAAAATAATACTAATACCAAGTTTTGGCAATTTTTAAAGCCAAAACTGTTAAAAAACAGAATATCGTGAATATCTCGTAAACTGAACAGATATCAAGATGATAATGAATTTCTTCAACCTCATAAACTCAACAGCCACTGCAATTTGTATTTAGGAACTTTAATACAAAAGCTGGATTTTTTAACTATATAAAAATAAAAATAATACCCAATTTTGGCTATTTTTAAGGCCAAAACCGATAAAACTAGACAATCTTGAATATGTCGTAAACCGTAAGATAAATTGAGAAGATTATTTCTTCTAACTTCTTCAACCTCAAAACTCAACAACCACTACAAATTGTATTTTGGAACCTTAATACACAAGCTATAATTCCTAACTGTAAAAATAAAAATATTTCCCAATTTTGGCTAATTTGAAAGTCAAATACGATAAAAATAGAAAATCTTCAACATCTCGAAAACTGTAAGAGATTTCGAGAAGATAATGAATTTTTTCAACTCCCTAAACTCCGTAACCGCTGTATTTTATACTTGGGAACTTAAATACAAATGCTGGAGTCCCTAACTCTATAAAAATGAAAATATTGCCTACTTTTGGCTATTTTTAACGCCAAAACCGCTAAAAATAGAAAATCTTGAATATTTCGCAAACCGTAAGAGATATGGTGAAGAAAATGAATTTCTTCAACCCCATAAACTCAACTCAAGCTGAAATTTATACTTGGAAACATAAGCACAAAATTTGGAGTCCCTAACTCTTTAAAAATAAAAATATTACCAAATTTTGGCAATTTTTAAACCCAAAACAGCTAAAGCTAGAAAATCTTGAATATGTCGTAAACCGTAAGAGATATCGAGAAGATCATGAATTTTTTCAACTCCCTAAACTCCGTAACCGCTGTATTTTATACTTGGGAACTTAGATACAAATGCTGGAGTCCCTAACTCTATAAAAATGAAAATATTGCCTACTTTTGGCTATTTTTAACGCCAAAACCGCTAAAAATAGAAAATCTTGAATATTTCGCAAACCGTAAGAGATATGGTGAAGAAAATGAATTTCTTCAACCCCATAAACTCAACTCAAGCTGAAATTTATACTTGGAAACATAAGCACAAAATTTGGAGTCCCTAACTCTTTAAAAATAAAAATATTACCAAATTTTGGCAACTTTTAAACCCAAAACAGCTAAAGCTAGAAAATCTTGAATATGTCGTAAACCGTAAGAGATTTCGAGAAGATCATGAATTTTTTCAACTCCCTAAACTCCGCAACCGCTGCAATTTATACTTGGGAACTTAAATACAAGCTCTTAACTCTAGAAAAATAAAAATAATTCCAAGTTTTGGCTATTTTTAAAACCAAAACTGCTAAAAACAGAATATCGTGAATATCTCGTAAACCGAAGAGATATCAAGATGATAATGAATTTCTTCAACCTCATAAACACAACAGCCACTGCAATTTGTATTTGGGAGTCCCTAACAGTATAAAAATAAAAATATTACCAAATTTTGGCCATTTTTAAAGACAAAACCGCTAAAAAACGGTAAATCTAGAATATCTCGTAAACCGAAGAGATATCGAGAAAATAATGATTGTTTTAAACCCCGTAGACTCTACACCCGCTGAAGTTGACCCACAAAAATCATTTTTATTCCATAATATTTAGGTATTTAAAAAAAACATATAAAGTTAAAACGTTAAAGAAATAATGTAATTTTTATAAAGAGAAACAAGCAGATTTACTTTGTCTGCCGCTACGAGCTGAAAAGTGTGACAAACAACCCCGGCTTCTCTAACAATTAGCATCTGCTGTGAAAGGAATAATCTTTCAAAAAACTCTCATCTCTCCAAAGTGAAAGCTTTCCGAAAGAAAATCACATTCGCGCCTTAGCTTAATAAATTTTTTGGAGAGAAATCCTTTCAAATTTCAGAATTAATAATTCTAATGGGATTTTAATCTTCCCGTCGAAAAGGTGTGAGGCTTAAACTGTTTGTTAAGAGAATACGGAAAGCAATAGAAACCATAAATTATACCCTGTTGCACGTTTTAACTTTCACCTGGCTTTACAGCTTTCAGTTGAATATATTAGCTGAAGTAAACACGCTAACAAAATTCAGCACCTGACCAGTTTCAGCATGGACACGTAACACATTGCAGGAGATGTAGGTAGCTAGTCAAAATATAATCAAATGATGTAAGCTTCAATAAATTTTACATGTTGTTGATTCGAGTTGAAAAAGTTGTAAAATATCTCCATTATAAAATTTTATTGTTCGCAGTTTTCTCATTTCGTAGGTAAAATTAAAACCAACCTCGATTCCGAAGCAATTAATTTTATTATCATTAAAGCTGGGTGTTGGCATCATAGAATGGTTTTGTCATGATTTCATTTCTAATGAATTTTCTTCCTCTATGTATATTCCAAGTGGTATAGCGTCGGAGGAGCTCTTGATCGCTGATCAAATAGCTCGTGATTGCTATTCGTTAGGCACCGTTTGCTTAAAAGGAAAATCTTCGTTTGTGATGAGTCCCTTGCACCGCATAATATTTACATAAGTTAATGGCACAATAAAGAATAAATTATTTAGTATCTGGTAGCAAGTTGCCACTTAACGATGCGATGGTTTCACACCAAGTTAACTGTTAATAGCAAATAAGTTACAGTTGACCTAAATTGCAAAGGAATTATAAATAGTTTATACATTTTTTCCAGCTTCATTGTAAACTTCTTTCAGCTTCGTTAAAAACTCGCTAACTGCCGCATTTAAAAATGCATCAATGCGTTACCAGCGAAAGGCATGATAATGTCTGTTTCAATTTGTGTTATTTATTTATAAGGATTGATTTTTCGTTACATCTACACTTTCTACCTTAAATACAAATTTAAAATTTATGAAGGTAAGGTCAGATACAGTGAGACCAAACAGTTGCAATTCAAATATTTCAACATGAAAGGTATGCCTACGGTTGTGGTTACGTATCTCTCCAAAGTCATCCCCAACCCAATAACTTTAAATCACGTAAGATCCTAAAGGTTTGTCTTGAGATTTAGTCACACCACCCAAATATATTCATTAACCATCATCAGGACGAAAGAGTAGAAATTTATTCAAAAATTTATAAATTACACACTACATTGTCGTGATATTTTCTGTAGTTATAGAGCAGGGGCGTGAGTGTGTTTATGTTACGAGGAAAAATAATTAATGCAGGAGAAGGAAGACAGAAAAGTAAAGAATATAACATTTTCAACGAATGACATTTTCATTTATAATTTGTTACACATCAGCGCATAGAAAAAGTAATCACATGTACTTCAAATACAAAGTTGTATTTACTACTACAATTTGTTATTGCTAACGCCTGCTGGAAAACATTTCAAATGCTAAATATCAGTAGAACAAATAGAAATCTTTCAATAAAAGTTTATTTGCTATATTTCACTTAACATTGTTTTTATTGCATGATTGCAGTAAAAAATATAAATAGGGTTATGTTTCATGCAACATTAAACAAATATTTCGATCTTAGAACCCTGATTTGACTTGTTTACGATGTTCCTAGTCCATTCGGAATAGTAAAAAATGCATTAGAAGATAAAAAATATATACAAACTGTAAGTGAGTTTTTCGACGCACAGATAAAATATAAAAAGAATGTTTTCGCCTACTTTTAGGTTATATTGTTGCGATCACTGATTGTTTGTTTCCACGAGTTCCTAGATTCAAATTTGAAATTTCTGAGAATAACTAAAGTAACAGTCCATCCAGCATTTAAGCTATCATTTTAGTTTTTAAAGTATTAAATTTTATTTTGAAGGAATGCCTTAAAAGTAATGAAAGAGTTTCATATCAAACATAAAAATATTTTTAGTGATATCATAAAAAATTAAATGTGTATCTCTAGACGGATTAAATTATTACGAACTACAATGTCTCGTCGGATTAAAATATTTCGTGATTTGAATCAGAAGTATCTTCCGGAAATTAAACCAGCAATTCTACCAGCCAGTATTTTAATCCTTTAAAATATTAAATTAGGCTTTCCAAAAGAATAATGAAACTGCAATTTAATTACCTCGTAGGTAGCTAATAATTGAACTGTAATAAGTAACTGATGTGGTTAATTGAGGTTATGTTGAAAGACTTCTAGCAGAGCAAATCTGATGGCAAAGGTGACATTATTTGAAACTTTAGAAATATACGTTACCATGGCAACCCGCTTTGCTTTATTGCATTACAAAGAACTTCAAACATTATGTTCTTGTACTGAGATTTTGAATGTTACATTGTGAGGACTTGGTAAATGCGCACAGACTTACATCTAATAAGATGATTGAAATAGTACATAAAGCAGGTAATAAATAGATGATTATAAATTATGCTTTAGAGAAAGAAGTTCTACTATAAATCTGATGGTAGTAAAACTACCACCGATGGTCAGATTTTAATCCTCTTTTTTGCTAAGCTGCCAATGACTGATTGTCACAATATTGCAATGATAACTTCTTCCATTAATATTATGCCTATCAGAATATTGCAATCACGTGGGTTACATTAACTGATTCACGCAAAACTTTAACTGTCTATGTCACTCTAACCGACAAGAACCCTCGGGCGATTTGTTAACATTGAGCTGATAATAATTAACCTGTCAATTAAAATTCAATAGTTGGGACTAGTTGAGTTTAATGCCGTCGTTTCGACGCAAGAACGATTTGACGCCGCGCGTTTCGACGCCGACACTTCTTTAGCGGTGCAAATTAAAAAAATATCATTTCCTAACATTAACCTAAGCTCGACCGGTGGATCTCTCTCTTAACGGTCTCCTCATTTAAAAAAATCACTTCCTAACACTAACCTACATAAGCTCGACCAATTCCACCAATTGACACAATCATAGAACAAAAATTACGAATATTAGTTTTTGCATATTAGCCACTCCTAACCATTATGAATAAAATTACCTCTACTAGGTATATTGTACATAATTTGTAGAATATAATTTAGTAAAATAAATAAATATACTGTAGAGATATTTCCTACGACCCTTTAACTTTACAATTTCTCTTCACCAGGACAATAACTCAACACTAGAGTACCATCGGTAGCTTTGTAGCGGTTCGCATACGATTTCTGTACGGAGACAAATCACAGGGCTGGGTTCGCACTTCTCTCCTTTTCGGGTCGCCAAATAAAACAAAATGTACGGCCTTGATGCCGCTCTACTTTTGCCAAATTGAAATTCCATTTATGCGGCACTTGTTGAAAATTGTTTTCGAACCACTGTTTTCTGTGTTCCAAAATTCTCCGCTTGCGCTAGCATCTGTCACACGGTAGCACCTGTTACGTTTTCGAACATCTGTGTTCCATAAAATATCGAATTGTGGCATCAAATCTTCACAATTCTTCCAAAAATATCCAGATAAGGACGATCGACAATCGCATAATAAAGTTTGTTGGAAAAACTCAACCGATTTGAACTATTTCCAATAAATCTTGTAACTAACCTCAAATTGAGTACTTAAAATTATCTTATTCAAAATTTTAACGAATTTGAATTTATTCTTCGAAACATTTAATTGTAGGCACGTAATCTTCGTGATTACAAATATCATTCGATCATTTATTAATGGCTTCACATGTGTGATACAAAATTTTCCAAATGTGCGTTCTCAAAAACGCCGTAATTTGAAGATTCTACTTCCAAATCAATCTAAAAACACTCGCCTACTTCAGACGACACTTTGCACTAATTATCAGCTTGAAAAACACTTGGGTTTTCCAAGAAAAACTGGAAAATTGGTCACTTATGGTGGACATCACCAAAAATACGCCTTGCTGGCTTCACAGTCGCCGACCAACGCTCCCTCGCCAACATTCTTTACCTTCTATGTTGAAAAACTTCAAATTACCAAAACACAAATCGAAATCTTGAGCCACTTTGCACGTCAACTAAGGTAAAATTTCGCGGTCAAAATTCAATTTAAATAATTAAATTTGTTCTTTTTTAGGTTTAAATCGCCGTAAACAACTTTATAATCACTGGATTTCAATCATGTTCAACAATAATGGTGTGATTGTGTCAGCGGTAACATAAATCGACCTTCATTCACAAAACCGTGTTCGACCATGTTATTTCGGATAAACATCCCTTAATCTGTGGCAAATTATTAACACAAAGCTGAATTTTCATTTCGTTTCACGACAATACATTATGAAATAGTAAACTTAACATAATAAGCAAGGCCATAAGATGATAAGAGGTGGATGCGGGGGGAGGGGTGATACAAAATTTTGTACAAGGTTTGGTCAACCAATAGAAAACATTTGTTAGTATCCAAAAAGCGTTTTATATTGGCTAATTTACATTTGGCACTAAACACTTCCAAAACTTTTATTAAGCCCGCCCCCTTATCTACGTTTGTGATAACCAATAAACTGTACCCATCAATAATTTAATATATTATTCAACTATTATTGCCTAACCGTCCTAACAGAAGGTAGATTCGGTCGTGGAATATGCAGAATGTAATTCTCGTTGTACGTAGCCGTTTTTCGAAAAAAAATTATTTCACAAAATGGCGGGTGTTCAGAGCAAAAAGTTCGATTTTAGCAACATTTTTACTTACATTTGGTAGCTTAAAAATACTAAATTTCAAAAAAAAGAAAAACGGCTACGTCCAACGATAGCCACTGGAACTACGGAAATGTTTGTTTTTTAAAATTGAAAATCGGAAAATTATAGCTAGAGTTAGAGATGGAACGAGGTCGAGAAATGTAGTTTTGAGAAAAACTCGATTGAAAGTTTTAGTATACGTAAATCGTAGTAGCTTAAAACTTGCTAAATCGTCTATAAAGCGGCGTTCACAATGAAGTAGGGTCTTGCATAGCTTCTGTAGAAAACAAGCAAGAGCCAATCAAGATGAACGATTTTTGAATTATAGAAAAGGATAGAAAAAAATACTTTAATCTAATTGCCGCTTGCCAGCTTTCTACCGAAGCAAGGCAAGACCCTACTTCATTGTGATAGCCGCTTAACTTGTTCAATTTTCAAGATTTTAACTTGAAATTTTTTTACATGTTCTTAAATATGCGTACTTTGAGAAAATGCAAAAAACACCATAAAATTTTTTTTTATACGTCACAGTATTGTTCCGCCTTAATTCTTACGCCCTTCATGCAATAGCAATTTTCCCCTTTTATTTAAAGCCCCCCAAACCATGGCAGTAGAAGCGTTTTAATATCGTTCAATCGCTCTTTCATGAACAGAAATATCGCCCAAACTTTTGGCATTTGCGCACTCTCAATAATTTTGTATCACGCATAATTTATCGTAGGAAAAATAGTGTGGACACCAATCTCTTGCATTTTTTATATCTTGCTGCTTTCTGTTTCATTGTTAGCACTTCGATGTTGTGCTTTATTGTTTTAATAAGCAACAATTTTTAAATTATCTTAAATGATATTGCCCACTGAAATGATTTGAATTCCATTGGTGTAGTTTAGATGTAGTTTAAAACCAATCAATTTTACAAGACTATAAACTTCACAACTTCGTTTTTTCCCAACCATCTTCAGATTCGTTTGCCCCAAAAAACATCCAGTTATGTAGCTAATATTAGATCAACCACAATAGATTTTTTGGTCTATTTGGGACGAATTTTGACGCTTCTAAATTCTAGCATTTAATACCTGTCAATTTATTCTTCTTCTTCTTTCTCTTAGTTTAAGCCTTAAGGCTTGTTATTACTAACATCTGCGTCGTTTCCTTGGCAGTGTTAGTTCTATGAGCATATACAAATTTTACATCCATTAGGTAGCTTGCTAGACTTGCCGTCAGATGTGCCATGTATCCTGGTTTTTATGTTAATGGTGGCAATTCACTAACCCAGGGGACCACCGGCTTAACGTGCCTTCCGAAGCACGGAGACCAGTCATAAGAAAGTTTGACTCTCCCTAGGTTTGAACCCGGTGCCCCGCATTTGCATCCAACTGCGTTAGCTGCAAGGCAACGACCGTCTCAATTTATTCTGTGATGCGTAATTTATTGGGTTTCATTTTCAATTATATAATTCTGTGGAGAGTCTAAGTATTTCCATTCCATTCCACTCAGTGGTTCTTAATCTATCGTCATATTATAGCTGACATTATCTGGATGACGTTATCGATTTTCCATTTGCGAAAATTTCATGTTCCTACGTCACCATTTGATTCTAGCTGTGGTGTACTTTATTCAATGTGCGAAGATTTAATTTAAGGTTTCTCCTATGGGTAAAGGTGGGCAGGTCAGCATTCGGGGTGTTATTTGTTTATAAATAATGTGTTAGGTGAATTTAAAATCTAGCAATCACTGCAACAATTTTATTTTTTAATATCCCCGGTATAAAATTATTTTTGTTCATCCAAGTTCTAAGTTCATTCGAATGATTCATTATTGTCACTACCAAGTGAAAAATGCGTCGCTAAGATTATTTTTCAGTTGTATTTAATTATAAAGATTATAATTGGATTTCTTTTCCTATTTGCATACGTGGACACCGAATGTTCGAGGATCATCCTTATAACAACTTTTTATCCCTATACCTTCTTGTGTAAATGATAAATAATGAACAGTTAGTTCGTTTTTACCAGTCACCGAGCAAAAATGTAGCAATTAAGTAAGTAAAGTTTCGTTTCTCGGGTATTAAGCCAACTTTTACCCAAGTAAAATATACATCGGGCAAACAGTGCGTATTTTGGTTCGGTTAAGTTTTGTTTGTAGAACACCTCCGAAATTGGTCATGTAGTTTCAAATTTTTTTGTGAAATTTCGAAAACAATTACGTTTGTCAGCAATAAATTTATGATCAGTGCCGTATTTGAATGATTTAATTAAGACCATGCCGAATTGGGAACTTCTTCTTCTAGTAGACCCCCTACCTTTGTCTCGACTCAGCTACCGGCACCGTTTTTTACTACGGGGCAAGGGAACGAGCGGCGAATATAGCTAGTAATAAATAATAACACCCACTTCTTTTATGTTTAGCTTTATCTTTAACCCAATTAAGCTGATGAACCAGAGATTTTCGAGACGGCCTAAATGAGAAAGTAAAAAATTGAAATTTGTAAATTGGTTTCATATAAATTAAATTCTTTAGTTTGCTTGCTGATACCTATAAGTTCAATAATAATAAAAGTTTAATTTGCTTTTTTTCATGGTCGTTATTTGAACAAGCTGTTCAAATATATTGACTTTCGATATTAAAAATCAGCCAACTCTGAAATTTTTAAACGATTTCCATCCATAATTTTCTTTGTTGCAGATTTTTAAAGTTATCAAAATTATTTTCAATATTTTCGATTATAATCATTACAAGTTATTACAATCACGTGACTAACAGCTGTAGCAGCATTTGATAACCATTAGAGCAGCTTCTTTTAACCATACGAATAGTTGGCATGAATTGACGAATAATGATCTCGGTATTCCATAGTGGGCGATATAATTATTACAAGATTGAAATGAAATTCACGTCTGTTTATTCCGACGAGGATAACAAAGCCCGCAAATCAAGCTGTCATGCTGTCGTAGCTTCCCATGACATAGAGAGCCCTTCAACACATCCAGAATACGGAGTTTCATGTTTCATATGTAAACCTGATGGTCGTGGGTTCGAATCTCAGTTGTTTTTTTAAGTAATACAGCGGACTTGCAATGTTATTTAGTTTGGGCTTAATTCGGCAACAAATTTTAAGCTTCGCAATTCAAGTTAGTTAAGCAAACAAAATCGCAAACAATCTACTCATCCAAAATGGAAGGTAACCTTCATAATTTACACAACAAAATTTTACATTAAACATAAAATTACTTTGACTAAACTGGAGAGATTAGCCAAACGTTAAATTATTCTATTAAGCAAATTTAACAACTGTTCTATTTAATGCCTCGTACTCATAATAGTGGAACATAATAAAGTAGATGCAACGGCAACAGTTTAATCATTATGATTTAAATAGACGAGATAATACGATGCACATTTATCTATTCAGAAGATTAATTGGAAAATTCAATTTTAACTGATGGATGCCGGAACGGAAAATAGTATCCATAACTTAATTTAAACCTTTTGTCTGATAAAGTTTAATTTTGTGATTAAGGGGGTAACATTTTGATAACCACTGCTTTAACTCTTGTAAAAAATGATAGCATTCGAAATTATGATAGAAGTGTAAGTTGTAAAAATAAATAATAGAGTAGATAATGAATAAGAAATGAAATGGTTAATGAAAAGTAACTAGAGGGTGAAAAGATGAAAAAAAGGAAGAAAAATAGAGGCGAACGTTAAAGAAAGAAAAAATTTAAATAATTAAATAAAATTTAAATTAACAGAGAGGAAGTGAATGGAATAATAAATTAGCAAGTTAATTAAATATGAAAATGCAATTGCAATTAAAACAATTTGACCAAATGAATGTATGAAACAGGAAAGGAAAACAAATATTTTAACAGTAAATTATTCAATTCGAAAATCGTATTTAATTCAATAACTAAATCTGAAACATAAAATAAAATAGATTTTTTTACCTATTGCTGGAATGTTTTTTGAAGACACTAACTAATTAACACCCCCAATTATAATAATCATCAGGATTCACAGCTACAAACAACGGTTTTGTAAAACACGAGTTAGATTTAAGATTATGTCCCCTTATCTTTGTATCTATCACTTTAGGTAATTCAATAGAAAGCGACTTTCTCCCTTCTTTTTGCTTTATTGTATTATAGGGTGCCAGGAAATTTTTATCTACAATTAACTGCAAAAACAACCACATTCACGTGAACTCAACTCAAAGCTGAATAAAAAGACTAGTCACCCTTTATTGGGAATTTTAGACAATTTTTTTTATAATTTTGAGTATAACTTTTAAACTCAAATAGGTACAGTAAAATTTTGTATATCAAAAGTATAGGAAATTAAAAACCACACCTTTTTGCTAATATATAATTTTCTCATAAACTCATCAGCGTTAAAGTTATGAACTGTGGAAGCAGTATACAAAAAGTTAAAAATAATTTTCTAATTTATTGCCGAGATTTTAAGGTAATTTAGGTATCAACAGTAGAAGCTCTCCGTAAGCTTTAAATTTTCTTTCAAGAATGTTAAAACAGGAAGCAACTCAAAGCATAAAAACAAAAAGTTAGAAATTCAAGAGTAAAAAATATTCGTATCTTAAAATTGTGATTCCTTAGAATTTCTGAAACGTTAAATATTGATTTCATGTTGTGAGATTTTACAGATGCAATTTACTTAATTTTCTCAAGTTAAAATGTAATCATATTTTTTGTAAATCTCTGAAAGCTCTTTTACGAATCCACTTCAATTTATTGATAAAAAGGTATATTTGTTTTGTTAAAACCGCACGCCACGTCGAAGTTTTTACGTTACCTACAAAGTACGTAAAATAAAAGTATTTTCTATTTTAAGCGGATGTTTATTTTAATATATCAATAAAGTTACTGAAACACTAAATTATATTTGGCATAAAAATAACAACATTATAACAAAACTATTTTTATGTGAAAATTTAATATAGTTATGAAAATAAATGGAAGGTTGCCAATTAGAAACCGAAACTGCAATCTGTCTCAGCATTTTCTTGCAGTTCGAAAGTAAAATTCATTCTCACTTCCTGATGTTTCAGAAATAAGACATTTTCTTCCTGTTCCCTACAACATTTTTGCTGGCAGCCAACAGCTGGCAGGTACAATTCTTCTTGGGCGACCATCTACAGTATTCTTAGTATTTAATGGGGACATAGATTTGGATGGAAAATATTCACCGACCCTAAATTATGACGAGATCTTTCGGAAGACAAATTGTACCGCGTTGACGCACTTTTCTATTTTAATAAGTTTAATTAGTTTCGTATGAATTTCATCTAGCCCCAGAGCTTTACTCGACTTTGTTCTTTTAATAGTGAATTAAAGCTTATTTTTTTAGTATGGAATTCTTGACGTTTGCGTTATAATCCAGATCTGCTCTGTCGTCACAAAATAACTTCTCAAAATATTTCTTATACAAAGATCCTGTGTTCCTTCTAATTCAAACATAACCTTACCTCGCTTATAGTAGTAATCTTGTGACTTGACACTTACGTCATGAGTATCTTAGCTTACTGATTATTTATTTCATTCACGAAGAGAAACAACAAGTGGGAACTACGACAACACCTGTTGCTTCCGTTCGTCAGTGTGGTAAACTTAAACTACATCCAGATTAGTTCGGATCGAGCGTTAAAGGGTTAAATGTGGATACACTCCCCACTCAAATCAATCAATCAATCAATCAATCAATCAATCAAGGGTTTTTCCATTCCTATCGGAATATTGCCACTTCTATTGAAGTCTTTACAATCCATTTCACGAGGTGGATTAATCCTCTTTTGCTACTCGTTTTACTACAAATTTTCACCACAGCGTGTGGATGTCCACCGGAAAGCCGGGCTAAGAAATTTTGCGAAGTCCGCGACTTGAACCCAGAATTTCCGCTCCGTAACTCAACCAGCAATCACATATCATTCTACACCGTGGTCTCCCCACTCAAATACTCGTTATAAAAAAACTCTCACATCGAATATATCATCAGATTCCAAATTTACCTTAACGAGTGACCGGTTTCCATTTTATTCACTAAAAATATTAAGCAGTTAAATTTTTAATTTAATAAAAGAATTAAATTTTATATGATCTATGCAAGACACCATAATACGTAAAAAGGTATTGAATTTAAAGGCAATGATGAATTAAAAACTAATTACTATTATTATACTATTTCGCTGCAATATAATTTTTATGAAGAATTAAATTTTAATTAAAAAATAAACAATTTAATTTGAAAATAACTGCGTTATATTGGGTAATAAAAGAATGTGTTACTTAATTGTCCTGCTGCTGCATATTTCCATTTTAAATTTAATCACGTTATAGGTTAATATTTCCTCATCAAAATACATCAAAAATTATAACCCCAATTTTGAATTTCAATGCAACTTCAAATTCCAAATATTTATACACTGAAACGTTTAAATTTCGCATATGTATCTACATTATTCAGTTATTTCTCATTTCTTCCGTCGAATTAACAAAGAATTTAAAGCAATGTAAGGGTGGGATATTAAGAAGTTTAGTCAAAGGGTGGTTAGTGCTACTGCTCGAGTATGGGGGAAATTATTCTTCCAAAACGCACACGATTAAGAAGAAAATAGATAAGGTCTTTAAATTGTAATTGTTTCGGTTAAATTGTTAAATAAACATTGTTATTATAATTTCACATATTCCTCGATGCGGCCCTGCTTTCTTATTTAAAGGAAATCTTTGAATGCATGAAATTTGCGGGTAGATTGTTGATAACTTCAACGCTTTAGCGTAAGAATTTTAAAAAACCTTCATTCTCCCAACTGCTACGACCATGGACGTACATAATTTTCGTGCCAAGTCGCTTAAGACAAGTAGTCCGGCTATCGTGGGGTGCTTTTAGCTCCTGTTGTAAACATCTGGTGATAAGATAATCTCTTTTATGCGCAAACTACTACGCAAGTCGATTTCCGATTCTCTACGATTAGCAGCGTCATTTGATAACAATATCCTTACGTACAAACTTCTTTTTCCGTTGGAAGACGAATAACTTAGGAAATTCCTTTGTTATCGGGATAGTCCAATCTTTCTTATCAGCTCCAACATCAACTCTCTCACAGTTTTTCTTACTCTCTCTTATCTCTTCGTGTAAACCGACGTGTATTTTGGATTTTGTGTTTTACTTTGGGTGACCCTAGAGGTCACTGTGTTTTATGTTGGTTACTTGTTTAATTTGAAGTGGATACAATTTGATTGTCACTATCACTATTGGCCTACTTCTCTCCACTGCTGGATAAATGCATTCCCGATAATTTTCCATCTTTCTCTACCTTTAGCCACGTTCAACCATCCCATACCTGCTGTCTTGTTTAGTTCATCCCTCCATTGTGTTTTTGGGCGTCAAGTGCTCATTCTTCCTTGGTCTCCATTGCAGCATATTCCTTGTCTAGCTATCATCCCTGATTCTGGCTATGTGTCTCGCCCAATTCCACTTCAGCTGCGATGCCCTCTCTACCACATCCTTTGGGCCTGTCTGATCCATTCATTTCTCTTGTAATCTCTTAAAATTAATTGGCATTTTGGACTTCAAGATATATTTTAATCCCCCATAAGCTCTTCATCCCAGCTTGTATCTTCTAATTATTTCACGTGTCCATATTATCTTTATTTTTTCTTTCTTTCTTCTTCTCTAACAGCCTCTTTCCATCCAGTGTTGGACATAGGCCTCCCCCTTCTGTCTGCAGCTGTTGCGGCCCGCCGTTAATCTTATGCAGGAGAAACCGGTAACCCTTTTCAAATCATCGGCCCATCGCATCTGTGGACGTCCTCTTCCTCTCTTTTTCGTCCATGGTCTCCACTGCTGTACCTCCTTGCTCCATCGCCCGTCCGTCGTTCTCATTATATGACCAGCCCATCTCCATTTTATAGATGCCATATATTGTATTATATCGATTAATTTTGTTATCCATTAACAAGGATTAATAATCCATTATTATACATTGCAGTGGCATAACTACCAGTGTGCGCGGTGTGCGAATGAACACGGCTCGTAAAATCTTAGGGGCCCGAGGCAATGTAAAGTAAAAAGTTCTGAAAGAAGGCTAAAAAGCACCTGTGCAAGCTGGAAATGGACACCTTGGCACCGGAAGACTGCAACGGGAATCCACCTGCCGAGCTTTTTTAAATGGGTTAAAAGAGAGATCCGCCGGTGCCGAATCGGGGGGAACCAAGTAGTGTAGTCTCCAGTAGACCGGTGCCGAGTTGTTGTGTACCCTTCCTTGTGCTGGGGGGTATTACAAGACCCCCCGGTTTCACACCCATTTCAGGGGAATAAATTTGTTTTGTTTTAACAATGTTTTAATTGATTTTTTATTAAACAATTCAAAATATTTATGTATAGATACAATTAAAAACATTGTTAAACCAAAGTAAATTTATTCCCCTGAAATGGGTGTGAAACAATGTTTTAATTGATATTTTATTAAACAATTCAAAATATTTATGTATACATACAATTAAAAACATTGTTAAACCAAAACAAATGTATTCAAAATTGATAAAGACGTAAATTTAATTCTTGAGAAAACATATTTTGCTTATTACGGCTGGGGGGGGGTATTCTATAGCACCCGATTTTTCAATTGTTTAGTCGTATTATAATCATTAATAATACTTAATTTTATCTCATTTTTAAGTGTGCTTTCTATTTTCTAGGGTAGATAGAAATGAGTGTGCAACTTAGGGTCTGGGGAGGTATGGATAGTGGCGTAAATAACGGGGGGAGTCAGAGGGAGGAATGGTCCCAGGTCCAATGCATTGGACCCCCTTAAACTGCATTATTTTGCGACTAAAGTTTGCTTTTAAATCGCAAACCTCTCAATCGAGGGGCCCGTCAAAACTCTTGCTCCCGGGCCTAAAATTTGAAGTTACGCCACTGATACATTGCCCCAGATATGCAAACTCCTAAACACCACTACACTACCACTATGAAAGGTACCGTTTTATTTTCAGAATCCACGGCTCAGCTTTCGCACAAATCGAGAGCTACCCTATTAATATCGTAGCTAAACACACCGCAGAGGTCATCTCCAGATTGCAACGGACAACCAACTCCTGGTCTCTGTTTGGGTCAACCTTTTCATTGAGGGTTGCTGCACAGAGGGTAGTTTTCATTTAAACATATCAAAAATGCTAAAAATTTGCCTGAACCTCGCGCAGCTCTTCGATCAAAATCAGGTACGCTTGTTAAAAATGGAAAAAATATTGCAATATTTGAGCCAACAGAAATCCTATAACCATGAAATTAGTTTGATATTGTCTCTAGCATGACGTACGATCAACTGCGATACCCACACACTTTTGCAAGCCTTATTGTACGTATTTACGTCGAGCACACGTACCGTCAACAAATGCAGGTAGCGCAGCCAATTATGATGATAAGTATTTAAAGGAAATCGATAAAGGCTGTTCTTCTTGTCGATAACTTAGAAAATAATAATGAAAACCATTTGTGGGTAGTTTTGGTATGCTTATCCGGCTATCGCCTTTAAGTAATTTCAATTAAAACTGCTAAATGTGGTACAATTAATGGCGGTGTCTTACCACCATCGGTTGTTTTCTTTTCTGTCACCTTCCATTTATTTTATGAACCTGAATCCCGTTTGACAGTATTTACCATTCACATTACCATGCTAGCATTGAAACATTAATAAAATTTAACTACGCTTGATAAAAACATTTGTAAAGTTAGTCAAATTTGCAAGGTAACCCTGGGCATTAAATTTATTTGAATTTGACATTTTATACTTCCAAATCTCAACTAAAATATTGATTTTAATAGTAATGATGATTTATGCTTCTTTTAATAATTTTTGGATTAGTTTTGGACATTGTATCTTCCGGATTGCCAAGATCGAGAGATTTTTTTTAATTGCAATTGTGACTTCTTCCACGCAATGGTGACCGTCTGCACGCCCTCCTTGCAACAAATGATCTAAACTAAGGTGATATGCGAACGAAAATTTCTGTAACTCAATATTTTACGTATTTATGAACGATTTCAATTTCAAACTACGAAGAGATTGAAAAGAAAACGAAAAGTAGATAAATTTGCATTTAATCGTGATCAGGAGGCAATGCTCTCCACGTTTCATTGAGAATTTTTATAACCAAAAATTGCCTTTCCTGTATTATTATAAATTATAAATAAATTAGAGATAAAGGAAGACTCAAAACATGCTATTGATGAGGTTGAATCTAAAGTTGTTTAACAAAAAGATCCCAACTATAATACATTTTTTATGGGATACTAAAACGATGCATCAAACACTTTATAAGAATCGTGACGTGAAAGTTACTCGGGTCTAAAAGCCTTCGTTATCAATTAAGTGAGTTGCGGATAATCAATATTGGTAAAATAAACTGGAAGCTTTATTTACATAACGGAAAATTTCAATATTATGAAAAAAAAGTAATTAAGATTCTTTAATTTTGAACGCATTTAAGAATTGGATGAAATTTTCATTATCTAAGCAGAAGTTGCTTACAAAACAATCCCTTCCTTGCAATCGATCGAGACAAAGTTTGCTTTCTAGAATTCGTGTTTAATTTAGTAAAACCCGGGCATTATCAGTTCCTTTGATAAGTTGGTATGTAAAGTTTTATTTCATAGTACACGCGAAATAATTTTTAAATCGATGAAATTTTGAACTCAAATTAAGACAATAAAGAGGGTCGGATACTTTTCCTCGAGTGACAGGAAATGTAAACATACTTAATACTGGAAAAGTTTTCAAGGAGGGACAAGAAGATAGAGAAATAGCTAAAGAAATAAGGTGGATTAGCACAAAAAAGTGACACTCAAGATTTAACATTTAATGTAGTCTGTAAAAGGAACAAAAAGTGCAAAGATGAATTTTCTGTAAGTTTTATCGTTTTTTAAAATCTTTAATAGGGCATTAGGAGGTTAATGGGGGATGGAATAAAAAATACAGGGTGATTGTTCATTTAATCATCATCCTGGTGGCAGATAAAGTGGAAACCATATCAAGACAAACGAAATTATTGATTGCGTGAGGTTTCACCATTGTAATATCTCATATTTTATCAAAAGCGACTTTATAAAATTAACCCAGTTATAAATGTGACCCCACAATGGAATAATGTCAATTATTGACATATTGAAAAGAAACATGCACAATGTGGTGTAAATAATAAATGGTACAGGAAATTAGTAACACATACTCATCAACCGTGCTCATCCATAAAAATAATTCTATTGTGTTATTGTTTGTTTCATATAAATAGAATAAAAAAACATTTTTGTAAATAAAAAGACTATCAAGAATAAATTAATCTCGACATTAATGGAAGAGTGTAAATATCATAATATCTTTCTTCTGTCGTGGTTTAAATTCCACGATCCCGAAAGTTCTTATTAGTCGAAATTGCTTACAATATTACCTTAAAATTACAATAAACTACGAAGAACTTCTGAACAAGAAGGAAATTCAACGATAAGAATCGAAACCGACTGGGAGTAACTGTCGTAAATTCGCAACTTTCAGCAGTTCGTAACTTCGAAACTGTCAGGTTTTTGGTAACAATGCATATAATAGAAACTGTGTATTACTTTCTTTAGCACATATTTTACTTAAAACTTTTTTTTGTTCCCCGCACAGTTTACGAGTTATATATAAAAATGTTAATATTAGCATTTAAAGTAGGTTATCTAAATCGAGAAACTGTTAAAGCTAAAGTTAACAATCCGTAAAATAACAACTATGTTTTTTTAAGCCCCATTTCACATAGATTACGAGTTTTTGCAAAAAACACTGCGCGAAGGTTGGATTTTCACAATGAAAAATTTTATAATAATAAAAATTCGACAATTTTCTTTCACGAGTTATAATAATGCAAAATTGTACAATTACGTTATAACAATAAATTTTGTTAAGAACAGCATTGCAGAATACAAATTATTAGTTTACAGAATAAAATGAGAAAGGGCACCAATGAAATTTCATTACATCTTTAGCATAACCAGTTGATGCGTGGTTATACGTGTAACTGAAGGGTGGGCTTAGATCAATGGAGAGTTGCGATGGTTTTGAATAAATTAAACAGTTGAATTAATTTTCACCTAATCCTCCGAGTGAGCTATGTAACATTTATTTTTAATGCCTTAGGGTCCAAGATGTTTGCAGGCCCAGCACAAACTTTAATTATTATGCGGCAAAATATGGTTTGGTAAACTCTTACAAGAAATCGCCTGAGGAGATAATTTACTTTAGCTGTAGGATAAAATGATAACATTTCTCGTAGAATATGTTTGGGTTTGATTGTTGTGATGAGAGTAGGTGGGTAGAAAGCATAGCCCGCAAGGGTTAAAGTTGTACTGGCTGGTGGTTAATACGTCGTATAAAGGTCGAATAAACTAATCCGTAGAACTTTCCGTGATATTTCTTAAGCGTGAAACCACACAGACTTCTGAAAATTAAAAACCGCAAGGGTCCTAGAAAGGAAACCCAAGTGTTTGGGACTGAGAAAGGACAAACCGTTAATTAAACATAAAAGATACGAGTGTGGTTTAGAAAAATAGTTTTCCTTTATTAGTATCCGTTAAAATAACTTTTTAAAGCAATTTTTATTTTTGGAAATTATATCTGCATGAGTATAATGAATTAAATTTGTAATTTATTCATAAATTTCGTAATAATGTAATTTTAGGCACAATATTATAATAATAAAGATAATAAATTATGTATTACTCATTAGTGGAATTATGGGAAAGTAATTCATAATTTATAACAAAAATTAAAATTTTTGTAAATAATATAATAGATAATATGTATGAGTTTTAATTATTCATATTTTTTTATTCCAGTGCCCCATAAAATTCATTAAAAGTAATTGTTATAATATTATTATGTTCTTCATTTTCTACAATTCAAATATTCAGCCCTAAAATTAATTTTTAATGGCTGTTAAAAGAATGAATTATGTATATCTCAGTTACGAAAAGCAAGGCAAATAACATATAAATACAAATACAAAAAAAATTATTGCTTTTTACGTATATTAATTTTTGCATTTTTGTACATTCAAGGTTTATTCCCACTATTTGTTCCATTTCCGTTCCAAACCTGAGGTCTGGATTCTGAATTTATGGATTTGTTGTGGAGAGTGAAATAAACTCACACGCATTATAGTGGGAATCAGCTTTAATTATCTTAAACTATGCCAAAAAAAAACGAGAAACGTTTTGAAACCAAATATAAAAAATTGAAAAATATAAAACGGCTAATGAAAATATTTCATTCGTGCAGCCAATTATCAAAATAGAGTCCAGAGATAGGAATTTATTCATATCTGTCGAATTTAAGTTTTCATCATATAATTTTGAATTTAATTAAATTATTGCATAAACCTAATAATTTTGAAGGTAGCAGCTGTTAAAATTATAAATTTGATACAATTTGAACACAAATCATTACTGTAAATGGCCCATTTATTGCACATAGCTTGTAAAATCTTATAGATACAAAACAAGATTTTAAATAAAAAATATTACAAAATGTTTAACTTTTTTCTTAATATATTTTTGAATAAACCGGACAGTTTTGAAATTATGAGCTGTCAAACTAAATAAATAATAAAACAATTTTAGAACAAATTAATTACAGTGATTTTGTACATAATTGCATACACCCGGGAACTGGGCTAAATAGAACAAAAAGTTTCAAATGTAAATTATAGATTCAAAGTATAAACATATTTTATTTAGAAATCGATAAGGCAAATGTTTACACTTTTGTATATAACTCGTAAACTTTGTTAGGTAGGATAAAAAATTTACATTTTACATCATTTGATAATAAATTTTTGTATATACCCAATAATTTTGAAGTTACGAGCTGTCAAACTTCACAAATGGTAACCAATTTTAGAGAGATCGACATGGTAAATGTTTACATTTTTGTCCATAACTCGTAAATTGTTTCAGATAGAGAAATAACTTTTAGATATGAACTGTGGGAAATTACAAGCTACTTATTTTGTTACTACAAATTTTTTTGATAAAATTAACGGTTTTAAAGTTATGACCTGATAACCTGAAAAGTTTTGTTCAATTTTAGAAAAAATCTACAAGGAATGTTTTTACATTTTTGGGTATAACTCGTAAATTGTTTCAGATAAAACAACAACTTTTAGATATGACCTGTTGAAAATTATAAGTTACTTATTTTGTTACTACAAATTTTTGTGATAAAATTAACGGTTCAGAAGTTATGACCTGATAACCTAAAAAGTTTTGTTCAATTTTCGAACAAATCTACAAGGAACGTTTTTACATTTTTGGGTATAACTCGTAAATTGTTTCAGATAAAAAAATAACTTTTAGATAAAAACTGTTGGAAATTACAAGCTACTTATTTTGTTACTAAAAATTTTTTTGATATAATTGACGGTTTTGAAGTTATGACCTGATAACCTGAAAAGTTTTGTTCAATTTTAGAAAAAATCTACAAGGAAAGTTTTTACATTTTTGGGTATAACTCGTAAATTGTTGCAGATAAAAAAATAACTTTTAGATAAAAACTGTTGGAAATTACAAGCTACTTATTTTGTTACTAAAAATTTTTTTGATATAATTGACGGTTTTGAAGTTATGACCTGATAACCTGAAAAGTTTTGTTCAATTTTAGAAAAAATCTACAAGGAAAGTTTTTACATTTTTGGGTATAACTCGTAAATTGTTTCAGATAGAACAACAACTTTTAGATATGACCTGTTGAAAATTACAAGTTACTTATTTTGTTACTACAAATTTGTGTGATAAAATTAACGGTTCAGAAGTTATGACCTGATAACCTAAAAAGTTTTGTTCAATTTTAGAAGATATCTACAAGAAACTTTTTACATTTTTGGGTATAACTCGTAAACTGTTTCAGATAGAAAAATAACTTTCAGATATGAACTGTTGAAAATTACAAGCTACTTATTTTGTTACTACAAATTTTTTTGATAAAATGAACTGTTTTGAAGTTATGACCGGATAACCTGAAGAGTTTTGTTCAATTTTAGAACAAATCTACAAGGAAAGTTTTTACATTTTTGGGTATAACTCGTAAATTGTTTCAGATAAAAAAATAACTTTTAGATATGAACTGTTGGAAATTACAAGCTACTTATTTTATTACTACAAATTTGTTTGATAAAATTAACGGTTTTGAAGTTATGAGCTGATAACCTCAAAAATTTTGTTCAATTTTAGAACAAATCTACAAGGAAAGTTTTTACATTTTTGGGTATAACTCGTAAATTGTTTCAGATCAAAAAATAACTTTTAGATGTGAACTGTTGGAAATTACAAGCTACTTAGTTTTTTACTACAAATTTTTTTGATAAAATTAACGGTTTTCAAGTTATGAGCTGAAACCTCAAACATTTAATCCAAATTTAGAACAAATCTACAAGGAAAGTTTTTACATTTTTGGGAATAACTCGTAAATTGTTACAGATAGAAAAACAACTTTTAGATATGAACTATTGGAAATTACAAGCTACTTATTTTGTTATTACAAATTTTTTTGATAAAATTAACGGTTTTGAAGTTATGACCTGATAACCTCAAACATTTTGTCCAATTTTAGAAAAATCTACAAGGAAAGTTTTTACATTTTTGCGTATAACTCGTAAACTGTCCTAGATTGAAATAAAGTTTAAAATGTAAAATATATAAAATTACAAACTAATCATTTTCTTTTACAACAAATTTTTGAAAAACCTAATAGTTTGGAAGTTATAAAGTTCGTGACGTCATTTAATTTTATGTAAACTTCTCTAAGCGTCAAAAAACTCGTCGCTTTTCGTCGCCTAGGTGTGCGAGCACCTTTAAACCTCATAAATTGAATCAACTTTTGGAACAAATCGGAACGGTACATGTTTATATTTTTGCACATAACTCATAAATTGTGTGAGATTGGAAAACAACTTTTAAATAGTATGAAATGTAGGAAATCACAAACTTTTCATCTAGTTAATAAAATTTTTTTAGATAAACCGAATACATTTGAAATTATGAGCACTCATAAATTTTGTCCAATTTTAGAACCCACCAAGAAGGAAAGCGTTTATATTTTGTACAGAGCTCATAAACTGTGTTATTAGAAAAATTCATATTATGTTTTCATATTTTTGCATATAGCTCCGGAACTAAGCTATAGAAAAACTAAAAGTTTTGAATATAAAGTGTAGGAAATTATAAAATGCTCATTTTGCTTCGTAATACATTTTTGCATAAACCTTATACAGTTTAAGTAGTTAAATTGTATAAATTTGTGCAATTTTATTACGAATGAAATTTTTAAATTGTTGTGTCTCATTAAAAAATTGCATAAGATGGAACAAAATATTCAAATTAAAGATGTAAGAATTTTGCAAAATACAGTGCAACCTGGATAATATGATATGATTCATGTTAAAATGTCTTTAGATTAACGACTTTCATTTAAAAGAAAATTTTAATACAAAATAAGCAAATTTTTATATCATTTTTTATGTTTATCATTAAAATTGGTGGCAAATTCGATAACTTTATACGGTAACGATTATATTCCCTTTTAGTCGTAAGCTGAGTAGGTAAGTTAATTTACAAAATTTAATATTTTATTTTATTAAAGTTCAAGCTGACATATTGCGCATTTTGGTTCGGTACCATTTCAATTGATAAACAAAAAAGAGAAGATTATTGTGGTTCTATCCCAGAATAAAATTTACAACTTTATACAATATCAGATCAGTTTTTTTTTACCTCAATTGAAAAATACATCCATTATAATGCGTTTATTATTATTAAATAATGATAGTGATTATTCAAAGTGCTAAGTGTTATTTGAATAATTTACTTTGGGGGCGTAACCAATTATTGTGCTATGCAAACCATGTCAAATTCACGTTGAAATGTTATAATTTGTAATATTGTCTAAACTGTTTTATAGCCCTGAATAGCAGTACAATATTACCCTTACGTTTGAAAGTCGAATAAAAGTCAAAATTTCACTCGAATCCACAAGTTTTTCACGTTCAACCAATCGAAGTTATTTTAACGTGAAAAATAAAAAACGCGTAAAAACTACGTTAAAATATCAAGGGATAACTAAATAATTTGTTTTTTATTAAGTAATCTGATTGGCCCAGCTAAGGGGGAGATTAGCCCGCACAATTGCTGAATTTCACAAACGATAATTAAAATTTAATCGCTGATTAACTAGCGCGAATGGACGTTTTCTATTGGTTTTATTTAATATAGTTAATTGGTGATTAAATATCAATTTTCATTTAGGAACCTCACCATTAAAACTACGATATAAAATGCCTTAAAATTCTTTCTCTCGCTAATAGCTACTTTAACCCCCCAATTCCCCTGCCCTATTCCGATTTCTTCTCATTTTATGAGGCTGTAGCTCTTCTAACAATTTAAGTTAGCTACAGCACTACAAGTTACAAAATTTTAGATTTAAAAATAAAAATAAAGAAAAATAGAGTAGGTTCCGTATGGGGAAGTTACCTTGAAGCCCCCGCCTCAGCTATATAAAAAAATTGGACTACAAAGTTTGACTTTGCAAAGCAAAGTTTAGAAGCTTCTTATGGGACTGAATCGTGGCGAGCAGGGGGTGTTGAACTAATATTTCAATATTTTTTCGATTTAATAAGATCTGAGCCCAAATTGAAAGCAATGGCTTTCTAATATTCTTTAATTTCGATCACCCACAATTTTTTATTCCACTCCAATTTTCATTTTCTTAATAACCCACATCTTTTCATAATTTTATCCATCATTTAAAATTTTATTTTTATTTAAATCGCCTCCCCCCCCTTTCGTAATTACCTGTTATTTCAAATGAAATTTTCAGTTCCTGCTGTGTTTCTAATTTTTGTTCAAGGTAAAAACACTGTTTGCATTTAAACTAATTATAAATTGTTCGACGAGAGTCGAACTCGTGAATATTGGCGCGAGAAGCTTATGCGTTAGCAACTCGGTCATTCATCTACCTTATAATTAATTATTATACTTCCGCATAATATAACAATTTAATAATGAAAATTTTCGGAATTCATACCTGTTAGAAGTATCAAAAGTGACTCTTTTTGAAAAATCATCCCCAGGTAAGAGATCAAGGACCACGAATAAACCACTTTAAAATTTTAAAAGGATAAAACAATACCGACATGACAATAAGTAATTCCGTTCATTGTTTAGGTCAGGTCAGGGCTAATGTTAGTGTAATTTCATGGTCACCGAATACAATCGATTTAAATTCGCAGATTTATAAAAATCATAACATCTAATTATAACAGCTTTAACAAAACACCCGGTATCAAAATTCAGTTAAATTCTTAGACCATCGCGGAAATCTACATATTATTTCCTCTATTATAATTAACCTACAATGAAGTTACATGGAAGGTCAGCAAAACAATTGCTATAATTTCACGTTCGTAATAATTTCTCAAGTAATAAATACCAATTTTACTTATTCAGAATTCGCAAGCAGGAAGAAAATCAAAATTCAAATGCTTCTCCTTGAAAAAGAAAAACTGAGACGTTTAAATTGCCTTTTGATTTCATTTGCATGCAGAAACTTTAGGTGTATTTCCTTACCCACATAAGTTTTCTTTGCAACGTTAAAATTTTTCCAAACTTTACGAAAACTTTTGACAATTATGAAGAAACTATTGTCATATTTCACGATGTAAAATTTTATCGAAGGTAATTTGAGTTCGGTTTTAAAAACAGTGAAAAGTCAAAGTTTACCACTTACATTTTCTTTAGTGTAATTTGTGCGGTGGAATCAATAAATGAATCTAATTCGTTTTAACTTTCGCTTAACGCCAGGAGCGCGTTACGGAATTAAAAATTTCGTGAGATTATTTTTTCATTTCCCTGGGTAAATTAAATTTCACTTACCGAACGTTTGCAAGAGTGTGCCTCCTATTTTTTAGGTATCGATTGTGGTATCGTTGCAGATCTCCAATAGATCCTTGTTCGGCTTGCATTTTTGAACCTCCAACTTGACCACCTGCTGAAGAGGTATCACTGGAGGTTGTACTCGTAACGGATCGAGTACGTTGTGCCTTTCGAGTGGATGAAGTTTTTACTGAAAAGGTGGGCGAAGGTGATTGAACATTTCGTCTCTTTTTGTAGCTAATACGAGTACCGAGAGGTTGAAGAGTGGTCGGTTCGTCATCCAGGAACGGCTCGTCCTGGAGAGGCTCGTTGGAATCTTCCTCTTCCGCGATATCCTGAAGGTGAGGAGAGTGTTGACGGGGTCGAGGAGGGCTACTGGGTGCAAGAACTGGCGGGGATGATGGTGAAGCCGCCTTGCCTTCGGCAGGGCCGCACCAAGGCAAACAACACTTCCAAACCCCCACCAGTGTGACGTCTTGCTAGCCCCCTCAAGAAAAAAATATCACTTGTTGCCACTTATTTGTAACACAATTTGCCGACAATGATTCATAAAACATCACAATTTTATTGAGGTCCTACAAGTTTTTAATAGTTTACGTTATCTTGCTTAATGATAAATTGATTTTCGTTTATTGATTGTCAAACACGTGGATGTTCCCACCGATCTCGAAACCATTTGGATTGGTTATTGATAACCCCATGTTAGTTTCGCAAATAACACCTAGGAAAGTAAATATGCTGGGCGAATGGGACAGGGAACGGGACTCAGGTTGGGGATGGAGTCTCCGTTATTATGGTCGGAATCACAGCATATTGAGGGGTCACGTTATTTCGGAGAAGCTATTTTTATCACGATGTAGGAGTCCTTTATAACAGGGACTAAGCAACTTAGCCACATCGATTTGATTGACACGGTGATGTTCTCGTTCACAATTCACAAGGTCGTGTAATAGCGCTCAATCAACGGTATTTATTATCTGACGGCGTATTTCCGTCGTATTTTATTCTTGCGCGTCACTTTTAATGATGTATCAATTTAAATAAACCATTTTATTGCTTAATTACTGTGACAAAATCTTGCAATAACATTACTTACACACAATCAATTTTTTTTTATAGATACGTATACAAAAACTACAATTGAATCTCATCAAGCAAGTTTCGCGAAAATTACGATATGATTGATTTAGACAGCCGAAATTTTTTTCACAATTTTTTTTTCACAAAGCACGTTTAAAGGAGAGAAGTACGATGAAATCACATTAATCCTAAATTAGCATTTTTATATCCTTGGCGTATTAGAGGTTATACATACATAGATTCGGCACTATAAAATACAATAACTGAAATAAAATTTACAACACAAATATTAAGACGAATATCGAGATTTTTCCGATTTACATTATAAATTCAAAAATACACGCGTAATTTTAATAAAAAACATTTTATATGTAACGTTAGTATATAAAGGCAGCAGGAGTAGCGCACGCCAACCTGCAGAGCCAAGGTGGTACTGAGCGCCGCCGTCGGTGGCGGGATGGCGCTGCATCCCCGCCACTAGGACGAAGTAACTTTGGAATGCCGATCCCCTACATACTTACCTACAATCAATTTCAAACTTTGAATTAAATAAAATTATTCTCCCAACTATTCGGTCAAGACAGCACAAACTTTTTAAATTTTCAATCAAATAAAAGAAAACGGACGTGTCGCCGCGACGTTAAATTACATTTTAGTAGATCGATTATGCTAATAAGAACAAAACTTGCAATTTTATTACTTCTATCGATTTGTTCAAAATACCTAACTTTTGGAGACATAAAAAATTCGTTTAAGAGTCGTCTAACCGAAATTTGTCCAATTGGTCGAACCCACTTTTTCCGGCAATTGTCTCGAATTGTTTAAAAAAGTGAAATTGATTGCTTCAATTTTGCTCTATTAAACCATCAGATTAACGCTTAAAATAGAATTGCATTGGTTACGGTGGCTAGGAAGAAGACATTTATTTTGGGTTCAAATTGTGGGTGGAATCCGATGAAAATTATTTTTATAACAATGTTTTGGATTTTTAGCGTATCAGATTCGACTTGCAGTATGACGTAAGTCTGCATGTTTACCACTAAATGCTTTTAAGTGTTATCTTCAATTTGCGTAAAAATCTTAATTGATTTTCTCGGTTTTCCAACAGTTGAAAATTTGCTGAATGCATTATATTGAACAATGAGCTAACAAGGGAATAAAAAGTCGCCGACAAAAAGTATTGGAAAAATTCAAATCAGCAATAATGTAAATTTGACGAAATAGAATACTAAATTTCAATTCGATTTTTTTTTTTTATGTTAGTGCATATTATGTAATAAATATAAAAAGACTCCTCAAATAACACAATTTTTGGGTTTTCTTCTTATTGCTCTAAATTCTAGGTTTGTAATTTTATTTGTAAAGTTATAAATTTATCAACGTGTTTTCCACATTACACGTTGAAATAATGTGAATTTGTTGTAATTTATACACGTTTATTTAACTTTGTTATTAATTTTGTTATAATGTTTAAAACTTGTTGACTTGAGCGGCATTTTGACGATGATTCTGCATTAATTTTTGGTCGGGTTTATAAGGATTTTCAATGTGTATGTATCGGATTTTCTCTTCCCCATCGAGGGATGGATTAGGCCATAAATCCACCACGTTGACCAAATACATGTTTGAATTGTTTGAAATGTATTTCTTGTTTTAATTGCTTAAAAATTCCATTCAATATAATAATTGGCTGGAAAACTTTGCGTTCTTTGTCATCTTTAGAAGCGCCTCTGATTGCTTCGTTCATTTCTTATCAACTAAAAGATGTTTACCAACTTTACCACAACAATTTCAAGAGAAAATTCTCAGAAGAGGCTCGAAAACAATAACCCCAGAGCCAAAAATGGAATATATATCGTATATGACTTCGACGAGATCGAGAGAAATTAGAAGCCCTCTTTGTCAGAAGCTGATCTTCAGGGCTAGAATTAGAAATTACTTATATTTCTCTAATTTATGGAATACGCAAAATACAAAGGTGGAATTAATTTTTTTAATGAGGAGTCTACAAGGCACCGAAATATAGTGAGAGTCGACCTGGAAAATGATAGTCATACCATGAAAGTGATGGAAGACTTGATGAAGAAAAACTTGACTTCTTTTAAGGAGTATCTGGAAGAGGAGGTACAGTTGGGTATGGATAAATGCAAGTTTATTAATGCAAATGCAGATCAAGTCCGTGAGCGTATCATCGAAACTTTCATCAACCTCGCCACACGCGTGAAAGGCATGGAAAAAATACCAAACAAGAACCATCAGTATGAAGCCTATGAATGTGAATCCAATGTAGTGATCAAGACCCTAAAGGTACATAATATAATGTTTTAGAAAGTGAAAAATTATCAAGAAAGTTCTTCTGTTTCGGTCCTCTGTCAGGGACCTGAGTTAGTTAAAATATCGCGTTATGACCTCAACAGCTACGATATGTACTAATAGTTCTGGCAATCTAGATCTTAGCTAAATATCACCCAATTATTAAAATAGAGGGAGGGGTCCTCAAAGAAGTTAGCGACTCAGACTTCTGATTTAGAGTCAAATTAGGAAGTGGGAGAAGTATCCATTACAGTTACTAAGGGGAGAAATTCCAAAAGCAATAGACGAAGACCCCGGCAGTCGTCGTGAAGACTAGACTGACCTTTCTTACGTGGGGGCGGTTAAGGCTATTATGCATGCTATTATCGATGACATAGAATTCTATAATCTCTGTAGAATTAGTAAAGCTCGGTCAGGAGATGTGATTATCGAGACTGAGCGCAAGGGAACGGCATAAAAATTGGTTGGATGATGTCACTAAAAAAGGATTACAGTACAGATCAAAAACATCGATCCACTTATGGACAAATCAAGCATCAAGGATATCATTTAAATTGAGGTTGGGGAAGGAGGAAGTATATTTATAAGTTCTCTAAAAACTACGCAAAGCACCTAAGTGGAAACAGTCGATCTAGACTTGAGGAGCGAACAAGTTCTACTAAGCCCCCAACGCTTAAAATAGATTTAGGTCCAAACGTTGTTGGGTCTCGGGCTACGAGGTATGGGAGTGTAATGACAAGGATGGGTCATTAAAGTGCTGGAGGTGATGCGATGTGGGTCATCATGCAAATGCTTGCAATAGGGAGCCATACTCCCAAAATTGTGTGGTTCAGAAGGGCACAGGATTAGAAGCTGGAGTTGTCACATTAAGATCATCAAATCTGAAGAATTTTGAAAGAAAGATATGTCTGTCACAGGCAAAAGTAAAGGCAAGTTCCGCAAGGACGACCAACATCAACAACTAAGCAAAATCTTAACGTTAGAAGCTAAGGTAGTAGATGCCACGAAAGTAGCTAAAGGCGCAGCTAAATAAAAAGCTATCACATGGCCAAAGCTAAGGGCAGCGGTTCTCGAAACGTTAGTTCCGCTGATGACTCAGGAATTTTAGGAACAGCACCCTAAGCTGCGAAAGTAATGCTTGACGACGGTTTCCTTGTGGCTGAGGGCTGTGGAGGGAATGGGAAGGTTTTACTAAATGAAATCTGACACTACCGCCACAAATTGTGATGGTGTTTTGGAAACGATTTTCTTCCTCCTGCAGGAATTTAATAAATCCGACCGTAACATTTTTATAACTAAAATAAATTTTCCAAAACTTATAATTCAAATTGTCGAATTTATAGACCCATGCACCCCGAGCTGTTCCAGCTCAGTCGACTATCTTATTTACCGCAGTAATCTCACGACCTTGCAAAGTTTCATTCAACTTTACTTTAATACAATTTAATAATTTTCGCTAATTTTTAAATTCTTCCTTTCGAGAATAGATACTAATAAAATAAAAATACACCAAAGAAAGTTTCTTTTTACACTCGAATTTTATTCCAAACTCCAAATAATTTAATTGCGAGCTCCCCACTCTGCTGGTCGTTTGCGAGTCTCGTATTTATGATATTCTACCCCACTTTAGCTTTACAAAAACCCAGCGGCGTCGAATAAAATTTTCACGTTTTCAAAATTGTATACAAATAAAAATTTTCAAATAAAATAATGGAAATTTTAGACAACCTATCTAAAAACTTTTGGCTAACTTTTGCCATTATACTGCGTGATTAAAGTGGTTGATCTGACTTCGCCCTCATTTATAGAATCCAAACATAAAAAAAAATGGGAAAAAAATCGTTGTGGTAAGAAAATGTCATGAAAGTGTGCGAGGTGCGCAGAGGTGGAGTGAGTGTTGAAATGTCAGTTTTCTCTAAATATCTCAAAAACTATGGGTTTAATAAAGAAAACCACTTTATGTACAAAATTAAACTACATAAAATGTGATGGGATAAAACCATTTATCTGTAGGATGAACAGGTTGGGAAGTAAATGGATAAGAAAACTGACGTAGTTCTGACAATTCTTCTTATATTGGTTTTACTGTAAAACCTGTCTAAGTCGACAATGTTAAGTCCGACTCTTCTCAGATATTCATTGCGAAAGTCATCAGAACTGGGGACCTTAGCGCAACTCAGTATCAGGTGCTATTGCTATCCGTTTTGCTGAAATGATTTCTTATCACGTTGTAATAACAAAGACCGAGTTACTAGCTTGCTTTTTAAAACTATGTTAAAATTGTAAATATATGTAAGTTATTTTTAAAAGTTTCATTTAAGCAACTTCAAGTTATGAATAATTTACTCATCAATTTACGAACATGTTTTGTTTCAATTATTACATCTTTAAATCATTTTTGGACTTTTAGTTTGTAACTATCCAAAAATATTTGGTAGCAGGTAAGTAGGCTCAGCTCGAGAATATTAAATTTATTAAAAAAAACTCGACGGATTTAGATAGAAAAAATATAGACGAAGCGATTAAGGTGAGGATGAAAGTCGTATATCGATTAGTTTGGCCAATAATCGATTTTAAAGTTGCCAATTTTAGCTCGATTTTCAAACGTCACAGTCATTCTGTCGTCAGTCCGTGTGGTGTGAGTTACTCTAACACTTGGAAAAACCGGAGCTCGCTTACGCACCCAGTAGTACCTGGGTGCGTTCATAGCTCCGCACGCTACAGACCCATTTTTCGGCAACACAACCACCGCCGCCAGAGTTTCAAAAAAAAAGCGAGATTCAACGTCGTTAAAACCGTAACCATTTCTAAGTATTTTTGGCCCTAAAAAGAACTGTTTTTTAACGCTCAACACACGACACATTGTTGTGATCGCCAGTATGTACTGAGAGCATTTTATGAAGTACACACCTTATATAAGCTTTTGGTGGGATATGTTAGAGGCGGGGTTTCGGCAGCCAATGGAATGTTCTAAACCGTTTCTAACTCGTAAGACTGCATCGGACAATACAAATTTTCCAAATTTGACTTTTTAGAGCCCTATTTACAATGGTTCGCAAATATTTTGTTTTATAATAGCTTTTTGTACCGTTTTTAATGATTCTTGACAGTGGAAATTTTAAAAAACCGAGCTGAGGTTACTTACCTACCACCAAATATTTTATTACATTACGGACCGAGGAAGTATTTGTGATTAACCCTTATGTCAATACCCAGTCTTTATTACGTTGTTCAATACCCGGGGTACCCGGGTACCCTATGCTATATTTCGTCAACAAAAGGAATTGGAATTGGGAAATTTTTATTTTCACATTCTATGTTGTTGGGAGTCACAGTGGGAATACCTATTACCACAAAACATGTTAATTTATGGAATAATAAAGGGCAAGGAGGAAGGGAAACAGTAAAGTCTCCGTTGTCATTCATATCGTCATTCGTCGTTCATATGAGGATATTTTACATGTAATTTATAGTTAAATGTAATTAATTTATAATTAAAAGTTAAATGTCTACGTTTATTTGTATATAAAATATTATTTCTGACCCCCCAGAGATTAGTTAAATTATTATTATAATTTTGAAAATCTGTAGAAGTATTAAGTTTTTACATATATGGGTACCCGGGTACCCCGGGTATTGATCAACTGGGTATTCAACTTTAGCGCCTAATTTTTTCTACTTTCTTGAATATTTAAATATCAAAACTTATATGAATGGACGTCAATTGACTCAAATAACGAGGATCTGACCGGATTTGAAGATATCTCTTTAAATACATAGCATATTTAAGTAAGAACATGCAAAAGGGTACCCGGGTACCCGGGTATTGACATAAGGGTTAACAAAGCTAATATTATACGTTGTTATTGTAATTGAGAATAACATGAGACTTGCAGACTATGAATAAATGACATATTTTTTTATGTATTACAATCTCGGTTTCCGTGTCAATCCCGACACGTTGTATAATCCGACAGGAAATGGATCTAGTTCGTGTCGACTTTGACAGGTTTTACTGTATTAGAAATAAATCATTACAAACAAAACTTCGGGAAACCTACTAATTACAATTTTTGAACCATTTTAATATAACATCAAAAATGTTTTCACAGTAAATAGATGCATCTGCATAGTAGTAAGTTATATCTGCATCATTCCCAACCACAAACCACGGGTCAATATTATTTGTATTACTAAAAGCGAGGGTATTGTGTTGACATATCAGTTAGTAGGGACTTTATTTCAACCCTAATCCTTGAAATGCCTCACATGATTAATTTTTAATATAAAACTGATATCTTCAGTAGGAAATTTAGTACTCCTGAATTGAGTTCAACTAACATTTTTCCAGCGTAGCTTTACATTGAATTGTTAACTCTTATAGAATATCAAACATCTTCTGTTTTAATATCTAATTTCTAGGAGGAAAACACGCAACTGTTGCTAATAGCAACTTGAAGGTGATGTGTATCCGTCTTAAAATTAGTAAAAATATTAGAGATTCGGTTGAGACGTCCAATAGCTTAGCGATTAGGTGCACCGACTGCTAATGCTGGGAACTTCTGTCTGACTGCGGGCTAAGTAAGAAGCTTATTGTGGTTGTCTCCCCTCGGAAGGCAATGACAAACCACCGAGGTGTCATCTTTTATGGGAGCACCAAGAAGATGATTAGAGATTCAGTAATCAGAGCCAGTCAGGTAAAATCGAGTGATTTTCGATGATTGAAGTTGCTGCCACCAGGTATGTTTTCCAAATAGATTAATATATTAATTAATTAAACCAATTAGTACATTTACAATAACTGAAATCTTCAACCTGAGATTCACGTTATCAAGTAATCTTTAAAATTAATAAGAACACGGTAAGAATGATTTTAGTCCTAGTTACATTATTTGCAATCCCAAGTCGTCAATATAATTATTAATCTTGTCTGCACTACATTAAGATGCTTATGACGTTACCTAAGTTTGAAGATGACAATTGCAGCAAATATTCATTAATGTAGTTCTCAAAGTTACTAGTATCTCTTGACTTAGATTGGGGTAGAAATCTCATTCCAATCGTAGCTATGCGTCGAGTTAGGTTTCATCCAATTAAACTGATTAAAACCTGAAACTATTAAATCACAATAAATTATTGTAAATAAATTGAATACTCTGGTATCGGTGTAGAAATTACAATAATTATTCAATTAATTTCACTTTTTGTTTACAGTTTTCCAATATTTTAAATTATAATCCTTGCTCTTATTGAATACCTACTCGCAAAAATTCCACCTAGTTTATACAGTTGCTCTTATTTTTGAAAAATAAAAATGCTTCATTTTGAACATAGAAATCAGTTTGGGAAAAGGGAAGTTGGATTAAGTTGAAAGCACGAATTTGGTAAAATAAAACTCACCGCAAATCGCATCTTAATGTTGATCCAATCATTTTTAAAAATCGTATACACGAAGTAATTTCGAACTTTAAAGTTGGAGTGGCTGTTAGGAATTTTTCAAATAATATTTTTTAATGGTCCACATCAGATCGAATGTAAACACAAAGTTTTTAACAACCTTGCAGAAATCCACGACTATTCTATAGTATGTCCATAATTTATTCAATTTCGAGTAGATTGTAAAAGAACAACGTTTAATATTTTAGAAGTTTAAAATTGGTTCTGTTACAAATTAAGTTTTCTAAATTCTCCGACTTCATTAATAATTTACGAGTTCTAAATACGGCCATACATTTTGAATACTTCTTGAACAAAAAGTAAATTAAATAACAGACACGCTAAGAATTTTAATTATTGGGTTTTTGGAAAATTATTTTTACTGCCTACCACGGAATTAAAACGAAGGGATCCTAATTAACTTTGGTACTTCTACTATTGAAGTTTTCTTAAAAGAAAGGGCAGAAATAATTGATTGAGATGCTAAAATGACTTCAACACGTTTGGGAAAATTGAATTAAAATTAAAGAACAATTTGTAACAATTATCGAAATGTAAACCCAAATTGACTTCCTTATTTTACATTTCCTGCGATACATGGTTTAACGATTATCTCTTACAAATTTTAATAAAATGAAAAACCACTTAAGCTGTACAAAATTGAAAAATTTAGGTTTCCATATTATAACATCAATCAGGGTTTTAATAACATACAATTTACATAATAATTATTTATACCATGTCTGGAATAATGAAATTGGAAAATGCTCAATTTCCTAATGCATGCATTTTGGTATGGCAGTGTTCATCCGCCATTGTCGATTGTGATAGCATCATTAAATAATTTAAGTTTGTTTTATCAAACGTCATTAAAACCTGAGTATGGTTTATGCAAAAATTTCCAATGAAGTTAAAATTTAATGTGCGAGTTGCCTAAAAATAACATTAACATGCGGTGTGGTATGCAAAAGTGAAATACGAAATTTAACCAACCTGTTTTTCACTTTTTTGCAAAGTTGACCTGGAATTGAGCAGTTACCAAAAAAATTGAAAACAAAAAATTACAAAGTCTTTCTAAATGAGCTTTAGTGTGGATATATTATGGAGATCGATATCGGAAGGTCTGTGCGTGGACCTCCTAAAATAATAAAATGTCTACGTGAAGTTAGTAAGTCTGAAATTCAAGTTTAAATTTTAATAAATTAAACAGTGAAGGATGCGTAAAAAAGTAAAAAAATACATGGATATTTTTACGTCTAAACCCAAGAGAAGTGCTAACAGTGTAAAATTATTAATTAATAAAACGTTGATGTGAAACGCTGTAATTAAATTGTAACAAAAATTTAATTACTAATAACCTCTGGCCGAACCGCTGGAATTTTCCGTTTTGAAAAACGCTTGTTCATGGTCGGGTAATAAAAAATTACAAAAATAAATCCGAATTTTCATGAGATCTTACATAAACCGGATTCTAAGCGGAAGGGGCCACGGAAATGAAAGCAGAAAATTCACATGAAAACTAAACAAAGAAAATTTGTACGCGGTGCTAAATAGAGCGTTTAGGTATCACCCTTGAGTAAACTCACAAGGGTGGAAGGAATGATATAGACGAAATTAGATATGACACCCTCACATAGCACGCAAAATCCGGCCGGCTTATATATTGGTGATTATTCATATTTTTTGTCGCAAGCAGTGCGTTTGTTCGTACGAGCTCACCTTAAATCATAAATTTCTTACCGATTTAAATAATGTTTAATGTGAATGCATTTAAAAATTGTTAAACTTTCATTGTATAAATTAAAACCCCATGAAGTTGGTTCCAGATCAGGATTAGTATCTAATGCATGACCTTTGTTGACCACCTGTTCATATCTTGGTGTGCCACGTGACCAACCCAGTCATTTCAGTTTCACCATTCGTGTAATCAACTCCTGACATGCTAATCTCCACTGCCGTTTTGATAACCTCATAAAAGAATCAGTTTTAGTAAACCAGCTTGGTCATTGGTAGCACTTCACAAATTTAGATTGATATAGGAGATTTTAGTAAGTCACGAAACAAACCGAATTATTTGAACCGATGATGGGATAAAATTAGCTACTCCGGTTAAAAAATTTTCGTTCTTCTTCTATTGTTAAATTTCCTTCCAGCAATGGATAAATCTAAGCTTACTTATTACATATTGAGCGATTGTGTGCGGTTTGGGCAATAGATTAAAGTTTTGGCACAAGTGAAACTTTGTAATTTGTATATTCACCTAAACAGCGAGAGCTCAACCACCAGGATAACCACATACGCCGATTTGTACCTGATAATAAACCATTTCAAAATTTTATATAGGCCCACGATAAAAAGTTAACTACCAAAAATAAAACTCATAACAACAGAAACAAAAAACAGGTAAGGTTTATTTGTCAATTTTCATATCAATTAACTTTTTATTAAAAATTCTGAATGGGGAAGTTTGTGTATACGAAAAAATGAGTCGCTTTTTAATTTTTTATCGTATTAAAAATAGCTTCTGAAAAGTTTATAATGCAAAAATATGCTACAAAAATTTATGCTTGACAAAAAAATCGTAGTTCTTTTCAAAGCTTTTAAGACCCGAGTATGCATCGTGACTTATTCATCATTTAAATTATATTTTCTTGTTTTCTTAAATAAAAACCTTTTAAATGGTAATTTAATCTAAAAATGAAAATGCATCCCCTTTTCTCCATTCCTTCCTATGGATTCGCAATTTAATGATAAATTTGAATGTTGCAGGAGATGAAGTTGGTGAAGTGATACGGTTAGTCATCTTTTAAAGTTAGAAATTGCGCTCTTGTGTCTAATGTAGTATAACACTTCAATCTACTCAGGTCTACAAACCACAAGGGAAGACAGCCTTTAGTGTTTAAAACACAAACCATGCTGTTCTATCCAACCATTGTTTGCTTGGTTTTCATTAAACGTCCGTCATAGAGAAAACTAACAAAGAGTTGATATCGTCCAATTTCTTGCTAGAAACAAGTAACAATTTTACTACGCCCTATTCAATAAAAGTGTATATTATTGTCCTAACTACAATGGGAGAGAATTTATATACAAATGATCGAGTAGGGGAAATGTGCCTAGTGATTCAAAGAAATAAAGTTAAGAATCCCATCATAAGAACAGTGCCAACACGTGCACATTTCCCTTACAAACTAATATGCATTCTTGTCGTTTGTAACAATTCTACCACTAAAGTGTTTTCCACTGGAAATTTCATTATTTCTAAACAAAGCGTTTCGTTGCTGAAAATTTGTCTTACTCGTCGTTGGTTTTAATTTAATAAGGAGAAAGACTTTCTAACGAATTAGTCGATATTGGATTAATTTTAAAGGAAGAAGTACAGAATTTCACGCATTCTTTACTTTCTTGTATTTGCACTATAGCATGTCGAGCTGTCGGCATGGCAGAACCAATTTAGCAAACACGGAAGCAAACGTCAAGTTTGAAACAAGACCGTAAAGAGGTTTCAGATATTCATTTTAATTGAACTAAATTTTGTTCACCAATACTAAATTTTGTTAAAAGTTTAACAAAGAACATGAAAGTTTACTTTTTCATTTTATTTTAAACTTGAAATTTCAATAGAATCGGTGAAACATGAGGATGCAATTTTTCTGGTTTATAGAATATTCTCCACAATAATTATAAAAGAAAAACAAATTAGAGATATTATTGTTTTGTGCTAACTCACAGTGCAGCTGCGGTAGATAAAGTAAAAATTTCTTTGCAATATTCACAGGATTCTTTTACTTTTTAGTAGGTATGTACGTTCCAAAACCGTTTTCCAATTGAAGTTTTATATTTTTCAAACTAATATCAAACTCTAATACGGTAAAATGCGTAAAAAGAGAAATGGAATTGAAATTAGAATTATAAATTACTGGTTCGTACTAAATATTGTACTGCTGTCGTAAGGACTTACGTTACTTTACAATATTGAGCAATTGGGCCCCGAAAATTGTGTTAAGTCTGAATACCTAACATAACTTCAAAATACCAAAATAAAGGGTTGCCACCTAACATAACCTTAAAATACCAAATGAAAGGGATGCCACACGATTTTTCTGTTATAACCGAAAAGATTGTAACATCGAAAGTGTGAAAGCAGAGGTTCTTGTATATTTTTGCTACATTTCACCTACGGGCATAAAGATGAAATATTGATATAATTGAAGGATTAAAATTATTCTGAAGGATTTTAGGAGATAGGGTGAGTTACTTTATAATTTATGTACTTATTTTGACGATTAACACCGAGAAAAATCTGTACTGTGCTGATGCACGTTAATTTTAACTTGCAAAATGAATTACTTACAAAGAGTTGCAAATTTGATAAAAAAAAAGTGCTCGAAAACTAATAAATCTGAATGTCAATTCTACTAACAAATGACTTTCATCTAAGCTTCTTCAAGACGCAACAAGAATTCTTGGTGCTAGATTAAATTTTAACAACAAAAAATAAAAATAAAAGCCGTTACGAGATGAGTATGCCCCCCCCCCGTTCGAACAAGGATTTTTTTAAATATTAAGAATTTTATCTATAAGTATATACAATAATTAAAAACATCGTTAACGAAAACAAATTTTACATTTTTATTCAACAACGAACAAACATTGAAACAGAAATATTCTATTGTTAGAAAGTGACCTTTGACCATTTAGTATTTTTACCCCATCTACGCGAAGAAATATTTAATTTGATCTAATTTACAAGTGTTTTATCTATTTTCTAGGGTCGTTAATCCCGCTAGACCTCTTAAATGTGAAAATGTAAAAAGGGAAGGGGCACATTAATTTCCGATTTTTCCGATAGTGGTTCTAAAGTTTCTTCTGAGTCGTATTTTTCTTAGTATGAATAAGAAAGATTCTTGACTGAAGCGTCGTGACCGTTTTTGTTTTACTCGGATTCGAACCGGGTATTTAGAGTTTATAGTCAACTCTCGTGACCGCCGTGAAGCTCTGACCGCTTCTCCTAAGTTTACATTGCCTGAATTCAAGGAATTTTTACAGTTAAGTGATATAAAGCATCACACAGCACCATACCACCCAGAAACCAATGGTCAAGCAGAACGTTATTTCCAATCAGTAAAGAACTTCCTAAAGTCTATGGTGTAATGTAAAATCGTCATTTAACCCATGCGCGACGCCTATGTTTAAGTGGCGGAGTTTGCAACTACCTTGGAGATCTGTCAGTTCTTTGTCTGGTGATTACCTTGAAACGAAGCGAATTTTTTCGGTGGAAAGTTCATTATTTTGGAATAAGTATTCCAGAACTCTGCTTAAGTCTTGATCTGAGCTGTAAGTTGCCACCATTCTTAGATAATAATACGCTCGTTGCGAAGTTTGATTACCTTTAAGCTGCCTTCCGTTGCATTTCGCAATTCATCTTGGTGCCAGATTGCCTATTCAATGTGGATTTTTGAAGTTGATTTCTTTCGACTTCCTTGGAGGAGTCCTTGTAAATGATAGCCATATGATGACCATATGGCAAGTCCTGAGGTACTAAAATTTAATCAGTATACCAGTCGACAAAATTCAGCTCGAGGACTGTCCTTCCGAGTTTGACTGTGGCGTCACAATGTTTGGATTCCACGGGAAGACTTAACGGTTGCAACAGATACTTCTATACTTCGAAATTATTTGTATTACCTGCGGTACTGTAAGTGAAAAATTCTTAACCTTGTCGTAGTCATTTTGAGTAATTGTCTAACAGCATTTTTGTGGTTAAATTGTCACCCCATTTGATAACGGAAGCAGAACATTTGACCTAGATATTTTGTAGTAAGACAACGAATGATTTACTTGTGAATGTATCATTTAAAATTAACAGAGACGAGTTAGTGTTAGTTTGTTCCACCAAGGCCTCCCATGCAAATTTACCAGTATCTCTGGCTGTGGAGAGATTTTGAATTGCTCAGGTAAGGCGAAATTTCGTTACAAAGAACAATCCAACGAAATCTAAATAAGGTTCTTGGGCAATACAGAAAGGCTCCACGCACAACAACGGGAGAACCACCGGCAATATTATACCTATGAACACGACTGGATCTGTCAGACCAGACGGCATCATGCACATACGAATAAATGAAAAACAGAACAACGTTCTGTACCTTCCAACGGACCTAATTGATCTGCTTCATGTTCGGTAACTCGAACATGGTTAAATGGATCCCAGGTACAATTGAAACACGTTTTGGAGACCTACACAATGAAATTGTTACAATGGAAAACGCTTAAACGACATATAGACCAAAGAAGGCAACAAAACAACAAAACAACAAGAAAACATATCTTCAAGTGAGGATATCGTTGAGTTACCTTGTCGAATCCGCGTGTTGGAAAGCAACATCACACAACCTCCAGCCCACAGAAACAGATGGGAACGCCGCAGCCCCCAGCTCAACAGCCACACATGGAGACACCACAGACCTCGCTACCCCTCGTTGGGATAGACAAGTTTTGGTTGTTTTACTTCGGTGCAAGCGGCATGGGATGACTTGACAAAGGTCGTTAAGGTCGTAGCACTAGCCGTTATTTAAAAATTTTACAAATATAAATTCTTCGAAAC
This sequence comes from Rhagonycha lutea, assembly GCA_958510855.1. Lineage (NCBI taxonomy): Eukaryota > Metazoa > Arthropoda > Insecta > Coleoptera > Cantharidae > Rhagonycha > Rhagonycha lutea. The sequence continues at coordinate 36,916,854 of OY294041.1, forward strand.
TGTCAACTTAAATGTCAATCAGATTAACGTGAGCTGAGTGGCTTCTAGTTTAAGCCATTTGGAATAATTATAATTTTATGAACCGACTGAGCTAGCACATTTAAGAAATTTCAACAGTTCAAGAAGTTTTCTGAATTTTGATTTGAAGTTTAATGAAAGTTTAATATTTCAACGTTCTGTTTTATCTCGATAGACAGTGGCGTAACTACCAGTGTGCGCGGTGTACGAATGAACACAGCCCGAGATAATGTAAAGTAAAATATAATCGCACTGCGCCAGTCTTCTTAAACAAAGGTAAAAGGCGCCTGTGCAAGCGGGACACAGACAACTCGGCAACGGGAATCCACCGATCGAGCTTAGGTTAGTATTAGGAAACGATTTTTTTAAAGAAGGCGACCATCAAAAGAAAGATACGCCGGTGCCGAGTTCTTGCGTACTCTTCCTTGTACTAGGAGGTATTCCCAACAAATTTTCTCCTGGACCTTCTGGTCTGCATGTTGCGAAAGATAGAAAGTACGCTTAAGAACTGGAGGGTCTGTCAGTATTTTCAAAGCAAAAAATAAATAGTTATTAGTTGGCTTTGATCAATTCTTGTACCCAATTTATTATTAAAAGCAAATATCGTTGCCATGGTTACCGATGATTCTCTTCAAACTTGACACATGGAACCATTGTAGGGCCAAGTGGGTATAGGGGTCTGGATGTACTTTAGAGTTTAGAGGGTAAGATAAACTCACACACACTTGGGCCTCTAAATCGAGCTCATTGTACTACCTCCGGTTTTCAGCTTCACCCCGATCCTGTCACTCCCCGAGCCACTCCAGTCCGGCTTGGGGGTATAAAATATTCCGTTTGTTATGTAAGCAACAAGAAGACAATAATTCAAGAATCAAAGTTGCTTGGTTATCAATTTTAAAAAGTCCGGTTGTTGCTTACGTGTACCTGGGGGGTATTCCATACCCCCAGACCCCCCGGTTTCATGCCCATTTCAGAGGAATAAGTTTATTTTCTATTTGATTTTTATAGAAAAAAAACCTTTTCCTTAAACGGGCCGGGGGGGGGTGTAGTGCAAATTAAACCGCTTTCCACGGGTACGTTTTTAAATATTTATTTATACATTTAATACCAATGTTAAAGTAAAACAAATTTATTCCTCTGAAATGGGCAAGAAACCGGGGGGTCTGGGGGTATGGAATACCCCCCAGAACAAGGAAGGGTACACAACAACTCGGCGGATCTCTTTTAACGATCCCCTCATTTTTTTCATAGATATGACACCGGGGGGTCTGGGAGGTCTGCAACAACAAAATTTAAAGTAAAATTTTACATGTACTTATCAAACCCAAATTTCATTGGAGGGTATTCCATAACCCCCAAACCCCCCGGTCTCGAGCATCAATATGTTATAGTAATTCTCTCATATGGATTTAATTAAATTGCAACCATTCCAAATAGATATATAATGCTATGATTTTCTTCCCCAAAGAACTATAACTAAAGCCGCAAAGTTAACGTTACGCCGGAGTAGAGTTTTTCTCTTATACAGGGTTGATGGGTTCAACAGACAAAATAAGAGGGTAATTCACAGTAAACGTAATTTATTAAACAAAAAAAATTAATTGTGGAAATTTGCATCGAATTATTTTGTACAACAATTTTGTCTCAAACCAAAGGTATGGGGTGCAACAATCAAGAGATCCAAAATTACATTTAATTCCTCATTAAATTCAGGTGCTAAACTTGGATCTCTCATTATCTGTGTGTAGTGTAAAATTATAAATCAATAAAACAAAGTTTTTTAGGAAATTCATCAACGACACAAATCGCTGCTCCAATTTGAATTTACTAAAATTTAAAAAATAATTCTCTACCTTATAATTTGGTAATTTTTCACTTGCTTCTTTGTGTCACTGCAAGTCGAGTCGTCAGTAGTCTCCTCATGTTCTTACGTCTTGAGTAGAGAAGAATGCGGGATCAAAAAAATCCCGTCCCGTCCCGTCCCGCCCCGTCCCGCGCGCGGGACGGGGCGGGACGGGGTGCCAATTTCGTCCCGCGCGGGACGGGATGCCAATTAAGCCCCGCGTTTGATTTATAAATTTATTTTACTTAAGTAAAAATTTTAAAAGTTATTAAAAAAAATAATAAAAAACAATTAAAATTGTTATTTTTATACTATTTATAAAATAAAACAGTGCTCAGGGGGTGGATGCGCGGGATATGCGAGACCCGCGGGATATGCGGGACCCGCGGGATATGCGAGACCAGCGGGATATGCGGGACCCGCGGGATATACGGGACCCGCGGGATATGCGGGACCCGCGGGACGGGACGGGACTGCAGGACAAGGCCACACCGCGGGACGGGGCGGGACGGGACAAGAAAACGTAGTCCCGCATTCTTCTCTACTACTCAGAGACTGGCTTCATTTCTTGCTCGCTGACTTTCTGTGTTTTTCAAAGTTCAAAATTTGGATTTTATGTAGTGGGAGTTTTTTCATCCTGGTTAGCTAAATTGACTCTACTGACAGGTAACACAACGTCGTTTATCGCGTACGCACTAAATTGTTATTAACACTTTACTTTATTCCAGTTACTTGGCGCTATTTTCAAATGAAAATCATACACAAGGCGTGTCACAAACTTTGTACCTCACAAATAAATTCAGAAATGTTTTGTTTTATGTGTAAAATTGTTACAAGTAATGGTTTTGTAAATTTGATGCAAATTCTATTCTCATATCAGCCAAATCAACTGATTACTGAATCAAAAATCAAATAAAATTAAATTACTCCCTTATTTGTCTGCTTTCACTCTTAAATGATGAAAATATCACCACAATAAATATGATTATGGTATCGGGACCGGGGGGTCTGGGGGGTATGGAATACCCTCCAGCACAAGGAAGTAACGATATGACTTTTCAAAACTGATAATAGATATTTTACATATTACGACTGGGGGTATTCCATAGCATCATGTTTTTCAATTGATTATACTTATAATTAGTGATAGGACAGTTAGGCAAAAACAGCTCGGGCTTAGGGGAATCCCTAACATAACTCACCAATAGAGAGAGAGTTTATTAACGCTAATAATATATTATATTTATTATGAGCTCATATAATATATAAAAATTGATAATATTTAATTTTATCTAATTTTGAAATGTTTTTTCTATGTTCTAAGGTGGATAAGCCCAATAAATACCCTAAAATGTAAAGAAATGAGCTTGCAACCGAGAGTCTAAGGAGGTATGGACAGTGGCGTAAATACGGGGGGGGGGAGGAATCCCTTAAACTGCGTTGTATTGTGGCCACATTTTTTTTAATCGCACACCTCTCAATCCAGTGGCCCGTCAAATCTCTTGCTCCCGGGCCTAAAATTTGAAGTTACGCCACTGTCGATAGACCTAACATTTTTACAACAGCTCTTATGCCTTTTTACTCGATGTGTTAGGATTTAATTTGAGGCCACGTTTTCTTCAGAGATAAGCGGTGACGAGAAGGCTCCTTGGAATTTTATTTAATTTTCTCATTTGCTTTATGTTTATGCGAATCCCCTCATCCCAGCTTGATGAATGATGGCACACCATGCTATTTTGTGGAAGTTTTGTTAAATCTGGCTTAAGTTAGTCTCACCATAACATCTTCAGTTGGCGACACAGCAAACAACGAGGGAACAACCGCATTATCAATTGAAATAATCGCGTATTTAGGACATTAGTTGAAGCCATTGTGAATTTTATCATAATGACGACACACATTACAATGTACGAAGAACTCGTAAACTACTCGAAACGACCCAAGGTCAGACACCTAAAATGGAGGGGGGGTCGAGCTTCTTGTTAGATACCTACGTCCATCCGGGAAGTCATCGAATCAGTGCTGCAAATAAGGATCAAATTGCGTTACAATCTGCGAAATTAAAATTTCGTGATTAACAAAAATCTCCGTAACCAAACTATAACTTCCTTGTGTTTGGTTGAAGGAATGGAAATGTTTTACTAAAAAGAAACGGTTAAGTTTAATTTCACATTTATACAAAACAGAGGATATTTCTATCAACTAAAAATTTATTTGGTTTATTAAAAAGAACCTATTTAATTTTTAGGTCGTCAGAGTAAATTTTATAAACTCAATAAAGTAAATAAATTTTCATCAAATTTAATTTTCATTAAAATCCGCAAGTAAATTAGATGCCAAGTTTATTTGACTTCTAATATTGCTGTAGAAGCATCCTTTCTTTTTATTTCAATTAAGTTGATCATAAATTACATTTAAAAGTTCTTTGTTAGACCGCAAACACACATTAAAACTGTTTTTGATTCCATTAACGTTTGCAATTACATTCTTAGATATATTAAACTATTTTCTTGATGTTCTTTGCGAATTAATTAATTCTGCGTCAATAAAAGCATCTTAAATTCATCATTTCATGACATTTTTGTGTTTTTTGTGATAGTCTACATGAGGTGATTGAATGAGGAAATAAACCAGAAGTCCTGAAGTTTATGTGCGAGTCAAATTAAAAATGTAGTTTTGTGCAACCTAACCTCTCGCTCATGACGAAACAAAGCCACAATATTGCTTTCCGGATTTTATGCTTCCTTTAACCTCAATATTTTTTTACAAAAAAGCTCTTAAAGAACAAAAAACGCATTTGGTTGTGTTAAAACAAAATTGAAGTTTAAATCGATATTGGAATGAGTACACATACATTTTACATCAGCAAAATTGAAGATTGAAAAAAAATTGACGTTAAGAGAGCGTATGTTAAGATAAACTAATCCAATTTAAAAGTAACGTAAAAAATGATAACATTAAGCTCGACAAAGAAACCCAGGATGATAATACGCCCGAAGATTGTCTTACGAGTTGTACGCTTACGTGTAGACGATACGAGGTATAAATAAGTTTATAAGGTGAATGGAAATGAAAAGCGATTTTACAAAATGGAGCACTTCATTCGATAACATTTTTTGTTGGGTGTGAATCCTCAGATAATTTTTCGCTTGAAATAGTTTTAGCCGTAACAATGGCGCCCAATGTTAAGGTAAACGATTCTGCATCAAAAGTATAACATCTAAGTTTTCAAAAGCGAAACTAAATTGAGGAAAAGACAAACTGGAATGTTGTATTAAAAATATGGAACGTGAAAACAAACTTCCGCTGAAAACACACCGAGTTCCCTTTCACAGCTTACAATACAATCCACAGACCGCAAAATCCAATAATTTTACACATAACTGACAAAGGTAAAATTTCATAATGGAAATCGATATGTTGAACAGCAGTAAACTACCTACCAAAAAACAAATCTTAAATTCCTTCTTGTGAAATGACACGAAAAAAATTTGGTGCGTTATTTTGAGCCACCGTTGTATTAAAAATTGAATTAATTTCGAATATCCCTTCCACAAATATTAGCACATCTATTATACGAGGATTAAAGGCTTTTGATGTTGTTTGTAGATAATTATGTCATAAATACTGGAACATTTGCAAACATGAGCTCAGACATTATGTAAACATTTTTCGAAAAGCATTCGAACGTCATTCGTTCTCGAAGACATAAAATTTAATAACCTCACATTTTTCAGCCGAAATAAATCAGCATTTAAAGTTGGTACGAGGTACGGAACAAATCAAACAAATCAATGTTCACGATAAACTTTAAATTTTTAAAAATTGGACTAAGGAAATATTTTTCTGGGAGTAGGAAGTCTGCAAAAAATATTTTTTATATTGTAATAGATTGATGTTGACACCTTTAAATTCTGGTTACTTCTGAACTTTTCGTTTTAATTTTATAGTAGTTTGGAAGTCTTGCGAAGTTTCAGAAGTGGGATAAAAAAATTTAATTGAAGTGAATAAATAATTGGAGATGACTTTTTTTCATAAAAACTTTGCAAGGTTTTCGTTCCCATTCATAAATGTAAATCCAGTACAAATCAGATCGTCAAGTATGATTGAAATCCGCATCCAGTCTTTGACAAGCAGGAAAAAAATGTACAAAAAAGAAGAAAATAAGTAAAGTGAAAGAATATCATTGGAGTGAAAGAATATAAAGCGGTGAAAAAATATAAAGCGCAAGCGTAAAATGACAAGACTGTATCGATTATGACTACCCTGTAAACCGAAATACATCGAAATACTCCATCTTTACTCGTAAAACTATTGAGCTATAATTTGACGTCGTAAACGTGTAATCAGCTATCATCAAAAAGTGATCCAAATAGATTACCCGATTCACTCATAATTCACACTTGGATGAGTCGTAAAAAGAAACGCAAATACCCAAAATGTATAAAAATAAAACAAAATTAGAGACGTATTTCATACAAAAAGCAACTGAAACCGAAAAGGATTTGCTTCATTACATTTTCCAAGTTACTTCTGTAAGTCGGAGCTTCAGTTTTTACACGAGGATTAAATTTAATAGAGTGCACCTGTCGCATAATACATTTTTCGATTTAAAATTTTGCGGTTTCTAGAAAATTATAAATGCAGCAATTACGAAAAGTGAAATTAAAACAAAACTTGAGTTTTAAAATTTGGGAAACTTGAAATGAGACAATTTTCAAACTTTTTCCTCTTACAAACTAACAAAACTTGGAAAAAATATTAAAAACTTTCACTAACTCGATAAAGCTTAATCAAGTGGACTATTATTTTAGTTTATCTCTACGAAGAAACAAACCTAAAAAGTGTATTTTGGGAGATCAACTTTTTTGATTAAAAGAAATGTTGGATATTTTGAGAAAGTTTGCTTAATTTAAAAACGCAGTTGTACCTGATGGATTTGTAATTAATAAGCCATAAAACCTTGAAAATAATTTACTGTTACTTTAGGGCATTTTACTTGTATAAACTAAATTTGGAAGTTTATACGGTGCTCTTATGAAAATAAATTAGTAGAGGGGCTATACTGTATCAAGCTCACATCAGTTTTACTCGTATGTGAAACTGATCCGAACTTAACTTAAAGATCTTGATTCGCAGATAATTATAATCAGAAGTGGTCACGTGGTTCAGAAAAATGGCTAAATGATTTATTCCTGGATAAAAAGTATAAGAAACAATTCTGTTTCATCTTATCTTCATTTAAGCATAGTGTGACAAATTTCGTAACGTAATATGGATGGGATAACCCTTAATACGAAGCCCATTTCGATGTCAGTAAACAAAATTACTTTTTGAGCGCACCCTGTATTTCCGTTACAAAACCTTACAGTGCTAAAAATTTGCAGTGCCAATCGATTTTTGATTTATTTAAGGTGAAAGATAAAATTTAACATTACGTCAAGAAATACCAATACTTCTCACTTTTCAGTGTTATAAATTTTCAAAGCTACCTACAGGTGGATGAAAACTCAACATATCATTCGATGTGACACGATATTTCCTGTAAAATTCTATACCTTATTGCTTTAACAATTTCAACTAATCTATATGCAAAAATAATTTTCTTCATAGATGAATGAATTTATTAAATAATTCATACGACTTAAAATGACGAGATGGTAAATCGGATTTTCATTTCTCTCATTTAAATTTTAAAGTAGAAATTATAATTGACGTCATTAATTTGAATTGTGTTTGCTGCGGAGTGAATTAAAGTTATTATTGTTAACTTTTCATTTACTTAGTATATTATACTTTTTTTTCTTAATGATTAATTACTTTTGGTGTAATCGATATCGTACCGGGTTGTTTAACTAGTGACGAACTTATTTGAATTTTAATTAAGGAAAACGAGAGCTTTTTAGTATTTTTCTTTTTTATTGGTTTTTAATGCTAAATATTAAGGTTTTTGCTAAGATCATTTATTCGATTTTATGACTTAATTCGAAATTGGGTATTCTATAGGGATTTAAATTTCTTCATTAAACTTCTTCTTAATGAGGTCTTATAGAAAATCTATTTTGTAAACACGAGGAAAGTCAATCTTTGATTAATTAACTTTGTAATTTAATATTCAGAATTATGTAGATTGATTAATATTATAAATTTATTAGTCGTATCGAAGTCATCGACTATTTGGGGATTAATTCAACTTAGCTTAATCTTAATTATAAGCAGCTAAACATTTTTTTTTATTTCTTTAGGAAAAAATAATAAAATTTAACAAAACTTAAAATTAAAGTTTATTGTGTTCTTTTCATCGAATGAAAATTTATCCTGCAAGAGCTGCAACCCACATATCAGTGGATTCGTCCTAACCATTCGATAAAAAACACATTTTCCAATTAAATAAACGAATTTTACCTATTATATGAAATTCGAGAAACACTCAAAAAACTAAAAACTCAAAAATACAAAAAATTTAACGGTTAGCAAGTTACATTTAAAGTAGTGAGTCGACGTAGGTGCTTTTTGTTTTTATACTTTGCCAAATAAAATTAAAAAAAAATTTTTTTCCCAATGGGAGGCTAAAAGTTATGATTTAATAATTTTTTTAATTTGTAATTAAAACCTTGATGCCTTTTTATATTTATGTAATGTTATAATAACATTAACGATATATTTGGATATCAAATACAAACATACGAAATAATATTGCCTAATTTTTTTTAACAATTTCATTACTTTAATAAATTATTATTAAATATTAAAAAATATTCAGAGAGCGATTTTGTAAAAATGAAATTTGCTACAAAGTATAATTTTTCTTTTGTGATAAATAACTCTCGAGAAATTCAAATTTTAAGAGGTAACGGAAGGTTCGTTTACTTAAATTTTTCGTATACATTGATTATATTATGCGATAATCAACAATAATAATATTTATTTTGAAAATTTATTTGCGATTACCGAGTTATTATCTGTGATTATACGTAACTCACATTCATTTGCTGTGATTACTTGGGATTATTTGTAATAAAACTGTGAATTAATTTGTAATTATAAACATAATAAATATTTAAAATAATTTGTTTTAAATTAGAATATGGAGGATGATTTTGTTTTGCAAAGATGTAGCTCATCCCAAGTAACAAAATAAGTTATCGGTACGTAAATTTTAACTATTAAGTATCGTCTTAAAATTTACGCACATAAATTAACAAAATCTTTCACTTCTACAATCGAACAATTTATTCTTCTTCTTCTGTCTTTCCAGGTTTAGGCACATTTCCCTGTTCTGGCCTCACCAACGCTTCCTCGATCTACCAACGCTTTTTCTTCCTCTAGGACTATATTCAAATGCTTGTTTTGGGATTCTGTTGTCTTGCATCCTTGTTAAGTGTTCCTTCTAGTTTTCCTTATATTCCTGGGTATTTTCTACAATTGAATATATGTTCAGTTCTTTCTTCTCTTATGTCCTCATTTCTAATTCCATCTTCTCTGGTGCATCCTTTAACCGCTCTTAGAAATTTCATTTCTGCTGTTTGGATACTTTGGAAGTCCTTTTTTCTCACTACCCAGTTTTCAGAGCCATATAGTAGGTATAGTTGGAGCAGCCATTACTTTATAGAACTTTAATTGCGTTTCTTTCCTGGTTTTTCTTCCCAACGTTCTTCTAATTGTGCCACATATTCTTTGGTATTTACTGATTTTATTACCTATATCTTTATTTTCTTCATATGTGACATCGCAACCTAGCAATTGGAAATGATTCACCTGTTCTAAAATGTTATTGTCAATTAAAATCTTTGTTCTTCTTCGATCAGGTCCTAAAAAGGTCATCGTCTTAGTTTTTTGGGTTGATATTCGAAGATTGTATTTGGAACTTAATTTATGGAGTCGATAGATTGCTTTTTGTAATTTATTTACGTTATCTTGTATGATAACCTGGTCATCGGCAAACAAAACAGTGTTTAAGTACATTCGCTGATTCAATTTGATACCTTCTACAATCGAACAATTACGATCAAATACTTGAATGTAGCGATTTCACGACTGTACATTTAACATTAATTATTTCAAAAACTTACATTCGTGGAATCTCAAGGATTTAATAATGAAACAATCTTCCAAAAATTTAGTAAATAATTTCTAGTCCAATTATAATAAACTAAGGTAAAAAATCTATGACTAATTTTGTATATATTGTGGTGAAACGGAATTAGATTCAACTTCGTGTTAATGATTTGTGTTGAATTAAGGGATGTTTTTATCCATAACAGCATGGTCGAGCACGATTTTGTTGAATGAAGGTCGATTTATGTTACTGCTGACACAAGCACACAACTTAGCGCAATAGTGTAAGTCGCCGGTTCGTGATGTGATATTGCGAGTTCGATCCCCGAGTTGAACAAAAATTTATACGACTGACACAAGCTAGGGCAGGAGCGTAAGTCGCCGCTTCGTGTTCAGGAAGTGCTGGTTTGATCCCAGCGGCAGTCTATAAATTTGTAGGCAGAAATGACAGTGTATTAAGTCGCTGGTTTCTAAAATTGTTATAGTAGGCAGAATGTAAGTGTATTAAGTCGCTAGTTCTGAGATAATGGTAGAAAATAAGAAAAAACTGACACAAGCTAGCGCAGGAGTGTAAGTCGCCGCTTCGTGTTCAGGAAGTGCTGGTTCGATCCCAGCGGGAGTCTAGAAATTTATAGGTAGAAATGACAGTGTATTAAGTCGCTGGTTTCTAAAATTGTTATAGTAGGCAGAATTTCAGTGTATTAAGTCGCTGGTTCTGAGATAAATAGAAGAAAAGAGCTTGGCGTGCGACTGCGAAGCCAGCAAGGCGTATTTTCGGCGAGGTCCACCAAAAGTGACCAATTTTCGATTTTTCTTGGAAAATCATGTGTTTTTCAAGCTGATAATTAGTGCGAAGTGTTGTCTAAAATAGACGAGTGTTTTTAGATTGATTTGGAAGTAGAATCTTCAAGTTGCAGCGTTTTTTGAAAAACGCACATTTTTGGAAAAGTTTGGTATCACACATGTGCATATTTCTTGATGAAATATGAATGATCGAATGATTTTTGTAATCACGACAATTACGTGCCTACAATAAAATGTTTAGAATAAGGAATTTAAATTCGTTGATATTTGAATTCAATAATTTTACTCACCTAAATTTTGAGGTTAGTTATACAATTTTTTGAGATTGGTTCAAATCGGTTGCGTTTTGCCAACAAAATTTATTATACGATTGCCGATCGTCCTTATCTGGATATTTTTGGAAGAATTGCGAAGATTTGGAATCACAATTCGATTTTATGAAGAACACAGCTGTTCAAGAATGCAACAGGTTGCCGAATGACAGGTGTCGAATACAAGAAAACAGCGGTTCCAAAACGTCGACAACAAGTGCCGCATCACTGGTAAATAACTGAACTTTGAATTTTATTACACCATTTATTTTTATTGTAAATTTATTTGTCACACGATTCCACATAAATAGAAACCTGGAGTATTTTGAATTCGATTTGCAAGTAAATGCAAATACGAAGGGTTTTCTATACCACAATTTTACACTCTGCGACCAAAACGAATTTGTTCGTAAACAACTCATGCTCGACCTGTTTTACTTATTTTAAAATTGAATTTATTTATGAGAATTAAATTAGTCTTTTTCACGAAGCTGAGTTTATTTTCATTTTTATGCAACGAATCTTACCCAGATTTAATTTTTTAGTATTGTCAATAACGACAATAAATTTGATTAAGGCAATTCATGCAATTTTGTTCCTAACAAGGAAAATTCGATTGAGCAATTTTAGTGCGGCATTAAGGCCGTACAATTTATTTTATTTGGCAACCCGAAAAGGAGAGAAGGCGAACCCAGCCCTGTTATTTGTCTCCGTACAGAAATTATATGTGAACCGACGCATAGCTGCCACGGTACTCTAGTGTTGAGGTATTGTCCTGGAGAAAATAAATTTAAAGTTAAGGGTCGTAGGAAATATCTCTACAATATGTTTCGATATTTGCATTATTTAATGTAGTTACTCTAATGTATGTATTGCTTTTTGCTTATGTCTTGTCAATTTCATTTTCTCCATATTTTCAATTTGCAATAAGTAAATCTGTGCTTTCCCTTGTGAAAAGTAAATTTTGAAATAAAAAAGGCACAAATATATTATTACGTTTATGAGCTCAATGAGAGAGAGGAGGGGGTAATCGTCGGTCGCTGATGGCTAACTACTTTTTACTTGCCTGTTCATATGATAATGAAAATCAAATATCTCTTTTCAATTCTTTTTGCATCAAATTATTTAATTTTAAAGCTTTTTATTTGACATATTTTTAGAAAAATCCTTTTTAAAAGGTAATAACACGCCAACCAATGGTTTTTAGTTTTATTTGCACCAAATAATAAAGTAATTTTGTAACTTCCATTTGCCATATTGAAAGAAAATTTCTGAAGAAAACTTTCTTTAAAAAAAGGTATTTGCAATAGCTCAGAAAGCAATTGGATGTTAGTCTGTTTGGTATCAAATAATAGGTAATTTTATGGATTTCGTTTGACATATTGACTAAAAATTTCGGAATAAAAAATTTCATTAAATAGAAAACTTTTAGTAATAAGTAATAACTCGAGAATCAATTGACCAATTTTATTTTATTTTAACCAAATAATTAGTCAATTTTAATGCTTTCGTTTGACGTAAGTGCTATAGTAAAGGGATCTATCCTTAAGAATGTTGAACGCCGCCTTCTCTTTCATATAAGTTTAATTCCATTGAGCCTTCTTAAGAAATTTTCATTTTTTTCATAGAAAAAATTATGACATTGGTAGTTGAGTAATGTACTTTTATTAGTAATCAACGGTGTTGTAATGGAATCTTCCTATAATATTTCCAGATATTGTTTTAGTTCCTCTAAGATTACCAACTGTTCCATTTTAAGCTTAATTTCGTAAATGTTTCGAAATGTTTTGCATGGTCTATTATCTCCAAAAGTTCCCTTTCACTAGCACTGTAAGTTTTTTCAAGCGACTTAAGCTTTCTTGAATATTACTCGGTGTGTTTATTGCTTTGACTAAGCACCGCACCTATGGCGACGCTTGACGCGTCGGTGATTATTATGAATGGCTTTTCGAAGTCAGTTTAAGCTAAATTAAATCATAAATTAAAGATTTCCTTGTAGTACTATTTATTTCTATATACTTTTATATAATTTTCTAGAAAGATTTGTGTAACCCAAAATTATCGATATTGAATCTTGGCATCAAGGTTTTATCTGGACATCTCAAAAATCATGACCCCCCTTTTCTTGTGATATGTGTTAAAAGCGACCTACATGTTAACGTAGATTCGAAACCACCAGAATACATAGTTTTCTACAATCCTACCTGGTTTAGCGGGTATAATTTGGTGAACTATGGAATCGTTTTATAGATGGTATACCACAGGCTTCTAACCGCCTCGACTATTCGCTCACCTAAAAAAGAAATAATAATTGTTACACTTCTATAATATTATTTATGATAATAAAAATGAAATACAATACTTCCATTTTTATTATCACCAGTTAATAACTTAATAATAAACATACGAAAATTCCATAAATTAAATATTTAATCATGTTTTTCATTTATTTACTTTATTACGATCACGATTTGCCTATGTCAGTCCACTGCTGGATGTAGGCCTCCACCATATTTCTATGGGGAGTTGTTTTTAGCTATAACTCGCCACGGTGGCCAACCGAGTTGGCGAGTGTACTCCACAGTTCGATTTAATAAGGATTTAATAAGGAGAGGTTTGCTTCAAAACGGATCGAATGAGGGGAATCACTGGGAGTAGTCGGAGGAATTTACATACGTCCAATTCTTCTAACATCAAATAAAATTTTCTGTTAAGTGTAATATATTTATTAATAAAAAATAAAATAGAAAACTGCCCCAAACAAAGTAAACAGTTTCGGTGCGATTTTAGCAAAATATACCGCAAACTCTCCATAACCTGTCAAAAGCAAATATTTTTGTTCCGAAAACCATAAAGCAGCTGAAGGTGGAAACTCGACCACAGTTTTGAAGTAACTTTTCAATCCTTCGGATATCTTATTGGAGTATATACTTCTGCAAATATGTGCATCGTTCCTACTTCACGATTAAGATAGAGATATTGCAGTTCTACTTTATATCGGCTATTGGGAATTAATGGAGGAAGATGAGTTTCATCAAAGACAAAGTTGCATAATAGGTGATAAGTAATATCCTGTGAACAAATTAATACAATAGTTACTTTGTTGCTTCGCTATATCTAAATTAATTTGAGTACCTTGTAAACAATATAATTTGTAATATTACTGCACTTCTGCATTTCTGTTTTCATTCCCACTACATTTGCATCAAAAGTCTTTTTTCCATTTACCTGGAAGCGAATCGCAATTTGGCGATATTCATTGCTTAAAAACTTGTAACATTGCACAAGTATCTAAAATCAAGAAACTTGTAGCTCTGATAATTCAAAAAAAATTGTTTTTTATTCATCACGAGAGTAGAACGTCATAAATATTCTCAAATAAAATCCAAAAGTTCGAAATTTGTTATAATTGGGGATAGAATTTTATATGAATGTGTTTCTACATTATATATTTTAATAAAAATCGTTATGGGCTCCGTCAAGTTGTACCCCACACTTTAGAATTTAGAAATTTGTTGTACGTCATTTGGAAGGGCTTGCGAAACGCTGGCGCATGCTGTAATTTAATTTGCAAGTGCTGGGATTGTTTAATTTTTATTGAGAATTGAAATATCGACTTTTTTCACATTTGGGCCCCTGTTATTAAAATTTCTGGTTTCAAAGTGCTCGTGAAGTGCTGGCGAATGCTGTAAACTATTTAAAGTTACTGATTTTATTACAATATTTAAGAAAAGCTCCGAGCAAGATAGGTGCATGTCGCTGCCCCCACCGCAAATCGAATTTTGGGGTGATATGGTGTCAATTCGTTAGAGTCTAAATGAACTTCCAAATTTTTCGTTTGAGCCTCAATTTCCAATGCTTCAAGCTTTCAATTTGAAATGCTCGTAACTTTGTAGAAAATTAAATTAAAATGATGGAAATGGAAGCTCATTCAGACTCTAACGAGGCTCTAACATTTGACACAAATTGCACCCAAAAATTCAAATAGGAACGAAAATAAAAAATTTTGCCTACAGAAAATTAAAATTAACGAAGAAATAATTCCAAAGTCGGGAGTAGGCGTCAAGTTGGACCCCCTTCGGTTAAAATTGATTTTTGGCACTCGCCAGCACTTCGCGAGCCCTTCCAAATTACGACAAAAATTTCAAAATTCCAAAGTGCAGGGGTACAACTTGCCGGAGCCTATTTTGTGTACAGTACAAGAAATTAAAAAAAATTACCTCCAATTGATCTTTAAAATTTACTTTCGCATTTATAGTAGCGTTGGTTGCAGTAGTAGTGCGATTATATTTAAATGACTTCACTTCCCAAAAGTTGATATAGCTTTTATTGTAACTAATTAACTGAAATCGAACGTCTTTCACTTTGAAGCTGTGCTGATGAAACTAAAATTTATTTTAATTTATTATAAAAATATTATTTAACAATGATAAAATGCTCCACAATTAAATCCATAAGAAGTTCAATATAACCTTTCGTGTAGGTCCACTTTTTGAGGGTCCCATAGTTCTATTCATTTTCTCAGCGAAGTATTGAGCGATTTTAACATTTCTTCATTTTAGGCCATGTAATCCACTTCACGTAATTTGAAGGTACATATACCTTTTCAAATATTTTATTTGGGGCGTGGGGGGTTGATATTGTGAGAGATATATTTAAAACTAAAAATTACCTTGCTCAGAATATCGACGTCACACAAGATCGTTTTATAAAGACCAATCACCAATGCCCATAAAGAAATTACACTTCTCATTTTGAATAACATTCTTCAACATTGTCGAACAACGAATAGATGATTAATAATAATAATGAGTAACAAGGATTTTTTTTTGCTATTATTAGCATTAAAACTGACCTCGATCGTAGTTGTTCATTGGAAAGATTTTTATATTTGATTAATATTTAGTTGAAATTAGATAAGGGAAAAGTGAGGGAGAAAACCATTGAGTGTTTTTCAAACAAAACAACAAACTTATTAGAGTGAAATGTAACCAAATTCGAATACATTAATCGCGTGTTGAATTGAACTTGAAAATAAACATAATATCATAAATTTTTAGACCTATTCAGAGTAGATCTCGATTACTACCTCGGTCATCAACAGTGTGGATGTCCTCTGGAAGGCCGAGCTTTTAAAAAATTCTGTTCGGTTCGGTTCGCGCTGCCCCACTGATAAATGTGCCTTCCTCTAAGTTCGATATGGACCCGAAGGTGTCGATCTACCTACGTTGGCGAAGGTTGCCTCACTCCGTCGTCGTAACAATGATCTAGTAGTTTGGAAAGTACTTTAAATACCATCCCGCACAGAACTGGATCAGCACGCTCCAGCAAGTAAACCTTTTCTAAACCTAATCGCCCTATTTCCAGTCTCCTTTACCACCTATCTGTCAAGTAGTAACTAAAGAAGAAGATGTAAAAAATGTGTACGACGAAACATACAATCCTTTTGAAAAATAGTTTTATTATCGAATTCAAATCTTATCATCATAAAAATTGGAGCCTTAACCGTGAGCAAAAAGTTGAGAAGGCGCAACTGTCTGTGACTTTAAATGAAGTCATATTTCCATTGTATTTTAGATAGCAACGCTTCATCTTCTTCTTCTTCTTCTTGGTCGTATTGCCCGAATTCGAACGTCGTGACAGCATTCATGATGAGCAATTGCTTATCATTTTTGCGAATACTGCTTTCTTGGGACAAAGTACGTATACAGTAGGGGTCCCCCTCCTTTCTGTATAAGAGACGGCCAGAATAAAGTTTTTACCTTATCCGGAATCGAACCGGGCATTTCGTGTCAACAGTCAACGTACTTAACCGTTATGATCCGACCGCTCTTCATCTAGAGTCCACAATAACGTGTAGTATGGAGACTACAACTTAATGTAATTCTGTAAGTAGTGGGGCTATGACATTTCTGGAACAATTCCTTATGGGATATTAAAAACCAGGGATTGTCTTATTAGTTTGCTTGTCGTCTACTAATCTACAAAATTTAAATATTATGTTGAAGGTAGATCTAGCTGGAATTTACGTGTAGTTACAAACATTCTGGCTCGTGACACTGAACCAAAAGCTATATTATTATTTATATATTATATATTATTTTATTTATGATAAAACGTATAACTCCCCTCTTTTTGGGTTGGGGGTTAAAAATCATGCATAAATGCATTTATCATAGCTATACTTCTTGATTTAGATAGCAATATTGACGGTCTAGGACATTTGAACGCAGCCGTTTGAACGCGAGGACGTTTGAACGCGAGGACGTTTGAACGCAGGACGTTTGAACGCAGGGACGATTGAACGCGAGCAATTAGATAGATACTTAATTAGATAATTGGATTAGGTACCGACCTTTTAATGACCTTCTCTTAAAAAAAGTCATTTCCTAACACTAACCTAGCCTCGACCGGTGGATCTACCTTTTAATGACCTTCTCTTTAAAAAAAGTCGTTTCCTAACACTAACTTAGCCTCAACCGGGATCTACCTCTTAATAATGATCCTTTCTTTAAATAAAAGTCGATTCCTAATACTAACCTAGCCTCGACCGGTGGATCTATCTTTTAATGACCTCTTAAAAAAAAGTCGTTTCCTAACACTAACCTAGCCTCAACCGGGATCTACCTTTTAATAATGATCTTCTCTTTAAATAAAAAGTGGATCTACCTTTTGCCCTAATAAGGTCATAATAAAGTGCGTCGTTAATAAGTCGAGGGAAGGTGCAATTTCTCGCGTTCAAACGTCTCTGCGTTCAATCGTCTCTGCGTTCAAACGGCCGCGTTCAACCGGTCGCGTTCAAATGGCCGCGTTCAAATGTCCTGCTCAGCAATATTGAACCTCGATTTTATATTGTCCAATGGGGAAGAGTGGAGGAAGCTGGGTTTCATATATAACATAGATAACCAGGGGCGTCGCACAAAATTTCCAAAGTTTACAATACATTTTCAATTTTTTTTCAAAAAAATTTAATTATTAGACAAAATCTGCTTCATTCCAACGAAATGTGACAATATAGAGACAACTAAATTATAGTAAATGTATTTTATATTATGAGCTTCCAAACTTGGGTTAAATGTTTGCTTTCTGTAATAATATTTTTAAAATTAAAGAATGTTTATAGGAAGGGGAAGGAAATACTTAAAATATGATTATTGAAATAATACCTTGCAGATTTCTCCTAATTTTGGTTGGCCTCCTGAGGCCCGATCGGGCCTAAAAATTAACTGTAATATTTTACGTACGCGTTATAATTTTATTTAAAAATGTTTTATCTCTAATTTGTTGAATTTCAGGTCAGTTTACTCTTTATTGCTATTAGTTTACATAATTGTTATTAGTTGAAAGTTTAGTGAGAGCTCTAAGATTTTATAATGTACCAAATTGTTTCCCAGTATTGTTTAAATAAAAATGTTAGACAAACCCTGGCAATAAAGATGCAATTTAAATATAAATATAATATAACAAAATAAATATCATACATTAAAGGAAATAGCCTAATGCAACATAGTGAGCTCCCTTCGCTTCGTAAAATTTCCAAAATTATCTGGATATCATTAGCAACAATGAAGTTAATCCAGGAATGTCCCGGTGCTTTGAACGCTCGATCGGAGGACTAACCTCTTTTTAATTTTAAGAGAAGGTCATTAAAAGGTCGGTACCTAATCCAATTATCTAATTAAGTATCTATCTAATTGCTCGCGTTCAATCGTCCCTGCGTTCAAACGTCTCTGCGTTCAATCGTCTCTGCGTTCAAACGGCCGCGTTCAACCGGTCGCGTTCAAATGGCCGCGTTCAAATGTCCTGCTCAGCAATATTGAACCTCGATTTTATATTGTCCAATGGGGAAGAGTGAAGGAAGCTGGGTTTCATATATAACATAGATAACCAGGGGCGTCGCACAAAATTTCCAAAGTTTACAATACATTTTCAATTTTTTTTCAAAAAAATTTAATTATTAGACAAAATCTGCTTCATTCCAACGAAATGTGATAATATAGAGACAACTAAATTATAGTAAATGTATTTTATATTATGAGCTTCCAAACTTGGGCTAAATGTTTGCTTTCTGTAATAATATTTTTAAAATTAAAGAATGTTTATAGGAAGGGGAAGGAAATACTTAAAATATGATTATTGAAATAATACCTTGCAGATTTCTCCTAATTTTGGTTGGCCTCCTGAGGCCCGATCGGGCCTAAAAATTAACTGTAATATTTTACGTACGCGTTATAATTTTATTTAAAAATGTTTTATCTCTAATTTGTTGAATTTCAGGTCAGTTTACTCTTTATTGCTATTAGTTTACATAATTGTTATTAGTTGAAAGTTTAGTGAGAGCTCTAAGATTTTATAATGTACCAAATTGTTTCCCAGTATTGTTTAAATAAAAATGTTAGACAAACCCTGGCAATAAAGATGCAATTTAAATATAAATATAATATAACAAAATAAATATCATACATTAAAGGAAATAGCCTAATGCAACATAGTGAGCTCCCTTCGCTTCGTAAAATTTCCAAAATTATCTGGATATCATTAGCAACAATGAAGTTAATCTGATAGTTCACAATGGAAGTGTAAGTTTTTATGTATAATTGTACCAGGAATGTCCCGGTGCTTTGAACGCTCGATCGGAGGACTAACCTCACACTTTCTAGATGGTTTTCTTTATGTCTAACATAAATATTTAAACAAGTAATGTAATTTTTTTAAATTTTCGAATTAATTGAATGGAATTAAAATCAAATATAATTTAATGAACTTTGAGCAAATATGTGTAGCTATATACAGGGTGTCCCCGCACTCACTTTACATAACTTAGGTGGTGATAGAAGACACTTTTCTAAGAACAATATTTAACAAAAATTTTTTTCTAAATTCAAACCCTCGAGAGTTAGGCCTCTTTAAAGCATTTTTGTTAATTTCTACCTTCACGTGGCCATAGCCCCGAAAATATTGATTTTTCAGTAAAAATGGTTTACTGCTTTTTTAAAGAGCGTGAAATAATCTACAAACTAGATTCAAACCTTTTATTGTCTAACATCAACGGCTTTCGAGTTATGAATTAAAGTAAGTTAAAAAATGTCGAAAAATTTGAGCTTTCTTTTTTTTTGGTTTTTTTCAAAACCCTGTATCTTTTAAACGAAAGATTTTACAAAAAATCTGATGCCCCATTCCGAATAGGAAATTTAACGGTCTACAACTTTCGTCTAATAAAATTTTTTTGAGAAACCAATGAATTTCACAGAAAATCAGAAAATAACAAACAATGCAGCTACAAAACATAAAATTAAATTCACAAAATTTTTATTTTTTTTGAAAAATTATTTTATTAATTAATTTTAAATTATTATATTAATAAAGTAATTGTTGAAACTGACCACCCTCACTTTCAATACACAGTCGTGATTGTTTTAAAAGATATTTGTCGAAAAAAATCGAAAAAAGTCGATTTTTCGACACTTTTAATCGCAGAAATTCGAATTTTTGACACTTTTCACACTCACCGATTGACCAAAATTGGCCTCGTGATCGACCGGTCAATCCCTCGACCTTGTTGACCACCCCTGCTATAATGGCTCTTAACAAAAAAAAGGAAATTTTATAAATAATACTATAAAGGATATTTTAAAACGAGCACGACTGTGTATTGAAAATGAGGGTGGTCATTTTCAACATTTACTTAAATAATCTAATAGTTTAAAATTAAGTAATAAAATAATTTTTCAAAAAAAATAAAAATGTTGTGAATTTAATTTTTTATTTTGTGGCTGCCTTGTTTATTATTTTCTGATTTTCTGTGAAATGGATTGGTTTCTCAAAAATTTTTACTAGACAAAAGTTGTAGTCCGTTAAATTTCCTATCCGGAATGGGACGTCAGATTTTTTGTAAAATGTTTCGTTTAAAAGATACAGGGTTTTGAAAAAAACCAAAAAAAAGAAAAGGTCAAATTTTTCGACATTTTTTAGCTTACTTTAATTCATAACGCGAAAGGCGTTGATTTTAGACAATCAAAGGTGTAAACCTAGTTTGTAGATTATTTTACGCTCTTTAAAAAAGTACTAAACCATTTTTACTGAAAAACCATTATTTTCGGAGCTATGGCCACGTCAAGGTGGAAATTAAAAAAAATGCTTTAAAGAGGCCTAACTCTCGAGGGTTTGAATTTAGAAAAAAAATTTTGTTAAATATTGTTCTTAGAAAAGTGTCCTCTAGCACCACCTAAGTTATGTAAAGTGAGTGCGGGGACACCTTGTATATTAACTAGAAAATATTTAAATATAGGGTGTTTTTTTAGCTGCATGAGAACTTTCAATAGGGATAACAATTGAATCAAGATTGCTATGGAAACAGTTTTTTGACATTTGTGTTTAGCAAGGTTTGGCATTTGATAATGCATAGATTGACCATTGAACAACGCTACCAAATTATAGAAATATATTTTAAAAATCAAAGCTCTGTTCGCCAAACATATAGAGCCCTTCGCCCATTTTATGTTAGACATTTTCGACCTTCTGAGCAAGCTATTCGTGCGGTGGTAGACAAATTTCGTACCACTTCTTCGTTGCGTGATATAAAAACACCAGCAAGACGAAATTATGTGCGTACCGAAGAAGCTATCAGTTCTGTGAGTGAAAGTGTGCAACAGGACCCAAACATTTCAATTCGCCATCGTGCTCAACAACTTGGGCTTTGTCCGTCCACTACATGGAAAATTTTACGGAAAGATCTTCATTTACTACCTTATAAAATCCAGTTGGTTCAAGAACTGAAGCCTGATAATCATCGATTGCGTCGTGAGTTCGCAGATTGGGCTCACAACCAATTGGAAGTGGATCCATTTTTTTACCGTAAAATTTTGTTCAGTGACGAGGCACATTTCTGGTTAAATGGGTATGTGAACAAACAAAATTGCCGTATATGGAGTGAGACCAATCCGGGACATTATCTTGAGACTCCATTGCATCCATTAAAATTGACTGTTTGGTGTGGAATACACGCCAACGGCATCATTGGTCCATATGTCTTTCGAAATGAGGAAGGAGCTACCGTTACGGTGAATGGTAGTGTGAGATATCGACACATGCTCAATACATTTTTGTTTCCAAAACTTCAAGAGCTAAACATTGAGAACTTATGGTTCCAACAGGATGGTGCTACGTGCCACACAGCCAACGAAACCATCAATTTATTGAAAGGACAATTTGGTGACAACATTATTTCAAAACGTGGTCCTATCAATTGGCCTCCAAGATCGTGTGATTTGACACCTCCAGATTATTTTCTGTGGGGGTATGTTAAATCCATGGTTTATGCTAACAAACCAACAACTCTAGAAGCATTGGAGGCTAATATTCAGCAAGCCATTTATGAAATAAAGCCAGAAATATTGGAAAAAGTGGTCAAAAATTGGACTGAACGGATGCGCTTCGTAACCATTAGTCGTGGTGGTCACATGCCGGAAGTCATCTTCAAATCATAAATGCCTTTAACTGTACTTTCATAAAAAAATTATAACCAAAACATTCCGTCAGGTTTTTAATGTTTTATTTCATTTTGAAGTTCTCATGCAGCTAAAAAAACACCCTATAATATAATAATCTTTTTAAAGTAAACCTGGCAGTAGGGAATTATATTTTTATTTACGTATGTATTAAATTCTCCAACGCAAATAGTATAAATATCCAAATTATTGGTTAATAATTTTGATACGTATTCTCCACAATTCTCACGTTGAGCATAGGAGACGTACAGTTTAACGTTGATTCAAAACGAATCCACGAATAGCGAAAGATATCGAAATTTGAAAATTTAATTTAGTGCTATGATAGTGATATTCTTCTGGTTTTGTTTGTTACATGAAACTTCATCAATAAGTCAAAATTATAATTTATTTTTTTTGTGCTACAAGTTAATAATAATAATAGAATAATAATCCAGCATAATAGTTAATAATAACCTCAACCAATAGAATCACTTTGGTGCAGTAGTTTAAGTAAGGTACATCGTGAACTATGTAGTATAGCCCTCCACAATAAATTCATAGCCTAAACCAATAAACAACTAAAATAATCCTTGGTAGTAAGAACATACTAATCACATTGCCAAGTAATAATAATTGGTGAAATATCAATTTTGTAGAAACTTTTAATCCTTGGGGTATATTGGATAATATATTTCACTAAACATATTTATCATGGCTATTTCTTGATTCATGTAAAGCAGTTGAACCTCTGTTTTATATCTACCAGTAGGAATAAGTGGAGGCAATTGAGTTTCATTAATGACAAAGTTGCATACATGATAGGTAACCTCCTGTAAAAGAAATGTTTGATATGGTTCGTTTAAAATACAAATACTTTTTGAAACCTTGTAGAAAATGAAATCTGTAATGTTACCGCACTTTACTACATTTTTCACTCCAATTACATTGGCATCGAACGCTTTTTTTCCATTGGCTTGAAAACGAACCGCCACAGGTCGATACTCGTTGCTTAAAAATTTATAACCCTGAACCAAACCCTAAAAATTAATTAGTTTACTTAATTTAATTATTTCTATAGACTATAACAGCTTTTAGGAATTCTTATCCAGTGTATCGCGAAAAACATTTTTTTTTCTATTACTTACAAATTTTATCGGAAAATGCTTTACCTCTAATTTGTCTTCTACACTTTCTTTCATGTTGAAAGTAACATTATGGGCCGTAGTTGTGCGATTATATTTGAAAACCTTAATTTCAAATAAATTAAAGTACTTCTTATCGTAACTAATTAATTGTATTCGGAAGTCTTTTACTTTGTAGCCATTTTGATGAAACTAAAATGAAGTTTATTTAATTCATTTATGTAGCTTATCCAACTATGTTAAATAACTGTAACTATATTTTAAGAGCCAATGACACTGTAGAATTATCGAAACATGTAAAACAAACATTTTGGTATAAATTGTAGTAGTAATTTCACTGTAGAAAAAACTTATAGAAAACGTTATAGAACTAAGAAATTTTTATTTTTTGCTCAAGATTAAAAATTGGAGTAGAAACCATTCCGATCGTAGAATTTTACTTTTGCAAAGAAATTTCCTTTACTGACCTCTGGCTCAGCAAGTGTAAATATTCTTAAAGACACCGATTTTGTATTACATTAACTATTATCGTCATAAAAAATTGTTAAAATAGGCTCGAGTCGCTAAAGTTAACCGCTTGAACTGCCATGTACTCGAATACCAAAAAAAGCTACTTAATTTGTGAGAAATTTGTCAGAAATGATACTTTCAGGTGCCGGCGAACCTCGAAATTTACATGCTTAATAAACACTATGTTTAAGAATAATAGTTACCTTGGACAGTATATCATGATCACCATAGGTCTCTTTATAAAGCACAAATACAAATGTCAATAAGAAAATGACATTTCTCATTTTGAACCGAAACGTATAGGTACAATGGACACACTACAAGCAGAGATATTATTATGAGGTATATCTAATGTGCTTTATATTGTAGCCTTCAAAACAATCATTGGACTATATTGCTTTCCAGCATGATGCTTTTAATGTTTAGTAATGATTGTAGGAAATGGATTATAAAAATACAAACTATCTAGTGACTAATGAAAAACAATTTAATAATTATCTATTTATTGTATTATCTCTTCGAGCATCAATGGATTTGTTAGCTCTTCGAAGTAATTTTTCTACTAGAAAATTATTTTTATTTTTATGTATAAAATGGCTATTTACCGATGATTGAAATGATTCATCACTCTCAAAAGGTTATTACAGTATAATAATTACATCTGTGCCAACTTTATATTTTTAGTTCTAAAAGTGTTTAATACAGTTTTAGTTTGTCTAAAAAATTATGATACGTTTAAACAAAAGTAATCAACAAACTGTAAAAACAACCGTGGGCGAAAAAAAAAAGCAGTCCAAAACATTTCCAACGGGTATGGCTCATTTAATCCACCTGCACTAAAGTACAATAGCTTATTGTACCGCGCCCATGTTGAGATGTTAGATGGATTTAAGGTGGAGACCTATTCACAGTAGATCTCGATTACTACTTCGGTCATCAACAGTGTGGATGTCCTCTGGAAGGCCGAGCTTTTAAGATATTCGGTTTGGTTCGCTCTTCGATCAATGTGCCCCACCCAAGTCATACATGGCCACGAAGGTGTAGGTCTACCTACGTGGGCGAAGGTTGCTTCACTCCATCGTTCTAACAATGGCCTAGCGATTAGGAAAGTACTTAAAATACCATCCGGTATGGGACTGGATCAGCATGCGGACCGGTCGAGTGTTGGACGAGTGAGTGGATACCAACGCCGTTAGAATTACTTCAGCAAGAAACATACGCAAATATCAACCATCATGAGCAAAAAGTTGAGAAGGCGCAACTGTCTGTGATTTAAATTAAGTCATATTTGCATTGTATTTAAAATAGCAACGCTTCATCTAGAATCCAATAACTTGTAGTATGGAGACCACGGCTTAATGTAATTCTGTAAGTAGTGGGGCTATAACATTTCTGGAACAATTCATTATGGGATATTAAAAACTAGGGATTGTTTTTTTAGTTGGCTTGTCATCTACTAATCTACCAAATTTAAATATTACGTTGAAGGTAGATCTAGCTTTAATTTACGTATAGTCACAAACTTTCTGGCTCGTGACACTGAACCAAAAGCTATATTGACCTTTCACATCAGGAGGAAATTTTGAGCAATTTATATTTTCATATACTTATGGGATATGTAAATATTTAGACTGGCACTTCAAATATTATTTATAGTATTATAATAAATAGTATTATATAATGCATTACATTGCATTATTTAAATATGCTTTAAAATTAAAAAAAATATTGCAATTTCCATCTAAGTTTTAAATGCATACATATTGTTTACTTAAAACATGATTCACCAAAAAGCCACAAAATAAGCCCCATCGCCCCAATTTTAATTTCAATTATAGATAAAATTAATTATTGTTATATATTACGCTGTTTCTTTACCCCTACTAGTAAAGACACTCGCGAATAACCTGAAATCAAAACTGGTAAACTTTGAAAAAAATATCATTGCTTAATCTGAAGGGAATTCATTATCGGTTCCTTTATAATACTAGAATATAATGTTTAATAAGTGAATAAGTCAAGTTCAAATTTTGAAAATCAAGCAGGAGGTCATTTCGTGGCAAGTGTAACAAAAGTTTAACCGACAAACATAATAAATCGAATAAAACTGCAATCCAAAAGGGCTGTTCTGCGATAATTTGTG
This sequence comes from Rhagonycha lutea, assembly GCA_958510855.1. Taxonomy (NCBI): domain Eukaryota; kingdom Metazoa; phylum Arthropoda; class Insecta; order Coleoptera; family Cantharidae; genus Rhagonycha; species Rhagonycha lutea. The sequence goes on from OY294041.1 coordinate 36,943,172, forward strand.
CATTTTGGAGTTTTTAATCACCAATTACGAGTGATTTGAATAAATTTATAATTAATTTCCTATTTTTACCAACACAACTTTTATTTGAATTCTATAACGAAAGATTAAGAATATTATTACATGCGATCTCATGCGACCTAATGAACCACTGAGCTTAAAGTGAAAGAAAAGTTATGAAATAAATATTTGAAATACACACAATAATTAATTTTGGCTACCTAACCAAGAGTCTGGGGTTCTCTTTACGAACATCTCATCTCTCTGCAAATTAAAGCTAGTTCCTTTCGAACATCTGGAAGAACATAATGATGTAGATCATGACCATAATCCATTCGGATTATGACCATATACAGGTAGTACTTCCTCTAACATTAAATAACATGTTCAGATAAGTGTAAAGCATTTATTTTAAAATAAAATGGAAAACTAGTTAAAACAAAGTTAATATCTTTGGTGCAATTTTAGCAGTTCATCATAATCTGTCCATAACCTGTCAACGTAATTTTATTTTCCCAATACGATATAACAAATAAAGGTGGAAACTTAACCACAACAAAATATTAAGCAATTTTAAAATTTAAATTTCGCATATACTCTTCAATCCTTCGGGTATATTGGAGTATAAACTTCTAGAATTAAATGCACCATGCCTACTTCATGCTCTAGATAAAGATATTGAAGCTCTATTTTATATTGACCATTGGGAATTAACGGAGGAAAGCGAGTTTCATCAACGACAAAGTTGCATAATAAGCGATAGGTAATATCCTGTTAACAAAATATTATAGTTTCTTCTTTGCTTCCCACAATTAATCTCATCACCTTGTAAATAATAAAATTTGTAATGTTACTGCACTCTCTCATTTCTGCTTTCAATCCCAGTGCATTTGTATCATAAACCTTTTTTGCATTCACCTGAAAGCGAATCGTAATTTGGCGATACTCATTGCTTAAAAACTTGTAACATTGCACAAGAACCTAAAAAGAAAAGAGTTAGTGCTAGTATATGAATATTCTCAAACAAAAATGCAAAAACACAAAAATTTTGTCAAAATTGGCGACAATATTTTTGGTGCTTTTTAATATTTAATAATTATTTTAAAGCATTTCTCGTACAATTCAAGAAATTGAAATTAAAACTTACCTCCAATTGATCCTTAAAATCTACTTTCGAGTTAATAGTAACGTTGGTTGCTGTGGTAGTGCGATTATATTTAAACGATTTCACTTCCCAAAAATTTATATAATTTTTATCATAAGAAATTAATTCAAATCGAACGTCTTTCACTTAAAGCGGTGTTGATGAAACTAAAATTTATTTTAATTTATTATAAAAATATTTAACAATGATCATGACTTAATTCTTCGCTCAACAGTTGAATTCGTTAGAGGTTCAATAGGACCTTCTACAACATTTTTATTCATTCTCGCAACAGAATAACGGGCACAAAAATATATTTAAAATTACCTTGGACAGGATATCGACGTCACAAACGTTCCCTTTATAAAGAACAATCACCAATGCCCATAAAGAAATTGAATTTCTCATTTTGAAAAAAAAAAAACTTCAACAATGTCGAACTACGGACAGATATGTATAATAATAACAATGAGTTACAAGGATTTTATTTTGTATCATTTCCATCAAAACAAACCTCGAGCGTAGTTGGTCATAGGAAAGATTCTTATATTTGATTAATATATTAGCGGAAGCTGCATTATAACGAAACAAAAGAAAATTATTTTTTTAATTTTGCTTCTTATTGGACAAATAAAAAAAAACAAAATATTCAACTCGACACAATAAAAATACTTATTTAATATAATAATCAACAAAAATACTCAACAAACTGTTTAGGGAAGGCTGGGTTCAAACTGGAAATTAAAGACTCGGGTGAATAAAGCAGATTTAATAAAATTTTGCAAATACGTTGATTATTATTCAATCCTGATTTTACGACAATATTTTTATCCCTTCGCTTCGCTGTTGGTGTAATAGTGTAAGACTGTTTCGGACCACAATTACATTCACTATCAATTTTATATCTAAATTGTGGTAAAATGCGGCAAAATTCAAATTTTATAAAATAAAAATGTTCAAGTACAAATTCAGACGTACCCTGTTGTACACACTGTTTTGAAACCACTGGAATAGTTGCCCTGCATTCGTTGATAGGTATTGATATAATATTCACTACAGGTGTTGAACAGACGCGCAGTTTTCTCGTGCTTCTTAACGTCAGATTCTACCAAACTCAACCAAATGTTTCTTATTTGTGCTGTTGCAATCGTCCACGGATCATTCGCAGTGTATTCCATACGAATTTAAAACGCAAAGTTACCAACTTCCTCGCCTCACGGTAGTTTTACACAAGGGTATCCTTTTTACACCACTTTTGACTATTATGATGTCTACAGCAGAGTCCTTAACTTGTTTGAAACACCACAATATATTCCTGTTTTTCACCCTAGCTACTAGGACCAGGTCGATCATTGGGTATCGAGATTAAAGAGGTTAGAATACTCTTGTTCATTTGTTTAAAATATATTTAAGATAACATTTAAATTTGCCCAAATATTTTAAGTAGGAAAACTAGCCAATAAGCATTTTGGTACATTAATAGATCAATTATATCATTGGTAAACAGAAAAGGATTATTGTTTTAATTATTATACGAACACCTATAAATTAATTGACATATTTTATTTACTTGGTAGTAGTTTAGATGTCCATTTCGTTTTCAGTTGGAACCTGCGGTGATCTAAGGTACCCGACGCATTCTAAACTCTTTAACAAATTGTGTTCCCGATGCTGAACTTTCATACGTTGGAGTGCTCGAATCAACAATTCCATATGAATGCGTCTAGGTCACGTAAAGTTGCCGGGTATTAGATTCTGGCGCCCATATCGCTCTTTTTATTTGAACTAGCAAATATTTGAAAACCATACGAAACTTAATTTATTATGCTTTTCAATTTTGACTACCTAACCAAGAGTCTAGGTTTCTCTTTGTAAGTTCCCCCGAATATCTAATCTCTCTGCAAATGAAAGCTAGTCCATTTAGAATATCTTGAAGGATATCGAACCAGAAGTGTTTTCACATAATAATGGTGATTCAGATTATGACTTCAGGTCGTACTTTATCTAACATTAAATAACGTTTCGTAATAAGTGTAATGTATTTATTTAAAAATAAAATGGAAAACAACAATTTTAGCAAGATATATCATTAAACTGTCCATAACCTGTTAACCTAAGTTTTTGTTTTCCAAAACCATATAACAACGAAAGGTAGAAATTTGACCACAGGAAAATGTGAAGCACTTTTAAAACTATAACTTCGCATAAACTTTTCAATCCTTTGGATACATTATTGGAGTATAAACTTCTAGAAATAAATGCACCATCCCTATTTCATGCTCTAGATAAAGATATTGAAGCTCTATTTTATATTGACCATCTGGAATTAACGGAGGAAAGCGAGTTTCATCAACGACAAAGTTGCATAATAAGTGATAGGTAATATCCTGTTAACAAAATACTATAGTTTCTTCGTTGATTCACATAATTCATTGCATCACCTTGTTAAAAATAAAATTTGTAATGTTACTGCACTTCCTCATTTCTGATTTCAATCCCAATGCATTTGTATCAAAAACCTTTTTTGCATTCACTTGAAAGCGAATCGCAATTTGGCGATACTCATTGCTTAAAAACTTGTAGCATTGCACAAGAACCTAAAACGAAAAAAGCTTTAGTGCTCTGTTTAGTAGTAGATCGTCCAAAATATTCTCAAACAGAAATACAAAAACTAAACATTTTTAAAAATAGTTGATAGTATTTTACGTGTTTTGCAATATTTTACCATTATTTCAAAGCAAATTATGAACAATAAAAAAATTGATATTAAAATTTACCTCCAATTTGTCCTTAAAATCTATTTTCGAGTTCATAGTAGCATTGGTTGCAGTGGTAGTGCGATTATATTTAAACGATTTCACTTCCCAAAAATTTATATAATTTTTATCATAACTATTTAAATGAAAACGAACGTCTTTCACTTTGAAGCTGTTCTGCTGAAACTTAAATTAATTTTAATTTATAACAATATAGTCCTACTTTCTTCCAAAATGCATTCTATAGTTCTTATTTTATCGCTTGTTTCAAAGTTATTTTTTTATTTCTACTTTCCACCCAAAATACAAAATGTAAACACAGGATAATGCTTCTAAGGGAAGCTACTTAATTTGTGAGAAATTTGTCAGAAATGATACTTTCAGGTGCCGGCGAACCTCGAAATTTACATGCTTAATAAACACTATGTTTAAGAATAATAGTTACCTTGGACAGTATATCATCATCACCATAGGTCTCTTTATAAAGCACAAATACAAATGTCAATAAGAAAATGACATTTCTCATTTTGAACCGAAACGTATAGGTACAATGGACACACTACAAGCAGAGATATTATTATGAGGTATATCTAATGTGCTTTATATTGTAGCCTTCAAAACAATCATTGGACTATATTGCTTTCCAGCATGATGCTTTTAATGTTTAGTAATGATTGTAGGAAATGGATTATAAAAATACAAACTATCTAGTGACTAATGAAAAACAATTTAATAATTATCTATTTATTGTATTATCTCTTCGAGCATCAATGGATTTGTTAGCTCTTCGAAGTAATTTTTCTACTATAAAATTATTTTTATTTTTATGTATAAAATGGCTATTTACCGATGATTGAAATGATTCATCACTCTCAAAAGGTTATTACAGTATAATAATTACATCTGCGCCAACTTTATATTTTTAGTTCTAAAAGTGTTTAATACAGTTTTAGTTTGTCTAAAAAATTATGATACGTTTAAACAAAAGTAATCAACAAACTGTAAAAACAACCGTGGGCGAAAAAAAAAAGCAGTCCAAAACATTTCCAACGGGTATGGCTCATTTAATCCACCTGCACTAAAGTACAATAGCTTATTGTACCGCGCCCATGTTGAGATGTTAGATGGATTTAAGGTGGAGACCTATTCACAGTAGATCTCGATTACTACTTCGGTCATCAACAGTGGGGATGTCCTCTGGAAGGCCGAGCTTTTAAGATATTCGGTTTGGTTCGCTCTTCGATCAATGTGCCCCACCCAAGTCATACATGGCCACGAAGGTGTAGGTCTACCTACGTGGGCGAAGGTTGCTTCACTCCATCGTTCTAACAATGGCCTAGCGATTAGGAAAGTACTTAAAATACCATCCGGTATGGGACTGGATCAGCATGCGGACCGGTCGAGTGTTGGACGAGTGAGTGGATACCAACGCCGTTAGAATTTCTTCAGCAAGAAACATACGCAAATATCATCTTTGAAATCGCAGAATCAAGCATGTCAACCTTTTCTAAAGCAAATCTCCCTATTTCCAGTCTCTTATTTCCACCTATTTATCGTTTTAATGAAAATAAACTTACAGGTAACTAAAGCAGAAGATGTAAGCAATGTGTACGACGTAACAGACAATCCTTTTGAAAAATAGTTTGTAATCAAATTCAAATCTTATCATTATCAAAATTGGAACCTTAACCATGAGCAAAAATTTGAGGAGGCGCAACTGTCTGTGACTTAAATTAAGTCATATTTGCATTGTATTTAAAATAGCAACGCTTCATCTAGAATCCAATAACTTGTAGTATGGAGACTACGGCTTAATGTAATTCTGTAAGTAGTGGGGCTATAACATTTCTGGAACAATTCATTATGGGATATTAAAAACTAGGGATTGTTTTTTTAGTTGGCTTGTCGTTTATTAATCTACCAAATTTAAATATTACGTTGAAGGTAGATCTAGCTGGAATTTACGTATAGTCACAAACTTTCTGGCTCGTGACACTGAACCAAAAGCTATATTGCCCTTTCACACCAGGAGGAAATTTTGAACAATTTATATTTTCATATACTTATGGGATATGTAAATATTTAGACTGGCACTTCTAATATTATTTATAGTATTATAATAAATAGTATTATATAATGCATTACATTGCATTATTTAAATATGCTTTAAAATTAAAAAAAATATTGCAATTTCCATCTAAGTTTTAAATGCATACATATTGTTTACTTAAAACATGATTCACCAAAAAGCCACAAAATAAGCCCTATCGCCCCAATTTTAATTTCAATTATAGATAAAATTAATTATTGTTATATATTACGTTGTTTCTTTACCCCTAATACTAGTAAAGACATAAAACAAATTATAGTTGAGAAAAGATCTAAAATAATCTAACAAGTAGATTTTAAATTTACTTCTTACAATCCATTAACACAAAAGCACAAAACAACCAGGGCCGTCATTAGGATACGACGTATATTCAAAAAATTAGCAAAACAATTCTAAAATCAAAGAACCACCTTAACGGGTAATGCATTTCAAGATTAGTTACGTTTCTACACGTAACATTTCTATCATCAGACCCGTATTTGATTTATGAAGATAAAATTTTACTCACCAACTTTCCAAAAATACTCCAATCCTTTAGGTCCTGATGGTTAAATGCCTTGTTGGTAATGAAATGTAAGAAGTTACACGAGCTCTTTTAGATTAGAGCGTGACGTGCAAGTATTGCCAACTGCTCAGGCGGTTGATAAAAAAATGTTTCCAAAATTTGAATTTAAAAAACCCAGAATTTTAAAAAACGTAAATAGTTGATCTTAAATTAATATAAATCAAATTATAGTTGAGAAAAGATCTAAAATAATCTAACAAGTAGATTTTAAATTTACTTCTTACAATCCATTACAATCATTTACTAGTAAAGACACTAGCGAATAACCTGAAATCAAAACTGGTAAACTTTGAAAATAATATCATTGCTTAATCTGAAGGGAATTCATTATCGGTTCTTTTATATTACTAGAATATATTGTTTAATAAGTGAATAAGTCAAGTTCAAATTTTGAAAATCAAGCAGGAGGTCATTTTGTGGCAAGTGTAACAAAAGTTAAACGGACAAATATAATAAATCGAATAATACAGCAATCGAAAAGGGCTGTTCTGCGATAATTTGTGCATTTTGGAGTTTTTAATCACCAATTACGAGTGATTTGAATAAATTTATAATTAATTTCCTATTTTTACCAACACCACTTTTATTTGAATTCTATAACGAAAGCTTAAGAATATTATTACATGCGATCTCATGCGACCTAATGAACCACTGAGCTTAAAGTGAAAGAAAAGTTATGAAATAAATATTTGAAATACCCACAATAATTAATTTTGGCTACCTAACCAAGAGTCTAGGGTTCTCTTTACGAACATCTCATCTCTCTGCAAATTAAAGCTAGTTCCTTTCGAACATCTGGAAGAACATAATCATGTAGATCATGACCATAATCCATTCGGATTATGACCATATTCAGGTAGTACTTCCTCTAACATTAAATAACATGTTCAGATAAGTGTAAAGCATTTATTTTAAAATAAAATTTTTTTAAATTTAAGTTAAGTTAAGTTAAGTTTTTTTAAGTTAAAACAAAGTTAATATCTTTGGTGCAATTTTAGCAGTTCATCATAATCTGTCCATAACCTGTCAACGTAATTTTATTTTCCCAATACGATATAACAAATAAAGGTAGAAACTTAACCACAACAAAATATTAAGCAATTTTAAAATTTAAATTTCGCATATACTCTTCAATCCTTCGGGTATATTGGAGTATAAATTTCTAGAATTAAATGCACCATGGCTACTTCATGATTTAGATAGAGATATTGAAGTTCTATTTTATATTGACCATTGGGAATTAACGGAGGAAAGCGAGTTTCATCAACGACAAAGTTGCATAATAAGCGATAGGTAATATCCTGTTAAAAAAAATATTATAGTTTCTTCGTTGCTTCACACAATTAATCTCATCACCTTGTAAATAATAAAATTTGTAATGTTACTGCACTTTCTCATTTCTGCTTTCAATCCCAGTGCATTTGTATCATAAACCTTTTTTGCATTCACCTGAAAGCGAACCGCAATTTGGCGATACTCATTGCTTAAAAACTTGTAACATTGCACAAGAACCTAAAAAGAAAAAAAAACTTAGTACTCTGATTAGGAGTAGATCTTCCAAAGTATTCTCAAACAAAAATTTGTCAACATTGGCGACAATTTTTTTGGTGCTTTTTAATATTTTATTAATAATTATTTTAAAGCATTTCATGTACAATTCAAGAAATTGAAATTAAAATTTACCTCCAATTTATCCTTAAAATCTACTTTCGAGTTTATAGTAACGTTGGTTGCTGTGGTAGTGCGATTATATTTAAAGGATTTCACTTCCCAAAAATTTATATAATTTTTATTATAAGAAATTAATTCAAATCGAACGTCTTTCACTTTGAAGCGGTGTTGATGAAACTAAAATTTATTTTAATTTATTATAAAAATATTTAACAATGATCATGACTTAATTCTTCGCTCAACAGTTGAATTCGTTAGAGGTTCAATAGGACCTTCTACAACATTTTTATTCATTTCTCGCAACGGAATAGCGGGGACAGTTAACTTCCATTAATAGGGTGAAAAATATATTTAAAATTACCTTGGACAGGATATCGACGTCACAAACGATCCCTTTATAAAGAACAATCAGCAATGCCCATATAGAAATTAAATATCTCATTTGAAAAAAAAAACTTCAACAATGTCGAACTACGGATAGACATAATAATAATTATTAGTTACCAGGATTTTATTTAGTATTATTTCCATCAAAACAAACCTCGAGCGTAGTTGTTCATAGGAAAGATTTTTATATTTGATTAAAATAATATATTATATTAAGGGCCGATATATTCACCTCTCGTTAAAGTGTTCAATAGCGTAACTGACTGATAAATAAACTGTCACCAATCAACAGGGAGTTTTATAAATTTACCGAACACATAAGGTTTGTTCGTTTGTATGAACTAACTTGAACTGGGTTATCTTTCGAAACAAAATACTCCCACCACAAAAGTTAGATAGTGTTCTAACTTGCACTGCCTACTCTTCCTATGGAGGTCGAGCAAGAAGTTCATGTTCGGTCATGAACTGAGCAGCCAAACGAACACAGTACATTGCACTAACTTGAACCGAGTAAGTTAGTTCATACAAACGAACAAACCTATAGTTACCCGACACTTTAACGAGAGGTGGGTATATCGGCCCTTATAATACTATAATATAATAATAATAATAATAAAATAATTATTATAATAAATATAATAATAATAAAACTCGTCATTGCCTCGTGTGCTATCTTCCGTTTGTGGATAAAAATTATCTTTACTCACTAGTCCCATAAATTACTATTTTTCACGAAATTTGGTGAAAACTTACCTTTTTATGTCCCAATAATGATAAAATGATTTATAGAGTTACAATTTACCTTGGACAGAATATCAAGATCACAAGATAACCTCTTTACTAATTAAAAAATACAATTATCGAGAGAAAAATTAAATTTCTCATTTTCAACTGAAAACTAGAGCAACGTGTAGAAACAACTGCGGTATAACAGATCTGTTTTATATTATGATCTTTCGTACATTGAGCTAAATTATGATTATTGTCCTTAATGATATTTTTAAAGTTTATATTATTTTTGCAGGAAATGGGTTATAATAAGCTTTTTTTGCAGTAACAATTCCGGTTCCACCTACTATGGTTAAGTAGTTTAATCACGGCTATAAATCGTGGCATATACCCATATATATGTATTGTCGTGTTCCAAATGGTCCTGACTTCCCAAATCCTAAATCGGACGCTTGGGGTAGTTGACATCCACCAGAACAAGTGACAGTTTTTGAGTTCCCGGAAGCTAAACGTCGGAAACACGATTTCAGACCACAGCTCTTCAGTAGTCGGTTCAGGTAATTGTATTGAAGGGTCGTGAACGTAGATAGAATGCTGATTGCACCAATAAGATCAAACAAAAGGTCGGATAAATCAGCAAAATAATTTATTTGCATCAATAAAATAAAATCAAGAGCAATTTCGGATATAATCGACACAAACGTCGAGCGACAAATAAAATGGTGTAAAATGTACAACCTTCAGATAAAACGTATTATTTACTCTCAAAATAATGGCTATACGTTTATATGACGTTGTTAGTGTGTTAATCAATGGGATAATTATGGAAATTTTACAATTTTGTGTTATTTTATAAAGTCTGAACACTTACGTATTACAATTATGTGGTAGTACCCGGTAGTCGAAGTAAATGTTGAATGTTGATCTTTACGCATGCTTCAAAGTGGCTTCCATAACGGTAGAATACGGTTGCAATAGAACATCTGTTGAAACCAAATTTTCGTTTCTTCAAACAAATTTGAACAAAATAACGTACATAAAATTATCAGTGTTGTGTTTTAGAATCCACAAGTGTCAGTTGAAACGGAATTTCAACCTTTTCCAAGAAACAGCTGCTCATACATGTGCTATACAAACTAACCTCAAAATTTTCCATGTGTAAATCAAAATCGTGGGAAACATCAATCATCCGCCTTCAAAAATAACGTAGAGTTAATTTGTGGGTTACACAAATCATAAAACTAACGCCTTCGTAAATATTTCAGATACCTCAGTACGTTGAAATCAAAATTATCCAATATGGTTGAAAATCGCTTGCAACCAGAAATATTCGTAAAAAAGACAATTTTTACGAAACTCGCACTTCAAAAAAACTCGCTTTCACTTTTGCGTGACTCGTAAATTCGCTTCTGAGAGAAACAGAAGCTCTCAAACTAAATATTGTCGCAATCTTACAAAAACTTTGTAAAACCGACTGCTCTATGGCGAGACCCACTGGTGTCTGCTTTTCAAAACGGCTCACCCGTTCTCAACGAAGCAAAATCAACTCCCACTCCTGCACATATAAATTTTCATAACCTACGCAAATTTCCGCTGTCTTGGCGCTATTTATTCAAAACTCAAATATTCTTTATTTTTGCAGGTAAAACACTAATCGCTTGCACAAAGTATACCAAACATTAACAAAGAAACAAACTATGTCATTTTGTGTGTTTAAAGTAACAAACATCGCTTTCATCCATAAAATTGCTCTCAAAATTTGTGTCAAAATTGCAAATTAAATTTTTAAGACAGGAATCATTGTCTACCTCATTAGTCGACTTTTGGATACAACAATATATATCAGCACTACAGGCCTTGAAGGCCCATGGCTTAGTGGCTATACTAGCCCACCTCTTCCCACTCTCAACCAGATATCTCTGTCTAATCTGTCCCAGAATCTTTACATGTATGACGCAGCCGCATTCACGGAAATGACGTCGATACAACAGATCCTGTACAGACAACACCAACAGTGTTTGGATGTCCACTGGAAGGCTGAGCTAAGAAATTCTGTACGGTCCGCGATTTGAACCCAGAATTTCCGCTCCGTAACTCAACCACCGCTCACATCACTCCACCACTGGTGCTTATACCCATATACCCATGTGTTATATAAGCTTTGTTTTGCGGTAACAATTTATTCCTGTAAACAATAATAAACTTAAGGGCCGGGTGCACCATCTCTGATTAAATTATTGGTTAACTATTCACGGTTAGAAATATTTAGCCGTGATTAACTTCAAAACGTTCCACCCAGGCCCGGACTGGCTCCTTTGGTGGCCCTCAGCTAGAGACTGAGGAGGGGGCCCCTTATCAAAAGGGGAGATTTTTGAAAATCGCATTTTCCGCTATTTCGACTATTTTTGAATAATAACTTATAATTTATTATAATAATTATTAATTAATTAATAAAATATTATAATAACTTAATAGCCAGTCCGGGCCTGGTTCCACCATATAATTTTGTACCTACAGTTGTTTGCACGAATAATGAAGCTTCGCCATAAACGGCATTTGTATGAAATAATACGAAAATTGTGAGTCACATAAGTGTTTGATATAATAAATTTAAATCATAAAATTTAATAATTAATAAGCTTAAAATTTTATTTTTAACAATATTTATGACTTTTATGAAATAAGTGGGTCCACGGTCAAATTCATACCTAAAACGGTTTGGGAAATCAAAAAATTTAAGAAACCCTGCTCCAATGAAATGGAAATATAACCTAAAATCAAACTAATTTGTTAAAAAATTAAAGCAACAGTCACTATAAAAACTACTTTCATTAAAATTATTATGCACGCTAAGAACTATTGTATCTATCTCTTTCTATCTCATACGTTGGGTGTCAGATTCGACGTAAAAGATTTCTAAAATCAGACATTTAAGAATAATTTAATATAGTGTGTCTTTGTTTCACGTATGTTACTACAATTAATTTAAAACAAAAGGTTTTCTGTACTTAATTCAGATGGTTGTGACGTAAGCTTCATTATTAGTGATTACAACTGTATGATTAGTTCATTGCTTCAACTTCCGAAATACTCACTAAAAGCTTCTAAAAGCTATTCTGGTTGGTTGATTGATAGTCACGTAAAAGTTGTAGTGGGTGATACTACTGCTTGACATTTGACAACTGACACTTTTACCGAGATATGACCAAAATACACAGGGAGTTAACCATGATTAAGGTGAACATAGACCGATTAGGTTGAGGGACGATTAGCTTGCTTTAATGATGGTTAAAACGGTGGTGGGACAATCTTTGCTATTTAACCGTGATTAACTCCAACTAACCGTGATTAAACTACTTAACCACAGTTGGTGGAACCGCGGGATTGTTACCGCGAACAAAGCTTATATAACCCATTTCCTGTAAAAATATCATTAAGGATAATCATAATTTAGCTCAAGTGTTTGAAAGGTCGTATTATAACTAAGTTGTTTCTACACATTGCTCTGGATTGGCGACGTTTTCAGTTGAAAATGAGAAATTTAATTTTACTGTCGATAATTGTATTTTTTATTAATAAAGAAGTATCTTGTGATCTTGATATTCTGTCCAAGGTAAATTGTAACTTTATAAATGATTTATCACATATTCACATAAGATTTTCGATTTCAATTTTCAAATGAAATTCAAATTTTCTTATTTTAATTTTCTGTTTGGAAACTTTAATGATCTTACTCAACCAGCCCCGTAGCTAATCGCTGGTAAAGTTTACCCAAGGAATCGTGGCAATGTGGTGAAGTAAAGATGGAGGGAGAATGTGCTACTGCTGTCGTGTAAACGGACCGGACCAGTTTTCGTTTCTGCGCATTAGTTACGTCACTTCCACGAATTCCTTGAGTTAGCTCTACGTAGCAATAAATTTACCGTTTATTTCATGATCGTAGAGCAAAGAAAAAATCATTGCTAATTTGACCTCAGGCCAATTACCGCAACGATAGAAAAATTGTTATTTTTAGATACTTGTGCAATGTTTTAAGCAAACACTATCGACAAATTGCACATTGTTAGAGTGGTATCAAAAGAAGAAGAAAAGGCGTAGAGAAAAAATGTAGAGTAGTTTGTTAGTGGCGTAGTAAAAAGTATGTTCAATTTCAATTACATATATAAACACTTACTTACATTTCTTATGATTAATTAAAGATAAAGATGTTTAACTTTGTTACTAAAGTATATTTTAAATAATATTTTAAGATTAAATCTTTAACCTGCACTAGAAATGTGAATAAAAGTAAGGTTATGGTTATGAGGACATCCCTACTTTCTAAACATGGACTCGCTTCAACGACATTTGAGGCAGGGGAGACAATTGTATAAACGTTAAAATTTCCCAAACTTCTGTTGCGAGAATTAATAAAATAAAACTTAGAAAAGAAGCCTTACAAATTGCAGCTTTGGAAGGTTCCATTGAACTTTTGAAGGATTTAAATGTTGATCCTAGGATAGGATCATTTTGTCATTGTTGAATATTGCTATAATAAATTTTTAGTTTCAGCAGCACAGCTTCGAAGTGAAGGATGTTCGATTTCAATTAATCAGTTATGATAAAAATTATATAAATGTTTTTGAAATGAAATCATTTAAATATAATTGCACTACAACTGCAACCAATGCTACTATAAACTCGAAAGTAGATTTTAAGGATAAATTGGAGGTACTCGTAAATAATTATGAAATTTTGAAACACACATTACAATAATCGTCTATTTTACAAATTTTTAGTTATTGTATTTTTGTTTGAGAATATTTTGAACACTAAGGTTTTTTCCATTTTAGGTGCTTGTGCAATGTTACAAGTTTTTAAGCAATGAGTATCGAACAATTGTCATTCGTTTTCAAGTAAATGGAAAAAAGGTTTTTGATACAAATGCACTGAGAGTCAAAACAGATATGAAGAAGAAGAAGAAGAAGTGCAGTAAGATTATAAATTTTATTATTTACAAGGTGATGAAATTAATTATGCGAATCAACGAAGAAACTATTATTATGTTATATTTTGTTAACAGGATATTGCCTATCACTTATTATGCAATTTTGTCGTTGAAGCAACTCGTTCTCCGCCGTTAATTCCTGATGGTCCATATAAAATAGAACTTCAGTTTCTCTATCTAAATCATGAAGTAGCCATTGTGCATTTATTTCTAGAAGTTTATACTCCAATAAAATATCCTAAGAATTGAAAAGTTTATGCGTAATTACAGTTTTAAGAGTGCTTAATATTTTGTTGTGGCCAAGTTTCCACCTTTAGTTGTTATATGGTTATGTAAAACAAATACTTACGTTATTATACTAAAATTGCACCAATATTGTTTACTTTGGTTGGGGTGGTTTCCCATTTTATTTGTAAATAAAAGTATTGCACTGATCAGAAAATGCTATTTAATTTTAGAGTAAGTAATATCCTAAGTCATAATCGAAACTGAATATGGTCATAATCTGGCTCGATATCCTTCCAGATGTTCGAAAGGGATCACCATCATCTTTTATATACAGAGAAATGAGATGTTCGCGGGTACTTACAAGGGGAAACCCAGACTCTTGGTTATGTAGCTAAAGTTGAGAAAGATCATAAATTAAATTTCGTATGTTTTTCAAATATGTATTACGGGCTTTCTCCACAAAGCAATATTTACCCACATATAATAAAGGTACAGTGCTTTTCGGACGTCACTGGGTACGTTCAGTAAAACTTTCCAATAAAAGCGAGGGATATGGGCGTCAGAGTCTAACACACGGGATCTTAACGTGACCTTGACGTATTCAGGTAGAAATGCCGATTTTAGAACCCCACCGTGTGTTAATTCAACACAGTCGAGTGCTGTATATCACCAAAGTTTGCAACTGAAAAAGACATGCACATATAAAATAACTCATTAATTTGTTTTATATTAGAATGGAGGATGTTTTTGTATTGCAAAGATGTAGCTCATCCCAAGTAACAAAATAAGTTGAACTCAGCGGTACGTAAATTTTTACTATTTAAGTATCGTCTTAAAATTGTCATTAATTCGAAATTAAAGTAAAACATTCAATTATTGTTCATGAAAATAGTCACACTTTGCTAGATAACAATTTCCTGTATCTACGCACATGAAATTAACAAAATTTTTCACTTCTACAATCGAACAATTACGATCAAATACTTGAATGTAGCGATTTCACGACTGTACATTTAACATTAATTATTTCAAATACTTACATTCGTGGAATCTCAAGGATTTAATAATGAAACAATCTTCCAAAAATGTAGTAAAAAATTTCTAGTCCAATTATTATAAACTACGGTAAAACATCTATGACTAAATTTTTTACGTATGTTTCGATATTAACATTATTTAATTTCTATTTCATTTTCTCCATATTTTCAAGTTGCAATTATAGTAAATCTGTGCTTTCCCTTGTAAAAAAAATTTTGAAATGAAAATAGGCACAAAGATATTACGTTTAGAGCTCAATGAGAGAGAAGAGGGGATAATCTTCGTACGTTTTCCTTCTTATCTGTGCATATGATAATGGAAATCAAATATCTCTTTTAAATTCTTTTTCCATCAAATTATTTAATTTTAAAGCTGTTATTTGATATATTAATAAAAAAAACCTTTTTAAAAGGTAATAACACGCGAACCAATGGTTTTTAGGTTTAGATTTTAGTTTTCTTTGCACCAAATATTAGAGTAATTTTATAACTTCCATTTGCCATTTTTAAAACTTTTAGTAATAACTCGAGAACCAATTGACCAATTTTGATTTTCTTTTTAGCAAATAATTAGTCAATTTTAATGCTTTCGTTTGGCGTAGGTGATATAGTAAAGGTTTCCTATCCTTAAGAATGTTGAACGCCCTCTTTCATATTTGGGACCAAGTTTAATTCCATTGAGTCTTCTTAAGAAATTTTCATTACGGTTCTCTTTTTGTATATGCGATTGTATTATTTATTGCTTTCTAAGCAGTAGTAAAACACACATAAATATTATAATAAAAAAAATCATGACATAATATATTATAGCTGAATAGTGTTCTTTTATTAATAATCATCTGTGTTGTAATGGGATCATCCTTAATATTTCCTGATAATGCTTTAGTTCCTCTAACTTTACTAACTGTTCCATTTTATGCGTAATTTCTTACATTTCCATTTTGTCTTCTTGCTAAATTTGGATGGTGAAATTGTGAAATTGATCATTTCGTCGTGGAACGTTTAAATTTTTATTTTATTTGTTATTTAATTTATAGTGATTTTTCCTTTACCCGATTTTCTTTCGATTTCTTTACCTAGCTTATTATTTAATACTTGTGGTTCTAACGACATTTCATTGAGTTTTGTATTATTTTATCTTTGTTATTTCCTTTCCATTTTCGATAAACGAGTTTGAAATCAAATTCTTCTAGCTTTATTTTCAATTGTACTAATCGTAAATTTGATTCACGGATCTTATGAAGCCACACCAAATGATTGTGATCCGTTTCGACAGTAAATTTTCTTCCCTACAGAAATGTCTTGCATGGTATATTATCTCCAAAAGTTCCTTTTCAATAGCACTGTCAGTTTTTTCAGACGAGTTAAGCTTCCTTGAATATTACTCATTGAGTTTATTGCTTTGACTAAGTACTGCACCTATGGCGACGCTTGACGCGTCGGTGGTTATTATGAATGGCTTTCGAAGTCAGATTAAGCTAAGATAGGTGCATTTGTTAACAATTATTTGCATAAATTAAAGATTTCCTTGTAGTCTTTATTTCTATAAAATTTTATATAATTTTTTTAGAAAGGTTTTGTACCACCTTAAACAAAGCCAAATGGCTGGATGGCCAAGGATGCCGCTTTTCGTGTTCGTAGATGGAATTAACGGAACGGCTAGCTCATAGAGTTCAGTCAGCGTCGGAGATATTGGGTTACTCAAGATCTTAACGAGTATCGTAGGTACTTGTAAATGGTTTCTCTCTTCAGTAGGAATAACTCGAGTGGGCGCCAATAAAGATCATAGACAGTTATTTGTATTAATAACAGCTTTAATTTTTATAAAACAAAATGAAAAGTATGTACAAACATACGTCAGTAAAATAAAAAGAGTCACACTAAAACGACAGTGAAAAATTACAAAAAATTCTTATCCTAGGCACTTTAAAATTAAGATTGAAAGTAATATACAGATATTTACAAATTTTAACATTTTGGTTACTTAACGTTATTAAAAGTACGTTCTCTAAAGCATAGCCAAGATTCAAAACTACTAAGAAGGTTTTGCAGTTCAAGTTGCAATAATTGTTAGTATCTATAAATTTAACGCTGTGGCGTCCGAAATGATGAAAATCAGTTAGCAAGTAGATTTTAGAATCAACAGATGTAATATACATATATCTATAGCAAGCAACTCTCAGTTTACTTACGATTTTGATGTTTATAATTGCATGATATTTGGTTGTTCGTTTGATTGCTCATAGGTGCACCTTTGCCAATCGGTTTATCATACGGTTGATGAAAATTACTAAAACAGGAATTACATGGTTATAGACAAAATATAAATACAAATGCTGGTAACTAATAAGTCTAATGCTTTCACTACAAACTGATCATATCGTAGCAGGTTGTTAAATCGTTTCATGGACACTTGAGATGTTGGTCGTAACAGCGGCACACTCTCGAATTCTTTCAAAGGACTTATTGCGTACTGGATTGATAGGGTTGTCGATCCCATAAGCGGATTATCACCGAAAAATGGACCATTCAATAAAATCTGTCCGTTTATCCAAAATGGCGCTAGGTAGCGTCTGGTACATCGACTTCTTTAAAAATGCATAAACCGTTGCTTAAAAAATTGCAACACGGTTACCAATATTTGCCCTTGTGTGGGAAATCACGGTGCTCGTGAAGAAATACTTTTTCACTTTGTAACACTCGTTTTGATTAAAAATTTGTGATTTTTATAATTCACCTTGAAAATTAGCAGTTGCTGTCGTACATGGTTTTTGTATCCTCTCGATATGCGCTGCCCTCCGGCGCATTAAGAACTTGAGCCCTTTCATTGGCTCTTGGCGTTAAAGCAGTAACCAACAAAATGTTTCTTAAAACTAACTAACACTAAAAAATAAAAATGTTTCAAAAACAAAACGAAACTAATTAAAGAAAACAGACGAGAAGAGCCATGTAACAAATGGATTGTTACAGTTTATGTAACCCAAAATTATCGATATTGAATCTTGGTATCAAATTTTTATTTGGACTTCTTACAAAATCATGACCACCTTTTTCTTCAACGGTTAGTTAATCAAAATTTCTGACTCTCGACACTGGATATAAAGTTGGTGGTGCAAACTTTAAGCGATTAATGCTTGTTTTCACCAACAATTTATTTAAGAATTTCCTAGTAAAGAATTACTTAGCTAGGATTCCATAAATGCGATTGGTGAAATTTAACACAGTATTAACATAAAAAATTCATATGTCAAATTTGACCAATCAAATTTATGGAATCCTAGCTAAGTAATTCTTTACTAGGAATTTCTTAAATAAATTGTTGGTGCAAACAGGCATTAGACTTTTGTGTTATGTGTTAAAAGCGACCTACTATTCGAAACCACCAGAATACATAGTTTTCTACAATATCTATGATTAAGTACCTGGTTTAGCGGGTATACATTAGGTGACCGATAATCGTTTTATAGATGGTATAGGACAGGCTTCTAACCGCCTCGACTATTCGCTCACCTAAAAAAAGAAATAATAATTGTTACACTTCTATAATATTATTTATGATAATGAAAATGCAATACAATACTTCCATTTTTATTATCACGAGTTAATAACTTAATAATAAATATACGAAACTTCTATAAATTAAATATTTAATCATGTTTTTCATTTCTTTAGTTTATATAGGATTTAAAAAGAAAATTTTATTCAGCTTCATATAGCAATATCTTCATTTTCGTACACGTATACATTAAATAGTTAATAGAGTAATAATGTTTCTACCTGTAGTTCTTTGCCTTGAAAAGGATTTATTGTTTAAAATAATCTATTTCAAAATTCAGCGATTACTGGGCTAGTTTAAAGTAGTTCATAACCTAAAATTGCATAAACAGTTTTGTTGTTGTAAATGTTTAAAAATTAGCAGATGAAAGTTTTTTACCTAGAGGGATATAATTTTGGACGTACGTAAATTCCTCAGACTACTCTCAGTGATCCTCCTCAGTCGACCCATTTTGAAGAAAACCTCTCGTTAAAATGAAATAATTAGTAAATATTCTGACATAGGAAGCAGAAAACTTCTTAATCTTGAATATGTTATACTGTGTTTTTTAGTTTAATTTTACTAAAAATGTACAGAATAAGGAGAGGTTTGCTTCAAAACGGGTCGAATGAGGGGGATCACTGGGAGTAGTCGGAGGAATTTACATACATCGAATTCTTCTAACATCAAATAAAATTTTCTGATAAGTATAATATATTTATTCATGAAATCAACGAATTTATTCGTGACACGTTTGATGTGAAGCATATTGAATACAATATAAACACAATATTCGGCAAATAATTGCTTTCACTAATTAGTTTAATTATTCATCAAAAATAAAATAGAAAACTGCCCCAAACAAAGTAATTTCGGTGCGATTTTAGCAAAATATACCGCAAACTCTCCATAACCTGTCAAAAGCAAATATTTTTGTTCCAAAAACCATAAAGTAGCTGAAGGTGGAAACTCGACCACAGGAAAATATTAAGCGATTTAAAAATTTATATTTTGAAGTAACTTTTCAATCCTTCGGATATCTTATTGGAGTATATACTTCTGCAAATATGTGCATCGTTCCTACTTCACGATTAAGATAGAGATATTGCAACTCTACTTTATATTGGCCATTGGGAATTAATGGAGGAAGATGAGTTTCATCAACGACAAAGTTGCATAACAAGTGATAAGTAATATCCTGTGAACAAATTATAATAGTTGCTTTGTTGCTTCGCTATATCTAAATTAATTTGAGTACCTTGTAAAAAATATAATTTGTATAGTTAATGCACTTCCGCATATCTGCTTTCACTCCCAGTACATTTGTATCAAATACCTTTTTTCCATTTACTTGGAAGCGAATTGCAATTTGGCGATATTCATTGCTTAAAAACTTGTAACATTGCACAAGTATCTAAAATTAAGAAACTTGTAGCTCTGACAATTCATAAAAAAATTGTTTCTTGTTCATCCCGAGAGTAGAACGTCCAAAATATTCTCAAATCAAATCCACAAGTTTGCAAAATTTGCAAAAATTGGGGATAGAATTGTATACATATGAATGGGTTTCTACATTTTATATTTTGAGGCATTTTATGGGCACCGTCAAGTTATACCCCGCACTTGGGAATTTAGAAATTTGTTACACGTCATTTGAAAGGCCTTGCAGAGTGCTGGAAAATGCTGTAATTTAATTTGCAAGTGCTGGGATTGTTTAATTTTTATTGAGAATTGAAATATCGACCTTTTTCACATTTGGGCCCCTGGTATTAAAATTTCTGGTTTCAAAGTGCTCGTGAAGTGCTGGCGAATGCTGTAAACTATTTAAAGTTACTGATTTTATTACAAAATTTAAGAAAAACTCCGAGCAAGATAGGTGCATGTCGCTGCCCCCCCCCCCGGAAATCGAATTTTGGAGTGATTATGGTGTCAATCGTTAGAGTTTCGTTGGAGTCTAAATGAACTTCCAAATTTTTCGTTTGAGCCTCAATTTCCAATGCTTCAAGCTTTCAATTTGAAATGTTCGTAACTTTGTAGAAAATTAAATTAAAATGATGGAAATGGAAGCTCATTCAGACTCTATCGAGGCTCTAACATTTGACACAAATTGCACCCTAAAATTCAAATAGGAACGAAAATAAAAAATTTTGCCTACATCAAATTAAAATTAACGATTAAATAATTCCAAAGTCGGGAGTAGGCGTCAAGTTGGTCACCCTTCGGTTAAAATTGGTTTTTGGCACTCGCCAGCACTTCGAAGCCCTTCCAAATTACGCAAAAAAATTTCAAAATTCCAAAGTGCAGGGGTACAACTTGATGGAGCCTATTTTGTGTACAGTACAAGAAATTTTTAAGAAATTACCTCCAATTGATCTTTAAAATTTACTTTCGCATTCATAGTAGCGTTGGTTGCAGTAGTAGTGCGATTATATTTAAATGACTTCACTTCCCAAAAGTTGATATAGCTTTTATTGTAACTAATTAATTGAAATCGAACGTCTTTCACTTTGTAGCTGTGCTGATGAAACTAAAATTTATTTTAATTTATTATAAAAATATTTAACAATAATCACGACTTAATTCTTCGCTCAACAGTTGAATTCGTTAGAGGTTAAATATGACCTTCTACAACATTTTTATTCATTGTCGCAACGGAATAATTTCATTAGTTTAAGTGAAATAACTATTAATTGTAATGGATTATTTTTGTGTGATATTATTTAGAATACCACTATAAAAAAATTAGTAGCCTAGATTCTTTGATATTAATACACTGATAGATTAGGCGACGTGGCCGCAAAATTGTATATATTATAATGATAAATGATTCTAAAGTTACAATTTACCTTGGACAGTATATCAAGGTCACAAGATACCTCTTTATTAATAAATAATACAATAATCGACAGGAAAATTAAATTTCTCATTTTCAACTAAAAACTTAACCAATCTAGAGCAATGTGTAGAAACAACTGCATTATAACAGATCTGTTTTTTATTATGACCTTTCGTACATTGAGCTAAATTATGATTGTCCTTAATGATATTTTTAAAGTTTATTATTTTTGCAGGAAATAGGTTATATAATATATAAACTTTGTTCGCTGTAACAATCCCGGTTCCACCAACTCTGGTTAAGTAGTTTAATCACGGTTAAATAGAAAAGACTGTCCCACCACCGTTTTAACCATTATTAAAGCAAGCAAAATATCATTAAGGACAATTATAATTTAGCTCAATGTACGAAAGGTCATAATATAAAACAGATCTGTTATAACTCAGTTGTTTCTACACATTGCTCTAGATCGGCTAAGTTTTCAGTTGAAAATGAGAAATTTAATTCTTCTGTCGATAACTGCATTTTTTGCGGTATCTTGTGATCTTGATATTCTGTCCAAGGTAAATCGTAACTTTATAAATCATTTATAAATCATAACTTCATAAATCATCACGTATATTATGTAAAATTTTGCGGCCACGTCGCCTAATCTATTTAGTCATCAATATGGCTACAAAGTGAAAGATTTTCGATTTCAATTTTCAAATGAATTTCATATTTTCAAATGAAATTAAAATATTTTTTTTATTTTTCTGTTTGGAAACTTTAATGATCTTACCCAACCAGCGCCGTAGCTGATCTCTGGTAAAGTTAACCCTGGGAATCGTGGCAGTGACGTAGCTTATTAATTGTGAAGCAAAGATGGAGGGAGAATGTGCTATTGCTGTCGTGTAAACGGACCGGACCAGTTTTCGTTTCTACGCATTAGCTACGTGCTACGTCACTGCCACGAATTCCTTGGGTTAGCTTTACGTAGCAGCAAATTTACCGTTTATTTCATGATCGTACAATAGGTCGCCGCTACGTGCCGATTACTGATGTTGGGGAAATTTGGTTTCGCACTTTCGCGATGAGCAAAAAAAATTATTGCTAATTTGACCACAGGCCAATTACTGCAATGATCAAAAAATTGTTATTTTTAGACACTTATGCAATGTTTTACGTTTTTAAGGAAACACTATCGACAAATTGCACATCGTTATTAAATCAATTTAAAAAAAGCTTTTGATGCAAACTAAGGGGAGAAAATTGTAGAAACGTTAAAATTTCCAAAACTTCCGTTGCGAGAATTAATAAAATAAAAGTAGAGAAGCTTTAAAAATTGCAGCTTCGGAATTTTCCATTGAACTTTTGAAGGATTGAACTGTTGATCCTAGGATAGGATCATTTTTTCATTGTTAAATGTTAATATAATAAATTTTTAGTTTCATCAGCACAGCTTCAAAGTGAAAGACGTTCGATTTCAATTATTTAGTTATAATAAAAGCTATATCAACTTTTGGGAAGTGAAATCATTTAAATATAATCGCACTACTACTGCAACCAACCTTACTATAAATGCGAAAGTGAATTTTAAAGATCAATTGGAGGTAATTTTTTTAAAATTTATTGTACTGTACACAAAATAGGGCCCGTCAAGTTGTTCCCCTGCACTTTGGAATTTTGAAATTTTTTTGCGTAATGTGCAAGGGCTCGCGAAGTGCTGACGAGTGCCAAAAGCCAATTTTAACCGAAGGGAGACCAACTTGACGCCTTCTCCCGACTTTGGAATTATTTATTCGTTAATTTTAATTTGCTGTACGCAAAAATTTCTATTTTCCTTCCTATTTGAATTTTTGGGTGAAATTTGTGTCAAACGTTAGAGCCTCGTTAGAGTCTAAATGAGCTTCCATTTCCATCACTTTAATTTAATTTTCTACAAAGTTACGAGCATTTCAAATTGAAAGCTTGAAGTATTTGAAATTGAGGCTCAAACGAAAAATTTGGAAGTTCATTTAGACTCTAACGAATTGACACCATATCACCCCAAAATTCGATTTGCGGTGGGGGCAACGACATGCACCTATCTTGCTCGGAGCTTTTCTTAAATATTGTAATAAAATCAGTAACTTTAAATAGTTTACAGCATTCGCCAGCACTTCACGAGCACTTTGAAACCAGAAATTTTAATAACGGGCCCAAATGTGAAAAAAGTCGATATTTCAATTCTTAATAAAAATTAAACAATCCCAGCACTTGTAAATTAAATTACAGCATTCGCCAGAACTTTGATAAGCCTTTCAAATGACGTAAAACAAATTTCTAAATTCCAAAGTGCGGGGTATAACTTGACGTAGTCCATAAACTGCCTTAAAATATAAAATGTAGAAACCCATTCATATACAATTCTATCCCCAATTTTTGCAAATTTCGAACTGTGGATTTGATTTGAGAATATTTTGGACATTCCACTCTCGTGATGAACAAGAAACAATTTTTTTATGAATTATCAGAGCTACAAGTTTCTTGCTTTTAGATACTTGTGCAATGTTACAAGTTTTTAAGCAATGAATATCGCCAAATTGCGATTCGCTTCCAGGTAAATGGAAAAAAGACTTTTGATGCAAATGTAGTGGGAATGAAAACAGAAATGCAGAAGTGCAGTAATATTACAAATTATATTGTTTACAAGGTACCCAAATTAATTTAGATATAGCGAAGCAACAAAGCAACTATTGTAATTTGTTCACAGGATATTACTTATCAGTTATTATGCAACTTTGTCGTTGATGAAACTCATCTTCAAACTCATATTTTCCTGTGGTCGAGTTTCCACCTTCAGCTACTTTATGGTTTTTGGAACAAAAATATTTGCTTTTGACAGGTTATGGAGAGTTTGCGGTATATTTTGCTAAAATCGCACCGAAATTACTTTGTTTGGGGCAGTTTTCTATTTTATTTTTGATGAATAAATATATTACACTTAACAGAAAATTCTATTTGATGTTAGAAGAATTGGACGTATGTAAATTCCTCCGACTACTCCCAGTGATCCCCCTCATTCGACCCGTTTTGAAGCAAACCTCTCCTTATTCTGTACATTTTTAGTAAAATTAAACTAAAAAATACTATAATATAACATTATATTTCGGTCTCGTCTCGTAAATAGAGCACATTGTAGTTCAACTATCCTGTATATATATTCACAGTTTTAAAGTTTTGTTGGGTTGTCGGTTGGTATCGGTGTAGGAGACAGCCAGTTGTGGTATCGTCATTCTTCTTTTTTGTGTAAAATTATTCACACGTGTTTATAGTGCTCCAACAAATTACAACATAAAACGTTAGAAAATGCCTAAACATCTAAAGAAAAAACGTAGCCGCCACTCAAGCTCGAGTGATGACGAAGATAATGAAAAATTTATGGTGCTTTTTAAACAAATAAACAAACGTTTAAAAGCATTAGAAGCAAATAAAGAACCAAAACATGACGCGGATGACGACATAAGTAAGTTACTAAATATTAATCTGTTTTAGAAATCAATTAAGATTTGGTGGAAACAAAATTGTATAGGGTAAAAACCCATCGAAAATCTACACACGATGACTTGTGTAAGACCACATGATGTGTAACAAAAGATTAATAAACCGACACTTGTCAGTTTCTTACATTCGGATTTGTATAAATTCGTAATAATTTCAGACTTGAAAAATTATATTATGTTGTGTAACATAAAGTACATGTAACAAACCCTCTTAATGGAGGTAGCTACGCTGCGACTTGTGTAAGTCTGCGACTAATATTTGCTGTCAGTTTTTACATTCGAATCTGTGTAGGTTCGTAATGTTTTCAAACTTGATAAAATTATACTATGTTGTGTAACATAAAGTATATGCAGCACATGCAGCACCCTCGTAATGGAGGTAGCTACACTTTGCGACTTGTGTAAGTCCGCAACAAATATTCGCTATCAGCGTTACAATTGAATCTGTGCAGATTCGTAATGATTTCAAACTTGAGAAATATACTATTGTGTAATAAAAAGCCGTCATGAAGGCACTTCCTTAAACAACATGTTGTATAACACAAATAATCACAAAAACTAATTACTTCAGTTATTATTAAAAATCATAATAACCCAGGAGTGCATAATTACACTTACGTGTTATATAACACAAATTTATATAATATAAATTATATCATAATAATTTGCTATTTAATTTAAATAGATTCAGAAATGGAAATATCAGGTGAAGATTCACCAGTGAACGAACTTGACAAAGAAGTATTGGACTTATTAGGTGAGGAAGTAGACAACCAGAGCAAAGAAGGTTTGGCCCTACAAAAAGATCTGGCGTCCAGGTGGACAAATATCTTAAAAAACGGACTTCAAAACGAAGATCGCATTAACTTGATACAAAGTTACCCCCCACCTAAAAATCTTACCATGGTGGAGGCACCAAAACTAAATCCGGAAGTCACAGCAGCCATATCAGAACCAACATCTCGTAGAGATACTCGGTTGTCAAAAATACAAGTACAAATCGGCGCTAGCCTTACAGCAATTGGTCACACAATTACTGCTCTTCTAGAAAACGAGGAAGAACATAACCTGACTCACATCCGCTCCCTCAGCGACGCTGGTCGGCTTTTAGCGGACATTCATTTTTCCCAAACGAATTCCAGAAAAGAGTTAGCAACAATGACGTTAAATAAGGAACTGAAGGAAACCCTCACCAACAGCCAAGTAGATGGCTGGCTTTTTGGAGAAAATCTGGGCGATCGTATACAAACAGCAAAGAAACTAGAAAAATCAGGAAGTGAACTAAAACCAAAAATTATAAAACGTACTATTGTCTCTCGTGAGCAACATTTAAACTCCCGAAGCCAACCTCGTTTTTCACACAACAGAGTCCGACGAGGGGGGCTTGTAAACAACAGGACTCCCATCCGGTCCCAACAATACTACAGGAAACAAACCTTGACACGGAACAACCAACAACACTCGCACCCCAACAAACGTCGCCAATAACCAATAAGGTAAATAAATATGCTGGGAGTCTTCAACTCTTTGTGAACTCATGGAAAAATTTAACGTCAGACAAAAAGATACTTAACTGGTTAAAAGGGTTTAAAATTCCATTTAAACAAATACCTTTGCAAAAATATATACCTAAAGAGCCTAAACGAAGCCAAATAGAGATAACCACTATAACTTCATGCTTAAAAGGCCTACAGGAAATCGGAGCCATCAGCAAAGTCACCACCTGTAAAGGTGAATTTATTTCAAATGTGTTTTTAGTTCCTAAACCAGACGGCTCTAGCCGATTAGTGATAAATCTCAAATCACTAAACACATTTATAAACTGTGACCATTTTAAAATGGAAGATCACAGAACAATCGCAAAACTTATAACAAAAAACTGTTTTATGGCAACTTTAGATCTCAAAGATGCTTATTTTCTTATTCCCATAAAAGAAGACCATCGGAAATTTTTAAGATTTAAATTTCAAAACGCTATTTATCAATATAACTGTATGCCCTTTGGCATAAACTGCGCTCCACTCGTTTTTACAAAAATTATGAAACCTGTCTTAGCCTTCCTTAGAAATAAAGGTTTCATTTCTACTATTTACTTAGATGACTTCTTATTACTGGGAAAATCTTACAAAAATTGTGTACACAATGTTTCTATTACAAAATCTCTGTTGGAATCTCTTGGTTTCATCATTAATTATAAAAAGAGCTCTCTAAAACCCGAAAACATATGCAAATACCTAGGCTTCATCTACAACTCCAAAATTATGACCATTTCTCTTCCAGAAACAAAAAGACATAAAATTATAAACAACATTAAAAAACTTCAAAATTGCGGGAGTTGTAAAATTCGCGATTTTGCAAAATTTATTGGTGTATTAACGTCAGCGTGCCCTGCCGTACGGTATGGATGGCTCTACACAAAAGCATTTGAAAGAGAAAAATTTTTGAAACTGCATACAGCCAAAGGAAATTATGATTCAATTATGCCCATCTCCCAAACTTTAACAAAAGAATTTCAGTGGTGGTTGTCAAATATCCCATTCACCAACAATACAATAGAATTTCCCAAATTTGAACTAGAAATATTTTCAGATGCATCAAGAACTGGGTGGGGGGCGTTTAGCAACAATACACGAATAAATGGCTCTTGGTCCAAACTAGAATTGAAATATCACATCAATTATTTAGAACTTTTAGCAGTATTTTTTGCTTTAAAATGTTTTGCAAAAAATGCATACAATTGCAATATTCTATGTAGAGTAGACAATACAACAGCAATTGCATATATAAATCGTATGGGAAGCATTCAATACCCAGAGTTAAATTCACTGGCACGAAACATCTGGCAGTGGGCCGAAAGTAAAAAATTATTTATTTACGCTTCCTACATAAAATCGGTGGATAATATAGAAGCGGATGAGGAATCACGTTCCCTAAAAAGGGAAACAGAATGGGAACTGAACAATTCTAAGTTTTTGTTAATTATATCTAAATTTAATAAACCAGATATAGATTTATTTGCAAGCAGACATAACACAAAGTGCAAAAAATTTATCTCCTGGCAGAGCGATCCTGAAGCCTTTGCAATTGATGCATTTACACTAAATTGGAAAAAATTTTATTTCTATGCATTTCCCCCTTTTTCAATAATACTACGAGTATTAAAGAAGATTGTTGATGACAAGGCTACGGGGATCGTAGTAGTTCCATATTGGCCTACACAGCCATGGTGGCCTGTCTTTCAATCTCTATTAATAAAAGAACCACTCACTTTTAAACCAGATATTGACCTACTGTTATCTATTGACAGATCTCCTCACCCAATATGGAAGTCAATTTCCCTGGTGGCCGGTCTCTTATCCGCCAAGCAATGAAACACCACGGCATCCCGGACATGTCCATCAACATCTGCCTAACATCAATAATGGATTCTACTGCAAAACAATATAACACAGGTCTGAAGAAATGGTGGACATTTTGTAAAAACAAAGATTGGAATCCATTCATGGTAACAATCCCAGGATTGCTAGAGTTCTTAACAATTCAATTTGACAAAGGTGCCTCTTATAGTTCCCTAAATTCATATAGATCAGCGGTGGCACAATTGGCAGATACACATATCGCAAGTGACAATCGAATCAAACGATTCTTCAAAGGTGTCTACAACCTTCGGCCAAGCCTACCAAAATACCACGTCACTTGGGACCCCTCAATCGTACTTGACTATATCCGAACAATGCCTAATCCTGAGAATTTAGAAGACCTAACATACAAATTAATAGCGCTGTTAGCACTGTCCACAGGCCAAAGGATACAAACATTATCAGTGATCGAAATGAGTAATATAAAAAATTTAGGAACAAAAATCGAAATAAAAATTCCGAAACATATAAAAACATCTGGAATAAATAAATTCCAACCTACACTTGTATTGCCTTACTTCGACTCGGACCCAAGAATTTGTGCTGCTAGAGCCCTTTTATTATACATGGAAAAAACAAAAGACTTAAGGTCAAAGAATTGCAATAACCTGTTCATAACTTACAAAAAACCACACCATAACGCATCCACACAAACAATATCGAGATGGCTTAAGAAGATACTAGAAGAAAGCGGATTGGACATAAAACAATTTACGTCACACAGCACTAGACACGCTGCTACCTCAGCAGCGGCCAGAAAAGGTATTAATGTAGAACAAATTCGCATAGCAGCTGGTTGGACCAAAAAATCAAATACTTTTGCAAAATTTTATCAACGACCCCTGGTTGATAACAGCAGCTTTGCTGAAGCAGTGTTAAATAGTTGACATTGTCAGTATTTGCTTATATTTTTTTTTGTAAAAAATTTTTTTTTTTACAGTTCATATTAAAAAACTTGATTAGACATTTGTTTCAATTCCACTTTAAACAACTACAATGTGCTCTATTTACGAGACGAGACCGAAATATAATTAAAGGATCAAACGAACTTACCTAAGTGAAGTTCGATCCTGATTATATGTAGGTCTCGTCGAAGTAAATAGGTCCCACCCTTCAAAAAATGTTTTTTCCCACCCCTATATTGCAACAAATGCAGCTTTAAATTAGAATGACGATACCACAACTGGCTGTCTCCTACACCGATACCAACCGACAACCCAACAAAACTTTAAAACTGTGAATATATATACAGGATAGTTGAACTACAATGTGCTCTATTTACTTCGACGAGACCTACATATAATCAGGATCGAACTTCACTTAGGTAAGTTCGTTTGATCCTTTAATTTTAATATAATATTTTAATATAACATATAATATTTTTTACAAGGGAAAGCACAGATTTACTATAATTGGAAATTGAAAATATGGAGAAAATGAAATAGACATTAAATAATGTTAATATCGAAACATACGTAAAAAATTTAGTCATAGATTTTTTACCATAGTTTATAATAATTGGACTAGAAATTTTTTACTACATTTTTAGAAGATTGTTTAATTATTAAATCCTTGAGATTCCACGAATCTCAAATAATTAATTTCAAATAATTAATGTTAAATGTACAGTCGTGAAATCGCGACGTTCAAGTATTTGATCGTAATTGTTCGATTGCGGAAGTGAAAGATTTTGTTAATTTCATGTGCGTAGATACAGGAAATTGCTATCTAGCAAAGTGTGGCTATTTCCATGAACAAGAATTGAATGTTGTACTTTAATTTCGAATTAATGACAATTTTAAGACGATACTTAATACTTAGTTAAAATTTACGTACCACCGAGTTCAACTTATTTTGTTACTTGGCTACATCTTTGTAAAACAAAAACATCATCCATTCTAATTTAAAACAAATTAATGAGTTATTTTATTAAAATTGAACTTTAAGTTTAAGTAACTTTTTTTTAAGTATTTTAAATATTTATTATGTTTATAATTATAAATTATTTCACAGTTGTATTACAAATAATCCCAAGTAATCACAACAAATCGATGTGAGCTACGTATAATCACAGATAAATCACTCGGTAATCGCAAATAAACTTTCAAAATAAATATTATTATTGTTGATTATCGCATAATATAATCAATGTATACGAAAAATTTAAGTGAACGAACCTTCCGTTACCTCTTAAAATTTGAATTTCTCGAGAGTTATTTATCACAAAAGAAAAATTATAATATGACTTTGTAGCAAATTTCATTTTTACAAAATCGCTTTCTGAATATTTTTTAATATTTAATAATAATTTATTAAAATAATGAATTTTTAAAAAAAAATTAGGCAATATTATTTTACACGCTTGTATTTGATATCCAAATACAGGGTGGCCCTTTGAAAACGAAACAGACGGGATTGTGGCCAGCAGAATGTTTTTTTCAAGAAATGCAAAAACACGTCAATTTTATCATCGAGGGGGACAACTTTTGCGACCAATGTCGCTCCCGTATTGTTTCATCCCTTCGCGCTGTGATGACAACTCCTGAAATGGTAATAGGGATGATATAGCAAGTGACACCTCATTTGAAAGGTCTTATTCCCTGAATTCAGCGATATAATTTTTTGAAGTTTTATCAATTATTCAACAAAAAAATTGAAGCTGCAAAAATGCGAAATAATCCGATATTTCAAGACATTTAGGAATAAAAAAGTGAAAATCGCTTGATCAGGTTGATTTTAATTTCAAGGGGGGTACTTTTACTGCTATTCATAAACATTGACAGTTCAACCCTTAACGTAAAGGGCAAACAACCCTTAGAATTTAAATTAAAGGACAAGTTCCCATTTCTGGTCCAGGCTGAAGTTGTTAGCGAGCAATCTTTCAGAGGTTTGAATGGGCGGCTCTCTGGAGCGCAGTCTGTGGCCCAGTTGTGCGATGTCTTCATGGATTTTTAGGGACGGATTTCTTTGGATTTTATCGTACTCTCTGACTAGAGCGCTTGAGCGGCGGAGATAGGGAGATGTTACTCAGTGTGGGCAGCCAATGAATAGGAGAGAGCTTAATGGTTCTACTGATGATTCGCATCGAGTTATTTAATTGAACATCCACTGGTTTTGTGTGTGGGCTGTTCAGCCATACTGGTGAGCAGTATTCTGCTGTCGAGTAGACCAGGCCCATGGCGGAGCACCTTAGTGTATCGGCTGTAGCTCCCCAGGAAGTACCGCCAAGTTTAGAGATGATATTATTTCTGGTTTTGAGTTTTGTGGCTACGTTGCATTCGTTGCTACGAATGCTTGAAGTCTATGCTGTTTACCGTCTGGTTCCATTTTTGGCGGCGGGTGGTGTCCAAACTGTGCAGTATATCATCTGCAAGTTCTGGATCCCCGCTGTTCAAGTATTCCCGGTACTTCGCTTCGTTCTTTCTACTCCAACCCGGAATATTATTCTCTTCGGTATCCTCTTGGGATGCCTTGTATTGCAGCAGTGATGATTGCGCCGCAAAATCTTCCATAGTTCTGAGGTTTTGGAGGGATCCAGTGGGCGGTTCTATCCAGGATTGTTTGGAACCTGCCCCAGTCGGCTTTGGTAAAGTTCCATCTGGGCCGTGTTATAGAGCTAATTATTGGTAACTGGATTCCGACAGTTTAATAAAATAAAAAACTAGAGAAGCCTTAAAAATTGCAGTTTCGGAAGGTCCCATTAAACTTTTGAAGGATTGAACTGTTGATCCTAGGATAGGATCATTTTGTTATTGTTAAATATTGCTATAATGAATTTTTAGTTTCAACAGTACAGCTTCAAAGTGAAGGATGTTAGATTTAAATTAATCAGTTATGATAAAAATTATATAAATTTTTTTTAAAATGAAATCATTTAAATATAATCGCACTACAACTGCAACCAATGCTACTATAAACTCGAAAGTAGATTTTAAGGATAAATTGGAGGTACTCGTAAATAATTATGAAATTTTGAAACACACATACAATAATCGTCTATTATACAAATTTTTAGTTTTTGTATTTTTGTTTGAGAATATTTTGAACACTAAGGTTTTTTTCATTTTAGGTGCTTGTGCAATGTTACAAGTTTTTAAGCAAGGAGTATCGAAAAATTGCCAAGTAAATGGAAAAAAGGTTTTTGATACAAATGCACTGGGAGTGAAAACAGATATGAAGAAGTGCAATAAGATTATAAATTTTATTATTTACAAGGTGATGAAATTAATTATGCGAAGCAACGAAGAAACTACAGTATTTTGTTAAAAGGATATTACCTATCACTTATTATGCAACTTTGTCGTTGATGCAACTCGTTTTCCGCCGTTAATTCCTGATGGTCAATATAAAATAGAACTTCAGTTTCTCTATCTAAATCGTGAAGTAGCCACGGTGCATTTATTTCTAGAAGTTTATACTCCAATAAAATATCCTAAGAATTGAAAAGTTTATGCGTAATTACAGGTTTAAGAGTGCTTAATATTTTGTTGTGGCCAAGTTTCCACCTTTAGTTGTTATATGGTTTGGGAAAACAAAAACTTACGTTATTATACTAAAATTGCACCAATATTGTTTACTTTGGTTAGGGTGGTTTCCCAATTTATTTGTAAATAAAAGCATTACACTTATCAGAAAATGTTATTTAATTTTAGAGTAAGGAATACCTGAAGTCATAATCGAAACTGAATATGGCCATAATCTGGTTCGATATCCTTCAAGATGTTCGAAAGGGACTAGCTTTTATATGCAGAGAAATGAGATTTTCGCGGGTACTTACAAGGGGAAACCCAGACTCTTGGTTATGTAGCTAAAGTTGAGAAAGATCATAAATTAAATTTCGTATGTTTTTCAAATATGTATTACGGGCTTTCTCCACAAAGCAATATTTACCCACATATAATAAAGGTACAGTGCTTTTCGGACGTCACTGGGTAAGTTCAGTAAAACTTCCAATAAAAATCGGGAGATATGGGCGTCAGAGTATAACACACGGGATCGTAACGTGATCTTGACGTATTCAAGTGGAAATACCGATTCTAGAACCCCACTGTGGGTTAGTTCAACACAGTCGAGTGCTGTATATCACCGCAATTTGCAACTGAAAAGACATGCACATCTAAATTACTACCAAGTAAATAAAATAAATTAAGTAATTTGTATGTGTGCGTAGAATGAAACCAATAAACACTTGCTCTACATCAATGATATAATCCCAAGTAACACACACCCTCCTGGAGCGTCCCATGGACGTCCGTTGGAGATCAAATGTAGGTACATGATCCCTGGACGTCCAATGGATCTTTAGCGGACGTCCATGGGACGCTCTAGGAGGGTGTGTGTTACTAGGGATTGCACTGATGTTGTTCATGGTTGAGTCGTTTTAATGAAGATCAACACGAAGGTGCAAATGCGAAGGTAGTTTATTAAGATTAATCGTGCGCGTTACGGTCGACAAAGTGGTCCATCGACAGTTGGAAACAGGTCGAAAACGATCGGAAAATACACGTAGGGAGAATACAGGACACTTGTTATCCTTTTATTCAGTACCTACGTTTACCTACAAAGTTCAATTAGTAGATATCTATTGATTAACCCAAATATGTATTTATATCGGCTTCTTGTTTCTTTCAAATAAAAAATTATATGTAAATGCAAATGTAACATAATATAAAGGTCTTGATATTCTCATTTTTCTTTATAAATAAATTAAAAGGACGCATAATTTAAGAAATAATATATTAATTGTTTAAAACATCATTTTAACAATAATTGTTTTCAATAATTCCGTTTCAGATGCATATATTTAGTCTAATGATGTCATGCTGATTTTAGGATCTCGTTTCTTATCCTGTTTTCTCCTGGAGATTTATTGAATTTCATTTGATTGAGTGCTTTGCAAACCTACATTGCTGTTACTATCTCGGATATATCTTCAGAGTCCACATTTTTAACAAAACGTTTTTTTAGATTTTTGTGACCTCCCTGAAGTGTAAAGAATTTGGTTGCAATCATTCGATTACTTTTACAATATTCTTTTCCATAGTTGGACAAAAACTTACTCTTTTACTAAGGAAATTTTAATTTAAAATGCTACTATTAGAATCCAATAACATTATAAAACATACCTGTTTCAATCTTATTAGATTATTTCGTCATTACAATATAGAAAAAAACCGCAGAATTAGTTTTAGACTGAAATAGCAGGGTTAACACCCTAATAGAATGTATTATTCAAGTGCTCATAGAACTAACAATGCCAAAAGTACATTTAAACTTGAAGCAGTTGGTAAGAATACGTTGAAGGTCCTGAATTAAACAGAAAATGTTTTAAATCGCAATTTTAAGTGATTTACTTAAATTTCCATTTCAATCTTTACGTGACCCGAAAAACTAAAGTTTCTCAAAATAATTTATAAACATTAAATCACATCAACAATTTAAAATTAAAAGTTATTATTGCATGTGCTATAAACAAATATTTAAGTGCGGTTTTAGTTAAGTAAATAAGTAAAGACCATTTAATACAAGCTTGGATAAGAAAATAAGAACCAGATCACTCGATGCAATTGCAGAATGCCAATTTAGTATAAATTCTTTAATTCTTCGGATATATTGGAGTGTATATCTCTAGAAAAATATGCAACAAGGCTATTTCTTGATTTAGATAAAGATATTGGAGCTCTATTTTATATTGGCCATTAGGAACAAGTGGAGGAAACCGAGTTTCATCAATGACAAAGTTGCATATATGGTAGGTAATTCCCTGTTAACAAAAAAGTTTAACAAAATGTTCCCTTTCAACTGTTAACTATTTATAACACCTTGTAAAAAACCAAATTTGTAGCATTACCACATTTTCTTATTCCTTGTATTCCAATTGCATTTGAATCGAAAGATTTTTTAACATTGACCTGAAATCGGAGCTCAATGCGTCGATACTGGTTGCTTAAGAATTTGTAAGCTTGTGATAGTGACTAAAAATTAACAATTTTTGTAACCGTTATAAATTGACAATTTGTCGAAATTGAAGGTGGTTTATGTTTTAAAATTGTATCGCTACATAAATATATTACCTCCAATTTGTCATCTAAATCTATTTTCGGGTTTATAGTAGCATTATAGGCAGGGTCGTTCCTAGGGGGTATTGCGCCTGTATGCAAGAAATTTTTTCCGCCCTTTATGTTAGATGGGCTATGAAAAATCAATCGGGAAATTGTCTGATGAGCAAAAAAAAGGTCAAAGATTTAAATAAAAAGGAACTAAATTTAACAAATTTTCTCTGTATCTAAAAAAATTCTTATCTCTCTCGAAAATGCCGCCCCTTACTTTTGCCGCCTGCATGCCCGGCATGCACTGCATACCCGGTAGGAACGGCCCTGATTATAGGCTGTAGTACTGCGATTGTATTTAAATGTTTTAATTTCAAAAACATTAAAGTAATTTTTATCGTAACTAATTAATTGCACTCGATAGTCTTTCACTTTGTAGCTATGTTGATGAAACTAAAATGCAGTTTAATTAATTCGTTTACGTACTACTCTAGTAATAATTA
This sequence comes from Rhagonycha lutea, assembly GCA_958510855.1. Lineage (NCBI taxonomy): Eukaryota > Metazoa > Arthropoda > Insecta > Coleoptera > Cantharidae > Rhagonycha > Rhagonycha lutea. Next base: position 36,979,649 of record OY294041.1, read on the forward strand.
ATTTTATTAGTAAATGTTTCTACCATGCTAATGGATAACATGGTAGCATAATATAGGTACAGTAGAACTAATTAACAGCTTGTCAAAAAGAATGCGAATAAAAGCGAAATAATATTACCTTCGACAAAACATCAAGCTCGCAAGAGATTTCATTTACAAAAAATGCAGTTGCAAATAGAAAGAATAGAGTTCTCATTTTGAACATAACACAGAAACAACGACGAGCAACTGTGATACATGGATTAGAATATAATGCGTTATGCTCGAGTTGTTATTATTATTACAACCTTCAAATGAGGCATTAAGCTAAATTGTTTCCTGATATAATATTTTCTAAGCTAATTCATATTTTATAATGGCACAATTTAAAGTTATAACTAAACCGCACGAAAAGTTATTAATATAAATAATAAATAAAAATCGCCAGTTTCTTTACATTAAATTTCTATATTTAATGAAAATTTAAGCCCAATTTATTATTAAGTTTTTCAAACAAAGTTTCGAAGTAGAGCTAAAATGTTGTACCTAAACAATTTACAGTTTTTCTAAAAAAAATATAATAAAACCGTACTTAAATATTCATAAAAATGAATATTTTATCTTAATTTTAAGATTATTTCAGCACTAAAAATTCAAACTTATCTGCTGAAGTTAATAGCTAAAAAGTAAAATTAAAATATTTGATGCTAGAATACCAAATCGTAAACTGTTTTAAATTTAATTAATTTTTAAATTTAAAATTACCTTAGGCACAAGACCAACTCGCAAGAGATTTCTTTAAGGAAACTTGCAGTTATTAATACAAAGTTTAGATTTATGATTTTGAACTAAAAACTTAACCAACCTCGAAGAAAACTATAGTAGGTACTATAAAAATAAAGTTACGCAAAGTCTCTCAGCACAGTATCGCTCATAGCTAAATTTTAAATTTTATGATCCCTTATTATATTTTAAAATGATTTCTGTGAAGTAAAATATTTAATAGATTTATTTTCCACAATAATATTTTTATGTTTGGTAATATTTATAGGAAATTGAACATTAATAAGGACATAGTAGCATCATGATATCAACGTCTTCAAAGAGCTGCTCCAAACTTCCCTGTCACGTGCTGCATATTTCATGTAGAGTTTGTCCAGTCTCTCTCCTTCGATCTTACCCTCGATTATCAAGTTCTCCATTGCGTTTGATCTTCGTGCAATATAGCCGGAATGTCGAATGTCTTGGTGTGCCGTCCAAGGGATTCTCAAAATTCTTCTGTACATCCACATTGTGAAGGTGGCCACTCTTCTCCTATCCTCTTTCTTCATTATCCATGTCTCGGCTGCATATGTGGCCAATAAGAATATTAGTACAGTCAGAAGCCCCAGACTTGTTGTCTTAGTAACTGTCGTGTCTATCTTGCCATGGCCAGTCGTCGCCTTATTTAGGCCAGTAGTTCATGCTGCAGTCTCGCCTTTTTTAACCCACAAAACTATTTTGGAGTAATTTTTCTAGTTTATATCTTCCATTCGGAACAAGTGGAGGAAACTGAGTTTCATCAATGACAAAGTTGCGTACGTAATAGGTAAGATCTTTAACCCTGTCCAACCACTGAGCCATAACGTGTCCGATAACTATATGGATTACCCTATTATTTTTTAAACCCTATAATTGAAGGGTTTTATGCAAGAAATCCCTACCTTAAAGTTTTTAAATGGAACATGAAACCATGAGTATGAGAAAAGTAGTTTTGTTTATAGGACGAAGATGTATTAGCATTTTGTAACAACAAAAATTGAATATAATTAAAAAAACTTTTGTATTTAGGGATTCTTGAGATAAATATTCATATATTTACAATTATTATTCATTAAAAAGAACAAACATAACTTTAATATACAAAAATTCTTAGCATACATTTTTAAATAACATAATTCATAAAATTTTTCATTTTACTCAAATTCTTCATCATTCTCCTTATTTCTGTCTACTTTAGCAAGCTTTCTTTGCTTACATCTCTCTCTATGTGCATAATTAAAAATTGTATATTTGAAAATCTTTTTTTCGTTAATTTAAAGTTATCTTTTGCAAACATAGGATTTTTGGTGATTTGTATAACTTTATTTATAATTAATTATGTACTTTTTATTGTGATGAATCACAATAATGACGAAGCAGTGAAATTATGAAATGTTTTACAATTAATTTAAATTACCTTGGACAAAATTCCATCACCACCGAAGATCTCTTTAATAAGAAATACAACCGCCAATCCAATAATTATGTTTCGCATTTTAAACCAAAAACTTAAAAAACGTAGAACAATGGAACAAAATGTAATGGGTGATTTATGTTATAATATTTACCAACCTTCTAAAAAAATATCAAGGTATGTTAATATAGGAAATGATATTCTTAACTTTGTTAATGTTTAGTGGAAATGGTCTGATATAAAAAAGTTGCTTTCGTTTCATAGCTTTTCTGAAATTTAGCTGTTTTCGAGAGGAGTATAATTAAACATTCAATAGCGTAATTATTATAATTGTCACTGCATTGAAAATTCTTGACATCAAAACAGTTTCGGCCTGCCGCTTCATATTAACTCTGAAGCCTCGCTTCTTTCTTGTTTTTTTTTGAAAATTAATAGTACTTTTTTTTAAACACTGCTTTATTATTTTATGGGCTACATATTGATACTGAAGCTATTCAAGTGTAGGTACATAATAAAACCCTGAACCAATCGAATTATCATACGACAGTTTAACACAACAATAAAAACGAAATTCTGCCTAGGTACATACAATTTTTAATTCTTCGGATATATAGGAGTATATATTTCGAAAAAACCATGGAACATGGCTACTTCATTATTTAGATAAAGAATTTGGTGCTCAATCTTATAGATGCCATTTGGAATAAGGGGAGGTAACTGAGTTTCATCAACCACAAAATTGCACATGTGATAAGTAATATCCTGTTAACAAAATATGTTAGATGCTTCGTCATAACCACAAATTATTTTCAATACCTTGGAAAAAACAAGATTTGTAACGTTACCACACTTCCTAATTCCTTGTAGTCCAAGTACATTTCTGTTAAAACATTTATTTACATTGACTTGAAATCGCACCGCAACCATTTTATACTCATTACTTAAAAACTTATAAGCTTGCACGACTACCTAAAAAATAACAATGCAATAATATATTCTACCCTGATAACCCACAAAAATATCCCATATAATTTTTTCCGCACCAAAAAATGTCATCAACAACTGCTGTGATTTTATGGGGATAATTTTTTAATTTAAACGAAGACGCAATCAAATAATGAATATCCGTGAGTTTCCACGTGCTAGGTATTGGCCTAAATTACATCAGCAACTTTTCCGCATCTTTTTAATATAAATACCAACAATTACTTATTGAGAGGCAGTCGTAAGCTTCACTTCTTTGTGGTCTTAGTAACCCCATGACTGTAACCTATGTGTGAGACTGCTCTGGGGCATAGAAATAAAGTTGTGAAGTTCATCATAGTAGTTACGCCGTGTTGTTGTCAACCAAAGACATAATACAGAAGCTCTTAGTAATTGTGGAGTAATAATTAATTATTATTATTTTGTTTTGGTTAATTATTTTGGTAAATTAGTGTTACTCCCTTTGGATTAAGTTTGTAAATATTGAATATAATAAATTGTTATTTAACATAATATGTGTTTTACTATATAGAGACTAATATCACCAGATCGAACTCAAAAACAAGGTACCTAGTTCAATTCCACACATCCTCATGCGGGTGGTACGGGGATAAACGTTCCAATATCAGTAATAGGTTAGAAATGAATATCTTTTAAGACGGTTACCGTTAAAACTATTTTTGCATCTTTTGATATTTTGTACCACAATATAATGTTGTGATATTTTCATCATTAAGAGTGACAGCAAACAAATGAGATAGTAATTTAATTTAAATTTTTTTAAAATTCAATAGTCAGGTGATTTGACCTACATTTAAGAAACATTTGCATCAAATTTACAAAACCATTACTTGTAACAATTTTACACACAAAACAAAACATTTCTGTAATTATTTGTGAGGTACAAAGTTTGTGACAAGCCTTGTGTATGAATTTCATTTGGAATTAGCGCCAAAGTCCTAGAAAATGTAAAGTGTTAATAACAATTCAGTGCGTACGCAATTAACGACGTTATGTTGCCTGCTGTAGGGACCATTTTAGCTGACAGGGAACAAAACTCAAACCTAAAATATCCATTTTTCGAAAACTGGGAACGTTAAAAGTCAGCAAGCAGAAATGAGGACAGTTCCCGGGTGAAACTCAAGCAGAGAGGAGTCTCTTGGTGAAAATCAAATTGAGAGCATGTAAAAGTTCTCCTGTGAGGACCAAAGCAGAAACTCCTGTTTGAGTTGCTTGGTGAATCTCAGACTGGGAACTCAAGTAAAGTTCTTTTTGATCAGGGAATTAAGAAGCTAAGCTTGTAATAATTTGCGAGAGTCGCATTTCTGCGTGATTAATAATTACGGTCCATAATTAGTAGAAAATTGTGTATTTCGAACGTAATAAGGTATTAGTTAATTGAATACCTAAAAATAAAAAGTGATTATAAAAATTCTGCACGTGTCTTCGAAGTTGTTGGAGATTGACTTCACATTTGGAACACTGGCTGAAGTTTGGGACATCTGGCGCTCTCAAGACGAAAAAACAGGTGGTGACTACTGACGACTCAACTTACAGTGGCGCACGAGAAATTTATGAAGTTTACCATTTGTAAGGTAGAAAATTTGTTATTTATTTTAATAAATCCAAGTTTAGAACTATTTGTGTCATCACTGGATTGATTAAAAATTACTGTTAAATTTGAATTGCTATTTTACACAATACACGAATGACGAGAAATCCAAATTTAGCACCTAAATTTGATAAATTAAATGTAATTTTGGATATCTCGATTGTTGCACCCTACACATTTGGTTTATGACAATTTTGTTGCCTAAAAAGAAATTGATGCAAATGTTAACGATTGACTATTTTCATTTAATAAATTATGTGGTATTTGAATTCTCATCTTATTATTTCGTCCGTTGAATCCATCGACCCTGTGGAAGAGAAAAACTCTACTCCGGCATAATGTTAGTTTTTGTGGTCTTTTTGGGGTGAGTATTCGTTTAAGGATGAACATCATATCAAAAAATTACCTCTAATTTATCTTCGACATTTATTTTCAAGTTTATAGTACTATTGATGGCTGTAGTAGTGCGATTATATTTAAAGGCTTTAAGTTCAAAAAAATTTGCGTAATTTTTGTCATAACTGATTAATTGCACTCGAATGTCTTTCAACTTGTAGCTATGCTGATGGAACTAAAATGTTATTTAATTAATTTACTTAAGTATGTACGAGTATAAGATTAACATTATTAATTACCTTCGATAAGAAATCAGTCTCGCATAAAATATCTTTAAACAAAATTGTAGTTGCAAGTATAAAAATAATATTTTTCATTTTGAATCTAAAAAGGACAACTTTGAACCACGTATACAAAAGTAATGAATGTTGTTAGATATATTTTTTATGGTATATTATGTAACCTTCCAAACAAACAATAAGCTAAATTGACCACCCGAATGGCAACCGGAAATGTTTTATAAGAATGATTGTGAATTTTACAAATTAAAGAATTTTTATGGTCATGTTTCGAGATAATCATTCTGTATTCTAACCTAGTTTTTAAGTCATGTCCAGGATTGATCAAGGATATTCAACTTCCTAGGCTAGAAACTTGTCCTTCCTAGGTTTTATTTATCAATAAGTTCATTAATTTTCAGACAAATTCAGATTTATTGGATTGGAGCTATTGGATCATAGTTGAACTTCATTAGTATGATTAACTATATTATAATCGTTTCTGAAACCGGCCATAAGCATTTCATATATTTTTATCTTTAATTTATCTTCCAATCATAGTATCCTATCATTTAGATCATAGTACATGAAGGGAATCTATTGCTATGGCATACTAATGCTAAGTAACAATTTGCAAAATACTATCAGGCAAATCTGATGGCGTTTTCTTTGGTAGACTGATACATTTTGCGCTTTTAGATACTTGATTAAATTAGTTTTAAAACTAATATTACCTTGGACAAAACATGAAGTTCACAAAACATCTCTTTATTAATAAAAAATGCTAATAAAAAATGTTAAATATATTTTATAATTGTCTTCAAACAGTTTTTTAGAGTGCAAAATACAAATCTAAGGGGCTAAAGCGTCAGCCTGTAGCTAAAAAGAGTATAATATTGCAATTATTTAATAATAAATATCATATTTTTCTTTGTGCAGTCTAATATGACTTCCTTTGAAGAACTTAGCTTAAGATAGACAAAAACTGAAGAAAATCACAATTCATGACATTTAGGGGTGTTGGCATGGAAGTGAAGTGAAATCGATGCTGATGTTATTAATAAAAAATGTATGCTACGACATTGTTCGTCTACACCTAAATAGACGAAAACAAATAGTAACTATGTAGTATATGAAAATGCACGTAATTTAATTTATTTAAAGTTGTGACTTACGTCACTTATATTTTAACACGAGGTATATCGTTCATTTAGACAATATTATTCAGTCAGAATTTGTATTTATTATTTTTACCATTATTACATGAACTGAATATTTCTGAATATTTCGTCATGGACTGATGTACTTCTATTTTACAATAAAATGTGCATCAATGATTGAAAATTGGAATGTATTATCTTGGGTGATAAGTACATATTAATATTCCAGTGTATAAATTAGGAATTACTTTAATCAACGCATTAAAAAATAAAAAAAACATTGAGTGCAGTTTTTATACTAAATATTATAATCTAATTAATTAGATTAGAGAGGGGCCGATAGCCAAAATCAGCTTTATATTGCATTTACAGATAAACCATTTATTAATGAATTTCACGTTCATGTGCGTAATGGAATTATATCATAATGTGCTGAACTGAGTTTCGAATTCTTCACTTACTACATTTTTAGGTAAAATACTTTTATTTCATTTATGCATTAAAATTACGTTCAAATAATTCAATTAAGGCGAGATTCGATGCAATATGCTTTGCTCTTTCTCTATCTATCGTTCTTGCTGTAAGAAAGGAACCTACAGAACAATTGGAACTGAGAAAGTACCAATTTTAAGCTTATCGAACTTGTATTGCATTTTGTGTATAGTTTTATGTTGATTCTTCATACGTGGAGGTTTGTGGATCGTCATTCCTAATTAAATATGGGCCCGTCACGTTACGATTCCATGAAACCGATTCTGGCGCCCTCTTTCCCTTTAAGTTTACTGAACGTGTCCAGTATGGACCCCGAATAGTACAGCTATATTTACTCCTACGTTCATAAACAATATTAATTGATTAGTGTTTTTTTTACCAACCTTAGCTATCTCAGGAGGAGTACAAAAGAGCTTGGAAAACTTGAGACATAAAACTTGAGACACTGATCAGATATCAATCTTTGAATTTTGTTGCAGTTACCTCTTTTAACACTGTTAAAGGAAAGGTCAGCAAATCTCTATCGAAAACCACTCAGTTGCCAACCATTCTTGAGCTGTTATCTTAAAGTCTAACATTTTTGCAAAAATGTTTTACACAAAGTGCACTGTGCTCACCCGTAAAGCGCTTCATCGTGACTAAATTTCCATGAACCAAGCAACCAAGCTACTAATCCCCACCACTCGTACCCCGCTCCGACATACCGTTCGATCGCAATGACGTTATAAAATGGTAATTTCTTTATGGCTCACCCTGTACTTTTGACTTTTGCACAGAAAACAAATAATCTCGTGCAATAGTGACAGATGTAATATAAAATAATTATAGTGGTTTATTTTTATATTGTTACGTAGGAAGCAGATATTGAGCGAGTGATATTTTTTAATATTGTACTTTCATTAACTCGAAATGGTCTGTGTTTCATTACATGGAAAGCACAAGTACCTCTAAAAGTAATAAACTACATAATTAAAATAAATAAAATATTTTGAGTTTTTAGCTTGTGAAAATTATATTATGAATTAACTTGTAATTCAAACAATTAAATTTGTAGACGAGTTATACCTAAAAAATACCTTACGTAAATATTACTAAACTTTTCAAGAAGTCCTAACCAGAGAAGAAAACCACTAGGTTTTGCTACTGCTGCAAGCTTTTCATTACTATTTTAAGTACAATAGCAAAGTTTCCTTTAGTCCGTAATTTAACCCACACAAAGATCAAATTTAATAATTCCTTTTTACAGAAGAAAAAAACGCGAACATTCATTAAAATTTATTTGAAAGTGCTCAAACAGTTTTTCTTTTAGTTTTGAACTATTGACCTTATGTTAAGTCAACCAAGTTTTCTCATTTTCTCAGCTAAGCTCGGGGCATTAAGTCGGATAAGTAATTTACTGTAAATTATTAAAAAATTTAAGTATTCCAAAGTTTCCTTTGTTGTCATCTTTCATAATTTGCTTCGTAGTTAATTAATGACAGTCAACTTAGAAAATGTAATCAAAAATTAGCTAAATTATATGTTTCACAAATTTGCTCGTTGAGTTTTGTGTGAAATGACTGAGTTCGAACAAAATTATATGGAATTATTTTTCGTTTTGCCTAATTGACATGGTTCTTTTAATGGGAAGTTTATCTTTCATCATGAATTTTTTTTTATCATTCATTAGAACAAAATTAAGGGTTTTATTATAGTAATTACAAAAAAAACGATCCTTTATATCATTTATGCTCCATCAGTATATTATGTGGGTAGAGTAAATTAAATGTATTATTGTTAGAAACTTCTGAAAAATTGCTTTTCATATTCAATTTTCCGCAACAATGAATGATAAACAATGGATTGTTTCCCTATATCAGTATCAATTTGAAAAAAATTATTGTGATTCATTGTTGGGAACTTTATAATTTTACCAGCTCATTTTTTAATACATGAAAAGTTTCAAATTATATTAACTAAATTAAAAAGAGTAGGGCATTTTGTCCCTATCAGATCCTGCCATATCAGATTGGCAGATCGATTAACGTGACAAATTCTGCGCCAGTAATATACTTTTTTCACTAAATAATTTTATCAATTAAAATTTTACCTTTAACAAAAGTTAAACCTCATAATATGACATCTTCTTAATAAAAAATGGAGCTGCGAATAGAGAAATTACAGTTGCGATATAACTTACCTCACACTAACATTAAAAACAATGGGTTATTTTTAAGCGTGGCGGTCTACTTGTTAAAAAATCCCAGTTTATAGCTTAGATTATATGCTATTGTATGTTATTTATTTAATAATATAAACTATCTTATTTTAATTATTGTAATCCGTTAATTTTAGCACCATTTTTAATAAAAGAAATGTGTATAACTGAAGTTAAACTATGTTCGTTACGTCTTCAAATGACAGAAGAAGGTGGAGGTGATTACAAATTAAATAATCAAATCAGTTTTATATAAATTGCCTCCGAATTATCCTCCACATTTTATTTCAGATTAAGGGTACCGTACCGACATGGCCTATGCTAAAGTTATTCATATCATTAAAATAGAAACTTTGCAGTATCAGGAACATTTTAAGTTTGGAAAGACTACACAAGATTGTAATTATTATAACTATGTCCGTCGTCGTGCAGTAAAGACTAGCTTCTTCTGTGGGAATTTTCAATTTTGCTATTTTCTACTAACTACAAAAGTGTTTGAGCACTCGCTTGTTGGAGTGCTCTGATTAACTTCGGTAATAGTTTGTTAGTGAGGACCAACCTTTGCGTATTTGACTTGTACGTTTTTACTTGAATGTACCCCAAAAGTTTTGTGACAAGTTTTGACAAAATTTTGAGTAAAATTTAAACACAATTCGTTATTATTTTTAACACATACATTTATTTTTATAATACTTTCGGTGATACATATTGATACTTAAATTACTAAAGTGTACATAATAAAATCCTCAACCAATCAAACAATATTTAGTGCACTCGTAGTGAGATACACTGCAAACTTGCGCTAATTCAGCAATACCTGACAGATGATCAATAAAAACCAACGAAATCCTAAGAAGGTTTCCAATTTTTAATACTTGGGATATAATATTGGAGTATATATTTCGAAAAAAATATGGATCATGGCTACTTCTTTATTTCGATAGAGCAATTGGTTATCTATCTTATACATACCACTAGGAATAATTCCTTGCAGTCCAGCCACATTTGCATCAAAACATTTTTTTCCATTGACTTGGAAACGCAACGCAAGCCGCCGATACTCATTACTTAAAAACTTGTAAGCTTGTACGACTACCTAAAAAGACAATACAATAGCATAGTACTTTAATCACCCCCAAAAATTGTATACTGTGATATTCCCAACAAAGTTTGCAATTTTTTCTTTTGCGATGTGCAGCGTATCGAAACTGAGCATATGCATATATCATAACTATTTTTTATATCTTTTGAAATGTTATACTAAAATAAAAATTACCTCTATTTTATCCTCAACATTTATTTTCAGATTGATAGTACCGTTAATGGCTGTGGTGGTGCGATTATATTTGAATGCCTTAAGTTCAAAAATATTGAAGTGATTTTTGTCATAACTGATTAATTGTAATCGAATGTCTTTGATCTTGTAGGTATGCTGATGAAACTAAAATTCAATTTAAGTAATTAAAACTTATGTATGTATATTATTTACATACGATACATATGAGGGGAGATTTTTAAGTTCGCGAAATGGGACATACGGAAACGGAAAAAAATCTTTTTGAACAGCAATCCATTTGTTAGGTCTCTGAATTAATTTTTTTATGCTCTAAGGAAATAATTTCTATTTTTGTGTATTAAATGTTCATTTACCGGTGATTGAAGTGTTTCATTTCCACAAAGCATTTTTTTCAAATTTTGGTACCTTCTAGTAATCACTGGGTAGCAAATTCGAGCTGTGGATGACCAATTTCTTGGAAACTCATGGTAATTCTAACTTCGTGAACAGGTGCATTGTCCTGCAGTAGAAATATGCATTTGATCTACTATTTACTATAAGTTGTATCTTTACTGATATAATAAATTCAAGGAATTCCTTCAAAGCCATAAAATACTGAAGCCTTCACCTTCTCCTTAGCATTCCTGCTTAGAATCAGGATCATCAAAATGAACCTAAGTTTCATGTCCAGCAAATATTTTGTTTCACACATCGTTAAAGACTCTTTTCAAAATTCAAAACAGTGTTATTTTTATATAGTTTAAACATTCTTCTCACCCATCGTACGCTGACCTTTGACATACCCAGATGATCATTTATCATCAAAGCTATTGGTTCAGATATCTTGAACATAATTGAGCTCTGGTCAACTTCAAATGACTTTCCACTTTGTTTAATGATTGCTGACGTTGAAAATTGCTATTTGTTCTGAGAAACTGTCACACTGAACTGCCCCCATTTCAATTTCAATGTTTTAACATTTTTTCATTGTTTTGTAAAGAATTTAGAAACCGCACTTGATTCGAAACTTTGACATTTTTAAAAATTGATTACAATATCATTTGTTGCTTTTTCGACTGCAATAAAACGTTTACACATAAGTTCATGAAATTTTTGGAACCTTCTGTTCTATTCCGCGAAGTTAAAAATCTGTCACCTTAAAAATTATAAGCAACTGATGAAAGTTAATTATGATAAATAAATGAAATCATTGTAATATTGATTTATTTCACCAATTTTTGTAAATTTAAATTTATGATTTCTACGATTCTAATGGGAGAAATTGGTACCATCTTCCTAAAAGCTACGTGGCCATTTCAATATGCATAATGTTTTTAAGTACAATAATTTTCTATGTATATCTGATTAAAATTAGAAATTACTTACCTTCGATAATAAATCACCTTCGCAAAAAATATCTTGAATCAAATACGCAGCTGCAAATATCAAAATTATATTTTTCATTTTGGATTTAAAAAATATTGTCAACTTCAGACAATGTTTGTACAGGTAATGAATTTAGTAGATATTATATTTTTTATGATACCTAACAAACATTAAGCTAAATTGACCCAAAATGACAACCGGAACTGGTTTATAAATGATTCATGAATTGTGACGAATTTTTATGATCATAATATTTCTAGGTACAAGATAATCATTCTGTATTTTAATCTAATTTATGTCACATCCAGCCATGTATCATAGAAATCCAACCTCTTAGGCAGGAAATTCACCCTTTCTATATTTTATTTATCTTAATTATTCTTTAATTTTCCGAAATTGGACGAATTTGTATGATCATATTTCGAGGTACAAGATAATCATTCTGTATTTTAATCTAATTTATGTGACATCCAGCCATGGATCATAGAAATCCAACCTCCTAGGCAAGAAACTCATCCTTTCTATATTTTATTTTTCTTAATTATTCTTTAATTTTCCGAAATTGGACGAATTTTTATGATCATATTTCGAGGTACAAGATAATCATTATGTATTTTAATCAAATTTATGTCACATCCAGCCATGGATCATAGAAATCCAACCTCCTAGGCAAGAAACTTATCCTTACTATATTTTATTTATCTTAATTATTATTCTTTAATTTTCCGAAATTGGACGAATTTTTATGATCATATTTCGAGGTACAAGATAATCATTCTGTATTTTAATCTAATTTATGTTACATCCAGCACTGGATCATAGAAATCCAACCTCCTAGGCAAGAAACTCATCCTTTCTATATTTTATTTATCTTAATTATTCTTTAATTTTCCGAAATTGGACGAATTTGTATGATCATATTTCGAGGTACAAGATAATCATTCTGTATTTTAATCTAATTTATGTCACATCCAGCCATGGATCATAGAAATCCAACCTCCTAGGCAAGAAACTCATCCTTTCTATATTTTATTTATCTTAATTATTCTTTAATTTTCCGAAATTGGACGAATTTTTATGATCATATTTCGAGGTACAAGATAATCATTCTGTATTTTAATCTAATTTATGTCACATCCAGCCAAGGATCATCGAAATCCAACCTCCTAGGCAAGAAACTCATCCTTTCTATATTTTATTTATTTTAATTATTCTTTAATTTTCCGAAATTGGACGAATTTTTATGATCATATTTCGAGGTACAAGATAATCATTCTGTATTTTAATCAAATTTATGTCACATCCAGCCAAGGATCATCGAAATCCAACCTCCTAGGCAAGAAACTCATCCTTTCTATATTTTATTTATCTTAATTATTCTTTAATTTTCCGAAATTGGACATTTTTTAATATATTTGGATACAGGATTGGAATAAGAATTGAAATCCTATAAGTAGAGCAATCAAATTTAAACAATTTTTTCTATTTTTGTATTCTATTTGAACCTTTACCAAACACACGTTCTTATGCAGCACAAAAAATTTTGCTGCGGTACCTTAACCATGCCACAAAATTAATGATGATATGCAAAACAAATTGCGTGTTTAAAAATGGTAATATATTTTTATATTTTAAAAGAAATTAAAACCATTAACATAGCATAATAATTTTCATTTCAAAGTATTTGGATTGAAAATCCTTGAGGGTGTAGCACTAATAATTTTCACTTAGCAGCTAATTCCTCCTGTTTAAATGTTTTGGTTCATTAAAGGAAAAAGCCATCGATGTTGCTTAATTAATTTAAGAGGCTTGTAAATGTTCAATTAACATAAAAGGAGCTAATTAAAAATTAGTTGTGTATCTGATGTTATAATTCCGTCAGAGACAAATACACAATAAAATTTGATATATAAAAAAAATTACTTGTCTTCATCATACTAATTATTTGACAAAACTATTATCCATTTGGTCTCTGGTGAGTGAACACTAAAGCTGAATAATTAACTAGCTATTACAAACCGATATATAAATTTTGCTTTAACAACGATAATTTATTACCAGGCAAAAATTTTGTGTTAAATTAAGTTGTATTGCAAATTATCCCAAACTTTAATCTATGCAAGGAACCGTTAGTTGTAATTTTGGATGAGAGAGGTTTATTTTAAAATATCATAATTTCACATTGTGAGTAAATTTATAATTATTTCAAACTACCTATGTGCTGTTTTACATCCCCTAAACAAAGATTGAGCCCCTTGAAATTAGTAAAGGATTTTTGTCTTATCGTCCTGCTTTATTTTTTGTCTACGATTGAATTATTATTCGGATTTAGGTATTTACTAATCAATCACAAACGGTCATTGCCTTGCAGCTATCGCAGTTGGATACGAATGCGAGGCACCGGGTTCAAACCTGGGGCGAGTCAAACTTTCTTATGACTAGTCTCCGTGCTGCGGAAGGCACGTTAAGCCGGTGGTCCCCTGGGTTAGTGAATTGCCACCATTAACATAATAACCAGAATACATGGCACATCTGAAGGCAAGTCTAGCAAGCTACCTAATGGATGTAACATTTGTATATGCTCACAGAACTAACACTGCTAAGGAAACGACGCAGATGTTGGTAATAACATGCCTTACGGCTTAAACTATGAAGAATAACAATAAGAAGAATCACAAACTCGACCAAATTTTGATGCAGTTTACCGTTCCTTTTGAGGGCAGTTTAATTCTTGAAAGTTTCTAACGCATTTTCTGTTTTTTTTTTAGAATGTTGTCGAGTGTTTTATTAGAACACCAAATCTCTCTGTCTATCTCGTTGTTGGTACCTATCAATTTTTATCTTCTCTAGCCTTTTCCGCTATAATCTAACTAATAATAAAACTAAATCTTTGCAATGGTGCATTGGAAATAAAAATTATGGTTAAATAAATAAGCTTTATTATGGTATGAATTATAAAAATGAATATTGATACTACGGCTTCGCAAACACCATGATCTGGTACGAAAATATTAATGTACAAAATCAATTTTTTTTATAATACTGCTTTATTTTTTTAAGTGTTACAAGTCACTCTGGTGCACATAATAAGAATCCTCCACCAAACGAAATATATTAAGTGCAATTGTTGTGAGGTACACTGTAATCCAACAATGAAGTCTGTATCTCACGACAGTTTAACAACAAAATAGAAAACGAAATCATGTCTTAATTCTTTGGATATAATATAGGAGTATATATTTCGAAAAAAATATGGAACATGGCTACTTCTTTATTTAGATAGAGCATTTGTTGTTCTGCTTTATACATACCATTGGGAATAAGAGGAGGAAGCTGAGTTTCATCAATGACAAAGTTGCACACGTGATATGTAATCTCCTGTTAATAGAATACTTTAGATCCTTCGCATTAACTACAGATCATTTTCAATACCTTGAAAAACACAAAATTTGTAAGGTTACCACACTTTCTAATTCCTTGTATTCCAACCACATTTGCATCAAAACTTTTTTTTACATTAACTTGAAAACGCAATGCAACCCTTCTGTACTCATTACTTAAAAATTTATAGGCTTGCACGACTACCTAAAAACAACAATAACTCACAAAAATAGTATAATATTCGCCTTCTTATTTTAATATTTGTAACAAAATCATCACCTTGAATTTAAAGTATATTTTCGAAAAATTGTATTTTTGGACAACATGGCACGACCAAAATTATCAAAAATATTTTGTGTATCTTTTGAAATTATATACCAAAATACAAATTACCTCTAATTTATCCTTAACATTTATTTTTAGGTTGAGAGTACTGTTAAACGCTGTAGTGGTACGATTATATTTGAATGTTTTAAGTTCAAAAACATTGAAGTAATTTTTATTATAACTGATTAATTGTACTCGAATGTCTTTCACCTTGTAGGTATGCTGATGAAACTAAAATTCAATTTAATTAATTAAAATTTATGTTAGGAAAATCGACATTTTTTGATATGTTTAAATATTTTTAAGTCTATAATTAATTAAATATTAAATTGAAAATTACCTTCGCTAGCAGATCATTTTCACAAGAGATATCTTGAATAAAAAATGCACCTGCTAATAGAAAAATCACATTTATCATTTTAAACTGGAACCTAAACAATCGCAAACAAAACTTTGAGAATAATGAATAATAGATCTGATTTTATATCAACCTTCCAAATAAACAAACATTGAATTTAATGATTGTCGGAAGTAATATTTTTAAATTTATTAATATTTATAGGAAATTGTATATTCCATTTAGTTCTGCATGATTAAATTTATCATAGTATCTAAATTTTGCATGTCAGTTACCTATTTGGATAGATAAATTTAACAAAAACTTAACTAAACGTCACAATATTAGATTTTAACTGTATGTTGTTCTTGACTTGACTTATTAATATTTTAACGTTTAGTTAAGATTTTGTTAATATTATCAAACCACGTACTAAAATCGCACCCTATTCTTGAAAAATATCTTTTTTTTAAGATCATATTCTATTTGGATAGATATTTCATTAATTGATGAATAGGTTGTGATTAAATTATTATGCTTAAATATAGAAAATACCTTCGATAAAAGATCAGCTCACAAGATAACTTTTTACATTGTTTTACACAATACAAATAATTTAATTCGTTTATAATAGCATATTTAGTATCGTTTCAATTATTTTTTTTTGCATTTCTTCTGACTATGATATTGTTCTTTAATTTTCTTTATATGAAAATTAATTTTTTTTAAATTTAAAGGAGTGGCAAAGCGCCCTTTATAACCTCTCCCACTCTATTCCTACTCGCACCTCCAAGTTGTGGTCCCTGGTAACCTGCGAAGGACTCCCAGAGATCGGGTAACCAACCCAGGTGGATGGGGAAAATCAGCAGGGCTACCGCGAGAGGGAGACACCCTTCGGGTTGGGCGTGAAGCCAGCACCTTCACACCGTAAACACTTAAATATGCTAAAAATCTCACAACCAAGCCTCGGAATATGGACGGATCAAACGGTAACGAAAGCGCAAACGAAAACGGAATATGAATTTTGGTACATGGAATGTTCAAGGTATAAATAAAAAGATAGAAGAGGTACTAAAAGAAATAAAAATTTACGACATCGATATTGCCTCCTTCAACGAAACCAAGGAAAAGGGAATCGGAACAGAGGAGATTCAAAACTACATCCATATATTTAGCGGAGTACCTAAAGAAGAAAGAGCTAGGTGCGGCGGTGTCCATCATAATAAAAAAGAACTTGAGAAGATGCATAACTAGTTGGAATCAAATAAACGAGAGAATTGTAAAGGTGGAGATGACTTTTAGGGGGCAATCATTGGCAATTTTTGGAATTTATGCTCCTAACCAAGATGCTGCAGAAATCATAAAGCAAACCTTCGCTGAAGAGCTCGGACAACTGTTAGATAATATAAGCAATTGGAGAGAAATTATACTATTGGGAGACTTCAATAGCAGATCAGGATTTCAAATAAATAACCCGATTGTAGACCGATATGGAGAGGATAGCAGAAACAGCAATGGAGAAAATCTCATACTATTGTGTCAACAAAAACATCTAAAAATCACAAACGGGTTCTGGAAGCATAAAGATATCCATAAATATATGTGGAGGCAACCCACCCGCCAGATCAAATCAATAATCGATTATATTATTATGAGCCAAAGAAGTCAACTTACGATTAACGGCGTGAGAGTTAAAAGAGGCGCTGAATGTGGATCGGACCACCATTTATTGAGGGCCTCTATTTGCTTCCCATTCGTTCACGATGACAAGCCACAGATTGAGGATATAACATCTGACGAAATAAACAATATTAATGCCCGTATTCACAAAGAAACATATAACGAAAGATTACGTAACGGATCGTTTAATTAAAAATTTTTTAACTTTAATCGTTTAATTTCACTTTTAAACAAACATTTCGTGACATCGTATTAAAGGACTGTTATTTTTATTACGACCCAAAGAGCTCCCGTTATTATCACGGTCGATAACGAAATAAAATATGACTATTTAACGGTCCGTAACGTTTAACAGACCGTTAAATCAGTTACGAACGTTTGTGAATACGGGCATAAATATAATTTGCTGGGCCTAAAACAAGATTCAACAAAGTTTCTTGACGAACTTAGATTAGCCGGTAAACTAAAAGATGTTCAAATTCGTACAGTAGAAGAAAGCTAGATATAGCCAAATCAAAGAGTGTATACACGAAGCTGTAAAGGAAGCCCCGGGGGAGCTGAGCATAAGCAAAGTAAAGGAAAAAGAGGTACCCTGGTGGAATAGGAATATCGAAAATCTAGTGATGTAACGGAAGATTCATGATATGGTTAAAACTAACAGAATTGCAGACAGAGAAAAGTACAAAAAACTGCAGTTAAAGCAGCCACAACAGAAGCGAAAAATAGATGTTGGCAAGAAAGATATACTAAACTAAATAGCTGTATGGAAATACCTAAACTAATCCAGCGTGGAAATTGCTAAAAATATTAGAACAAATGTCCGGGACATTTGACCGACAGACACACGGGAGAAATGGAGGAATTACTACCAGACACTATTGACAGAAGAAAGAGAAGAGTTTGAACAGGGTGAAAGAGAAGTAGTGGCATTGGATCCAGAAGAAGAACCTGGAAGCGTGGCAGTGCATGAGGTCGGGAGGGCTCTGAGAGGCATGAAAAATGGCAAGTCGGCAAGGCCTGGGAATATGCAGATAGAGCTGGTAAAGGCAGCTCCATATATTCTTTTAGAAATTTTGACGATCATCTTTAACAAATGCTTACAAGGAGAGCCTCTCCCTAATATCATCATCTATATTTAAAAAAGGAAGTAGTCGGAAATGTACCTACATTTAAAATTAGACAAGGCCGACGAGCAATCAGGCAGTTGAATTTAATCTTCTGGAATGAAAAAGAAAACTAGAAAGACCAAGATAATGGGAAAGACCAAACAACATATGGGTCAGAGGTGTGAACAGTAAGCGCGGAGAATAGAAGCAAGCTGAGAGCCCTGGAAATGGATTTCTTAAAACGAAGTTGTGGTGTGTCCATAATGGACCATGTGAGAAATGACGATATCCGACAAAGGATGAAAGCAAAGGGCTCAATAATGGATACAGTGGAGGCTAACAGACTGAGGTGGTTCGGACACGTTCAATGAATGAACAACGACAGGTGGCCGAAAAGGATATGGGAATGGACGCCGCACTTTAGAAGGAAACGTGGAAGACCGGCTAAAACATGGGCACAGGAGGTTGAAGAGGCAATGAAGGATAGAGGGCTTCAAGACAATGATTGGACCGACAGACAGGCTTGAAGAGTGGGATATTTAATTTTATATTAAACTCTGTTTGATGGAAAATTATAATTTATTACTTAATCTGTTACATGTTAATAATACAACAATATACAGGGTGTCCCCGCACTCACTTTACATAACTTAGGTGGTGATATAGGACACTTTTCTAAGAACAATATTTAACAAAAAAATTTTTCTAAATTCAAACCCTCGAGAGTTAGGCCTCTTTAAAGCATTTTTTTTACTTTCCACCTTGACGTGGCCATAGCCCCGAAAATATTAATTATTCAGTAAAAATGGTTTAGTACTTTTTTAAAGAGCGTGAAATAATCTACAAACTAGATTCAAACCTTTTATTGTCTAAAATCAACGGATTTCGAGTTATGAATTAAAGTAAGTTAAAAAATGTCGAAAAATTTGAGCTTTCTTTTTTTTTGGTTTTTTTCAAAACCCTGTATCTTTTAAACGAAACATTTTACAAAAAATCTGACGACACATTCCGGATAGGAAATTTAACCGACTACAACTTTTGTCTAATAAAAATTTTTGAAAAACCAATCCATTTCACAGAAAATCAGAAAGTAAAAAACAAGGCAGCTACAAAACAAAATAAAATTCACAAAATTTTTATTTTTTTTGAAAAATTATTTTATTAATTAATTTTAAATTATTACCTTATTAATAAAGTAATTGTTGAAAATGACCACCCTCATTATCAATACACAGTCGTGATTGTTTTAAAAGATGTTTGTCGAAAAAAATCGAAAAAAGTCGATTTTTCGACACTTTTCATCGTAAAAAATCGAATTTTTGACACTTTTCACACTCACCGATTGACCAAAATTGGCCTCGTGATTAACCGGTCAATCCTTCGACCTTGTTGACCACCCCTGCTATAATGGCTCTTAACAAAAAAGGAAATTTTATAAATAATACTATAAAGCATATTTTAAAACGAGCACGACTGTGTATTGAAAATGAGGGTGGTCATAATAGTTTAAAATCAATTAATAAAATAATTTTTCAAAAAAAATAAAAATTTTGTGAATTTAATTTTTTTTTTGTAGCTGCCTTGTTTACTATTTTCTGATTTTCTGTGAAATGGATTGGTTTCTCAAAAATTTTTACTAGACAAAAGTTGTAGTCCGTTAAATTTCCTATCCGGAATGGGGCGTCAGATTTTTTGTAAAATGTTTCGTTTAAAAGATACAGGGTGTTGAAAAAAAACAAAAAAAAGAAAAGCTCAAATTTTTCGACATTTTTTAGCTTACTTTAAATCATAACTCGAAAGCCGTTGATTTTAGACAATAAAAGGTATAAACCTAGTTTGTAGATTATTTCACACTCTTTTAAAAAGCACTAAACCATTTTTACTGAAAAATCATTATTTTCGGAGCTATGCCCACGTTAAGGTGGAAATTAAAAAAAATGCTTCAAAGAGGCCTAACTCTCGAGGGTTTGAATTTAGAAAAAAATTTTTGTTAAATATTGTTCTTAGAAAAGTGTCCTCTATCACCACCTAAGTTATGTAAAGTGAGTGCGGGGACACCCTGTAGAATACATAATTAGTAAAACCCTAAACCAAATGAATCTACCTATAACACTCCAAAGTCATTTATATCCCAGCACCCTTCAGCAAAAACAAAAATAGAAAACCTTTTTTAAGAAAGAATAATAATAATAATTAACAGAGCTGTTAGTTACACCTAAATGTGTTTAATTCTTTGGGTAGGGAATTGGAGTATATACTTCGAAAAAAATATGCACCATAGCTACTTCTCGATTTAGATAGAGATGTTGGTTCTCCAGTTTATACATACCGCTAGGAACAAGGGGTGGAAATCGCTTTTCATCAACGACAAAGTTACATATGTGGTAGGTAATCTCCTGTTAACAAAATGCTTTAGTTGCCCTTCATTTAAACTACAAATTATTTCCAAAACCTTGTAAAAAATGAAATTTGTAACGTTACCACACTTGTCACAAAACAGCCCTCTGAACATCAACCCCTAATGAGAGGGTCGATCCTGAACAGAGACCTAACCCTGTAACAATCCAAAGACTGAACTTCGGTTTTTTTTTGTGTGGCCACGATGGTAAATATAAGCTAACTCGTTATTCAAAGTCGAAGGCTGAGTCGTAGGTTCTGTAAAAAAGTTGTAGCTAAGAATGAAAACAATATGTTGGTGGTAACAGTATTTAATAACAAAACAAGATGGTAATATAATTTGAGACGTGCTCCGTTGTACAAACAATTGCAACGTAAATTTTGCTGGTAAACACCCAGCGTTTCTGACTCTACAATATTTATCAAACAACACACAAGTATGCAGTAAAAATGGTCTGGCAAAACACACGCCAGACCCAACAGAATGGAATTAATAAAATCGCTTACCCTAAGAGCTCTTACGGAAAACCTACAAGATGTTAATCCACCTGCAGTCGGACGCGAAAATATGAGGCAAATACTGCCACTTGTGTGGGTCAATTCCAAATGCACTAAAACTTCCCTGCACAAAATGAACGCTGCTATCGCTCCAAAAATCTTCCACAGCTGGTGTGATGGTAGAGAGAGTACCGGAAATGTTGATACAGATGTAAATAAAAATGATGGAATTTGCAGAACCTCGCTGGTGGTGATGTTAAAATTTCCAACCATTAACTTCAGGTTAAAAAAATGGCGCCTTGTTGTTAAAATGTCAACAAGAACTCGTACCCTGCTCGGAAAGTCTCGTTGGTTGAACGATACAATCATGCGTTGAACTGAGTGCGCAATAGCACAACAGATGTGCGGTTGCATCGACCGGAAATTAAACTGGGGCTTCCGAAAAATATATGTACGGAGTCGCCTAATTTTACTGAGTATAGGGTGCTAAAAATTATTGACGAGCGACCCTTATTTCGGCATTAAATGAAGTTTTAAACTTCCACTGCACACAAAATCAACGCACACGTTCGATATTTGGAACCAACTCCCCGCTTACCAATGCATCTACTCCCACCTCCTGGCTCACCACGTGCATCTCGTCCGCTTGCAAAACCCAAGCCAGTATCTTTCATAAAATAAAGCATTCAAATAAATGCAAGGGCCGTACTCAGAAATATTGAGAATTTATTTGAGAAGGAAAAGAAGTGCAATTGAATTAAAATTCGTTACACAGCCCCCTCCTCAAATCATCTCACGCCGATGAAGATGGAAAACTGACTCCGGAAAATACAAGAGGCAAGAAGTACACGTGGCGCGCACGGTGCAACGGACGTGAAGGTGATGCAAAGGCAACGTTAACGTGACGTGAACGTGACGTGAACGTGAAGGTAATGTGAACGTGGTGGTAATTCACTTAACTCTGATGGTACTGAGGTCGTGTGTAATACTATGCATTGTTGAATACTAACTTAAAGATACTGTAGTCAAAGCTCGATAACTGTAGGTCAAAAATAAAAAGGTTTGATTCTAAAATCAACTAAATGGTAATCATAAAACTAAAAACAAGGTGGTAATTCCCCTAGAATAACGCAGCGTTACTCTACTCTTTCCGCATAAAGCGAGAAACCAAATTGACAAAGCAAAGTCGCTTTAAAAAAGTCAAAAAAACGTATATCAGATATACTAAGTACTCCAGTGCGGACGTCAGCACGGAGCCTGCAGCGCAGTCACGGCACCCCATAGGACCCATGAGAATGAAAGGTAATGCAAATTGCATCTAAAATGCAAAACTGCTACAAAAAAATTCCGTGATCACACAATCGGGATCAACGGGATAGACCACCTAGGACCTATCTCACTGCTGAAGGCAAAGTGTTTGCGAACAAAACAGCACTCACCCAGCATAAATCTGGTTTCCGGTCGAGGCAATCAAGTGTCCCCGAAACTCGGAAAAATTATCAAAACTAAAAAAATTACTTATTTGTCAAAAATGACCTACAAATCCCTCTACAGTTATCTAACAATGACTATTAAAAGTTGAGAGAAAAATCTCTGATGGCACAATCTAGAACTTACGATGGAACTGTTCCAAATCGTAAAAATGTTGACCTAGGTCAGTATGGTAGGCTTTAAAAACTCCCGCAGCCCGCCTCCGAGGTGCGTTCATTGTTGGGGGAATGACAGAAGGTCATTGGAAACCTAAAAAACTCGCGTAGTCCGCCTCCAAAACTACGTTCATTGTACTAAACAAGGAAGTGTAAGTCAGGTGTTCGACTTAATAGAGAGAACCAGGCGCGCAGATAAAAGCCTGAATCAATGTCTGATCTTAGTTGTTTTGCGGACCAGCAGTGACAACATTACCCATCCTACCACCCATGTAATGCTCTAACACTCAAAGACTCTAAGGTTGTTCTCCCACGGCATCATCCTGAGGATGCTGTTTCAAATCTTTTACATGGAAAACGCCTACGTCTCTGCCACGCTCGTTAACGAGCCGATAGGTCAATGGACCGGTGACCTCGCGAACCTTGCATTTTAGGAACTTAGGTGCAAGTTTACTCATGAAGTTTTTTCCAGCATTGGAAAGGGCGAAATTTCTACGCCAAACGACATCACCCACTCTAAAGTGAATGGTGCGCTTGCGCAGGTTATAATGCGAAGCATTTCGATGGTGGGCTTCCGTCAACTTCTGAGTAACGTTCCTAAAAAGCTCGTCTAGTCGATTCATTTCCCCAGCAACCCGCTCGCGATTTCCCAAAGTTAAATCCTCCTCCTTCAAATCCATAACACGACCGTAATAGTCTCCCCTCGCGGGAACAGTACGTCCAAGGTTTAAAAGAGAGGGTGTAAACCCGGTTACTTCGTGAGTGGCAGAGCGCAGCGCATGCGCAATTTTAAAAATTTCAACGTCCCATGTCCGATGGTCGTTTTTGATGTAAGAACGGATGGCCGTACCCACTACCCTATTGACCCTTTCCACAAAATTCACTTGTGGTGTATACGCAGGTGCATACCACAGGTGTTCCACCTTGTAGTCACTCATGAGTTTTCGAAACTCGTGACTGATAAACTGCGGCCCATTATCAACCATGCATATTTGGGGAACCCCAAACAGCAGGAAGACTTGGTTTTCTAAAAATTCACAAATTTTCTTTGAAGTGGCTTTACGCAAGGGTTGTACCAGCACGAACTTCGAAAACCAATCGCAAACTACAAGGAGCATAGTGTTTCCCTGAGATGAACGCGGAAAAGGACCCATTAAATCGACTGAAATGCACTGGAAGGGGAACCGTACCTTCTTTTCTTTGCCCATCAACCCAAATCTTCCACCCTGACAAGCTTTGGAAGACAAACACACGGTGCATCGCCGCACATATCGACCAATGTCAGCACGCATCCTGGGCCAATAATACAGCTCGTTAATCTTATTGAATGTTTTAAATGTTCCTAGGTGCGCAGAAGTCGGATCGTCGTGACATCTCTGAAGGATTTCCTTTCGACGAGACTTTGGAACAACTTGCTTCCATTCTACCAGATTGGAAGTAAGATCATGATGATTAGGAATAAGCTTGTATAAAAACCCTGATTCTATGCGCCAGTCAGGAAAACTAGCAGGAGCGTCACTGACCTGCGTCAACATGCGTCGATACCACGTATCCAGGTCTTCCTCAGACAAGTCAAGAGATGAAATCTCCAATGGAGCTCGAGACAAAGCGTCTGGTACTACATTCAGTTTCCCTTTTCGGTGTTGGATGTTAAATGAGTGTTGAGATAGTCTAACACTCCACCGAGCTAAGCGATTAACCGGAGACCGCATAGATAACAACCACAAAAGCGAATAGTGATCTGTTACTACTGTAAATTCCGTCCCTTCAACGTAAGGGCGAAATTTTTCAATCCCAAAAATTACTGCTAAGCACTCCCGCTCAGTGACCGAATAATTTCTTTCCGCTCGATTTAAAGTTCTTGAAGCATAAGCAATCGCGCGCTCTTCATCGCCTTCCCCCTGACTTAATAAACAACCTAAACCATAATTCGAGGCATCACACTGTATATAAAATTTTTTTGTAAAATCTGGACTTGCTAAGATGGGAGCTGAAACTAAAAGTTTTTTCAAACTTTCAAAAGACTCAATAGCTTCAGCAGTCCAGGTGATTGGTTTCCCCTTCCCACGTCCTTTTAACAACTCTGTTATAGGGGCGGAGAAAGATGAAAAATTGGGAATGAAGCGACGGTACCAACCAATCATACCCAAAAAACTTTTAACGCCGGTGGTAGTAGTAGGCTTAGCAAGCTTTGTGATGGCCTCAACCTTAGCAGGATCAGTGTGCAGTCCAGTCTTGTCGACAATGTGACCCAAAAAGGTCAAACTCGAGCGACAAAACTCACACTTCTCTAAATTAATAGTCAGGTTCGCTTCCAGCAAACGCGCACGTACTTGTTCGAGCAGTTCTAAATGCTCAGCGAAGGTGTTGGATATGACAATGATGTCATCCAGATAAACAAATATTTTTTCGCCCAGAAGGGGTCCAAAAATATGGTCCATCAAGCGCTGTAATGTCATGGGAGCATTAGAAATACCCATGGGGCAGACAACATACTCGAACAAGCCACGACCCGGTACCGTAAACGCTGTTTTCTCACAAGAAGACGGTGTGAGCGGTATTTGCCAAAAGGCTTTCTTCAAATCAATTGAAGACAAGAAACGCGCATCTTGCAAACGCGACAAGATATCGTCCAATCGCGGCAATGGATAAGCATCCTTCCGAGTCACCTGGTTAAGCTTGCGTCCATCGAAACACAATCGATAGGAACCGCTAGACTTCTTAACCAGCAACATCGGAGACGACCACGGGGAGTTGGAAGGGCGCACGATGTGGTTTTTAAGCATATCGTCTAGCTCTTCATGAGCAATGACGCGCATTGCTGGCGAAAGAGGATAAAACCTTTGCTTAATGGGTGGAGCATCCCCAGTGTTGATGTCGTGAGCAACCTTATGAGTTTTCGTCAACCCATCTTTTGACAAAATTTCAAAATTTTCCCTAAGTGCAGCGAGTGCAACTTGTTGTTCAATAGTGAGATCCAAAGCCGACCGGATGCATTCCAAAGAATGAATTTTTTCGACGAAAAAATTATCGCTACCAAAATCTGCTCTGATCCCAAACAGTTTGCAAAAATCAATTCCCAGTGTTAAAGCGGTAGTAATGCTTCGGCAAACTAATACATCTAACGACCGGACTACCCCACAAATATTTACAGGTAACGACACCGTTCCTATGACGTCCTGCGAGGTCCCGTCAGCAGATCGCAAGACACACGAGCTGCCACTGGTATATTGAATATCAAGTTGATTGATTAAAAAATGACCGGCTGTGCCTAATACCGAAATATTAGCTCCCGAATCTAGAAGAGCTGTAAGTTGCACATCACGCACCGACAGGTTGACATATGGTCGTTGGTCTGACTTAGGATGTAAAAATAAAGTGGAATTGTTGGATGTTGGAGCAAATCCGCAGAAAGCGTTAACTCGGGTCAACCAACTCTTCCACAACAAAAGATCGGCTTGAATAGCCTTTCTTAGCGACGCGCCGCGACGCCGCTTGGCCCTGCGTTTTTTGAGTGTTTCCCTGTACATGTATAGGTGGTAAAACCAGCCTTACCGCAAATATAACAAAAGGTTGTAGCAGGTTTCGAGCAGTAGTGATAGGAGTGTCCGCGCTCGGAGCAATTCCAGCACACCATGCGGTCTGTAACCTGGGGAATCTTGGGAAGGTTCCTGGAAGGTTTCACAACTGTGGGATTCGCAACTAAAACCGAAGTGGTTTGTTCAGGTGTGGTAGTCCAATTTACTAATCTTTCCGCTGCTTGTGCCGAACTAATAAAATCTGCTTTGTTATTAATCGGAGCGGTGCCCATGGCTAATGAAATCGCAGGTGACATGTTTTTGCGAATCTGCCACAGTTGTTCCGCCTCCGCAGGCACCGGAGAAACATAAGAAAATTTTGCGAACATAGCCTCGATGTAAGTTCTAACGGATTCAAGGGGTTGTTGAAGACAGGACCGGATTTGGTCCACATACTCCCTGCTAAAATCTAGGGACAAAAATCGGACTTTTAACTCCTCGATAAGTTGTCCCCAGGTAGTGATATGCGGTCCCAAACTCCGATACCAAATCAAGGCTTCCCCTGAAAAAAATTCTGCGGCTTTAGCAAAAAGTTCACCCTCGCTAACCCCTCTGCAAGATGAAAGTTCGCGGGATCTCTCTATAAAATCAAACACCTGTTGAAAATCCCCAGAACCATTAAAAGTCAAATGCCATTTATGTACTGCTACATGCTCACGGCTTGGCTTATTTACGAGTTGCCCCAGTAAATCAGCCAAGTCGGTGGTGGTAATCGCTGAAGGCGTTGCTCGAGGAGGAATGACCGACGATTTTCTAGCTGGACTAATAAATTCATCTTCGTCAGAGTCGCTTGCCAACCAAGCCTCACTTTGCAAATTTAACTTTTCAACTCGGACCTGCAATGCATTAGCAATCGCTAACAGGTTCTCACGGTCGGTCTGTGGTGCACCTTGCATAATATCCAAGCGGTTCGAATAGTGTGCGAGGCGATTTGTGACTGAAATTAATAATTTTGAATCAACTTCGCCCTCAAGGGTTTTTATTTGAGTTTCCAAATCAACTAATGCACTTGCACAGCTTTTCAAATCACCAGGTATATCAGCAGGTTTATACACCAGTGTAAGATACAATTTAGAATTGAATTGTTCTTTTTGCATTAATCGATTAAGCATAAATTTCACCTTAGTCAAATGAGTTGAAGCGTCAGGTGGACTAACAGCACGTATTATTAATTCAACCTCGACCTCAGCACGCAACAGAGATTTTACATAGGGTAATAAAGACATGATGTTTAAATAAAAAAATGTACAGGGTAAAATCAAAATTTAATTCACTAAATGAATTAGAAAACGCAGTAATTTTGGAGTAAATTTGGTTTACGACGAAAATAGCAGTTGTTATTGTACTCTCTCTCCAAACAAACCAGCTGAAAGAAAAGCAATATAACACCGATGGCAGGTTCAAACAAACGGTTGCAATTATTTTAACAAACAGAAGCACTCTCAAATTCAAAAATTCACCCCTAAAACTACAAAAACTAATGGCCTTAAGTAGGGCGCCAATGTCACAAAACAGCCCTCTGAACATCAACCCCTAATGAGAGGGTCGATCCTGAACAGAGACCTAACCCTGTAACAATCCAAAGACTGAACTTCGGTTTTTTTTTGTGTGGCCACGATGGTAAATATAAGCTAACTCGTTATTCAAAGTCGAAGGCTGAGTCGTAGGTTCTGTAAAAAAGTTGTAGCTAAGAATGAAAACAATATGTTGGTGGTAACAGTATTTAATAACAAAACAAGATGGTAATATAATTTGAGACGTGCTCCGTTGTACAAACAATTGCAACGTAAATTTTGCTGGTAAACACCCAGCGTTTCTGACTCTACAATATTTATCAAACAACACACAAGTATGCAGTAAAAATGGTCTGGCAAAACACACGCCAGACCCAACAGAATGGAATTAATAAAATCGCTTACCCTAAGAGCTCTTACGGAAAACCTACAAGATGTTAATCCACCTGCAGTCGGACGCGAAAATATGAGGCAAATACTGCCACTTGTGTGGGTCAATTCCAAATGCACTAAAACTTCCCTGCACAAAATGAACGCTGCTATCGCTCCAAAAATCTTCCACAGCTGGTGTGATGGTAGAGAGAGTACCGGAAATGTTGATACAGATGTAAATAAAAATGATGGAATTTGCAGAACCTCGCTGGTGGTGATGTTAAAATTTCCAACCATTAACTTCAGGTTAAAAAAATGGCGCCTTGTTGTTAAAATGTCAACAAGAACTCGTACCCTGCTCGGAAAGTCTCGTTGGTTGAACGATACAATCATGCGTTGAACTGAGTGCGCAATAGCACAACAGATGTGCGGTTGCATCGACCGGAAATTAAACTGGGGCTTCCGAAAAATATATGTACGGAGTCGCCTAATTTTACTGAGTATAGGGTGCTAAAAATTATTGACGAGCGACCCTTATTTCGGCATTAAATGAAGTTTTAAACTTCCACTGCACACAAAATCAACGCACACGTTCGATATTTGGAACCAACTCCCCGCTTACCAATGCATCTACTCCCACCTCCTGGCTCACCACGTGCATCTCGTCCG
This sequence comes from Rhagonycha lutea, assembly GCA_958510855.1. NCBI lineage: Eukaryota > Metazoa > Arthropoda > Insecta > Coleoptera > Cantharidae > Rhagonycha > Rhagonycha lutea. The sequence continues at coordinate 37,009,069 of OY294041.1, forward strand.
CTTGCAAAACCCAAGCCAGTATCTTTCATAAAATAAAGCATTCAAATAAATGCAAGGGCCGTACTCAGAAATATTGAGAATTTATTTGAGAAGGAAAAGAAGTGCAATTGAATTAAAATTCGTTACACACTTTCTTAGATCTCTGAGCCCAATTGCATTTGCATCAAACGCTTTCTTTAAATTTAGTTGAAAACGTACAGCAAGGGGTCTATACTCGTTGCTTAAAAATTTATAAGCTTGCACGAGTACCTAAAAATTAAAAAATCTTAGTCTCTTTGCAATTGTGTGATACCTTAACAATCTATAGTTTCCTTCAGTTGGTATCTTTTGACGTCATCCCAGTGCCTATCAGGTTTGGTGCCCAGTAAAACTTAAATCCCAGAATTTATTCACATTGATGGCAGGATTTTATTTACTGTAATATTACATTTCAATTTCAAATGTTACTTTTTTCAAATTTTATTTAAAAAAAAAAATTTGTAGATGTACCTAACCAAACTTGAACCTTTCTGGATTGCTGATTAAGGAGAGTCTATTATTAATATAATATTGTAACAAATTTTTGCTTTGTTATATTGTTCTCCTTTTCATATCGTTTCACAATATCCCTGAGTACGGCCCATTGCCTTGTATGCATTTTTAAATGCATTTAGCATTGACCTTGGAATTTTTTGAACGCAATGTGGCTTGCTGTCGGACGCGGTTGAGCCGTATCAGTTGGGTTTGAGATATTGAATGTGTACGTTCGACCTTCGTGTGCGGAGTTTTAAAGTGCCTTTTAGTGCCGAATTACTGGTGCTTTATCCATTATTTTAAATTGGCCAGCTCCTGTTTCTATTGAGCATTACTTTAAGCTATTCGCTGTTGCGTTACAGTTTTTTCTACTGTGGAAGTATACCACCTGTGGATTTTACAAAATTCACCATTATCAGCATATTGCACGATTTCTCCCCGCACGCAAGGTTTTGCGCAAGCCAGTTCTTGTTTATATTTTTGACAAGTATCGAGTTGTGATGTTTGTTTTGGTCTCCTTACAACATCAAACCGATCGATTGCCATCCTGGATTCTCCAACTGTAACGAAGTTTCGTTCGATCAGCATTTCACCTGCTCTCAATACACCATCATCTAATCCAAGCCGTGTTTATCTGTGCGCGTAGTTCTATCAAGTGCTACTGTTTAGATAGTTCAACAAGATCCAGCTTCACCTGAACAGCACCCGTTGGTCTCGATTGGAAGTGCCTGTCATCTTTGATATTGTAAGCTTAGCGAGATATCGAGGTAAGCATTTTTATTATTCCATATCGAAAGCATCAACGTGTGTGTGCTTTGTTTTCAAATTGTACAACCTTAGTGTTGTTATCTTGTTTGGTACTTGTTTATATTTACGACGGAGCTCTTTGTGAATGAACCGCTCATTATTTCATTTGCTACTGTGCAGTTTTACCACAGTAATTTATACATTGCAATTGTTTGGAACTGTAAGAGCATCTCAGATTCTGTTATCATTGAATTAAAGCACATTTACCATCATAGGTGTTTTATTGTTTTTTCACCCTTAGCTACCTATTATTTACAGAACCCCGATCCAGCCACCGCCCAAATAAAGAGCTGGTCTAAATTTCCATCGTGGCAAAACAAACTGGAGAGGTTCTCTCCGGATTGTTGCAGACTCTGGCTTTTGGTGTACTAACCCTCTCATTAGGGGTTGCAATCCAGAGGGCAGTTTTTGTTTCAATATGTAGATCTTAACAACCATTACTACATGGGAAAAACCAGTACAAAATTCGTCTTTACGTTATTAATGGAAGCTCCCGAAGAAAATCATAAGTAGAATTTAAAATGTAATATTACAGTACTAAATTTTAAAATTATTGTAAAACAAAATATTTTACCTCTAATTTATCTTTCATATCTACTTTCAAGTTAAGAGTAGCATTGTGGGCCGTAGTGGTACGATTGTACTTGAAAGTTTTAATTTCAAAAATATTTGCAAGATTTTTATCATAACTCATTAATTGAATTCGAAGGTCCTTCAGTTTAAAGCTATGCTGATGAAACTAAAATTCAGACTTATTTAGAAAATGAATAATTAGTTTAAAATTTTAGTAGTTTGAGCAATAGTGAAAATGTAGTAAAAGCCGATTTTATATCGCTACAAATTTGATCTTTACGTGTCCTTTTTTAGCGACTCCTAATTAGGTTTTCTTTACAGTTATGCATAAATGTATGTGCATTTCATCTTTTTTGATTTTTCAATTTTTAAATATATTCAATAGTTTTCATTGCATTGAAAAATTATTTTTATAATAATATTACTTACCTTCGACAAAATGTCATTTTCGCATACCATCCCTTTAATACAAAATGCAACTACTAATAGAAATATTATATTTTTTGTCATTTTTAGCCAAACCATTATTATACAACCACGTATAATGAATATAGAAACTATAATGAATAAACCTAAATATTGATTTAACTGAATTATTTTCCGAAATAATAACCGGAAATAATTTTTTAATATGTGATTAGTGTAGCGAAATTGAATAGAAACCATAATATCAGCATTTTATAATCACTAAAACTATAACAAAAGTTCTTTGTTCAATCTGTCCTTGTATGATGGAATAATTGTGCTTGGTGTCTCTAAAATGATTATTTAATTATTTATTTTCGAAAACTGAATTTTGTGTTAAACTATTACCGCCATACGACTATAAAAATGTTTTTTAATCTGCACTAGGTAAACCTTGTTGGTGGTGTTCCTTTATTCTCTCTTTCAGTAACACCATTTTGTTGGAGTGAATCAGGAGCAGTAAGTTGAAGTGTTACATCTTCATTTTTACTGATAGCTCCCGAACTATGCTCTGTTTTTGTACTCATTAATTTGATATAAAGCAAGAAACTTCTTGATCGAACTACGTCACGAAGCAGACGTCACTTTTAAATTCACGATAAGATGTACATTAAATATGACCCATTATAGAGGAGGGGTTCCACAATACTAACATTCCCAGGTGAATATTATCCAAACAGGATGATTCACTCACTTCCGCTGTACAGCGATAAGACGCAAAATAATCAAGTGCGGCTGTATTACTGCACGACCCTAAATTGACTGGCTTAACATAAAATCGTACGAAATAATATCCTCTCTACCATAAAAATGTTAAACTAATATTCAACAACTCCCAAAATCAACTACTCTCGAATTTATCTATTCCCATTGTTCTTATTGCTTTAAATTCCTTTTTATTATACCATCATTGGTAAATGTGTGATTAATTAACATTCCTATTTAATTTCAATATCCTGTTACTAAGATTTTAATTTTATATTTTAAATTATATTATTTATTTATTTACATTTTAAATATTTTAAATCATCCACAATTGATTCCCTATCAACAATCTAATGCAATTTTCAATTATGTGTGTAAACGGTTAATCATACCATTGCTTTCCTGATGATATGGAGAAGTTTAACTACGTTTAACCAAGTAAACCATTTTTATATTTTTGCATGAGCAAATTCATTATTGTCAAACTATGATATTGTTCTTTAATTTTCTTTAGGAAAATAAACCGGTAATTGAAAATTAAATTTAAATTTTTGATTTGATTTTTTAAACATTTAGTTTTTATTAAACTCGAAAAATTATAATTTATTACATAATCTGCTACATGTTAATAATACAACAAATAGAATACATATTAGTAAAACCCTAAACCAAATTAATCTTCCTGTAACACTCCAAAGTCATTTATATCCCTGCACCCTTCAGCAAAAAAATATAAAACCGCTTTTAAGAAAGTATAATAATAATTAACAGGGCTGTTAATTACACTTAAAATTGTTTACTTCTTTGGGTAGGGGATTGGAGTATATATTTCTAGAAAAATATACACCATGGCCACTTCCTGATTTAGATAAAGATGTTGGTTCTCAATTTTATACATACCGCTCGGAATTAGAGGAGGAAATCGAGTTTCATCAGCGACAAAGTTACACATGTGATAGGTAACATCCTGTTAACAAAATGTGTTAGTTCCTTCATTTAAACTACAAATTATTTCCAAAACCTTTTGAAAGTAGTAAGTGGTCAAATTACCACAATTTGTCATTTCTTTTATTCCAATTACATTTGCATCAAACACTTTCTTCAAATTTAGTTGAAAACGTACAGCAAGGGGTCTATACTCATTGCTTAAAAATTTATAAGCTTGCACAAGTACCTAAAAAATAAAAACTCTTATAGTTTCAATTAGTTGGTACTCTTAAACATCATGCGAGTGCATATCAAGTTTGAGTCCGAAGAAAACATGAAACCCAGAATTTATTCAAATTGGTGACAGAATTTTATTACATTTCAATTTCAAATTTTACCCTAAATTTCAAATTTTATTCAAACAAAAACGTATTTGTAGACGTACGTACCTAATCAAACTTAAACCTTTCTGAATTTCTGATGAAGGAGAGTTTATTATTTATAATAATAGACCTTAACAACCCTTACTACATGGGAAAAACAATTCAAAATGTTCAAAAATCGTCTTTACCTTATTAATGGAGGTTTCATAAATGTAATTCAAAATTTAATATTATAGGACAATTTAAAATTATAAAGCAAAATATTTTACCTCTAATTTATCTTCCACATCTACCTTAAAGTTGATAGTCATATTGTGGGCCGTAGTAGAGCGATTGTATTTGAAAGCTTTAATTTCAAAAATATTTGCAATATTTTTATCATAACTCATTAGTTGAATTCGAAGGTCCTTCACTTTGTAGCTACGCTGATGAAACTAAAATTCAGATTTGTTTAAAAAACGAAGTATATGAAAAGAATAAATTTATTCAATAACTTTAAATATTTAAATAATAATAATAATTAGACACAAACAATTAGGAGGATTTTCAATAATATTCATTGACTTTAAAAATTATTTTTATATTAAATAAATATTACCTTCGACAAAATGTCATGTGCGAACATCCGATTAATACAAAATGCAAGTACCGAAAGAAATATTATATTTCTTGCCATTTTTAACCAAGCCATTATTATACAACCACAAATAAGGAATATAGAAACTATACTGAATAAACCTAATTATTGATTTAACTGAATTATTTTCCGAAATATAACCGGAAATAATAATTTTCTAATATGTGATTAGTGTAGCGAAACCGAATAAGAAACATATCAGCATTTTATAATCTAATCACTAAAACTGTAACAAAAGTTCTTTGTTCAATCTGTCCTTGTATGACGGAATCGTTGTGCTTAGGTATCTCTAAAATGATTATTTAGTGATATATTTTCTAAATCTGAATTTTGTGTTGAAGTATATGAACTTGCCTTCAGAAATTACCTTACTACATTGCTCATAACTCCCGAATCTTCCTCTGTTTTTGTACTCATTTCAAATTCACGATAAGATTTACATTAAATATGACCCAGTATAGAGGAGGGGGTTCCACAATACTATCATTCCCATGTGAATATCCAAACAGGATGATTCACTCACTTCCGCTATACAGCGATAAGATTGATATACTACTGATACTGATAAGATAAACTAGACTGATTTAACATAAAATCGTACGAGATAAAATCCTTTCTATCATCAAAAATGTCATGAAAAAGGTGAAATAGCGATAAAATTAAACAAGGATAAAAGGAATATTTCGCGGCATTATAACTTCAATAGACGAATACAAGCTACATCGCACTTTGACATTTGCAACCGTTTAATTTATTCCTAGCTAACCATGCTTCGACTAACAGATAAGAAATTTATCAACTACTGATTTCGAATATAGTAATTCAAAGTTTATTTCGAACGTAAAAAAATCAAAACTCAAATTCAACGAATTTAATACAAGAAGAATAATTAGAAATATTACGTCTAGGTTTGTTACAGATTAAATATTAATAAAATTCGTGGCAGAAAAAGCCTGGTTATGGTTAATTTTAATTACAGTGCTTTTTTAATAATTCTAGTAATTGTCTATTGATTAAATAATCCGTGAATCATGTTTAAACTTATAGCAGCTTTGAAAATGCAGTCATTCTGTTTATAATTTAAGTTATAGGTAGCTAAATCGCATGTAACAAAAACTACCCTTTGATTCGCAACCCCTAATGATAGGGTTAGCCCAAACAAAGACCAGAGTCCGTCACAATCCAGAGATGACCTCTCCAGTTTTTTTGCCACGATGTTAATAGACTAACTCCTTATTCATGCGAAGGCATGGGTCGTAGATTTCTAAAAAAAGACCGGTAGCTTGGGAAAAATAAAAAAAAACGCAAATAGTAAACAAATGCTTTAATTTGATACACAGAATTTGAGTTCCAATAATTGCAATGTGTATGACTGTGCAAAACATTTCACAGTAGCCAATGATATTAACAATCAAAAAGTGCACCCAGTGTAAATATAAACAAGTACCCAATAAAATCACTAACCTCTAACGGTTGAAAGATGGAGTTAGAGATACTACGCAACGCTGGAACGGTTCCACAACTGGCACACTACATCGTAGGTTACGCATTAAAAGCCTTTCCTATTTGTAAATGTTCAAAAACAGGAGCCAAAAACATTACACGATAACAATGCTACTGTTTCACACGATAAGGCAAAAATTAATAGCTGCTCTGGACCAAAAATTACTTTCCTACGTAACAGGTACTTAATAAAATCGCCATGAAAACAGCGTACGTTTGCTTGAGCTTGCAAGACTCAAGACCTAGGTATTCCTACACCAAAGGTTCACCTCTCAACCATCTGCTGCAAATGCATTAAATATAAAGATAGCATTTAAATAAAATGCATGGGCCGTATTTAGAAATATTGAAATAAAATGAGAAAGTAGTACCACGTAACGAAGTGCAAAAATTCGTTACAGGCAGTGATGCCGGACCTAACCCTATGGATAGGGATTTCGTTACTCCTTTAACTCTTATGATACAACTTTGGGGAAGAGCGGTGGCGTTGGGCACTAGAGTCTGTCATTTTGTGAGCTATCGGTGAGTTTTAGGAAGCCGCTTTAACGCTTTTTGGCTTACCGCTAAAAATAGAAGAAAGGCAGCTGTTCCTTGCTCCTGGGTTTACCTTGACGACGCGGTGCTCGATTGCGGATTTCCCGTATTTTGTTGACTTTTATCCAGACTTAGATCACCACATTATTGAATTAACTACAATTTTCAACGTGGACCTCGAAGATAAAAAAGTACAGTGATTTTATTTTCCTATGTTCTTGTGTTTTGGGGTATCCAACCGTCACCGTGTGGGTCCCACATTTGGTTGATGACCTTGGCTTGATTAGTATCATTGATACCAACAGTACCAAATACCAAAATCTTATTCATTTGGACTGTCAAGAAGAGGACTGTGGAATACCTTTTTTTTCATCTCGTACTATCGTTCGCTTACAGAAAAATCTGTATAAGGTAAATCTTGTGAACACCGAAAGATCTTAGGTGAGTTTTTTTATGTTAGACCGTTTAAGGTCTGCTCTGGTGTACTTCCATGTACCTTCTCAAGCCATTTGTCTTTGATTAAGTTATATTGTGATAATAAAAATCAATTATTGGGGCCCGAGCAAATATTAATAGTCAAGGGTGAAAGGTTAACACTCAGAAATGGAAATCAATCTTATAAAGAAATGCAACCGAAATGTTACTTTTACACGATACACTATAACATAATAAAATTGGTGATTTTGTAATGGTGAAAAGAATTTTGCGTTGAACTTCCGGCGAATGTTGAGGAGGTCAGGAGCGAGATATTTAACTCGACCTGATTTTGATCGGATTTTAGCGTTTTCTGAGGTTGTTTGTCTCAGAAACTGTATTCCAAGTGCAAAACGGAGTTTTCTAGTGAAGAAAATTCAATTCGTAAGTGAATTGCGAACTTTTTCATAAAAATTTGCAATTTTCGACCTTATGGTAAAATTTTTAGTGAAAATTCGACCACAAGTGAATATTTTGGAAATCAACGTTTGTAGTCTTCATATTTTTTGTGCTAAAGACAAGTTATCCGGTCGTTTCGTCATTGGATGACTATAAATCGTAAATTTGGAGCGATTTGTAAAAATTTGAGGTTAAGTTTCACCTTGTTAGCGTGGTTCAAGAAACTGAACGCCAAATCACCGGTTCTACATCATTAGCATCGAAAATTATACGTGGAACAACACAGTCAACTTTGTTTCACAAAATTTCGTTTATTTGGAACAAAATTGAGAGATTTCACAATTCACAGTTCTGCAGAGGTTATCGTCTGCTGAACAAATCCCGAAGACAGTGCCGTGGAAGTTCTTGGTAATAAGAGGCGTATTTCAACACAGCGGCGTACGTTTAAAAACCATAGGGTTTGTAAAACTTTTATTTGTAATAACACAAATTTATTGTATAAAGATTTTACAACTTCACTTTTAACAATTTAATTTATCAAGGTGTCATGCAGATATTAAGAAGTTAAATGTCATGATACTTTGAATAAATCACACAATTTTACACTGACGGTTGAGGGACATTTTGTGGTATCGAATTACAAGATTGATTTAACCTCTTGTATTTCAATTATAATTGATCAAACGTTGAAGGTCCTTCTGGATCACCCCCCCTCCCACACAAACTTACCAATCTAACTGGGTATTATGGAGATTTCGAATTGCTCAGGCGATTCGAGATTTCGTTGCATACTCTGACTAGTCGAACATTAGAATTATCTATTGTATATTCAGATTATCTGATGTACTCTATAAAGAAGAATATAGAAAACGCATTAGAGACAAGGAATTAAAACCTTAGAAAATTCGGGGTAAAAATTAATAAATTTGAAATATCTTCAGGTCTTAAAGCACCTCAACCTAAATATAAGGAATAAATGGTAACTTTACTTGTTTTCTGCTGATATATTTTATTTAATTAATTTTATTGCAAACACATTTCTATTATCATAATATTACCAACTGATAAACTTGCAAGTTACAATTACCAGAAGCTTACACTTAATATTAAATATTACTATCAGCCTATCAATAAAATACTCTAGATGATTTTTTTTAACTAGAAATACTTTTCAACTTCTGAAAAATAATTAAATTTGAAATGTTTTCAATCCAATTATAATAGCATAAAAAGTTTTCTTTACATAAACTTGAAAACCAGCCGCAAGGGGCCGATATTCACTGAATAAAAGCTTATAAACTTGCACTACTACCTAAACTTTAAAAAACAATTTAACCTTTGAATAATAACACTGATAGCCCACAAAAAAATGTTATTCCTTGTCAGGGAGATTTTTCTATGATTAATCAGAGATATTATTTATTTTTAGATTTCAAACTTGTTTGGTAAAAGTTGGTAATAAATAACTGAAGGGCTCAGCATTATGAATTCCCAAGTGTAACCGAAGCACGAAAGAAGCAATACGAATGAAAACAGTACCATCTTAAAATGGAAATAACTCATAATCTAAATTATTTTCAAAGTTTCGAATTTTTCCGTAAGAAAGAACAAATGGAAGATTTTAGAAAATAATTTTAGTGTTATCGAAAGCTCAAAGATAAATTATACTTTTATTATACTTTATACACTATTATTGATTAATTTTGATTCAGTTATCCGATTTTTTTTACCTCTTTATTACATAATATCCTGGAGCAGTTATGTTACCAAATATTTTGTAGGCTGTATACAATATCATCTTACTGCTGATGGAAAGAAAACATTATATTATTTTTGATATAAATTGGTACTTTAACAAAAACAACAGCAAATATAAAAGGTTTTTTGGTATTAAAAGTAAAACTTTACATGTAAATAACTAATTAAGCAAATTAAATTAGAGCTAAAAATAACTCACAATATCCCACCTTTCAAACTGGAAGAAAAGTGGGTTATAGCTAAATTAATTGAACATCAGCCCCACGTGTTGGGCGCCAATATGTGTGGGGTGGGGACAATGTAACTGAAACCTATCGTTTTCGGTTTTAAACTATGAAGTACGGTTTTGAAGATGTAGGTATAAATTAATTGAGCTGTGGGCTTGGTTGTTGTGAGTTCGAATCTCAGCTACACCTAAATTATTTGTTTCAAAGTTAGGTTTTGGTTCTATTATGTGCATCCACGTATAGTATGACGTTAATTCGGTAATGCGGGTTTATCCCTAAATAAAACGGTTTATCCATAAATACCATCGAGTACAATACCGTCAGATTGTTTCAAAATTCTGTGTTATTCTGCTTGATAGATACATGTGTTTGCGTTTGCTTAATATTCACAACAGTAACTAAAGTTTGTTTTGAAGTTATCCATGGCTTGTTACTTCTAGAGCTTAACTACGAGTATATGTTTATTTTACTTTAGAATTTATCATTAGACACATCAAATCTCGCCTATTATTATAGGAGTTGCTACTTGAGTAAAGTTTTGATGCAAAATTATCTCACGGCACGTTTTGCAAACTAATTAAATTGCAAGTTCTTCAAAGTTGTTTATGATAAACAAGAAAATTACGAAAAAATTTTCTCGGCAGCATCCCTAAAGGTTGTAAATTGAAATGTATTATGTTCTGGCTGCAAAAAAATTTGATGCGAAAACGTTTTTGACATTGAGTTATGGTTAATTAAAGTAAAAGTTGAGATAAAGTAAAACTAGGTGAATAATCTATTATTAAAGGTGTAGTTAAAATTAGAAAGGAGGAGAGGTGGTTTTGTAGATAAACTCGGGTGTCGCAAAAGCTCGACGGTTATTGATCAAACAGCCTGTTGCGCCGCGCCTCATCTATTAGAGTGAACTGTACTTAACCTTCTTTTGTACACCACATCAGTTTCACACTTGATAAATTGTGAAACATAAACCGATACCCATTAGTCATCTTTATTTTTCCTTAAAAACGAAATATAATATAAATTAATCATTTACTTCGCCACAACACAATCGATTTTGAAAACAACGCAAACGGAGTACAAAAGCTTTCAAAAAGCTCCGATTGTCTTCCGCGTAAATTTGTGCGTCTCCGTAAAAGACTTTGATTGAGGTCTCCCTAACCAATAAAATCCCAGGGAGCTGTTTACTCAAAATAGCATAAAAGTAATTTATTTGCCCAAGCTTCATTTGAATCAATACAAAAGAAAAGTTCAGGTTAAAGCTAACCGTTAAATTTTGGCAGCCAAATATTACCATCTAACTTCTGATGCGGTTGAATAAGAAAATATAAATTTTTAGCAAGTAAAAAAAAAATCCTGGTTTTTCCCTACAAAGAAAAGGTACGTTCGATCCGTTCGGTTAAAACTCAATAATAAAACACATTTTGATCCAAATACCATACACGAATCCTCAAAACGAGCTATATAATAAATCAATAAGCCAGTCTAAACTTACTGCGTAATCTAAGAAGTTACAAGGTAATAAATTTTAATAAATTTTGCTTATTATTTATTTAAATTTCTTGTTGTAGACTGACGCATTGAAAATTGCCGTATCGATTTAAGAGATAAAATATTGAAAATAATTCTCTCACTTCATGTCTTTCAAATAACAATAACTGGAAATAAACCTGACGAACAAAAAAAATTTAATGACTTATCTTGTTAGCGCTCGCATTTTCCAACAGGAAAAATTTACAGAAAATAAACATTGCTGATTAAGCAAACACGGAAACGGTAGGCAAGTGTAAAAAACTCAAATTATTTATTCTTGATGTAAGGAAATAAATTTTTAAATACGAAAGACGTCCTTGCTGTTACCTGCGACTGCTAGCCCTTTGGAGTGTTCTTTTATCGGTTAGTTTGGCAACTAACTGTGGAAAACTTAACCGTCGGTTATGATCTATCGAGCAATCGATTTCATATCAACCCAAAAATTTAACGTAAACTGCCAAGAACATTAATCTTTCATGTTCCCCACCCTTCTCTTCTCATTTATTCCCCTCTTCCTTACTAACATTATGACTGATGCCTGTAAGGAAAGTAAAGCTAAAGTTATTACTGGAGTCCTCGACATTCACCATATTTGAAGCTACTTTGATTCACTCAATGGCTGATTAATTCAAATATGTTTCCACTTCCGAACCACTTGAAAAACCGAAATTTTGTATATTATGTGGAGTTCGTAGTAGGTAAAGAATACAAGGTTAATAAAATGTGCAAAAAGTGACCCTCTTATCAATTTAGGGTTGTCCATATATTTTAACGACTGCTGCAGGGCCCCGCAGGGCTCTGTTCAGTTATTTATTGACGTAGTTTCGATTTCTTTCGTACCGAATTTATATTAGTCTATGTGGAAAATATTCCCACTTCGTAGACCTAATTTTGCCTAATTTTCACTTTCAAGTTCTAGCTTAATTGAAATTTCCAAGCAGGTGGAGTATTCACATTTGGGTAATGGTGCAGAGTTAAAACTTAGATTAAAAGTTTAAGAACATAGCGAAATAGGATCCCATAATCTCAGTATATTTGTTTTAATTTTAAAACATTTCTTTGACCAGATAATGATAATTCTAGAGATTATAATAAATTGAGGAACTAATCCTTACAAAAATATTTATAGGTCTTCGATTAGTATTTATCTCTTTAATCGATCCCAAATATAATGAATTGCGTTGAGGTTTATGTGAAATTTGTGCGAGGTCGCAGGCCGAGCCTATAATGACGCTAGCAAGTCATCCATTGTGACCGAAAACTACTTCCGCTCATTTTATTTTAGTACTTAGAGTAGATAAAATCTCGTATATACAACTAAATATTGTAGAGATATTTCCTGCGACCCTTCAACTATAAAAAATAATCCTCCACCAGGACAATATCTCCACCCTAGAGTGCTATCGGCAACTATGCGTCAGTTCACACTTGATTTCTGTAAGAGACAAATCTCAGGGCTGGATTCGACTTTTCTCTCTCTCGGGTCGCTAAATGAAATAAACTGTTCGGCCTTAACGCCGCACTAAAATCGCTCAAACGAAATTTTTCCTCTCAGGGACAAAATTGCATCAAATGCCTTAATCGAATTCACTGTCGCTATCGACAATGTCAACAAATCAAATCTGGGTGTGGTTCGTCGCATGAAAATTAAATAAAAACCAGCTTCGTAGAAAAAGACTAATTTAATTTACTAAGCGACAATAAAGGTCGAGCATTTGTTGTTTACGAACAAATTCGTTTTGATCGTCTGCGTGTAACTTGTAAACATAGAAACCCTTCGCATTTACATTTACTTGCAAATAGAACTCAAAATACTCCAGGTTTCTATTCGATGTGTAATCGTTGATACAAATAAAATTTTCAATAAAATAAATGGTGTACAGAATTATAAAGTTTTTATTTACCAATACGATGGCACTTGTTGTCGATTTTTTGGGACCACTGACTTCTTATACTCGAACACCTGTCAAACGGCGACTTGTTGCTTCTTTGTACAGCTGTGTTCTTCATAAACATCTAATTGTGGCCTCAATCCTCACAATTATTCCATAAAATATCCAAATAAGGACGATCGGTAACCGTATAATTAAGCTCATTGGCAATACTCCAGCGATTTGAACCAATTTTAACACAAAGTGTAAAACTAACCTCGAAACTAAGGTGAGTAAAATTATTCAATTTAATTTTCAACCAATTTGAATTCTTTCTTCTAAGCATTTAATTTGTAGGCAAATAATTGTAGTAATTACAAAAATCATTCGATCAATGGCAGAGCTGACAAATTTTTCATCCACATATGGTCGATCAAATTTTCAATGTGCGTTTTTACAAAAACGCTGCAACTTGAAGATTCTATCTCCAAATCGATCTAAAAACACTCGTCTACTTTAGACGACACTTCGCAGTACTATTCAACTTGAAAATCCCTTGGATTTTCCAAGAAAACTCGAAATTTGGTCACTTTGGTGGACCTCACCAAATTAACTGTTGTTGGCTTCACAAGTCACAGCCAACACCACTCAGCCAACATCGTCTACCCTCCATGTTCAGGAACTTCAAATTACTACTACACAGAACGAAAATTTAAGCCATTTTTGCAGCTCAAAAAGGTAAACTTTTCGCGGTTAAAATTCAAATCGAAATAATTAAATTCGTTTCTTTTTAGATTCAAATCGCCGTAAACTTCACAAATCACAGGATTTCACCAACATTCAACAACAAAAGTGTGTTTTCGTCGTGTCAACGGTAATATGAATCGACCCTTACTTATAACACTGTGCTCGACCTTGTCTCTATGGGTAAATCATCCCCTAAATTGAAATAAATTACCAATACAAAGCTGGATTTCAGTTTAAATCACGACAATATTTTAAAAACTTGTGGAGAACTATGTACCTATAAACTTGAGACGTTCAAACATAGTTGTGCGGCCGTAGGCCGAGCCAAAATTGTCGGTCGCAGTGCTTCCCACGATGTCAAAGACGCTTGATCTTCATTCATTTTATTTTATTATATTAATAAAATATTTTAAACACAACCATCTGTGAAAAACATTAGGAAAAATAAACGCTGCGAGGCCACAGGCCGAACTTAGAATGACGCTCGTAAATAGGGTCTTGATATAAGACGCCGCCAAACTGCTATTAGATGACTATAACCAATAATAACTTAGAATTTTAGCAGTTAATTAATTATATTTTTAATTTAATAAATTTTTAATTATTGTTTGAATCGAAATTGCAATAGTTGAGATAAAATTAACGTTAAGAAATATTCTATATTATATTTACGACTATTAATTAATGAAAGTGCGACGTTGTGCCATTTTTGATTTTACCCGCGAAGCCAGATAAAAAATGATAAGGGGTTCTCTCCCAAGACTATTTTGGAAAGGTGGACCGGCTTATTTTTCGTCCATTGTTAATATGGAAATTTGTGAGTTTCTGGAATCAAAATTGATTCCAGAAGTATTTTAATGACTTATTTTATTAATCCCAGAATGAGGGACGCTCTCTGATTATTTAAAAGCGATAGTTTGGAGATTATTGGTAAATTGCCCGCATGGTGAAAATTTGGTCCACCATTTTGTGAAAATTTCGATGTTTTTTTGATAAATAGAGGATCTCCGGTCATTATTTGGATGAATAATCGAAAATTTAAGTATTAAATTTCTAGATGATTCTAGAGAAGTTAAATCAAACATGATTACAATAAATTTTTGAGGTTAAAATTTGACATACACCTTATCATTGGTATTATCTTCAAGCCTGAGGGCTGAAGAACGTTATTTTTTTTTTAGGTTTTGTTTGGTCGCACTGTGGACATATCTGAATTGGCTTTCATTTGCAGAGGTTAGGTGTTGTTTATAGCCGATAAAGAAGATCGCGGTGACAACATTTGTCAGTGAAACTTACACCGAGAAAAATTAAGGTGCCATAAACTGTTTGATTTTTTTTGCAATTTGATTAATTCATTTGTGCAACGAGTGGTATAAGTTTCGGATAGTACTAAATGTCCCCTTGCATAAGCAAAAGAAGGTTTAATCGGGATATGTAATGATTTCCTATTTCAATTTTTACCAAATAATTCGTTGTTTTCGATAGTCAATTATTACAGCTGATAAAATATTATCTTTTCCGAATATTAAATTTGTTCATTGATATCGAGTTTTATTTGAAATTTTATAAGGCGTCCTTCGCCGTGTTCACAAAACCCGAAGAGAACATTAAGAGTCATTGCTAGCCGGAGCACTGGATTGTCTTTTCCGGTAGCTCTTTTTATTTCAAAACTTCCCCGACCATTTAAATTTTATTATTATAATTTTTTTAAAGGCTTCGGTTAGAGTACAATATATTGTCGTGAAACGAAATGAAAAACAGCTTTGCATTAATAATTTGCCACAAATTAAGGGATGTTTTATCCGAAATAACATGGTCGAGCACGGTTTTGTAATTAAAGGCCGATTTATGTTACCACTGACACAAGCACACAATTATTGTTGAATGTTAGTGAAATCCAGTGATTATGAAGTTTTTGCGGCGATTTAAACCTAAAAAGGAACGATAATTTAATTATTTACATTTGAATTTTAAGCGCGAAATTTTACCTATTTTGAAGTGCAAAATGGCTCAAAATTTCGATTTTTCTGTTGGTAATTTGAAGTTTTTAAACATAGAAGGTAGAGAATGTCGGCGAGGGAGCTTGGTCGGCGACTGTGAAGCCAGCAAGGCGTATTTTTGGTGAGGTCCACCATAAGTGACCAATTTTCGAGTTTTTCCTGGAAAACCCAAGTGTTTTTCAAGCTGAGAATTAGTGCGAAGTGTCGTCTAAAGTAGACGAGTGTTTTTAGATTAATTTGGAAGTAGAATCTTAAAATTGCAGCGTTTTTGGAAATTACCATATGCCAGGTGTGCATAATTCTTGTTCCGCCATTGACAAATGATTGAATGATTTTTGTAATCGAAGCGATTACGTGCCTACAATTGAATGTTTAGAAGAATAAATTCAAATTATTTAAATTTTGAATCGAATAATTTACGTACCAATTTTTGAGGTTAGTTGCACGATTTATTAAAAATGGTTCAAATCGATTGAGTTTTGCCAACAAACTTTATTATACGATTGTCGATTGTTCTTATCTGGATATTTTTGGAAGAATTGTGAAGATTTGATGCCACAATTCGATATTTTATGCTGTTCGAAAACGCAACAGGTGCTACCGTGGGACAGATGCTAGCGCAAGCGGAGAATTTTGGAACACAGAAAACAGTGGTTCGAAAACAATTTTCAACAAGTGCCGCATAAATGGTAAACAAACAAAACAAATTTGTACACATTTATGAAAAATTTATTTATGTCACACAATTACACTTTAATAGGAACCTGGAATATTTTGAGATTTCGATTTGCAATTAAATGCAAATACGAAGGGTTTTTATTACACAATCTAACACTTTAACGACCAAAACGAATCTGTTCGTAAACAGCTCATACTCGAGCTGTTTTGTTTATTTAAAATTGAGTTTATTTTATGAAAATTAAATTAGTCATTTTTCACGAAGCTCTGTTTGATTTTGTTTTCATGCAGCGAGACGTTCCCAAATTTAGTTTTGCCGCGTTGTCGATAACGACAATAATTTTGATTAAGGCAATCATGCAATTTTGTTCCCAATAGGGAAATTACAAATTTACGACAATAGTACGGCATTAGGGCCGTACATTTTATTTCATTTGGCGACCCGAAAAGGAGAGAAGTGCGAACCCAACCTTGAGATTTGTCTCCGTACAGAAATCGTATGTGAACCGCTACGAAGCTACCGATGGTACTCTAGTGTTGAGATATTGTCCTGGTGAAGAGAAATTTTAAAGTTGAAGGGTCGTAGGAAATATCTCTACAATATTAAGAAAAAGGTCCTCACTTACTTAACCAACTCACTCATCAATAAATCGGAATTGGTTTAAAATAGTGTAGGTACCATGAAATCCAATGTAAAATTGGCTTAAATTGTTAAATTTAGAAAACAATTGGATCGCAAAATTTGGAATATAAAACTTAATCTTTATTTTATCAAAGAATAAGGTTCACATGTCAATTTCACTTTAATTCACTTACTAAACTAATAAAAAAGATACGAAATTTCCTAGAATTGACACCATGCATGAGACACAATTTGGATATCAAACAACAGACTTTAGCAGTCCATCTTTATTTGAGGTCCATGGTGGTGATGATTGAGTACTATTCGCATTTTACATTAACAACACGCCACCAAACGGAAGAATTAAGTGGCACAGAGGAGGAGATTTCTAGCATATTATTTTATTTATTATTATATTATTTGATAATTTAGTTATATCATAATAGTAAATTAATGTTAGGTTAAAATTTTAGAAATTAACTGTGCAAATTAAGCAGATACAAATTTAACTTTCAATTATAAAAATTAAGTATACTCTAATTAAGTTTTTCAATTGAAATTTATTGCAAAATTGCCTGCAGTGTTTTTTTACCCCTTTTGTGTTCATATTGGATAGTAATTAAAAAAAATTAAACTGTGAGATATACTAAATTGAATTTATTTGAAAGATTTTCATTTAAAAGTTTCAAATTTTGTTGTAAATTAAATCACCTGAATTATTTCTTATCGCTTATTAGGCCTTCTGTGAAATCCATATTTAAAAGTAAAGTTATAACAAGGATCCCAACAAAAATATTTTTTTAATGGAAGGTGTTAATATAAATTTGCATTCCTTTGTGAGAAAATCCCGAAAAAGTTTGCAGTAAAAAAGTCAAAATGTGTAAATGAGAGCGTGAACTTTCAAACAATACGAACTTCGTTCCCGAAACTTTAAAGACTTTTATAACTTTCATTAATTTTACAAATTGATGAAATTCTCGTTTACGAAAGTTTTCCTTTTCAATTTTCTGTAAAATAAATTGATTGCACGATTTTTACAGAACTTGAATTTCATTTGAAAACTTCTGTAGAATAGAAAAGCACTAAAGGTTTCTGTTTCAGCTAGAGAATGATTTTCCGGCGTCGGAAAATTTCCTATAAACGACAGCGTTAACTGTAGAACCGCAGAAGAAAAAGCAAACAAACTGGGTTTGATTTTGTAGTAACACTGCAGCGTCCTGCTAATAGATGGCGACTGCGGTTATTTTGCGTTAAAACGATTTCCACTCTAAAGACCAATTTTCTTTCGCTTCAAAAATTTATACCGTACAAATTTGTTTTATGTGACAAATTCTTGAAATCTTTCTTTTGTTTGTATGTTCGAAATATTGCCAGCATTCGAGACTGCTTAAAAATGGGGTGGTTTTGTAAAACACTTCCAATTAGAACTCTAAATATTGACGAAGGTGTGGAGTGTAATTAATTTCAAATGGTTACGTGTACTTTGTATTCTATACGGTATGGATTTCAAATTATAGAAGATTGTCGGCGTTCTAAAAATAAACAGTTCGTTGTTTGATGATGAATCAACCATGATCAGACAAATAATTGGGTAAATAGAAACAAATTTACAGCGAAGTACTTTTAAAAATGTCGGAATTTTTTCATGAAGCTGTTAGAATTATTGTTCAATTTCAATCTTCACAGAATAATGCATGCGAGAATAAAGGAGATAACTCTGGAATCCGCTTCAAATAATGAGGATCCTCGGAAACCTCGAGAGAATTTAATCACAGTCAAGTTAATAGAAAACGGAAATTATTAATCTATAATAGAAATATGAGGGAGGTAAGCTGAATTGTCCATACTGGTGGTTCTAAAATTGTTGTAAGTGCTCAATGGAATAATTGAGGAGAGGTTAAATTTGTACTACCTAATTAAGGAGCGGTGATACATTTCAACCATCCATCAATAGGTGGAAAATGGGAACAATTCCGAAAATTTATAAATTCTTAAAGAATCCTAAATTGTATGAAAGCAACACAAAAGATGAATATGTTTTGTAAAAGCTCAAGAATTTTTGATAAGAAAAATCTACTAAATTGGTGACCCTCACGTGATGGTTTACCGTTTAACACTGCCATATTACTTATATATAGGGTTAATATCACGAAATAGAAAATTATTATTACACCTGCTCAACAGGTGGTTTGATATCAAATATTTCTGATTTTCAATACATAAATAATATTTATCGCGTACCTTCGATTCAAGCTCCTGCTAACCTACAGAAAAATTGACGATAGCTGGTAAGAACACAGAATTATTCAATTTCACTACTGAATGATTGATTGACTATCAATAATCAGTCGAAGTGTATCCAGTTGTTTATTATTTACCTCAATTTTGCGTAACAATAAACCATTAAATTGGAAACATTTCCATTTCAAAGCTCTTCAGATATCAAATAAGCTACGATATTTACTCACCAAATTACATTGAAGTCGGTATAGAAAATTCAGTCGACTCACCTAAAAAGAAAATGTTATTAGTAAACGTGTTTTTCCGAAGACAAACTTAATTTTATTCACATACAAATTACTGGAAAATCTCTTTCCCTTAAAGATTCGCAGTTTGCTGTGGGACGCAGCTGCATTTTACGGATGGGAATGATAACTATGTGTTTATACAAATGTGAAGGCATGTGCATTAATCAAAATATATTGATCATCTTAAGCTCATCTTCATAAATCATAACTCTAATAAAACAAAAGCTTACATAATTGGGGTAAGTGGGAGTAGGGTAACTCTAAACTTGCTAAACAACAATAGAATATTATTTTAGTGGAAGCTGCCGCCGGAAGTAAAAGTTCTTATAGTAAAAAAGTGAAACTTTAACCGTGTGTTAGTTGCTTGTTTGGTCGAAAGAACTCCACTCGTAAGCGAAATAATCGAGGTGGAAGAAAACACACAATAATAGCACATAATTTTTAAAACTCTTTTATTTACGAAAGGAATAAAAAGGCTTACGTTTTTTAATAAAATCCGTGAGCTGACGCTGCTCGAGAGAGAATGAGACCAACAGTTGCTGGGAAACCGTCTAACTTCGTGTTTGTTCTTCAGGGAGTTGGATTACAAAGTAATTAATACTATTAAATACGACGAGTGAATTGTATATTAAAAATTAATATGATTTATTCTACCGTAGAGGCTACTTCTACTTTTATTATATTAGTTTTTATACTTAGTTACGTTTAATTTTTAAAAACTCGAACGAATTTAGTATATTAAACTTGAAAGTAGAACAACCATGGGAGAAGTATGTGATCCAACTGAATGACTGCTTCGTTGGATTAATAAAACAAATAAGCATTTCAAAACGACTGACTGTTTGATATTTGAACTTTTTTCTTCTTTCAATCTTTCAAATAAAACAAGGAGGTTAGGGTATACTTTATTAAAACGTTATTGGCCTTTCACACCAGAGAATATGCAACGTGGCAATTGTTAAAGAGGATGAATGCAAAAAGAAACCACTGTAAATATTGTGAGAATTTTTAATTCGAATAATGGAGATGCGTTATCTAATCAGAGATGAGTTATCTAACGTGGTAAAAATTCTGTTTGCTAAGGGACGCAAAAACCCAGTTGTCGAGTTAAAAAGTTCACAGAATGTGCAATTCCATTTTTAATGCTAGGTGGTCCCTATTTGCCACTGGTCTACTTGCAAGTGGAGATATTATATCGGTGCTGTCAGTAGCTTCGATGTGAAACTCTAAGGTAAATAGTTGCTAGTTACAAGTTGCCTATTGCCCCGGTGTGAGAGGCCACTTAAACGTAATTGTGTTATAAATTGAACTGACAGGTAAATATAGAACAACTTCAACTACATTTTTTAATTAAATAAAAGAAAATGATGCAACCGGCTTCTACTCACCAAACCAATAAAATAATCTTACTTTAGCAATGAGCAGGTCGTTTAGCGTCTTAAACGTTCTTGAATAAATAATGTTATACAAGTTTTGTAAGAATAGTTTAAATTGTACGATTAGGTTCAATTTATTTACGCTTTCATAAAGTAAATAAATTTCATAAGTCATATTCACATGCTATTTTTATGTGGGAGTTGGAAAAGACATCGTTATCTGACAGACTTCCGTCTAAGAAAGTACTTCTTAGCGATGAAGTCGTGAGAGTGCTTACGCTGTGCTGATATGGCAAAATCAAAGCACAGTCGCCTATATTGGGTTCCCGATGAAAAAGCTGGCTGGGCAACGCGATGAAATTCCACCAATTTACAGAATTTTAGCGCCTAGCGTTAGGCCATCCTGTAACGTTGTTGGTTAGAGTGTAGTACTTCCCTTTACTTCATTTTAAGTGAGGATAAGACAAACCGACTTATTCTGCTTATAATATCCCTTAAGATGGGCCTAATGGAGATAGCATTAAACTATATCGCACTCTCTCGCACACATGGCGCAAGATGGGCGAACCAACCCTTGTTGGTGGCGAAGATTTTTCCTAAACCATAAAAAATTTTCAGATTTTCTTTTAGTTTTTGGAATCTACATAGTTACCATTTGGCGGTAGAGAAAATTGAAGCTATTTCGTTGAATACTTTAAAATACATAGCAATATAAAAATCACCCTAATTATTGGTCATTTCTATGTCGCTATAATATATTGTAGGGATATTTCCTACGACCCTTAACTTTTTAATTTTTCCAGGACAATATCTCCACCCTAGAGTACCATCGGTAGCTATGCGTCGGTTCACATTTGTGTACGGAGACAAATAACAGGGCTGGGTTCGCCTTCTCTCCTTTTCGGGTCGCTAAATAAAACAAATTATACGGCCTTAATGCCGCACTAAAATTGCTCAAACGAATTTTCCTTGTTAGGAACAAAACTGCATGAAATGCCTTAATCGAATTTATTGTCGTTATTGACAATACCAAAAAACTAAATTCGGGCGTGGTTCGTTGTATGAAAAATAAATTAAACTCAGCCTCGTAGAAAATGACTAATTTAATTCTCATCAATAAATTTAATTTCAAAATAAACATAAACAGGTCGAGCATGAGTCGTTTACGAACAGATTCATTTTGGTCGCTAAGTGTAAAATGTGGTATAGAAAACCCTTCGTATTTGCATTTACTTGCAAATCGAACTCGATCGATCGAATCGATCGAGCATCCATGTACAGCTGTGTTCTTTATAAAATTTCAAATGTGGCTTCAAATCTTCACAAATATTCCACAAATATCGAGATAAAAGCGATCGGCAATCGTATACGAAAGTTTGTTGGCAAATTTCCCCCAATTTGAACGAATCTCAGAAAATTTTATAACTAACCTCAAATCCAGGCAAGTAAAATTATTTCATTTAAAATTCAACGAAATTGAATTTTTTCTTCTAAATGTTTAATTGTAGGCGCGTAACCGTCGTGATTACAAAAATTATTCGATCATTTATCAATGGCAGACCAAGAAATATGCACATGTGTGATACCAAACTTTTCCAAAAATGTGCGTTTTTCAGAAACGCTCCAACTTGAAGATTCTACTTCCAAATCAATCTAAAAACACTCGTCTACTTTAGACGACACTTCGCACTAATTCTCAGCTTGAAAAACAATTGGGTTTTCCAAGAAAAACTGGAAAATTGGTCACTTATGGTGGACCTCACCTAAATACGCCTTGTTGGCTCCACAAGTCACAGCCAACACTCCTACGCTAACTTTGTCTACCTTCTATGTTGAGTAAATTCAACCTGCCACCACACAAAACGAAATTTTGAGCCACTTTGCAGTTCAAAATAGGTAAACTTTTCGTGGTTAAAATTCAAATGAAAATAATTAAATTTGTTCCTTTTTAGGTTTAAATCGCCGTCAACTTTATAAATCACTGGATTTCACCAACATTCAATAACAATCGTGTGCTTGTGTCAGCGGTAACATAAATCGACCTTTATTCAACAAAACCGTGCTCGACCATGTCGTTATGGGTAAAATCATCCCTTATTCAGTGATAAATTATTAAATACGAAATTGAGTCTATTTCTGTTTGACCACAATATTTTAAAGTATTCAACGAAATAACTTCAATTTTCTTTACCGCCAAATGGTAACTATGAAGATTCCAAAAACCAAAAGAAAATCTGAAAATTTTATATGGTTTTAGGAAAAATCTTCGCCACCAACCAGGGTTGGTTCACCCATTTTGCGCCATGAGTGCGAGAGAGTGCGATATAGTTTCATGCTATCTCTATTAGGCCCCTCTTAAAACAAATTCCAAATTGTTTCGCTCCAAATAATAAATTTTCAAACCCCGCGCTTCTTCGAGTTTATTCTTAACTAATAAGTTCAATTAAATTAACTTTATTAAAGACTTTAGAGACGGTCGGAGCATAGTGGTCGAATAAGTTGACTATGAACGCTAAATGCTCGGTTCGAATCCGGGTGAAGTTAGAACTTTATTCTGGCCCCGTTTCTCTGGTCCTCCAGGTTGGGGGTTCTAAGTCGGGCTTGCTCCTCGTCGTAGGTAAAAAATGTAAAATGCTAACAAAAACTCAAATTGGCGTTTGAGAACCGGGAAGCTGCGTATTGCAGTATAAACCGGTTAAATAAAAATTAACTTTATCTAATTGCAAAATGCTATGGTGGAAATTAATTTCAAACCCGCTAGCTCATCAGTTATCTCTTTAATTCCTAAAAGCCGTCCTTATCGGTTAACGTTCTATACTTTTTTTTGAATAATTTCACATTCAAATCTATAATATTTCGAAAATTTCAAGTTTTATAATTTCTCTCTTCATAATAAACTAATTCAAATTTTACAATTCTGTCTCAATCTTCGCTCCTCAGCGACCTCGACCAGCCGCGCAATTTAAATTTAAAATTTTACAAACTAAAAAAAATCTAAACCTACACTGCTGCATACCAAATGATGGGCAAACTTAGTCTTCTTTTATCCTATCTTCCTGCCTGTAAATATTACACTCATTTCGAACAAGGAAATCCTTATACCGGTTTCTCTTCCTCGTCCTCGCAATTCACCAATCGGGTTTGTCTTCTACATCGGATCTTCCTCCCGATCCAGTATCTTTACCATTCTCTTTGTTTTTCTTTATCTTATAGCTTTTTCGATTTCATTTGAAGCTTAATTTTCTCTTTCTTTGCAATATTTTCCATCTTCTTCTTCTCATTTGTATTCTGGAAAATACCAGGACTATTTTAACAGTGCCTCCTGTAACAACTACTTCTTTCGTATTATTTTCCTTTTTATCGCCCATACTTACTCTCCTAAGATCTTCATAATAATGTTTTCCAATTCTGCAAGATGTTTATCTCTTTTCCTATTTCTTCCTTCATAATATTCGTCTATTAACCTCTTAATTTCTTCGGAAATCTCGTCCATCATCTGTTGCAACATTAACTCAATTCTATTAAGCGACTCTGCGCCCCACTGTTTGTTCAGTCCTCCTTTTTGTCCTCCGTATCGCTCATTTTAACTTATAAAAAAACTCCTAGGGTAAAAGTGAGTTATGCGGAAAACTTTTGCTTCTTTCAAAATACCTAAAAACCTACAATTTTCCTAGTCAAAATAAAATCCTAGTCACCTAAAAACCCCACGTCCTGGGTGACATGTTCAAGTGTAATAAATCCGACAACCAAATATTATTATAAAAATTTAATATTCCAAGTTGATCTCCGTCAAATTTTGGGTCGTCGAATTTATCTTTCCAATCGGAAACTTATCGCTTGCTATCAGCAACTTTGCAAATCTGCTCAAATATAAAATTTTCCGAATTTAATTATTAATTTTTGTAATAATTTACTAATTCGTTGCTTCAGAAGTGATTTTTAGTACGAAATTCATCAAATTTTTCGTTTACAACTTTTATGCATGCTCGCGGCCCCATAGGTTCCATGCAAGTCCCTTTTTCTTCTCACCGCCTCGCAACGACATCAAACCGTCGCGGAATTCAAATTCAAAAATATTTCAAATTAAAAAAGAAACTAAATCTACACTTCTGTAATCCAAATGATACATGACAATATATTGAAGAATTATTATACAATTCCTTTATGTTTATTTCTTGTGTTTTTCTTCTCGACTTTTTAGTCGATTTTTGTGCAAAAGAATAAACGAATAACCGAAATCTCCAGTTTTATAGTTTCCACAGTTTCCAATCAATATTCTTCAAAACTTGATCAGGTAAAAGTAATTGTCTACACACATTGCGGAGGTTATTAATTACTTTTTCTTTTCATGGAACAAAATGTTTCACCCACCCCCATACGAAATTGTAATTCATTCGAAAACTTAATATTAACTTTCACTTAAATATAAACTACCCTAGGCAGTTCTCTTCAAGAACTTTTAAAGCTAAACAATTTTTTTACAAGAGTACAAAGTTAATTTTGTTATTAAAGTCAATTCTCCGAGTCAAATTTTGGCAAGTTAAAAGTTGATGTAAAGAAAATAAGTTAAACCATGCTAATGTTGCAAATGTTTGTAATTTATCTATGAACAACGTTGTAGATAAGCTTTTAAAAGTAATATAGCCATTTTTTTGTAAGCTGAGGTTTGTATTTGTATGGGTGATCGAATTAAGAACTTCTCTTTAAGTAGGGGATTGGTGTTACGATGAAATCCATCTCACAATTTTAAATGATCTATTTCAAAAATAATTTCTTCCTATTGCATTAACTTTATTATACTAAAGTAATAATTCCTTTCAAGATTAAAATTAAATCCAGCTTCAGTAAATGATTACAATTCTTATCGGACTAGTGGAATGCCATGTTCACATCCCTAAACAATACAGTTCTTTTTCGTTAATTAGTTATTTTAGCTCCTAAACTACCTGCAACCATTATGGCCACTAAACTAGATCATTTCGCGCCTGTAGCTATACCTCCAACTTAACACCATGACAGTTCTTTGTTCTCCAACTAATCACGTGATCAGCTTCATGAAAAAGCACAATTAACTCCCCGAATCATTAAAACGGTTAGATCAACTTATTTTCCAAAATGACACTGACTTCAACAAATTTACATTAGGGGTCGTATAGGTTGTTGCATCTAAAGGATTGGTTAATTTAACCCTACACTACTCGATTTTTTATTTGTACTCAAAAAAATATGACAGCTGTGTATTAAGACCAAACATAACTAATCGTAACTGGAAAAGCGTTTAAAGCTTCAGAAATGGTTAGAACAAAAGCAACCCCTAGTAAGCTCTAAATCTTTCGATCAGAATGCAACAGTCAGCACATTAAAGCGATTGAAGCGCCGACCGAACGCGTCCCTAAATGGAAAATTATTTTAAACAGAGAAAAGCTACAAACCGAACATTTTAAAGCAATGAACCTGGTCAATGGATTATACGATTTAATATTGTGTGCCTGCGGGTCTTCTCAAATACATCTACCATGTCAATACATAAACAAAAAAGTAATTTTACCCATAAATAACTTTCAACTTGAAAATCAAAATGTTGAGCCTCGAGCATGAGCATAAATCTTTTCTACGTTTATTTTATTCAGATTTATATCAACCACAGAATAATTTTCTGTCAGTATTTTTAAACTATTTAAAAATACCTGTTGTAGGAATACGAAACTTACATACACAGAAAAAGTTCAATGCCAAAGCGATTGCCTTAGTTAATATTAGATTCTGTTTTTCTTTTGAAAATCGGGATTATTTCGTTTTTTTAGAAACCAAAAACCTATTATCGAATAATGAAGATGACACAGTTAGTGGTTAAAGCAGTAACCTAGGGGACTCCCACAATCGGAGCTGAGTAAACTCCCAAAGCGACAAACGCAACACCGCATATTTATTGCTTCTGTTTGAAAAAAATTTATTCCCCCTAACTAAAACTAGAACATGAATTTTTTTTTTATTAAAGCACGAGATTTCTTTTAAAGTTACATTCAATCAAGTCAAATTTTATTATGGAACAAAATGATTTGGTAGTAATCGCGGTAGGAATTTTAATCTATCATCGTGGATTTCAATGTTGAAATTTGAAATACAGATTCTATATTGTATTTACATGACTTCGTTTTGCAAATTCGATGTTTATATCAATTTTGAATAAATACTTCGAAAATCAAACATTGAAGTTTGCTATGAAAACGATGTATTCATTGAAGTGGCACTTAATCAAACATTGTCAAATCATTTTATACGTTTGATATATTTAGTTTTCGATTTTTAGTATCAAGAGCAAGTTTGTGCTGAATTAAAGCGTAGAGATAAACCCGCTATAGCCTAAAGATGAGTGATAGCTTCAACAATAACAAAGAGACGCAAAGAAAATCTGAGAAAACTTAAATAAAAACAAAAACTTTTGAACATAACCTCAAACATTATGACATAACCTTAATTTCCAGTGGAAATTGTGCAAGCATAATCTATGGGGCATCTATTATTTCTGGATTGTACAATTGATACTCCAGTTTTTTCCTAGCATACGAAATGATTCAGTATAAATTCTTGCGCAGATGAGAAGTAGGAAGACCCGATTTTGGTACAATAACCAAAATTTTAACAGTAATTAAGCCATAGTGGTTAATATTATTAACGAAGGTAATATAATTATCTGCTAAACGTGAAGCTTAAATTTTGAGGTTTCCTTGCGTTAAGTACTTTAACGCAGCTATCAGAAATTCGAGGAAAAACTAAGAATATTGAGAAAATTAAATCTTGGAAAATGTAAATGTAAAATATAACCCAGATTCACTTTTCACATTGTGTTTTTTGTTTACACAAATTATAATCTAAAAATAATAAATCAATACCGCAATATAGTTCTAATAATTTCATAAAGTGGTAAGGGCGTTTTAGCAATTCCCTGTATTAAACCACGCGAAAATGAATTTTTTTTACAACTTTTTAAAGTCAATATTGCAATTCATCCATCATTGTTTTAGCAAAATTACTTTCGTTATCTTAAATAGTGTTAGAAGATTCTAAAGAATTTCTCTTCCCGCGTCAACTTTTATTAAAATTTAATATTTTATTATTTATGGATGCAAAAATAACCATCTCGGGGAAGGTGAAACCATTGCTTTTAGTCGAATACATTTTACGATAAATAGAAACGTATTCATATTTCAATTTACGGTTTTATTTTGCAGGTATGAAAATTATTTGTATTCGAAGAAGGCGCATAAATTTTCTGAAAGTGCAATTTTCTCTACAATTGTTAGAAAAATACTGAAAAGTGCTTCTACAAATTGCATTGTAAGCACTGTTCCAATTGCTTCGCCTAAACCAATCCCAATGATACACCAAAACTACTAAAAGCGACATCTATATTTTCAAATTTTTGAGTTACAATATTAAAAATTATTGTAGAAAGGCATTTAAAATTTACACAAAGTCAACAAACTTTTAAAATAAAATTTCAACAAAAAATATGGATGGATTCTTATTTCCAATTCTTTTGTGACGAATCATCTTCTTTTTTTGGTGGACGAGGTGCGTCAGTTCTCTTCGATCGTAAGTATGGCGGTACATACGCGGTACTTGATGACCGATCGGCATTATTCAGTCGTGGAATTGGAGGTAGGTATACTGCATTATACGGCGTTCTTTGATTTGATGAACTGGCCGTAGGCAAAGGTTTCTCACGCCAATTTGAATTCAGAATATTCTCTCTCTTACTGGCAGATTCTTTCACCCGAATAAGTTCTTCCTTAGAAATTTCAGGCTTTTGCTGACGGGGTACCAATGGGGGAATAACATGTGAGCCATCAGGCACTGGTATCCATTCTGAAATACTAACTTTTTCATCGTTGGCTTCAGAAGGATGGAAATGAACCACTTGGTCTCCTCTCACGAAAAATGCAGCAAAATCTTCAAAGTTTTTATTTTTTCTGGATAAACTGACCTCTTTGCAATCGATCAAAACCAGGTTCATATATTCGTCACATGCTACCAGGGTTCCTTCAAAAACTCTCTTTCTTTTTACTTCCACGCGTACAATTTTATTTAAGCTTTCGAAAATTTTATTTACTGCAGCACTATTCTAAAATGGTAACAATTTTAAATGAAATTAGAAAATAATATGAGGGAGCAATTTACCAT
Source organism: Rhagonycha lutea (assembly GCA_958510855.1). NCBI lineage: Eukaryota > Metazoa > Arthropoda > Insecta > Coleoptera > Cantharidae > Rhagonycha > Rhagonycha lutea. The sequence continues at coordinate 37,038,510 of OY294041.1, forward strand.
TTTTGTTTTCACAGCACAACGTTTTTTAAAAATTTTTGATCTCTTATACCAAACCACAGTTGGATTTTTTCAAATATTCAATTTTGTAAATTTACTTTTAAAATGGAACAGCACATGCACGATTATCTAAAATTTTAAAATTGTGAAAATACCAAAATGAATATTAAAATTGAATAAAAAATTATGTAAACTTACATTTTTTTAATGTCGATTTTTAAATTTTGTATTGTGGTTTCTGTTCTCTAAGTCAAAAATTAAAATATGTTTCAAGAACTTCACAAGAAAATGTGCACTACTTGTGTTGGTACCTCTAAATAAATTTTTAGTTAATAAATAATAACCTCACTGCAAGGTAAAATGTTGAATTCACAATTGCATGGAAAAGGAAGTCCACAAATAATTAAAAAATTTTAAATTAAATAAATAATAATAATGACTGTAAAAATAATGTGAACAAAAGCATCACAGTAAAATTGACAAAATTAGTTGCTCGGCCTGAGGCCTTACTGTGGGTGAATTTGAAAATTATTTATTCTCTATAGGCCTAATTTTTTCTCTTACATTAAAAATTCTTGCCATCGGCCTTCTACATTTTAAATATTCATTTAAAGTTGTACGTTTATTATGCACTTCCCTGTGCGTCCGTAGTTGAAATTCAAGTCAGGTTATTTTGGCTTGAAACCGAAAATTTGTCATTGCTGTTTGTAAAATTCCATTTTTAAGGACGACCTGAGTTTTCTACTATTTTCCATAATATCCTGACGCTGAATATAGTGGCAACTCACTTTAAAAAACAAGGACATATAAAGTAAGTATAGTTTCAGTGTCAGGACTTTTATTGTATCTATTCCTTTAAATATCGTTATGGGGGGGGGGTACCACATAAATAACGGTAGGGATGGTTGTTTATTTGCATAAGTATATTAATTATGTAAATTAAATTCGGGTTGTCCTTATAGAGTTTCTTTCTTTCTAAGTCCTTTTACCCTAAAGAGGGTTTGGTGGTTTGCCATTACTTGCCGAGGGGAGACGGTCATAATGTGAATCTTACTTCGCCAGGAGTCGAACCGGGTTCTTTGTATTAGCAGTCGTTTACGTTTAATCGCTAAATTAACGACCGTCTCGATTGCTTATAGAGTTAACAATAAATTATAAATCTCCTGATCACATTTATAAAATTAAAATTATACCTTAGACAGACTGAAAATTAATGATCATTATTAACATGCTTTAACTTAGATATTCATTATTTCTTAATGTTAAGATTATAACGATGATAGAGTGCAAGATATAGAGACTCCCCGGGGAGCAGTTAAATCGCGGAGTAAGGTGCACTCCGAGATGCCCAGCGGGCCACACTGGGGGCCCTCGGGGGTGAGGATTACTCCATGAAAAAGAGCTATTATATGCCTTTCACGAAGAAAACAAGAGGTGAAAATGCTACAAGTCTTGATATCTGAAATACAGGAATGCATGGAAGATAATATGAAGGCAAACGACCAAACGAAGAATTTATATGCCCTTCACGAAGGAAACGCCACCCTAAATAATAAGGTGGAAATGTCAGAAATGCATGGACGACCTGAAGGCAATGGTGTACAAGATGATGCCGCACCGGGCTGCAGTGAAACCTGAGAATGGCTCTACGGTACGGAGAGAGACATCTAAATCCTAGAAGGTGCGGATAACCGTCAGGGATGAATATGGAGATGGAAATATTGGCTCAGATTCCAAAATAATGGACTCAACCAACATAAACGATTATACCGCAGGTCGATCGAACCAGGCAGAGGAAGATATCCCCTTTACACCGGTCTTCAAGAGAAAACCGAGAACAACCAAGGAAATGACACAGAGCCCCGTTACACCTGCAAAAGAAGAAGAAAATTCCCAAAAACTGAGGAAAATAAGGATAAGGACTCAAAGCCAAAAGGGTCTTTGTGTCAAGGACCTAATGAAGGAAACATTTACATAGATCTGGAACTTCGACTAGTTAATGGATGAAAGACAAAGCATGGAGAAAGTGACAAGGGTTATTATATACGGTGAGCTTGTAACACTTAGATCCCTCAGAACCACACCCGATTATAATCAAGTGACATCCCTTGATTTTGATGAGAAGGCCCCCAACAGTAAGCTGGGGATCAACGTGGGTAAGGTGGTTAATTTCACTAGTCATTCAACACTAATCCGCAGACAAATCGATAGAATTGACTGAGAATTGGCACTGCGGATGTGACCGACACTTTGCGGCGTTCTGAACCAAGGAACCCCACTGCAAAAATTATGGATTGAATGGCCATAGGTTTGGTAGCTTTCACTGCCAAGCTGGTCCAAAGAAGTAGGAAGTTACAAGCCGAGGGTCTGCTGCGGCAACGCATCATTGCGGCTAAACATAGAAAGAAGAAACAATTCCCAAGAAATTTAGCTCTTCCAAGAAGAAAATGTTCCAAGCAAGAATAGAAGGGCAACATTTTAAACGTCCAAGAGAAAACATACCTTCCATCGGAAGACGATTAGGCTTTCGAGCCAAAATTCGACTGGCAAGGAGAAGAAAAAATAGACATCGTGCCATAACGTCTAAAGCTAGTATGGAAGGAGGTTTTAATGGGGGGAAATCCGACATTTACAGTGAGCTCGGGCTTCTGGTGACTTTAAAAGATTTTCATCCTTACAGCCATGTGTATAAAGAAGACAGCAGTGCTTCTTATCAAAATACTCTACGAAACCATAATGGTACAAGGCTACAAGAATAAAATTGAAGTATTCCATTTCGCGAAGACCAAATCGACCAAGACCACATAGAAATGTGGTCAACCCACAACCCCACCCCGATTAAAACCACTTCCTACACTAAAGTAGACCTCACCATCAAATCCATAAAAACCAGTCTTTCCCAAGACCTGATGACATCTGCAACCGGGCACTCTAAGAACTCCCACGCAACATAGTTACCGCCATCACATGTATCATCAACGCTTGCCTCCACCTTCGACCAACTCACAGCCTCCTACTTGACGAACAAAACTTTTGAATTTTGCCCGAAGGCCTCCTCTCCCAATTAAGAAGCGCGATAGTCGGAGTCCCCCAATGGTACCGCATTCGCTGCCAACGTCTTCAAAATCTAAAATTGTCTATTCTTTTGAGATGAAGAAGTTTTTGTTTGAGTAGTTTTTTGAAATTGATGATTTTTGTACATTTTTGAACTTTTTGTAAAATTTCGATATGATATGGGTCGCTTTTGGTTTGCAAAATCCGAGGTGGGGTTTTGTTTGATGATTCGGGTGCAACCTACGGGGCCGCGAAGGCGCGTGTAATTTTTAGTGGTGTAAATTTATTATTTTTCTCGTGTAAAAATTGGAAAAATAGAATATTTATTGAATGAGTTTATGAATGTAATTTAGAAGAATTTTGCAAGGTCAAGCGATTTCCGCCGTAAACGAGATAATTTAACTGGGCTAAGTATGGCGGATATAAGTCCATATATCCAAACATTTGGATAGTTTTGGCAAGTTTTATTTTTTACATGATTTCAATTTATCACATGCCAAAACAAACCGATCCTTGCACCAGCACTGACATCGTGACTTCAGCAAGCCTCCAACTTGATGAAGAACTGGTTCAGCACTTAACTAATCGGTGTTAACTTGGGCAAATGCTTCGCTATCGTGTTCTCCAAGCATAGGAGACACCAAAACTCTGCTTCACCAGTAACAAAAAATGTGAATGTTTGAAGAGGAGATTCCTTGAAAGTAAGGCAATAATATGGGATCATTCTGGATAAAAAGCTAACCTGACATCATCACCTCAACCACCAACACATCCAAGCGTTGGTAAAAATGGACACCATCGATCAGGACATCCCCCAAAGCCAATTCGCTAATCCAAAAATTCGTCTAATTCGATACGAAGAACCCAAAGCATTTTCAACTACGAAGCTTCATCACCTGCAACTTCACCACTACGAAGACAAGGAGGAAGACGTCTTTATCTGTCAGTACTCCCTTCTTTCTAACCCCACCTCTTTGGATCCGCTCTTACGAACTGGAATAGTCTTGTATTCAGCTAGAATCAGACGCCTGTAGCATCCCTAAACATAACACCCGCTACTACATCCTCCACAGATAAGAAAGATATGGGGCTTGCCCATGTTTCGCACAAACTTAGAGTGAAGTTTATCTCATCTATGAAAAATATAATTTTATCTTGAAAAAGTGAACCCTTATAAAAATTAATGTGAAAATATATTGTAGAGATATTTCCTACGACCCTTTAACTTTTCAATATTTACATAAACTCAGGACAATATCTCCACCCTAAAGTACCATCGGTAGCTATGCGTCGGTTCACATTTGTGTGCGGAGACAAATAACAGGGCTGGGTTCGCCTTCTCTTTTTTTCTGGTCGCCAAATAAAATAAATCGTACGGCTTAGATACCGCACTAAAATTGCTCAAACGAAATTCCTCTATCGGGAACAAAATTGCATAACTTGCCTTAATCAAATTTATTGTCGATATCGACAATACCAAAAATCCAGATTCGGGTGTGGTTCGTTGTATGAAAAACAAATTAAACTCAGCTTCGTGAAAAAAGACTAATTTAATTTTCATAAAACAAATTTAATTTAACTAATCAAAAACAGGTCGAGCATGGGCTGTTTACGAACAGATTCGTTTTGGTCGCTAAGGTGTAAATTGCGAGCATAGAAAACCCTTCGTATTTGCATTTACTTGCAAATCGAACTCAAAATACTCCAGGTTTCTATTTATGTGTAATCGTGTGACACAAATAAAATTACAATAAAAATAATGGTGTACAAAATAATAAAGTTTTTTATTTACCAATACGGTGGCACTCGTTGTCGACGTTTTGGAACCGCTGCCTTCTTATATTCGACATCTGTCACTCTTCAACCTGTTGCATCCTTGAACAGCTGTGATTTTCATAAAAATTTGAATTATGACATCAAACCTTCGCAATTATTCCATAAATATCCAGATTAAATCGATCGGCAATCGTATAAAGAAATTGTTGGCAAACTTCTGTCAATTTGAACCAAGCTCAAAAATTGTGTGACTAACCTCCAAATTTAGGTGAGTAAAATTATTCAATTTAAATTTCAACAAATTTGAATTCCTTCTTCTAAACATTTAAGTTGTAGGCACGTAATTGTCGTGATTACAAAAATCATTCGATCATTTATCAATGGTGGAACGGCAATTTTTCATCCACATGTGGTCAATTAAACTTTCAATGTTTACAAATGTTTACAACGTTTACAAAAACACCGCAATTCGAAGATTCTACTTCCAAATCAATCTAAAAACACTCGTCTACTTTAGACGACACTTTGCACTAATACTCAGCTTGAAAATCACTTGGATTTTCCAAGAAAACTCGAAAATTGGTCATTTATGGTGGACCTCACCAAAAATCGCTGTTGTTATTGGCTTCATAAGTCGCAGCCAACACACCTACGCCAACATTCTCCACCTTCTATGTTTAGAAACTTCAAATTACCAACAGAAAAATCGAAAACTTGAGCCATTTTTGCAGCTCAAAATAGGTAAGATTTTGCGCACCAAATTTAAATTCAAATAATTAAATTCGTTTCTCTTCAGATTAAATTGCCACAAAAAATTTATAAATCACTGGATTTCACTAACATTCAACAATAATAGTGTGTTTGTGTCAGCGGTAACATAAATCGACCTTTATTTACAAAACTGTGCTCGACCATGTCGTTATGGGTAAAAACATCCCTTATTCTGAAGCAAATTACTAATACGAAGCTGGATTTCAGTTTGAATCACGACAATATTTTCAAAATCATTTCAATATTCAAAATACGGTCCTGTATTCCAATGCCATTGCAATGCTAGTAAAGCAAATTAATGAAAAAATTATTATTCAGAACAGATCCTGGGTATCCTAAGTAGCGGCTTTCCATTTGAATTTGTGTCCGCCTGGTAAAACATATTTAAGCCAAAACACTTAGCAAAGATTTACAAAACCAAAATTTTGTCATCCATTAGTAAACCTTAAACTAGAATATTTAATAAAAAATTTCGAACCATTCAAGTTCATGACTGTTTATGCATAATCAATTTTTACCCTGTGAGTACTAAACTGCCAGTTAACCAAGTTATGTTGTACATTTAATCACAGTGATTTTTCCAGTAAGTGAACATAAACTTTTATATCAAATTAAGCACGACAAAATTTTAATTAACGTTTCTATTAAGTCATATTGTAAAAACCCAATCGAAATTTTCTTTGTCGGTACAACTTCGACACTTGATTATTAAATTACTGTGTAAACGCTTAAACTGTAACTTAATAAAAACATTGATGGAAAATGCAACAAAGAATGCAAGTTTCCCTTGTGTTCGATTTTACAATTTGAAAATCTCGTTAGTGATTTCAAACTCACAAAGTCATGCGATTATGACGCAGATGTCTTTTTCGGACAACTCAGATTTGACTAAAATATGAAGTTCTAGTAATGAAAAATTTACAATGTCGGTTCCTAATTTTCTATTACTCAAACGTAATTTACGTTAATTAAAGTTAACTAAAAGTGTCGTCAGATTCTTTTGAAGAAAGTAGGGCAATAATAGATGATCTGATAAGCACTTTAACTATGTAGATGAGCAATTATTTATTGATTAGGGACTAGGAAGCTGGACTAAATCGGAATGAGCAAAATCTTTTAGAAAGCCTGTTATTGGTGCAATTGTTAAGTTAAGTAACATTAATTTTAAGGTTATAACATTCCCAATGTTAGTTTTACACCTAACGTAAGTTGTCGAATTTAAATAATTTTTTTACAAGTTAAAATTAGCGTTAAAATTGTAATGTGATAAATGTGCATTTCCTACACAGCTTAAATTGGGAGCCCATAACAAATAAAATTTGTCCAACATTGTCTTCAACAGCAGATTTCAGATCTGTCGTTATAATTTTTTAATAATACTCAAGTTTTCCCAATTGAACGTTAATTTAAATGATACTAAAGACTACAATCCGGAAAATATTAATTTCCCTCTGGTTTCTAAATTTACTTTAATTTTGTATCCGAAATGCCAACAGTGGAATATAATGTAAAATCTTTCTGATTGAACTAACATTTTATAGAAAGGAATTTTAATTTACTCTAAAAGGTATTTAATAAGAGCAATTCAGCGTTAAGCAGCCCTTAAGGGTTTATCACATTAAGATAACCCCAAAGTTTTCTCGAAATCTCTGTCATCATTTCTGCAAAGGTTTGCAAAGTAACTTTGTGTTCAACCATGACCTTTCTTTGTTAAAAAAAGTTTTTGGATTTACAAGTTACCCAGATTTCCTTAAGTTTTATATAATTGTATAAGTACAAACTTGTCGATTAAAATTTGATCACCCCTGATTAGCAGCGTTCACAAATCCAATTCCAAGTAACCAATTTTTACGAAGTTAGTTATAGGATTTATAGTATGAAAGTCGACTTTGGAGGTAGTAATAGAAAATCCATTTACGAAAAGGGTCAAAATACATGCTCAAAATACTTTCGGTTGTTAAATTTACTTTTAAAATAAAAAGAAAAACAACTTTTCCGTAAAAAAGATGAAACTTGAAAGAAATATGAAGCTTATTTGATGAACCTTAAGATTCAAATTTAATTAACATTTTAAAAAACAAATACTGCTAAGACTTTTAAAATTAAACAATTTATGTTTTTAGGTGTATTTGTATAAAAGCAAAAGCGGGCATTTATATGATATTAAGTTCTAACTGGAAAGTCGTTTGACGATGAAAGCTTTTAAACAAATGAGTCCAGAAGTAGCCAAATGACGACGAGCTAAGTTAACATAGTCACTTCGGCAATTCAATATAAAAAGCAAAGCCACTAATTGCTGACATCCGAATAGTTAATCGGTTTACAGTTTTAGTACGAATTTTTTAATTTAACGCCAGTCTAGCGTTGTTCAGATGCATTTTAATTAATCTACTGTGAGAATTTTACTGGTCGGTTGAGTAATTTTAGAGCAATTAAATTTAAATCAGTTGTCGTAACTTGCGAGGCTAGAAAATAGCCTCCGAACAGGTATAATAAAAATCTGTAATCAGATGCACAGGTCGCATCTAATCTTGCTTAAGAAAATTTGATTGGTAGAATTAGTTGTTAAATTAATAAGTAAAGCATCTATTAAATAATAAGGGTAATAATGTTGTGATATCAACACCCTAAGAAACAAGGGCGCGGAGAAAAATACCTTTTTGTTAATTAAAATACAGAAAAACTTTGTTATTGGTTTTGTTTTAAGTTGTGATACTATTGAAGGTTAATGTATTCTACGTTATACTATAAAAAATATGATCAATATCGTCTAGGGAGAAACGTGTAATCATGCATAAATGCGTTTATAAATATTACAGTTGGTAAGGTTATCAATACAAGAATTTTAAAAGCATGGGCGTCCAAAAGTTTTTTTTCGGGGCATTACGAACTCCAAATTTATTGAGATTGGGATGAACAAGAAGAATAGTAAAAAAATACAAACATTTTACATCAAGGAAACTTGCAGCTTTTAATAAAAAGCATGGACAAAAAGCTTAAATTGCCTGCATAATATATAAAAATATGAGGCTATAGGCCGAGTTAAGTTGATTATAAATAATATAACCACGAGAGTTCGAGTATAATTGAACCAAGGTTCGTACCTCGAAAACAGTGAAAGTCATTAGAAAAAAATCTGTGTTAATGCTTAATTAATGCATATTTAATAAAATATAATATAAACTAAGGGAGGAGGGAAATTTGTTTGATTAACAAATTAAAATTTTTAGTCACATTTTATAATTTCAATTGAAATTCATCGTAAACAGAGTCAATTAGATTTTAAATAGGTTACCCCAATATAAATTACTCCAAGAAGATTGTACATAATTTATTCGTCGGCTATCAAAGCAACACAAATTATAAGATTAAAGAAAGTTATTTAGTCTTTTAGTGAGTTTTCAAAGTCTTTATTACATTACTTACAACTTAAATAGCTTTATAAAAATTTTATTTGCAAAATCTGTCACTTCAAAGAAGTTGAAACTCGTAATACTGCGAATATTTCTGTAATCTTCCAACCTGGGACACGTCAAGAAAAATTTGTTGTTTCCACAGTGATATGCAGTGTTAAATTATTCTTTTCGAATTTGGCACACACAACGAAACTCCACCACACGGATTAATTTCAAACTAAAAATTAGACGTAGGTAATTTGTTAGTTATGGTGGCGTCCGAATTAGTGGCCTCGTGTGAAAGGACCCTTAATGTTTCTGTTCGTCAAACATTGAGCTACTTTAATCGCTACCACCAAATTAATTTAGATTAGTAATTAACACTTGACGAAAGTCGACATAAACATTTAATTTCCTCATTCCTAATTCCATTTTCTGACAAGAACTCTAAGGAAATTTGTTTGCTAATCCATAATTCGAAAACTCTCCGTCCTAATCAGAAGTTTAAAATTAGAATTGTGTCCCACGTCGAATGTAGAAGACCTCCCCAAAAGTAGGTAACTACACAATAAAAATATTTTGAACACTTGAATTACAAGTAATTTAGAAAGGACACAAAAAAATTTTTATTTGCCTGTGAGTTAAAATATTTTCATTACCTCCTCTGAATTACTAATATTTATACGTCGTTTATACGTCGTTCGTTGCACTTCATTTAGAAAATAAGTAAACATTAATTATTTCTGCTTAAATTTGGTTTAATTTCGTTTGAAAAACGTAAAAAAGAGCAAAAACTAAAACCGGAACCAAATTAAAATTGTTTATGTGATACAATTTTAGTAAACTTACAAGCGGGTGAGGTTTGCATGAAACAGAAGAAATCGTAAAGATGACGTTTTTATTACCGTGTACATATTTGCGTGTTTCGTTTTATCATTATTTTTTAATTTTAACTCGTGGAGTGTTACATTAAAAAGTTAAGCCGTGAGTTATTGCGTCGCCACACGGTAAACAAAGAGATTAGAATTGGTTTTAAAGTTGTTCTACCACTGATAAGGTTTCAAGAGTATGAAAATTGTTTTAATTTAATTTTACATGCTACAGTTCGATCAAGCTCAAAAAGTAGTGGTGGGCGTGGCTAGTGGCGCTTCAATCGATATATTCGTTAATTAAAGCTTCCTAATACGGAAAAGTTACCTGATTGGCTATATTTTTCTGTTGTTACTCTTGGTAGAGTACCGAGTTAATAATTTTCCTCGCTTTCTGTATTGTAAACAATTAAAATGGAATTTTGTAAAGTTTTAGGAACAATATTTGAATTTCACGAGTAATTAAAATTTGGAAAGAAAGTTTAGCAAACATAAAATTGCTCGTTATTTTAACCAACCAAAAATATCCCAGAAATTGTAAGTAAAACTGATTTTACTGAAGCTTATAATATGAAGACTGATTTAATTTTTATGGTTTTCTTGTATCTACGTTGGGAAAACAGAAATTACAATTTACAAGTTATTCACCAAATGAGAGCGGTTTCAATACATCATGCGTAAATTATTTGAACTAATGTTTTAGTGGTTAGTGGTGTCGTTACTATGGAAATCTATTAATTATATGGATGATAGATAGATTTTTAATGAATATTTATTAGACCAACTTACAATGGAACAACTTCGGGTAGATTCATGACTATTATGATCGCTTATTTATGACATTTAATTTATTTTATTTTACAGACCAATAGAAATGATTAGCTATTCCTAACGTTCTATATGCGATTTATAAAACTCAGCACTAGAATATTATGGATATAATATGAAAATAGAGGCGGTCGGAGCATAGTGGAACGCTAAATATCCGGTTCGAATCCGAGTGAAGTAAGAACTTTATTCTGACCGTCTCCCCTTGAACGGCAATGGCAAACTACCGAGGGTAATACATATGTCAATTTGCCTTTGTTAAAAGGGGTCACGAAATTAATACAAATTTTCAACTTCTAACGGGTTTGCAGGTTATCATTGGCTACGTTCTACTGCAATTTGAAATTTTATTTACTATTATTTATATAAAAGGTTTGACTGACGTACATTAATGGATTAACGAGATTTTTACTGAATTTATGGACCATTGGATATCTCGTTAATTTATATTGACATAGGCCAAGCTAGCGTACGCTAGCATTGACCTCGGGGCGCACACCCCCGTAGTAGTTTTTATTTCTGAAAGTATGGCCCCCCTTAGATGTTTACTGTCCCATCTCAAATTCAAGCTATTTTGCTTTTGAATCCACCAAGGTTTCGACCTTTCGAGTCATGTGAGTCCCCTTATCATGCGTTAAGATCGTCGCCCCTCAGATGTCCATTTGGTTACTTAAGTAAGTCAAATGGGCACGAGGGCACCCACAGTTTGTGAGTAGCAACGCAAACCAGTTCATTTCTCAAGTTCCCAGGAGTCATCCCAGTTGCTTTCCTGGACCAAACTTCCGACACCGTGAGTAAATCATGGGTTAAGGTCATCGCCCTTTCTAGGTTCTAGGGTAAGTTGCCTTAGCGCTTGACCTTACGCGCCATAAAATCCGAGTTTGCCAGGTCCTACTGATAGACTTGGTATGAGTACCAGGACTAAGGCCGGAGGAGATCTCGGTTTTTATGGGTTAAGATGAAGACTTAACTTTTCGTAAGATCTATATCCATCTGAAATCTCAGTAGTAGAATGAGTAAGGGACTCACGCCTTCAGAGCTTGATCTACTGCGTCTTGAAAACCATGGGGTAAAGTTTTATAGCTTTTTGGGTCATCCCAGTTTCCACAAAAGCATAACCTTTCGTACCTCGACCTTGTGACCTTGTGACCATTGCCATCAAAAATGCATAAAAAGTTAACACCTCTTTTTAGGTTACCAGAAAAGCAGTCTATGGTCTTACACAAGGCCGCTGTTATTCCATTTCCACCTTGATGATGATGGTTATGGATGGGTTATGGATGGGTTATGGAAGGCCAGATGCAAAAAATGTAATAATAACCCCACAGTTCATCTCTTTGATGAGCCCAGTTACTGACCATTTCTCCTTGCCTTTACTTATGCTAACGTGCAGTCAGTCCTTACTTGAAGCTATTATTTAACCTATTATTTAACAGGAATTTTCCTGGGTTCAGCTGGCCGCTTCAGGATTATCCTCCTGCGCCGCAAGCGGATCGTAAGGTAGCGATCCTTTAGAATGCTATGGGCATAACTTTCCGCACCATGACAGGTCATGAGTTAGGGTCATTGCCCTTTAGGTCCCCGAGGGTCTTTGAGAGGGTCATAGCGTCTGAACCTTCTGCCGGCAAATTCTGTACCTCACGCCCTTTCTCCTTCCTCTCAATCGTGCATCTATTTCACCCAATAGCCATTCTTGATCAGGTTTTCACTTGACTTTGCACACCCAATGCTGGCTCATACGCGGATCATGTGCAAATCCTTGCCTCTACGTGAAATTATCTTCAGTGTGTGATACTGAATTACCAGAGATACTACATGGAATTTAGTACGCAGTTAACTTGAGGCAAGACTCAAGAAAATGAAGAGGGAGCAATGGTACTAACGGCCGACACTGATTTGTGGTCAGTCGTCTAAATGTCCAAGAGTAGCAAAGCAACTCAGATCATCATCTTGGGTGGGCCCCAAGCTGCGTCCTGTCTTTCGACTGGATCATCTCCTGGTGGGGTCACAATTGGGCTTCTCTCTTATAAAATGCAAAATAACTAGCCGAAAGCGTAGAAAAGACAACAATTGATTATTCGACAATATTTTAATAGCCTACAGTATATAAGTGCAAATATAATAGATATTCGTGGTTGTCATGGCAACCAATGCTAGTGTGACTCTTATAATACTTTAAACTGTAACGAATTTTTGCACTTCGCTACGCGGTACCAATTTCTTATTGAATTTCAATATTTCTAAGTGCGGTTCATGGAGCAGATGGTTGATAGGTGGAACATTGGCGTATGAATACTTGAGTCGGGAAGCCTTGCAAGCTAGACCGTAGCAAACGTACGCTGTTTTCACGACGATGTCCAGCGCAACTATTCATTGGTGGACTATCGTATGAAGCAGTAGTATTATAGTTGTCAAATGGTGTTTCTGGCTCCTGTTTGTAAACATCTGGAACAGGAGAGGCTCTTCATGCGCAAATCTATTACGCAGTTTCTTGTTGCGCACGTTGTGGAACCATTTTGGAGTTTTTGGAGGGTTGGTTTTGTATAACGGCGTGTTTATGGGCTTTTGTGTTCAAGTTTGAGTAACCGTAGAAGTTACTGGTTTTATTGGGTACTTGTTCGTATTTATAGTATGGGGTGCAATTTTTTATTGTAATTAATCAGTGCTACATTGCAATTGGTGGAACTGTGATAACATTTCTAAGGTTATCTGTGTTAATAAAAGCATTTGATTTCTATTTGCGTTTTTTTTTTAGTTTTCCCAAGCTACCGGTGTTTTTTTTTAGAAACCCATGATCCATGTCTCCACATGAATCAAGAGCTAGTCTATTAACATCGTGGGAAAACAAACTAGAGAAATCTCTCATTAGGAGTTGCGATTCAGAGGGTAGTTTTTGTGACAAAACATAACCTATTTTATTTTTAAATTAGGATTGAGTTTATTTGTCTAGAAATATTGTTTCATTTTTTATCAATTGACCTTTTAATTAAGAATCCCTGAAGGAAACTCTCAATTAAATTATGATCTTGTGATAATTTAATTATGGTTGCAAGATGTACTAAATTATTCGGGGTTGTTAGATAATTTGGGTCGTGAGATTATCATAATTATTTCCATAATAAATTCAATTACTCAAAATCGACACTGTTTTTGATTTACGATGTTGATTAACTAATTAACCCTATAATAATTTTTACTTCGCAGATTTTAATAATGGTAATTATTACATTTATATTTTATTAACGGCTTTTAATGGAATCATTTAAGGTTTTTGGGATCGTGACTAACATTAAAAATTACTCTCATTATGGATGCCACCTTTAACTCGTTATTTTTATTATTACTCGTTAATCCACTCAGTTGCGTCAGCGTAGATATTTTAATTGCTCCTGAGGTTATAATCTAGTATTACACTCTGATTATATAAATCTAATTTAGTAAGCTCAAACTTTGAGAGGTTTATGTGTAAATATTTCTAGTTTTATCCTACCACAAATCGATAAATAATATATTTTTAAATTGCTTTTCGAATAAAATGTTTATTATAACAGTTAAAATTTAAATATTTAAAAGTTTATTGGAAAATTAAAACTAAAGATATTTTAAACTAAATAAAATAGAAATTGGCTATAAAGGCGTTAAATTAAAAAACTTCACATAAATATGAAGACTTTCTTTGTTAATTACACTTCGGTGGTTTGCCTTTGCCTTCCGAAGGGAGACGTCCAGTCTTATAAATCCGTCACATCCTCGTGATAAGCAAATATAAAAGAATAGCACGATCATTTTTTCAAAATTTTACTGAGATATTTCAAGGAAGTTTGTAACTATATATATCACGAGAATTGACAACCCCAGAAGCGTGTAATCTAGGGTTAAATTCAACAAGTGACTGCAATAAAAGATTTAAGTTTCAAGTTCTTTAAATTTCTTTTATTGCTCAATAACGCAATAATATCGTAAATTTAACAGCGAATTGCAATAACCGCGCCATTGTTTTCTCTTGATAATTTTATGCGTTTATGAAGCTCACATTAATAAAAACTTAATTATTATTGCCTTTTATTATTTCCATAAAATCAAATACAAGATCTACAAGTTCAGCGACCTATGTAATACGCTAATGGTTATTTTGAGTATAAAACAACATGAAAAGGTTGGAATATCAAATACACACTTTTGAAAGCATTATCTACAGTTTGCTTTGGTTTTCCTAGTTAAGTGAGAATAGTTATAAGGTAAACCAACTGCCAAGTCCACGGTTTAATCAATAAAATCTTGCTTGTTTGAAGAAAATTCCATTTCATCGGTGAATGAAAATTGAATGCCCTTTTCAGTTGTTACCCAATTTCAGGTTAAATAATAAGCCAATAACTTGGCTCCGTTTCGAAAATTGAAACTCAAATAAATTAAAAAATTAATATAAGTAGTGGAAACCCAAGCATATTAACCCTTAAAAATCGACCATGACATTTGATCCTATTTATGACATCAACACGCTATCCAGAAGTTAAAAACTTTTTCTAACGAACTTTTCCAATTAAGTTCAGTTTCATTTTCCAAGACTATAAAAACAACAAACAGTTTTGCCATCATGTGCACTTATACTTTTACTTTTTTTTAAATTAAATACAACTTAATTAAAATAATACATTGAAGCAATAAGACCAATAATTAGATTTAATTTGCGGATTTGCAAAATTTAACCCTCTTATTTAATATTCCATATTGTTGAAAGTTTGATTAAAGTTAATTAATATAAGCATCGGGTTGATTTAATAAACAATAAGCGATCGGTTTCGAATAGGGGAGCAGTACAGTGGCGTAGCACGCCTACCCAAATAAAACGATGCCTTGTGAAAAATGTTTCCAGACAAAATAGAAGCTTTTTGAAATTTTTAATAATCAGAATGTGCATCTTTTTACAAAATTGGCATCCTGTTCGTCACGTTTCATTGCAATTCTGAACAATTTTTCATTATTTTAATGAAACTTCAGTATGTACTTTCCACTGCCATAATTACAAACTGTATACCTTTGTATAATATGGTTTACAAATTTTGCAGACATGTGCATTATTAGAAAATCTAACTCCCTAGAAGTGCTCAAAAAAATTGAGGATTTCAACCCCTCCATGCGGATTTTGATTAAATTCAATATTAGTTATTTAAAAGGTGACAAAAAGTGTAGTTCATTGAGAAATATGTCGAATAACTAAAAAAATTAATGTTGACGAGTATTGCTCGGCGGAAAAATAAAGAATTTGGGGTTAGATCGATTTGATACAAGCGGTATACAAAATAGATTTTCTGGTAAATATCCTACGAAATAGCATCACGTTTCTCCGACCGCAAGTCATGTTCAGAATAGAAACGATGTATGTAGAAATATGATTTGGGGCCGCAGTTTCCCTATGGGTAAATGGACAGGGCAAGGCTATCTTAACTCTGATTGGTCACCCACTTCACAGCTTAAATTGCTCTACATAGTTTACATGAAGTTCTATTATCTTAATCCATGTTCGTCTCTCCGTCCGTCCATATAAATAAAAGCAAAATCCGAACATTCCAAGTTTTTATTTATCTATTGATCTAGTGATTCGTTGTTGAGTTAATCCCAATAAAACGGTGAAAGCTTTAGATTTACATGAATTCGAAGAAGTGCTTAAGAAGATTAAGTAATTTCTCCTATCCTCTATGTCCTTTTAGATACTGCTTTCCCCCCGATTTTTAGCATCGCTAATTATGTTAATCGTAGTTGGGATTTGAACTCATTCCGCCATTACATCCCAGGTAATCGAGGCAACCAAATACGTAGAAAAAGAATAGACTATAATTTATTTTTTAATCGCGCTTTTACGAATGTTCTAAATATTTACATCAAGTGCACATACCGCCAACAGAATGAAGCACAGTTGCTCAGTATGAATGTTTCTGATGTGAAAAGCCGAAACTTTACAATCGATGATTTCCTAAATTAATCGATATTAACGTTGTTTCGTAACTCAATCCCCTAGTAACACACACCCTCCTAGAGCGTCCCATGGACGTCCGCTAAAGATCCATTGGACGTCCATTGTCCATGTACCTACAATTATTGATCTCCAACGGACGTCCATAGGACGCTCCAGGATAGTGTGTGTTACTTGGGATCGCTTAATATTATTGCGCTTACTGGAGCATTTCATCAGACGTTAATATGTAATTAAATTTTGAAAAAAAAAGTTTTAAAATATTGCAATGATATTTGTCTCCAAAATATTCACTTCAAAAAGGCCGCTGTACCAGATTCACGCCGGTAGATGAGTTTTTCTCTTTGTCAGGGTCAGTGGATTCATACAGATGAAATAATAAGATAGCAATTCAAAGTTAACACAATTTATTAAATTAAAATATTCAATTGCGAATTTTTGCATCAATTTATACTTGGCAATAAGTTTGCCTCGAACCAAATGTGTAGAATAGTTTAACGATTCAAAAATCCAAGCCACATTTAATTCTTCAAATACAGAAGCTAAACTTGGATATCGAATCATTCGTGTAACAAGTGTAAATTTTATAAATCAATTTTACAAAGCTTTTCAATAAATTCATTAACAACACAAATCGTTGTTTTAATTTGAATTTATTAAAATAAAAATAAATTTTCTACCTTATAATTTTTCACTTGGTTTAGTGCGCCACTACAAATCGTGTCTTCAGTGTTCTCCCAGTAGTAGACATCTGTTTTTAAATTTTCAAAGTTGTAAGTTTTCCAACAACGCCAACGTCCAGTGCTCCCGTATTAATCGTTGTGTTTAATTTGACTCATCCAAACCCATTTACTTCGTTATCCAAATTCTCCTTTTAATTGTTAAACAAACAATTATTGTCTGAGACAACACTCAGGTAAGTGGTTATTTTAATTATCAACCTCAATTTCTTCACCAAATGTGAAGCTAACCTCCAATTTCTGTAGCACGTGCGCAATTTTTTTTAATTAATTTTCTTACAGATATTCGTTTAGCAAATATCTCGCTGCGCTCGTAATACACAATCCTCATTAACTACCGTACGTAATTAAACACTACGTAATTACGCGACTCTCGTTAATTATTCACTTCCGTGAATAATTAAATTTTATCCTTTGATTTTCGGACCAAAGGACTTTACACGAGTTCCTTAATTGGGATTCAACCAAGAACTCTCCGTGTTCCCAGTTTAAGATCTACCCAGAAACTGCTTGCTCTCTTCGTTTTCTTGCCCTTTGTTCCCCCATTTCAAATTTGGTTTTTGAAGTGGGAATTTTATTCTTGTCTGCTAAAATGGCTCTACTCGCAGGTAACATAAAGTTTTTATTCGTGTACGCACCGAATATTATTAACACTTTGTTTTTTAGAAATTTGGCGCTGTTCATCAAGTAGTAAATCACACACAGGATGTGGCATATAATGGTTTTTGTAAAACTGATGCAAATATCGCTTTTTATACCAGTCAAATCAACTGGCTACTGATTTCAACTCAAGTGTCCTCAAATTACTACCCTATTAATCCACTTGTTCCTCAAATCATGAAATATCACCACAATATATCTAAATGTGCGTACTACATTATGTAATATCTCATAATTTGGATGTTTTTCTCGAAACATATAAAAAAACATATGATGTGTAAAAGTGAATTCTGAATATTGTGATGTAAAAATGCCATATTTCAGTTAATATTATAATAATTGAGCATTAAAATTTAGCCTATAATATAAATCAATATTTCCACTTTGTTTTATAAATAAACAATTTTTTTTTCATATTACCTGTCATGAAACTACGAGTTTTATAGCATGTTGAGACAGTCGAAACACGACAATTGCAGATCAACGCGACTGTTGGTCAGAAACTAAATTGGTTTCTGCCCTAGGAAAGAAAGCGTCAAGTTTCTGCCCGCTTACTCAGTTTTTGATTTCATTTTAAACCTGTCAGAATTGAATTTATTAATTGTAAACAATTAATGTGACAGCTGACAATTCTTATATTTTATGAAAACTCTCAGATTCATTACAGGTAATATGAAAAATAGTATGTTTGGGCAAGGGATGAAACACGATTTCAGACTCGGGGTGATGCCAGCCCTCGCTTTCGCTCGGGAAGGCAATCCACCCTCGTCTGAAATCATCTGGTTTCATCCCTTGCCAAACAATATACTATTGTAAGTGCAATAGTTTTTTGCTGCTCAAACGCTGCCGTTTGGCACTAAAAATGCCACAATTAACATTGCACATTCGTCATTCATGCAAGGGGGCGACGTGTATTATGTATTGATTTTTAACGACATTAAATTGAAAAAGTTTTTAAAAATTTTATACTTTTAACCTCCTAGGTTTAGTATATCCTGGAGGGATTCCATACCCCCCAGACCACCCGGTTCTGATACCATGCCATGAAGATGTGTTTATTTTGAATAGTTCTGAAGTAAAAAAATCAATCTCAGAATATACACAAACGTGATCGGCGAAACCGGTGGGTTTAATACCCCCCAATTGTTGACACAGTTAAGAAGTTTGAAGTTCCTAAGCACCAGACTTCCCGCACTCTTAAGGTGAGATACATAAATGTCCGTATTTAAATTACTGTTGCTATAACAAAATTAGCACCCCCTCCTAAATTTGAGGATCTAATTCCACCTATAATTGCTTTGGGGGTAGCCACTCCGATTTGTTCCTTTTTTTTCGTGTTTTTTATTGGCTTTAAATTGAAAATGATTTTAAAATTTTTATAATTTTAACCTCCTAGATCTCGTATATTTTGTGGGGTATTCCATACCCCTCAGACCCCCCGGTTCTGATACCATGTCATGAAGATGTGACTATTTTGAATAGTTCTGATGTAACAAAATCAATCTCAGAACATACACAAACTTTGAAGGCATGGAATACCTCCCAATCGTAGACACAGTTAAAAAGTTTGAAGTTTCTAAGCACCACATTTTCCGCACTCCCAAGGTATTTAAATAACTGTTGCTATAACGGAATTAGCACCCTCCTAAATTTGAGGATTTAGTGCCAGTTATAATGACCTTAGAGTTGTAAACAGTCCGATTTTTTGCCCCCTTCATCCTTTATCCTTTTTTTTTGTTGACATTAAGTTGAAAAGGTTTTTAAAAGTTTTATAATTGTAACCTCCTAGGTCTCGTATACCCTGGAGGGTATTCCATACCCCCCAGACCCCCCGGTTCTGATACCATGTCATGAAGATGTGACTATTTTGAATATTTAGTTCCGATGTAACAAAATCAATCTCAGAACATACATAAACTTGATCAGCGAGACCGGGGGGTTTGGGGGGTATGGAAAAATTTATAAAGATTATTTATAACTTTATTAAATGGTATGACGTTTGTAGCTCGTAAAAATTAATAAATTAAAATATTTTAAAATATTCGAGTTACCAAATAAATAAATAAATTGAAATAATAATATTTTATTTGAGCTTTCAAGTGCTATTACACTTTTCATCAGAAATGAAATAATAATATAAGTACTAATATTTATAATAATATAATATTCACAATAATGCAAATATGTATTATTATTTAAATTTACTTATTTATTAACTAGAATATTTTTAAATATTTTAATTTATTTAAGGGGAGCATGAAAAATATGGAATTTTTGAGAAAAAGTTGCAAAGTAAAGTAAAATAATTGAAAATATGGTGGTGATAATGTAATTATAACGTTTTTCCTTGTTTATTTGTAATTTATTGTTATTGGCATATAATCAGATTTAAAAAAATATAAGAAATAAGAAAACTTGAATTGATCGTAAAAAATTATTTAAAAACAAAAATTTTAAATTAAAATTATTAAGTGTGCATTTCTGACTCAAAAAAAGAAGAAGATGATAATGGAATTAAATAACATAAGTAAAAGTTTGCCAGATAACGCTAATTTAACTGGATGGTACACACAAGGGTTTCAAAAATATAACATGTCATAAAATAATTTTTAAAATTAAAATTTTATCCAATTTTTTTTGCCTAATAGAAATAAATCTTAAGAAAAAAATTTTTTTTAATTAATTCATTTAACTTAAAAAACTACGTCACCAAACCCTCATTAGGGTGAAAAGGACCGAGGAGGAGGAATTCATTTTTAAGATTTACTTTATTTAAAAATAGTAGGGGAGAGAGATGTAAGTTGACCACCTTTTACAATTTTGGTCATAATTCATCTCCAAATAGATATTTTTTGGATGTTTTAACGCCATTAGAAAGAGGACTTCATTAAGCAAAACTTTGCTGCAGATACTTTTAAGATTGCTTGAAAAACAAAAAAGTTATGACCATTCTCTTGAAGGTCCAAAAATTGGCGATTTTAATTTTTGGGATGTAAGTTGACCACCCCCTAAAAAGTAGCTGAAAGTCAAAAAAACTTAACTGAAACCAACTGATATACAAAATTAATTATCATATAAATAATTATATGATATAAAATGCAAAATCAAACAAAATACCCCAAAATTTCACTAAAACACTGCAAAGATACTTTGAAGTTGAATAGATGTAAATTTCAAACATAAAAATGTAATAACAAATTGTTTCACAATGGAAACAATGAAAAAAATGGGGTGGTCAACTTACATGCATGGTCAACTTACATCCCTTTCCCCTACATGTTTTACAAATAGTTTTAAATTCAAGAACAACCGAGATAGCTTGCAAAATTCACAAAATTTATTTAATCTTTAAAAAAAATAATAAAAATATTTGTTAATTTACATACCTTGCTTAGTAAATCCGACTCAGCATTACAAGTTAAAATTATGCTTAAAAGCAACAATAAATAATTATTATTGATCATTTTTAATATTTTTCTCATGAAAAATAATTTCATTTTTACTTGAAACGAAGTATAGTGCGCACTGAATTGAAATTATTCAGAGATAATTATTATATAAATTTTGAATCATTAGCAGTAAAAAATAATAGTTAAAAAGATAAAATGATCTATTTTACAGCATATAAATTGCCAAAAGCAGGGTCATCTGTTTTACAGACAAACAGAATAACAATTATCAAACAAACAAAAATAATTACATTAATTATGATTTGCACGTTAAATTAGGTACAGGATGTAAAAAATGTTAATGATTTTGTTCGCTTAATAGAGAATTTTGATGTAATTATACAGAATTACTGATTTTCTTTATTACGATAGCTTTTCTTTTTCTTTTTTTAACAATACATCTAAAAAAGAAATACGTGTCATATTGGTTTATTGGTCATTTAGCAATGTTCTTCTTCTTCTTCAGCTTACCCTAGTACACTCCTGGACCATAGGCCTCTCCAGTAATGGAGATTTTGGCCATAACTCACCACGCTGGCCATCAAACGGGTTTGTCAGTAGTCCGCATTTCGATTTTTGGACTATAGTTGTTTTACATCCAGTAGCAGCTTGCTAGGCTAGCATTAAAATGTGCCTGTAACCGTTTTTTTGTTAACGGTGGCAATTCGTCAACTTAGGGTGACCGCCGCGCCGGCTTAACGTGCCCTCCGAAGCACGGAGACTTGGTCATAAGAAAGTTTGATTCTCTCCAGGTTTGAACCCGGTACCCCGTATTCGCATCCAACTGTGTTAGCTGCAAGGTCATGACCGGTATTTGGCAATACCACAGATTATATTATATGTACAGATAGCCAACACCAATGTAACCTCAAAAGGAGACGGGATACAGGAGACGACCCCCGCTAGCGTGCTTGTCGAGGAGACCACGACCACGTCGTCATGGTTAAAATAATGCAAGGGTATTGATTGACCTACAGTCTATCTAATTCCTCACTCACTCACTTATCAAAAATTGATTTAAAATACAGGGTATTGTATTATTTTAAGAAAGAATTTTACTGAGCAATCTGGCAGATTTGAGTAAAGAAATGAGATAGACAACAATTCCGACTGTTTCTATTTGGAATTGATATCCGTCAGACAATCACCTTCGGCGCAACTTAGAAAGAAGCCCAAACCCGCATGCGCACGATCCTGCAATTGTGACTAAAGTGCGTTGCCAGTTAAACATGACATGAAGAATATTATCTCGCATACAATCGAAAAAGCTAGTAACTCAAATTATTAATCGTTAATTTGATTGCATATTGCGGCTATACTCGGCGAAATTTTGCACGTCTTTCTTTTTAAAATTTACTTCTCGTTCAGGATCCTTTTTAAAACTATGTTGTCTAGAAAAGGAAGCACTTTCATGCATTTTTGATGTACATAAACACAGTTTTGTTTATTTCTCTATACGTGACGATGTAAATCGAAATATATGGTCAACAATATTTTTTCGCAAAAATATGCAGCAACGATCTGAGAATCTTTAAACATACACTTGACTTCACAATAGAAGCGTCAATAAACTGTGATAAACATTTTATGTTCTTCAGACATATTTTACGATTGAGAAAATGGAATTTTTACAGTTATTGCGTATACCATATTTATGTAGATGTTAAATTATATATCGTAAATATTTCCAATTTTTTTTAATTAAATTTAAGAGTAAAAATTAACGTTACGTTCAACTAATTCTTCGATAGTTTTGCTTTATCCTGTGCATCACCTCGAGAATAATTTTTGTCCATAGCTTGGAAATATCTCATTTTTACTATCGATATGACTGCAATTTAGGATTAATTTATTTATTAAGTGATATAATCGGTTTTGAAACGCATTACAACGTTATCCGAGCCCAACTACCAACATTGCGAATTGGTGTTTGGTTTGTTAGCATTTTACATTTTTTTACCTAGACGAGGAGCAAGCCCGACGTAGAACCCCCAACCTGGAGGACCAGAGAGACGGCCAGAATAAAGTTCTTACTTCACCCGGATTCGAACCGGGCATTTAGTGTTTATAGTCAACTTATTCGACCACTATGCTCCGACCGTCTCTTATTTATTTATTATTTATTTATTTATTTATAAATAAATTTATTTATTAATTATTATAATATTAATAGGATAATACTTAGTAAAAATGTTCTTTTTAATGTTTTTTTATCATATTGAAAAATTTCATTAAAACTTTATCTTTCTGTAACGGATTACCCAGGGATAATAAAAATCATACAGTACAAAATTTTATGATTTGTAAAAAAAATCTAAATGTTCGAGTTTTACAGTTAAAAGAAAATTCAAACCAATTTAATTTGTAAGTAGCTTAGCTAAATTTAACATTTTCAGCTTGTTATCTCCCACTACACAAAATTTGTAACAAATAAATACGAAAACTTATCATGATAAGCCTACATAAGCGTGTAAATGTCACGACTAATTACTGCAAAAATTAGATCTATTATACGCAACTTTTAATTTAATTAGTATATTATCCGAAAATTAAAATTTTCTATTATTTCATGAAAACTGTAACTAATAATTAATTTTACCAGCATGCAAAATTTCATTAAAATTATATTAAGAATTTAAAAACAGCGGAATAATTAAAAATGTGTTTAATTAGTTCCCCCTTCGCCCTTTTACTTCTGATTGAAAAATCTCAGTTAAGACTTCCTTTTGTGTGAATGGATTTGTACCTACATTTGCGAGAAATTTATAAATTGATGTTCTTAAAGTGTTTAATGTACTAGGCACACAAAACTACCCTTTTAACATTTTTTTTTACTAAAGGGATGAATAGATTTTTTTTTCGAAATGAATGGCAAATTTAATTTAATTTCGTTTTACAAAAAGCTGAAGGGATTGAGGTGATAATTTTTAGCGTTTATTAATTATTTAGCATGATGAGTAAATTGCAATTCAATAATTCAGATTCCGCGCTTCATTTATTGTTCCTTAAACCACAGTTTTTTTCTTCAGCCTCATTCCATTAAAATTTAATCATCCAAAAGCTGCACAATGAAAGGTAGATAATTTTGTCGGATAAATTCATATCTCATTTGTTAAAAAATAAAGTCATGCACCCGAGCTGAAGCATATGGCACAATTATCTGATAAAATATCAAATTAAGCATATCACTCTTCGAAAAGCCCCCAATAATTTTGTGTAGCATCAAAATTTGACACTGGAGAAAATTTAAACAAAATTGTTCATTTTGTGACATGGCAAGGGTAATGACATTCTTTTTAAATTACTACGATGAAAAAACTGCTTAACCCACATTAATTACTTATTTTTTAATGAGATTTCTTTTCGCGTTTCCCCAAAACTTGTACAAAGGCACGTCCGTAAAACTAAAAAGTTTTTATTTTTATAAGAAGCGAAAATTGAACACCTCAACTGCTTCCACTTTAAAACCTAAAAAATGACATTCGCAGGACTTACATCCAAACAATTTAAATAGGAACAAAATAAATGAGACTCTTTTGCTTCTTCCGACTGAAAAATTTGTCAGACATGTTCTGAAAATTTAATGGAAGCCAAAAGTTAACTTTTAGCTCACCTTTCAACTGTTTTAGACAGGAAAACAGTTTTTAGATTTTTATAAGAAAAAATTTCATATCACGTCACGTGAAATTTCGTCAATAAATAATATTTGCAGCCAAATTCGAAAGAAGGCAGTAAGTAACACTTTTGTGTTGTACACCGAAAGAATTTTTAGAATTTGTTTGGTTTAATTGAATTGCCTTTGTGTGGTATACCATATAGAAAATAACATATTATGGATACATTTAGGTGAATGAAGGTTTCCCAACAACTGTAAAAAATCCAACAAAAAAACAGATTTATATTCGTTTACAATCAGATTTAAAGAGGATTTTATTTATTTGCTTTAACAACAAACATATTTATTCAGAGCTTTAATCAATTAAATTATTTGTGTTTAAATATTCAGCATTGTGTAACAATTCTCATATTAATTTATATTGTTAACACTTATTTTTCGCACTTAAAGTAATTTTATGTTTCAATTATTTCTTTTTAATTCAATTTGTGCTCTTACTTTATGATGACACCCGGTATTCTGCAATTTTTACTGTGAATTAGAGCTGTTTCTTAATTTATTTTGTGACAAAAAATACCGATTTTATAAATAAATGGGGAAAAACTCCTCTATCTCAATTTGAAAATATTAACTATTGTGTGTATACCTCGGCTAGCTCGATGCAAAAATCGGAGACCAAAAATTAAACTTTTACCTATAAAAGTACTAGAGATGTGAATGACTCAAACCAACAAAAAAGAACTCTTTAGGAATAATACAATGTTTTATTATTCAAAATGAATAAATTTTTGCGTGTCGAAAAATTTTAACTCATTAGCACAGTTTATCAACCAGCAATACCCTTGATTCACCTGTAAGCGGATTGGAGAATTATAATCATAAAATAAAATCGTCGGGTACCTTTTAATCTTCATTCTAATATCATGCTTAACAATTATTACTTATGGAAAATTCATAACCTCACTACTTTTTTCAAATTTGTTGTAATTAACATCCAACTGATCAAAATGATCATTCCAAAATTAAATTAATTTATTAAAAACTATTAGTTCTTACAGCAATTTTACCTAGCAAACTCTTCAATTATGTTCATTGCATTTTAATAAAAAACTATGGATTTGATATGTTTTCAAGTGTATTTTGTACTCATATAAAAACACCGAATCCAAATCTATAATAAAATTCGTTTTGAGTACGAAAAACCAGACACCGAAGATAACCTAATTATTAGAAAAATAACACAATGGGATTTGATAGATAAGGAAGATAACGAAACGAAGCGTTACGGTGAGGAATAATCCCAAATGTCGATTAGTTTGACTTAAAATCGATTTTAAAGTTTACATTTTAACACAAATTTCGACCTTATTAACGAATTATATTACCCGTCAATGTAGTTTAACCTAATCTTGTAACGTGGTAAACGACCATAGTCATTGCTGAGATGTGTATTCAATGCCTCAGCATCAACTTAGAGTAATTCTATTCAAGAAGAGGCTTTGGGTATATTTTCCTTAACTTCTTTTCGGCGCTGTTACCTTCCTCGTGGGGCCCTTTTGAACTGTGTCTGTGACTCTACATTTTTCGGGTTGGCGTTAATATTGTAACAAAAACTACCTTCTGAATTGCAACCCCTAATGACAGGGTTTAACCTAGCCAGAGACCAGAGTCCGTAGCAATCCGGAGAGGACCTCTCCAGTTTGTTTGGCCACGATATTAATAGACTAACTCGTTATTCATGCAGAAGCATGGGTTATGGATTTTGGGATAAAAATGGTAGCTTGGGGGAATTCAAAAAAACGCAAATGGTGTAAACGTGCTTTAATTGAAACAAAACATTTGAGTGGTGCTTTTACTATCCCCAAAAATTGCAATGTTAGTTATTGTGGTAAACAATGCACAGTAGCAAATGTAAATTTCGGTATTAATTCACACAGCGCACCCTCCTTAAATCTGCAAGCACCCACAACACCGTAACCCTTAATGGGCAACAAAGATTTAATACAAAAACCACAAATATGACGGCCAAACGAAATAGGAAGAATAAAAATTACTTACTATACATACAGCGCTCTAGTAAGCTTACAACTTATACGGTGACAGGTACTTCCTCCTACTCGAGACACAACAGTTAGCTTCAAAAGATGAACGGAGCCCTTGCAAATTTCTCTTAGGAAACAGTCAATACATTGTTACGCGAACAAACACTGCTGTAGATCGATGGCTGGACCTTGAGAGCGAAGATGCTGATGGTGTAGGACAGTAACACCGATCCTCGATGTTCAAAACTCCAAAATTCGAAAAAAGCTCGAACTTGTTAAAATATAGAAGTTGGTGGTTATGCTGTTGTTTACAAATAACAACAACCATTTACGTCGCTAACAGTCGGATCGTGTCGCTCGACTTGACAGCAAGATTAAATACACTGAGTACCCAAAGATTGCTAACAGATGTTAAGGTTGCAACCGAAAAAACACTTGAGGTAACGGAAAAGGTTGTCCATACGAACTGGCTCGATAAACAGAAGCCGTTGACCCAAAAATATTTGTCAATACTAAATTGCATTAAATAAATGGCACAGGAATATTGAAATGAAGTGAAAAGCAGAACCCGTAACAATTTGCAAAAATTCGTTACAACATCTGTCACTTGTAATTAAATTCAATCGAATGCTGTTACTGCTTCGCACGTATATAGCACTCCACTTCGTAGCTTGTCGACCCTTGCTGGTTGCTAACTTAAGTATTACAAATTGTCGTATTCTTGTGATATAATGAACGGTAGCGAACACGTTAAAGAACGCTATTAAGAAATTTTCAGTTAATTTGTGCTGGAATTTCATTTTGAAGTTAAGTTTCCAATGTAGGGAAGCTCAATTCTTCTTCTTCAGCCTGTCCCAGTCCACTCCTAGACGTATGGCTCTCCAGTAATGGAGGTTTTGGCCATAATTCACCACACCGCGCTGGCCATCAGACGGGTTGGTGAGTAGTCCTCAGATTAATTTTGGACTATACATAGTTGTTTTACGTGCAGTATAGCTTGCTAACCTAGCCTTCAGATGTGCATGTGGCTCTGTTGTTTGTTAACGGTGGCAATTCGTCAACTCAGTGGGACCGTCTGGTTAACGTGCCCTCCAAATCACGGCGACTTGGTCATAAGTAAGTTTGACTCTCCCCAGGTTGGAACCGGGTGCCCCGCATTCGCATCCAACTGCGTTAGTTACAAGGCAATCACCGTCTCGGGGGAGGGAATTACTTATTTTATAAAGACGAAATTTGTCGTCTTTTCACAATTGGATGATTTACCCTTCTTGGCCATTAAATTTAAAATTTTGTAGAAATGTGGTAGTAGGTGTCTGACCTTTGTGCGGTACCTGAAATTAATAAGTGAAGGTGCAAAATTGTGCGATTTTTGATTGTACCCGCGAAGTGCCAGATAAGAGTGGTAAGTGAAGAACTGAGCCTCCGATTTTAAAAATGTTCACTGTCAAGAATCATAAAAAAATCGGTCCAAAAAGAAATTATAAAACAGAATATTTGCGGGCCATTACAATTACGGTTTTAAACAGCCAAATTTTCAAAATTTGGGTTGGCCGAGGTGGTCTTACGATTTACAACATTTCATTGGCTCCCAAAACCCCGGCTCTAACATACCCCACCAAAAGTTTATAAATATAAGGTGTGTATTTTATAAAATGCTCTCAGTACGTAGTTTTCGATTTTAATAATGTAGCGTGCGTTGAGCGTTGAAAAACTAATTTAACGACGTTGGTATCTCGCTTTTTTTGCAACTCTAGCGGGAGTGGTTGTGTTGCTAAAAATGGCTCATGTTCAATGGCAATGCTCATATACACCGATATTTTTTACTATAAACTTTTATTCTTTGGTAATTTGAACTTTTCTTTAATCCTATCGTGCATGCAAACCGTAGAGGGTTTTCTTTTAGTTGATTTAGTAAATGTTACATTGTATTCGCTGAACCTGAAGAGAAGTTAAGAGTCGTTGCTAGCCGGAGCACTGGATTGTCTTTGCCGGTAGTCCTCTTATTTCGATACTTCCCCAAACTTTCAATTTATTTTTATAAAATCTGTATTATAAGTCTTCTTCATTTTCCTTTTGACAGAGGAGTCAGAATCTTTTGGTTTACTCTTCTCAATTACTCAGTGCGTCTCCGACTCTTTTCACCTCATCGCTTCATCTGTTCCTGTTAATGGTTTCTCTTATAAATATGCTGTCGGGAGCTATTTGTGATTCCCTTCATCTGGTCCGACCATGGCTTCAGAGATCAATCCTTTCGGTCTAGTTCCCTCCAATTTGTTTTATGTGTCCAAAGTATCTACGCGTACGTTGGTATACAATTTGAGACAATTTCGGAGACTCTCCAATTTCTCTAGCAATGGGCGCATTAGTTCTTCTTACAGTCCATAATATTCAAAGCACTCTTCTACAGCGCCATATCTCTAATTCCTTGACTTTCCTCAGATCTTGCATTTTTAGGGAGAACACCAGCAAATTAATCATTAGTTTTTTAGTATTGATGGTGATGGTTTTACCAGTGCATATTCTTTGCAGACTGCGAAGAGCATCCCTTGCCAAATGAGCAACGTCTCTTGATTTCCTGTGTACTTCCATCTTCGTTGCTAATGTGTACCTGCAGGTAAATGAATCTGCTGAATGTATAGGTTGTTGTGGTTGGCTCCGTCTACAATCATTATCTAAGTTTTACTGTTATTGTGATCATCAAGCCAACATTACGGCTTTTGTCTTCCAATCGCTTCATTAGCATTGTCAGTTCTTCGGCTGAATTGTCACCAACATATCACAGGTTACTTTATCCTTCTGCCTCCAATGGTAAAACCTTTGTTCCATTTTTCCAATATTTTCCTCATAAGGTATTCGCCATAAATGTTAAACAATAGTGGCGACAGGATACAGCTCTGTCTCACTCCGTTCTCTGTTTTGCATGGGTTAGAGTCTATCGTCTATTTTCATTGCAGTGCTCTTTCTCTGCATATCCTACATCAGTTTAGTTAAATGTCGCGTTACTCGCACTTCGGTGAACACCCGCCACAGCATCCCCCACTTTACACTGTCAATTGTTTGACAGTATACAGCGTGGAAGAGTGAAACTGTTACCAACAATACACAAGATATCTAGGAAGGGGAATTTAGTTTTTATCTATAAATTGATACACTTTACATTTAATCTGTTTTCTTCAAGATTTTCTACTTTAATTCAAATCTCTCACCCTTCTCTTCGATACAGACTCTGCATCGCTTGAAAATGTTTTCGCAAGCAGGACGCACTTGATTTTGCAGCATATCATCCCAAATTTGTAGCAGCACTTGCTTAAAATGGTCAAAATTTTTAATCTTGTACTTGCCCAGTTCTTGCAACATGTAGCCCCATACATAAAAGTCCAGTGGGTTCAGGTCTGGACTGGAAGCAGGCCATTTTTTGTGTCGATAAAATCAGGAAAATTTGCCTTGCAATAATTTTGGACGATGATTGCCTTATGGGCAGGGACAGAATCTTCTTCGCCATACATTTCCTTAGCCTCTGGCTCAATTATTGTTATTCTTTATTGATTTTGACCCCTAGATTAATAAATTTCAGCGAAAATTTGCCTTTTTTGGAGACGGTACCAAAAACCATGACTGCAGAAGTATTCTGGGTGCGAGGAATGCTTCTGATATTCCTTCATTTTGTTTATTCAGTAACGTTCTAAGGTGAACATTTTCTCATCTCAAAAAAGGATATCAGGACCACCGTGCCGCTTGAGTAGCATTAGCCATCTTTTCACTCTTTCGTCCTTATTTTTGAAAGTAAGTCCAGCAACTTTTTACTTTTCTGTAGGTTCTAAACCCTAAATTTTCTTTTAGCAATGATTGCATGGTGTTTTTCTTCGAATTCTTTCTCTCACCACTTAAATTACCTTCTCTTAGAGCGTTTTTTGTCGGTTTTTTTGTCAGGAATAGCATCACCAGTTTTCTTTAATTTTCATAATATGCTAGAGGTTCTTTACAATATCAGGTTGTAATAAATTTTTTTTGAAGTTTATTTTTTATTCATAATACAAACACCGAATCTAAATCTATTATTAAAATTCGGTTAAATTATTAAACATTTTCAACAATTTTCAAATGGCAATATGTTATCTCATTTTATTCGCTATTGTTTAATTTAAGCGCTGTGAATTTGATATGCTTTTTAGTTTGTTTTGCGATTCAACATTAAAAATATAGTAATAAAATTTATATTACAGAATAATTTGTTTAATTTCTTAAAATTCTTAGTTTTTTTATCAATTTTGACCTAATAACTTGTCAAGTAAATCGGACACTTTGACGGCGAACTTTTCCTTTTATCTCTTTCCTCATCATTACACATCTACTAGTCGAGACAACAAACGACTTAGAAACGTCATAATTTTTAGTCATTTTTGATTTATTTTTCCAAGAAATAGTCCAAGTTCAAAACATAACCGCCTGAATGTAATTCAGGACGACACAAGAGAATCGAAATAAGCAATCAATTATTGGATTACTGGATTACAGTAAAAAATTAGTTGGAAAGTAACTACAGCACTTAATTTTTCTTATTTGCAATTTCAACGTTTTATGTTAGCATTTGAAAGTCTTCTGGACGTGAGTTTATTTTTAAGTATATGACAACCCATTTGTATATTCTATTTGCTTTTTCATTGTTTGAGGATGTCACCTTAGGGCGTTCTGAGTTTTATTTGCTTTTGTTGAATGTTGTGTGTGTCCTAAACCTGATTTTGTATATTAATCAAACTTGTCAACCCCGACTAATTTTTTTTTTACTTTGTTTTGATAAATTATAAATTTATTCAAATATTAGCTTCATATTTAGTATTGGGCGTATTATTATTGATAACTGCATAAGTTGCATAAAATATTTAAGTTTCAATTTCTTGAAATTTAAGACCCTGGGTTACTGCAATTTTTCCTGAATCCATTAAAACTTATATTTGGTAAGTTATAGAGAGCTCTAATGGTGCCCTAATAAACTCCTCTGCTCTAGAACTTTTAAAACTGTAAGTTTTAGAAACTTACAAAGTTTTTACAAGTTTTTAACATTTAAGAACAATAAAAATCGCTAAAATACGCCAAGTTTGGCTAAAATTACATCATCTGCTTGAAAATTTTCAAAAAGTAGCTTACGTTGCTGTTAGTTAATTGCGGTTAATTGTAACCACTTTAAAATTTATATTGCATTAATTTTCTAAAATATAGAAAATTATTTATGTGCATTTATAAATAAAATACTAAATTTGGTGTTGTTGTGTGGTACACTTTGGATCGAAGAGTCCAGCATTTGAATTCCGCCCTAACCCAAATTTATTATACTTTGGTTCGGATTCCACGTTACTATGGGGCTGTCTGCAATATTTATTTATAGGATTACCCTTTTAGCATTAAATAAATTTTTTTTTTGAGTTTTCAACCATCAGCAGAGTGGCACCAAGCATGCATAAGTAGGCTTAGGAGTGGAAAACCGTTGTTCCATTCGTCGGTCGTAGAATGATAATCCTGATGTGATCTAATTACTAGCAGGGTTAGCACCCTAATAAAATGTAATATTCAAGTGCTCATAGAATCAACAGTGTCTAGCGCATTTCAACTTGGAAAGGTTGGTAATAAACAACAAGAGGAAGTTGCAAGTGACCTGAAGCATACTGTTCGATACCAGGCGAATTAAGAACTCATTTTCTCTTGAATGGTAAAACTAATGTAAAAACTCAATTGTAATCTTCCAGTCAGTTTTCTCTATGTGGAACATACTAAAACTTCCACGTTAAATTCACGCCAATCCACTCCATAACACCTAACGATTCAAAAAAATTTAATTATTTGCACGTCAAGGTTTGAGCGACATTAATAAATTTGGGAGATTACTATACACTACTCAGGCGATAAAATAGTTTTATTAGTAAATTTCTTATAAAGCAATTTTAAAATGGCTATATAAAATAGCAATAATGATATTTTATGTCCTGTGAAGAAAACCTGCAGTATCTTTAATATTAGCACAGTTTCTATGGAGTAAACAAGAAAGGTTATTTGATGTATGGTTTATCGTGTACACTGTTCATCTGTTTTGGATATCTTCGCATCGATTAATCAGAAGTTGGATTAGATAAATTTATTTTCGATTAGGTCATTGCTTTTCAAATTATATTTTAAACGCGACTGCAAAGTGTAGCCTCAATATCACGAATTAATTTAAATAATATTAGGACCCATATTTACACAACAAAACGAACTAAAGTGCCACTTTTTCAAAATAAAGGGAAGTTTATTTGTTCCACCCGAATCTCAGTGCAATGACCATTCCATTTGTTTTCCACAATTTAAAACAATAAAACAATTTTAAGTAGGATCCATACTTTTCACGCTTTTACGTTGCAAGAAAAGAAGTGGTATTTTACTCCCCGAAAATGGGGAGTAAAGTAGCCACCTCACTGTTGAGCCCATTTACTTCCCATGGTTACGAATCCACGTTAAACTGGCGATCCCCTCTGTATACGGACAGGAAAATCTTAAAACTATTGGAAAACGTTTCAAAATCCAGAAATTAATAAATTTTATGAAGTAATTTTCCGAATATTTGAAATATTATGTGAGAAAATTTAATAAACTGCCATATCTCATTACCAGCATAAATTTTTAAATTATAGCAGTTTATATTATGCAAAATAAATTTTAAACACGTCAGGTTTTATAAAAAATTTCCTAGTTTTCCCTCAATTTTCTAGATCCAATTCGTCAAATCGTACAAAAACAATTTAAATTATACGCGCGTTGAAAAACTTGATGAAAACCACTTCTTCTGTCGTTCCTTTTATTACATTCACTTGTAACATGAAGAATTGCGCCCCTAACGATTATTCATAATAAAAAATTTTGTGGACGATTAGCACAATTAATTTAAATTTCAGTCAAGTTTTAATAACGAATTAACCGTTTCAAGTTTGAAACAGAAGTTTTAAATGATTTTTCTTTCATCGCGCATTGAAAAGGGTCGAGATTTGTTCTAGTAATGGTAATTAATCTTAATTCTTACGTTATAATTTTGTCGATACATCCGATATATTTTTAGACAATAAAACGACGGTCACGCCAATAATTCATCACACAGTAAATTATTTACTACATTAACTTGACACGAAATACCAACTGACTTTCTTGTAATAAAAAGTTGTAAATTTGTTGTTACCATAAGTTTGTCACATAATTTATTAATTATGCATCAAATTGTGTGTAAACATTTATTTTAGCAAAGTTTACAAACTAAAATTTTGAATGAAGCCTAATTACACTTTCTAAAAGCTAAAACTCATTCATAATTACGTTCCATTGTAAATTAAAGGTGTGATAACAATTTTCACATAGAAAAGCTTTATGAAATTTCTAGAATTCTGAATTTTGTTCCTTTCTAGTTTTCTTCGAGCGTTTTAATTTTTTAACGTTTTCTTTTGGATTTTCCACAATATAGTAATAAATCAAAACTTTGACTCTCGTTAGTCAACATTTACGGAAAATAAGGAAACAAAACTTACAAAATTCTTCTAACATCGTGCAAATATTTATAAAAGATAAAAATCAAATTGATTTTTGATGTACATAATAATATAAAGAATCACCAATAACACAAAGAATACTTCACACGCAAAGGTGCAATTATTTAATGAATAACATATTTTAACTTTTACTACTACATGATTAATTATTATCAGCTACTTGAAAAGTATTGATTACATATCAATAACAAATTGTTACTTACTTTATTAAAATGTATGGTTTTTTCAATTTCTTAGGGCGTAAATTTTTAATGCTTGATAGCAATGAAATTCAGTTTCTCGGTTTATTTTACTTTTTTATCATAGAAATTTAAAACAAAACAAATAAAATATTAATGTCTGTACTACAGAAATGCTGTGAAATTTCCCTTGTTTTACATTTAACATTTCAAATGTTTCAACCTTTGGATATCAATACATTTTATTATCCAGACTTATTTGTTTGATTTTAATTTATGTTTTAATCAAATTTTCAATTGCTTTATTTTTATGAGTAATTGAATAATTAACTTGGGGTTTTCTAATTTAAATGCATATTGTTTCATCCTTGCAATTCAACGTTCTTAATTTTTTTTCCGTTGTACGTTGATCGTAGACAAATAGCACTAATACATTACAAATATTTACCCTTTCCTTTTCTTTCTAGGAATTTTCTAAATTTTTATCCTCAATCAACAACAAATCAAGAAAATGATGGTCACAACAGCACAACAACACTTAAAATTAGAAAAGAGCAGAAAGATAAAGAAATAGATGACCGATGAAATTTTGCAATTAATGGAAAACAGAAGTTAGAATGAAAACAGAAACAATACGACAGAATGAATGAAACGTTTAGGTAAAAAATTAATAAAGTAAAGGAAGATTGACTAAATGAATTATGTAAGGAGATCGAGGTGTTAAAGAAAAAAAGAAAAAAATAAACAGAGGAAGGATAGGAATGGATGCAATACATGAGAAGATGTTTCGCAATAATGAACATGGGGACTTAACTGCGGTGGGAACTTGAACTTGAACAAAACAAAAATTGAATAGAATAGAAAATTAGAAAAGGCGCTGTAGTACCGTACTCACGACATCTTTGGAGAAGCCCTTGAAAGTTCTAAATTATACGATATAAGCGTATGCTTAGAATATCTAAAAATCTGTCTTAGAATTATAAGGTGTTAATTGCCTTGCTTGTTTTACTACTTTAGGGGGTGAATTGACGCCCTCCGTTCTAAAGGACAATAACCAGACGGTCAATTTTATGCCCGTCATATAAATAATAAATTTTTGTTGGTAAAATAAAATTACTTTTTCGCATGGAAACAGATAATCAAATTTAATTAATTTAGGCGTTATTTGAAAAGAAGTTTAAATTTGTACACCTTAAGATTTTCCACGGTTTTCGAAAATGACAAATATAATCACCACATTTTTAGAATAAAAATATGTTATTCTCAGTCGAGAGAAACTTCAATCATAAATAGAACAGACAGTTTTAAAAAAGCGAAATCGATTTTACATTGTAGCTTAGCAGGCTAATTTTAAAATTGATTGATTTGGTTGCCCCCAACAAACAAATTGCTTGTTCGGTAAAATTAGCTTGATATCGAAAGAAATATTGTAGTGCACCTTTAAAATATTTAAATAAGAGATTGCTTCCTAACAAGCTAATCTAAACTTTAACGGAACTTGCTGGAAAATCAACTTAAGCATTATCTTCCCCGAGAAACTTTCAAGTTCAAAGCCTTCAGATTTTAAGTACAATCTGATTCGTTTTTATTCAAAAAATGATCAGTTTCTGAGAGTGATTTATAATCTTTAAAAACCTAATAGACTAGGTCTTCAAAATGACGCGTTGATGACAGAATATTCAGGAAACACGAAGTTTATTTTTAGAAGGGGAGACTGCATGCCGGCAATATGTGATTCAAGGGTTCGAGCTTATTGATTGTTTGGTAAGTTTGGAGATTTTGAAAGCTTAAACAAAACAATGGGAAGGTGGAAACTCAAGGAAGCGCTGAACTTTTAGGTTTTCAAAAATTTAAATGAATAAATTGTGTAAAAAATATTGTGATGTATTATATTTGTCTAGGGAGTTTTTCATTCAATTTATCAAACGCAACTTTAATACCAAGTTTAATATTGTAAGTTTAAATATTTATTTAGTACATTTGGATGGAGAAAGTGAATTGTAAACATAAAGCAAAAGCGTAAAGCAAAATAAAAGTTTCGCGTTTATTTCCTATCGAAACGCGGTGTTCATTCTTCACGCTAAAATTGCCTATCTGAAATTTTATAAAATTACAAAAATACAAGGGCGAACTGATGTAATTAGAGCGTAATGCAACACTTGGTGTTTTGTTTACAAGTGTCAGATAACGCATCATCATATACTTCACAAAATTTTTAGAAATGATAATTACGTTTTTCCATTAGCCCAATATTTTTATTGTAAAATTACAAATAATAGGTGACAAGTTGCTTTGTTTGTCAGATAACACGTGGAAAAGTGACATTTTTCTCAAAAGTTCCAACATTTAACGATACTCTTGACTAGGACACAAACCTCTGATAATTTCGCACGCACGCAATGACAATAACAAAATTAGCCCGAACAAATTTCTCTTCCTGTGATAAGATCGTGTTTCTTGTCAATTTCCACGCCTTTATGTTTGTTCACGTGATGATGTTGACGTTTAAATAATCTATTTTATTTTAAGGGTAGATTTGTTTTGTCAGCCAACCCAACGAGAAATTATTAGTTTTCATAATTTTGTGGGGGATATTCCTTGACTTAGTTCAGTCACCTTCCTAGAATCTGATTGTCGAACGAGCACTAGGAGTTTGAACCTTAGGAAATACTTTGCCATAAAATGCAACCGTTTCCAGTCGAAGGTGCTCAAGAATTGTTACTTGGGAACGACCGAGGACAATTAAGATACAAAAATATTCTAGCAGGAGTACCGATTCCCTTAAGGAACCTTAATGGATTTAACGTCCAGTGTTACCTCGCATATTAATCTAACCTAACAAATTTGTTGATTATAATTAAAATTTGTTATATCACTACCATTCCCCGGCCCCCCATAAACATAAAAACATAAACATAAACGAAACATCGTTTTTGGTTCATTTTTTTATCAATAAATTTGTAAACTAATCTATAAATAATTAAAAGCGAATATTCATTATGAGAATACAACAAAACCATTTTAAATAATACCCATACAAATATTTACAATTTTATTTGATTAACTTTAATTATTATTTATTTATGTACACGTATACCATTTTAACTCAAATTGTAAACAAAAGGATAGGTAATCAATTTACAAATACTATAATTAATAGGGCAATGATAATTTTCAATCAATGATCCCTTCATATCGACAGACATATAAATGTAAATATTTACAACCTCTCCACACCGTGGTTAACCAATGCAATCTATACAACCTATATTATAATCAGCATAAAAAAGGAATAGATTTTTCAATACACATTTAGAATCGGGCACATTAGAAAAGAGGAATTTTCATATCTATTTATTAATTAAACGTTATTTTAAGTCGATAGTCTAACGTGAAATGTCAACCACGGCACAAATAACATGAGAACGACACATTCATATTAAATTAAATGTTGTTTGAATATTCTGAAACTGCTTGAGTATACCAATTAGGGTCCAGTTAACACACGAAAAATAACCAAAAAATTCTAAGCCAAAAATTGCGTTAAATTATTCGATGATTTGACTTGCGCGCGACTTTTAATTTTAATTTTTCGATAAAAATTAAATGTTGTTTGAATATTCTGAAACTACTTGAGAATACTGACTACGGTCCAGTGAACACAGGAAAAATAACAAAAAAATTCTAAGCCAAGAATTGCGTTAAATATTTAGATGATTTGACTTGCGCGCGACTTTTAATTTTAATTTTTCGATAAAAATTAAATGTTGTTTGAATATTCTGAAACTACTTGAGAATACTGATTACGGTCCAGTGAACGCAGGAAAAATACCCAAAAAATTCTAAGCCAAGGATTGCGTTAAATATTAGATGATTTGACTTGCGCGCGACTCTTAATTTTAATTTTTCGAAAAAAATTAAATGTTATGTTTGACTATTCTGAAACTGCTTGAGAATACTGATTACGGTACAGTGAACACAGGAAAAATAACCAAAAAATTCTAAGCCAAGAATTCCGTTAAATATTTAGATGATTTGACTTGCGCGCGACTTTTAATTTTAATTTTTCGATAAAAATTAAATGTTGTTTGAATATTCTGAAACTACTTGAGAATACTGACTACGGTCCAGTGAACACAGGAAAAATAACAAAAAAATTCTAAGCCAAGAATTGCGTTAAATATTTAGATGATTTGACTTGCGCGC
Source organism: Rhagonycha lutea (assembly GCA_958510855.1). NCBI lineage: Eukaryota > Metazoa > Arthropoda > Insecta > Coleoptera > Cantharidae > Rhagonycha > Rhagonycha lutea. Next base: position 37,077,628 of record OY294041.1, read on the forward strand.
GACTTTTAATTTTAATTTTTCGATAAAAATTAAATGTTGTTTGAATATTCTGAAACTGCTTGAGAATACTGATTAGGGTCTTGTAAACACAGGAAAAATAACCAAAAAATTCTAAGCCAAGAATTGCTTTAAATATTTATATGTTTTGACTTGCGCGCGACTTTTATAATATTGTGGTCAAAATTAAATTTCCTACAAAGTTGATCTCTTGATATTTTATCGACAGTTTCACCGTTACCGAATTAAATTTACCCAAGCCCTCGAACGATGGGACGGACATAAAGACGTCATGAGTCGTAATAATGTTAAATTATCGTAATTGGGGTCGAACTTCTCCTCTTAGTATCATAGAATACTAAAAACAAATTAAAAATTGTTATTCAAATTCTACGAACTCAAAATTTTTGATAAAAGCTTTATGATTTTGCAAATACGTATATTTCTGATTGAATAAAGTAAGGATTTTAATTTTGTTTGTATAATATTAATTTTCGCAACATAATAATTTATAATAGATATTTTAGGTACTTTAAAGCTTTTTGCTATAAAATGATTTAGAAGAAAACCCCATTTTAATTAGTGGCACAAGATACTAAATGGAGTCCTAATTAATTTAATTACCCAGTTTCTTTTACACATCCTATATTCATTAATCTGGTGTAACATAACAATGTCGGCAATCCTTTGTAGTTTTCAAAATTAATACTCTTCTCTCAAAATATGGAACCACTAAAATTGAAAGAGAATAATAAGTCAATTTGCGATATAATTTTTCAACATACTCCCACCCACACAAGTAATGCATTTTAAAGTAAATTACTTGTAGTATTTGACCATGTCCTAGCTATTTCATACCAGTCCGATGGACTTATTATTATGGACCAGGAACTGTAAATCCTTCAGGGTCCACTTGGATTTCAAAATTTTGAGATTTATAAAAATTACTGTAGAATAAATAATATTCCGGTATATTATTATATTTGATAAGTCATTGAAAAAAATTATAAAGCACTAGCAATTAAATTTCAAAATGTTATAGCTAAAACCGTGGTCGCCCACACGAGACAGCATTTGACAAATAAATGTTGGATGTTAATCGGTTGTGATAAGCACTTGCCAACCTTTAGTTGTAATTGAAATTTAATTTCGTGGATTATATTTGCCTTTCGCATTCGTATCAGATGAGTTAATTATGCTTTCTGTGCAAGTGAATGTGAGCACATTTTAAGAACACATTTTAATTTTTTTAAATTTATAATTATCATTCAGAAATATGTGAAAACTAGCGATCATCCTGTATGGTTTGCAAAAAAATGGCTCACAAGCGATATAGGGAATGTCGATGTGAATCACATTACTTAAAATACTTAAAATCATGAAATACTATGCTTGTTAGCAGATTTTGTGATTTAAAACGTTTTTTATGTAATAATTAACTCGACAAAAACTTTCGATTTTCAAAAACAGCATTTGTTTGTTTAATAGCCGAGATTATTGTTATGTATTGTGTAAACCCAACTTTAGGAAAGTTGGCAACATTGAAAAAAGGTGACCTCACATGAAAATGGAGGATCATCTGCAATTGATATTCTACTTAGTGTGGCGACTCATTAATAAATAGTTTAAACCAAATTAGATGTAATTTTATAAAGCCAAAACAATTATAACGCTCTGATAAATTTATCTCTTAGTTTAAATATTTAATAAACTTGTTGTGGTGTAAGCTGTGCTTAGAAATTAACTTCACATTTAATTTCCAAACTTCAAAACACAGCTTACACCACAACAAATTTATTAAATATTTAAACTAGAGATAAATTTATCAGATTTTTTGTTTTTGATAATCGAAAGTTTTTGTCCAATTAATTTTATTTTTCTCTCTGTTTTCTGTTATTATTTAAATTGTAAATTGGGGTTTCGTTATTGTATTACGTTGTAATTGTAAATTTTAGTAATAGGAAATGTTCGTAAATAAATAAACAAATAATCTTATGATTTAATTATCAGTACCTAACCTACAAATTATATGACCATATTAAAAACATAAAAAACATGAAATTACAAATTAAAATAATATTACAATTTTTGAACAATTCTTCTGCCTGGGTGTCAAATTGTAATACAAAATTGAATTAACCTCACAATTCTAAAGGCCTTGGTTAGTGGATATTTTAGTTAAGGCTCAATTTATTTCCAATAAGTTCATTTTCAAAATCTAAAATGCAATATTGTATTGGTGATGACCGCCGACGCGGTTTGAGACCTTCGCCTGGTTTTAATACCTCCCGTTTTTGAACAATACATTTTGTTGTAGTTACAAAACTTAACAAATAACAATGCCGCAGTTCTAAATTTGAAACAAATATTCCAGTAGTAGTATAAATTTTTATTGAATAATTGCGATAGTTAAGAAAAATGTAAGGATCTCGCACAAACGCTTGATATCCCATAACACTATTTTGTAAATTCAAAGTATTAACACCTGTGTAGAAGTTCCACACTTGAAAGCTTAATCCAAAGAAATAGATGCTATCTGAATTAAAAAAGGACACTTCACACAAATGGGGATACACTTCTGAAACTGAGAATAAACAAACTTTTGATAAGGTATCAATATCCCAAGTAAACACGCGACCTTCGCGACAAAAGCAAATCAAATTTCTCTTTAGTCCTAACATCTTTATTGGAAACTCTTCTTTGCAAGTGGTTAAGGTTACTAACGACTTATCATCAAAATTATAAATTTTTGGTTCGGCAGTCAATTTAATTACTGGAAAGCACTCGGGATTCAAGCATCGAAGTACAATCTTATTACCGAAAGAAATCACATCTGCCACAAATTTATGTTCAAATTCCACTATAACCTTGGAATGAAAATTTAAAACCAATAAAACATTGTTAGACGATAATATTACAATTCTGTTTTCAGAAAAACTTATTATTTCCAAAGTTACGTTTATTATTAATTGGAAAGTCTTATCCATTTCGTACATCCTGCTTTTAATATTCCACGCTTTCAAGAAATTCCAATCGAAAGAACGGTCACCAATTAAGAACACCAATAAGTCGTCACACTTTTTAAATCCCAGAACCATGTGGTTTCTGTGAAAAGTGAGCTGATTTTGAATGATTCCAGTGGAAGAATTAATTATTGTTGTTGTTGTTGTTTGCTTAACTTTATTATTGCTGATTAATACTTCCTCATCACAATAATATTCAAACTTTAACAAGTTGTCCTTAAGTTGGATTTCGTTAAAATTACTATTTTTAAAGTTATCATTTAATGCCTGATAGTATTGGAATACTCCCTGTTCGTAACCCAACTTTCCTACAAATTTCTTCAAAGTTAACGATTGGAAAGTTTCGTAAAAACGATCTTCCTTCAATTTTCTTTCCCAAAAATTATCGTTCATTAGGTATCGCATTTCTGGACAACCGTTGCAGATGTCAGCAAGGCTTATGGCTTCTATCTTAATTAGAATTTCTTGTGCAATTCCGATTGGTGCCTTTTTTATAAAATTCAATGCGCCCATTAAATCCCTAGTATCATTATTTCGGTTCATTTTTATAATTGAGGATTGTCGATGTAGTAGAAAATAATATTTCTTGGCTGAAAGATGATAATTAATTTTTATATAACACCAACTTTGTTGTTTTCGTTTGCAATTTATTACCAACTTAACTGTAATATTATTTAAAGTTGCGCCACGTCCATAAAACCAGGTTCCCCAGATCTGGGGAATTTTAATATTATATGGGGACTGAGGAAAAACTTTCTTAAACCAATCTAAATTTAAGAAAAATTATGTAATTTGAGTTTAATATTTTTTAAATATCTTGAGTTTATTTGTTAATTTAAAAAAATATTAACAACATATCAGTAGTCTTCTTCTTCAAATTGTAAACTTTAGAAATTGTATGCGACGCCCCTGGTTGAACTGAAAAGGTATAAGGTCGGATTTATAAGATTTCAACTGTCGCAAATCAACATTGCATCCGGTGAGCATTTCTTAGATGATTTTGGAGATTCGCAAATGTTCAGAAACCACTTTAGACCCTAAAATGGTTTTAGATTAGCATGAAATTAAAATGGAAGCTATAACGAGAGATAGATTTGAGGCAATGATGTGAAGAATCAATTATCAAACGAGAGTTAGATAAGATTTGGAGATGTCATAGAGGCGACACTGTTAAGGAAGTCATTAAAGTAAAAGATGATCCAGAAGCAAGAAGAAAAAAATGAAGATGAAAATGGAACGCAATTAGAAGACTGTGAAGATGGTTTAAAGGAAGAAAATCAAAAAAAATCTAAAGCTTGTTCTTTAGAAAAAGTTAATGATGTTAATGGAGAGTAACATAAGAAGTGGAAATGATATTATTGGAGAATGAAGAAATGGCGTACAAATTATAGATAAACAGATAAATGATAATAACGAAGAATATTTGATTCCACAAGGAAATGACGATAATAAAGAACAAAATAATCCTGAAAAGAAAACTACCGATCCGCATCAAGATGATGGCCTGGTTACAACAGAAGAATCGGTTATTATACAAGGATTCAAACCTTTGTATTTGAAAACAAAATTGCTGAATCCTCAACTTTGCAAAATAATACTACAATAGAAGCTTCTGGATATAAGGAAGTTTTGGAATTAAAAGAAGATCATAAATTAATTAAATTAGAGGAAATTCCGTTGGAAGTAAATCAAAAGTGTCACACCGGCGCAACGGCAGTAATAAAAAAAAGTCTAGGAGAAAATTTAAATTTAAAAAAATGCAAGAAAACAGAATTATGAAGGAGAGAAAAATAAAATTGGATGTTCCCTCTTCAAGGATGGATCCAAACAGAGAAGTATTTAGGTAAGGAACCTGGCGAGATGAAGAAGAGGACGAAGGCGATAATAAGATGCCGCCCCCATAAAATACCATGGGTTTTTGAAAAAAAAAAGAAATTGGGATAAGGAGAATTGGAGAACTGGAGAAAAAGTCTTCGGTTGGAAATTTTAACATAATTTGGAAACGATGGGCATTGTAAAAATTACACGGGAGGTAAATTTGCAAAAATTGCAGTATCAAATGGTTAGATGGAAAACTCTGCTGATCCAACCAACTCCCGATGAACGAGGACATGGAAAATTTTTCTGGAAAATCATTATGACGACCTCGAAAGAACATGGAAAATTAAAATTGAATGCCTGTTATCACAAAATTACAATAGTTTAAAACATCAATTCTTAATCAATAATTTCGAAAAAGGAATAACAACAAAACGGAAGTTGTAAAATTTTATAGAGTGGTTTCAAATAAAATGGAATTTTTCGAATAACCAAATTTAAGTTCAATAGAACAAATTTGGAACAGTGGATAAATTAAAATTAATGATGAGAAATATAAAATCGTATTGGATGCAATGGAATTGGATTATTAAATTTAATGAATAAGTTGATATTTTGGAATAAATTTGTCTGTGATTGAAGAATTATGAATAAAGTTCAAGTATTTATTGAAGTTAATGATGTATTTATAAAATTGGTAACTTTGCTAGGTGGGCCAGTCATTGGGGACTTAAACAGTGAAAAGTTAGACAAAAATTGCAAAAGTTTTTTTATATTTTGGGGCAATATTATAACAGGTCAAAAAATTATTAATCCGATTTTTGCACCCTTTTTTGGTCCCCGGAACATTGTTAAATTGTTAAAAGAAGAGTGAAAATGTGCAATAACTCTATGAAAAGATTCCGAAATTTATGCAAACCTTGGAGAACATTTTAATAATTATTATTACATTATTAGACATCTTCTATAAAGTTTGCACCCTGCTACGATGACCGGAACATTGCAAATAGTTGTGATTATGAATTTGTATACAGGGTTGTATTAAGGAATTATTTGCATGATTTTTCTCGACAGGATACACCAAAAAAAATTAATAAGCTACCGTTTGCAATGTTCCGGTCATTGTACCAGGGTGCAAACTTTATTGAAGATGTGTTTTAATTATTAAAATGTTCTCCAAGGTTTGCATACATTTCGAAATTACGTTTTCAGTTAATTTAACAATGTTCCGGGGACCAAAAAAGGGTGCAAAAATCTGATTTATTATTTTTTACCTCCTTCAATGTTATCTCAAAATTTGAAAACTTTTGCAATTCTTCGTACCTTTTTTGCTACAATGACTGGCCTAAGGGGCCTTCCATTAATTACGTAAAGGGTTTGGGGGGAGAGAGGAGGAATCGAAAATCTTACGGGCCCTTACGTAAGGGGAGAGGGGTCCGACGTATTCTTTATGTAAGATTCTTAAAATATTTTTTTAAATTAAATTTAGAAATTTAAATTGAATTTAAAAATCAAATTTTGGGATTACCAAAGGTTGGTTATCCCTTAATATCCATTTAAATTTTTGTATTTCCTATAATATTATTATTATTCATATTTTATAAATATAAGGAGAAGAAGGGGGGGTCAAAATTAATTTTTTAAAAATTATTACGTAGGATGTGTAACGGGAAGGGTTCCACAACCTTACGTACCCTTACATGGGGGGAGGGGGTCAAAAATTAAAAAAATCGTCCTTACGTAATTAATGGACGCTCCCCTACCCATTTTGGAAAAATTTAGCTTATTGAATGGATGCAATTTATTGGATTGAGTAATACTATATTTAATTATAAAGTGTGGATATAAAATTTAAATGCTTTAAAGAAATTGCGTATAAATGGAAAATTGTTGCAAATCCACAAAAGAAAAATAGAAATTTTAAGAACTATGAGGATTTTGAGAAAAACGAAAATTTTGTGAGGTTTGAAGAAAGTTGGATCCGATCACCCAAGAAATGAGTTGAAATTGTTGAAGGAAATTTTATCTAGAGAAGATCAATGGAATTTTAAGTGCAAGTTCAATGATGTTTTGTCGATGAAGTGCATTTCTTTTTTTTATTGTATACTTAAAATTTCTGTAAATTAGTTAACCCGCTAATAATAATAATAAATAAATATTTCACTGCCTAACTTCTAGTTTTCTGTACGTGGTCACTCGGCCTTAGCGCTCCCAGGGCTAGCTGGGTTATCTGAATAGGTAAAAATTTTAAAGCTTTCTTAAGATGAAAAAATCTATGAAAATGAAATAGCTCTCCAAACTTATAATTTATTATTAAGGAAGTTATAATTAAAAAATATATTTTCTTTTATACTTTTTTTTCCAATTTTCCGCAGAATTTAAATGTTTTATAAAAGAATTTTTACAGTCCCCGAATTTAATAATCTATCAGGCCAAGTCGCCCCAATACCTACCTCCACCGTAACCAGCAACAAACAGTGATTGGTTAGGTTAGGTTAGGATGACCTAGTAGGCAGTCCCGCAGCCAGATTTTTCTTTGGGCCAGATTTTTCAATTTTGAAGTTTTTATTTTAAATAATTCCCTCCTCGGGTGTCAAATTATAACACAAAATTTATATAAATCTCAAAATTTTAAAACCGTTGGTTCGTGGATATTTTAGGGATGGCTCAAATTATTTCGAGCAAGTTCATTCTCAAAATTTAAAATGCAATACCCCCCTCTAATACACTGCTGTCTTGCAATACATTTTGTGGTAGTGGCAAAACGTAAAAACTTATAATGCTGCAGATTTAAAGCTGAAACAAAGATTCCGGTAGTAGTGTAAATTGTTGTTACATCATGGTAATCGATAATAAAAATGTAAGGATCTCGAACAAACACTTTGTATCCAAAACCAATACCTTGTAAATTCAAAATATTGTCACCTGTGTAGAAATTCCACACTTGACAAAAATTACCCAATTCAAAGCAATAGATGCTATTTGGGTTAAAAAATGATATTTCAGAGGCCAGAGATCGCCAAACCGTCGATCGCGAGCCACCGGTAGCTCGCGGAGTAATTTTGGGTAGCTCGCGGCCACACTCAAACCGGCTGTGGCCGATGAGAATTGTATGTATGTAGGCAATAAACAGAATATGTTAATTTAATGTTGCGTACTTTCTTTGGCCCAGTATTCCTTGGTAGCTCATTCCTTGGTAGCTCACTCGCTTGCTGGCTCACTGGCTCAAAAGTTTGGCGATCACTGATATAGGCGATCAGGGTATGAAATTGAGAATGAACAAATTTTTGATAAGGTATCCACATCCCAAGTAAACACGCGACCTCCGAGACAAAAACAAATCAAATTTCTGTTTTATCCTAACATCTTTCTTGATGGAAACTCTTCTTTGCAAGTGGTTAGGGTTACTAAAGAGTTATCGTCAAAATTAAAAATTCTTGGTTCCTCAGAACAGCATTGAAGGGCAATATTATTACCGAAAGAAATCGCATGTTTACGATTATAGATCACGACAATAATATTCAAAATATAACGAGACAACATTAAGTTGGATTTCGTTATAAATTTCATTTCTAAAGTTGTAACTTAATGCCTCATGGTATTGGGATACTCCCTGTTCGAAAACCAACTCCTTTACAAAATTCCTCCAAGTTAACGTTCGGAACGTTTTGTAGTAACGATCTCTTTTCAATTTTCTTAACCAAAAATTATAGCTCATTAAGTATCGCATTTCTGGACAACCATCCCAAATTCGAGCAAGGCTTGTAGCTTCTATCCGATATAGAATTTCGTGTGCAATTTCGATTGGTACCCGTTTTAGAACATATAGTGCAATCTGTAAAGAGTTGTGTCTTAGTTCCCGTGAGCTAACAGCAATTTCAATATTTTGGTTCATTTTTATTAAAATTGAGGATTGTTGATGAAATATAAAACAATAGATTTGGCATGTCGTACCGCTGAAAGATGTTAATTAATTGTTTAGGTTTAGATAAAACCAACTTTTATTATTTTCGTTTGCAATCTATTAGGTACCACCTTAACGGTGATCTTATTTAAAGTTACTGATAAACCGATTTTTATTCGGTATAAAGCCGCAATTGACATAAAATATATAATCCTCACCACAGCGTTGCCAGGTTAAAGGATTTTGGAAATGCTATACAAATTTATATTGTATGCTTCTTCTGCCTCATTTGCAAATAGTGCTACCGATTTAACGTTAAGTACTATGTTTTAAATATTGTGAGATGATCTGTTAGATTTGAAAAATAGTAATTCCCAAATCAGTAGTATCATCTGATGCAAATGACGGAGAAGCGCATACATATGAATTTGTACTTAGGATTTACATTACCGTTGGTGGTGCCCCCATAACTACACCATTTCAACCTACAATTCAGAAAGCATCAATTGCAGTTCAGATTAGTCAAATTGCCCTTCTAGAGCATCGTAGAAATAGGCAGAAGAGTTAAAGTTGAACTTCGAACGGTCTCTCAGAGTTAACCAGAACGGTGGCCATAAGGCCGGAAGAAATAATTAATCTGATTTACAATTGATGTTTTCTGAATTTAACCTTGAAATGGTGTAAAAAGTTTAATTATTTGTATTAATATTGATAAATTAAAAGATCAACTACTGATAATAATGCACTCATAATATTTATTTACAAAATGCTACATACTTCGATTATTTCCTAGTCGTTACAAATATGCGAAATCCATATGAGGTACCTTAAACCATAAGATTTAAATCTTTGCTTCACCGAATTAATGTACATTATTATGTAGTATAAACATCGAAATCTACTACATTACTTATTATTCGTTACAAGATTATACCATGGCACCGTCAGTGGTGTATCTTATTCGTTCAACCAACGTTGCATTGTTACGAATCACCCGCCTATCGTGTCCAGTGCTTCCTTTAACACTCGTAAGACCACTAACTTTTTCAGCTCGTGTCTCCTTGCAAGTTAACAGTCCTTCTTACATTTAACAGGTACAAATTTCTATTTCTACCCAACAATCAACCCCCCCCCAAATGAAATGTTTATAACTCTAAAACTAATTCATCAATTAATACAATTAATTACATTCTATAGTTGGGGGCTCGTCGATAATGCCAAATACTTTACTTTACAATACGGGAAACTTGCAAATTCTATTGTTATTTTCGGCGATATTTTTAAGGGTGCCACCTATTGGCTTAAGACGTATACTAACGAAACTGTCGAGATTTGATGGGTGATAATTAGTAATTTACTATAATTTACAGTACGATTTTAACCGTATTGGTTATAATTAGAGTTTTTATTTAAATTATTATTTAAACAAAGCCCTATACCCTTAATAAATCAACATAACCTTCGTCAAGTAGCGTTAATTCACGGTTCCAGCCGCTAGTGGCGCTGCGATTTTGTGTCGCCGAAAATGTGCATGAGTTTCCCGTATTGTAAAGTAAAGTATTTGATAATACATACATTAAAATAATACTTAAGTGAGGTAAGCGCTTGAGAATGACAGATATTATAGATATTAATAAAGATTGAATAGAATTTTATAGAACACATGAAAATGAAGCATGTCAGCTATGGACGAACGTTAAATAAGACCGATTAGTTTAGACAAAAATCTAAATTTATAAAAAATTATTTGATTTGAGTTTACTATTTTTTTTAAATATATTGAGTTTATTTGTTCATTTAACAAAATAGTAATCTTCTTCTTCTTCTTCTGAAAATTAGTTTAAACCTTAAGGCTTGTTATTTCCAACATCTACGTTGTTTCTTTGGCAGTGTTAGTTTCATGAGCATATAAATATTTGACATCAATTAGGTAGCTTGGTGAGCTGGCCTTCAGATGTACCTGTACCCTGGTTTTTATATTAATGATGACAACTAGTTAACCCAGGAAGACCAACGGCTTAACGTGCCTTCCGAAGTACGGAAGAAAATTTGACAATTGACGCATTCGCAAGTGTTCGCGTTACCTACAAGGTAATTGCCGTCTCATCATCATCGAATCAGCAGTGTCATCTGCAAATGATGGAGAATACGCATAAAAATAAATTTATACAACATTTAACATCATTAATATCTTTGCTGTAACCATCTTAACAATAAAAAAAAAAAAAGAAAATTAAAAATGAAATACCTAGTGTAAGACATGGATCTCCAAACATTTTAGCCCACGGCCCAACTGACACCTCCAGTAAATCCCGCTGGTCAAAACCTGCGCATCATACTATCCTAATTGACCCCCTTTTCTTTTTTTCTTTTTTGTGACTCTTATTTCTTAGCAGTGGCGTAAGAATACGGTGTGGTGTTGGGACGGCGCCGGCGTTCAATTTTGTTAATAATTTTCTGATTTCTTTTAACTTTATTTCATAATTGAACTTATTGGATCCCTCGCCTACATTTGCTCCGAGCAACATGCGTCGACTGGTCGTTCGCGTCTAAAGACTCCTGCCACGAACTTCTTAAACAAAGATGGACTGCTATTCCTTACGGTTGTGTATTTAAAAAAGTGAAACCTATTGGCATTTTACACCACGTAGAGGTGGTGCTGTAATTGAACAAAATGGACGACATAGCCCAAGTAGCATTTTGATGCTGAATTGCAGCAATTTGCTAGCAATTTGCAATTAAAAATTGCTATAGGCGCTGCCGCAGCCAACTAAATTGCTGCAAAATTGCCGCAATATTGCAGCAAAATTGCTAATTTGGCCCCACTATTTTTGAGCAAGCAGCTAGCAACTTTGCTCGCTGACAGCGCGCAAATTGCAAGCAAGTATTTGGTAGCAACTTGCAAGCAATTTAGGTATGCAATATTGCTGCAACATATCTGGCTGATATTTTGCAATATTGCTGCAAAATTATTGGATGATATTTTGCAATATTGCTTTTATAATTTTACAAAATATTGCTGGTTTTTTTTTAATGAAAAAGAAATTTTGTGGGCGAATAAAAAATTATTAATTAAATTTAAAAATATATTTTTATTTTTTTATTCAGATATTAATTTGTTAGAATTTATTTTTAATTAACATTTCATTCATTTTATTATTTAATATCTCAAATTATACCTATCTTTTTATTTTATTAATTAATTTTATTAATCTATTTTTAAATTATACCTACATTTTTTTCCCTACACGATGAATAATCCTGGAAATATAGTATCTGTAAAAATCACATAGATTAAATAATTTTTAAATTAAATTTACTCTTACCTAAATGCTGAGGTGAGATTCGAACCTAGGACCTACCCCTTGGATGTATACGCATATCAGACGCTTAATCGATTCGACCACGCAGGCTTACGTTAAATTAAGTTTAAATTGAAGACTTTATATTTTAACTTTACTAAATTTTAAATTTACTCTTGCTTTAGCAATAGAAACTGTTTTAATTAAGGATTTTTGAGGGAAATTTAAATTTCTTCTTAATCTTTTTAAATACATGTTAGCAAATGGCTGATCGGCTAATCAATGTTAGGAAAACACTTAATATAGGTAAATGGAATTAAAGAATTCTTACATACACAAATCAAACAAAATACAACTTATTGTAAAAATGGACAACTCACGATCGTGGGATAACTATATAATACAAAATGCGGGAATCAAAAGAGCTAAATTGATAAATAATATCCGTTTTATCAGTCTTCTCAAAAAGTTTAAAAGAAATGGCACATATAAAAGACATATGAAAATCATACAAACAGATATTCCGACGGTCAATCCACCAACACGTGACAATGATAATATGAATTGTTTGCATGTTATTTCAGCTTGCAATTTACTATAACAATTTTTAGGCGCTATTTGCAAGCAATTTGCTAGCAATATTTAGGCGCAAAATGCTAGCAATTTTTAGGCGCCATTTGCAAGCAAATTGCTAGCAATATTTTTGGCACAATTTGCTAGCAATTTTTAGGCGCTATTTGCAAGCAATTTGTTAGCAATATTTATGGCGCAATTTGCTAGCAAATTTTTAGGCGCTATTTGCAAGCAATTTGCTAGCAATATTTAGGCGCAATATGCTAGCAATTTTTATGCGCTATTTGCAAGCAATTTGCTAGCAATATTTTTGGAGCAATTTCCTAGCAATTTTTAGGCGCTATTTGCAAGCAATTTGCTAGCAATATTTTTGGCGAAACTTGCTAGCAATTTTTAGGCGCTATTTGCTAGCAATTTGCTAGCAATATTTTTGGAGCAATTTGCTAGCAATTTTTAGGCGCTATTTGCAAGCAGTTTGCTAGCAATTTTGAAGCGTAATTTGCCAGCAATTTTTAAGCGCTATTTGCTAGCAACTTGCAAGCTATTTATGCACCGCTGTAGCAATTTTGCATATTGCGCCAAAATAGGCAGCAATTTGCAAGCAATATTGCAGCAATTGAAAATTAGTAGTCAAAAATGCTATTTGGGAGGTAGTACATCTGCTAAGGTTTACATTGCATTTCGTGTTGTTTGCACTGAAAATCGTGTTATAAATTAATTTAGTTCATATTAGTTAATTATAAATTTCCGATTTGTGTATATTTAAAGATAAGTGCACGCCTAATACTACTAAATTTAGTTCCTATTCAGTACACTACGTGACGCTTGCACCACTATAATATGGTACAGTTCCAGGAAATTTCAAATATTTATTGGTTTATGTTGGTACTAAAATTAGTGGATCTATTTCACATTTCAGCCGTAAGATAATCGGTTTCTTTGTTATGAGCAGTTTAAATTTGAATTGCCCTCCATTTGCTCCTCCTCCATTGCTGTCCATTTTATTTTAAGAGGTTCGTACTCCCTGCACATGGCTACTTCTTCATCAGCCTTTTTTCGCCCACTGCTGGACATAAGCCTCTCCATATTATGGAGGATCTGGCCATAACTATTTACATGGCTACTTACGACACTGAAATCAATTATCGCGGTCCGGATTGGTGGTGCTCGCGGGCCGTAATTTGGAAACCCATGATGTAAGGTATGGTCAAATATTGTCGTATTTAGGCCGTTGTTGCTGCTAGGGCCTGAATACTTGGTACCAATAATTACCAAAATGTTCCATATGGGGTAGCGTTGGTTCCATAGGGGGTAGCGTTCTCATTCAGTAAAATAATACCAGGTTTATTCATTTAATACATTTATTAACTAATTGTCCCAAATACTTCTAAGTTTAACAAATATTCAAAAATAACTTACATTAAAATATTTAAGAAGGTCATCTTTCTATTATTGACTCTGGACGGCAACTTCAATGAAGGGCAGCGACCACTGGTTAGCTTGCTGGCAAACCGACCCCCGATATCTCGATACCGGCAACTCGCTAGCACTCTAACTACCGAAGACTGAAGACTGCCCCTCATTGATTGATTTGCCATATTTATGTAATCGACTCCCACCTGATTTTCCAATCGCCTGATCGGTGAACCCGGGTACAGTTTGTTGGCGTGTATCCTGTCACGCCATAAGTTATTTGCCTTAATTGCATTATTGCATTTTTATAAACTGCACTGTGGTTAGTTGAACTTCCTAACGGAAACCGTTGAAAGTTCAACCAACCTGGAGTTCAATGTTTCGTGTGAATAATTGCAACCCATTAATACAACTTAATCTTATTTTTAATTTGGAAATAATTATAATAAATTTGGATGTTGAAATTATTCCCGACAATATTAAATATCGATTATTTTAGGCAAAAATTGATTGAAAAGTTTCGATTTATTACGATATTTATTTCTGATTGCTTACCCTTTCTTATTCTGTTGATAATTGGAACTGTCCAAAGCTTTTTTTTTCTATTTTTATTATGAAGTGCGAAAGTAGTTGATCATTGAGGCCTCCTAAAATTTGAGACTCGGGATAGCTGCTATCAGTTTACAGCGTCCCTGGATTTGATTGATGGGCATGGACTACATAAACAACCTTGAGAGCAGCAGTCAGATTAACAGACTTAATAAACAAATAGCTGGTAAACAAATAATAACAGTTACAATTCTACTAACCGGTAGATAAGTTGCAAATGGGGATTCTTAACTTCAAGAAATGCAACAGTGTAGTCTTTGAGACTGTGGTCTGTTCAGGCTAGGACTGGCTAGGTCAGCGATCGCCGAGGATCGTGCCCAAAAAAATTGGTTTATACTTGGGGTTAAAAAGTGGTTTGTAATTTTTATATACCTTTCAAGTGTCAAAATAGCAGAAAATGTGATTTTCAAAAATCTCCGCTCTTGGTAAGGGAGCCTCTCCTCAGTTTCTAGCCGAGGGCCTCCAAAGGAGTTAGTCCCGGCCTGGGTCTGTTGTAGTTAGTAGTTGAGGTTAAAAACTACTGACATGAACTAAGTCGATATCATAACCCTGTTATCCAATAACTAGGGAAATTAGATCGACTCTCTAACAGCAGGATTTACCAACTCAACTGTAACTCAAATTAAAATTTTGACAAGTAATACTTTTCATTGGTGGAATCTTCCAATGAATGGTTGGCATAGTAAAGAAAACTATTTCTTTTCATTATCTTATTAATATCAGTACATTATCAGTACATTATCAGTACCTAACCTACAAATTATACGAGCATAGTAAAAACACAAAAAACATGAAATTACAGATTAAAATAATACTAAAAATTTTGAACATTTTGTTTTAAAAAAGTCCCTGTTCGGGTGTCAAATTGTATCACAAAATTTGAATCAACCTCACAAATCTAAATAATTTGGTTCTCTTCTAGGAAGCAAAACTTCGTTGAGTACGTTCTCAAAATTTAAAATGTAATACATCCTACCCAAGGTTGGTATGCGTGACAGCCGTTCTACAATACATTTTGTGGTAGTTGCAAAACTTAACAACTTATAATGTCTCAGATATAAATTTGTAACAAAGCTTCCGTCAAATTTGTAAATTTGTGGTGGATTATTGGAAATGGCAATAAAAATGTAAGGATATCGCACAAACACTTGATTCAATCCAGGAACAATAATTTGTAAATTCAAATTATTCTCACCTGTGTAGAAATTCCACACTTGAAACGTATGTAATGCAAAGCAATAGATTCTGTATGAGTCAAAAAGGGAAAAACACATTTCAGAGAGATATTTCTCAGTTTTTAAAATTGAGAATGAACAAATTTTGGATAAGGTATCCACATCCCAGGTGATCACGCGACCTTCGGCACAACAACAAATTAAACTGTTTCCTGATCTTAATATAGGTATATTTCTTAATGAAAACTCATCTTTGTTAGTGGTTAGGTCTTCTAAAGAGTTATCCTCCAAATTTAAAATTTTTTGTTGCCCAGAACAGAATTGAAGGGCAATCTTATTACCGAAAGAAATCGCATCTGCCACAAATTTATGTCCAAATTCCAATACAACCTGGTCTGTAATATTTAAAACCATAAAAATGTTGTTGTCCGATATGGTTACAATTCTGTCTTTAGAAAAACTTTTTATTTCCACGGTTTCGTTTATTATCAATTTGAAAGTTTTATCCATTTCGATCCTCCTTGTTTTAATATTCCACGCTCTCAAGCGATTCAAATTCAAAGAAAGATCACGAATTAAGTACACCAATAAGTAGCCACACTTTTTATATGCCAGAACAATGTAGTCGTTCTCCAAAATGCGATGATCTTGAATGATTCCAGTGGAAGAATTAATTATTATTGTTGTTCGGTTAAATTTAACATTGTTGACTAATACTTCGTCATCACAATCATATTCAGAATATAACAAGTCGACACCATCAAGTGGGATTTCATTAAAAATAAGAGATTTTCTAAAGCTGCGATTTAATGTCTCATAGTATTGAGATACTCCCTGTTCGTAGCCCAACGCATTTACAAAATTCCTCCAAGTTAACGTTCGGAAAGTTGTGTAGTAAGGATCTCTCCTCAATTTTCTTCTCCAAAAATAATCGTCCATTATGTATCGTAGTTCTGGACAAACATTCCAAATTAGAGCAAGATTTGTAGCTTCTATTAGTAATAGAACTTCGGATGCAATTTCGGGTAGTAAACTTGTTAGAATAGATAGTCCAATCCTTAAAGAGTTGTCTCTTTGTTCCCGTGACCTTTCATCAATTACAATATTTTGGTTCATTTTTATAATTGAGGATTGTTGATGTAGTATAAAACAATAGATTTTAGCAGGTCGTACCCGGATAGAAGTTAATTAATTGTTTAGATAAAACAAATTTTATTATTTTCGATCGCAATCTATTACCAACTTAACTGTAATCTTATTTAAAATTAAACCGATTTTTATTCAATACAAAGCCGCAGTTGACACAAAATAAATAAACCTTACCACAGCGTTGCCAGGATATTTCCCCAGATTTTGTGAATTTTAGTATTATTCGGGACTGCAAGGTAAAAATTTTCTTAAAACAATCTGAATTTGGGGAACATTAGAAATATAAAATATCAAAAGAAAATATTGTAATGCTATTTTTATAAAAACAATTAAAGGTCTGGTTGATGTAACGGTGGAGAGCACAAATACTCTCTCAGGGAAGACTAAGCTTTAAACTCAAATTAAAAACTCGGGTGAATAGTGCTGATTTAATGTAAATTTTTCAATACGTTGATTATTATAATTCAATTCTAGTTTGACGACAATAATTTCGTCCTTCGGCCGTTCGTGTACTTGTTTAGGATTGTATTGAACTACAATCACATTTACTATCGATTTCTAAATTGTCGTTCGAAACCTTCGTGTGTGACAAAATGTAGCAATTTTCAAATTTTACTAATAAAAATGTTCAAAATACAAATTAAAACTAACCATTTGTTGAAAAAGTTACGGAACCACTGAAATAGTCGTTCTCGCTTCGTAAATGGGCGGTGGTGTCATAGAACGGTACCAACAGATGTGATGTTTGCTCGTGCTTGATTAAAGTCGAATTTTATCACAATTTAACCAAATCGTTTTACTTGTGTTGTAATCGGCAACGGATTATTATATTTTCACTTCATACGAATTCAAACAACTTCAAAATTTTATTACAATCTTCACAAATCATCAAAACCTATAGGTCCATCCAACACTAGTGGTGGTTGGATTAACAAGCATCCGCCAAATCAGCAATCGGACGATCAATAATTTGTCCAAAAACTAAGAAATGCTGCAACCGGCCCATGCTAGTAACAAATAGGTCAGCTTTTTCTTAGTAATCTTAGTAACTTCGGTCTTGAAACCAAAATTTAAGGATTCCCGTGACAGGAATATTGCAAAACAATCACTCAAAAGATACCTGGAATCAAACTTTGATCCCAGGAAACGCAAAATCTTTACTTTTTCTTGACTAACAAAAATCACTTCCGTTCTCGCAGAAAGGACTCCTCGAGGAGAGTCTTTCTTCGGAGGTGCCACACCTTCAAAACCAAAAACTCCAAAATGTCATCAAATTCAAAAAATATGTCCGTAGGTAAACTTTTTGACGCCAATTTCAAATTTCGTAGCAATAATTCTTCTTTTGCAAGTTCACCAAAATCCACCACTGCACGCGACAAATCACAGAAGATGTAAAATGAAAAAAATTAGTTAGTGTGGCCTTTAGGCATTTTATTAAACATAATTTATTATCAACGCATACGGGTCTCCTTTTCATACCCCTTTTTGAACATGATGTGCAACCCCGAGTCCTCAACTCGTTTGAAACACCACAATATATTGTTTTAAAGCATTTTCTTAATAACAAAAAAATTTCGGATTAAAAGCAACAATTATTTTCAAAAAGGGATGGAAAATAACTAAAAATATACTCTATGATGTGAGTAAAAAAAGGTAATTTGTATTTATGGTTAAAAACAACATAAATTGCTGTATCTTATTGTTATTTTAAAAACCTAGAAATCTGAAGAATTTTGCTAAAATCTGGCAACTTTTAAAATGATTTCTGGAAAACTTAAATATATAAACGCTGATGTTGTTTACACGTCACAATTGCTAATTGGCACCCTTGACCAGTGTTACCATTTCCTTATGCTTATTATCCCCAGAATTTATTTTAAAAATTACCAGATTTCATCAGAACTTTTTTCGCTATCGTTTGAAAATGTTTCTATTATTCTTAAACGATTAATTGTAATAAATTTTTATTATTCAGAAATTTATACCTAATTAAAAATATATTTTCTCTTGTATTTTCAACTTCCCCCAGATTTTGATTGATTAAAAAATAAATTTCCCCATCCCCAAATTTAATATCGAAATTCCTTAGAACCCGACATTACTGCTTTTGACTATCTGGAGAAATCTGGGGAAATTTGCATTCATAATAAGTTCCATCGTCCGATGTGGTCAATATTTTCATTCACACAAAATTATTACTAAATTGCTGCAAAAATACATCCTTAAGGCCCCTTCAGACGATGAATATATATTGTCAATACTGTCAATAAATATTGACGCAGTGCATTTGATTCAGACGATAAATATTGATTGACCCTCACACATTCAATAATATTGACAATATATTGACAATATATTGACAATATATTGACAATATATTGACAATAATATTGATCGTCTGAAGGGGCCTTTAAAGAAATTTTACGGTTAGAATTTGTAAAATCTGTCTCATTTTACTGTCATGTCATTGTCCTATAATCCCATTTTCCTTCGTATGCAAATATTGGGGCAGTTTACAATCACCCGTAAAAAGATTCTATGCTTCCAATGTATGGTAACCTCAATAAATAAAACTAATTGTATATTATCTTATCACTTCATTATCAATACCGAAACTACAAATTATATGACAATAATTTTGTGCTGTGCAATTTCGGGTGGTAGATTCTTTAAATCGACAAGAGACGGTCGGAGCATAGTGGTCATGCGAGTTGACTATGAACACTAAATACCCGGTTCGAATCCGAGTGAAGTAAGAACTTTATTCTGGCCGTCAGTCGTTCTGGTCCTCCATGTTGGGCTTCGTCAGGCTGTCTCTTCGTCGCAGATAAAAAATACACTGCTACATTTGATATTAAATAGTCATGTAGAACATAGTACATTTTTTTAGATGCTCAATTTGTAGATAAATCATTTAATATTCGGTACATCTTCAGTCACCATAAAATTAATAAGAATCACCAGGTTACAAGTCACAATCGCTAATTATTACATTTGACGAGTGTTGCCTGTTCCTTAAACTTACTTTCATTGAAATTTATTTTTTATTTTGAATCTGACGTGCAATAAACTCCTTTTTTTACAGTTGTTGTGGGCTTCTCATGAAGGCAAACCATGACGTCAATGATGACGTTTGCGTTCGATCCCAACGACCGCTACTTTAAATAGAACAGGTGATGAGGATCTTCGTTCGGGGAGTACAACCTTAATGATAACTCTTAACTATAATATTTCCTTAATTCTTTTTCTTTAGTAGCATTTATTGATCCAGCGTTGAACATAGGCATATCCCCGTTTGAAAGAAAGATTGACTCTCCCCAGCTTTGAACCCTGCATCCAACTGCGTTAGTTGCAAGGCAATGACCGTCTCTTTAGTTAGCTGCCGGATAATAATCGCCTGGGGCGCAAAGTAAAACGATCGACAAACAGCTAACGTGCAACTTCAAGCTCCACAAGACTGCTGGAATTAAACCCCAAATCAATTCATGGGGCATCGAAACAAATAGTTTAAATTTCGACCAATTTATGCTTCAACTATGAAATTTAAACTATAAAAACAAAGAACAGTAATTGAAGCCGAAATAATCGAAAATCATTTTAATAAATTTACTAATGGTGAAGGGGTGGTTCAATTAAAAATTACAAAAAACGAAAAACATCATGGGAACACATTCTTCATATTCCTCTTTACGTGGAACACTTCAATTAAAATTCTCTTCATCCTGTTTCCTTCGTAATCCAGTATTTGGATATGATTAAAATCAAACTCATATTCCGTATCTCTGTGATGGAGATCCAGCTTTGTAAAATTAACACCAACATTTCTCAATCTCCTTTTCTCTCCATGGTCTTCTAAAACTTCTATTCTACCACAATCTCTCTGGTGTTGTCTTTACATTCCTCACGCTACTGAAAGCCGAATTATACATGGGAACCACATAATTCTATCCTTTCTAATGTTTTCTAAACCAGCTCCTTCATGACAAGTGCACCATGAAACTATCACTCTGGTGATAAAAAAAAAACAACAATTCTCTTTCATTTTTGGGATCTTCTGCTTCGTTTTCTTCATGTCAGAGGAGTTGTGATCGTTGTTAACTCATTTAATTTGCTCCTCCATCTCCAACTCGTCGCACTCGCGCCATTTCTAGAGCTGTTTATTTCACCCGATCCGACTATCATTTCGTAGATCGTCCTCTCGGTCTGGTACCATCTATTTTACCTTGTACTGTAAGTTTTTCAAATTCATAATTTTTTTCTTTTTTGATAGGACATCCAAAACCAACTGATCGGGGATACTAGGAAATAAGGATACCATGTCCATTGAAAGAAGACAATATCTATTCGATAACTCAACAGTAATGAGCAATTGTGCGAATTGTGCTGAATTCTTCAATATGTTGTTGGAAGTTGTCATGACCATCCCCAAGGTGTCTCTCGAAGACTTTGCTGTATTTAGGGAATTTCACACAACTGACCATACTGGTCTACATTTTACCTCTGGTTTGCGAGTTTTCCTCAATCCATATCGTTTAGAACTCTGGAAATTGGTTCTTATGAGTGAAAATGCTGAAGTTCCACTTCGTTTTCATACTTCTAAGCAAGCATCTATGCTTTTCTGTGGTATATCAACTTGGAGTTTTCGTTAGTTTCACATCCCCTTTTCATATTCGTCCTTATATAGGGTGTCCCAGTAACACCGCCTTTTTTTGAATTTAGCGCTATTTGTGAACATTGAGGTTTAGTTATGGAAAATTATACAAATGCACAACGCATAGAAATTGTGAAAATCCACTACAGAAATAGTGAAATTTTTGCAGAGACGATTCGAAAATGTTGTTGATTTTTCGGTCACCATAACGCACCCTCTTGCCGTACAGTGGTCCGATTAATAGAGAAATTGGAGGCAGTTGGGTTAATTCAAACCCAAAAGAAACCTGTCGGTGTTCGTGCAGCTCGTTGTAATGAAATCATTGCAAAAATTCGTGAGAGTTTTGACCAGAATCCTTCCGCCTCAATTTGCCATCGTCCTCAGCAACAATTGAGACGTGAGATGATAAGCATCACTTTTTCTGGCATAAAATTGCTTCAATGGATCTCGAAGATATGTGGTTTCAGCAGGATGGCGCAACCTGGCACACAGCGAACGAAACGATGAAATTGTTAAAGACGAAATTTGAAGAGAGAGTAATCGCACGCCGCAGCGATGTGAAATTGACGCCCTTTGATTTTTTCTTTGGGTTTTTTTTAAAGGAAAGGTGTATGCCATTAATCCAAGAACAATTTTTGAACTGAAAGACAAGATTCGACGCGCCATTGATGAAATTGAGCCGGAACTATGCCAAAATATCATCGAAAATTTCACCAAAAGAACTGACGAGTGCCTCAGACACGAGGCAACCATTTATCAGATATTGTGTTCCATACATAACCTCCATGTCTACACTCTTTATTGCAATAAAAAAATTTGAACTTTTCAAATAAACACGATGTTTTTTTCAAATGTCAAAATAGGCGGTATTACTGGGACACCCTATACATACCACTATGTTATTCCCCTTATCTAGAGCTCTGATTGCATTTAAAAAGGCCTTTTTTAATTCTAAAAGAGCCATGATTTAGGGGGAAATATCGAAGGCAGTAAAAACAAGAATTTTAGTTTCATTTTGTCCAATAGATCCTCATATTATGGTTTTTATTCGTAGTAAGATGGGTGAAATTAGTGAATTTTCAATTATGTGAAACTTCATCCAATTTAAATCCTGGAAATAATTTTCATAATTTCAATAAATGCTAAATAGGGGGTAAAATTGATAAATGGAGTTAAAATTTTACCCACCTAACTTTGTAAAACTTTATATCATTAATTAATAAATTTTATGTAACTGTGGAATGGTACACAATGAAATGTCTTCGTTTATTACCAACCTAGAAATTTGAGTGCGGCCTTCAGGCCGCACAATCTGAATAATCTAGTTTCTGAATGATTCAGTAAATTTACCAGTTCTCAGCACATTACTGTTCTGATTTTTGGAGACCATTACTTTCACAAATTCGCAACTGGCAATCAAACAATCAATGGTATGATAATAATTAAACATTAATAATGGGAAGCTATCAATTAATTGTTCCACAAATAATAACAATTTTCTAATTTTAATATCTTTTCATAGTCTAAATTTTACATTTTTTATGCTGATCTTCAAACACTTAAATTAATAATTTTATCGATTGTTTTCATCAAAATTCAAAGTTCGAATAAGGCAAATATCAAATTCGTTTCACCAAATCAGAAGTAATAAATAGGAAATGTAGCAGTTTATTTGCGGTTTCATATCCACATAAAGTTTTGTGTTTATAATGAATCCAGCATTACTACTTACGACAAGATTATAGTGTCTATCGTATCCTTTAATATAACAACAAATAATTCTTCGGATTTAACGTTTTGTGCGCGATGTTCTTTGTTGTTTAGATGTAACAAAAACATAAATATTTCTCTTTCCGCTCATTCTGCTTTTATATGTAAATAAATATAAACTGTTTTGATGAAACATCATGTCAGTGCTTACTAATTTGTAAAGTCATATTTCATAAAAGTTTCGGGAAGTTTTCTAAACACTCGTGCAGAAAAGTAACATTTGGTGCCCGATGTAACAAACATTTTTGTTCAAGTTGGTGTAAGCAAACGAAACGTAAAATTCTTCATTTTTCATTTCTACATTTCCTGTTATATCTAACAAATTTCCACATAATAAATTATCGAAAACCCATCACACAGCCGCTTAGTCTTTGTGCATATTAGAGACTGCCTGGCTTACCTGCGTCTCAATGTGCCCCAGGACTGAGGAGCGCGGTTTTAAAAGTAACCGTAACTTCTAAACCGTTAATTTTATCAAAAAACATCAAAAGATGTAAAATAAAGACCATTAAATTTGAGACATTGTGAGGTAAAGTTTATGAAAATTGATCAAGTTTTAAAAGAGTTATGGGCAATGAAGCGATGAGAATTAAGCAGTCGTTTCAATTATGACTTTTTAATAGCGCACTGCATAACTTGCATAATTTGAACGAATTTTTATGTCAGTAATTAACCGATAATTAGAGTAAAATTATTATGGGGTACTTTTAGAACCACTCCTTCGTGAAGAAGTTTTAATTATTACAAATCATTTAATTGTTTTCATATAAATTTAGATTTCCAGAAATCCGTGTATTGCTTTAGTGTAACAAATTCTAATTACATTGTAATTAAGCATAACTACGTGAGTAAATAGCAAATGCACTACTTTATGTTTACCATCCAAGATACCACTAATTAAACAAACTAAGTTAACTAAATAACGAAAAGCGGTAGAAATCTCACGAATTTAGAAACTTTAGCGTAATAAACCTATTAAGGCGGATCGTACACAGAAAATCTTCGGGTTATACAAATCCGAGGATGACAATCAGGTGATGATACCGTCTAGACGTAATTTTTTTTATCAATCGATTTGTATAAATCGTTAAGAGACCCTTTAAAAATTTACAACCGTGAAGCACCTGAACAAATATTGATTTAAATAATATAATGTCTTGTATCATTAAAATGCGATTACACGATTTTCGCATCCAATAACAAGAATATATTTAGAAGGTTAAGAAGTTTACTGACCTGTTATGGGTCACTGGAGCAACAGGCCACGATCTCCGCGATCTCAAAATGAGTGCAGTTCGAGCCCCAGTTGGTTGAGCACCCATTTGGGGTGCCGATGTACGTTTCCTCGATCTTCTCGGACCCCAGAGATGGTGTCCCGGATGTGGTCCCTGTTCGGAACAGGACCTACGACCCCTTGCACTTAACAACCCTTCTCTACGACCTCGCTCTTGTTCTAAACGAGCAGTTATTTCGCGCTGCACTTCAAGTAATGTTGAAGAAGTCATTTCAGATTTTCAACTTACACACTTAAATTTTGCACAAGAGTACCTTTCGGGCGTTACGTATGTGACATTTTTGGGGTGTTAGATAAAACGTAATTGAAATTTTGGGCACTGACATGTAGTAGGTTTAGTAAGTCGCGCGCGCTATTACACCAGGCCACCGATTAAGCCGCAACTAATCAAAAGATTTTTTGTTTTTAATAATTGGCAAAAAATTACAAGTTTGTAAGTTAGTGAGAGCGATTATTACGCAATAGTATGTAATGACAGCGAAATTTAGGTCGACAACAAACCACCTTCTCTATGGTTTCGCTACGTTGAAATAGAATGTTATCTTAAGTTTGTTGATTTTGTGACACTTAACAAGTGAGTTGTCTTTGTCTCTTAACACCTTTGATAAAGACGTTACGTTTATACCTTAATAGTAATCAATTGATCCTTGTGGATTGTTTTGGTTCATATACAGCAATACCTATCACATAATGTAAAAAACGTAACTATAGCAAAAGACGTCTTTTTTGGGTGAGAAAATTTCCAATGCGGTAATTGACTGAATTTTTTGAATTTTTACCCTAACGATAACAACGTGCACAAAAATTAAATCAAAGAGAACTCGCGCTCTCCGCTAAATGGAACGTGCCGTGAAAGACTGGCAGGTAAACCATAGAAACCACGTGCTCGCATTTAAAGCGCTTGCGTTTAGATATTTGGATATTAAATAAATAGGTGTTGATCACTTTTAATACAATAGGGATGGTAATTATGGAGAATGTCAATAATGACACGAAAGTGAAATATTGTAACACACCAAAAATAATGACACACTTTTCAAATTGGTGAAAAAATAAACGATCCTCTTTGTTTTCCTTCATGGAAAAATTTGGAGCAATTTATTAGCGATAGAAAACAATTTTTTCAATAAAAAGCAATTGGGGGCGGGGGTGACGCGCCTTCAGTTCGGTCTCAACAAAAGCCAATTTTCAATGTAACTCTAAAAATGACAATCATGTGTATCGATAGTTCTTCCTTTAGCGCTTAAACAATGACAGGCACCTGTTGCCACAATATTACACAATAGTTTTGTTATTGTCGATTTAGAGTTTGACAGGAATTGCTATAATATGGACTGTATGACGTTTTGCATGTTTTATTTAAGACTGACGAATTGTAAACTTCTTTTTTTTTATTCGGTTTTTTTATTTTATAACAATTTAACCTCCACTGAACAGCAAATTTGAAAAATAACATAGACGGTAACGGCATGGAGTGCCATATAATAAATAACCGGCTGTGCTGCAACGGGAGGGGAGATTCAATTAAAGGAATTATTGTATGTCACCCCGCTTGCATAACTAAAACTTGGAATGTCAACAAAATAAGAATATGACACTATTACCGAAGCCAAAACGTCCAACAGAATAGTAGATAACTTTTATTTTTAACTAAAAAAAGGTGAAAATTAATTTTAAACAAAATTTAGTCAAATTCGCAAAATTACATTGATAACAAATGGAATTTGTAAAAAGCAATAATCTATCCAAATAATTAACTCTTGACAAAGCACCGTAATATGTTGCAACAAATCAATGAACTATCAAGTTCATTGAAATTTATTTCTAAAGATTTCTTTTCAGTATACTAAAAGAATTTCAAGCAATTTACCTACTTTTTGTCGTTCTAAATGGGACTACCCCTATTAATTACTTTGTAATCAATTGTTGTGTCGAAAATGGGAAAGTTAATATTGCAATTAACTATGACCTTTTACTTTATATTATTTTCTACCCCTCCCCCCCGGTCTTCCGATTCAGATGTTAATTTTACAATCATTTTCATTTTAACTTACAGTTAAAATTTTAACTTAGTAGGTATATTTTAATATATTAGTACTATTATATTTTTAAGCTTTCAAGTACAATACACTCTTCATCAGAAATAACATAATATATAATAATTATAATTAACTAAACCAATAACTAACCCAACGCTTAAATTTTAACGTTTAAATTAATTTCTTAAATTTCTACTCCTTATCCAATATTATAATATACAGTTGTTTGCACGAATAATGAAGCTTCGTCATAAACGGCATTTGTATGAAATAAGACGAAAATTGTGAGTCACATAAGTGTTTGATATAATAAATTTAAATCATAAAATTTAATAATTAAGGTCGTGTTCTGGTTTGGAATTAAAAAAATTAAGTTTTTGGTTTTTTGCATATTCTTAAAGTTTAGACCTTTAAGAATATATTCTCAAGAGAAAATTTTAAAATTCCAACAGTTTACCACGTTTTAGCTATTTTAGTGACGCAGCAACTGAACCTGCAGTGAGCAACTTACCGAAGGTCGTAGTAATTATGTATTTTATGACATTTTAACATTTTTCAACCTGGTTGACATAATATCTCAAGTTCTATTTAACCGATTTGCTTCAAATTTTGTACAAACCTTCTATATATAACTGTCTATCGCCCCTACCACTTTTGTATCAAAATTATTTGTTTTACTGGTTGAAACTTTTGCTTAAAACTTTAAACGTGTTTTTCTTAAAACTACATTTTTCAACATGGTTGACATGATATCTCAAGTTCCATTTGACCGATTTGCTTCAAATTTTGTACCAACCTTCACTATATAACTGTCTATCGCCCCTACTACTTTTGTATAAAAATTATTTGGTTTACTATTTTAAAAAATTAAGAATTGTGAAAAAAATAGTCAAGAAATGAATTTTTTTCTTCAGACAGCCGCCATTTTGCGAAAAATTTTTTTTCCGTTTTCTCTTTAGTAGGGGCTATAACGACATTCTTACTAATTAAGAATCTTTTTTTAAATCTTGTTTTCGATGACCAGAAGGGTTGCAATCGTGTCAACCAGCACACCCTCAATTTTTTTTACCCCCCAACTTTACCAGATTATAGCTTGTTTAATTTTAATTTTTTTTTATTAAAATTTTTTCGGTATATTCTCGAAATATCAACAAATATGTTGTAAAAAACTGAATGGTAAAAACATTGTGTGTTTTGTTTTTATTGAGCTCGACAAATCGCCCATAATTTATGCTTTTAAACCAGAAGACGGCCTTAATAAGCTTAAAATTTTATTTTTAACAATATTTATGACTTTTATGAAATAAGTGGGTCCACGGTCAAATTCATACCAAATACGGTTTGGGAAATCAAAAAATTTAAGAAACCCTGCTCTAATGAAATGGAAATATAACCTAAAATCAAACTAATTTGTTAAAAAATTTAAGCAACAGTCACTATAAAAACTACTTTCATTAAAATTATTATGCACGCTAAGAATTATTGTATCTACTCTTTCTATCTCATACGTTTGGTTTCAGATAATTTTCGACGTATAAGATTTCTAAAATCAGACATTTAAGAATAATTTAATATAGTGTGTCTTTGTTTCACCTATGTTACTACAATTAATTTAAAAAAAAAAGGTTGTCTGTACTTAATTCAGATGGTTGTGACGTAAGCTTCATTATTCGTGATTACAACTGTACGTTATAAAAGCGTTTTCGATTATTTCATTCATATATTCGAATGTCACACTCCCCTTGAATGAGGCCGAAGGCCGAGCAACCAGATGAATTATAATATCTAGAAGATTCATTCCAGTTAGACAAATTTTATTAGGATTCAATCGAATAAAGCTTACTTATTTATTATAAAACTTGTAGAACTTTTAACTTTCTAGCACTGGGGGGTATTCCATACCCCATGACGGGTATTCCATACCCCCCAGACCCCCCGGTCCTGATACCGTGACATGTTAATATGTCTACTTTTAAATGTTGCAATTTTATCAAATCTATAATTTCACGATGTTAATACTTGTGAAAAATGGGATGAGGTTATAAAATCCTCTCCAAGCATAGACGGGCAAATTGCACCCCTAATCGCAAGGTAGGAAATACATGTAGGTTTTGTATTCGAATAGCTATGCTTTTATTGCTAAGTTAGCACCTCCCTTTGAGAGTCTAGCTCCGCCTTTACTATAATAATAATGACTACAATATTCAAATATAAAGTATTATAATTTGCTATAAAACTCCTCCTAATCTTCTCCCGTATCATTTATAAATTCGACTCTGATTGGGATTGGTTAATCTATTTATTGCCAATTAAGAAAGGTACCAACCTAAAAAATTGTGCAAATTAAACGATGAACTTGATGACTATTGCGGAGTGCCGAACGAAGCACCATAATCTTTTTCAATTCCAGTGGTTAAAACGGAATTTTGATTATTTACTGAAGTCTAGGCTAAAGTTGAATTATTTCGTCTCAGATGAGACACTTCGGATAAACAGAAAGTGGCAAGGATGTTCATTCAGGAGGATGAGCGTTGTGAACGTACTTGATTCATTCTGCATTTATTCGTGATGTTTGGTATCCTAGAAGTCATAGTTGATGATGACGATATTGAGAACTTCAGAGATAAGGTGCTTTGAGTCTCATCCGGTGGTCAATCTTCGGTTTGGATTCTTCTGGGAGCTTGGGGTGGGCATTTTGGGCAATTTTTCCTCTTGACGTGGCTATTGGGTATTTGTCGTTAGTTTTGGTGTCGTTAAGGACCAATTCTATGATTTCGCCACCACAGTTGACGCATGTGAGTTTCTGATTTCTCTCTATTGTTTTAATTGGTAGTTTCATTGAGATTAACTTGGAAGAGTTACATGAGGCGGCGATCAACAACCAATAAAACTTGTGAGCTTCATGGCAGAAGATCCTTCTGAATTTGATCTGCGAGAGCGGTTTTGAGTCCATTTAGATTCAGAATCAATAGGAAGGTTTGGCATGATTGTTAAGATGTTAAGAACTTCTACTGGGAGACTTCTGATTAAGGATTGCATCATCAAAAGTTTCGATCATCTGAACATCTAAGGGTGGGACCTCTGAGATGGCATCATGGTATGTTCGAGTTTCCTCGCGGATATCAATGGCTAAAGCTAGCAAGGCGTCGGCGTCGTCCTGTGAAGGGAAGATTTTCGTCTTTCTGCCCCGATGCATGTGCCAATTTTATGCTTGAACGTCGTTGTGGTATGGTTTTTTCATTTGGTTGGTTTGACTTCATCTTCCTCTACGGCTCATTCGAGTCAGTATCATCTTGTGTCTGAGTCCTCAATTCGTGGTATGGTACTGGGCCAGTATTGCATCAAGATTGGATTTGAATCGTTGATGTTAGCTTCTGGAATTTCTGGAGCATGGAATGGACTCCTGCTATCAGTTAACTTCGTCGGAGAGACGTGAAATTGTAGCAAATTTTTGTTGCCAAAGCAAATTCAAGTTGATACCAGGGGAGGAATTGCTGCTGACTAAAAGTTACGTTGCAAATATATAAGAATGAACGAATCAGCAGTGGGTTCAAAGGATCAGAGAGGAGGGAGTTTTGTAAGCAATTTTTTTGTTTACCTGAAGTTAGAGAAAAAGAAAGTATTCAAATATTTTACAGTTTCCTTAAAGAAGGAAACTGATGATTTGATAACATAATCAGCAGTACAAAATAAATTATTATTAAATTTTCATGAAGCTATCGGTACAAACTAAAATTCCCTAGGGATGAGGCTCACCTTAAAACCAAACATACGAGCATAAACAAGGTAAATTAGTGTTTTACCTGTCTATATTTTTTAATTTAGATCAGTAGTCGTCAACCTTTCGTTATCGCAAAAACTAAACTCACAATTTTGGATCCTAAGGCACGCACTGACGTGAAACTTTTGGATCTCGCAGTTCATTAACATTAAATTTTTTATAAAGGCACAATAATCTATCAAATAATAGCCATAACAGCTATTAATTTATGCAGGGGCGTAGCTAGCCCCTGTGTGTAAGGGTAGTGTGTTTAAAATTCAAAGAAATGGAAGTTAATCCAGGTTGTTTGGAGGATATAAAGTAGAAACCTTTTTAAGGATAAAGTAAAAAGGAAGCAAAAAGACAACTTTTTAAAATTGATAATGACGAATAATTGATTCTTAAAATTTCGTTTGGTTGCTTACTTACAGCTGGGGGGTATTCCATCCCCCAGACTCCCAGGTTCCTGAAGAAAATATATCTGCTTAATTTTATCTAATTTTTAAATCATTTTTCCATTTTCTAGAGTAGTTTAATTGCAGTGAGGATTCTGATGGATAGCAGGAGAGAGGTGAGTTAAATTACAATTGCTGTACTTGATTTAATTTGATTTTAATATTTGTAAGCGTTCAGTTTCTTATTTCTACCTTCAAAGATGTTCACCGTTGTCCAGTTTAGGTTGGTGCTAATTAACCTCCATTTAATTTAACGACAGTAGAGTATACAATCGCCCTTAAATAACAATTTTTAAGTTCAATTTAAACCTCAAAAAGATTTTATCCAACTGAAATCACTACAAATTTTCTTCATTTTCCCAAAATTTAATTTGGAAACATCAAATAACAGTTTTATAAATATTTTAAATCAAATTTGAAGGAAAATTTCAGAAGCTTTTAGATTGAGAGTTCAAGTAGCCTGCGGTCTAACCATATATTACCTTCAAGGCTAACATTTTAAGGCAAACCGAAAAACAATTTTCCTTAATTTACATTTTTTACCTGTTTTTTTCCGTAAGAAAATTTAAAAATTTTGTTGCGAAATTACTTTTTCAAATTATTGCGATCACATTAACTCGCAATTATAAATTTGAAAACTTTTTAAATGAACACGAAGATTTAGAAAATTAAAAGATTAAAAAAGCGTAATTTTAAAATTTGATTAGGAAACATAATTAAGCGTTTTTATAACCCGATTTGTAAATTGTGGGTAATCTTGTTTTCAGAGGTTTAAGTTTTCAATTTTAAATCCTCATGTTCTCTGTTTATTTTTGCATTAATCCACTTTTCGCAAACCTAATGTATTCGTAAATTGTTTTTGAAAATTAAGAGGATTTACAATTGTGATTTCAATTTTAGTCAAATTAATAAATTATGACGTTGCAATTAGCGCAATTATTAAGCAATTTAGGTTGAACGTTAATCTCCCTAATTTGTTTGCAGTTTTATTTAACAATAAACATAATTTGTTTGAATGGCGAAGTTGAATTATTACTTTGTTGGAAAAATAATTACACAAGTAAAAATAATTTATTATTTAACGCTACCACCAGCTTTACGCCCCTGCTTCACACTGATGATATAATATCATATCAGCATTTCTCACACTTTCGATGTTTAAATATCCTAAATTATACTAGTGTTAAGCTGGGGTGTAAAGCTGATTAGCAATTAATAAATTAATTGCTGTGTTTAATTCAGCTTTATCGTGAATTTCGTAGTCTTAATTAATTTCATAGAAGAAAGTTAAAAAATCTGTAAACTTCCTCGATAGTTTAGTAAAGCAATGAAGCACAGATTTTGTGTTATATTATGTAAATTAATATCCAAATTTTCTTATATTTGTTATGATACCGTCAAAAGTTTACATTGGTTTACTTGTTATCTATCTATGTTATCTAAAGTTTGGTTTTGTTTCTCAAGTTACGAACCAAAATTATTGAATTTACAATAGCAATATCAGCACTGAGGCTTAATTTGCAAGAAAAGTTATTTACGTAAAACGCGAGCCGCAGGCGAATATTATAAACACTTTACATACACGTTACGCACAACATTTTTTTTACTATATCTAGGGAAAGTAATTCTTTTTACTTTACAAGAACTTATCCTACCAAGCTAAAAAAATTCCAAAATCGGAATAGTGAGAAACCGCTTCATCAGCAAACCCATCCAGTCTGCCCTGTCCGCTGATTTGTTAATTTTAAACTGTAACAGTTATATACAAAAATATAAGTGAAACTTTAAAAGAAATAAGATTTTCTGATATTTCGTAATTCACTGTTTATTGGTTACAATAAAAATCATATTAAATTTTTTTTATTTAACCTATTTGCCAAAATTGGTCACCCATTTTACGATTCACTAAATGCGAAGGCCCTTATCGATTTCTACTAACTTCAATCCCTGTGGGGTAATTCAGTTTCGCATAAACGCCGAAACGCTTTCAAATTTCAAGATTTACCTGACATAAGAAATCGCGATGTGTTGGGCAACGAACCGAATCACATAGTCATTAATCCATCATTACAATTTTCGTCAAAAACTAAAAAATGCGACATGACAATAATTATTTTCATATTGAACAGCAAATTCTGCTTCAACTTTAAATTTAAATCAATTAAATGGTTCCTCTTAGGGCTGGTAATAAAATTAATTAATTTTTAATTTAATTGAAAATTAACATACTAGCGCTGCTAAATATTATTTCAAAAGTGTAGGGCTCGCTGCGAGAAAAGTAATTAAAATTATAATTAATTTTTTTTTGTAACGAAGTTTTTCGAAAACTTAGGTTTTCTACGACCGTACGGCCCTCTAGTATCAAGAAGTTCAAGTTTGCAATTTTCCTAACGAATCAATATTTAGTGAGGTTTCATACCTTGCTAGGGACCAATCGGGTTCTGTAACTGATGCTGGCGCTGATGTGCTGCGTCCTGGAAGGCTCAATCTTGGCATTATTCGTAACGTGATTGGACGCCGGCGACGTAGGAAACTGTCTAAAATATAGGAAAAGTAAATAATTTACATATTTTACGTTTTTCTTATTAACTAATTTTTTTTTTTTAATCTTTGACGCTAATCAACTGACTTATGCGTACCAATCGAAATGGTCTGTTTATACAGTTACCGTTAGTCACGTGATCTTATTCTCTCGTATATCCAACAGGGCGAGATCGAGTTTCATTTAAATCAGACATTATTTAAACGAGCATTGTATATTTCCT
The DNA here is from genome assembly GCA_958510855.1 of Rhagonycha lutea. Lineage (NCBI taxonomy): Eukaryota > Metazoa > Arthropoda > Insecta > Coleoptera > Cantharidae > Rhagonycha > Rhagonycha lutea. The sequence continues at coordinate 37,111,325 of OY294041.1, forward strand.
GTTACAAGCAGAGAGTTAGTGATTGATTAGGTTGTTTAGGCGTTATACATCCACTCAAACCGTTTCATTTTGATACCTTGTCTGTGTAAACATGCGGTTTTCAATTTAAAATGAAATTGCTTGTGTAGTCGACGCGGTCCAACTAACTTTGACGTGCGTCAATGTTTAAATCATTTTATTAAATTGTTAACCTTTACATTTTGCACAAATTTATAACTTTCCAAGTCGCTTACCGTAATAGGTTAAATGCAAGAATTAAAATTATATTAGAGGACTTTATACAAACACGCGTTTAGTCAACATTGATTGTTTTGTTAAATAACTTTTGCAAAACTTAACTAATTTTAATTTTTCTCTTATTCTTCAGTAGTTTATCGTTCAAACGAATGGAAATAATTGTGCATATTTTTTTATAAAATGCACAGTTTTTGAGTTATCGTTTGTTAAAATTATCAACAAAAAATGTCGCAGATGATTTAGTTTTCATACATTCTGTTTTCTTATTACTTGGCAAAACGACATAGTTCCTCTTTTTAACAGTTCCAACAATTCAACTTTATCTTAACCTCTAACTCGGTGTCACCAACATATTCGAGTGCTAGTTTGTTTTGCACCGCCCGATATACGCTAATTCGAGAATAGAAGGACACTTCTAAAGCTGGAGGGTAACCATTCGGAAAAATGGCGTTTTTCTCAAAAAAGCCTCAGGTGTGTATCTCTGTTGCCCTCTGGTATTTTAAGATAGTATCAAGAAGTTAAACTTCCAGGTAGGTAATTTTGTGCATCAGTTTGGTTCTAAAATGCAGACTTATGGTTAATTTATGAACAGATTGACGGAGGTTTGCGATGGATTTCTTAAATCTTTCATTTTGCAATCACATTTTATAACCGAATACTGAAGATTTGTGCCATGTGACTCATCAAGTCGGTATTAGCAGCAAATACAAGTTTATGTAGACCCCAACAGGGTTAGCTTCACGATAAGGATCGTGAGATCGGTGACGTATCATATTTAGTTTGGAAGGTCCTGAGATAAATATTTTGTGCATCAGTTTGGTTCTAAAATGCAGACTTATGGTTAATTTATGAACAGATTGACGGAGGTTTGCGATGGATTTCTTAAATCTTTCATTTTGCAATCACATTTTATAACCGAATACTGAAGATTTGTGCCATGTGACTCATCAAGTCGGTATTAGCAGCAAATACAAGTTTATGTAGACCCCAACAGGGTTAGCTTCACGATAAGGATCGTGAGATCGGTGACGTATCATATTTAGTTTGGAAGGTCCTGAGATAAATATCATTCGACCATTGGTAACGAATTTTTGCACTTCGTTACGTGGTACTACTTTCTCATTTAATTTCAATATTTCTAAGTACGGTCCATGCATTTTATTTAAATGCAATCGTTAAATTGAATGCATTTTGCTAGCAGATGGTGGATAACTTGAACATTTGGCGTAGGAATACCTGGGTCCTGAGTCTTGCAAGCTCGACCATAGCAAACGTACGTTATTTTTCACCACGATTTTATTAAGTACCTGTAGTGCGTGGACAAGAGTATTTTATTGGTCCAGAGCAGCTATTTATTTGTGCCTGATCGTATGAAACATTGGTATAGTTGTCGTGTGGTATTTTGGCTTCTGTTTGTAAACATCTGGAAATAGAATAGGTTCTTAATGCGCAACCTACTATGCAGCTTTTGGTGCGCAAGTTGTGGAATCATTTTGGATTTCCTCCAGTTGACTTAACCATTGTTATTGTTTTGATTGACGAATAGAGAATTACTTAATCATCTGAATGGTCCAGACATGCGTAACATTTCCAACACCATCTCTCACTGGTCCAGTTCCAGCTGCAGATCTGCAAGCAGTGCTTCAGCGTCGCGAATGTCGATCATGTGTTTTCCTGTGTAAATTAATAAGTTACAGATTTTCATCTTGAAACAACAGCGATAGGACACGGAACACCTGGCACCATTACATTGTAAACTTTCATAAAGCGCAGGAGTAAGTAAATTTTATCTTTTCCAATTCGTATGAACTGACTTGTTTCTGGGCTTTTGTTATCAATTTGAGTATCCATTAGAGGTTACTGGATACACTTTTTGATTGTTAATATCATTGGCTACTGTGTCTATACGTTTAGCACAGCCATACACATTGCAATTATTGGAACTGTGTGATAGCATCTTTCAAGTTCTTTGTGTCAATTAAATCATTTGTTTACTACTTATTTGCGTTTTATTGGGTGTGTTCCACGTAATGCCCACGACGACCGCGGCTTGGTTCCGTGGTCCTTTGATTGGACTAAAGATCGAACTCGGTTATTTGATTCGACTGACTTGAGCTTGGAATATTTTCAAATCTTCTGTTATATTACATATCTCCTAGCACCACTACTGATTCAATTTTTTTATAGAAAATTAAGAAATTAATTTGCTGTCAATATTACTCTCAAGTTTGTGGGATGCTATGTAACAAATTTATTTCATTTGCTTTTCCTTCTTAACATTAATTTCAATAATTTTTACTCGATGTGGTCCTGCATTTTATTTATAAAATATTTTAACAAATTTCAACGACCATAAAATCTTTTGGCTTCAAGGTCAGTTGCATGCGTAAATTGTTTGCACAACCGTGTCCGGACCCGACAGTCTACCCAGAACTTAGATTCAATGTGGACGTAAATTAGTTGAAAATGGTGCAGTTCCATTTTTTTGTTTAAATTTTTATAGTGATTTATGTGGATCATCACTGCCGTTGTTGGAAATCGTTTATCATTTGGTCCGAGTTTCTTTATCACCTGGAAATATTTTTGGTGGCACATTCTCTATCTTTCATGGGAGTAATTTCCATGACACCATCCCATTGGGCTCGAACAAATCGATTCGCTTGTTTTTTTTTTGAAATCAAGTACCAAATTACAAACTTTGATTGTTTGGTTATAAAGGAAGTTCCAAGTTCATGTTTATTCGACTCATTATTCTAATTGCATTCTGGTTCACTTGAAATTATCAACAACATCGACGACTGTTCACCAATGTCTCAGCATCAAAATCACAGTAGTGTTTATTTTTTGCCAAGTGATCAACGGGTTAAGTGTTTCTGGTTATGTGGGAGAAATTTCAACCATTACTGTCATTTTTGGATCCGAACGTCCATCACCGATTTGGAAACAACTGCATCACCATGTAACGAATTTTTGCACTTCATTACGTGGTACTACTTTCTCATTGAATTTCAATATTTCTAAGTACCGCTCATGCATTTTATTTAAATTCGATCGTTAAATTCAATGCATTTTTGCTACAGGTGGTTGACAGCGTGAACGTTCCGGCGTAGGAATACTTGGGTCTGGGGTCTTGCAAGTTCAACCATGGCAAACGTACGCTATTATGTGTTTGGTCTGGTATTTCTTGGGCCTAATTAAAGCAAACTTTTGTTTACTATTTGAGTTTTTTTAGTTTTCCCAAGCTACCGGTCTTCTTTTCAGAGATCCACGACCTAGCTTTCGCATTTAATCAGGAGCTAGTCTATTAACATCATGACAAACAAACTAGAGAGGATATCTCCGAATTCCAACGGACTCTGGTCTCTGTCTGGGTTAACCCTCTCATTAGGGGTTGCGCTTTAGAGGGTAGTTTTTGTTACAACCAAGATTTGAGGTCGTTTTTTATTAATAGTAACCGTTCGAGGTTACATTTTGGTATGTGATTGCCTGCCTTTAGTTAAATACTGTGTTTGTTATCTTACACAGGTTTTATTATTGCAATTATTTGATTTGTTGCGCAATTACTTACTCGAACTGTTACTGAAATACGCCCGATCACAATCTTATTTCAGAACACACCACCCAGTTTCTTCGATTTATCATCCAAAGGGCTGACCTATACGGACATTGTGGCAAAACAAACCGGAGTGTTACCCTTTCCGCTTTGCGACATTCAATTAATTCTCGTTTTGATACATCCTCTTATTAGGGGTTGTCAGTTAAGGGTTAATATACGTTACAGCTTTAAAACTTTTGAATACAAATCCTATAATTAATTCCCATCTCGAGAGTAAGGGATAAAAATTCAGATTTTGCGGGTTTTTAACAAACCGCGTAACTTCATTGGAGGTTATTCCATATCCATTAACCCCTCCCCCGGGTTTAAAGAGCAGCATAGTGTAGATTCTATCAGAAATTTTATTAAATCGTAACCCTTAATGTATTATTATCAATAATACTATATTATGACCGGGGGGTCTGGGGGGTATGGAATACCCTCCAGTGCCAAGAGAGTAAAAGATGCGTTTGATGGCTCCAGACCTTCGATTATTATCTATTTTATTTTTTAAGTAAAACAAAACTTAGATGGACAGACATATTACAAACTGAGTAAAAAAATTGTATAGGGTTAAGCTGCGTTATAACTTTAATTTGTTATGATTTTACTTTTTGACGAACGTACAGATAAACGGTGGTTGTATCGTACCACCAATCTCGAATCAAATCGATCTTGACAAACTTTAAACGAATACAATTTTACAATCCCTTAAAAAATTCCCTTAAAAACATTTTTATCTCAATTTCCCACAATAATTCTAAAATTTATGCTAGCACAGTTTACATTGATTTTATGAACTCGAACTCTGTAATAATACTCGGTGATTTGCATGTATTTTGTTAGGATACAATTTATTATGCACTGCGTTAGATTTCGGCGTATTATTTTAAAATAAAATGAAAATAAATCTTAAAATTTCTACCTATTCAAAGATTTACCGCGAGCATTCTTCATTTTTCACCACAATTTTATTTAAAATGCAAATTTTGCAGGTAAAACTTACCTCCGGATAACGAGTTCCGTTGCGTTCCCGAATGGGGCGACAAAAAGTCTCCAGATATCGTAGCATAACTTACTGGATCCGATACTGGTTGACTTTCTTCCGGTGTCACTTTAAATTTAATTGAAGTCATTTTAATCACCATAAGTTGATTTCCTAAAACAAAACAGAAGTAAGTGAATATTATCTATTTGAACCGTTTTTGTTTTCGAGAAAACATAATTTTGAAAAGGTTTCTTTATTTTGTATGTTCCTCGAGTGCGCTATTAGTAAACTCAGGTTCAACTAATTAGTGCCTTTTGAACAACTATACGTAGCAGCAACTAAACAACTTTAAATGTTATAAAGTTAGGTAATTGATAATAATTGATATAGGGCTTTGGTGTTAAGTCGCTGTAGTTATTAACTAACTAGGTCCGCCTTACGAACAGCAGTAACCAGATGACGTTCAGTTTCCATTAACTTATAATTCTATTTCCGATAATTACTAATAGAAGAGTTTTCTCGTTATAGTGCAATCAACAGTAATGTAAACCAGGAACAAGTTTCATATACCTATCAATTAAGTGGGGGGAAAATTTTGGACGAAGCAATGGTAACAATTTTAGCTCAAAATATTGCTTTCCTAAATAAAAATTATAACCTGAGAGGTAGCCGTAAAATAAAATTCACTAGATTTGAAGTTATTGGGATGTAATTTATCTTTATATCGGCAATCATTAAGTGCCCGGTTGCAATTACTCGATTTCCCTCGTGCGTACTTTTTATCTGGTCGAGTCGGGATTCAGAACATTTTTCTCTGATTTTTTTACTATCCTATCGAACCAAACCGAAGGTTCACCATTTAAAACTACTCCACCCTCTAATTAAATGGCTTACAATGATCACCTCTTTCGTAAACCCATACCTTCTCCACTGCAGCAACCCTAGCCAATCAGCTAGGAGACAATCTGACTAAGTCGTCTCCCCTACGTTTACCAACATAGAGGCTAATTTTGTAAATCTATAGTGGAATGTTAATTATGAACTGGGATAGAATTAATCCAGTTTCGTCAGGTCCTTTTTGGTTTTACCATCACAATCGAGCTCACAATTTTAGTTACGACTCTACAAGATCCTGAATTGCCTTGAATTTTTTAACGTTTAAAGGCGATCGTATCTTTTTTGTTCAAAATTATATTAAAATTGAAGAGCTAAATAAATCAAATCCGAAAGGTTAAATCTAACGCAGAAATTCTATATATCATTAACTTATTGTTATTCCATTTTGAAAACGCAATCTTTTACAACTCAAAGGAAAGAATCGGCTTTGATGGAGCCATGATGATAATCCGTAACTTTAAAATCTCTTTCATCTGCTTTTTAAATGCGGAAAGTTATTTTTTAATTATTGCAACTAATAATCCTGCATCCTGTGCTCCGTGTTTATTTTCTGAATTCTACGCTATCGCGAAATTGTATTATTAACCTTTGCCATATTAATAGTTTTTTTTTCTGCCATCCTCATTTTCAGGACACTAAGCGCCGTGGGTTCCAAGTCATATAATGCTGGAGGAATTAATTTTTCAAAAGGTTTCCTCAGAAATATCCTAGAGGACTTTTTATTAATTTTATTTTTATGTGTGGGAAGTATTCTGATATTAGTTTTGAAGTTGCAGGTTGGTAAACATAATTTCAATTGTAATAATTTTACAAAACAATGTGGAAACTTTTTATAAAGTATAAAATTTCACATTGAGAGGTTATTTATTCAGAACTTTGCAGATTGGTAGGTATAATTTATTTTATTTTCAAATGCAGAAATTTGTTTCACTATTATTCACATTTCACAGGGTATGAATTAATTTAATATAATTATTTGCAGGATGATAGCAAAGTTAGATGAAAAAGTAATGGATTTCAAAACAACTTTAATTCTATGCAACCCAATTAGCTTACTAACGTTGAATTGCATTGATTAGTTTAAAGGGGCTTTTAGAGTTTTGTTAACGAGAACGGACATTTTATTATTAAAGTGAAAACTTTTGTTGTAAAATCAATTTCCTACAGAGATGTTTGCTTTCCAAACTTAAAGCGCGCTATTTTATGTTCAAATTAAAGTGAATAATTTTTTGAAACTTGATCTTCAACTGTTCCGAAAAAATGTTGTAAATTCAAGTAATTATGAAATTGATAATTAACCAAGGTAATCTGTAACGTTGGTTATCAAATAGAAGTGTTATATGAAATTAAAAGTTTCACTAGCGACCGCTATCAGATATGACCATAATAGTATATGTAAATACGGCAACGAATTTCTTTTACTTGTGTTGTTAAATCGGCCATTTTTCATATAGAAAATCTGTTAATTAACCCTGCCCCGCTGAAAATAAGCATAACAAAGAGATAATAATAAAGATAGACCCTGATTTTTCATATATATTGTCGTATTCGTTTCGCTATAACAAGCAGTAGCAAATACCTCTGACGATGCTACTAAAATTTTGAGTTTTTTATTCTGTTTGATTTTGAAAAAAGGAGATAATTTTACATTTTGGTGCAAGAGTGAGGAAAATTGTCCTGTTTGTTAAGTATAAAGTTATAAAACTTTGAATGGTTGACACTTCTGGGAATAAAAATAAGTAAAATAGTAGAATTGTTGTGATAAGTTTTTCTCCTATTGGATACCAAAAGTGAATTAAAATTAGTGAAAATGGAACGTAGTGCATTTCAATTTATTCGCGACGTAAGATAATGGGTAGAATTTTTGGTTTGCTACAAGTGGCAGCAGAAAAGGGAGGTTTTCCGCTGGAAACGATTTTGGAAGAGAGACGTGCGAATTTTCCGTCCGTCTTTAGTTTGCAATTTTTTGAGAGTTTCTGGAATCAAACTTGATTCTGGAATTACGTAATAGAGTGATTCTTGGGGTTATTCATGTACACGGGAAATTATCGAGTTGGTTTACGAGCGATTTTTGAGATTTGTCATAGTGCGACCACATGGTGAAAATTTGGTCCACCATTGTAGAATTTGCGATAATATTGATGGAGTGTTAGATGATTATCAATATTGTTTTTGGTGAATGATCATCAATTTGGGTATTTATTTCCTGGATGCTCCTGGATAAGTTTTGAAAAGTAAAATTTTGGAGTGAAAATTTTGGAGGTTAGAATCGCAATTGCCTAGCTATCAAAAGTTTGTTTGTACCTGAGTACAAACAAACCACTACTTTCCTGGTGTCGAGTAGGCTGGTGCCGAGATGTTGTGTACCTTTCCTTGTGCTAGAGGGTATTCCATACCCCCCAGACCCCCCGGTTTCACGCCTATTTCAAGGGAATAAATTTGTTTCGGTTTATAAATGTTTTAATTGATTTTTTTAGTAAATTGATAATACTTAATTTTATCTCATTTTGAAGTGTTTTTTCAATTTTCTAGGGTGGAGAAGCCATTAAGAAATGTGAAGAAATGAGTATGCAACCTAGGGTCAGGGGTGGTATGGAAAGTGACGTTAATAACGGGGGGGGGCAGAGAGAGGAATGGTTTGTTTTTAAATCGCACACCTCTCAATCGAGAGGCCCGTCAAAGCTTTTGCTCTCGGGCCTAAAATTTGAAGTTACGCCACTGCATTTAGAGAATTTACAAGAAAAATGGATAGTCCAGTTTCACTCCCAACACTACTGGACACATGTGAAAATTGTATGTCCGGATTAATAAATCTGTAATTGAGTCTGTTTTATTTTACAACTTCAGCATAAAAGGACCATGGAAATTAGAAATTTTAATTGTGTACATAAAAGTGTATTGGTTGCTTAGCAACAGCATGAGAGCATTAGCATAGATCAAAATTAGTAATGTATTACGAACAGTGGCGTAACTACCAGTGTGCACGGTGTGCGAATGAACAAGGCCCGTAAAATCTTAAGGGCCCGAGGCATCGTAAAGTAAAAAATAATGGCACCGTGCCAGTCTTCTTAAGCAAGATTAAATTCCACCGGTCCAGCTTAGGTTAGTGTCAAGAAATTATTTTTTAAATTGGGGGTACCGAAGAGTAATTCGCCGGAGCCGAGTTGTTTGCGTACCCTTTCTTGTGCTGGGGGGTATTCTATACCCCCCAGACTCACCGGTTTCGCACCCATTTCAGGGGATTAAATCTGTTTTGATTTAACAATGTTTTATCTAATTACTTTTTTATAAAAAAAAATATTTTGTTTAAACGGACCGGGGGGTGGTGTAATGCAAATTAATTCGCTTGCCACGGGTACATTTTATTAAAATATTTATTATTTGTACAATTAAAAGCATTGTTAAAATACAACAAATTTATTCCCCTGAAATGGGTGTAAACCGGTGGGTCTGGGGGTTATGCAATACCCCCAGAACAAGCAGGTAATATGACTTTTCAAAATTGATGAAGACGCAAATTTAATTCTTGAGAATAGTACATATTTTGCTTATTACGGCTGGGGGTATTCCATAGCACCTGGTTTTTCAATTGATTACTAATTATTAGATTATTATAATTACCAGATTTTTTTTTCTATGGTGGATAAGCCCGCTAAACACCCTAAAATATGACGAAATGAACATTCAACAGAAGGTATGGGAAGGTAAGGCCAGTGGCGTCAATACGGGGGGGATGCAGAGGAAGGAATGGTCCCGGGCCCCTTTGGACCCCTTTAAACTGCATTATGTTTCGCAATTAAATTAAAGGGGCCCGTCAAAACTCTTGCTCCCAGGCCTAAAATTTGAAGTTACGCCACTGATTGGTTTCGTCGTATCGGAGTGAAATTTTGGGTGGTAATTTAGTCGCGTTATAGCAACTTTGGATCGGCTTCCAAATCATGGGAAGTTACATTATTCGACCGATAAAGAAGCGATTATGTTTGTATAAAATTGGACGTTAAAAGTTATACATGGAGAAATTTATTAAGGTACCAAAATCAATTTTTTTGTAATTGAATTTCATTAAAAGTTAATTCCTTCGTGAATGCAATAAGCAGAAAACGATTTTTGAAATTAAATGTCTTTTTGCATAAATGAGAAAAGTGGTAAATCGGGACTTGTAATTGTTCCATATTTCAATAACGAGGTCCAGGAGCCAATATCAGATGTACAAGCAATGTCTTGCGTCGCGAGTTTTGATCAAGTATCTCCTGTGGAAAATTAACAAGTGTTCCTGATTTTCATCTTTTGAAGCCACACGTTAGAAAGCGATTGGAAGCGAACACTTGTCACCATTATAAGGTGTAAACTTATCATATCGCCTTTTCCAATTCATGTGGACCGACGCGACGTGTCATTTTGGATTTTGTGTTTCAATTTTGGGAAACCGTTAGAGGTTACTGTCTTGTTTTAGGTGCTTGTTAATTTGAGGTGGGTGCACTTTTAAATTGTGACAACGTCTTTACCATTTTCTACTGTGTGTATATTTTTGTACAGTCCATACATTGCAATTATTGGAATTGTGATAACATCTCTCAAATTCTGTTGTCAATAATTAAAGCACTTCCTCCTTCATCCTCTCATTAAGGGTTGCTGCTCAGAGGACAGTTTTCGTTTCAAATGCCACGGCATGAACTTCTACTTAGAGTCAGGATCATCAAAATGTACCCAAGTTTCATCTCCAGCGATAATTCGATTGCTGTTTAAGCATTCTTGAGACCAATATTGCACTGATGTTTGACATACCCAGATAATCATTTATAATCTTCTAAGCTATTGATTCGAATATCTTAACATTTTTGCAACTTCTTTGAATGAATACGACCATTTCGTCTGATTGCACCATCAACTTTTAAAACCTTAACATGTCAGGGCGCTGGTCAACCCCAAATGACTCTCCACATTGGTTAAATAAATGATTGGTGCTCTTGTAAATCGTTGTTTTCTCGCAGCAACTGTTACCACAAACTGCTTTCATTTGACTTTTAATATTCTTGACATCTTTTCATTGTCTTGCAAGGATTTGAACAGCCACACGTGACTTAATATTTGGCATTTAACAAAATTGATTACTATATCACTTACTTCTTCGATTGCAACCGAACTATTGGACATAACCACATGAAATTTTCGGTGTATACCTGAAAATGAAAAGCGTAAAGGAACAATAATAAATTTATCCATTTCCTTTTATTCTCCGCAAACTTAAAAATCCCCCCAGTAATATCATACTTTTCAAACCTTAATCGTTTTATTATCATATGCCAACGGGATAAATTAATTATCCCCCGGCTAAAATCATAATTTTGAATTATTTACGCCATTCTGATGGCAAACATTTCCATTCCTTGTCTTGCAGGCAATTTTCTAGCATTACAAAACTTCCCAATTTTACCTATCTGCGTTTATCGTTTTCCCTAAGTTTATCGATTCCAGTACAGGAATCTTCCAGGCTCAAACCCCCTTTGGAAAATTTACATAATGGGGGGGGGGTCAAAAATTATCCTGATATAAGAAATGGATGGTGTTCAAAATCTTACGAGCCCTTATAACCTTATATAAAGGGAAAGGGGTCAGAAATTTTTAGACTTTCTAATTAAAATCTATTCCTAAAAATTATAATATTTGCGGCATTCGAAACATCCGGTAAATGTTATCGATAATCCATTATTCTTTATTTTAAGGAGAGCTGTAGTTTATGAAACACTAACTAGAATATGATAGGTCAAGGTTGGGAAGACTCTCATTATAGCTTTAGGAGGCTATAACCCCGGGGCGCCCGGGGGCTATAAATGGTCTTCACTACACTATTTTTTCTACTACTAGATTTATTACAATTTTCTTATGATAATTTTCAATTTGATATTTGCGAGCTAGGTTATTGAATAAACATGGTAACTTAGTGACATAGCATTAATTGGGCAACACTAAATTTAAATATTAATTTGTAGATTAACTACAATGGAGCTAGCTTTAATATTTGGGAGCTAACTGCTGCTATTATGCCCATAGAGCCGGGAGCTAAATTTTTAGTTTAAATATTAACTTGATGTCATGTTAATAAATCCATAAAATACTGTGCATATAATCATATAAATTATTAGCGTGTAAAAATTAATGGCCAATTAGCTACGTAAATAAAAGTATAATTATTTCATAGTGAACTTTCAAAAACACAAATTACAATTGCAAATTAAAACATTTGAAGCATTTAACGAGAATGTAATATTATTTACATAATTTTAATATTTTATTTGACAAAAAATATTAAATGAGGGTTTTGGTATTTAAATTCCTCAGTAGTGAATATCCCAAAGTTGAGAAATTTTTTGTGATTGGTTGCAGTATTAAAATTTTCAATTTTGCTATAGAAATTCATTATCTACAAAGAATTAAATTTAGTACTTTCACTTGTTTGGTCGATTGCTCTACAATTATTTCGGCATTTGTTTTGCCGATTTTTCCGATGAAAACTGATTTGAATTTATGATCCACATACGGAGCAGTCACGTCTGGGCTTGTTTTGGACGATCCTTCTACATTTCAGGTAGGAAGATTGTCCCTTGTAGTTTGTTTCATACTTTTCCCTGGCATTTAGCACATTTGGCTCGTGACTCCGTGCTTTTCTCACAGATTTTTGAACACTTGGCTTCTTGGCAATACGAGCATTGCTGTAATCGAAGTGTTGTTAATTTAGAGGTTGTGAATGACACTTTACAATCAACAAGCAATGATTGCATTGCTCACTCTTTCATGATGTTATTCATTCACCTCAATCTGTGACCTCAAGCTTACAAAATAATAAAAAATATAAAAGGGGAATTATTTTCTGGATACTATTCTCGTTTACCTCTCCAGAGTGCTCTTTTGTTCTGCTACAAAGTTTAAAATTCTGGTGCTATGTTTAAAGTAACATGAGAATTACTTATCGCGGCATGAAAGCGGGTTTTCCTAAATCCGACTGCGTGGGAAACGTATTGGAAGAAAAAAGAGCCGGATTGCTTATGCATGAAGCGTATCACGTTTTTGACATCTTATAATCACAATGAAAAATTCCATCTGGCACTTCAATTTCAATTTTGAAACCATAACAAGTATAAATTAAATATTAGTATAGACTTATGTAATTGGATGAACACAATAAAAGTTACAAAAGCAATAATAAAACCTTAAATCGTAATTAAATTCTTTGCAAATTAACCATGTACGAGTAATATCCTGTCATTCGTGGGTTTTATCAGAAAATGTAACATTTTTCAATAATTTTTTTCAACTTGAATGACGTAAATATGGGTAGCTAAGGAGTGGCACTAAATCGAATTGAAGATCTTGTTTCCTTAGCACAGTAATTTGATCGAAAACACTCATCACGTGCATAATTTTGTTACATAATATAATCAAAGTGTTGCGTTGTACCAAATGCACAATTTATCAACCTTATCCATTTGTGGCAAAGTGACACATTTCTTGATATAAAGACGTGTGGATCCATTTATGTAACTTAAAAAAAATGCTTGTAAGATATTTTTAGAAATGTCACTCAATCGTTGACGTAAAAACAACCTTAGGCCTTATACGCCCTATTTTTATGATCCAATTATTCTTTGAAAACAAAATTTTATAAAAACGTATTAAAACGACGCTTAATTAATGCAAAAATTAATTTTTACCAAATTAAGTTAAGAGCTAAGGTTGTTCAAAAAATTTAATTTTAAATTTCGTGATGGTTTAGTGCTGATGAGCTTCACTTAAATTAAAATTTTGATGCGATTGAGAAGTGTCGAAGTAACCAAATCATAAAGCTGCGTAAAGATATTACGGATATTGAAAATCTCCGAAAAAATTTATTAAAATTTTGCTTTCATAACAACTTACCCATTTGGAAAATCTAATAAGGATATTATATATTATGGAAAATAGAAATATATTAATATGTATGAATATTAAACGAAAATAGTAACCTGTAACTGACATTTAGAAATTTGTGGTTTACGCTTAATTTGTTTAGATCACCTTAAAGTTTGCGTATTTAGTTAAAATATTCTGCAATTTATTATATAAATTGGTTTTTCTTGTTATTTTGTAAACAGAAAAAAATTTTTTTTTTAGTATTATCTCTTTGAAAATCACTGCTGGGTCTCTAGATTAATTTTTCTGTACCTTAGCCCTCCAGTGGTCGCGTGGTCTACCACCGTAGACCATGCTTTTTTAAGCCTTCTTTAAACCGCCATAGCTCGTAACAGTTCGAATTATATCGGTTGCATCTTTGAGTAGCTGACAAAAATTAGTCAATCTTTCGGATCCAGTAGTTTTTGAACTTTTAAAGTGGTAAATTATTGGTTTCATAAATTCTGAAACAGGGCTTGTCTACAAGCGTAAATCACGCGCCTAATGGAGGGTTAAGAAAATAATTTTCTTTTTTATGTATAAAATGGTCATTTATTGAAGTGATTAATCGCTCTCAAAATGCCTTCCGCAAAGTAATTTTTTCAAATTTTAAGCCTGTTAGTAATCATTGAGTAAGAATTGAGGCACACATTGCAATTCGCACTTTGTCAACAGGTGCATTGTCTTGCAGTATAAATATGCATTTGTTCAATTTTACTTTAACGTAATATTTGAAGCAATAATATTAAAAATAGTTCTATCTACCCAAAATAAAATAATGTTCAAGGAAAATTCTTTATTCGAAGCTTGGATGGGTTCATTAACGAAAAACCTCGACTCGATTGATTTTTAGTCAATTAATTTTAATTTTACCTTCTTTTTCTACTTACACTTACAATCACTTCATCCAATACGTCTGTCAAGGGAATCGTTACCTGAATAGCGTTAATCGTGCGAGGAAAGATGCTATCGTCCAATTATACAGAGTGTTTAAAAACTCAGCTTAATCATTAATACCTTCGAGTCGATCGATTGGTTGCAACGAATTTCGCTAGAAAGCACGAATTCACTCAAATTTCAAATTGACATAATTGTGATATAGCACATGCACGTCAATTATTTCTGTGACATATTCCCACCTTGAAGCCTGTCATTGCAGTTAGAAATAACATTAAATTATTCTTGACGATTATTCTCTAACGTTTCAGAAATAAACTCAGCTCCAAAAAAATTGAACTGCTCTAGGGATAATCATAAAAGCATTTCCTTACATTAAATATTACTTTTTGTGGTACAAGTCGTTCCGAGTTATTTCGTCCGATCAAAAAACTTGTAGAAGAAACTGTAAAAAGTTTAGTGACATTTTGTAAATAATCGTAAGAGATCCATAAAAATAAAATTTGGATTTCTGGTTTTGATACAAAATTTAAGTTGATTTATAGCTTATAAATAACGACCGTAAAGATTCAATAAAAGCCAACAATTTTGATTTCATTTTGTTTACAATGATTTTGTTTTGTAATCAAAGTTACTTACAATCATTGATTATAGTTTGAAAAAGATGTGAAACTTTAATAAAAAAAATTATAAAGCTACACTGAACGTGCAATTTTTGAAGACTATAAACGCAGCTTTACAATTTTTATATAAGGAATGGAAATAAGTCTGGTTACAAAATTATGTAGATGAGATTCTGTATTGTCATGTTCCAAATTGACGAACAAAAGAGATACAAAGAAAAACTCTTCACCTAAGACACAGAGTAAATAATAAAATCCTTAAAGTTGTTGCAGATTTTGGTTTTATAATGATGTTCCCCCGAGTGAAAAATAGACGAGACCCCAGCTCTCGATACTTGGAATAAAGACTAGTCGTCTTAAAATCGGAAGCCTAAGATTCATCTTTTTGCACACAAAATTAGAAATCGTAGAAAGTAAAACACAATTTTTTTAATTCTGACTTAAGCAAGCAAAACAATTTTCTAATATATTGGTTGCACTACGCAGGAAAGCATACCAGAAATCACACAAAATGCAGATGATCAAATGATGTTTAATTATGTAAAAAGAAAAATTTTAATTTTCACTTCTAATTTGTTAAAAAGTGGAAGTTTTAATTAAAACTTCAAACATTTTAGAATGAAAAGAAATTTGTTACGAAAATACTTTGGTTTTAGTTTTGATTAGATTTCTCTTTTAAGATTCGCATTTTTAAAACAAAAGCTTTGGAATTAGTTAACCCAAGTTTTTGTTGTTTGTTTCAGTTCAAATCTTTTTTATAATAATTCCCGTTCACTTTGTAAATGAACTTTGAGAAAATCGATATATTTAGATTGAAAATTTTGCAATTTAATTGTTTGAGTAGATACAATCAAAGTTCAATAAACAAAAGAAAGTAACAGAATTTAATTTGGTAATAATTGATTTTGATGACGTTGTTCGAATTAAGTAGGTAAATAAGCAAATTCAATGAAATTTGTTGATGGAGGTTAATATTACATTTTCAATTTAGGTAAACACGAACTTCAAACAAAAAATTGTTAGTTAATTAAAGATACTTTTGAAGAGAAATCAATCGATTTCCAAATTTTACAACTCAAATTTTGAGTTATCTTTGATATGCGAATATAATTTAATATGAAACAACATTAGGGCATAATTTTCTTGTCGGTGGTAGATTATTTTACGGTTTCTTTGATGATAACAAAGTTTTGAACAATCTACTAAAACTTTTAATTAATTATGAAAATTTTTCAACTTAGTTTTCTGAACGTTTTTTAAGTTGTCCTTATTTCATAGTACAGTTGAACTAAAACTAGAGCTTAAGATAGTTGTTAAAATTTGTTTGTCTTATCTACAGTCTTCCTTTTAGCTTAAGAACCTCTAGAAATCTCTACGGCTTAGCTAACCCTAGATTAAAGTGTTCCAAATCTTGTAGCTTATCTACTAACCGCAATCATAAAATAGCCCCACGTTGGGCGCCAAAAAGTGGACTAGAACCCCCTTTACTCCTCTACTTATGCGTATGTTCCGCAGGAGATCTAAAATGGAAGATATCACTAATAATGGTAAGTATGTGACGACACTCAATTGATCTAATTATCACTCATTACCAATTAAGCTCTTTGATGTTCAGGTAGCTAACTTTTTCAACGCCGAGAGCCAGGATATGACGGATAATTAAACTTAAACTGCTATTGTTTAAAAACAAATGCGTGAATTATAAAAAAAAGGTGTGAAGCTAAAAAATAAAGTTCTTAGTTTACCCGGATGCAAACCAGAAAGCTTTTCAATTAAATTTCAAATTTTCTTTACTAGAAAACTTTCAAAAACAATTTTATTACATAAATGCTATTTGATGGTTTTCCAATTCTCTCAGCTTAAGGTTTTACTGGAAAAAAAATTAAAACCTCATCCTCGAGGGACCTAAAATCCTATATTACAACCATTACTTGATTTAGGTGACGGAAATAGTTGAAACTTAAATAATAAAGCGCTGCTTCAGCTTCAATCAGATGTTACCAAATAAAATCGATTAAATGCGGTTTAGTTTTCTAATTCAAATATTTTCCTTCACATTTTTTACTTATTTTAAATAAATTCTTGTTATTTACACACTTTTTGTTGTTATACCGAACCTACTCAATTTATTTTGAGATCTAACATCACCACGAAAGCCAACAATTTTCACCAATAGAAAATTTTTTTTGAGTTCCCAGCGGACATTACTTACATTTTATCCTAATGTAATCCTTTAAGTTTTAAGTAGTTGTTTTTAGGTCAACACAATCCAAATGAACTTAAATTTTTAATCTACCTTGTAAGTTGGAAATTAATACGTCAAAGGCAAACGTTCCATATTCGGTACGATCAAACAAAATAAACTGTGGAATTTGTTTTACAGCAATAAAACAGCAATATCAAATTTTAATCTTGATTGTTCTAAGCAAACTAAAACTAATTGCCAATGTGTATTCTTCTTATTTGTACCGCATCCTTATAAACTAATAAATAAGCAGTTATTAGGCAGGTACGGATTTAGTTGACCAGATTTTATTAATTGGGAGCGTTAATTCTTAGTAAACAAATTTCTAATTAAATTAAAGTAACCAACGAATAATCTAAAGCGTCACTGCTTATCCGATAATCCTGCTCTACTTTATTTTTACTATTAAAATTTAGTTTCAATTAAAGTTAACGACAATAATTACTACTTTCCTGGCGCTAAAAAATTACCACAACTAAATTCAATTTTCGTGCATTAAAGGAAAGAACGGGTCGTTAGAACATTTGTCATAAATTGTATTTCTAATAGGACAGAGAAAAGGTAACACATGGAAGAGAACTTGATCAATATCATTTTTTGTAAAGGAACAAAGAGCAATTCAAAAATTTGACAAAATAGCGCTGAAATAATCCGCACTTCAGCGAGAGTGAATCCGATATGGAAAAGGGACAATTATTCAAGTGTATAAATTGTGATGGCTCAAAGGAATTCTTTACAAAACGACTACAAATTCCATTTTAAAGAAGCAATAAAATACTGTATTTTACATTCTGATATTTTTAATATTACAAGGAGGAAGATTACTTTAACCAACATGGGAGTACTGTGCAAGAAAAGTTAACTGCATGTTAAAATATTTAAATTATTGTAACTGTACCAAAAATTACAATTCAATTGCAAGGAAGAGAGGCAACAGGTTTAAAACGTTTCAATAGAATTTGGATGCGAAAATTGCGATTTGTTCGAGAGAACTTAATGTGCGATTCTTCTCGAGCGGCTGCACACTCATCAGTGGTGAATGATTTGGATATCTCGCGCGGCAGTCCTCGCTTCCGCTACTGGAGTCTCTTCTGTTATGAGCTTGTAGTGGTCTTTGATTCGGCAATAAATACAGCAGGTTACTAAATATCAAACTTATCACCTTTATAGCGCAGTTGTTAAAACCCTCGTCTACTACTGAATTAGTGACTCCGAGAGATAATCAGGCTCAAAGCTGGGGTGTAAAGCTGATGGTAACAAAACAGTAAGAGTTGTGGAAATTAATTCCAGGTCACAAAATTTTTGAATTAATTAGACCGTACAATATCAGCTTTAGAATCAGTTACAAAAATATTGAGTTACATGGAACACATAAACCTAATCTTACTCGCTTAGTACACATTACTATTATATTAGTATTATTTTGCACCATCCGGTATGCTAAGATTTGAATCCAAAACTTTATCTTTCCATGTGATGTCGTCACGATGAATTGACCTCCAGGATTTGACGGTACACCCTCTTCTGGAGATTTTAGTTTTTCTTCTATCTATATGTTTTTGTTTAACAATATTTGAGCGGAAAACACCTGGTATGTTTGCCAAATTTTAGTATGTCAGGAACTTGGCAGTGCAACAGTTAATAATTATCTTAGGGGATTACAGGGATTACATTATTGACCATTAGGATGTTAATGCGTAATAAAATAATTTTTATTCATATTTGTCGCAAAGGCAATTAAGAAGACATTTAGTAATTCCAGTGCGCAAAACAATGCATTTATAACGTGTAACATTCCAAATGTCAGTTTTCAGCTTAACGCCAGTAGCAATTCACAATCTTCAAGGTGCCATGGGACAGTTAAGGTAATTCAAATATCATGTGGTTGTCACGATTTTGTGCGTCACTTTAATGTTCATTCACTCAAAGGAGTGATATATTTTAATTTAAACTCCGATGGTTTTGTTTGTAGGTAAGGCGTAAACATTGTATTCTAACAAGAACAAATTTACTTCTTTTTTTACTTACATTCCTATTTACAAAGTAAAAAAAAGTATATTGTAATCGTGATACAAAACATTTCCGAATTAGCAGTTTTTCCCATGGTCTATGAACTTCGAGGTCTCAATTTTGACAACTTTTCTTATCCTAATCAGCAAAGCTGTTTTATTGAAAATGTAAGCTTTCTTTACTTGCTTCTTTTATTTTCTACACAAAAATTTCTCGTTGTTCTGGAGGGTACTCCGTACCCCCCAGACTCCCCGGTTTCTCACTCAACTTTTTCTTCTCATTATACACACGAAAAGTTACAATAAGGAGGTTTTTACCTATTTCCAAGGGCGAATCCAATCTAAATCCATTGGAATAAATAAATTCATTCTTTTTCTGGTGCATTTCTGAAAAATTAAGCAACATTTTCCCGATTTGAAACAATATTAGTTTATGTAACCGCTTTTCTTTCGATATTTTTTAAATTCATGGAGGTAATTAGTTCCCTTGCTCGCTAGCATACACGCCCATAGCTACTCTATTAAAAATGTCTTATTATCCTATTCATAAAATTGTAAATCACCATTTTCATTCTATTTAAAAACTTCACTAACATCAGTAGGTGACGCCAAAAGAACGGAGTTGCACGGGTCTAAAGTACCGGGAAATTTGATTCGCGTTACCATTTTCTTTCTCTCATACCCTCGATCGACAGTTCTTCTCTAATAACGCAAAATTGACGAAAGAATTGTTAAAATCAAAATATATTGTAGTGTTTCAAACACAAACGAACTAAAAGTGCGCCGACAGCTTTGTTGTCGAATAGCAATAATCGAGACAATCTCTGGGCTTGAATTCAAGTCGTAATAAAAAGGCTCTGGCCGTTTGTGTAGATGTGCGCAAACGCATCAAACCACCATTACATTTATAGTTAATTTTTCTCAATTTTGTTTCGATATCCCTGAGTGTAATACATGTGCAACTTAACCACGTTTATCCAAATGGTCGGCTTTTCGAAAATTTCACCACTTCAATCGCAATAACTGGATAATTCGGAGTTCCTGCACCAGAAAAAACACAAATCAATCTCTCCAAGGAAGTCTTTGGACCAAAATTTGTCCCAAAGAAATACGCAAAAATCCGTAAAACTCGGGCGCTAAAATGTTAGCACCCACTGTCTACAAGATGGTCGCAAGAAGTTCCTATCTTCGTCCAAAATGAAAATTCTTCAAATTTCACAGGTGATTGTTTTGGCGGTAATTCAAACTTTGTTGTAGGCTTATCAAAACTTATCACAGCGCACGCACAAATATCACTTGAACAAAACAGACATTTCACACCCCTTTTTGATTGCAACTTCCAACCCCGGGTCTTTTATTGGTTTGAAACACCACAATATATTTGTCCTTTTACGCTTCAATATTTTTAATATTATTTAACATTTTCAAGTTATTGGAGAAGAACTGTGTTGTATCATACCAGAGCAACCAGCAGTATGGTATTAAGTATTACTGGCAGGCTATAGGAAGCGGATAACCGCGGTTTTATTCTTACTCGTGCCACTTGCAACTTTGGGAAATCGGAGATGGTGCAATGGATCCGATTTAGAGGCCTAAGTGCATGCCAGTTTATCTTCCAGAATCCATACCAGAGCTTTTGTGGTCAAGACCATAACCACAAGAGACCGGGGGGTCTGGGGGGTATGGAATACCCTCCAGTGCCAGTAACTAAACGGATGCTCGTTGTGACATTGAAATTCCTCCCTGGAGTGACCTGATGAAAAAAATAACCCTTACATAATCAATGGACGCTTCTACAGGAGTTTCGACTGTTTTCCAGTTCTAGTTGAAGTTGGTAAGCAGGGGGAGGTAAGTTCTAGTCATAGATTTGATTCCCGGTTGCTACTAAATTATTTGTCAAATAGTTTGGATTCCATGATTACATTCAATCTTGCAGGTTTATCACGATTTTAAAATTGATATCCTTAAATTGAATAAATTCCTGTTCATTATTTCTTACACGGCAGTGTTAGCTATTTCCTTCTAGATAAGACTTTACCCTGGGTGACGCGAGACGTTTCCAGTAGGTACCTACTATGTGATTCTTTTCCGAGAAGTACCCAAAGACGAAATTACGGTTTCCATTTAGATGAAAACTTCAACTGAATTCGACAAGTTAACGAAAGGAAGAAGTGGGTGAGGGAGGTTAATTATTTTTTAATACAGAATCAAACTTTTCGGGAATCCTGCAAAATTGTATTACCACTTATTTGCGCCTATCTAAAACCTAAACAACTTGTCATTAGGTGGCGCTCGATAGACAGAACTTTCACTATCATTCAGAACTGGATGACCCCCTTAATAATTTTGCAATTTTCCTTCTATACAGGGTGGCAAATTGAAGAGAATCCACCCTTGATAGCTTAAAAACACCAAAATCTTACCAAATATTTTAACACCTATGGGACCTTAACTAAAACATTTCTATATTCATCTCCAAGTATGATTTTGAATTCGAATTGATGGAAAGAGGCTATCCAGAATAGTACGAAGCTTTCCGAGATCATTGAGACGGTCCTGGGGGGGGGGCAAGATTATGACCAACTGTCTCAAAGGGGAAAAAAAGAAAAAAAAACTGTTGGAAAAATGGTTGAAGTCGGATTATGGACTATTCCTAAGTGACTCGCAAAGTTCCCTTTAACAACTTGAGAACTAAATGAAATGGAATTGTAGCTATAATACTTATTATTAACTTAAGCAGTCCCCGTGCGGCCTTCAGGCCGCACAGCCAAGTATTTATATATTTTTAATTTCTCAACATGATCCTTATTTTTGCAAAATATAACAAATGCGATATATTTTGAAGTCCAAGAAACAGAAAATTCAAATTCATGTTATATTTCAAAATTGAGGGTAAAAATCAAATGAGATCATTGCGTAGCTCGAACAATCGAATAAAACATTGTAATTTTTTATCTCATTAAAAAGTTAAAAATTATAAATAAAATTTGTATAAAATAAAACAGATTAATTTGTATTTTTGATTTAATTTTAATGGTTCCTCTACAGGAAATCCGATGCTTTCAAATCATATAAAAGCGAATGTGCTCTCAAAAGTGTTGAAAGTCAGGTGACATTCACTTACATTGGTGTATTCCACGTTTTAATTATTGTATAACAGCAATTACAATATCGTTTGTAAACTTATCATCAGTGAATTTATTTATTATCAGCGAAAATCGGCAATCATGAGACGACTTTTTAAAAATTGAAATCAGCAGTTGTGTACCTAACTGCCGCGTTAACTATAAACAATTTTACACATGCACGGCGCATCTACTGACATAATTAAAACAGTCAAGTACTTGGATATCGTTTTTATATTTTAGGATTTTACAAAATTTAGCAAGCGTGAATTTTAACAGCTGCAAATGTACTTTTGTAAAATTAGCCAGATCCACATTCGACAGGAATTGGTGCCACAAATTTCAAAAGCGTAAGTTTTGTAATTAATGAACTGTAAATACAATTAATTCTCTTTAGAATTAAAATTTGATTCTTTGGTGTAAACAGGATTTTATTGCTTTACTCTATTTTCTACAACGACCAGAAATAATCAATCATATTTATACCAACTGAGAGAGCTAAATTATCATAATCAAAGGAGGAATCTTCACTTTCCCTTATTCGAACGTCCCCAATTATAATATAATAAGGGAACTTAGATAATATAAAATATCAAGTTTTATTTTATTTTTTTATAAAACGGGAGCTTGCAGAGGAATTATCCTCAATTACCAACCGAAAAAAAATTGCAATACTAAATTTCATTTGTAACAATAAAGGGATGCGTCGAGTACAGGATATATGTGGCCCTTAACCACCTCAATTACAGAATTGTGGACTGCTGGACTCCGACAAGTGGATTTCGATCCGCTCTTGCTGTTGTGGTTACCATTAACCGTTGTTGAAAGTTAAAAGTATACTTATCCTTGTTAATTGCTTTGTCTACTTTTATTTATTTGTATTCAAGCTTTTATTTATATTTTTCTCAAAATGCAGTAAGTACCATAATTTCTTTCATGTTATTGTCAAAATTTGGTAATATTTAATCACGAAGTTGCAAAACAATCACCAAGTATCATATTCTGAAGCTGGAAATAAAAGCTAACCGCCTCCATTAACATACAAAAACAGAAATGCAAATTCTTTCTAATATTTTAAGTTCAAGTATGAAAAAAAAATGCAAGAATCACATAAATTCAACTGTGAATGCAAGCTAACATTGTAATTAAATTTATTTTAGAATTATTTCATATTATTTTAGTTTAATTCAACTTCAACTTGAATTTGAATACCAAGTAATATTTAATTGCAACATTGGATTTGAACTATCTGGAAAATCGAATGCTTCTAACTACCATATAATTGGCAAGATCATTTAAATTCATGGAAAATTTTAATACAACATATTTCTATTCTGCTACAAAATATTGCATTTAGTGCAACGCAAATATCAAAAACTCATTTAAATAGGAAGCGCAATAATAAAGTTTCATTAAAACATAGTTATATTGCAATGTTGTTTTATTTGTATGCTGCATTGAAACATATGATTTGATTAAAAAGCAAAATGAATGCAAGGTTGAATTCACTTCGAATTATCTAAATAACATTTTGTATAAAGTTAAAAAAATCGCCTACGGCGCGAAGTGATACTATTTCAATATGTTAAATACAATAAATCCAATCTGGAAATTGAGACTCGGTTAAAGTTTTATTTTATACTAAAATACACAAGCAGCAAATTAACGCAGGACAAATTTGCAGGCCAGCTGTTTAAGTAGCGGTAGCAAGGTTTATTCTTATGTGAATTGGTTATTACCTAATTTATCATAATATTGTATTTTTCTAAGAACGTGAAAATTGAATTGATCTGAGACTGCAGTTAATCCCGCTAATTGCAAACGATAATACTGCACCCTGTACATACAAGAGGTCATTCCTGCTTTGTGGTGTCAAGACTATAGTTCAGATGTGTCGAAAACGATTAGGGAAGTTCATGAATGTTACAAAAAGTTTTGGAATTTTTGTTGTGAATTTTTGTTTCACTGAAATATTACTAAAGTACCTATTATTGATTGATCAATGCATGGGTCACATTTTTTATTTGAAAAAATGAAAAATTACAGTTAATTGAAAACTGTAAGACCGGCTTTTCCAATATAACCCTGGATGTGCTTCAGGATACACTCCAGGGAACTTTACATAGTAATTCATTTTACTTTTAATATTAGAGAAAGAAGATTGTGAGAAATTTAATAAAAGTATACAAAGCATACTAAATGAATCTCGAGTACATAATCTAAAACTGAGGTTCCAAACGTATTCCAAGTACGAGGAAAATTTTGTTTTCTAATTTTTATAATTAAACGCTGTGAAGCGTAATTAATTGAACAGTTCGGTCGTTATAATATGGTTGATAAAGAAGTTTACTAACTTCTAGTTGTGTTAATGAATCGATGTGCAAAATAATCTAAAATTTTGTAAACAGTTTTCTCCCAACTATTTGATTAGTTAAAAGTAAATTTCAATCATATAATTTCCTTTTAGTAAATAGTGAGTTAATTTAGGATCGAAAATTGGAAGAGATTGTGTAAAAGTTTTGATCTAATACTTAACTTTTGCAACAAAACTAATAGACTGCAAATATATAAATTTATAGAAAGTTATTTGATGGAAAAGCGATTTTCCAGTATTAATTGCATTCCGCTACTAACTACACTCGGGCAAATAACATTTTATTAAAATACAAAACCAATAAACTCAAATTTTCCTGCTAGTAATCAAATTTTTTTCAAATTAATTGAAATAAATGAAAGGATCTTGCCTTTTCTAATTGTTCAACTTTTGCAAATTTCCACAAACATTTTCATAATATTTTATACTGTAAAAATATTTTCTTGAATTTAATTCAATCGCAGTTTCGTTTCATGAAATTTTAATTGTTAGAATGAGATGGGAACTGTTTATCGAAAAATCACAAAATAAACATGTAGGATCGATGTTAATCGTAGAATTTAAATTTTTAAATAAACAAGCAATTATTTGGTCTGGTTCTATTTTGCTTTTGTGATCTATAAATTAATTAGTCTTCTTGTGACTTCCATTGTGTCTCTGAGAAAATCTTAATTACGCAAATTTTTCATTTCTCGATTTGTTTAATTCTTAAAATAAATATAGATCTCCTTGTTCACAGACACCCCACGACGTCTAAGTCTAAACAAGATGTAGTATAATAAACAGTTGGTTGAGTAATAAATATAATTAAACAAATAAGAAATACTTTTAATATAGAATCAGGGTCAAGGCTTGGTGAAAGCGTCGTTTCAAGTTCAAAAGGACAGTGAGCCACCACATACAGCAAATTGAGTCAGATGCAGTTGTAATAAATATGTCCTTATCCTTATCTGATAAAGGAACCTTTCGATAATTCAATTAGGAATTAGTCAGGCTCTCCAATTTTTTAATCAGGTGGAAGTTTTTAGCCTAATCATGATGTCATTATTTAATTAATAAATATTTGAAATGAAATTCAAAGACATGCCATAAATAGGATGCTGGTAATAAGATTAAAGGATTAAAGCACAATGGACTTTTGTTACAACTGAATGGTAGGTATTAGTTCCTATAACCGCCTCAGGGCCACCGATGTTTACTATTATTTACAAATTGTAGATTTGGTTATAAAATACCCATCAATATCGGTTCTACTATGAAACTGTATTATAATATATTATTAGAGGTTATGACCTTAATCTTTGTACTTAATTTAGTTCGAAACTTGTAATTAAATTTAACGTATGAGAGGAACGGAACTGATTTATTCAATTTAGTAAATTTTATCCTTACTTACTCTATTTTTTGTTACTTATAATTTCCCAGTTATTTTGTATAAATCACAGCAAAATACATTTTATAAATCCATCGAAGCGTTAGTAACTCCTACTATAATAAGCTCCTTATATAGTGCGGCGACAGGCCGCAAGTCCCAACTACTTTGTAGTGAGGGTAGCAGTCCTAAACGTAACCCAAAATCAATGAAACACTTGAAATATAACAACTGAACTTTAACAATGGGTAATACAAATTGAGTAACACAATTGACAGTTTTTTACTTCCGAAATCGCGCAGCAGTTTAACAATGACTACAGAAAAGTTATTCTGCGCCAGCAACTTACAACATACACTAAATTGCAAGAATGATTAACAATAACACCCAAAATGCGCCGACAACCACAAAAGTTAGAAAAACAAAACGAACAAGAACAAAAATGTTTACAATTCAAAAAGAAGCAACACAAGAAAATCGCATGCGGAGCTTTCTTATTTTAAATTCTGACATATTAGATTTTCTTTTTGCGCTTTTTCAATCAACTTCTTCTCATCCAACACATGTTTTGATTCACAGTTTCCACTAGGAAAACTTTTTAATATTATATTTAAAAATAAAGACTTGAAAAAAGAACTTGAATAATTTCAAGCATTCAGCAATGCTGACGGCTTTCATCAAATTAATATTTATAATTGTAAACAAGTTGATCAAATAACGAACTGCCTAAAGCGTATGAAAAATTTTAGATTTGTATTGTTTACTTAACTTTGTGATTTTGAAATTCTAATTATGCCCATTTCATTAATTTGCTATTTGTAATGTTTTTGTTTATTATATTTTAGGGGTTTTAACGAGTCGCAGCACTTAGCTTTTATCTTTTTTGTTGTTAACTAAATTTGTCTTGTTCGGTTTCTATTTGTTTTTCTTTATATATTGGCATCTGGTTACTAGTCAGTTGTACCTGTCACTATTATCTTGCAGAGTTATTTGGAATTGATTCGCCTGAGTCTCAAAAGAACCCCTAAAGCGTTTACGAGCGAATCTAATCAAACTAGTAGACTTTTGAGCATTTATGTTGTAATGGTAAGGCGGTTAGTATTATATTGTCATGTTTTTTACTCTAAAGTTTAGCTAAAACTTAAGATTAAAATTTTTTAATTACTTTTGGTAGGTATATGAAAGCAGACAGAAAAGGGAAAACAGAAAAGGGGGTTAACAACAGGGTGAAAGTTTGGTTCAAGAGTGGCGAATCTTAATTAATAGTGAGCTATTAGTACATAATATAAATATCTTTATAAATAAAAAGACAAATTTTATCATATTATTAAAAACCTCCTCCAAAACAGAGGGTGTCATTTACAGTAACGCTAGTGATTGGTTAGTTCATTTTTTACCAACCAAAAAAGTTTACCAATCAAAAATTAGCTTACAGCCTATCAAATTAACACTGATTTCTCGCTATGCCTCCTGGTGATGCCGCAGGCTTAAGAACTATGGTCTACTCTACACGTGGTCGTATTATCTATGAATGAGATCAAATGACGAGTAACCACGTCAAGGAAGAAATATACGCATGGATCTGATCTGAAATCAGATCCCCAAGCTAGGTGGAATGCAAAACAACTGTGGCTTGCGCACATGGTTGCAAAATCAATTGTAATTCTTTTGACCTTTAAGGATGAAAGTCTTAAATCATCACCACGACTTTTAATAGACTTCGAAATTAGAAACCCGTCCTTCAACGTGGCAAACCCGTGGAAACTCATAAAAGTAATCCGTTCCAAGAAAAGGAAGTTTCACTGACTGTCTCCAACGTCAGTGCATCCTAAATTCCGACCGTATTGACGAAAACCCCATAGATTTGGTCAATAAATTCGTGGAAGATGAGCTACGAACACTTGAACACATTGAGACCTCAACGAATTCCTCGGCAAAGCTGTCACCGCCATCACAAACATCGTTAACGTCTGGCTTTACAGAAAACATCATCATTCAAGGCAAATGGCTTTCGTGCTGACCATTGCATCACCCAGCAAATTCTCCAGCTCGTGGAACATGATCACAATTGGCTGAAACAAGAAAGAATATACCGCTGCCTTTTTTCTTGACGTTTCCAAGGCATTTGACGCAGTATTAGCTGGACTGATACACAAAATAATCATATCAATTATCAAGAACCGCCGACGTTTTCCTGTCCGACCGCAAATTTTGTATTATTCCTAAAAGCTTCCGCTCCGAAGAAAAACCATTGAAACCGCAACGATATGCCCAAACAAATATACGCCAAGGTCAACACCTACTTCTATTCTGATGACAAGAGCATTTTTAAATCCTCCCTATGAGCAGATATGGTCATAACTCGATTCCAGGAAGGCAATAAACAAATCGAAACGTGGTTCTCCACCTGGCGTATTAAATTCAACACTACAAAGAGCTCCGTCGTCATGTTCGCTATATGCAGAAAAGCGCTCAAAGCCAGCATCTGACAAAATCCTTGGAAGTGCTAACTAAATACTTCGGAGTAGTTATGGACAAAAATCTCACCAAGACATCACATCCTTTACCAACTAAGCAAAAAGAATAATAAATAAAAACTACCCTTAAGAATGATTCTCAAGGAGACCAAATTCCGTATTTACAAAACAATCATCCGACCCGAAATGACTTATGCTGCCACAGCGTGGGATATGCTGCTGTCACTCACTTAAGCAATATTTAAATTGGGAGAGTTACCAATATACATCAGAGAACTGATTCTAAAATAGTAACAATCGATCAATTAATCGGTGACCAACCCACCAGGTTCATTAAACATCGTCGTATTGTCGGTTTCGGAACGTCTTCGACGTTATCAGATCTCTAAACTACCAACCTCGTCGAATTAGCGTTTGGTTTCTTACCATTTTACATTTTTACCTAAGGCGAGGAGAAAGACCGATTTAGAACCACCAACCTGGAGGTCGAGAGGTCCTCCTCTCTCTGGTCCTCCAGGTTCATGAAACAAGTCGACAAATATGAATCCAAAAATTACAAAAGGTTTAAAATCTTCTTGGACCCTCCAGCTTCGCGTAAGAATCGCCAACGCTTCACATTTTGGCCAAACTCTTGCGAGTACGTGCAGCACGTTCATAGCCGTTCTCAAAAGTAATTCCTCTATATTCACCAACCCCGCTCCAGTTCACTGCAATCCTCAAAATGAAAGTACTGTCAAATAATTGTAGGCAGATGTGAAAACTGCAAGTGTAAACAAAACAGAATCAATCCATTCGTACAATCCTTCTTCGATTCTTCCTGTTTAAAATCGCTTTCGTAATCTCCAATACCTCCAGGACAGTCAGCATAACGGCTGTCGAAACGTGTCCACGTTTTTCGATAATTCGATGAAATTAAACGTAACACCTTTTTTGTAGGACATGATGAATTAAAAATTTAAATTTCTTGATATTGCTAAGATACTTTTCTATATCGGCTAATATTTGCTTAAGCTTATGATGTATTTGTTGAAATACGACAATATTGTTTCGAAGGAATTGGATTGATTTATTTTTGTTTACACTTTCAGTTTTTCATTCGTCCCTGCAGTTATTTGACAACTTATCCCTTAATTCTGTACGATTAGCGACTAAAAGTTTCATATACAGGGCAAACTTTTACTTATTTTATTTGTTTTGTAAATAATATTGTCGTATTTCAACAAATACTACATATTTAACAACTCATTTTCTTATTCCTCCTCTGGGATTCTAAATTCTTTTATTTATCACACAATATAATGCAAAAGTTGTTTTTGTAGCTATTTATGTAACCAGTTATGAAATGGACAATTTTACACAACCGAATGAGTCAATAATTTTTCTTCATTCTTTGTAACCAGTTGCATAATATTTTACTTTACGTAAGTGCTACCTATACGACTATGAAAAGTGACACTTTTATATCATAATGAGATCAAATATTTTGCAACCAAATGTCACACTGCATTTTAAATTTGCAAAGGTAATCAAAAACACTCCAACTACTGTTGCCGTTTTTACAACCATTTTTAAATTTTATAAGTACATAAATAAAACTGGTACCTAAACCCCCTTCTCCTTCGATTCGTAGAAAGTATCACGGCAAAATATAAAATGGAAACTTATTTATGTACTCAAAATGCGAGGCCGCAGGCCGAGCTATGTAGCCAGCCTTGCAGGTTTGACTAAACATTAATGATCATTAACTCTTTGTTAATCGGAGATTTGCTAATATTTTAAATTATTGAGTAGCTGTAAATAATAGAATGAATTATAATGTGAATCATTTTCATTTTTTAATGCATTTTATGTACAGGATGATCACAAAAGGTAGTGCAGACATAAATGAAAGGAAACAAATTACAGTTGACCAAAAGTAACTTCTTTGAGATCAATGATCTGTTTTGTAAGAAACTGTGTTAAATTTCGTTAGCACTGTTATTATAATATTGTTTTGACGTTTGCTATAGGTAGCTTGCTGGGATGGCCTTCAGATGTGCCTTTACCCTGTTTTTTCTGTTAAGTTGGCAATTCACTAACCCAGGAGGACCACCGGCTTAACGTGCCTTCCGAAGCACGAAGACTAGTCATGAGAAGTTTGACCCTTCCCCAGATTTGAACCCGCTACATTCGCAACCGATCGCGTTAGCTGCAAGGCAATGACCAAGGCAATGACAATGACCAATGACCAATATCCAAAAATAACTATTTTCTATAATCGTGGGATATACTATATCCTATAATTTATTGTATTATAAACCTTTTTATCTATTTTGGACATGTATTGCATAATATGCAGTAAAAGTTTGTTGCGTGGAAAATCACTTTAATAATAAATAAAATTTTAGAATATTCCAGCTGACTAGAATGCATTTTGCAAACGCAACTGAAAACTCATACTATTTTTCAATTGGTTTAATTGTGTTCTAGTTAACTCCAAGATAGTATAAAAAAAATTTATAATTAATTTCATAAGTTAAAAACTTGTATAATTTGAAAAGTGTTTTAATGCACACTCTTGGCATTTGACTTATTAAAACTTTTAATTAATTTGACATTTTGCAAAATTTATAAAACAATTTTATTGCGTTCTAGTTACTGTTGTTAGAGTTTAATTCCTCTTAGACATAGTAAAGTTAATGTCATAATAATTCCTACGAAATAATTTAAGTTTTATTAATTTAGTCTATGGGAGGAAAGGAAAAAATTAAAAAATTGTAAAGTGTTCCCTTTGTATTTCAAAATTTACAATAGAAATGAAGAAAAATAGTATAATGCACTACGGGAGCAAATTTAACATGTCATAGTTTCCCACAGACGATTTTTTGAAAAATATCTCTTAAATTTGCAAAGTTTCCAGTATTTTTTATGGTCGGGTCATGCGGAATTGCTCACATTCCCAAATTTATGTAATAATTTTGTTATTTTTTTCAAGAAACAAAAATAAATTCCAAAAAGAAGAGGTGGTGAGAGAGCAGCGTAATTTTAGACAGTTAGTGAAATATTCTGGGACGACCAGCATACATTGGGCTAAATTGATTACACTCGATTCCCATTTTAAGCAAATTAATTATCAAAATAAACAATAAATAGGTAAAGTTATCTTCAAATCTGGAAACCAAAAGTTTCAGTAACGGAATCGTTAATCAGTAAACAAAGTTTCCGACTTGAAACTGAATAAGTGGAGGACGCTAAAATTATAAAATATTTAAATTGAACGACTAACTTTACGCTTACATTGTTGTCGTTTGCATAATTTAACTCAAACTTTTTTAGAATCTTGAAATAGAAAACGAATAATTTTACTACTACTTGTTGGATGCAATTACATCTGTATTGGCCTGGTAATTATATGTGTAAACAATTAGTTGAATAGTTTATTTGATTGTGAAATTAGCGATTTTCAAGAACTGCATTTGCAAGTTTCCAAAAATTTGTAAAAGAAACTGTGCTCACAGGTAGCAACTTTCTTTCACGAATTTAGCAAATGTTTTAATTATCTCTTAACAAACTTGATTGGCAATATTAGCGCACACACCTGTGTTGTCTCGTTAAATTTCTAAAAGCAAGTGAAGTAATTTGTTTGTACGATAATAGTAAAGAAAAAAGTATTTGCAATTAATTTTCTCACCGCTTTATGTAGTAAAAATTATCCTTCAGAGTCTATTAAACACGCACACAAAATCACTTAATTTTAAAAACACAACGCGCGCGAAAAAATTATTATGCCTATTAAAACACACGCAAAAACTTTCGTCCAACTTGTGGATTTTCCTTAACGGGAAAAGGAAAACTGCGCCTTACGGCAGACGTATTGGAAGCAATATAAAGCAGTGCATCTCGTGTACTGAAAATTTATTTGCGCTTGCGTCTAATACACGTGAATTGAAAATTGTGATTTAAGTTTTTGTGAACAAATTAATTATTACTTCTCTTACCGGTAGAGCAAACTGTTGCATCAAGGTCGGCACGAAAATTGAAATTTAATTGTCGTTACATCATATCAGTTAGTAAATAAAAAGTTAATTGTTAACATAGTATAACAATTTTTTAAGTGGGTCGGGTCGCTACAAATGATAATTTGGAGGATTTACATTGATTACACAAAATATGATTTTGCATTTCGGTTAATGTTCGAGTAATTAAACCTTCCCACATGAAATTCGAAACGATGCAAAATCAAATTGACTACTCAGTGGTCGAGTCCTCAAGGACTAACTTGAAGATGCTTTATTTACATTTAAATTCAAGAAATAAAATGTCGTAAAAAAACGAGTCGCATTGCCCAAATGACACTGAACGAGGAACTGAATCAAGAAAAAGCGTCAGAAGGGCGAAAGATTATGAGGGGAAAATAAAGGAAAGGTCATAATAACCAAGTAATCCATTTGAAGTTGCCGCAATTTTTAAACCGGACAGAGGTCAGTTTGGCATAATCGTTCAACGTCAACATTTCGATGCGGGCTGTTTTGGAGTTACCCAGTTTGAAGCGAGCTCAATTATAAATTATTGTGCAAGATGAGGTATTTGAGCTTCCAATGCTGAATATTTTGTAAATCACAAGCATATAAAAATATGCGTGAATCGCATCTACACCAAAACTTGCCGGACACCATCCGTGTAACAAGAGCTTTATTTTGAAAATTTTCTATTTCTTCTTTCTCTTTTTTTTAAGAAACATTCGTAAGTGGCTCCTGACTGTTTCCAATTTATTAAACGAAAGCTATAAAAAAATTCTATATTATGTCAATGCAAAATATTTGAAATTGCGATTCGTTCTCGAGTTATTACAAAACGTAACTTTTATGTTATATGTCAAACGAATGCTATGCAAAAATGCGATTATTTGTGCAAAAAACACTAAAATCGATAGATTGCTTTTCGAGTTATCACAAAAAGTATTAATGAGAGAATATTTTAAAATACTTTTTGTATTAACCTGAGACCCAATTGACCTATTTTAATTTTATTTGCACTAAACAATCGGTAATTTTACAACTTCCATATTGACAGAAAATATCTGATTAAAAAATTGATTTTTCAAAGCAATGCATTTTGTAATAATTTGAGAAGAAATAGACAGATTCAAATTTTGTTTCACAAAAAAATGATGCTATTTATAACTTTTCTTTGGCGTATTGGAAGAATTCCCTCTATAATATTTATAAAATCTTTAAAATTGTATGAACAATAAAATAATAGTGATAAATACAATGTAAAACAATAGAGAAAGTGAAAAATATGGACTCTGTGGAAAGCTAGGAGATTGCATCTTCAGACTCAATAAATTCAATAGCAATTGCGTTATTTTTTACAATCCATAAAAGTTTATTGAGTCATTCAGTCGGTGCATATTAATAAGCAAAATAATAAAGCAATTAGTAAGTAGGACCATTACAATAATGAAAATTTAACTTCGTAATTCCTTACTATTTGGAAGAAATAATTCTTGCTTTCCATTGTTACGAATAAGAGCGACAATTTTCATTCTCATTTGTTCACTAAATTGATTACGGAATTCCCAATTTTCTAAAAATTACTATCACTAGTCCGGTGCATTTTGATAAGATAAATAATAAAGGAATAAATAAGCACGGTCGTTCCAACAGGAAAATTTAACTTCCAAATTCCTTCCTATTTTGAAGAAATGATACCTGCTTTCTATTGTTGCGAATAAGAGTGACAATTTTTATTCTCATTTTTACACTAATTGATTGCGGCTTTCCCAATTTTCTAAAAAATACTATCACTGGTCCGGTGCATTTTGACAAGCTAAATAATAATGGAATAAATATGCACGGTCGTTCCAACAGGAAAATTTAACTTCCAAATTCCTACCTATTTCGTAGAAATAATACCTGCTTTCTATTATTACGAATAAGAGTGACAATTTTCTTTCTAATTTTTTCACTAATTGATTGCGGATTTCCTAATTTACTAAAAAAAAATACTATCACTGGTCCGGTGCATTTTGATAAGATAAATAATAAAGGAATAAATAAGCACGGTCGTTCCAACAGGAAAATTTAGGTTCAAATTCCTTCCTATTTCGTAGAAATAATACCAGCTTTCTATTATTACGAATAAGAGTGACAATTTTCATTCTAATTTTTTCACTAATTGATTGCGGATTTCGTAATTTACTAAAAAATACTATCACTGGTCCGGTGCATTTTGATAAGATAAATAATAAAGGAATAAATAAGCACGGTCGTTCCAACAGGAAAATTTAGGTTCCAAATTCCTTCCTATTTCGTAGAAATAATACCTGCTTTCCATTGTTACGAATAAGAGTGACAATTTTCATTCTCATTTTTTCACTAATTGATTGCGGATTTCCCAATTTTCTAAAAGATACTATCACTGGTCCGGTGCATTTTTATATGCTAAATAATAAAGGAATAAATAAGCACGGTCGTTCCAAAAGGAAAATTTAACTTCCAAATTCTTTCCTATTTCAAAGAAATAATACCTGCTTTCCATCGTTACGAATAAGAGTGGCAATTTTCATTCTCATTTTTTCACTAATTGATTACGGATTTCCCAATTTTCTAAAAAATACTATCACTGGTCCGGTGCATTTTGAAAAGCTAAATAATAAAGGAATAAATAAGCACGGTCGTTCCAAAAGGAAAATTTAACTTCCAAATTCTTTCCTATTTCGAAGAAATAATACCTGCTCTCCATTGTTAAGAATAAGAGTGACAATTTTCATTCTCATTTCTTCACTAATTGATTGCGGATTTCCCAATTTTCTAAAAAATACTATCACTGGTCCGGTGCATTTTGATAAGCTAAATAATAATGGAATAAATATGCACGGTCGTTCCAAAAGGAAAATTTAACTTCCAAATTCCTTCCTATTTCGAACAAATAATACCTGCTTTCCATTGTTAAGAATAAGACTGACAATTTTCATTCTCATTTCTTCACTAATTGATTGCGGATTTCCCAATTTTCTAAAAAAGATACTATCACTGGTCCGGTGCATTTTGATAAGCTAAATAATAAAGGAATAAATATGCACGGTCGTTCCAAAAGGATAATTTAACTTCCAAATTCCTTCCTATTTCGAACAAATAATTCCTGCTTTCCATTGTTACGAATAGGAGTGACAATTTTCTTTTTCATTTTTTCACTATTTAAGTGCGGTATTCCCCATATTCAAAAAATGCTATCACTCGGCCGGTGCATTTTGATAAGCTAAATAATAAGTGAATAAATATGCACGGTCGTTCCAAATGGAAAATTTAACTTCCAAATTCCTTCCCATTTCGAAGAAATAATACCTGCTTTCCATTGTTACGAATAAGAGTGATAATTTTCATTCTCTTTTTTTCACTAATTAATTGCGGATTTCTAAATTTTCTAAAAAATACTATCACTGGTCCGGTGCATTTTGATAAGCTAAATAATAAAGGAACAAATAAGCACGGTTGTTCCAAAAGGAAAATTTAACTTCCAGATTCCTTCGTATTTCGAAGAAATAATACCTGCTTTCTATTGTTACGAATAACATCGTCAATTTTCATTCTCATTTGTTCACTAATTGATTGCGGAATTCCCAATTTTCTAAAAAAATACTGCTATCACTGGTCCGGTGCATTTTGATAAGTTTAATAATAAAGGAATAAATAAGCACGGTAGTTCCAAAAGGAAAATTGAACTTCCAAATTCCTTCGTATTTCGAAGGAATAAAAAGGCAAGACCATTACCATAATATGAAAATTTAACTTCCTAATTCCTTACTATTTCGAAGAAATAATTCCTGCTTTCCATTGTTACGAATAAGAGTGAGAATTTTCTTTTTCATTTTTTCACTGAGTGCGGAATTTCCCATATTCAAAAAATGCTATCACTCGACGAGTGCCGAATACAAACTTATTCACTTCAAAATTTTAAAATTTCATGTTAATAATTATAATTTTGAAATTAGAATTGATTTTGTAGCAATAATATCGTATATTCAAATATAACCAATCTCAAAGCCAATATTCTTCTTCTGATAGCCTCCGAGGGAGGGTGTTGAAGAAGAAGAAGAAGACAAAGCCAATATTGATATTAATTTTAATTTCAAAATTTTAATCCTGTGCCAAAATAGTTTTATGTTTAACTTGGTTTAACCTAAATAATATTTTTTGAATCATTTAAAAATATTCATTATTAACTTGGCTAAAACAAATAATTAATTAAAAATTAAAAGCGACAATTTTTTTTATATTATTACCTAAAATAAAATCAGCAGATATTTTTCTATTACATTTTCTTGGGGTCAAGTTCGAAACAAAATTAATTTTTAAAATATTTGATAGTTTTTAAACCAAAAATTATTAAATTAAGAAGTCACCACAAACTACGAGTCTAACCTTTTGTTTATGATATATTTTCTAAATACATTAACTGTACAATGGAAGCACGTGTCGTACGGTCTGATTGGAAAAGTGCTTTCATTGTACAGTTAATGTACTTATGAAATACTTTGACAGTCGGTGGTAGCCTGAAACTTTATAAACACTGTGCAAATTACTGATTAAGGAATAATCCCTTAGCAATGAATAAGCCTATCAGACCTATAAAATTGTTTATAATAATCAAAGACAAATTCAATTACATCCATGACTTTTAATTAATTTCAAAATTTCGTCAATTAATTTCCATCTATCCCATTCCCAGTAGCACACCTTGCCGAGTTGGTTGGCCCTAGGGAATATTTTTAATTAGTAGAGCGTTAGTCAAAACGGCGAGGAGCGGAGGGGATCGGAGCGGAGGACGCGGAGAGTCGATTTTGACAACGCAATCACGTCACATCTCGGATCCATCAAACAAAGAGAGATTCAGAGACGAATAAATAAAATTATAATTATAATTTATAATTTTTGCTTATAAATCCTTTGAATCAATCGGCCGCAGGATCAATTGTCAAAGGATAATCGTTCTAAAATCCTTCATCGAGATCAAGACCGGTTTTAATAATGATTAAATTACAAGAGTATAAATGCAACGGCATTCTTAAGAATTATGAGTTGGTGAACGAATAAAATCGACCATTGAGGGTGCCATGGTGTAATCTTTTAACGAGTAATTAATATAACATATTTCGATAGCTATGTTTTATTAATTCAATTCGACGAGCTAGATCCAATGGATTTATTCCAAATTAAACTACAATATCATCATCGGCGTCACCTAAATCAAACTCGTCCTCGCTGCTTGTTCCATTATCAGAATCCATTATCTTTGAAAAATAACAAGCAGAAAATTTTGCTTTATACAGAAAATTTGTATCATATATTTTCTTCTTCTCCGTCGTATTGCTTCTTAACAGAAGCGTCGTGACCTTTAACAATGCTTGTTAAAGGCGTTCATGGCAGATTATACCCCGGTGGTTTGCCATTGCCTTCCGAGGGGAGAGACGGTCAGAAATAAAGTTCTTACTTCACTCGGATTCGAACCGGGTGATTAACGTTCATAGTGACCGCTATGCTCCGACCGCCTCTTCCATATATTTTAGTTATCTGATAACCTAGATTCAAAATTGAGGTTAGAGATGTTAATAGAAGAGAGGTTGGGTTCCTTTCTTCAAAAGTGAGGTTAGGATAAGCTTCCTTAATATGAATTGTGCATATTTTCCACAGCTGATCACCATGAACTGTAAAATAAAAAGGAAGAAAAGCTCAAATTCTAGAATTACTAAATTCACTAATTTAAAGCGGATTTGAAAATAACTATAGCACCTGCACTGTACTCTTTGAAATATTGATCGAATGTCCAGCAGACCATATAATGAGAATAAATTTATACAAAAGATTATTTGCAAGGGTACTTATGCTATTTTGTTTGTTTACATTTTAAATAATAAATTTTGTTTGTTTATCAGCGAATAAACAACCCCAACTATGAGAGAAAATAAGGTCGTAAAAATACCCACGTTAGATCCTGTTAGTAAAATGTTTTATCACTCGTTATTGGTTTTAAAAGGAGTTACTAAGGGGTAAAAATAGGGGTCTCTATTATTATTATTTTGAAAATTAATTGTTAAAGCGTCTTATCAGAATAATAACCGTCATTAAATATCTTCTCTTCGACGATGGCTTAAATGTTTGTAATATTCAACCCAATTACCCATAAATTTAATAACCTTACATAGATATATTGGAATCGAGTAGCTACTACATTAATATTTATCGATTATTGATTTCATGTATCGGGTTTATTATTAAAAAGTATGATAATTGAATCAAAAATCGCCTCAGTAGACTTAATAGATGAATGTCATTCCTAATATGTACGCTGTCCATATTCTAGTCTATATATTTAATTAAAATCGATTTTGTCTGCTAAATTAGAACTTGATCAACTCTCTAATAGACGTAAAGTATATATTTCCACACTATTTTTCTATATTAGTAATTACTTCAACAGTGTCAACATTTTTCATATACCAATCAATTAAAAGTGCAAATTGCATTTCAGAACGTGGACGTCGTACTTTTTCGAGTTGTTTAAAAATTTTAAGTATTGATTTTCAAAACTATTAATTTATTTTCTCTAGTCTGGAAAGTAAACCAATTATCTTTTTTTAAAAAGATTATTATTTGGAAAAATAAAATTTGTGCTGCATAGGGGATAGCGGTTCGTGTTATTGGTGTACGACTAATCACAATTTTGAAATCTATAATCATAAAAATATAGAGATATTTTAGAAGAATTTGGAAAACTTTTGACATATCTAGCAGTTTATAAAATTGTAAGCCTTGATTTTTGATTTTTTGACCCCCTTCTTCAATAAGGAACTAACCAACATCGATGAAAAAAGTTTTCAAATGAATATTTAAGTTTCTCTCAAAATTATATTTTTGTAGTATTTTACAATTTAAAATAATTTACAAATTAATTTATATTTCTCCATTAATAATTCATACATAAAAAAATACGTGGTTCTCTTTTGCTACAGTTACAAATTTTTCACAATTCCAAAATAATTAACTATCAACCATATTTACAAAATTAAATTTTCAGCCCGATTAGGGGCATTATTATTTTTCTGAGCTTGGGTAACATTTTTTCCGTCTCATTGTGGTCAAAATATGACATCACTTACTAAGTTTCAAAAATTTTAAACAACATTTTTGTTCAAATTTCAAACATTTAAAACATAATTTTTCCTTCTAACCCTCTTCAAGAAACATCCCTTACTATTAGAAATTTTTCGCTATTTTTGCAGTATAAATCATAATTTCATGCACATTTAAATGTACAATTTTTACTTTACCATACAACAAATATGAGTATACGTAGTATACCATATAGTATGGGAAAGTTATAAAATCGAAAAAAAAAAAAAAAAAAGAAGTTGAGATATTGACGGATTTAAGTCCTTGGGGTCCAACGAGTTGAAAGAGACCAAACATCAACAAATGTTTGTGTGTCTGTGTGTCACTTAATTTTGTGTGCGCTCTAGCACCCAAACCAATAAGAATTTCATAACCAAATTTCATATTTAGGTCTTTTATATTAAGACTTAGAACTGATTAGATTTTGGTTGAAATCGGTTCACGGAAACTCGATGGTGGGGGTGACGCGAGGGAATGGATTAACGAGATGCCACTGTTTTTATATAAATACCATATTATTAATGTATGGTAAAGTCATGTGATGGCCACATCAGAAACCTAGTGAGGCCGTAGGCCGAACAACCACATCCGACATTTTTTCTTTAATTAAATGTAAAAAATTATAGTTGTATTATTTCTTATGTATTTTGGTTATCAAATTTTAAACAATTTAAACGATTGCTTTAAAAATATTTTTTTCATCTCAATTTGCAAAAAAAAATAAGGCGTGACACGACGCAGGAGGATTATGAAAAAATGAAAATAAATTGAAGATATAACATATTCTTTGGCTTCACCAGTATTGAAGTACTATTTGACTTTTCATTTTTAAAAACTGATGTGTCACTTTGAATTCCCAGGGGAGTAAAGCAAAAAATAAACGCCGCCCCACTGAAATCTAAAGAAAATATTTTTTTATTTACAAATTTCGACAAAAAATGTATCATTCCTTCAAGATCTGCAGTTATTTTTTCATCACTATAATTCTCGTTAAATAAAAAATTTTATTTTTACGTTTTAGTCTTCATTTCATGTTTCTTTTCTCCGATTTTCGTCTCCCCTACGATTAGCGTGGCCGCGTTTGGCATGCACATCACAACGAGGGCGCGTCCGCTATCCACCTTAATTTTTACACTTTATTTATTTTTCATAATTAAAATTCTATATAATAGAAAAATATTTTTATTTATCTATTCAATATCGCCTGAGCCACAATGGAAGAACCTACGAACCGCGTCCGCGCGACCCAAGCTCTGGCACTGGACGGGGGTGTAATCCCTTAGCTGGCCTGTCTACCATTCCATCGTAGATCAGCGGGGCAAGCGGCCCAAATTAGAACAATTTTCGTTGCACTTTC
The DNA here is from genome assembly GCA_958510855.1 of Rhagonycha lutea. Lineage (NCBI taxonomy): Eukaryota > Metazoa > Arthropoda > Insecta > Coleoptera > Cantharidae > Rhagonycha > Rhagonycha lutea. The sequence goes on from OY294041.1 coordinate 37,152,600, forward strand.
TTATCTGTTATGTGACCACCACTGACACCCATGCATGGATTAAAGAGATTCCCGCTATCGACTGCTCACTCACCGACTAAAAATTTATTTTAAATAAGAGCAAAGTTGAACACAATTCAAAACGTATCCGTATGTGGATTGCATATCTACAATGAAATCTACTTTTTTAAAATGAATTTGTGGCCAGTTGGTGAGCGGTCAGTAGCGGGAATCGTTAATCCATTTATGCGCTTCAATTGTGAACGCAACAGATAAGGTCCAAGTATTTAAATGGTAGAGAAATACTTAATACCAGAGATGTAACAAAGAGATTGTTAAATACACCACTGGAGATTGGATTTAGTAGTCGATGAAACGAAAACAAAGTATATGGTGTGGGAAGATGACAGCATGATGGATGGTAATCTTGTGAGTCTACAGTTAACAGAAGATATAGTAGTAAGATTTGAGGAAGCGAAAGAATTTACATCTCTTGCGAATGAAGACATTTAGAACGAATGGATGCCAAGAGAACTCTCCACAAAGTATGGAAAGCAGAGGTTGGAGGGCTAAGGAGAAGAGGCAGATCGATGAACAGGTGGAAGGACGAAGTGAAAGACGATTTGGGACGAATGAACGTTAGAGGATTGCAAGATTTGGCAAGTAATAGGAAGCAATGGGCTAAAATAACCAACCAAGCCATGAGCCGGCTGGGCTCGTAGTGCTGATAAGTACATTATATAAATTACCAAAATTGGATAGAAGTCCAAGAAAATATAAATTATTATGAACCCATAATATTTCTAACATCTTCTACTTTTAGATTTTATTCTTCTTCTTGGGCTTTTCATTCCCAGTGGAATATCGTCACATTTTTTAATACATTCAAATCCAATTTGTTGGGGGGGGGGGATTAGACTCCTTTTTACTTTGCTATTTGAAATCCGCTCCATCTCTCGCAGCCTTTGGTCGGTCTTCGCATCCTCCTGTCCTTCATCTCAGTTCCCCAATCTCTCACATCCATCCTTAATAGATCATCGATAGCGTCGTCTCTCCATCTCATTCTTGGTCTTCCCTTTGGTCTGTTCACAACAGGAATCCACATCATTATTCGTAAGAATGGCTCTTTTTTCCTGCACCCTCGTCATGTGACCCATTCACCCCAATCTCAGAGCCTTCACATGTCTAACTACTATATCAGCTTCCTGAAGTTGTTTTTCTATCTCTCCATTCGTTCTTCTTATCAACTGTTCGTTATTCATTTTTACCCGGCCCAATATGCTTCTCATCACCTTTTTTTCAAATACCCTGAGCTTTTCTTCCTCCGCTTTTGTTAGATAAAGCAGCTCCAATCCGTATGCAACTACAGGTCTTATTAGTGTTTTATAAATTTTAATCTTTGCTTTTTCATCAAGCTCTTATTCTTCAATAGATAAACGCCCTGTTTCCTGCCATCACTCTATCCTTTATGATTTATCCTCTTTCATGGGTGTTATTTTTCTGCATTCCCAAGTATTTAAACTTTCTAGCCTCTTCGAATACATAGTCCAAGATTCGTGTCTCTTTAAAGTCTCCGCTCTTTCTTCTGTTGCATTTTATGAATTTGGTCTTGTCTTCATTCACAACCAAGCCGGCCCGGCCTTACGAGCCTCTCGTTCTGTATTTTCAGAGGTTTCTACCAGGGCTCCATGTGATCTTGGTATTATAACCACATCGTCGGCGTATATATTTACTTCACTGTTCACTATAGTTCCATTGCAGTTGGCTCTTCTCACCATTCTCTCCAATACAATGTTGAATAGTGCGGCCGACAGTCCATCTCCTTGTCTCACACCCGAGTTGATCCCAAACTCTTCAGTATTTCCTTCTTTTGTTTTTACTATTGCCGTAGTTCTGCTCAATGTCATCCTGACAAGACCAATCAGTTTTCTTGGTATCTTGAAATCTTTCATCCCTTCCACCAGTTGTTCTCTGTTCAAACGCCTGTTGGAAATCCACAAACAACATTTCTATGTCATTGTCATATTCGTGATCCATAATCTGTATAATCAGAAACAATGCATCCGTCCGTCGTCTGAATTCTTGCTGGCAGTCTCCAATCTCCATCTCAATCAATTTAGTCAATATTTTGTATGTATTTTTGAGTAACGATATTCTTCTATAGTTTTGACATTCTCTATTATCTCTGGCATCTTATCCTTCTTCTATGGTTCCAATATCAGGTCGTACATCCTCTTCAATAAATTCATCTTCATTTCCCATTTTTATCAATTCGCTATTTATTTCATCAGTTCCTGTGGTCTTGTTATTTTTCATTTTTGCTACTGTGTCGAGAAATTCTTAATATGTTGGCTCGTTTATTATTTCTAGGTCTATTTATCATATTGTCTTGTCTGGTTCTGCTGTCACATATAGTAACTTCTGGAAATGTTCTCTCCACCTATTTTTTATCTCATGCTTTCCATGTATTATTTCGCCATTTTTATCTTTCAATCCTCTTACTGCATATTGTGTTTTGATCCTTTGATCTTTTATTTTTCTGTAGAATAAAATATTTTCATCAATTTCCTTCATAACTAATTCCAACCATTGTCGTTTCTTCCTTTAAATAGTTTCACCATCTCTTTATAGCTTTCTTTTTCCAATTCATTCAGTGTTGTCATCCATTAAATTCTTGCTCTTCTCTTCACTTCCATCATTTCTTCGTATTCTTGATCAAACCATTCTCTCTTCCTATGTCTTTCCATTCTTCCTATCGTTTCCTTTCTGATGTTATTATACTTTCCATTAGGGAGAATGTTCCACAGTGAAACATGTTCCACAGTGAAACATTCCCATTTAAAAATAAATCAACAGACGTAAAACTTCCACCATCTCGTGGATATAGCTCGACTAGGATTCTAACTCCCACCACAAAATACATCACAGCACAGAGCGCGGTTTGTTCATGGCAGCGTTTCAGTCCAGAAAAGGCATCCAAAGTTACACGTGGGTCAAAATTTAACCAACAATTCCGGCTTAGTTTTTAATATTTTTTAAATATTTTTGGAGCAAAAGAAAATACCATAATTAGGTCATGTAAGTAGGCATTAAGATGTTTTAAAATATTTTTTGTTTGCATATAAATGTCTTTTTTATTTGAAGTTAAACATGGTCCACAGTGAAACAGTGGTGTTACATTGTGGACCATCGATGTTTCAGTCTGCCCCATATTTTGTTTTATCATTTCCTTTAGGTTTATTTTTAGGTTTAATTTAATATATTTTTTTATGGCTAGAAATAGGGTGCGGAAGACTGCCATGGGTCTAACATCTGCAGAAACAATGCAGAATGCTCTGAATCTGCTCAATGGAGGCTTAAGTTTAAGAAAGGTATCTGAGATGACAGGAGTTTCTTACGTTACACTTTTTCGCTATGCCAAAAAAGAAAAATAAAATCCTTTGGAGAATATTAAACTTACTCCCAACTACAATTGCAGACAAATTTTTGATATAGATAAAGAAAAGGAGCTGGTTAAATATATTTTAAACCTGTCAAAAATGGGTTTCGGTTTGACTGTAACCGAATGCCGAAAATTAGCTTATGATATGGGTGAACAAAATAAACTAAAGCTTCCTGACAACTGGGTAAAAAATAAAGAGGCTGGTTTGGAATGGTTCAGAGGTTTCATGAAGCGCCACCCTAGTATTAGTATTCGTTCACCTGAGGGTTGCAGTCTATCACGAATGACATCATTCAATCAACATAATGTACAGTCGTTCTTCAACAAGTTGAAAACAGTTTATTCGCGGAGTGAACATTTTTCTAATGGTTCAAGAGTTTACAATTTGGACGAAACCTCAACCACGACAGTTCAGAATCCAAGGAAAATAATTGCTGGAAAAGGAATCAAGCAGGTGAACAAATGTACAAGCGGGGAAAGAGGTCAAAATGTGACTACATGCTGCGTTATTAACGCCCTTCGTACCGCCCTTCCTCCAGTCATGGTTTTCCCGCGGAAAAATTATAAAACTCACATGATTAATGGAGCTCCTTTGGGTACGCTCGGGCTTGCTACTACTTCTGGATGGATGTGTTCCGAAATTTTTCCGCAAGTTCTGGATCACTTTGTTAAATTTACGTTATCCAGTAAAGAAAATCCGACGTTCTTGATTATGGACAACCATGAAAGCCATATTTCACTGGCTTACTGTCGACAAAGCTCGAGAAAACGGCGTTACAATTCTTACTTAACCGCCCCATTGTAGCCATAGACTACAACCTCTAGATGTTGCTGTTTTCTCATCCTTTAAAGCTCATTATAATGCCGCGATTGATAGTTGGCTTCTGCATCATGCCGGAACGCCCATGACCATCTATCAAATTGCAGAATGCGTGGGAACCGCTTTTGATCGCTCGATGACGCCAAGTAACATAAAATCAGGTTTTAAAAGAAATGGTATCTTTCCGCTCGATAAAAATGTATTTAATGAGAGTGATTTTATGAGTTCAGCTGTGACAGATCGACCCACTACAGACGAAAACGAAGCTTCAACTTCTCAAGGGAATAACTGTGAAGTTAGTGGAAGGAATGAAGCTGCAGAAATTTCATTGCCCACCGTACAAAAAAAAATTCGAATTTGTTTCTCCGGAACAATTCAGAGGCTATCCGAAGGCTTCCGCACGAAAGGGTAAGATAAATAGAAGGAAGGGAAAAAGCATGATAGCAACGAATACTCCAGAAAAAATTATTATAGAGGAAAGGGAAAAGGAAAAAAATACAAAAAAGGTGACTATTAAAGCTGTCGAAAAAGCTAACAACTTGTCGAATCGTCAGATGAAGAAGATGATGACATAATGTCTATTGGTTCAGAAACGGAGAGCTGGATTCCTGAACTAAATCCAAATGGATTTGAAAATCTTGTGCACTCCCCAGAAATTGGAGATTTTGTATTGGTGCAATTTAAAATAAGAGAGAAAATAAAAAAAACGGCTTATTACGTTGCAGTAGTCTTGAGAAGTCCCGGCGATAAAAACCAAGACGTTGAAGTCCAATTCTATAGAAGACACACAAAAATAGCCAACAAATTTGTGTTACCGAAAGTTCCTGACATTGCGGTAGTTCCTGAGAGCGACATTAAAATGATCTTACCCAAACCCAATCAGCATGGCAGAACAAAAAGACAAGTGGATCTGATTTCATTTGAAATTAGCTTCAGCAGCATCGAAGTTCGTTAACGCAACGAGAATTTAACGGTTAGAGTAAGGTTGACAATTGGTTTCTGAAGTTTTAATGAATAAAAATCCACTATTTTTTAGTGTTTGTTTATACTGTTTCAGTGTACCCCACTGATGTTCCACAGTGAAACAAAAACTTTTTTTCATAAAGTGGGGGCCCACAAATTATATTCATATTTGCATTCAGTTTTGCTATTTAATTATAAAGATAAATGTAGAGTTAACGAAAATTTGTAATAAAACTGAGGTTTTGGTGTGGCATGTAGATTTGGCGAACAAAAATAAAAAAATTGTTTCACTGTGGAACACTCTCCCTATGTTTCTTCCATTCTTCGTTCATATCATCACTTCGTTTTTCAGCCTTTCTATTAATATTTCTTCATTCTCTTTATCACTCAAAATCGCAAAAATAGCAAAACCGCAACCACCTCACTCGGTGGGTTGCGCGCGAACCCCTTCTTCCTTCCGGCCCCCTGCCGGTTTCGCCGAGACCCCTAGTGGCCGCGCGAAACATTCAAAAATTTAAAATTTTATGATACAAAAATTCAATACAATCTCTATAATTAAATTTTCTGCTTCTTCATTCAAAAAAAATACGACATCTAAATCCTTCCTAACTTTTTGAAAAATCCATATAGGATTATGAAAAAAGGTACACGACGTCGTATCTTTCGAATGAAGAATCAACTTGCAAATCTTACAAAATTAAATTAAAAATTTAAAAAAAATATTTCAAATAGGTTAATCATATTTACAGCACCTAATTACAAGTTGAACGCCATCATTCAAATCATCAATTAAATCTTAATCATACTGGACCAATTCTTCTTAATTTTCCGATAACTCTTCTTTAAAATTTTTCCAAATTCAACTCTTCAATTTTATCCATAATTCCGTAAAACCTTTCATTTTTCTGGATTTTCCATCTTCATTCAGTGGCTCCCAACAACTTTCAATCTCCTTCGCATTTCTACAACTTCGTTGTCATTCAATCTTCCAATTGACCATTATTCAATTAAATTCTTCACTACTACTTTTATTATTTTCAAATTACAATTTTTATATCACCATAACCATTCCATTACATCGCTACTAACTTCAAATTTTGTAGTGACCAATTCTTTTTAACAAAAATATCAATCTTCTTATCAAATTCTTTCTTACATTGTGTAATTGCTATTTCAATTTAATTGTCGTAAGGGTCCACTGCAAGTCCACTGTTTAACTTCGTTATTATCCGAAAAATTTTTAATCTGTTTTAAGTTATTTCGCACGTTTTTAATTTTCATCTTGCTTTTTCGGAAAAATTATCATTTATCACTTTTTATCAAATTTTTGAATTGTTAAATTTTATTTTATTTCAAACTTTTATCGTGAGTAGTTTTAATCTTTGTACGTTTAATTGTCCAGTTCTTTTTAAAATTTAATTGTTTGTTCACTTTGATAGTACCGCATTCATTTTAGTTTTATCACATTTACAAAATTGTCTTATAATCAAATTTACATTTTCAAATTTTAAATATTAAGGTTTTACTTTCGTTTCAATCTATTTCCATTTTCAACGCAGTTGTTCTCATAATTTTCCAATTCTCCCATCCTTCACCATTGGCTATTAGGGTTTGGTGACTTCATAGCTTTTTCGTCTCGCTCGTCGGAATGCCCACTTTAACAAGACGACTTCCAATGCTTGCACTACCACTTCTATCTTCTTCGTCCTTTTATCTTCAAAATTCTTCTCTTTTTCTATTTTCTTTATCTTGTTAACAACATGTTCTATTTTAATCTATATATATAAAATAATAAACTGACTGACTGACTGACTGACTGACTGATTGACTGACTGACTGACTGATATATCAACGCACAGCCCAAACGACTGGGTCCTTAGCGATGAAATTTTGCACAGAGGTTCCTGTTATCACGTAGGCGAGCACTAAGAAAGGATTTTATGAAAATCCTATCCAAAAGTGATTTATCACCTATTATCTAATTAGTGGTGACGCGCAGGAATGGACTAACGAGATGCCCACTGTCGACGTCCCTCAATTTTCCAAAACACAGCCTAAACCGGTGGGTCTACGTTTAGAAGCATGGGATTTTCTTTATAAACAAAAATATACATAAATATGGGATTTATCACCTAATATCTAATTAGTGGTGACGCGCGCGAATGGATTAACGAGATTCCCACTGTCGACGTCCTTCAAGTTTCCAAAGCACAGCCTAAACCGGTGGGTCCTACTGTCCAGAAGCATGGAATTTTCTTTAGAAAGGAAAAGAATAAACTTTTAGAAATTAATAAATAAAAGTGTGAGATATATAGGTTAGGATAGAACGAGAACCTCCGAAAAGTTGATTTGGGTTGTCGTTTCTAGCGCGAGTAGAGAGAGAGAAATGAAACGTCAACCGGAATGGAAAGAAGCCGGAAATGGGAACTGATGGGAGTTGGAGGATGGAGTGCCAGAGTAATGTTGAAGCCAGGAGTAACAAGAGAGGTACGATTTGGGAGCTGTAGAGGTGGATGAGTGGAAAGAGAGCGTGCAGGACAGGACTGCATGGAGAAACTGTGGACAACATACCAGGAGAGAGAGACCGATGGAGTAGAGAATAGAGTATAGAAACGGAAGGAAAAAAAGTTTGCGCGCAAAAAAGTGAATTCCACGCGGACGAAGTCGCGGGCAACAGCTAGTTTCAAATAACCATACCACTTTTAAGGACGGTATCTCGTTTACATCCTTCCAAATTACTAACCGGGATATCTCTTCTTTACCGGACCTTCCTCCCGATCTCTCATCCGTACCATTACTTTTATTTTCTTTTGTTTTATACCGATCTTGATCTGATTTGGACCTCAGTTTTCTATTATTTTGAATTCTTCTCCATTTGATTTTTCTCATTTTCTTTCTGGAAACTACCAGGACTTTTTTAACAGTGTCGCCTGTGATACTTTCTTCTTTGATAACTTTATCTCTTTCTTCAACTAATACTTTTTCTTTTAATTCAAGGACTTCATTATCAGCGACGCCTTTCAGACACATTTCTTCCAAAATTATTTCTTCCTTTTTATCTTCTAGTTCTTCTTTCTCATTTTCATCCGTTTCATAATTAGCAAAGCTTATTCTTTTTCTCAATTGTTTCAAAAATTCTACTAATTCTTTCTTATCTTCTGCCCTATTCTTTGCCGCCTCATTTTTACCATCTAACCTATTCTTTTCCGCCTTTCTATTATCCTCTAACCTATTCTTTTCTGCCTCTTTTTTATCCTCTAATCTATTCCTTGCCGCCTCATTTTTATCTTCTCTCATTTGTTTTAATATTAGATCAATTTTACTCTCTTGTGATCCTGCGACCCACTGTTCTGTACCTCTACGTGTACTTTGGAAATTTTCCCCCGGGTTAAATATCGGGCTTCCATCCCCCTCCAAATTATCCTCTATATCGCTCATTTTAATAATCTAAATCCAAATTAACGCTAATTCTCAGGGTAAAAGTGAGTTCCGTCAGTGAGCATTTAACAACTTAAATTTTCCACAATTATCCAAACGATATGCTCACCAATGCCCCACGTTACGGGTGACCAGATGACGTGATATGGGCCCACCGATAAATTCCGAAAAAACGGAAACTTTCCAAAATAATACTTAACAATCCGAGCTACCAACCTCGCCCCCAGCTGCTCAGTCCAAAAACGTTATCGTCCGCGGCTTTATCGGCACGACGACCTTATAAATATTTGTTTTCAAAACCAAATTTTATTTTAAATTTCTAACAAGAAATAAACACTAACTAATATTCAATTAACTTTATTTTTAAGAAAAAAACAATCTCTTTATCACTCAAAATCGCAAAAATAGCAAAACCGCAACCACCTCACTCGGTGGGTTGCGCGCGAACCCCTTCTTCCTTCCGGCCCCCTGCCGGTTTCGCCGAGACCCCTAGTGGCCGCGCGAAACATTCAAAAATTTAAAATTTTATGATACAAAAATTCAATACAATCTCCATAATTAAATTTTCTGCTTCTTCATTCAAAAAAAATACGACAATATGAATTGGCATCCATATTATCTCTTTTTGTTTCAGTATTTTGAATTTGTAAAATGGTTTACCCGTTAATTAATTAAATAATATTCTTTCCTCTAATTTTACAACTTCCTGTTTCATCCCTAGTATTTCCGTATTCCACTTTTCTTCCATTCTCTCCAATTCATTCTTAATATCCTTCACCTCCCTGTTATTTTCTCGGAAACCACTATCAACGACCTCATTTAATTTTGCCAGCATGGTTTTTTATTTCGTCCATGTCTTTCTTCTGGTTTCTTTTAGATAGTATCTAAAAATAATACTAGTTTCTAGAAAATGTAGTACCTACATGAAGTAACAACAGCACATGGTCATGTTGACCCATACCTACCAAATTGGTAAAATTTTATCACCTGAAAGAGCATGACCGTGGTAAATGCAATTTTACGAATTTACTTGACTTGCATTAGCGTTATCTATTTTAATACATCTAAACTACGTTCTGTATTATCATTATCAATTTTTGCAGAAAATGACTGGTTTGAAGTGTCCAACTTGAAATATTCACTTATTTTCAACCTTTGAAATGACTTATTGAAAGGTAGGGGGGTGCTATTTAAAATTTTGAAGTAGGGGTAGCTGGTTGATTGGTTTTGAACGTCCCCCTCGCCATCTAAAACGACGTGTTTTTTCCCAAATTTACTCAAAAAGAAAGTTATTTCGACTGGTTTACTTTTAAAATGAGCAACATGTATTTGGCTCACCAAATTTCCACATTAATCTAGTCAACGCCAGCAATCCAATTACCTATTTATATGCCTGTTCTAGGTTGCCATCATTTTTTCTTATTTTGGCTTAAAACTTACTTCCATGAGCCACCAAATTAGCTACCCTTTTGAAATATAATTTGAAGCACCAGAAAATAAATTATAGGAAATAGTAACAAGGAGGAAAGTTAAAATTAGTCTTAGGATATTTCCACTTCAAAGAAATTTTGGTTAGTTAATCGATTTTACAACTAAAATTTAGCCTAGGACAGGTTAATTGCACTGCACTCCTGTTCAGCCTCAGCTGCCTGAACTAAAATGACATAACAGAATTTGTAAATATAAATTTTCGTTTATTAGGGAAAATTCGACACAACCATACTGTATCAAAGTAGTTAATTTAATAATAAATCCTAAGACAGTCGCAAATATAAATATACAACATGTACTTATTAACATTAAATGTAGATATACAATGAATCGATAACGGAGTGTATGAAAAATGACCATTTATAGTATAAAAAAATTTAATTATATTTTCCTAGCGCTTTTGTACAAAATAAATTCACTTTTTATTATTTTTTTTTTTTGATTCTGATACAAACATTCACCATCGCTATATCTAATTACAATTTATTTGTATCATCATTTTTCATATTATAGATACAAAGATAATAAATATTTGTTACAACAAAATCACACTATATAGTCAAAAACGACCATATTATTTCGATCTTTTTTTATAAACAAAAAATACATAAATATTTTAAACAAATCAAAATAATAGAGCGCCCATTCCACCCATCTCACTTTGTTCTTTAACGAAAATCTCGAAATATTGATAAATGATGGTTACGGCCAATAAAATACCGGTTCCCGAACCGATCGCCCCCATAAAATCGGCCAACACCGAAAGGGCGCCGATACAGAGCCCACCAAACGCAGCAGCAGTAGGAATGTACCTATTCAATTCGTGAATCATTGAGTTGTCTCTGTGACCACGCATGACCATCTGCTGTTCTTTCAGTTGCTTCGCTACATCCTTGGCTGAACTGCCGGACACTTCAATCCACGTTTTAGAGAAAAAGGCACAAGAACCTAACATGAACAAGATGTACATGAAGGCGTGAACTGGATCTTCCAGAATATGACCCACACTCTCAGGCGGACTCAAATAGTAACACAGCCCGCCTATAGGATACGAACGCGCCGGGCCGCCTCCGCCCACGTCAGCCCAGACACCCAGCATATTCACCAAAAAGTTGCCATTAAATTTAACGGCTAACATTTGCGATATGACGTATAAATTGGACACAAGTGCGGATTGCAGGATGATAGGAATGTTAGAAGTGTAAAACAGTTTAATTGGATAACTGGAGTATTGTCCACGATACCTCGCGCTCTTGATGGGTAGATCGACGCGGAAACCTTGGAAATATATTACTATAGCAAAAACGAGAATGGTTGCAAGCAAATTCATCAAGTTGGGTAAGTTCTGGCGATAGAAAGCTTCTCTTAGTGCTCTCACTTTATCTTGGCGAGTGGTGATGAGGTGGAACAGAGCAATGACTGCACCTTCGAATTCGGTTCCTCTGCCGGTGTTGACGGTGGCGGGAGAGAACGCTTTCCAAATGATAGTTTCGCAAATGTTGGTGGCAATGAAGAGTGAAATACCCGAACCTAGACCATAACCTTTTTGCAGCAATTCGTCTAAAAGGAGGACGATTAAACCTGCCACAAATAGTTGGATGATGATGAGCAGACAAACTCCTGCTCCAATTTCTGCTGGGTCGCCGTACATGCCGGTCATTACGTAAACTATGGCTTGACCCACAGTTATTACCATACCAAACACTGAAAATAAAAAAGGTGGTTAATATTTGGTTTGTAAACAGAAATATCAATATAATATATAAATCAAGCTCACAAACACTTTATTTGAGGAAGGGAGTGGGAAGTCACAATACGGTCAGATTAGTTTCAAAAGCCCTTAATTGTCTTAAATGTTAGATCTTCATTCAGGCGGATTTTTGATTTAAAAATTGTGATTAAGAATGAATTTAGTTCAAATATTCTAAAACTTCATGAAAATACTAATAAAATATAATATAATAAGACAGGAAAAAACTAAGATTTTTCTCAATTTAAGGTAATTTCATTCAATGCCATTTTGAATTTAAAAATTCTGATAAAATATGAAATTTATTTAAATAATTAAAAAAATACTAAAGCAATAATTATTATAAAACAAGTTATACTTAGTTGAGAAAAGATCTATAATAATCCAACAAGTAGATTTTAAATTTTACTTTACAGACAGGAAAAATATCGAAAAAATTTCAAACCCTAAATTACCTTAAATTTTATATATCATTTCAAAGCAAATTTTGATTTAAAATTTTTGATTAAAAATAAATTTGGTTCAAATATTCTAAAACTTCATAAAAACACTAATTATAATAAAGACAGGAAAAATAAAGACAAAATTGGCTTCAATTTAAAATAATTTCATTTCAGTGCGAATTTGAAGTTACAAATTTTGATAAAATATGAAATTTTTATTCAAATTATCTGGAATTTTAAGGAAAACACTAATGCTAACTAATTATAGTAAAGACAGGAACAAATTCTAAGCCCTAAATAGCCTCAAATTCTAGATAATTTCATTTCAGTGCGTTTTGAATTTAAAAATTGTTATAAAAAATCAAATTTATTCAAATAATCTGGAATTTTAGGAAAATACTTATACAATAAATTAATATAAATACAGGAAAAATTAAGAAAAAATTCTCAGCCTCGAATTGCCTTCAATTTAAAACAATTTAATTTTAGTTCGATTTTAAAATTAATAAAAATTTTGATCAAATATGAAATTTATTCAAATAATCTGGAATTTTACGAAAATACTAATTCTATAAATGATGATAAAGACTGGAAAAATTAACGAAAAAATTCCAAGCCCTTAATTACCTCAAATTCCATATAATTTCATATTACTGTGATTTTTGATTTAAAAATTTTTAATAAAAATAAATTTTGTTCAAATATTCTAAAACTTCATGATAACACTAATACAATCATAATAAAGACAGGAAAAATAAAGAAAAAATTCCCAACCTCAAATTGTCATCAATTTAAAATAATTTCATCTCGGTTCGATTTTGAAAATTAAAAATTTTGATAAAATATTAAATGTATTCAAATAATCTGTAATTTTACGAAAATATTGATGCCTTAAATGATAATAAAGACTGGAAAAATTAACGAAAAAATTCCAAAGCCCTTAATTATACCTCAAATTCCATATAATTTCATATCACTGTGATTTTTTATTTAAAAATTTTTAATAAAAATAAATTTTGTTCAAATATTCTAAGACTTCATGATAACACTAATACAATCATAATAAAGACAGGAAAAATAAATAAAAAATTCCCACCCTCAAATTGTCATCAATTTAAAATAATTTCATCTCGGTTCGATTTTGAAAATTAAAAATTTTGATAAAATATGAAATGTATTCAAATAATCTGTAATTTTACGAAAATACTGCTGCAATAAATGATAATAAAGATAGGAAAAATTAACGAAAAAATTCCAAGCCCTTAATTAGCTCAAATTCCATATAATTTCGTATCAGTGCGATTTTTGATTTAAAAATTTTGGATAAAAATAAATTTTGTACTAATATTCTAAAACTACATGAAAACACTAATACAATTGAATCAGTTATTTCAGAAACAACCTAAGTCACTTTTTGGCCAAATTGAGTTAACACATGGAAAACATATTTTCGACAATTCCGCATCGTTTGGTGCTAAAAAAACTTAAGAAAGTATATCCTTTATGGCAGAAAACGATATTAGAAATTTTCGGTTTAGCAGGTTGCTTACCTAACAGTGAAACGTTTTTTACGTTTCCTGGACATCTATAAAAAGTGACTTAGGTTGTTTCAGCAATAACTGATTCAATTATAATAAAGACAGGAAAAATAAAGAAAAAATTCCCACCCTCAAATTGTCATCAATTTAAAATAATTTCATCTCGGTTCAATTTTGAAAATTAAAAATTTTGATAAAATATTAAATGTATTTAAATAATCTGTAATTTTACGAAAATACTGATGCAATAAATGACAATCAAGATAGGAAAAATTGACGAAAAAATCTAAGCCCTAAACAGCCTCAAATTCCATATAATTTCATATCAGTGCGATTTTTGATTTAAAAATTTTGGATAAAAATAAATTTTGTTCTAATATTCTAAAACTTCATGAAAACACTAATACAAGCACAATAAAGACAGGAAAAATAAAGAAAAAATTCCCAACCTCAAATTGCTATCAATTTAAAATAATTTTATCTCGGTTCGATTTTGAAAATTAAAAATTTTGATAAAATATGAAATGTATTTAAATAATCTGTAATTTTACGAAAATACTGATGCAATAAATGATAATAAAGATAGGAAAAATTAACGTAAAAATTACAAGCCCTTAATTAGCTCAAATTCCATAGAATTTCCTATCACTGTGATTTTTGATTTAAAAATTTTTAATAAAAATAAATTTTGTTCAAATATTCTAAGACTTCATGATAACACTAATACAATCATAATAAAGACAGGAAAAATAAAAAAAAAATTTCCAACCTCAAATTGCCATCAATTTAAAAAAATTTCATCTCGGTTCGCTTTTGAAAATTAAAAATTTTGATAAAATATGAAATGTATTCAAATAATCTGTAATTTTACGAAAATACTAATGCAATAAATAATAATAAAGATAGGAAAAATTAACGAAAAAATTCCAAGCCCTTAATTACCTCAAATTCCATATAATTTCATATCACTGTGACTTTTTATTTAAAAATTTTGAATAAAAATAAATTTTGTTCAAATATTCTAAGACTTCATGATAACACTAATACAATCATAATAAAGACAGGAAAAATAAAGAAAAAATTCCCAACCTCAAATTGCCATTAATTTAAAATATTTCATTTCAGTCCGATTTAAAATTTACAAAATTTTGATAAAATATTACATTTATTCAAATAATCTAGAATTTTCCGAAAATACTAATGCAATAAATTAT
This sequence comes from Rhagonycha lutea, assembly GCA_958510855.1. Classification (NCBI taxonomy): domain Eukaryota; kingdom Metazoa; phylum Arthropoda; class Insecta; order Coleoptera; family Cantharidae; genus Rhagonycha; species Rhagonycha lutea. The sequence goes on from OY294041.1 coordinate 37,167,678, forward strand.
AATAAAGACAGGAAAAATAAAGAAAAAATTTCCAGTCTCAAATTGCCTCCGATTTAAAATCATTTCATTTCAGTTCGATTTAAAATTTACAAAATTTTGATAAAATATTACATTTATTCAAATAATCTAGAATTTTCCGAAAATACGTATGCAATAAATTATAATAAAGACAGGAAAAATAAAGAAAAAATTCCCAGTCTCAAATTGCCTCCAATTTAAAATCATTTCATTTCAGTTCGATTTAAAATTTACAAAATTTTGATAAAGTATTACATTTATTCAAATAATCTAGAATTTTCCGAAAATACTTATGCAATAAATTATAATAAAGACAGGAAAAATAAAGAAAAAATTCCCAGTCGCAAATTGCCTCCAATTTAAAATCATTTCATTTCAGTTCGATTTAAAATTTACAAAATTTTGATAAAATATTACATTTATTCAGATCATCTAGAATTTTCCGAAAATACTTATGCAATAAATTATAATAAAGACAGGAAAAATAAAGAAAAAATTCCCAGTCGCAAATTGCCTCCAATTTAAAATCATTTCATTTCAGTTCGATTTAAAATTTACAAAATTTTGATAAAATATTACATTTATTCAAATAATCTAGAATTTTCCGAAAATACGTATGCAATAAATTATAATAAAGACAGGAAAAATAAAGAAAAAATTCCCAGTCTCAAATTGCCTCCAATTTAAAATCATTTCATTTCAGTTCGATTTAAAATTTACAAAATTTTGATAAAATATTACATTTATTCAAATAATCTAGAATTTTCCGAAAATACGTATGCAATAAATTATAATAAAGACAGGAAAAATAAAGAAAAAATTCCCAGTCTCAAATTGCCTCCAATTTAAAATCATTTCATTTCAGTTCGATTTAAAATTTACAAAATTTTGATAAAATATTACATTTATTCAAATAATCTAGAATTTTCCGAAAATACTTATGCAAAAATTATAATAAAGACAGGAAAAATAAAGAAAAAATTCCCAGTCGCAAATTGCCTCCAATTTAAAATCATTTCATTTCAGTTCGATTTAAAATTTTCAAAATTTTGATAAAATATTACATTTATTCAGATCATCTAGAATTTTCCGAAAATACTTATGCAATAAATTATAATAAAGACAGGAAAAATAAAGAAAAAATTCCCAGTCGCAAATTGCCTCCAATTTAAAATCATTTCATTTCAGTTCGATTTAAAATTTACAAAATTTTGATAAAATATTACATTTATTCAAATCATCTAGAATTTTCCGAAAATACTTATGCAATAAATTATAATAAAGACAGGAAAAATAAAGAAAAAATTCCCAGTCGCAAATTGCCTCCAATTTAAAATCATTTCATTTCAGTTCGATTTAAAATTTACAAAATTTTGATAAAATAATATTACATTTATTCAAATAATCTAGAATTTTCCGAAAATACTTATGCAATAAATTATAATAAAGACAGGAAAAATAAAGAAAAAATTCCCAGTCTCAAATTGCGTCCAATTTAAAATCATTTCATTTCAGTTCGATTTAAAATTTACAAAATTTTGATAAAATATTACATTTATTCAAATAATCTAGAATTTTCCGAAGATACTAATGCAATAAATTATAATAAAGAGAGGAAAAATAAAGAAAAAATTCCCAGTCGCAAATTGCCTCCAATTTAAAATCATTTCATTTCAGTTCGATTTAAAATTTACAAAATTTTGATAAAATATTACATTTATTCAAATCATCTAGAATTTTCCGAAAATACTTATGCAATAAATTATAATAAAGACAGGAAAAATAAAGAAAAAATTCCCAGTCGCAAATTGCCTCCAATTTAAAATCATTTCATTTCAGTTCGATTTAAAATTTACAAAATTTTGATAAAATATTACATTTATTCAAATCATCTAGAATTTTCCGAAAATACTTATGCAATAAATTATAATAAAGACAGGAAAAATAAAGAAAAAATTCCCAGTCGCAAATTGCCTCCAATTTAAAATCATTTCATTTCAGTTCGATTTAAAATTTACAAAATTTTGATAAAATATTACATTTATTCAAATCATCTAGAATTTTCCGAAAATACTTATGCAATAAATTATAATAAAGACAGGAAAAATAAAGAAAAAATTCCCAGTCGCAAATTGCCTCCAATTTAAAATCATTTCATTTCAGTTCGATTTAAAATTTACAAAATTTTGATAAAATATTACATTTATTCAAATCATCTAGAATTTTCCGAAAATACTTATGCAATAAATTATAATAAAGACAGGAAAAATAAAGAAAAAATTCCCAGTCGCAAATTGCCTCCAATTTAAAATCATTTCATTTCAGTTCGATTTAAAATTTACAAAATTTTGATAAAATAATATTACATTTATTCAAATAATCTAGAATTTTCCGAAAATACATATGCAATAAATTATAATAAAGACAGGAAAAATAAAGAAAAAATTCCCAGTCTCAAATTGCGTCCAATTTAAAATCATTTCATTTCAGTTCGATTTAAAATTTACAAAATTTTGATAAAATATTACATTTATTCAAATAATCTAGAATTTTCCGAAGATACTAATGCAATAAATTATAATAAAGAGAGGAAAAATAAAGAAAAAATTCCCAGTCGCAAATTGCCTCCAATTTAAAATCATTTCATTTCAGTTCGATTTAAAATTTACAAAATTTTGATAAAATATTACATTTATTCAAATAATCTAGAATTTTCCGAAAATACGTATGCAATAAATTATAATAAAGACAGGAAAAATAAAGAAAAAATTCCCAGTCTCAAATTGCCTCCAATTTAAAATCATTTCATTTCAGTTCGATTTAAAATTTACAAAATTTTGATAAAATATTACATTTATTCAAATAATCTAGAATTTTCCGAAAATACGTATGCAATAAATTATAATAAAGACAGGAAAAATAAAGAAAAAATTCCCAGTCTCAAATTGCCTCCAATTTAAAATCATTTCATTTCAGTTCGATTTAAAATTTACAAAATTTTGATAAAATATTACATTTATTCAAATAATCTAGAATTTTCCGAAAATACTTATGCAAAAATTATAATAAAGACAGGAAAAATAAAGAAAAAATTCCCAGTCGCAAATTGCCTCCAATTTAAAATCATTTCATTTCAGTTCGATTTAAAATTTTCAAAATTTTGATAAAATATTACATTTATTCAGATCATCTAGAATTTTCCGAAAATACTTATGCAATAAATTATAATAAAGACAGGAAAAATAAAGAAAAAATTCCCAGTCGCAAATTGCCTCCAATTTAAAATCATTTCATTTCAGTTCGATTTAAAATTTACAAAATTTTGATAAAATATTACATTTATTCAAATCATCTAGAATTTTCCGAAAATACTTATGCAATAAATTATAATAAAGACAGGAAAAATAAAGAAAAAATTCCCAGTCGCAAATTGCCTCCAATTTAAAATCATTTCATTTCAGTTCGATTTAAAATTTACAAAATTTTGATAAAATAATATTACATTTATTCAAATAATCTAGAATTTTCCGAAAATACTTATGCAATAAATTATAATAAAGACAGGAAAAATAAAGAAAAAATTCCCAGTCTCAAATTGCGTCCAATTTAAAATCATTTCATTTCAGTTCGATTTAAAATTTACAAAATTTTGATAAAATATTACATTTATTCAAATAATCTAGAATTTTCCGAAGATACTAATGCAATAAATTATAATAAAGAGAGGAAAAATAAAGAAAAAATTCCCAGTCGCAAATTGCCTCCAATTTAAAATCATTTCATTTCAGTTCGATTTAAAATTTACAAAATTTTGATAAAATATTACATTTATTCAAATCATCTAGAATTTTCCGAAAATACTTATGCAATAAATTATAATAAAGACAGGAAAAATAAAGAAAAAATTCCCAGTCGCAAATTGCCTCCAATTTAAAATCATTTCATTTCAGTTCGATTTAAAATTTACAAAATTTTGATAAAATATTACATTTATTCAAATCATCTAGAATTTTCCGAAAATACTTATGCAATAAATTATAATAAAGACAGGAAAAATAAAGAAAAAATTCCCAGTCGCAAATTGCCTCCAATTTAAAATCATTTCATTTCAGTTCGATTTAAAATTTACAAAATTTTGATAAAATATTACATTTATTCAAATCATCTAGAATTTTCCGAAAATACTTATGCAATAAATTATAATAAAGACAGGAAAAATAAAGAAAAAATTCCCAGTCGCAAATTGCCTCCAATTTAAAATCATTTCATTTCAGTTCGATTTAAAATTTACAAAATTTTGATAAAATATTACATTTATTCAAATCATCTAGAATTTTCCGAAAATACTTATGCAATAAATTATAATAAAGACAGGAAAAATAAAGAAAAAATTCCCAGTCGCAAATTGCCTCCAATTTAAAATCATTTCATTTCAGTTCGATTTAAAATTTACAAAATTTTGATAAAATAATATTACATTTATTCAAATAATCTAGAATTTTCCGAAAATACATATGCAATAAATTATAATAAAGACAGGAAAAATAAAGAAAAAATTCCCAGTCTCAAATTGCGTCCAATTTAAAATCATTTCATTTCAGTTCGATTTAAAATTTACAAAATTTTGATAAAATATTACATTTATTCAAATAATCTAGAATTTTCCGAAGATACTAATGCAATAAATTATAATAAAGAGAGGAAAAATAAAGAAAAAATTCCCAGTCGCAAATTGCCTCCAATTTAAAATCATTTCATTTCAGTTCGATTTAAAATTTACAAAATTTTGATAAAATATTACATTTATTCAAATCATCTAGAATTTTCCGAAAATACTTATGCAATAAATTATAATAAAGACAGGAAAAATAAAGAAAAAATTCCCAGTCGCAAATTGCCTCCAATTTAAAATCATTTCATTTCAGTTCGATTTAAAATTTACAAAATTTTGATAAAATATTACATTTATTCAAATAATCTAGAATTTTCCGAAAATACGTATGCAATAAATTATAATAAAGACAGGAAAAATAAAGAAAAAATTCCCAGTCTCAAATTGCCTCCAATTTAAAATCATTTCAATTCAGTTCGATTTAAAATTTACAAAATTTTGATAAAATATTACATTTATTCAAATAATCTAGAATTTTCCGAAAATACGTATGCAATAAATTATAATAAAGACAGGAAAAATAAAGAAAAAATTCCCAGTCTCAAATTGCCTCCAATTTAAAATCATTTCAATTCAGTTCGATTTAAAATTTACAAAATTTTGATAAAATATTACATTTATTCAAATAATCTAGAATTTTCCGAAAATACGTATGCAATAAATTATAATAAAGACAGGAAAAATAAAGAAAAAATTCCCAGTCTCAAATTGCCTCCAATTTAAAATCATTTCAATTCAGTTCGATTTAAAATTTACAAAATTTTGATAAAATATTACATTTATTCAAATAATCTAGAATTTTCCGAAAATACGTATGCAATAAATTATAATAAAGACAGGAAAAATAAAGAAAAAATTCCCAGTCTCAAATTGCGTCCAATTTAAAATCATTTCATATCAGTTCGATTTAAAATTTACAAAATTTTGATAAAATATTACATTTATTCAAATAATCTAGAATTTTCCGAAAATACGTATGCAATAAATTATAATAAAGACAGGAAAAATAAAGAAAAAATTCCCAGTCTCAAATTGCGTCCAATTTAAAATCATTTCATTTCAGTTCGATTTAAAATTTACAAAATTTTGATAAAATATTACATTTATTCAAATAATCTAGAATTTTCCGAAGATACTAATGCAATAAATTATAATAAAGAGAGGAAAAATAAAGAAAAAATTCACAGCCTCAAATTGCCTGCAATTGTAAATAATTTTCATATCTGTGCGATTTTTAATTTGAAAATTTTGATTTCAAATAAATTTTGTTCAAATATGCTAAAACTTCATGAAATGAACTATGTTTTCTAAAAGTTTCATATATTTTGGAGGTCCCTCACCAAAGATAAAGAGCTTCAAACTTGGGTAATTTTAAAAAATTTACGATATTTGTGCTTAGGTCAGAAGAGAAGGGTAATAAATTTCTTGCAGATGAATTTTACTGTATGAACAAATTGGGGTAGAGTAAATTATTAAAAGTAAGTTAATATGAGTTACATAATATGAAGGAAAAAAAACATTCAATATCTACAATGTGGTTTGAATGTTTTTTTTTGTTCGTAAGTTATAAGTTTTTCTGTAGATGCTTTAAATTTTAAATGTAGACAAAGACATAAAAATTGATAAACAGGAGGTAAAACATTTCTTTAGTCTCGATCTTGTTAATGGTTTTTATATTGTAGCCACAATAATTAAAACATAAAATTTTTCTGAAGTGGTTCACTTTATTTCTTAAGTCCATAAAAATGAAAACGAAAATTGTAAAATGAGGGGTAAGTAGTTTAAAAATGTAGGCAACATAATTCCTGCAACAGTACAATTTAAAATATAGTCACATATTTTGTCATCAAAAAATGTCCTGGTCTGTCTGATGAATGATTTTCTAATTATTCTCATCAGCAAATGGAACAAATTTTATGGAAAATACAACAAGTGATTTTTTTCGATTCAGCTGTAATATTTTTGAGGTAAATTGATCGTTTATTTAACTAAAAGGAAGGAACAGTCCATCAATGTTCTGGTTAGTTCAGTTTATAAACAAATTGATTTTTCTAGAAATTTCCACAAGTTGAACTTTACTCTTATCAGATCTATCTCAAAGTAATATAAAAGCTTTGGTACAAAAATAAAAAACGAATTGTAGTTTGTTGCTCAGGTCAACAGATAAGGATTACATAATAAGATAAGCTGAAATCACAAAAGTAGGATACTTACATTTTTGTGCTCCATTAAACAGCGCTCGATCCTTAGGTGTATCACCAACTTCTATGATTTTTGCACCGGCTAACAACTGCATAATAAGACCGGACGTAACGATAGGCGAAATACCCAGTTCCATCAAGGTACCTCTATTTGAAGCTAAAATAACACGAATCCAATAAAATGGATCTGCCGAGTCGGAGCTCATAATTCCAAATAAAGGAATCTAAATAAAGAGGTCGGTTAATTACAAACATTTAACGAATCCCTTGGATTACCTACCTGGCAACATACTAAGAAGATGAATAAAGTGATAGCCGTCCATAGTACTTTCTCTCTGAATTGAATCTGTAACAAGTAGAGCATCAAACATCTGTTGGCAAATTTGCACAAAATTTATCAAAAATAACCCCAAAAGGTCAACAGGCCTTGATTACTCCAAATCACCTCAACCCCGGTACGTAATTACTAGACAACCACAGTGACGTTAAATATGGTACAAAAATATCAAAAAAATTAAACTCACCTTCCTTTCAGGTTTGGCTATTTCCGGCAAAATGCTACAAAACGGTTTGATAACTTCCAAAAATTTTACTGTAAAATGAAAAACTTGCGTTAGAAATATGCTTAGGAAATATGTTACAAAGTCACATTTGTAAATTTGACGGTAAAAGTTAATTTTCATAAAATTGTGAGAGGTTAAATTGAAAAAAGCGATTAATAACAAAAAATACTTACTACCCATCTTGGCAGGGTGTCCGTTTTACTTGAAAATAGGAAATTGCTGCTAATTTAGCACGTCCGACTTGTCAACGTTACACAAAAATGGGCCCTCGTTGACCAAACTTTACGGTACTTTCAAAGATTTGGCAGACACGTCGAACACGTAGCAGCAAACGCCGGTCACGTGACCGATGATGTTGGCGTTTAGTGTTGGAAATTCCCGCTAGACAGGTAGAAGTTTCTGCTGCGGTGGCGTTTGCTTGGTTGCCTATAGGGAAGGGAACGGTTGTTTTCAGGTATTTAGGTCAATATTGCACTGGAGGTGGAATGTATTGAAATTAATTATACGATAATCTATTATTCAAATATTCAAATTTTATGTAATAAAAATAATCCAACGGCTTCGCAAGAATTACAATAATATCGAATTTAAAAGTGAGTCACGTCAGTTCACTGCCAGTGGTATACTGACCATATTTTAATCAAAGGGCTACAACTTTTTTTCGTTTTTAATAGTAGATTTAATTAATTTTTGCTCTTTTTCAAGTGACGGAACAACCGGCGATCCGTAAAACAAGACCCTACAGTGCCGAAGGTTTGGAGAAAGATAATTAAAAGTTAAAAGTAAAATTTGCAATTCGCATTTCGGGAAGTAAAGTGTCACTTTTCCTCCCGTAACGTGAAAACTAGACAAGAAAGAAAAATTATGAGTGGACATTGTCTAAATGCTCTAAATGAATTTTTGTTTTAAATCTACAATTAAATTTTCTATTTATATTCGTGGTTATTATGTATCTCATGAAGTGAGAGGCAAAAAGCCGAGTTATTTTATGTGATATGGGAAATGCGAAGGCCGTACGCGGAGTTATGTTTTTTGATGATGGAGAGCGGCCTCAGATAAAAAGAGTAGCCACTATTTAAAGACAAAATGGTCTTTGCTTCGGATCCCCCTCCTCAAGAACATCCGATTGTCACAGATCAAGAATAATCCTTATTTTTCTAAAATTAAATTTGACGAAAAAAATTAATTAAATTTAATGAAAAATATTAAAAAGCACAATTTTCTTTATTTAACTTGGTGTGATGAGCGTTGTTCGTTGTCCGTGTGGGTGGACTTTCTTGAGGATATTTTTAACCAACTTCCCGATGTCCTACAGAGCTGAAATTTAGTACACAACTTTTTTTTTATTACACATGATTTTTCTGAATCTTAGGAAAATAAGCGAAAAATCGTACCCCTTTCATGTTAGATTATGATGGAATTGTGGAGGAAGGACCCATTAATCAGGCCCCTTGCATTATCTCCGATTTCACCACAACAACGTGTGGATGTCCACTGGAAGGCCGAGTTAGGAAATACTGTGTAGTCTGTGATTTTAACCCAGAATTGCCACTTTGTAACTCAACCAGAGGTCGGTAGCTATCCGCCCAACAATTGCAATCCGAACATACTACACTGCTCAAAAAACTTGATGGAGTAGAACGTAAATGCGTCCAAATGGCACACCTACCTTCCACTTCATGCAAACTGGCACCCCAACAGATACAGATGACAGTTCAAATGCCGATTCTTCTTTGGATAAAAACAGGGACGCAGTCAGCACCCTTGAACCTTGATCCCACAAATCAAAATGGTTTCTTTCCCCATTTCACTGCAGAACAAGGCGATGCCATTACGATGCCATTACGACGTCACTACCTCTGCCTCTGTCCAAATCCGAAAATGAAGAAGAAGACCCAACTTCATTATCAACCCCCAAAGCGGAGAAATTAAAGACCTGCAAAAAGGAAGTTCTCCTTCTTCTGGCGCAGTTCTAACTCCGAACAAGTTCACTATTCTATAGAAAATGATGAACCCAATCCACCCAATTATAACTCTCCATCAAGCGTTCCCACACCCGAAGGACCATCTCAAAACATTTTGATGGAAGGCGCCGACATCATCATCGAATGCCCAACCTCACCTAAAGGGGCACCCATAAAGTTGACCATCTTGACCAACACCACTAACCCAGTGAAGAAAAATACACCATATATATCCAAAGTTATTCGCGGCTGTCATCATACGAGGAGTCATCACCCGATTTTATCAACCCACAAATCACTTTTTTGTTATTTGTCCTCTCGCGGATGTATAGGCGTTTAAAGAGAAGCTTTTCTTGAAATTTTAAAAACTTGCATATTTCAGACTACAATTTGGACATTTTTGGTAAGAGAAAAAAATTTGAAATTTACGGGATATTTAGTTCTTACCTTTAACTTCAAAAAACTTCAAGGTCCTTTTGGGGTTTTCGTCCTTTCGCGGATGTACAGGCGTTTAAAGAGAACCTTTGCTTAAAATTTTAAAAATTTCCATATTTCAAGCTACAATTTGGACGTGTTTGGTAAGAGAAAACAATTTTAAATTTACAGGATAATTTACAGCATTGTCTTTTCCTTACCTTGTTATTTAAAATTTGGTAATTGTTTAATTTGTTTGCTGTTCGTAGACAAACTAAATTAACAATTACTCAGCTGCCACCAGATTCACTTAGATGCTGGTTTTGATTAGAAAAGGGTTAACAGTTTTAATCGACGGTCGAACCAAACCAGCAGGTAAGCGAGCTGCGGAGGTTTGGATAAATCTCCTTATAACGCTAAATATAACAGGATAATTAATTTAATGAATTAATTGCATTTATTAATCAGTCGTTCTAGAAATGTTCAAAAATGAATTTAAGGGATTAAAAATCATTAGAGAATGAATATAATAATTATAACAACACCAAATTATTATATCTTGCATAATAATTCAATAAAAATAGTGGAATATTATAATTTGATAATATTTTGCGGCTCAATGAACTAAACCATAGCCGGATACGAGGCTAGGGCGGACTATTTATTTGAAAATAAAAGGCAGTTTTGATGTTTTTTGTAACTGTGAAACTGGAAACCCACCTGCAGTACAAATTTGGGACCCATTTTCCCTTTTCTGAATTAAAGATAACTGGAATAATTTGAGAAAAATGTAATATTTCAGGAGCAATGTAATTCTCTATTTTATTAGGGGCCCGCCAACACCCCAGCTCTGCTATTTATACCACTCCCTACAGTTTAACGTGAAATCCAAACCGCGGTACAAATAAACTTAGAACAGCTGGGTGTCGAAACTTAGACCCTACTGCCCAAAAATCAACTTACATGGACTACACCAAACTTTCACATTTTCCTTCTTCCTAATAGAAAAATTGTTAAACGACCATGATGTATTTTGCTTACTTCCTGTTATCTCCAGAATTTTCCAAGTCTTTTTTAATAGAAAGTTAGCAACGTAAGTAACAACGTAAAAATAAAAATTTCTTAATCATACGTCGCGTTTACATATCATATTATCACTTGGCCTTCGACCTAAGGAATATTATAATCACTTCATCCCAAATGAACGCGATATTTAATTAGTTTTAATTCATCAACAAGACTGAAGCGTGTAATTTAAGAATTTTTCCAAAACCATGTATAAAATTGTGTCCAGGTCAAAAATATCCTTACAGTTTGTGAAAAATTATAGAGCTCTCACCAGCAGTGTTAAGACCGAAAAACCGCTCTTCCCACACAAAGATGAATTCCCTAGCAGACACATCGGGCCCAGAGACTCCGATATCAACACAATGTTGGACCTCTTGGGCTTTAAGGTAAATAAGATCAACCTTTTTATTTTTGAAAAAAAAACCTTCATTTTTTGAGTAGAGCTTGAACGACCTGACTGACAAAGCAGTTCCACAAAACATTCGTCTTGATAAGCCTTTGGACATCGAGGAACCAGTGGGTAAGTAGTTTTAGATTTCATTTACTCAAAAATACTTCGTGATAAACCTAATACGTCACGTTACCTAAAAAATTATTACATTCTTCAAGAAAAATAAAATTTATCAAACCATTGTCTCTTACATAACAAGTCAATAGGTTAGATAAATCTAGTTGACAGGGGGTCTAAATTTACTTTTTTATCAGGCGAGTACGAGCTGATTAAGAGAATAAGTGGAATCGCAGAAAAAAACAAAATATGGCGTTCGTATTTAGGCATGGGTTACCACAACTGTTGCGTCCCACATACAATCATGCGCAATATTTTTGAAAATCCAGGGTGGACGACCCAGTACACACCATACCAACCGGAAGTTGCCCAAGGAAGACTGGAAGGGTTGTTAAATTACCAAACCATGGTGGCCGAGCTAACTGGGCTAGAGGTCGCCAACGCTTCACTTCTTGATGAAGGAACAGCAGCTGCAGAAGCTCTATCACTGTGTTACCGACAAAACAAACGGAGAAAGCTGTTGATGTCGGATAAGCTACATCCTCAAACCATTTCGGTTATTGAAACTCGGTTGTCATCTCTTGGTTTGGATGTCCAAACTGTGGACGTCTCCAAAGCAGATTTTTCAAACCGAGATATTGCTGGAGTTCTCTTTCAGTACCCCGACACGGAAGGAAATGTGTTAGACTTCAGTGAAATATCTAAAGATGCCCATTCCCACGGTACACTTGTCTGTTGTGCCACTGATTTGTTAAGCTTAACCCTTCTCCGCCCACCTTCTGAGTTTGGCGCTGATATCGCTATCGGAACGTCTCAACGGCTTGGAGTTCCGTTGGGTTACGGTGGCCCTCACGCTGGATTTTTCGCATGCAATCAATCGTTGGTTCGACTTATGCCAGGAAGAATGATCGGTGTGACTCGTGACGCCGCAGGAAGGGATGGTTATCGTCTCGCCTTACAAACCCGAGAGCAACACATCAGGAGAGATAAAGCAACCAGCAACATCTGCACAGCTCAAGCTCTTCTCGCCAATATGTCTGCCATGTTTGCGGTTTACCATGGACCTGACGGACTCAAGGATATTGCAACAAAAATTCACAATTTGACTTTGGTAAGCAAAGTAGGGAGTTTGGGAGAGGTAACAGTAGATTAAACTAAACTTTTTAAGGTTCTTTCGCACGGTCTACAACAAGATGGAAATACACTAACAAACGAGGTCTTTTTCGATACTCTTAAAGTCCACCCCAAAATTGGAATCGAGGAAGTCAAAGAGCGAGCAAGCGAAAAGGAAATTAACCTGCGTTACTACGAAGATGGAAGCGTCGGCGTAGCTCTCGATGAAACCGTAACTTTCAACGACGTCAACGACATTTTTTATATTTTCGGAAGTAACCAGAAGGTCCAAAATATTGTAGAATCCGCTGACGCTGACGTACGTACGAATTCCATTTCACGTTCCGAATTCAAACGCACCTCTCCATATTTAACTCACCCGGTATTCAACTCTCATCATTCTGAAACAAGGCTAGTCCGCTATATGAAAACTTTAGAAAACAAAGACATTTCATTAGTTCATTCCATGATACCGCTAGGTTCTTGCACTATGAAATTAAATTCGACCACAGAAATGATGCCGTGCTCGTTTAAACATTTTACCGACATTCATCCCTTTGCTCCATTAGAACAATCAGTGGGTTATCATCAACTTTTTGCAGAATTAGAACGTGACTTGTGTACCATAACAGGATACGACCGTATAAGTTTCCAACCTAATAGTGGGGCTCAGGGGGAATATGCCGGTTTACGTGCAATTCACTGTTATCACGAAGCACGAGGTGATAAACACCGAGATGTGTGTTTAATACCGGTAAGTGCTCACGGAACAAATCCCGCCAGCGCTCAAATGGCAGGAATGCGTGTTGAGCCTGTGAAAGTTAAACAAGACGGATCGATAGACGTCGACGACTTAAAATCCAAAGCAGAGAAATTTAGAAATAGGTTGTCGTGTCTGATGATTACGTATCCATCGACTAACGGTGTGTTTGAAGAAACGGTTGCTGATGTGTGCGATATAATTCATAAAAATGGAGGACAAGTTTATTTGGATGGAGCTAATATGAACGCGCAAGTTGGTTTGTGTCGTCCTGGCGATTATGGTAGCGACGTTTCGCATTTAAATTTACACAAAACGTTTTGTATTCCTCATGGTGGTGGTGGTCCTGGAATGGGTCCAATTGGAGTCAAACAACATTTAGCTCCGTTTTTGCCTGGACATCCGGTTGTTCCGCTGACTGGAACTAGCGCGTCAGGTTACGGTGCTGTTAGTGCGGCGCCTTTTGGTTCTTCCGCAATTCTTCCAATTTCTTGGGCGTATATTAAGATGATGGGTCCAAGAGGTTTACGAAAGGCAACTCAGGTTGCAATTTTGAGCGCGAATTACATGTCGAAACTTCTAGAATCGCATTACACGACGTTGTTTAAAAGTGGAACGTCTGGTTTGGTAGCTCACGAGTTCATAATCGACGTGAGGGAGTTTAAGAAAACTGCGAACATCGAAGCTGCTGATATTGCGAAACGGTTGATGGATTATGGATTCCATGCCCCCACGATGTCATGGCCGGTTGCTGGAACTCTCATGATCGAACCCACGGAATCGGAAGATAAGCAAGAACTCGATAGGTTTTGCGAAGCGATGATCTCGATTAGGGAAGAAATTCGTGAAATAGAAGAGGGAAGATTGGATATCAGGGTGAATCCACTAAAAATGTCTCCACACACGCAGGAGCAAGTTATCAGCAGTTCTTGGGAGAGGCCGTACACTCGTGAACAAGCTGCTTTTCCTGCACCTTTTGTCAGACCCGAAACTAAAATTTGGCCAACCGTTGCGAGGATAGATGATATTTACGGTGACAAACACTTAGTTTGTACTTGTCCTCCCATTCTTCCTGAGTACAGTTACTAAGACATGTTTAAATTGTTGTTATAATTTTAAATCTAATTGCTCATCTTTTCTGTACTTATCGTGACGTCACAAGCTATTTAAATAAGTGGTGCGCATCCTTTCGTGGCACCTGATCCGTAACTTTAATTTTAGGACTTACCTACCTTAGATAATTATGTTGTTTTTGACTTGGTGGAGAACGTTGTAATATTTTTAAGCTGTAAATTCAAGTTTTTAATAAAACAAAAATATTTGACGCTTTTTATTTAATTATCGTGTCCAAGTTTCAACAATTCATTAAAGAAAAATATTATCTTTAGTTCTTAGGTACTTTACAATGGACTTGGCACAGAACATAATTATTTTTAACAACGAATGCTCGTTAATCCAATTGCTGCGTTATTTAACATTTTATTACTAATTAAAGGGGTGTCCACATTTATGTTTATTTAAAAATAAAAGAGTTTATTTAGGTAAAGCTAAACTTTCTGTCTAAATAAATGTTATAAATATTGAAGTAACTTCGTTTGATGTGTTACACAAAACACTGACACGCTCGTCCGATATTTGCAAGTGTTCATTTTTAAATGCCACATCAATCTTATTAATGTATAATTTAATATTATTTGTGAAAGCTTAACAACTTTTGATTGATTTGTTAGTAGTCGATTTGAAACAGTTACTTGCATAGTAAATAACGAGGGAGCGATGGTGCGTGTGAAATTAATGTGGAATTCATAGTCGTCTAGGGACTTGAAAAATAAGGATTCATACTTCTGAATTTGACCCAAATCGATTGAAGCTTGGGTGGTTGGGAACAACAGGTGAATATTACTCGTTTAGTCCTGACAGGCTCATTTTTTTACTACAATAGTTTCCTCTTTTCGAAGGACCTGCAGTCAGTCGAACAAGTTCCGCTATAAATTTTCAATGTGCAGTTATCCGTGTCTGGATAACATGAAGCGGAGAGAAATATTTGAAAGGATTTTCAACAAAGTGGCAAATCGCTTACATCGAACTGAACAAAGTGGTGAAATGCTTTAGAAAACTTGCAATGTAAAGCGATTCTATAATCTCGATTCGTTAGCTCCTTTTATTCCTTTTTGTTCGATCGTTTCCTTGACAGCCGTTATTTTGATTTCAAAGTCCGTACGGAAATAATATAATGTACTTTGAACGTTAATGAATCTTTTCCTTTGCTACAGTGATTATTTTCGACGTAGAAATGAAATTCACGGTAGTCATAGAGCCAAACAAAACAGCGCCGAAGGTGATTTTTACCGATTTGAGATATGATGGAGATACTTGAGTGGGTTTGCCCAACAATAGAACCCGGGTGTGGTTCTTAAATCAGTTACATTGTTTATCAATGGAATGTTTTGTTGAGAGATTGATGAGAAAGATTTCAAATGTGTCTGGACCATTGCTTACAGTTCATCTCTGCCACTTAAAGGGAAACATCCCTGGAAACTCTGCCATTCGAAGCGCAATTTTGAAGAACCAATTTCCAGTTTATGTTGCTAATCTCCATAAAATGCATCTGAATGGAACAAGCCAATTTCCTATTGGATTAACGAGCAATATTCACCAAAAAACGGTGCATTTTAAAATAAATTTATTCGGGAACGGATTATAAAAATTTAAAACGTTTAAAAAAAATAGATTCTTTTCGATTTTCTTTTATTCCTGTAACGCGGACTTTATTTAAGACATTACAGTCTATATTATTCGATTTTTCCTGCAACATCTGCAGTGACATTATAAAAGCTTTTCATGTGTTCGTGCCAAGCATTAGCAACCTGTCGTATTTCGGGAAATAAATAATATAGACGGACGCCTGGATGGTTTTCAACGCAGACAGACGCAAAATATCCGCAAAAGGTGGTCCTTGCTTTAGTGATACTAAAATAATCCCATTGCTATTTTGTAACAAACTGGTACAAACTAAACTTAATTAAAACGAAACAATGTAATTAATTAAACGTGAAGCCATCCTAATTTAAACCGTAAGAGGCGACACGAAAGATAAATCGCGACCTTTCAATTTCCCTAAATATGTGGACACCTGAAGCATCTTAAAATTCGAAAAAATTTCAGACTTTCATTTAAACATCGTCATTTATTATAACACCCCCTTACGTATTTTAAGGACAAAATACAATTCCTCCTGGATAAAAATTCTTAATTAATTCTAATCGCAACTTTCATGACTTTTTATAAAGCCCCAATCGAAATCCGACATCCTTATTTTGCCTAGAACTAATATTTACAGGAAATGGATTATAAATGCGTCCGGAGGTAGGCGATCTCAAAAAAATTGGTTCCTCTTCTCGAGATTTTCGCGACGAGCTTTCAGAAGTGGGCGATTTGTCATCGTCTATTCTTTCTTCGGTGGGGCTTTTTGATGAATCTCTGCCGACACTTAAATTCGAAACCACGTCTAAAAATTTCGGTCGACTTGACTTGAGAATTAAATTCTCGTATTTTTCATCCAAATTCCTCGTGTATTCCGAGTCCAAAATTTGGGTGAAACACGGCCGCACGTCGTCGTAGTCGTCGTCGAACTTTCTTTCGCTCGAACTTTCATTTCCTAAAATTTTATTAGCGGATTCGTAAATATTTTCGCTTTCTGAGTTTGTAATGTCCGTGAATTCAAATTTGTTGGTAGAATTGTAACCCGAACTGTTAATTTCGCTTTTATCCGCCTCCTCCTCCTGGAATGTTTCAAACTTAAAGTGGTTTTCTGTTAACAATGGCAGGCTATTGTCATAAGTTGTGTCTGCATCTGAATAACCGAGTTGTTGAATGGGTGAAACGCTTCGAATATCAAACTCGATTTCCTCTTTGGGTGAATGAGCAACAAAGGATGTCGCGTTATAATCAGGAGATGTCACCTCTCGTGGAGGCGGCGAAGGTGTCAGCTGCAAGATCCTATGAAGAGGCGAATCGGATGTAAAAGACGTCGTCGCGTTGTTAATAGGAGACGTCGGTTCTTGTACAGGAGGCGACGGAGTTAATCGCGCTTGACACTGTAAAATTCTGTGGAGAATTAAAGAATTTTCTTGGATGATTTCCAAAGCTCTTTGGCTATTTTTTCGTATACCAACTTTTCTAATTTCGGAACCGCATGGAACGTCTTGTTCATCTATACTACTTTGTTTAAGGCATTGAACGCGGCTTTCTAAAAAATTTTCAAAATCGAAACCATCATCATCGGAATCTGAAGGGACATTATACCTAGCAAAATCAAAATATTCGTCCTCTTTTGTACTCACTGTAGTATCAAAAATATCACTATTTTTTAGAATTAATTGATTATTGTCCACTTCACTTTCACTTTCCTCGAATGTGATGGTTTCCTGCGTCTCAACAACACTATTATCATCACAAGGTAACTTGAAGTCGTCACTTATATTGTCTAATTTCATAAGATTTATATCACCGTTTGATTTGGAAAGATTGTCGTCTTGTAATTGAACTTTTGGGGGAGAACTTGCTTCTTCTGGGTCGTCTGGATCGTCGCAAAGTTCGGTGTCGGATGACGATGAGCTGGATGACTGTCGCGGTAGGGTATCCTTCCAGTGCAAAGTCGTCGGAAAAATTTGACGTGGTGGTGGAATCGAACCCTTCGGTGGCCCTATTCGTTTCACTGGAGCCAAAGCGCACTTACCTAACAATAAATGGTTCATTGCCACAACCGGAGCATTACGAGGAGACTGCCTGGCCACCGCCGCACTGAAAATTATATGGGCCTGTCTCTGACGTTGTTTCAATTTCGCGTACTGCTTCTTTAACGCGGTAATGTCCAGCGTAAGTCGATCGCGACCGTACACTTTAACTTGACGATTCCTCACTTCCGCGTCCACTTTTGCCGAAATGCTTGAATTCCACGGATTGATATTGTAGAGGTACTTCTCACGCAGACTTGGAAGTTCGGTTAGCGTTCCGATAACGACAATTGATTTGATAAGTGCGTTCGCGTCGACTGCGCCAAATTCCAAAATTTCCCTAGTTATCACACCCATGATGCAATAAAATTCGTCGGCACTTCTGACAGTCAAAATTCGCTCTCCTACAGTTTGCCAAATGGCTAAAGCAGTACGTAAAAGCACCTCGTTTCCTTCTAATAGAATCAAATCCCAAACTCGTAGAACGGTGGGTTGCGGAAGGCAATTACAAAATAAGGTTAGGAACCTGCAAAAAGAACAAATTATTAGAATTAAGCCTAAAGGAAAAAGTACAACTGTGAAGGGGTGCCAGAATAATTTATTATTGCAGTAGTCAGTGTTATAACTTCCGATGAGATTTAGACATGTAATTCAGGCATTTGTATAAATTTTATATTACCAACGTATACTTTTTAGTACGTAATAAAAAAGGATGAGAATATTTAAACACCTGGTGCTATCGAATCCGATCAGATATAATGCTCAATCGAAAATCAATGCCGTTTGTGAATTTATTTTATCGTCTGCGGTAATCTAAGAACATTACAATATTTTTGGAACTTACCATTGCATAGTAAATACGTTTGTTAGAGGAGGTTCGTAACTGGTGGTTCCATCCTTTGCAGCCGTTTGAAGAGTATCCAAATGCCTAGACAATTTAGGCAGTCTCGTTTTGAGCAGTTCCCTAAAAGCAGCCATATCGACCGAAAGACCTCTCAAGCTATCAGCAAAATAAGATTCGGGTAGAACACCTTCGATCAAGAAAATCATCATTTTCAAAGCCTCGCTCTCGCACTTTTCGGTGACCTGGAGGATCAGAGCAGCCAGCATGTTGAAACCTTGACAGTACCCTAAAAAAAAACAGTGATTATTGTTTGCTTCAAATCTTTAGAATAAATCACGTACCAACTGCTTTATTCCAACGCGCATACGCCAACAAAACCCGCTTCAGAAGTGCTTGATTTTCTTGTCCGTCTTTTCCGCAAAATAAGCTGCATCCGGTTCTATGCAAATCCTTCACGATTTGCACTCCTAGTTCTGCATCAGCCGGATGCGACCACTCGCTGAAGCAATCCCTCTCCACTTTCTCCCAATCGACGTTCCGTGAGGTCAGGTGACTTTCTGCCAAATTCAACCATAACTTTCTTCTAAACTCCGAGGGAATCCCCCCAGGAAGTTGCGCTACCATCCTCATCGCCGAATGCCACTGATCGAAACCGGAATCGTTCGGTGCCGGATTTATCGAAAAGCGCATTCTCATCGTTTCAGGTGTTTCTGTAAATATAAAATAACAGACATGAAGTTTTGTATAAAAACTTTTAATGCATTATTAAAGTTTTTTATTGATGGAAGTTCCAAGCTACGAGTATAATCACTGTTTTCCAGGCCAGTCGACTATTTTTCTAGTCGTAACTAAAGTTAGCAGTAGTTAGAGTTTTTTTATTGGATATCGCTTTTTATGCGGATGCAGAATAATATTTCAATTGACTAGAAAAAATTAGATTTCATTTTAACTGCCCTACATCCAAGATAAGGCGCAGCTGATTTGGACAATTTAATTGAACAGAATTTTCTTCCGATGGCATTGTTAAAAATGACGTAATATCAGGTTACTTGTCCTAAAATGAATTTTAATTTGACCTTTGAAGCTTTTCGTCCGTGTCAAGGTGAGTACACAAAATAAATGTGAGGAAGTATACAAAAATCGGTTGTAATAAAATACCACAATGCTAAAAATTAATACTCCTAGATGTCTAAAATATGAAAAAAGGAATTAGGAGAACACAAAGAAATTGAATTAATAAAAGGACGACATTAAGTCTGCAACAACAAACGAATAGAAAATCAAAGTTTTTTTGTAGAAGCCTGATAAATTAAAATGGGATTTTCATCCGCAATTCGAAGCTATAAAGCTCGCAGTAGTCCTCAATCATTTGGCCGGGGTTGAACTTTCACCTCGTCCGTTTTGTACTAAAATAAATAAGGTATCCAAAAGTTCTGGGTATAACGTAAATATTAAGTTTACATTTTACCCATCCTAAAACAGAGTCATCTTTGCACAACTTTTCTGTCGAAGTTAAGGCAATATTTTGGATGCTGTTTTGATCGTAGTGGATGATCTTCTTCTATTGATTTGACCTTATTATCATCGGTTGTAGAGTTTAGCCACTCTAACTTAACTGAGTGTGGCTAATGTGCAGAAACGAATATCCGTCCTGCCCGTTCCTCCCTCCACCTCTACTGCGCAAGAAATTGGCTAAACTCGACCACTGAATTCCATAATGCCAAAATGTACGATTTTACTTATGAAGCTGAGAGTAATTTTGTATATTGCACATTAATTAATTTTGCATAGCGGATTCCCAGCACAACTGTGAAGTTCGCTCTGTTTGTATTATTTAATAAATTTGAGTTGCACCCCCCACTGTGATTTTCATTTTATTTTAACTTCGGTGCCCTTTATTTTAGATTACTTTGCTTTCAAGTCGTAACTTTTTAATTTTAACTGTCTCCGGTTTTATTCATTTAATATCATTTTTGTACCAATCTTTGGAGTTAAATTATGTTAAGTTCTAAACTTACTTATTTTTCCATTTATAACCTTTTATCTTTTAAGCAAACGAGGTCTTTCAATTTGGTTTTAATAACTTATTTTTTAGCCTAATTACCTTTCTAAAAGAACTCGAAAATGTATTCCATTATTTTCGTTTGAACTCACCAAACAAATAATTTTACTAATTTAGTTACAAATGAGACCCGGCGGTATTATGCGAAAGTTGGAAGATAGAAGTTATAGGTGATAATGAATGTCTAAGAATGCGATAATAACCTTAATGGGTGATAAACCCAACATGACTATTTCAAGCACGTAGTTCTTTTGGGAGGAAAAATTACAGGTTCTGCAAAAAAAAAAATGCAAGCAATTGTAAAGTCCGAAAAAGAACAACGAAGTTAGGTAAAATTGACAATAGAGCTTGAATCGAGGGCGGCTTACCTTGAAGTGCGCTCGGGCGTGCGCCCCACTTGAAAAAAGTTACAAGACGAAATTTTAATTTAATTGGTAATATGCTGTAATTAGTAATCCCACAAATAGCAATAACAATAATTATAATCAACGTTATTACTCTCAATTAAAGCATTGCTTTATCCTTCAATTAGTTCTAACCTCGGATTTTTTCATTTACTACCACATTGGACCGATATTATATCGTTAAATAAAGCCGTCTAAAATTCAAATTCTCGTAAAGTACGTCAAATTAAGACGCAATACTGCACAGTCTTTGGATTGCTTTATAACTTTATAAACCACTACATTGTATATAATGAATGTGCTCATTTACATTGAATTAATTAATTATGTTTCTATTCTTTTATTTCCTTATAATTCATGATCTTATACAGTGGCGTAACTACCAGTGTGCGCGGTGTGCGAATGAACACGGCCCGTAAAATCTTAGGGGCCCGAGGCAATATAAAGTGAAAAGTAATGGCGCATAATTAGAGTAAAAAACGTCGGCATAAAATGCATACGAGTACTATAAGGATAAGGTGTAGAGGTAGTGAAAATATTTAGAGGGGGGCCTCAAAATTACTCAAGGAGAGTAATTACTATAATGACCCCCATCCATGGAATACAAAAATCGAAAAATACAGCTAAGACGACAAATGTTAAAAATGACTAATATTTTAGAAATGTACTATAAAATTTTCAAAAATATTGGATTTACCCCTCCCCTCAGAACCGTAACAAGGGTAAAAACCGCCTATGGCAAGCGGTTTAATTTGCACTGCCCCCCGGCCCGTTCAAACAAAATATCTTTTTAAATATTTATACAATGTGTAACGAATTTTAATTCAATTGCACTTCTTTTCCTTCTCAAATAAATTCTCAATATTTCTGAGTACGGCCCTTGCATTTATTTGAATGCTTTATTTTATGAAAGATACTGGCTTGGGTTTTGCAAGCGGACGAGATGCACGTGGTGAGCCAGGAGGTGGGAGTAGATGCATTGGTAAGCGGGGAGTTGGTTCCAAATATCGAACGTGTGCGTTGATTTTGTGTGCAGTGGAAGTTTAAAACTTCATTTAATGCCGAAATAAGGGTCGCTCGTCAATAATTTTTAGCACCCTATACTCAGTAAAATTAGGCGACTCCGTACATATATTTTTCGGAAGCCCCAGTTTAATTTCCGGTCGATGCAACCGCACATCTGTTGTGCTAATTGCGCACTCAGTTCAACGCATGATTGTATCGTTCAACCAACGAGACTTTCCGAGCAGGGTACGAGTTCTTGTTGACATTTTAACAACAAGGCGCCATTTTTTTTAACCTGAAGTTAATGGTTGGAAATTTTAACATCACCACCAGCGAGGTTCTGCAAATTCCATCATTTTTATTTACATCTGTATCAACATTTCCGGTACTCTCTCTACCATCACACCAGCTGTGGAGGATTTTTGGAGCGATAGCAGCGTTCATTTTGTGCAGGGAAGTTTTAGTGCATTTGGAATTGACCCACACAAGTGGCAGTATTTGCCTCATATTTTCGCGTCCGACTGCAGGTGGATTAACATCTTGTAGGTTTTCCGTAAGAGCTCTTAGGGTAAGCGATTTTATTAATTCCATTCTGTTGGGTCTGGCGTGTGTTTTGCCAGACCATTTTTACTGCATACTTGTGTGTTGTTTGATAAATATTGTAGAGTCAGAAACGCTGGGTGTTTACCAGCAAAATTTACGTTGCAATTGTTTGTACAACGGAGCACGTCTCAAATTATATTACCATCTTGTTTTGTTATTAAATACTGTTACCACCAACATATTGTTTTCATTCTTAGCTACAACTTTTTTACAGAACCTACGACTCAGCCTTCGACTTTGAATAACGAGTTAGCTTATATTTACCATCGTGGCCACACAAAAAAAACCGAAGTTCAGTCTTTGGATTGTTACAGGGTTAGGTCTCTGTTCAGGATCGACCCTCTCATTAGGGGTTGATGTTCAGAGGGCTGTTTTGTGACATTGGCGCCCTACTTAAGGCCATTAGTTTTTGTAGTTTTAGGGGTGAATTTTTGAATTTAAGAGTGCTTCTGTTTGTTAAAATAATTGCAACCGTTTGTTTGAACCTGCCATCGGTGTTATATTGCTTTTCTTTCAGCTGGTTTGTTTGGAGAGAGAGTACAATAACAACTGCTATTTTCGTCGTAAACCAAATTTACTCCAAAATTACTGCGTTTTCTAATTCATTTAGTGAATTAAATTTTGATTTTACCCTGTACATTTTTTTATTTAAACATCATGTCTTTATTACCCTATGTAAAATCTCTGTTGCGTGCTGAGGTCGAGGTTGAATTAATAATACGTGCTGTTAGTCCACCTGACGCTTCAACTCATTTGACTAAGGTGAAATTTATGCTTAATCGATTAATGCAAAAAGAACAATTCAATTCTAAATTGTATCTTACACTGGTGTATAAACCTGCTGATATACCTGGTGATTTGAAAAGCTGTGCAAGTGCATTAGTTGATTTGGAAACTCAAATAAAAACCCTTGAGGGCGAAGTTGATTCAAAATTATTAATTTCAGTCACAAATCGCCTCGCACACTATTCGAACCGCTTGGATATTATGCAAGGTGCACCACAGACCGACCGTGAGAACCTGTTAGCGATTGCTAATGCATTGCAGGTCCGAGTTGAAAAGTTAAATTTGCAAAGTGAGGCTTGGTTGGCAAGCGACTCTGACGAAGATGAATTTATTAGTCCAGCTAGAAAATCGTCGGTCATTCCTCCTCGAGCAACGCCTTCAGCGATTACCACCACCGACTTGGCTGATTTACTGGGGCAACTCGTAAATAAGCCAAGCCGTGAGCATGTAGCAGTACATAAATGGCATTTGACTTTTAATGGTTCTGGGGATTTTCAACAGGTGTTTGATTTTATAGAGAGATCCCGCGAACTTTCATCTTGCAGAGGGGTTAGCGAGGGTGAACTTTTTGCTAAAGCCGCAGAATTTTTTTCAGGGGAAGCCTTGATTTGGTATCGGAGTTTGGGACCGCATATCACTACCTGGGGACAACTTATCGAGGAGTTAAAAGTCCGATTTTTGTCCCTAGATTTTAGCAGGGAGTATGTGGACCAAATCCGGTCCTGTCTTCAACAACCCCTTGAATCCGTTAGAACTTACATCGAGGCTATGTTCGCAAAATTTTCTTATGTTTCTCCGGTGCCTGCGGAGGCGGAACAACTGTGGCAGATTCGCAAAAACATGTCACCTGCGATTTCATTAGCCATGGGCACCGCTCCGATTAATAACAAAGCAGATTTTATTAGTTCGGCACAAGCAGCGGAAAGATTAGTAAATTGGACTACCACACCTGAACAAACCACTTCGGTTTTAGTTGCGAATCCCACAGTTGTGAAACCTTCCAGGAACCTTCCCAAGATTCCCCAGGTTACAGACCGCATGGTGTGCTGGAATTGCTCCGAGCGCGGACACTCCTATCACTACTGCTCGAAACCTGCTACAACCTTTTGTTATATTTGCGGTAAGGCTGGTTTTACCACCTATACATGTACAGGGAAACACTCAAAAAACGCAGGGCCAAGCGGCGTCGCGGCGCGTCGCTAAGAAAGGCTATTCAAGCCGATCTTTTGTTGTGGAAGAGTTGGTTGACCCGAGTTAACGCTTTCTGCGGATTTGCTCCAACATCCAACAATTCCACTTTATTTTTACATCCTAAGTCAGACCAACGACCATATGTCAACCTGTCGGTGCGTGATGTGCAACTTACAGCTCTTCTAGATTCGGGAGCTAATATTTCGGTATTAGGCACAGCCGGTCATTTTTTAATCAATCAACTTGATATTCAATATACCAGTGGCAGCTCGTGTGTCTTGCGATCTGCTGACGGGACCTCGCAGGACGTCATAGGAACGGTGTCGTTACCTGTAAATATTTGTGGGGTAGTCCGGTCGTTAGATGTATTAGTTTGCCGAAGCATTACTACCGCTTTAACACTGGGAATTGATTTTTGCAAACTGTTTGGGATCAGAGCAGATTTTGGTAGCGATAATTTTTTCGTCGAAAAAATTCATTCTTTGGAATGCATCCGGTCGGCTTTGGATCTCACTATTGAACAACAAGTTGCACTCGCTGCACTTAGGGAAAATTTTGAAATTTTGTCAAAAGATGGGTTGACGAAAACTCATAAGGTTGCTCACGACATCAACACTGGGGATGCTCCACCCATTAAGCAAAGGTTTTATCCTCTTTCGCCAGCAATGCGCGTCATTGCTCATGAAGAGCTAGACGATATGCTTAAAAACCACATCGTGCGCCCTTCCAACTCCCCGTGGTCGTCTCCGATGTTGCTGGTTAAGAAGTCTAGCGGTTCCTATCGATTGTGTTTCGATGGACGCAAGCTTAACCAGGTGACTCGGAAGGATGCTTATCCATTGCCGCGATTGGACGATATCTTGTCGCGTTTGCAAGATGCGCGTTTCTTGTCTTCAATTGATTTGAAGAAAGCCTTTTGGCAAATACCGCTCACACCGTCTTCTTGTGAGAAAACAGCGTTTACGGTACCGGGTCGTGGCTTGTTCGAGTATGTTGTCTGCCCCATGGGTATTTCTAATGCTCCCATGACATTACAGCGCTTGATGGACCATATTTTTGGACCCCTTCTGGGCGAAAAAATATTTGTTTATCTGGATGACATCATTGTCATATCCAACACCTT
Organism: Rhagonycha lutea; assembly: GCA_958510855.1. Classification (NCBI taxonomy): domain Eukaryota; kingdom Metazoa; phylum Arthropoda; class Insecta; order Coleoptera; family Cantharidae; genus Rhagonycha; species Rhagonycha lutea. Next base: position 37,193,713 of record OY294041.1, read on the forward strand.
CGCTGAGCATTTAGAACTGCTCGAACAAGTACGTGCGCGTTTGCTGGAAGCGAACCTGACTATTAATTTAGAGAAGTGTGAGTTTTGTCGCTCGAGTTTGACCTTTTTGGGTCACATCGTCGACAAGACTGGACTGCACACTGATCCTGCTAAGGTTGAGGCCATCACAAAGCTTGCTAAGCCTACTACTACCACCGGCGTTAAAAGTTTTTTGGGTATGATTGGTTGGTACCGTCGCTTCATTCCCAATTTTTCATCTTTCTCCGCCCCTATAACAGAGTTGTTAAAAGGACGTGGGAAGGGGAAACCAATCACCTGGACTGCTGAAGCTATTGAGTCTTTTGAAAGTTTGAAAAAACTTTTAGTTTCAGCTCCCATCTTAGCAAGTCCAGATTTTACAAAAAAATTTTATATACAGTGTGATGCCTCGAATTATGGTTTAGGTTGTTTATTAAGTCAGGGGGAAGGCGATGAAGAGCGCGCGATTGCTTATGCTTCAAGAACTTTAAATCGAGCGGAAAGAAATTATTCGGTCACTGAGCGGGAGTGCTTAGCAGTAATTTTTGGGATTGAAAAATTTCGCCCTTACGTTGAAGGGACGGAATTTACAGTAGTAACAGATCACTATTCGCTTTTGTGGTTGTTATCTATGCGGTCTCCGGTTAATCGCTTAGCTCGGTGGAGTGTTAGACTATCTCAACACTCATTTAACATCCAACACCGAAAAGGGAAACTGAATGTAGTACCAGACGCTTTGTCTCGAGCTCCATTGGAGATTTCATCTCTTGACTTGTCTGAGGAAGACCTGGATACGTGGTATCGACGCATGTTGACGCAGGTCAGTGACGCTCCTGCTAGTTTTCCTGACTGGCGCATAGAATCAGGGTTTTTATACAAGCTTATTCCTAATCATCATGATCTTACTTCCAATCTGGTAGAATGGAAGCAAGTTGTTCCAAAGTCTCGTCGAAAGGAAATCCTTCAGAGATGTCACGACGATCCGACTTCTGCGCACCTAGGAACATTTAAAACATTCAATAAGATTAACGAGCTGTATTATTGGCCCAGGATGCGTGCTGACATTGGTCGATATGTGCGGCGATGCACCGTGTGTTTGTCTTCCAAAGCTTGTCAGGGTGGAAGATTTGGGTTGATGGGCAAAGAAAAGAAGGTACGGTTCCCCTTCCAGTGCATTTCAGTCGATTTAATGGGTCCTTTTCCGCGTTCATCTCAGGGAAACACTATGCTCCTTGTAGTTTGCGATTGGTTTTCGAAGTTCGTGCTGGTACAACCCTTGCGTAAAGCCACTTCAAAGAAAATTTGTGAATTTTTAGAAAACCAAGTCTTCCTGCTGTTTGGGGTTCCCCAAATATGCATGGTTGATAATGGGCCGCAGTTTATCAGTCACGAGTTTCGAAAACTCATGAGTGACTACAAGGTGGAACACCTGTGGTATGCACCTGCGTATACACCACAAGTGAATTTTGTGGAAAGGGTCAATAGGGTAGTGGGTACGGCCATCCGTTCTTACATCAAAAACGACCATCGGACATGGGACGTTGAAATTTTTAAAATTGCGCATGCGCTGCGCTCTGCCACTCACGAAGTAACCGGGTTTACACCCTCTCTTTTAAACCTTGGACGTACTGTTCCCGCGAGGGGAGACTATTACGGTCGTGTTATGGATTTGAAGGAGGAGGATTTAACTTTGGGAAATCGCGAGCGGGTTGCTGGGGAAATGAATCGACTAGACGAGCTTTTTAGGAACGTTACTCAGAAGTTGACGGAAGCCCACCATCGAAATGCTTCGCATTATAACCTGCGCAAGCGCACCATTCACTTTAGAGTGGGTGATGTCGTTTGGCGTAGAAATTTCGCCCTTTCCAATGCTGGAAAAAACTTCATGAGTAAACTTGCACCTAAGTTCCTAAAATGCAAGGTTCGCGAGGTCACCGGTCCATTGACCTATCGGCTCGTTAACGAGCGTGGCAGAGACGTAGGCGTTTTCCATGTAAAAGATTTGAAACAGCATCCTCAGGATGATGCCGTGGGAGAACAACCTTAGAGTCTTTGAGTGTTAGAGCATTACATGGGTGGTAGGATGGGTAATGTTGTCACTGCTGGTCCGCAAAACAACTAAGATCAGACATTGATTCAGGCTTTTATCTGCGCGCCTGGATCTCTCTATTAAGTCGAACACCTGACTTACACTTCCTTGTTTAGTACAATGAACGTAGTTTTGGAGGCGGACTACGCGAGTTTTTTAGGTTTCCAATGACCTTCTGTCATTCCCCCAACAATGAACGCACCTCGGAGGCGGGCTGCGGGAGTTTTTAAAGCCTACCATACTGACCTAGGTCAACATTTTTACGATTTGGAACAGTTCCATCGTAAGTTCTAGATTGTGCCATCAGAGATTTTTCTCTCAACTTTTAATAGTCATTGTTAGATAACTGTAGAGGGATTTGTAGGTCATTTTTGACAAATAAGTAATTTTTTTAGTTTTGATAATTATTCCGAGTTTCGAGGACACTTGATTGCCTCGACCGGAAACCAGATTTATGCTGGGTGAGTGCTGTTTTGTTCGCAAACACTTTGCCTTCAGCAGTGAGATAGGTCCTAGGTGGTCTATCCCGTTGATCCCGATTGTGTGATCACGGAATTTTTTGTAGCAGTTTTGCATTTTAGATGCAATTTGCAATTACCATTCATTCTCATGGGTCCTATGGGGTGCCGTGACTGCGCTGCAGGCTCCGTGCTGACGTCCGCACTGGAGTACTTAGTATATCTGATATACGTTTTTTTGACTTTTTTAAAGCGACTTTGCTTTGTCAATTTGGTTTCTCGCTTTATGCGGAAAGAGTAGAGTAACGCTGCGTTATTCTAGGGGAATTACCACCTTGTTTTTAGTTTTATGATTACCATTTAGTTGATTTTAGAATCAAACCTTTTTATTTTTGACCTACAGTTATCGAGCTTTGACTACAGTATCTTTAAGTTAGTATTCAACAATGCATAGTATTACACACGACCTCAGTACCATCAGAGTTAAGTGAATTACCACCACGTTCACATTACCTTCACGTTCACGTCACGTTCACGTCACGTTAACGTTGCCTTTGCATCACCTTCACGTCCGTTGCACCGTGCGCGCCACGTGTACTTCTTGCCTCTTGTATTTTCCGGAGTCAGTTTTCCATCTTCATCGGCGTGAGATGATTTGAGGAGGGGGCTGTGTAACGAATTTTAATTCAATTGCACTTCTTTTCCTTCTCAAATAAATTCTCAATATTTCTGAGTACGGCCCTTGCATTTATTTGAATGCTTTATTTTATGAAAGATACTGGCTTGGGTTTTGCAAGCGGACGAGATGCACGTGGTGAGCCAGGAGGTGGGAGTAGATGCATTGGTAAGCGGGGAGTTGGTTCCAAATATCGAACGTGTGCGTTGATTTTGTGTGCAGTGGAAGTTTAAAACTTCATTTAATGCCGAAATAAGGGTCGCTCGTCAATAATTTTTAGCACCCTATACTCAGTAAAATTAGGCGACTCCGTACATATATTTTTCGGAAGCCCCAGTTTAATTTCCGGTCGATGCAACCGCACATCTGTTGTGCTAATTGCGCACTCAGTTCAACGCATGATTGTATCGTTCAACCAACGAGACTTTCCGAGCAGGGTACGAGTTCTTGTTGACATTTTAACAACAAGGCGCCATTTTTTTTAACCTGAAGTTAATGGTTGGAAATTTTAACATCACCACCAGCGAGGTTCTGCAAATTCCATCATTTTTATTTACATCTGTATCAACATTTCCGGTACTCTCTCTACCATCACACCAGCTGTGGAGGATTTTTGGAGCGATAGCAGCGTTCATTTTGTGCAGGGAAGTTTTAGTGCATTTGGAATTGACCCACACAAGTGGCAGTATTTGCCTCATATTTTCGCGTCCGACTGCAGGTGGATTAACATCTTGTAGGTTTTCCGTAAGAGCTCTTAGGGTAAGCGATTTTATTAATTCCATTCTGTTGGGTCTGGCGTGTGTTTTGCCAGACCATTTTTACTGCATACTTGTGTGTTGTTTGATAAATATTGTAGAGTCAGAAACGCTGGGTGTTTACCAGCAAAATTTACGTTGCAATTGTTTGTACAACGGAGCACGTCTCAAATTATATTACCATCTTGTTTTGTTATTAAATACTGTTACCACCAACATATTGTTTTCATTCTTAGCTACAACTTTTTTACAGAACCTACGACTCAGCCTTCGACTTTGAATAACGAGTTAGCTTATATTTACCATCGTGGCCACACAAAAAAAACCGAAGTTCAGTCTTTGGATTGTTACAGGGTTAGGTCTCTGTTCAGGATCGACCCTCTCATTAGGGGTTGATGTTCAGAGGGCTGTTTTGTGACAAATTAACAGCATCATTAAACAAAAACAAATTTATCCCCTAAAATGTAAAGAAGTGGGTGTGAAACCGGGGGGTCTGGGGGGTATGGAATACCCCCCAGCTATAACGAAGCAATAAGTATGCAATTAAAATTTGATTCCTAATAAAAAGTCGGATTGTTGCTTACTTACAGGTGTACCTGGGGGGTATTCCATACCCCCCAGACCCCCCGGTTTCACACCAATTTCTTCATATTTTAGGGAATAAATTTGTTTCGGTTACAAGGAAGTAACAAAATGGCTTTTAAAACTTGATAAAGACACAAATTTAATTCTCAAGAAACATCGTTTTCTTACTTACAGTTGGGGGGCACTCCCCCCACCGCATAATGAAGTAACAAGATGACTCTTCAAAATTGATATATACGCAAATTTAATTCTTGAGAAAATATCGTTTCCCTACTGACCGATGGGGGGTACTCCATACCCTTCAAACCCCTAAAAATACTCCACAGGTCATAATTATACAATTAACAGCATCATTAAACCAAAACAGATTTATCCCCTAAAATGTAAAAAAGTGGGTGTGAAACCGGGGGGTCTGGGGGTCTACCCCCCAGTTATAACGAAGCAATATGTATACTATTAAAATTTTATTTCTAAAAAATCAGATTGTTGCTTACTTACAGATGTGCCTGGGGGTATTCCATACCCCCCAGACCCCCCGGTTTCGCTACCTCTACGGTAAACGATACCACTACCGGGGGGGGGGGGCTCCCCAGCCGTAAGTAAGAAAACGATGTTTCTTTGAGAATTAAATTTGCGTCTTTATCAAGTTTAAAGAGCCATCTTGTTACTTCCTTGTAACCAAAACAAATTTACCCCCTAAACTGTGAAGAAATTGGGGTGAACCCGGGGGGTCTGGGTGGTATGGAATACCCTCCATCTATAAAGAAGCAATAAGATGACTATTCTAATTTGATTCATAAAAAGTCGTATTGTTGTTAATTTACTGATGTACCTGGAGGGTATTCCATACCCCCCAGACCCCCCGGTTTGGCAACCACTTCTTCACATATAACACACGACAATGTACATTAGTGGAATCAGTCGAGATCGTCCCTCCCAAGGCAACTGTTACAGAATCAAATTAAGAAAGCATAACAAATTTACCCCGTAAAATGTGAAGAAATAGGTGTGAAACTGGGGGGTCTGGGGTCTCAACCCCCCCCCCCCCATCACAAGGAAGTAACGATATGACTTCATAATTAATAAAAAAAAACGCAAATTTAATTCTTGACAATACATATTATTTTGTCTAGGATGGATAAGCCTTCTAAACACCCTAGAATATGAAAAAATTACTATTAAGAGCTATGGACAGTAGCGTAAATACCGGGGGGGGGGGGAAAGAAAGAAGAATGGTCCCGACAAGTTCATGGTCCCGACCCAATGCTTTGGACGCCCTTAAACTGCATTATATTGCGACCAAATTCTGTTCTTTTTTATTTTTCTCTTGCTCCCGAGCCCAAAATTTGAAGTTACGCCACTGATCTTATACAATAATTTAACTAACTAATTATTATTAATAATCTAAATACTAATAGGACGAACGACAAGGATCAAACAAACTCTTTGTGTACAAAGATGGACATATATTAGAGAAGGATCTGCGAATGCGGAACAGAAGACGGAAGGATAAAACATTCTATATATTGTCACCGATTGTCCAATGATACTGTGTGAATCCCGGAGACATTAAAATGCGTGTGTACACCTGCCGCCTGCGATTATCTGAGAAGCTTGGATGTGGTATCTGTGTTTCTCTTATATGTTTATACTTTACGGTTTGTGTCTTAATAATATATTCCATAAATGTCTTGTCTAACGCATAACTTA